>LR990924.1:4198030-6598030 GCA_905163415.1 Noctua fimbriata
CGGAGGAGACGTCGTCGGGTTCCGGAAGAAGAGGCCGCGCTGTATGAGGTGTACCGCGCGGCGAAGGAGGCTCTGTGGCTGGCCGTCGGCGAGGCGAAGACCCGAGCTAGGGAAGAGATGTTTGTCGACACTAGACGTAAATCCGTGGGGGCGCCCTTATCGTGCGGTCCGAGGGAAACTTCGTGCCTGGGCGCCCCCACTCACTGAGAGTCTGCAGCCTCAGCTGCTGGAGGAAGTGGTCGCAACCCTCTTTCCTGCTAGAGAGGAGCACATACCGCCGCCGATGGCTTTGCCCACAGCCACGGAGTCAGAGGATGACGAGGACGTCAGCGTCCCTGAGGTGACACAACCAGAGATGAGGGCGGCAATAACGCGGCTTCGGGCCAAAACCGTTGCCCCGGGGCCCGACGGAGTTCCCGGCGGCGCGCTTGCCCTTGCTCTGAAAGAGCTAGAGCCCCAGCTGAGAGGACTCTACTCAGCTTGTCTTGAGCGGGGCCAATTCCCTAGTCAGTGGAAAACGGGTCGTTTGGTCCTGCTCAGGAAGGCGGGGCGCCCAGCGGACTCGCCGTCCGCTTACCGGCCCATAGTGCTGCTGGACGAGGTGGGTAAGCTTTTCGAACGGATCATTGCTGCCCGCCTCGCTGGCCACTTGTACAGAGAGGGGCCGGATCTGGACGATAGCCAGTTTGGCTTTCGGCATGGGCGCTCCACTGTGGACGCCATAATGCGGGTAAGAGTCCTGGCGGAGGAAGCGGTGTCCCGGGGTGGGGTGATGTTGGCGGTGTCCTTGGACATCTCCAACGCTTTTAACACCCTGCCCTGGGAGCTGTATTCGGGAGGCGCTGTGCTACCACAGGGTGCCCCCCGTACCTCCGTCGCATCGTTGGGGCTTATTTAGCGGAAAGGTGTGTCACCCTACAGGGGACGCGACGGCGGAGGCCGGCGCAACATGTCGTGCGGTGTTCCACAGGGTTCAGTCGTTGGGCCCCACCCTGTGGAACATCGGGTACGACTGGGTGCTGAGAGGCGAGCTCCAACCGGGGGTGGCCCTGGTGTGTTACGCCGACGACACGCTGGTCACGGCCCGGGAGAGCTCGTACAGGGAGGCAGCGTTGCTAGCGACAGTTGCGGTCTCGCAGGTTGTGAGCCGCATACGGCGCCTGGGCCTGGAGGTGGCCCTCAACAAGTCGGAGGCCATGGTCTTTCATGGCCCCCGGCGGGCGCCACCACCGGGATCACATATTGTGGTCGGGGGGACCCAAATTGCTGTCGAGTCCACCATGAAGTATCTAGGATTGGTGCTCGACAGCCGTTGGGACTTCGGCCCCCACTTCCGGCGGCTGGTGCCCAAGTTGATGGGTGCGGCGGGCGCGCTCGCAACGCTGCTTCCCAATCTGGGGGGCCCGAGCACCGCCTGTAGGAGATTGTACCTAGGGGTCCTGCGATCCATGGCCCTGTACGGGGCCCCGGTGTGGGCCACTGACCTGACGGCTGGAAGCATCGCGATATTGCGAAAACCGCAGAGGGCGATGGCCGTCAGGTCTATCAGGGGGTATCGCACAATCTCCTACGAGGCGGCTTGTGCACTGGCCGGGTCGCCACCCTGGGACCTAGAGGCGAGGGTCCTCGCGTCGCTGTACCGGTGGCGCGAGGAGGCGCGGACGCGGGGCGGTGAGCCGATGCAGCGAGAGATCGATCTGCGTCGGTCCCAGCTCCGCGAGGTCCTGGTGGCGGAGTGGCGGAACAGGCTTTTGCGCCCTACCGCCGGTCTCGCTACCATCGAGGCGATCCGACCGGTGCTCGAGGAATGGCTCGAGCGGAGGCACGGCTCCCTGTCGTTTCGGGCGACGCAGGTTTTCTCGGGGCATGGTTGCTTCGGGAAGTACCTGTGTCGCATAAACAGGGAGCCGGACGCCCGGTGTCATCACTGCGTCCACTGCTTGGAGGACACGGCGCGGCATACGCTGGCAGAGTGTGCCGCATGGGAGGAGCCGCGCCGTGCCCTCATAACAGAAGTCGGAACCGACCTGTCGCTGCCGGCCGTCGCTCGTTCGATGGTCGGGAGCGCGGAGTCGTGGGATGCGGTGATCTCCTTCTGTGAAACCGTCATCTCACAGAAGGAGGCTGCGGAAAGGATGAGGGAGGCCGAGACCACTCTCCCGACCCGCAGCAGACGTACCGGGCGTCGGCGGAGGGCGGACAACGCCCTCTTCCAGCCCCCCTAAACGGGTGCAGAGGGACGGTGGACTTGGGGACGTCCGCCGTCCCTTCATATAACTGGACCCGAGGCGGTGGCGCGTAGTGTTCCACGCGCGCCCCTATTGGAAGTCGCGGGGGGTGTACACCTCACTCCCCCCGCGGAACTGAGGAGGCCCGCAGAAGCGGGCCGGCACTAGCCGGGGATCGTGGAAGGCGCACTAGTTCCCATGATCCCCGGTGCAAGTGTGCGAGGGAACACCGGTGTGGTTTTAGTCAGTACGAGTCTGACAGACCCCTCCGCTCTCCCCAGGGCGGAGGACATCCATAGAGGATTTCCACACCGAGAAAAAAAAAAAAAAAAAAAAAAAAAGGTCACCGACACTCTTCCCGGATCGAGCGGATCACCCTTCCCCGGCAATGGCCGAAGCGGAGGCCGACCAAGATGTGGAGGTGGAGACTCCCCCAATATCTGACGCGGAGATGGGGGCAGCAATTCTGAGAGCGCGGTCCAAGAGGACTGCCCCCGGACCGGATGGGGTGCCTGCAAGGGTGTTGGCACTCTCTCTGGAAGCGGCCCTGGAAGATAGGCTTAGGGAGCTGTTTGACGCCTGTCTAACGTCGGGACGGTTCCCTAAGGCCTGGAAGGAGGGTCGACTGGTGCTGCTCCAGAAGGCAGGGCGGCCCCCGGAGTCTCCATCGGCGTATAGGCCGATTGTCTTGCTGGACGAGGCGGGGAAGATGCTAGAGAAGATTCTCGCTATCCGCATCGTCCGGCACTTGGATGCAGTAGGCCCGAACTTGTCGGACGCCCAGTTCGGTTTCCGGGCAGGGCGTTCGACGATAGACGCCATCCTGCGCCTCAAGGCCGAGGCGAAAGATGCAGTCGCCCAGGGCGGGGTGTTGTTGGCGGTGTCCTTAGACATCGCCAACGCGTTCAACACTCTGCCATTCAGCTGCATCGAGGAGGCGCTCCGCTACCATCAGGTGCCCGCCTACCTGAGGCTGCTGGTAGCAGACTACCTGCAGGGGCGGTTTATCTCTTACGAGGGACGCGACGGCCAAGTTGTGCGCAGGGCCATCGTGTGCGGTGTTCCGCAGGGGTCGGTTTTGGGTCCACTCTTGTGGAACATAGGCTACGACTGGTCCTTGCGCTGTTTGCTCTCCCCCGGGCAGGGAGTCATTTGCTACGCTGACGACACTCTCGTCACGGCCCGGGGAGGGAGCTACGAGGAAGCGGCACGCTCAGCCGTCGAGGGCGCGTCCCTCGTCGTGGGGCGAATCGAGGCGATGGGCCTCAAGGTGGCCCTCGAAAAGACGGAGGCCCTGGTATTTCATGCGCCCCGACGACGGCCACCGGCCGGTGCACACCTCACTATTGGTGGTGCACCAATAGCGGTACGGGCAAGCATGAAATACTTGGGCCTGGTTTTGGACCGGAGGTGGAACTTCGGCGAGCACTTTGCTCAGCTTGCGCCGAAGCTGATCGGCACGGCGTCCGCCCTTAGCCGGCTGTTGCCGAACCTGGGAGGACCAAACGTGGTTTGCCGGCGGCTGTACACGGGGGTGGTTCGCTCGATGGCGCTCTATGGGGCCCCGGTGTGGGCGGAGTCCCTGTCTGCCCAGAACAAGGCTCTACTGCGGAGGCCACAGAGAGTCATGGCAGTCAGGGTCATACGCGGATACCGCACCGTATCAGTGGAAGCGGCGTGCGCCCTCGCGGGCACACCCCCGTGGGATCTAGAGGCGCAGGTGCTCGCCGAGGTCTACCGACGTGGCGCAGACCTACAGGCGGAGAGTGGCATGCGCCCGCCGCCTGAGCTGGTCACGAGATGGCGTAGGGAGGCCCAATCCCAAACCCTGCGCATTTGGAGGGTGAGGCTGGAGACGCCCAGTGCAGGTCACTGGACCGTGGGGGCGATCCGGCCGATCTTGGAAGAGTGGACACGGAGGCGACACGGGACGTTGTCCTTCCGTCTGGTGCAGGTATTGTCAGGTCACGGCTGCTTTGGCAAATACCTGCACAAAGTGGCCAGACGGGAGGCGACTCCCGTGTGCCACCAGTGCGGCTGCAGCGAGGACACGGCGCTTCACACCCTCGAGCATTGTCCTGCTTGGGCGGTGCAGCGCCGTGCTCTCGCAGCAGCAATCGGGGCAGACCTCTCCTTACCGGCCGTGGTCAAGGCCATGGTCGACAGCGGGGAGGCATGGGAGGCGGTGGCGTCCTTCTGCGAGGACGTCATCTCGCAGAAGGAGGCGGCTGAGCGCGTCAGAGAGGAGGACTCCCTCGCAGACGCGATTCGTCGCAGGAGGACAGGGCGGCGGAGGAGGACAGGGCGGCGGAGGAGGCGCCATGGCGACCTGATGCCACCCTAGGAGGTGCCAGCGGGCGATAGATCGGGGCGTCTATCGTCGTCGCTTTGAACGGCCCTCACGAGTGGTGGCGATGTCTCAGGTGAGCCCGGACATCGCCAAAGGAGTTTGGTGCCCGGAAACGGGTTGCGCTGGATGGGCCGCGAACGTCATGCGTAGCGGTCCTCGCGGCTCATCCACCAAGGCGAGAGTAGGCTCACGGCGGTGTTTTTTAGTGGGTGCAAGCCCCACATAACCAAACCGTCTCCCCGGACGGTGCGGTAAGGCATTTTTCACCGCTTAATAAAAAAAAAAAAAAAAAAAAAAAAAAAAAAAAAGGTCACCGACTTGGCATTCAGGTCTCCCAAGAGGCAGACCTGACGCGGCACGGCGGCCAGGACTCCGAGATAATTCTCAAAGTCCTGGAGTGGGCGGTTTGGGGAGAAATAGACCCCCACAAGGGCCAAGTCTCCCCATGCGGCGGCCACGTATCCCGGTCCCCTCTCTAATAGCGAGAGGGGAGGGGAGTCTGTGGAAGACCGCGCCGCTAATGCCACCGAGCCGTCCTCGTCACCCAGCCAGCTGCCGGGGATCGAGTACGGCTCGGCGACCGCCGCTACGTTCACCAACCACTCGGCCATGGCCTGCACTAACAGATCCTAGGCCGCTCTGCAGTGGTTGGTGTTCGGGGTGTTCATACCTGGGAACAATTTTTGTTTATCTGAGAACGAAAATATTTCGTGGCGATAGATCTATTTATTAGGTGATACAACTTGATGACAAATATAAATTTTGGTGATAGAAAATATAGTTCCATTGCGCGCCTCTCCACGTCCAACCCTACATTTTCCAATTCAAATATATTTATAAATTTTCCTATACTTCTACTTATCATTGATAACATATACTCCATCATGAAAGCTAAACGGTGGTGGCGGGTGACTATGGTTACTATTGCTGTCCTTGTCTGAGATAATCATCGCCTTGCATCCTTTTCGGTACGCTTTGCAACGCCAGAAGTCATTACGAGCTTTTAGAAGATGTTTGTGGTGCCAGAAAAGATAACCTTTGAATACTATTATGGGTTTTCCTTTTGTTGATTTTATTGGTTTGAGTTCTGAAACGAAGTAAAAACAAAATAATATTAATGAATATTACGATTCCACTAAATCAAAACTAGCGGGCCTTGAAAAAGTGTCGTTCTGTCAGCGTTAACGATGATAGAGAAGTGAAAAGTGTGTTAGATTGACATAAGCTACCGAAAGGCTAGTTTCAGTCGTGTAGAAATTAGTAAAACGTTTTGAAAGCGATTACCCTGTGGCCCAGTACTTAGTACGATGGCCTGTGGTTCCCCTTTCCACACACTTTCTTCTAGTTCCTTTCTGTATCTAGAGAGATAGAAGTTACTGAAGTCTTGGTGTAAATGAAACAAAGAAATCACACATCTTATTGGATGACACGGTTGGCGCAGTGGTTGAGCGCTTGACTGCTGCGCTGCGTGTCGCGGGTTCAATTACCGCACGGAACAAATATTTGTATGGCCTGCAGGTAGTTGTTCCTGGTCTGGCTGTTTGTGTATGTGAGTTTAAATGTTTGTAAACGCACCCACGATACAGGAGAAATTCCTAGTGCAGGGCAACGCTTTTATAAAAAAAAAAAACTACATTTTGTTAATGTCAGTATGGTGATAGATACAGCAATTGTTATTATTCACAAAAATATTTCAATCGTGGTAGATATCAATCTGTCTCGACTAGATCAAGAGAGATAGATTACAAGGTTTCGCAAAGGTATCTAATTTATAAAATACTCAAAATTACGAAGATCTCGGATTCGCGGGAACGATCGCTTTTTTTTTAACTTTTATAGGAAAATGTTTTTGATACCTGAAAGTATAGTCTTTGTATAGTATCAACGGCTTTCCTGTTCTTGATTGTATGCACTTTAAGCCTGAAATTAAAAGTTTTAAATTATGTATAAACGAAGTCATTTGTTTTTTTTTCACTTTACTATGAAATTTTCAGCTTAAATAAAAGACTATGGGCAAAATCTATGGGATTTTTGAAGGAATCTTTTCAATATTATAATTTTGCTGAAGTGTTTTTCCGGATTCTTCATTATATACTAGTCACGACATTAAAGTCCAATTTTTAAAACACAAGTTAGTTTTAATGCTAATCCTTACGTTTTCAAAAAAATACAACTATTATCTTACAAACTATCATTTAATTTACATAGTATTTACGTTAAACATTGAGTCACACAACAATACTATTGAAGATACAAACAACACGAGCAACTCGAACTTCTGAGCGGGTGTTGAACTTTCATACCCATAATTAATTTGTATTACATACAAAATTCAAACTTGTCACTGTTTAAAACTACCGATATTTAATACATTCCCCATTATGAATATAATACTTAGGCGGAGGGTGACTATGTTCTAAAAGTGATGACACGATTTTCTGTTTATAATCCAATATAATTTTAGCTTTGCATTTACTATGGAAGTGAGACGTGCAAACCCATCGGAATGTGCCTTTCTTCTCTGATCGCGTAGCAAACGTGTAGGTGAACTCGTTCAGCATTATCAATGGTCTTCCTTTTTGAGATTTTATGAACTTGATGACTGGAAAAGAAAACGAACAATTTAAAGTTCTAGCTCATAGTATCGCTCCTGAAGTTCAGGAATGATTAGGCAGAGGCGTAGCTATAATACCTTCATCCAGATTTAGCTAGTTACGGCTTTTGTCACATGTCAAGTTTTTTTTTTGCTTTTTGTAAGTTCTTGTATTAGCCTTATTAAAACAACTAAATTATTTCATTTGATTTTCATCGATTTATTTACATTCTCTTAAGAATACCATCACAGAGATAATACATGGCTGGCGGATGATTATGATGTCCACGTTTGGAAACAAGTTTCTGATCAGCATTCAACTGAAGTTCCGCTTTACAATTAAGTTTGTTGTAAGATGTGCACACCCATTGATGGGCGCCTTGCTTTCGGGACAGTTGGCGACGGAAAGAGAAAGTGTAATCTTGGCACAGAAGTAAAGACTGGCCTCTTTCGGATTCAACGAATGTTATGTCAGAATCTGAAACAAATGAGTACGATCAAGGACTATGTAGTTGTATCATACTGAATGTGACGTAATGCTAAGCCTAAAACCTTAAAATAAATAAAGAAAACAAGGTAAAATAATTTGTAATAGGTATATACCAACAGGTTTTTTTATACTGTTCAACTCATTTGTTAACTTTTTTACCGCATGGCAGCACATGAAGCTGTACATTTCCAGTATAACTTGGCCTCGCTTTGTATAGATTTCATAAACAATGAGAGATCCGCGTAAACTGGTTTTGCATACCTACGAAAAGAGTGTAAAAAATATTAGTCTGAACAATTGTAAACAAAAATGATATTAAATAAATTGGATACAAAAAGAAAGAAACGTTTTATGTAGTTTTTTTGCACTATTTATTTATTCACTTATAATACAGTGACAGAAACAGTGTCGCCATTCATAGGCAACCATCTTGACAAAACTCTAATCATCATCATCATCATTTCAGCCGAAAGACGTCCACCTACGCCTCACCCAAGTGTCGCCACATTGACCTCATCTATACATATAATAAAATCGTAGACTTTCCGTGTCTGTACATTACAGATTTTTGCAAAAAAGTCACTGGAAAGTGCGAGAAATAATTAATAGAAAGTAAAAATATCTTTTTTTAAATTTTTGTCTGTTTGTCGGTTTGTCGGTTTGTCGGTTTGTCTGTTCGTTTGTGCGCGCATCACGTAAAAACCCCTCATTGTATTCAAAATCTAAATATAACAAAATAAGAAGCATTGTTGTGGGTATTATTTAGCGTTTATTTCATCAAAATCGACCAACAGATGCAAAAGATATTAACTTTTAAAATTTTGTTAGTAACCTCATACGCGATTTCTATGATAAAAATAATTTACGTAAATAGGTTTTAGTCGTAGTGTAGTCACTCGGAATGGCTGAAAACTAATTTTGTTTTATTTTTCCTTTTGACTTTACTCTTTGCACGGAAGTAATAAGTACTACGTACGCACGCGACGGCAAGTCAAGCTTTACATATCCAGTTTATGCGGATCTCTCACTGTATAGGAAATCTATACAAAGCGAGGTCAATTTATTCTGGAATTTTACAGCTTCATGTGCCGCCGTGTGTACAACTGCAATTCTTGCTTGCATTAAAAAATTGCCACCAAAAGAGAGGTTAACGCTAATTTAGTCTCTTTCTAATAAGGTGACCATTCATTTTATGTAAAAAGTAGGAAATGATGGAAAGGCTGAGAATATAACATTATTAAATTAAATTATAAAAATATTTTCAATTTTCGTTTCCGAGGCAATTAAATAATAAAAAAAAATAGTAATAAAAATAGTAATACGAGAAAGCTATTATTATACATATATTAGGCAATTACAGCAACTCAACCTGAAGTTTATTTAAATTATAAAATTACTATTATTTGGATTTTACTATATTTAATGGTGACCAGTGAAATGATGTATTAAATAAAATTAGTTCTTAGATAATAGGTAGATAAACAATATCCCACAAAATAAAAACTATATAGGGACAATACCAAAATAAGACAATGACGTTGTCAAATTCAACCAGACCACCTTTTTTCAATGTTGCCCGCACACAAACTAAATAAAATAGTTTCGTTTGAATATTAAAACAGGACTTTCAAGATTTCGTATTTTTATATGTGCCTACCGAAATGACTTCGAATACTAATAATTTAGAAGATTAATGATCATGTCCACATTGTGCGAGAGGGAAAAGGCTAAAATCCGGCTGCAGTGACGAGCCTCAGACGGCTATTTAAAAGTTACGTTAACGGAGTAAAATACTTATATGAACAAACTAACATTGCGAATGGGTTGCCTGATAAAGTTAAGTCAAGGCTACCCTTTATTAAAACTAACGGAACTAATCTTTTTTTCAAATCAAACGAAATCAAAATGGAATTAGAGTAAATATCTACAAAGCAATCAAGTCAAGAATCTGTTAGGTTGTCATCTTTTTGTCCCTACTACAGAGTTGTAAGGTATAAATAGATAAATTGATACTATATGTCCACTCATCTATTTTCTTATTAAAATATGTATTAAAAGAACAGATAGGTAATTTTATTACAAACACGATGGCATAACGTTCGGTTGTCTAAGTAAAATCGGTCAAGCCCCACGGTTGTCGCAATTTTAAATAGTCTTCAGTTAATGATATCAGGCAACCTATTTGTTATGCTTTTTTTCATGTATATTAAACATATTTTTGACTCAGGAAACATAGGATTTTTTTTTATACTAGACAGGCTTATTTATAATGGTGGGTACACCAGAGTGAAGAGGAGTTATATCCGTAAGAGCAATTGTTTCACTCGCGGCATATCTTTAACGTTTAAATGCCCATGATTGCACTTGCATTTGAACTTCGGAGCACAATATTAATAATAGTCAGTAGTAACATAAATATAGTGAATAGTCAAATGGCTTGCTTTCAACACTATTTGTTACATCGATCTGCGTAATACTTGCGTCTACGCTTCAACTTTCTTTTTGCCCGTTCATCAGAGTCCTTGGAAAAGTATCCGCTTCGGCAATCATGGTCTATCTTCGGAAATATGAGATCTAATATAATTCCCATGTTCTTCTTCTTCTTTTGTATCGATGATTTATCACATTATTAGCACTTACTTATTAGGTGGCTACGTTAATCGCGGTTTCAGTAGAGATTTTGACAGTAAGTCCTCTAAATCGCAGGTGTAGGGACACTTTAGATACTCCAGGAAGTCACAGTTAGCTGCTGCTACCATGGAAGTACGTGTCTATTAGGAGCCAGCCATAAAATTGATGACGTAATTTAATTACGTCATACGTTAAAGAGTTGGGGGGTGACAACAAAGTGTGACATTGTGTGACAAGGGGTGGAAGGGGTCCTAAATTTGGTGACGTCACATTTAAAAAACTAATATTGCTAAGTTTTAAAACACGAAATTTGAACTATTAACGAAAAACTTATTAAAGAAATATTTCCAACTCTATCGGCGGGCAGCCTGTAATATTGCAAAATATGTGACGTCACACTTGGGAGGCGGGAGTCTCCCAAAATTTGACCTTCTGATAAGGACGGATTTTTGACCCCTCCGGTGAAAAAATCATAAAATTCGTATGACGTAATTTATGGGTGGTCCCTTATGTATCACCTTTGTTAGAATATTACAATTATACGACTAAAATCCTAAAAGTGCGGAATGAATGCACTACAATGCCTTGAAAAACCAAACTTAGAAGCTTTATAGCGATGTTCGTGTTAATTCGGAAACATGAAGATTCTCGAAGCGCATAGTCTTTCTGGTTCTATTGCTAAATACATTAAATTCAAGCGTTTGCAGTATTTTTCAATTGCATGGTTTTTGCAAATTCTCAATTTTGTTTCCATCGTTTGTGTCCATCACATTTTTTCCATTGGTTGATTGAGCTCTCAGAGCTGAAAGATTATTTTTTTTAATTGTTAAGGATATTAACCGTTGGGCCCTAGGATAGATCATGAGTTGCATCTATATTTTGCTTACGTTCATAAACTTTGAGAATGACAAAAGAATGTGCGCTCACGTGAGCGAAGCCGCGGGCACAGCTAGTATTATAATATATTACAAACCAAACCAAATAAAATACCTAATTTAAGATTTGTACGTCTTATACTTTAGACACATTTTCCTTTACGTATAACATATTTGCAAGGAGGATGATTATGTTCATAATCAGCAAAAATACTTCCTTGCACTTGTGAGTAGTTAGTAGCAGTTCCACCGAGTAGTATTTTTGTTCTATACGTAACGGTAGTGATCATAAGTGTAGTCGTTAATGAGAATTAGTTGTGACCCTTTCTCAGGAAAGAAAACACTACGTATTTGAAATCTACCGAATAACAAAAGAATTACCGACATTACGTAACAAATTGAGAATCTCGTCCACAGTCACAAATACAAAGAAAAAGCAACAAATAAAAGTACATAGTTATATTCGAATATATTTCCCTTTACACACAACGTATTTGCCTGGAGGATGATTATGTTCATAATTAGCAGATATAATTTTATTTTTGTCGTCAGTGACGAGCATAGCCTTGCACTTTTTATTATGGTGAGAAGAACAGCACCAACGAGTAGCATTTTTGGTATTTACATAACTATGGCGACCATAGGTGTAGTCATTAATTAGAATTAACTGCGTTCCTTTCTGGGACTCAACGAACTTGAAGTCCTCTGAAAAATAATGCAATTACAGATTTTATTATTAAAGTTTGATATCGTCACTATGGTTACAAGAACAAAGCAAATAAAGGAAGAAAAAACAACAAATAATAATATGAGTGAGTATACCTAACATTTATTTCTCTTCACATATGTCCAGAGTAAGTGCTTAAAAACTATCTTATCGAAAAGTTTACATTAATTTATGAGACACTGGTGCCTGAACTAGGCATTTCAAGTAACGCCTGCGGTACAAGTCACCAGGGTCCCACGACTCTACATGTGTACAAGCCTACATTCGGTATTTTTATGAGACCGAAGTGAATTAACAAAAGTACATAGTTCCTTATATCCGAAAATATTTCCCTTGACATACAATGTACTGGCCTGGAGGATGATTGTGTTCATAATTAGCAGAAATAATTTGATTATGAACATCAATGACGAGCTTAGCCTTGCACTCCTTACTTTTATGAGTGGAACAGTACCAAGGGGTAAAATTTTTTGCTTTTGTCTGACGACCGCGTGCATAGCTGTAGTTGTTGATAAGAAGTAGTTGTGAACCTGACCGGGACGTGATGTACTTGAAGTCTTCTGAAAAATAAGACTGCTTTAATAGTTAAATTAAAAACCTCTTCACCATCCGAATCTCTTCTTTTTTAATCGTTTAAAAATAATTTATTCTTGGGAAATAAATGCATTAGACATTCTGATATTAAAATTTATTATTTTTAAATGATTTTTTTTTACATTGACGTTATCTAATAAAATTGACAAAGAGTGTTGTTATCCACTTATTTCATAGGTTTTGTATTTTTTTTAAGAAAATTAATTTATTATCTTCCTAATAGTTTTAACATTTTTATGTTTACATCAGTAAAATTCTGCAAAAATGGTAAGTGTTTGGATGTAGTGAAAAAGCCCTATTCATAATTTACTAAACAACATCAAGAGATTCAAATAAAGAAGGTCTAAATACGAAACTACATAGTATTAGTATAGTTTTGTTCATTAAAGTAGTATGTTAGGACCATTACACACACTAGTACCTACAGTTACAGCACTTATGACTATATTATATTCAAACAAATTAATTCACTTTTATTTAAAGGTGTTCCAGGTGCTGATTTCACGATCATACCTGAATATCATAGCCCACATTGAACGATTCACTTTTGTAATTTGTTCACAAAATTCAATTTGGTTGATTACATCCAAAATCGCACAGACAAGTTCAAATTGTGACAGAAACTCAAAAATATTTAATGCTAGTAGTATCTTAAACTGCCACACAAGCACCCCTACAGAATTTCTGCAGACGCAATATTATATTTTATTTAAAAAGAGCAATGGAACCACCTACAAAACTGACTTATTTTAATAGATCACCTGTGTTCGTTCATACGCAGGTTTTTTTTTTATTACATTAGATCAAGCTGTTCTGTATGGTGTCCGGACGTAAAGAATAGCACCATCCCATATCTTACCGTGGGTGTCGTAAGAGGCGACTAAGGGACTTACCAGAGAATGGGCAGCAGCGTTCTCTGTGTTTTATAACAACCATACTGCGATCGCCAACCCGCCTGCCAAGCGTGGCGATTATGGCAAAACCCCCCTAGACCGGTCAATGTGGCGACACTTGGGGGAGGCCTATGTCCAGCAGTGGACGTCTTTCGGCTGAAATGATGATGATGATGAAGCTGATCAAGATATCAGTCAGCTAGTAGGTAGTCTTATCTCTCTACCCAATTTTGAAATACACTCCCTTAGCCACAGTATATTTATAAGGAGGATGTGTATGTACAAAGTTCCCGTTTATATCTCCCGCAGTATCCGTGATCAGTTTTGCCTTGCACTTCTTGCCATTGTGAGAGGAGCATCGCCAATAAGCCGTGCCTTTGGTCGGGGACCGATGTACCAGACAGTATGTGTAGTGGTTCAGTAGGATCAAACTTGTGCCTGTTCTGGATTTAACGTATTGGATATCTGAAATATAACGACTGGTCAGTTTCGATACCGCTGAAAGAAACCTGTTTACCAAGACGTACCTATTTCTAATTTTCATGCTGAAGGTAGGATAGGAAGATATAACGGTGTTTTAATATACGATTGATTTGTTGACTTTTATTTTTACTGTATTTAATATGACAAAGTAAAGGCAATACGTCTTAAGAGATATTATGGATCACAAATTTGTGTTCTTGGCAGTTGTTTTTGCAAATCTTCAAAGCTTATTTCTATTTTCTTTAACTTTCCAGGTGTCGTCGGTGAGTCTATACCTATATATGGGTGATTCAGAGACAAACAGTGGTAGGTGTACATATCTGCAAAAAAAAATATTACTAAGATAAACTACAAGGATATATGAAATACTAAAACTGTATATCAAAATACTATAAATATATATCAATATATATATGTAAATAGACATTTACACGGATATACTAAAATAAAAAGACAAACAACGGAGAAAACATTAACGTTGTGACGAAACTGCCAGCTTTTTCTGAATGTACTCGTGAACTTTAATTTTAAACGATAAACGATTGTTATGGAATAATCTCCGGATGTACTAGATTAATAAATCCAGAAAACTAGAAAAATACCAAAATTATATAATTTATTAACTTTTTTTTATTTTTTTTTTTCGGGAGGAACTTTTTATTTCTAGCCTATATAGATGACTATCCATTAAACAACAACACAACATTATAATTCCATTTATTTAAAATAAAATTACAAAATATATGTGAATCATAATTATCGTCTTAGGTAGGAAGCATACCTTATGTTTACATAAATCACTAATAAATATAGCCCTTACTTTACTAATAATAACATAATTATGCTTAATTTGGGATCGACCACCTACTGTTGACTAAGTTCGGTTTAAAAATATATTATTACCGGTATCTACATTAAATTAATACTTAACTGAAAAAAATAACTACTGCACTAGAGCCTACAATTTCATTTCAATAATATATTCCACGATCTCTCTAGATTTAAAACAGTCTTAATTCATTAATTGACGGACTCTCACTTCATCTGTTAATGTAAGGTCAAACATTACTTACGTTTATAAAATAAGTTATTGTAACCACTCATCACGCAAAAATAAAAATAATATACTTTTGATACTTTTGAGTCAATTGCGGCCACATAAAAACCATTATGAAAAAAATTGCATACTCGTATAAGATTGAACAAGGTAATAGCTGTAGAAGCATTAATCTAATAACTTATTCGCAGAGTAGCAGTTTAATTTCAAATTATAATAAAAGAATAAATGGAAAGACAAAAAAGTAAAAAGGATGACATGGTCTTCACTCTTAGCTCGTACCGGCAGGAACGACACTGTATTAACAGCTTACGGCGAGGAAGCTATTTAATAGGGCGATGTTTAGCGCAGGGATGACAGAACAAACGCGCAAGTTATTCTTCGTAAAGTTTATTTCAATGCACGTCATAAGAAGTACATAAAATACCAAAGTAACAATAGAAGCAATAAAGCTGTCAATGACAATGATGATTCTACGGTTAGGTGCTTATGTGATTTTGCACAAAATAATTTCACATGACGCTCTGTAAAGCATGTAGTGACGTATTAACCGTCTTAACACATATACGAACTTGCAACGTCAGAAGACGTTGTCTGTAGTGTTATATCTTTATGTACTGTCCACCGTGGATGCAGTATTTAGATGGAGGGTGAGTGTGTTCGTTCTCAAGGCCAACAACGAATTTCTCATCCAACTTTAGCTTAGCATTACAACCTCTACAGTTATGTGTGGAGCAGTACCAATGGAAGTATTTGGTCTTCTTGCATTGTTTCTTGCAGTAGTAAGTGTAGTCGTTGAACATGACCAGATGTTTCCCGGAATATCGTGATTTCGCCAGCAAAATCACTGAAAAGAAATACTGGTGAGTAGTGTCTTTGAGCAACTTATTTTCATAATCTTATGAATTAACCTGTCGAATTTGAGCTGTATGTAGCCCACATTCTGAGGAAATCCTTAGAATGTGGGCTACATACAGCTCAAATTCGACAGGTTATTATTTTGATGAAGCCTGGAGAATTCTTAAAAGGATCGAAGACTCTACACTAAAAAATAGAAGGCACTAAAAAGTAGTTGACAAATTTGCGAAACTTCGGAGTGACTGCATTCGACGTTATGCTACCACCATCATGAAGTTATATAGTTCTATAGTAAAAGTTCTCGGAATGGAGGGAATCTTTTCAAATAATCTGATGAAGAGACTTTTTTATGAAAGTGTTAGCGAGCTCTGAGCCTTTTCAATTTATTTGGTGATTGAACCTAATATTACGCTCAGTAAAAAAAAAAAAAATCATCACCACAATTTTATTATAAATATTTATGTACCTTTAAGTAAAGTCGATTTAAAAATGTATGTAACAGAATACACGTTTTACACATGGCACTACTCTTACATTTTGAAACTACTTTCTACGCAAATTTAATTACTTACTATTTATAAATTAACTTGATTACTTAGATTATACACAAATAAGCTACGAACGTCACTCTGCTTTTGAAATGTATACGTGGGCGCAGTTTTATCGACCGCGCAGTCTTAGACCACCCTACCCTACAGCAAAAATATAGTTCCATTAAATTTTAACATAGTATCCATTTGCAATGACAAATGCTGGTGGTGTATGGGCGTGATCCAATCTAGTTGATACCACGGTCCTATGCGATGCTCTGACGTCATTGCTGATGCTGAGTCTTGCTTTGCAAAAACCTCCATTAGTGCATAGCCAAGTACTTGTCTTCACATTATTCTTCTTGCAATAGAATGTGTAACCGTTGACAACCGCCAGTTCCTTTCCATCCGTCTTCAATACCCATTGCAGCACTGGAAAATAAAGTAGAAATTTTATGCTGTTTTGGATTGTACGGTTCCAACCGTACAATCCAAAACAGCGTTATGGTTACCAGCTAAGTTTGACAGTCAGACTTAGTTAATTAAACTTGTATTTTAAAGACATGTTAGAAAAGTTATCGTAGTCTGACTGTGTCATGCAGTATTAGGTTAATGTATAAAAGTATAGGAATATAGAGGGGCTCGTGGATCAAGGTTCAGTTCTTCTTGCCGCTATCGTTCCGTGAGTAAGTGATTCTCCAATTCGTATCAAGACCCTGCAGTACCTCGGAAAGCACGTTTATCTACGAACGACAACCAGGACAGTCAAGTCTAAACATCTCACGAAACGCGCAAACATAGATGCACTCTCGTTTCTCTTACTGTCCCGTGTGGCAGCAATCCGACACCCTCGGGGAGAGATCAGGCGGAATGCATTGCCTGTCTATGCAATCCATCTCGCGCTTAATCTTTCTTTCAAATATATTTAATCATCAGACATGGTTTCAAATACCCAAATACACACAAAGTTTCGATGTATAACAGAGGTATTTAAGCATATCTGCAAAGTTTGACCTAGTAAGGATCGGTCGCACTGATATGGACAAATTGCGAACCGGCTGCGGACTTCGAACACTAAAGTGCTAACGAGTAATGTATTAGAACCACAGGGATAAGTTCGATAATTTTTAAATTACCATTCTTCGGCACTTCAATATGTAAGAGCCTCCTTCATAAAAACACACCTTGTTTTATTAAAATGTTGAATCAACCAATAAAAAATAATAATTTTTACGTAGAATAAGATAAAATGGTACCGTAATTGTATCCCTACAGAAAATAGTTAGTGTGTTAAGTATAAAAGAATACCAAACAAAATTATGTTAATTTATTTAATTAAGTTTAAATAGGTCAAATGACCTATGTCATTTGACTTATATCACATTGTTAAACGAATTACAGTTTTGATCGCACCCAAAGACAAAAATACTTTTTGTCATATAAGAAAAACAATTTTAACATTCATAATAGGCAAAAGGCGATAGATACTTCTACGAATAAATAAGGTAAGTCAAGATTACATGCATTTAATTTAATTAATTAGGACACTAGACCAATAATAAATACTCACACTAATACAGTTTGATGCCTTCACTGCGATAATACACGATGACAATGTTTTTTTTTTGTTTGATTTTGTTACTTATTTGCTTCGCTAAGCTTAAATTTTAAAGTAACATCCGTTTTTAATCGTAAACGCCGGTGGAGGATGTGCATGAGTGTCTAGAACTGATGTTATATGACGCTCCGAGAGTGTGGCGCCGTTCGTAAAGGTCAGCCTGGCTTTACAAGGGTATCCTTTGATGCAGTACCAGACACTTGTCGCTAAAGTTTGTCTTTTATTGAAAAATGTGTAGCCGTGCATAATAGCAAGCTCCTTTCCGTCAGCTTTTTTCACCCATTGAACTGTAAATAAATAAACTTGTTGTATACTGTGTGAAAATGATAACAAAGTTCATTATTATGAGGAGCATTTTAACCGCTAAACTACATCACATAATAATCATAGTCATAAATATTTATTTACATTAACATTAGGTGTAATATAAGTACAGAATATAAAATGAAAATCTTAGATAGAGTCCTGACTTACAGATCACTTGAATAAGAATAATAAATTATGTTCATGTATTTATTTATGATATTACAAAAACCACAACACTTGCCAATTACAGCTTGACATAAAAACCTTTACGAATAACAAATTTTGGGGGCACATGATTGTGTTCCAATTTAGCTCTAACCAGGAGCAGAGGATCACTGTTGGTAGTGATCAGTTGAGCTTTGCAGATGTGTGCGGAAGAGCAGCTCCAAGTATCAGTGAGCTGACGACGCCAGTGACAGTATAGTGAGGTTCCGTTTACAGCATTGCTCCTGTAACGTGGGTGCGTTTAAAAACTTTTAAACCCACATACATAGCATTGCTCCTGTAACGTGGGTGCGTTTAAAAACTTTTAAACCCACATACATAGAATTGCTCCTGTAACGTGGGTGCGTTTAAAAACTTTTAAACCCACATACATAAACAGCCAGATCCGGAACAACTTCCTATAGAACGTACAATTTTTTTTTCCGAGCAGGAACAAAATTATTTTAATATCTTACATGGTGTAAATTTGAAAAAAAAACCACTACAAACACTTACTCATTCTAGCTCGACCTTTGGAAATGACTAATTTTGTAGGCGAATGACCGGAGTGAGCCGATCTAGACTCCGATTTTCCAAAGAGCCTAGACGTGAGAGTGTCCTCATTGGTGATGATCAGGTAAGCTTTGCAGGGCTCTCCGAAGGAGCATCTAAAATGTTTGAGAACTGATATTGCTCGCGACAATAGAATGAGTAGTCATTAACAATAACCACTTCTTTCCCGTCCTGTTTCTTTGCCCATCTCACTGAAAAAGTGAAAAGATTAATCTTAAGTGTCCGTCTCTCGTATAAAGAATATCTTTGCAAATAGTACACACCAGGGTAAATATACTTGCCAGTCAACGTTATGGTAACATGTCAGCGGTAGAACTTTGGCGGTGCATTGTACGTACATATAAGTATTGACATTAAAATTGCTCTTAAATAGGCTTACAGAAAGTAAATAACAAAGTTTTGAACAATCAAGCAAGTTTACTAACACAGAAAAATACAATTATATGTAGATTTAACCTAATGCAAAGACTAAAATCATCAGGTAGGACTTCACACTTGTTTATTACAGCTTGATCATCCTTGAACTTGAACATCCTTGGGCAATGACATATTTTGTGGGCGCATGGCTCGTGTGATTCATTCTGGATTTTATCAAGGTCCTGGAAGAAGGAGTCTCTTCATTAGTGATGAACAGGGAAGGAGCATCTCCAATTGTTTGAGAGCCGACCTCGCGAGTGACAATAGAATGTGTAGCCATTAACTATTGCTACTTTTTTGCCGTTCTGTTTCTTAGCCCATTTCACTGAAAAAGAGTAAAAAATAATTCTAGGAGATAAAGATTATACTTTCTCTTGTATGAACTATAAGAATATTTAACACCTTGGCAAGATTATTTATTTTGTCAGTCAGTAAGGTGGTAGCGAACATTCATATAAATAACCTTTATTAGGCAACCATAATTTTATTGCAAAAACACGATCAACGTATGATTAAAGGTGCTCTGAGAGATTCTTAACTAACTGCGTTTGGGAGAAATACGAAACTGCGCCGGACCACTATGTTTCTTTACCTATCTCACTGTAAATAATGAGGAGATTTCGGTTTTGTCACCTAGAATATTATGAAAATCTTTTTAGCATTGAATAATATATGTTTTGTGTAAATCACTTTCATTATTGCGAGTTTAACGATGACAACGTTTTGAGTGTGTTACAGCACATAAGCGAAGTAAAATAAAATAAAACAACCACATTATTACGTAATACATTATAATTTTCATATTGAATAGATTGGAAATCTACGGAAAATCACAAACCATCTACAATATAATACCTGCAACTAATCTAAATATTGATATGTAAGAAATGAAATGACTCTTTGGCTAAGATTGGTACTAGATAGGTATAGACAAGTTTTATTATTAAAACTACTACAATAGTTATAATGCAAATGACTAGATGTAATAATATGAATCGACAACGATACAAATGTCTACTCCACTAATTCCCTGATCCTTATAAGCGAATCGACATAAATATGAGATGAATACATTCTCTGGCAAAACAAACGAATATAGGTCTAGCCAGTCAGAGAGAAGATTGTCAGCAAGGATTCATTTCATTCACTAAGCTATTTACTCTTACTCTTTAAGCTATTTTTAGGATTACAGGTGTGATTTTAATTAATTAATAATGTTATTTTGATATCTGGAATTTCCAAATACTAGCCTTAAGGCTGGATTTCATTATTCTTAATGGACTTGCCCCTTTTGCATCCTTATTATATTGAAGAAATATGGTTATCCTGGGCATTTCTACCTAACCCTTCTGGAAATACAGTAGCTATGTTATAAATATCAATAATAAAATGAATTGATCTTCTCATAAAACCCGTCAGTAATTCTAAAAGTTGGCGGCTTATGATTATGCTCCAGTTTAGATTTCAGGACCGTTCGTTGTGCTGGGTCGGCTATGTTAGTGATCATCATCCTCGCTTTGCACTTCATCCCGCTGGTACAAGTCCAGGTGCTCTTGTACATATTCTGTTTGTGGCAGTAGAATGTATATCCGTCCACAATGACCAGTTCCTTGCCGTTTGATTTTTTTACCCATTGAAGTTGTCCTAAAAAATAAACAATTACTGATTAATATCACAGGTGTTAATCCTACATGCTTAGCGTTATAAATCTATAAGACTGTAAATATTGTGATATTATTATGAGTATGGAAACAGAATGTATTGCCATACAGAATAGTTAGCTCCTACCAATTCTGTTTTGTCACCCAGGATAATGAAATTGATCAATACAACAGTAACAAATTTTCGTTTTTTGGCTTTTATAGCTATTTTCAGTATGGCCGCAGTGTATTTTGAAAGTTTTAAAGAGAAGAGCGTGGAAACAAACACAAACTTCATCCAATTCAAGTTTATTGATTTAGAACTAAAAATATAAAGAAAGCAATGCAAAATGAAGGACAGGAACAACAGGTTTCTACCGACCCTTCATACGTACATACTTACTACCTGAAATGACATTCTGATCACATGGCATGGTCTCCTGTCGTTAATCTTTATTTACTTTTCAAATGATCTAAGTACAGCATAAAACAAAACTAAATGTTCTTCATCTTAGTTGATATTTCAAAGCTGGCGATCGAAGTGAGTGGTTCAATGAGGCCGATACGACCATCCTTTCCACAGGTATCATATGAGGCGTTGTGACCAGCTGAGCTTCGCATGTTTTGCCTAAACTGCACAGCCAAGTCCAATTGCGGCGAGCACCTTTTTTACGGCATGTGAATGTCTATCCGTCTACTATAGCAAGTTCCTTCCAGTCCATTTTATTCGACCATCTCACTGAAACTAATTTAATTACATTTTGGTATACTACTATTTTTGAGCGGACGGAAAATTTTTGCCTCGGAATTAGGTTGAAGCAGCTAAAATGACAAATTCGTAAGAGACTCTGCGCTGCGTGTAAATGTGGTGCTGTTCCTCAAACCACGTGGTACCAATATGGTATCCTGTGGGCAGATTCAATGTAGAATATTGCCATTGACACAATAAGAAGAATTGAGAACGTGAGGGGGGGGCGGCTATGTCCAGTAGTGGAAGTTTTCGGTTGAAATGATTATGAGGATCAGCAATATTGAGGAAAAACGCCACGTATTCTTATTAATTTTTCGTACCTAAAACAACATTTAGCATTTTCCAAACATTATTTATTGTTAAAACACGCATAGGAACACAACACTCAGTATTATACAAATGTGAGATCATTTAAATAGTAATTTGCAAACATTTAACATACAATACAGAGTAATTGAATACCTAAATCTACACATGTTTAAATGTATGACTAGGCTCTTAATTCTACATGCAAGGGAAAAAGTTAATTCATACATATAACATCATAGCTTTAATCAAAACTGGATTTTGTACCTAATGTAATGCGGATGTTAGGCAGAGGTGTACCTAACAGTACATGGGCCTCACCTTTCGGAAATTACAGGCGTGATGTTATCTTATGTACTGTTAACATGATTAGATTTTATCCCTACACATTACTAAAATAGTTTATTACAATCATTTAAAATTAATTTTGACTTTAATGTAGCTAAAGTTGCATTAATATAAACACAACGTACAACTACAATTTTCCTGTATACGATAAATATTGCTTACCTCATAACCTAACCTTATTGTTAACCACATTCCAGAACAATAAGTCAAAACTTCACGTCAGTCGCTAGAAAGTAGAACAAGGCAAAAACAGACAGAAGTTAATAACCGACTACGTACATATAAACTCACAACACTACTTAACAGAATAAGCAATTCCGTGGTATTGACTCTCGAGCTACTTCGTAATTTTAACACTTTCGTCTTTTATTCAGGAATTGCTTTGAAGTAGTATCGGGACACAGCACTCAGGCGCAGCGGGGCGTTGGTACCTATATCTAGATTTTTCAGAAACATGCGCGGCCGTACTAACTATTATAGTAGTCAAATGCATTACCTCCGCCTTTCTTTCTTGGATATGGTTAAGAATGAAGCGCACGAGTGCACTATATATATCTACAGCCCTTTATAATCTAACATTTCTGCCAGAAGTGTCGCTGCGGTCTGTCGTTGCGGCAGGGCGGCAATGTCGCGGCCGTCACATGCAGTGTTGTAGGTCAAATACACATTTCAAACGTAAGTAAACGTTAACCAATAATTACAATTTACAATAATACCCATTACTGATACAATACTTAGGAGGTTCGTGCTTGTGTTCCAGTTTCGCTGACAGCACAGTCCGACACGATGGTTTTGCGTGCTTGGTGATCTCCATCCTGGCATGACAGTCCCCTCCATAGGTACAGTTCCAGATCTTTGTAGACCTCTTCAAACTCTGCTTGCGACAGTAGTAAGTGTAGCCGTTCACTAGTGCCACTTCCTTTCCGTTGAGTCTCTTCATGAATTTTACTGTAAGATTTTTTAAAGTGTTAATATCGGAAGAATTTGATCATTTGAGTATGTTTCATGCATAAAAAACATGCAATGTGTGCTAGGATAACAAGGCTGGCTATTATTTTGCGTTACAGGTGAATTTTAATTAGGTATATCTAGTAGAGTGATAGCACCCTAGATCTACGGACGATGACTTAATTCTCAAGATTAAGAAAAAATGGTTTCTAATTATCCTGAGAACTGTACGAGGCGAGGTTAGCAAACTGGAAATGTGTAAATTAAACGAAGTCGTAATACAATAATGTTTCATATTCAAACGTCTATATTTTCCTGTTGAAGACAGATGTTACAGACAGATATTAAACGAAAAAAAAAACATTTGTTTAAAACAATTATTTTATTTATTGCAAAAACCACTAAACGGTTTTATTTTTTTACACAGATCACCATATAAACATGTGGTTTTACCATCAGTTGTTTGATTAATTCAACATTACGCCAATCAATTTGGTTCCTTTGTTCATTTACAGTTTTTAATTTCCCATGTTAATAATACAATTGCACTATAATTATCCTTATTATCATTTCAGACGAAAGAAGTTTACTTCTGAACACATGTGCCGCGAGTTACATCGACCAAGTTGTCATCCAACCTGTGAGGTTACGCAACATATCATATTCTAACATAAAACCCATCAACAATCATAAACGTGGGTGGTGGATGTCTGTGCTCCAGCTTAGCAGACACAACGCGCCGCTTCAGAGGATGAGGCTTACTGCAGGTGATCAGCCTGGCCTTACAGAGCCATCCACTGGTGCGCGTCCAGATCTTCGTCTTGGCGTTGTTCTTGTGACAATAGAACGTGTAAACGTTCACCATCGCCAGTTCTTTGCCGTTCCCATTCATCATCCATTGTACTAAAATAGAGTTTATTGTTTAAAGGTGATACGCTGAGGTAGCCCGAAAAAAAAACTTATCTTTACCGATTGCAGCGAAGTGCAATGAATGTTTTGGTTGGCATGTCTACTTAGGTATAATTTTCAGCCCAACAGTTATATTTTATTTTAACTTTATGAACAGCGGTATGTTACCGCATGTATTACCTGTAGATGTTTAAGAAAATTAAATACAACTAAAACAAAAACAATATTTATTGCCTTGAAACAAAATTACAGTGTAGCTGATATCTTTATACACAGTTACAGTTGTACAGAGTATTTTTTGATTGATTTTTTATATCTGGTTTTAAATATATTTACAAAATAATTAAAGCCTTCTTAATGGTTATGCGCGTTTTTAAAGCAAATGACACCATTGACGGTCTATACAACTGATTTACACCCTGAAGCTCTCCGAATACAACGCCAGCGTGTTTTGTGCCCTTTCACCGGACCACCTTGATTGAACCGATACGGTCCCATGTTGAGACACGGATTGCCACGACTGGTTGAGCCGAATATCAGCTCGAATTCTGAAAAGTAAAATAAAATAAATTCTTTACTTTTATGACCAGTTTCCGCTTCATAAAAACTTTCGAATACCTTGTTAATAATAGACAAAATCCTTTCCATCTTTTGATGTTCTAAAAATATTTGAAACAGCTGCGGATCATGAAAATTTTGTTTTTCAATGACAAATCGGTACAGTAACAAGTAGGGCTGTAATCAGCCATTCATCATGGCTTTCTCCTATCCGGATAAAGTATTTAAACTATTTAGTAATGAAAACAAAACACGATTTATTCATTATGGTCGTGTTATTGAGAAACCACTTCATCATTACCAGTGCCACAATTTTACACCCGAGCCGTCTGCGCATACACGACCACGCCATTTCGGAGTCCTTGCACTTCCACTCCAGTTTAGACCGCTAGCTAAGTATTTAGAACCAACACAGGATAACCATTCTACGTCACACCAAATATAGATCCTGTTTAACTGAAACAGAAAATAAGTAGACATTTAAAAGAGCCTTTATAGGTAAGAAGCTCTACTAGTATCATTATTGAATAAAACGAAACTTGTTTAATAAGCAACAGAAAGTTTATTAGCGTAATATAATACGTAACGTAATATTATATATTACTGAATAGGTAATGAAAAAAAAGCAACTTAAAAAATGCTAATATATATTTTTTGTCATCGTAATTTTTTTCCGTATTAATTAACTACATAAGCATGCTATTACTTATTCTATATAAAAATTATAAAGCTTATGATAATAACTACAGGTCACATAATTATTAATTTTAAATAATAATTGAGGAGTAAAGTTTTAAGCATGGCTATGTTCTTTCTTATGTGAAACTATTACATTGTCAACAGTGACGATAACTGATTTACATCCCAATGCCGTCCGAGTACAGTGCCATCGCTGCTTGGACCCTTTATACTGACTAGCGCGATTATACCGATAGGGACCGAAGATGATCACAGGGTTGCCACTCCTCGTCGCGCTGAACACTGGCTGTACTTCTGTAGCTGTAATAGAACATCAATGCATTGTAACATTAAGTCAAAAAAACGGCAGGACCAAGTGTGAAAAGCTTTGAGATATATTATTTGTTGTGTGTTCCGTAAGTGTCTGCGTAATGGTTTGCAGATAGCGGTCCATAGACACAGCAGCGAAAACAAGAAGATTAAGAGCACTTTTTGATTGGCACTATCTTTTGATTTGTTCAATTATGAACGAAACAAACATATTTACCACTTGCGATAGTTGCACAGAAACTGTTTGAACTTATTTTAATTGATACTAATAGATGACAATGAAACATTTATTTTTTACAAATTCAATATTTACTAACTCTACCAACCAGTCTCTAAATACAGCATTAATACTTTATCACAAATATTTAATGAATAAAGAGGTTCAATGAAATCGTCTCAATGATTATGTTCCGTCTTATGGCTAATAATTTGACCATTAAAAGTAAATATAGTAGATCGGCACCCGTATGGGTACCGGGTACATGTCCATCGGACTTTGGCCCCTTTGCATCTTAAAACCCGATTATATCGATAGGGACCAACGATAATGACAGGGTTACACGCTGTGACGTACTGAACACAGCACGTGTATCTGTAAAACATAAACGTATTGTATACCATTACATAAAAAGAATTTGTATATAAAGACATATATAATCGTGAAAAATTAATTGTGGTAGATGAGGCACGGGTATAGGTAGAGGGGGAATAAAAACTATTATATTTAGGTAAATATTTACTTAGGTATAGCAAAAGTAGGTATTTATAAACTACATACCATAATTATTCATTAAATTATCAGCCATGAGATACAAATACAGTATAAGTTTGTTTCACACGACTTTGAACTTCAGGTTTAATCGTTGTGAAAAAAATAGGTTATGAAAATCAAAAGATACGATAAAATATTGATAAAAGAAGTTTAATAGAACCTTTTTCGAAGATGCTTTTCTTTTGTTTTCATAGTATGGGTCTGCTTCTGATCTTGATCCTTACCATTATACTCCTTTTTTCGGTGTCTCATCTAAACATAATTAAGTTATAGTAAAGATCTTTAAGGTTAAGTAAGAATTAACTGACACATTGTACATAAAAGGTGATAAACACACATTTTATAATTATAAAAAAATTCAGTCGAATTGATAATCTCCTCTTTTTGGAAGTAGGTTAAAAAGTGAGAGAGAGCTGAGACGGTTGTCAGTAAGTTTAAGTACCTAGGTACCTCTACCATCTATCTACAAGTAAAACCAAAAGAAAGTTATACATCAATTTATTATAAAGTATGCAGACTTTTTTGACGTGACCTCTGACACTGAAAGTGTTTCACCGACCCCAAGTAGAATGTCACAACGGCAGGAAGATGATGATGATGATACATACATTTTTTAATTACATTTACTCAGATTTTTCTGGGTTTCCTTTAGTTCTTTACATATTAACCCACCACCGAACAATACCAAACTAGTGACTTAAGAATTGAGTTCGTCATTAAACTTTTGACTTTGACCATTGATGGTTATGCATATCATTCTCACGACTAACGAGGAGATTATTGAAAGTAACCACACTTGCTCGACACCCACTGCTGTGCTTCGTACAGTACCACCGAATTCTGGACCAATTGCCTCCATGCTTTCGATTATACCGGTATTTTCCCAGAAAGATCACAGGATTCCCATGCTTAGTCTTGCCAAAAACTGGCACCATATCTGAAATACAAATCCAAGTTTACTCCGTAATTTAAATATGGTGAGGGAAGTTCCATTCAATGAGAAAAACTTTAGGTTCCTTTGTGAAAGTTTTCTCTAGTGTAGCGTTCTTTTTAACAAGTAGGACACGAGATTGATCACCGAATACACACTTTTGTCGAATTACAATGCAATAGTTTTTCCTACATCCTGAATGTTTGTTGAAAAGACCAAAAAGTGAATGAATCGCAGATATTTATTCATGGATGATGACAGCTCAGGATGATGACGAAACATTATTGAAAGTGAGGATTCTCGATCGGCATCCACTGGGGTAGTTATTACAATACTAGTGCATTGTGGACCCCCTACAATTATTTGTCCGATTATACCGGTAGGTCCTAGATAGATCACAGGGTTCCCATGCCTAGTCGTGCCGAAAACTGGCTTTAGACCTGAAACAAAAGCTTTGTGTGAGTCTTTGTAACGTAGTCTGTGATGACAACTGATTTACATCCCAATGGCGTCCGAGTACAGTGCCGTCGCTGCTTGGACGCTTTATACTGACTAGCGCGATTATACCGATAGTTACCGATGACGATAACAGGGTTGCCACTCCTCGTCGTGGCTGTAATTCTATAGCTGTAATAAAACATAAATCCATTGTAACATTTTGTCAAAAAACGGCTTGAATAAGTGTTAAAAGCTTGACGACATATTATTTGTTGCTTGTGCCAACCCGTAAGTGTTCGTGTAACGCGATCAGCTGTTGCGAGGACTTGCCGCCATTACCGATACCGATAAAAAAATAACTTTAGGGCGAGTCAATTATTCCATCATCTTGCACTTGGGCCATTTGCAGTAAACAATTTGTTTTTATTGTTGTAACTATTTTTATTAAATCTGTTTAATTAATTAAAATAAATCATTATTTTTAATTTTTCCACATAATTTTACCGCGAAATTTAATCATTGTTGTCGTTGCATCGGCGGCAACTAAAACCTACGAAGTGAAAACTTTTAGGTAAAAGTTTTCATACATTTTTTTTTAAAGTTGAGGTTCCAATTTCTAATCACATTATTGACCAGCGGGCAGTAATGAAATTCAGCAGAATATTACTACCGGCAATAATGACTTGCTTTACATTAGGTTTTCCTGACATATAATGTGATATTTGTGAGCAGGTGGTGTGAAAAATATTTATTAATCCACACACAAGGCTCAAATAACTCACCTACTACCTAACGTTCAGATTGTGAAATACAAGCAATATAACACAATTTACTTTTAACGAAAATGAAAAACTATCTCAGATTTAAGGTCAATGCACAGTTGTACTGTAAGGAAAGCAAGGGATCAGCATCGTCTAACTCGAGCCATTCCAGATTTTATATATTAAATCTCCATAGTGCAACGCGCACTTATGAAAATCGGCACCGCCTCGGCTCCGAATCCATTAGTAAACACCTAAGTGATGCTAACAACGTGCAGTATTTTTGAGTGTGTGTTGCTCTTTAAATAGCTAATCCTAATGATTATGTTCAGTCCTATGGTTAACAATCACACTGTCAACAGTAACGACAGTAGATCGGCATCCCGATGAGGTTCGCGTACATTTCCATCGCACTCTGTCTCCTTTACATCTATTAATCCGATTATATCGATAGGGACCAACGACGATGACAGCATTACCGCTCTTTGTCTTACTGAAAACTGGCAGCATCTCTGTAAAAGAAAACAAAGTTTTCAATTCATAACCATATTTACTCTTATCTAAACAGTAGCAAGCCTTTTTTTCGGATTGGTAATCATCAAATGACAGGGGTCATTTGATGATTACCAATCCGAAAAAAAGGCTCCAGCCCGATCTGGGCGGAGCGGAAGGCAGTGTCAGACTTGTACTGAATAAAACCCATCCATGTTCCTTCTTAGCCCTTTGCGTTCCAGGGCCGCGGTATCTCTTTCGAAAAGTCCCGCAGCCCCGGACAGTAGGAAGCCTTACAATTTAAAAAAAGCATCAAAACAGGAGCAAGTTACATACTATCTAAATAATTCTGGAATTAAAAAAAAATAATTATTAATTTTTCAACAATACCCTTTATTCAAAGCGAAAATAATAGTAATACTAGTGATTATGTTTAACTAGTGATTTTATTATGTTTCGAACAATCACACCGTTAACAGTTACGATAGTAAATCGGCATCCCGATGCGACCCGGCTATAAATCCATCGCACTCTGGCCCCTTTACAAGTACTAACACGGTTATATCGATAAGGACCAACGATGATCACAGGGTTGCCACGCTGTGATGTGCTGAACACTGAGCGTGTATCTGTGAAACATAAACGTATTGTATCGTTTTATGTTTTGTTCATTAACAAGAAGAATTATTCATTGTGGTAAACGAGCCACGGGTGATCACAGGGGTGCTATTTTTGTTGTTTCGAAAACAGGCCCTGAAACTATAAGGGTCAATCTTTGACAGATTTTGATGTGACAAAAATGTGATACAGACAGTGCTTTAATCTATACTAATATTATAAAGCTGAAGAGTTTGTTTGTTTCTTTGTTTGCTTGAACGCTCTAATCTCAGGAACTACTGGTCCGAATTGAAAAATTATTTTAGTGTTGGATAGCCCATTTATCGAGGAAGGTTATAGGCTATAAAATTTCACGCGGACGAAGGTCGCGGGCAACAGTTAGTTCTTAATAAAAGTACCGATTGTTTGTTTTATAATACGTATATTAAGCGCCATATTGACAAAGTATTATACAAGAAAATGTATACAAAAGAAATGAAAAATCTTGACTGACTGGTCATTAACGTCCAGCTAACCAAATCATTGGACCCAAAAAAAAATAGGCTGGGCATTGTCTGTCAGCAAGTGAATGAATGAGGATAGGTCTTAAATAAAGGTGAATACTGCAAAACTATCTTAAAAGCTATTATCTACATTCATCTGGCGGAACCTGACGATTTAATCATAACTTGGGACGCGGTTGCGGACACGGACACTGACTGATTCTTCAGTATGTGTAAGCAGGTATCCGTGTTCGGAGCCACGTCCGGTATTTGCGGATTGACCGATCCTGCACGAAAACTACACTTCAATGGTTATGCTCAGATATATGTTTAACTATGACGTCGCCTACGGTGATGACATTTGGTCTACATCCATTGGAGTTCCTATTACAATACCAGCGTCGTGATGCTAATGTCCCACTACTGCTCCTCTTTCTATGGTTATACCGGTAGGATCCTAGATTGAGCACAGGATTCCCTTGAGTTGTCGTACTGAAAACCGGTACTAGATCTAAAAATAAACTTTAAATGTTAGTTTAACTTTCGCTATACACATCGTCATCGTTGACAGGGTACACTACTTGGAGAACTTGGGTGTCTCATCTAAACAGTTAGGTGTCAAACAATTACCTACCCATTACAACTACTTTTTTTTTCTTCATTTTAATTAGAAGGTCTTTATTGAACACGAAAGGATGTCAAGAAATAAAAACTACTATATTAATTGGCTCAAAATAACTATTTTGATTTTAATGGTTATGTTCATTCCTAGTTAAAATCACAATTCCGTTGACTGTTACAACGACGAATTTACATCCAGCATCTTTTCTGCCACATCTCCACCGCATTTTCCCCATGATATCCCCGGGTGTGGCCTGATGATATCGATATCCACCATAGTGCAGCAGGGAATTGCCACTCTTCGTCGTTGTGAATGTTGCCTCTGTAAGTAAATAAACTGTTCATGAAGTCCCATTCCATACAAACGAACTCATAATCGCCTAGTACAGTCATTTACAAGTCAACCTATATACAAAGTGTATCTGGAACCACGACAATAAATTAAAACGAGCACAGTACTAGTCTATCTAAATATTTTAAAACACGAAAATTAGTAGATAATGGAAAATTTTAAAAAAATAATTTTCATACAAAATAAATAGCAGAATCAACTGCATAAAAAGCAAACACGCTTTATCTACGAAAAGTCACTGACCGTTGCGCAGCGCGGTGCGGGCGCGGCGCGGTGCGGGGCGCAGCGATGGCGGCAGGTAGTCGAAGGTAGGTATTTTAGTCGGAGAACAACAAATTAGCGGGATAAACTCACTAACTTGCACGTTGTTAATTAAAAGATCACTGATTGAATAATTAATCACATAATATCACATCACAATCAAAATTTACACCATCAAACGTTTGTGTGTCACCATATCTCTCCCGATATGTATGCAATGGTAAAGCTGCATTTTGGTTACATTCTCCTTACGTAAGTACCATGTCGGTGTACTCGGCAGCTGGGTACCTTATTTGAGGCATAATTAAACTACAAAACTTCAAACCTAAAATAAATCACGAAACTATACCTATTAAATGCTTAATTAACTAACTAATATTACACTAACACTTAACAATAAATCACACTAACCTATGCACTAATCCAACTTTCATAAATCGTCTTTAATCTTAAAACTTTAAAAAAAAAAACACGGAAATGCGCGCGCGGCTCGACTCGTGATTAAAAAATTAGGCGTGTGCTCTCCTCAAAGGGCGCCGCTATGCACTGACTGCGTAGTTACCGAGTCCGAGACTTTTTGCCAAAAATTCCGCTCACACACGCATACGCAATGGTCTATGCACCACTAATGCATAATTTGAGTAAGTAATATTTCTTTTTCTTTCTTATTGTAGTATTTTGTGTGTCTGGTCGGGGCGCGTTAGAGTGAAATAGTATGACACCTTTCTCTGTCTTTCAAGCACATTGAGACGTAGAGAATAGAATTGTACGTTTTGCACAGGTTCTTGACCTTACAATGTTTACCTATTATTGCGGACTCAGATCTACATCATGTTGTAAAATATGAAAGTGAAAAATAATTTCCTGTGGCTAAAGTATTCATTGGATTTGATTGAATTTTTGTATACGGGTAAAGAACATGACACTCTTTACGTGGTTTGAAGGATTGTCAATCGTCCTGCTCCATTCTGTATAAAGTCGATTAGATGAACATAAAACAATAATTTAATATAAATATTTACTAATGCACAAACAAACAGTAAGTACAACATTAATACTAAATGAGAAACATACAGATTTTGAAAATTTTCTAGAAAATAATCTTAATGATTATGTTCAGTCTTATGGCTAACAATTTAACTGTTAAAAGTAAAGTCGTTCGGCACCCATATGCGTACTTAAAACCTGATTATAGCGATAGGGACCAAGAATTATGATAGAATTACCACTATACCTTGTGCTAAATACTGGCTCAATATAATAATTATTATAAAAATGATCGAAACTATTTTGTGGTATATCATCAGAACTCGGACACGTGGAATATAATTGTCAAAATTAAAGCTAATTAATTAATTAATTTAAGAAAACTTTTGTTCATGGGTACAAGCAATATTTTTAACACAGCATGAATAATTTACAGTAAACAGGAATAAATTATCCTGTTATGTTCACTTCTGTGGCTAACAATGACACTGTCGATAGTTACGATAGTTGATCGGCATCCCATTGAGACCCGGGCACATGTCCAACGCACTTTGGTCCCTTTACAACTATTTACCCAATTATACCGATAAGGACCAAGCACGATGACATCTTTATTAAATCTTGACCTGCTGAAAACCCTAACCGTAACGTTGCATTTCCTTTTATCTGTCAACAAACTGATCTTTTTCTTTCGTTAGTGCCTAACCTGGTGTCAGAATGTTTATGTCGCTCATGGGCCTCTGACTTGACTGTTCAAACTAATGTATGGCATCGAAGCCTTCGGGATTTCAGGAACTGTTTGAGCCAATCCTGATGTATTCATTATTGCAATTCCCATGTTCACGGAAAGAACAGTATTTTTTTTTATTTATAAAAATATTTAATCATCATTCACACACTAACAAAACTTAAAATAATTCAAATAACTAACCTACCAGCTACTTGCAGATTGTGAAATACAAGAAACATAATTCTAGTGATTGAGCACTGAACAGTAAAATTAGATTGAAAGCAGTAATTCTAGTGCTTATGCTCAGTGTTATGGTAAACAATCTGACCCATGATAGTGTAGATTACAGATCGACATCCCGATCCAGCTCGGGTACAGGTCCATCGCACTTTGGCCCCTTTACAACTATTAATCCGATTATATCGATAGGGACCAACGATGATGACGTCATTTCCGCTCCTCGTCTTACTGAAAACCGGCTGCCAATCTGTAATTAAACATAAAGTTTCATTTATTAAGCATATATTACTCTGTAACTTAAGTAGCAAGCTTAACAATTATTTTAAAACCCACATCAAAACAAAACAGGAGCAAGTGACTTACTATCTAAAATCATTTTGAGATATTAACTAAACATCAATATCGAGTATTGAACAATAGACTTTATTCAAAGCACTAACACACTACTAATAGTGATTAAGTTGAGTTCTATGATTAACAAACACACTGTCAACAGTAACGATAGTAGATCGACATCCCGATCCGGTTCGGGTACAGGTCCATCGCACTTTGGCCCCTTTACAAGCATAAACCCAATTATATCGGTAGAGACCGACGACGATCACAGGGTTGCCACGCTGTGACGTAAGTGACGGAAGTGCCATCCGTGTTCAGTGTGTTCAGAGGACGGCTACGCGACACCACGCAGCAAAACACGACGCCGTCAACGATTCGTGTCTATTTATAGTTTAATAAGGTTTTTTATACAGGGTGTAAACAGATCCTTCACATAGCCGTCAACCAAGCATTCTGTACATCAAACTAACTTTAAGCAAAAATTATTGCTGGGAATCAACTTTTTTTTGGGGTGAAATATCACGTTTTACGGTAGGACTCGATGGAAGGCACTCAAAGCATTATGTATGGAGGTATGTAATGTATAGTAAAAATATGTATATAAAAAAAAAACTTGTGAAAATGTTGGAACTTTGACCCCCAGTAACTCCGTAACTAGAAGGTGCCCAGGTATGGTCTAAAACAAAAAAAAATATCGCAAAGGCGGGGAGAACAAGCTCATGGAACAAGTGCCTTTCGGCTATGTTAAGGGTCTATTTACACCCTTTATGTAAATATTGCTTTATTATTGTATAAGATTATTTTGTGTATTTTTATCTATGGACCCCAGTTGCCTAACAATAAAATGATTGATTGATTGATTGGAAAGTCTTGTTAGCGTAGTCTCAGTAATAACTATGTTTAGTATTTTGAATTATTTTATTGTTGATAGTGGAGAAAAGCTGGAAAATACTACATTCCAACGAGTAATGAATAACCAACTTTAGTGAGCCTAGTTCAAGCTTTATTACTGACAAAATGATTTCGATTGCGCTAAAGTCGCGAGACGGCGCTAGTTCAGTTTCAGTACAAATTAAAGTATACGTTAACGCGATTGGGTCGCATAAAAACTCACACTAGGGCTTCTATTTCCTTCATGAAAACTATTTATTACTCATATACTTTTTATACATTTAGGATTTCAGTGTGATCACAGAATTCACATTCCTTGTCGAGCTACAATTACATATTTGTTATAAATGTAATGTCTGAATGAAATCATTTTGCTAAGAATTAGGTCGAAGAAAAACAGTTTTAAATGAATCGCAGAATATTTTATTTAAGTATTTGCTCTTATGAAATCTTACATAAACATAACTTACATCTAATAAACATTTATCTAGTTTTGCTGTTAACAAGATTCTACAAAAATATCAGCCTATATTCCAACAGTTAATAACAAAAACGTACCAACGTACGGTGAGCAGGCCACCGAAAGTTCGCTGTTATTCAGATATTATATAAAGCTTGATCAATAAACCTACGCTAGAATCTAAGCAATGAAACTTATTTAAATAATGTCAAAACAAATGATAAATTATTTATTAATTATTATGCTCTTTCTTATGGCTAACGACGATACCATCGAAACTAGCTACCTATTAAATGCCTAATTAACTAACTAATACTTAAAAATAAGTCACACTAACCTATGCACTAATCCAACTATCATAAATCGTCTTTAATCACACAATTAAAACTTTTCATAAAATCACGACATTGCGCGCGCGGCTCGTCTCGTGATAAAAAAATTTAGCGTGTACTCTCCTCAAAAGGCGCCGCTATGCACTGACTGACATAGTTAACCGAGTCCGAGACTTTTTGCCAAAAAATTCCGCTCACACAAACATACGCAATGGTCTATGCACCACTAATGCATAATTTGCGTAAGTAATATTTCTTTTTCTTTCTAATTGTAGTATTTTGTGTGACTGGGCGGGGCGCGTTAGAGTGGAATCGTATGACACCTTTCTCTGTCTTTCAAGCATATTGAGACGTAGAGAATAGAATCGTACGTTTTGCACCTTACAATGTTTACCTATTATTACGGACTCAGATCTACATCATGTTGTAAAATAAGAAAATGAAAGATAATTTCCTGTGGCTAAAGTATTCATTGGATTTGATTGAATTTTGTATACGGGTAAAGAACATGACACTCTTTACGTGGTTTGAAGGATTGTCAATCGTCCTGCTCCACTTTGTATAAAGTTGATTGGATGAAAATAAAACAATAATTTAATATAAATATTTACGAATGCACAAACAAACAGTAAGTACAACATTAATACTAAATGATAAACATACAGATATTGAAAATTTTATAGAAAATCATCTCAATGATTATGTTCAGTCTTATGGCTAACAATTTCACTGTTAAAAGTCAAGATAGTAGATCGGCACCCGGTTGCGTTCCGGGAACGTTTCCAACGGACTTTGGCCCCTTTGCAACTTAAAACCCAATTACACCGATAGGGACCAAGAATTATGATAAGGGTTACCACTATACGTCGTGCTAAATACTGGCTCCAAGTTTGCAATAACTCATACAATAATTAAAATAAAAATGCTTGAAACTATTTTGTGGTATTTAATCTGACTCGGACGGGTAGAATAATAATTGTCAAAATTAAAGCTATTTCAAAAAATAAAACTTTTATTCATGGCTACAAGCAATTTTTTTAACACAGCCTGAATAATTTACAGTAAACAGGAATTATCCTAGTGGCTATGTTCTCTTCTGTGGGTAACAATGACACCGTCGATAGTTACGATAGTAGATCGGCATCCCAATGAGATCCGGGAACATGTCCATCGCAATTTGGTCCCTTTACAACTATTAACCCGATTATACCGTTAGGGACCAATCAAGATGACATCATTACCATATCTTGATTTGCTGAAGACTGGCACGTAATCTGTAATAAAACAAAATAGTTTTATAATTGTCGCGTATCAAATCACAATAGTGTAATATAATTTCATTTTATTTGTCAAAAAACGTATGATAACATCGCTGATTTCGGGTTTTCAGCGAAAAGTTCCGGAAATGATATAATACGAGTATATCACCACACAGAAACTGTTTGAACCAGTTGTGTTGTGTTTATTGTTGTGATTCTCATGTCCACGGAAAGAGTAATAACAAAAGCTTTTTATTTATAAAAATATTTAATCACCCACACGCACATAATAATAAAATAGTTGAAATAATGAACCTACCACCTACCTACGCGCACATTGTAAAATTCAAGCAATATAACACAAGTTACTTACCAACTAACGAAAACCAGATTCTGGAATAAAATAATGTAACTATTGTGTATTGAACAATTATCTTAGATTTAAGGTCAACTCACAGATAGTAAGGACAGCAAGGGATCAGCATCGTCTAACCCGAACCATTTCGGATTCTATATCTGGAATACAATATCGGAATCTTCATACAACAACGCGTAATTGTAAAAATCGGCACCGCCTCGGCTCTGAATCAACTAGTAAACAGCAGTCACCGCGCTTAATGATACTGATCCCATGCAGTGTTTCGAAGTGTGTGTTGATCTTTAAATAGCTAATCCTAATGCTTATGTTCAGTCCTATGGCTAACAATCACACTGTCAACAGTAACGATAGTAGATCGGCATCCGGATCCGGCTCGGGTACAGGTCCATCGCACTTTGGCCCCTTTACAACTATTGATCCGATTATATCGATAGGGACCAACGATGATGACGTCATTACCGCTTCTTGTCTTACTGAAGACTGGCTGCCAATCTGTAGTAAAACACAAAGTTTACGTTTATTAAAAATATTTACTTGTATCTACAGTAGCAAGCCAATTAAACACACATACAATTAAGGGCATTACATGGCTCAAATCCCAAAAACAGCGTATCTTCAAAGAAATTTGTTGATGAATCCCTTCGTGCGTTTTCCGTGTAAAAAAAGTATGTTATAGTTAAGTTCATCACAAATAAATCGTATTGTTTAAAATTTTAATAAACCTTCTCAATTTTTTTTGGTTAATCATAGAAAATAGGTCCTTTTTCAACTTTAATTGTAAATTATCTCTGTAACGGCTGAATAGATCGGCATGAATTTTGTAACAACAAATACGTAATAATATACTTAACAATCTGTATTGTTTATTTTCTGTTATTTCTTTTAATATTTTTAAATAATAAATAAAAACCGAAATTTTGCGAAATGTGCGGGGCAAGTCAACAAAAACCAGTACAGGGATCAAATCATCAAGGTCATCGAGCAATGTAATGCCCTTAAACACAGCATAAAACAGGAACAACCTACCTAAAATCATATTTTTGAAAGAAATTAATATAACTATTAATTTATAGAACAATACATTTTTTTGAATTTTTTTTCTTTTGTTTTCACATTGTGGGTCTGCTCCTGACCTGGATCTCGTATAATCGTTCATGATTCCTTACCCATTATACTCGTAAGCATGTTTCGGTGTCTCTTCTAAACATGATTAGGTACCTAGCCTTAGCCACCTAGCTATCTACCATCTATCTACAAGTAAATTTAAATGAAAGTTGAAGATCGTTTTATTACGCACGCTTTTTAATAGGTCTGAAATTCAGTATACATGTCGGATATGTCTGAATTTATTCCGTTAGGCATCATGTCGGCAGACTGTAGATTTGTAAGTAAGTCGCTTGATGTCACCACTGCACACTGGCGTGCTTTCCTATTCATTTTATGTCCGTACAAATGACCGGAACCGCCATACATTTATGTATGTTTAAAAATGAGAACATCAATAATCTTTGACTTTGACCATCAATATTAATGGATATCGTTCACACCACTAACGACGACATTTTTTAAAGTATCCACTCTTGCTCGGCACCCACTGTGGTGCTTCGTACAGTACCACCGGATTTTGGGCCCTTTACAACCATTCTTTCGATGATACCGGTAACTTCCCAGAAAGATCGCAGGTTTCCCTTGTTAAGTCACGCCGAAAACTGGCACTGGATCTGAAATACAAATCGTAGAATAAGATCTTTTGGCGTTGTGGTATTATGTAACTACATAATTTAATTGTGAAGAGGGAACCAATCATAATATTTTAATATTATAAAGCTGAAGATTTTTTTGTTTGGTTGAACGCGCTAATCTCAGGAACTACTGGTTCGAATTGATATATTCTTTTAGTATTGTCCATTTATCGAGGAAAGCTATAGGCTATATAGCATCACGCTATGACCAACAGGAGCCGAGTAAAAATAAAACAAGTCAGAAGCGAGGGGCGAAACCGCGAGGCACAGCTAGTTTCCAATAAACGAGACCAACTTTAGGTTCCTTTATGAAAGTTTTCTCGAGTACAGCGATCTTTTTAAGAAGGACACGAGAGTGATCTCCGTATTCATATTTTTGTCGAATTACAAAGCAATATTTTTTCCTTTGAAACTAAATATTTTTTGAAAACACCAAAAAGTAAATAAAATAATACCTTTGTTTTGAAAGGTAAGAAAAAAAAACATTTTTGAATTAATCGCGGATATTTTATTCATGGTTATGCTCAGGCTGATGGCGAATGACTACATTATTGAAAGTGAGGATTCTCGACCGGCATCCTCTGGGGTACTTATTACAATACCAGCGCATTGTGGAACCCCTGCAATTATTTGTCCGATTATACCGGTAGAGTCCTAGATAGATCACAGGGTTCCCATGACTAGTCGTGCCGAAAACTGGCTTTGGACCTGTAACAAAAGCTTTGTGTGAGTCTTTGTAGCGCAGTCTTATTATGTTCGAGATAACTTAATCAAAAGCAGGTACTACTTCAGTTTCTTAAAAGTTTTCTCGGTTATCTTGTTGGGATCTCAAAATACCTACCTACCCTTTTATTGTTTTGCCGAATAAATATATAAAATTAGAGCAGAATCCTTTTATCATCTAAAAGAAATCTGATTGAATTTCTTTATATTTTTATTCGGCAAAACAATAAAAATTTAATAGTCGCCAATATTTAATATCCACGGTTAAAATCTTATCATTGTCAAAATTGTATGCATAAACCATGCAGCCATGCATGCATAGAAGACAAAACATTTTTTTGATAAGTCTTAATTCATTTAATGATTATGTTTAGACTTTTGTAAAATTATTATCCTATCGATGGTAACAACACTAGATCGACATCCACAGCTGTATTTATTACAGTACCACCGTTCTTTGGACCCTTTACAATTAAGTGCTCGAGTATACCGGTAGGAGCCTAAAACCAGCACAGGATTCCCATGCCTTGACTTGCTCAATACTGGTAATAGATCTGAAAGCAAACCATTAGAGTTACGTAAGAATTTTTTAAGATGACGGAGATACTTTTACATACATGACGCAACCAGCGCCGTGTGTTTATGACAGGATGTACTTACGAACGTGGACGAAGCATAAGACACATATTGCAAAAAGGTACCAATTGTTCCTAAGCCATCTCATCGGCATAAATTGTAGAGAAGGTAACTCAACAGTTATAACGAGTCCCTACACGAAACATTTTCATGAAACATTATCACTTTCCACCTCATTCTGCTGATTTTTTTGAAAATAGACCTGATTACCCTATAAATGATCTGACAATTACATTTTTTCAGCCAAGACTCATAAAACTTACGGACATCACGAAACACATTCAGGTGTCTTTTAATGAAAATGAAACAGAAATAAAATAATGGCCACTTTTGAATACATCGCCTATATTTAATGGTTGTGGTCAGGCTTACAGCTAACTATTACATTATCAACAGTAACGACACTGGAGCGGCATCCACTGGGGTACTTGTTACAATACCACCGCGTTTGGGGCCCTTTAGATTGATTCGATCGATTGTACCGGTAGGGTCCTAGAGTCATCACAAGATTCCCATTCCTTGTCGTGGTCACAATTGGTCTTGGACCTTAAATAAAACTTAAATCTTAATGAAAGGCATTCAATTTGAAAGTTGTAGGTAACAACTATAGACTGGACAACGCGAACAGAGCTGTAATCTATTTGCAAGCGCCAACTGGTTGCTGTTGGTACCAGAGTAACGTGCCAAACTCGGCAATCTTGTCATTTTGCTTTCAGACGTCGCTGAGAAATGAGATCACATTTTTGTTAGGTCGTTTCTTTTGATAATCTGTAATAGTTATCTACATTTTGATAATTGCTGAGTGAGACCCGACACATGACCATGATATTAGTTGAAAATTGGAAATGCACAAGCCAAAAATATACTGTAAAAATATAATGTAGTCGGGCGTTTTGCAAAGAAAATATAACAGTAATAAAACAAAGGCAACTTTTATAATACAACAACTTTAATAACAAAGAAAACTTGAATATAGCTCAGATATTTTAATGGTTATGTTCAGACTTGATGTGTAATTATGACATTATCGATAGTAAGGACATTCGATCGGCTTCATTTGGAGTGTCCGGTACAATACCAACGTACTTTGGGGCCTTTATATATAGTTGCTTGGTTATACCGATAGGATCCCATAATGATCACACGATTCCCATTCTTCGTCGTGCTGAAAACTGGAAGTAAATCCGAATTTGAAAATAAGTTTAATGTCAGTACATGCTAGTAGAAATGAGCCAAGCAGTTTGTATGAATTCAATACACGTTAAGTTTCATAATTCACATTTACTAACAGCGATTACTCGAGCATGTATACATTTGATAAATTAATTATGAACGAAACAACAACTACAGACAATAGGGTTCAAAATAACGAGCGAAAAGCCAGGGAAATTAATTGATTACTAAATTGACACACTGACATTTCATGTTAATGCCCTTTATCCCTATTTCTTCGACCGTTCATGCTCGAAGATGGACTTTGCTGACAGGTTTGCTCTGTCTGCGCTAATTATAGACTGAATTTAGCATTACTAAAGCCAAACACAGTAGTTTCATATGAAAATTAACCTCTTCACATACGAATAAGGTTAATATTAGCATAATACGTTTCTGTTGTTAACTTGAGTAAATGCAAAGTCAACTATAGATCTAGCCTAAGAAAAGCCGCATTTGACTCAATTGTCCCATCATCTCGGCCGGATACTTGGAGACATTTCAATGTGTATGCTCAGACTTATGATTAACGATGCCATTATTTATGGTTAACACACTTGCCCGGCAAGCACTCGAAGTGCGTCTGTTACAATACCACCGGGCTTTGGACCCTTTGCACCAAGTTGCCTTATTGTACCGGTAGGGTCCTATCGTGACAACACGATTACCCTTGGCTGAGTAGCCGAACACTATTACAACTGAAAAATGGCAACAAAATAAAGTTTAGTTCACAACAGTGTTAGGTAATTTTAATTTGTAACAGACTTTGAAAATAATAATCATTTTTCAGTGGTTATGTTCATTCTTATAAGCAATAATAACGTTATCGACAGTAATGACATTGGCTCGACATTTGGAAGTCTTCCTAGCGCAGGCCCAACGCAGTTTGGACCATTTGTAGCCGGATGACAAATTGTACCGGTGGCGGGCTGTGATGAGAACAGGTTTTCCTGATCTTGTCAAACTGAAAAACGGATCTGCCAAAAAAAAAGAAATCAAGATCGCAACCAATTTAGGCACTGTTTTTTTTTTGTTATTAATGTGATTTGAGTAAATTGAAAAAAGGGTAATTAAAATATAGTTATATTCACTAGATATCTTAACAATAGGATAAAACTAACCAGCAGTACATACAGGCACAATAGTGTGTAGCAATTAAACAGTCACTGTAAATTAAATTGGGCGATGTGGTCGCCAGGCAACTAAGCTCATTAATCAAATAAAAAAATAAAAAAACTTAATTGTACAGTTTATAAAACCATGAAAACCAGAAATCAATAATTCAATTCATAGCCTAATTTTCTAATTTTAACATCATCTTCAGGAATGACTGATTTTAGATTCAATGGTTGTGTTCATACGTAACGGCTACGATGACATTTTTGATCGTATGAATGGTCGCTTTACATCCATAATTCCGTTTAGTGCAGTGCCAGCGCATCTTGGGCCCTTTATAGCCTGACGTAAAGTTAAACTGATAAGAACCTACGAAGAGAACGGGATTGCCGGATTTCGTTTTACCAAAATATATACCTGCAATAAATTGATATGTTATGTCATTTCTTTAGTTATTTACATAATACCGTACGTTTTTAAGAATAAAATAAAATACACACCTTTAGAAATACATTTAATTTAATAATTTAACCAAAAATGTATTTGTGTGTTATTAATATAAAAAACTCAAGATCAAATACATTCGGTAGTTTTTGCGTGAATAAGTACATAACAAACATCCACACATACATCCTCACAACCTTTCCCGTTTATAATAGAAGTAAGATACATTTAATTTATTAAAACTTCGAACTGATAATACATGTGATACCGTTTTTTATCCCTGCACGTACATAAACGGTACAGAAAGACGTGATTTTTAAAACAGAACAATGAAATTTCTGAAATAACGCCATGTATACTTAATTCAATGGTTGTGCGAAAAACGTTGGCTAATGAAGACATCATTGATTGTGTAGATGGTCGCTTTACATCCGTAATTCCGTCTAGTGCAAGCCCAGCGTTGTTTGGGCCCTTTATAGCTTGACGAGCGATTGTACCGATAACAACCTCTGGAAATAACAGGATTTCCGGATCTTGTTGCGCCGAAAAACATTATTTCTAAAAAAAAAAACTTCATTAGGTATATTTTGCTATAATGTTTGTAAGTGGGCTCTATTACTTAATGTAATATGATTTTATTTATTGATGAACATAGATTTGTGTTTTTTTTTAAGCATTAGCAAGGCTTTATTGTTTTAATAATATATACAACCACATATAGTGCATGTGGTGTTAACCTATAATTAATTGTTGCACTTATAAATGTAGTAGTAAATATTGTTTTATGATTGTGTTGTGCAGACAATTGTTGGTTAACCAACTAAATAAATAAAAAAAATAAAAAATTACTATCGGCTACTCATATAAAAACAACACAAAAGAACTTTAGAAGTCTCTTTAATTGTTCTTGATATATTAAGAGCTTATTTTTTTACAAACAATATGCTTACGAATGCAAAGAACACGCTAAAACAAAAGAAAAACATTAAAAAAAAAATACAGCTATATGCATATTGAGTTTTTTATTTGGAGTCAGCTCAGCATTGCTGTCATAAATTCTACCTGAATAAACAAGGAGGCGCGGAGGGTTTACAATTTGAAATACAGTTTTGGATTAAACTAATAGTATCACTAAGTCAAACAACGTCACTTCAAACCACGCAGAAAAAGTAAATGAAAGAACTTCGATGTTTCTTTCGATAGCCCAATACTGCATCTGTTCCACGGAGTCGTCGGGGTCAGCACGAAGGTCACTGACTGCATATTTTGAGGCACAAAGGGCTGGCTTTGAGGTAGAACAGTTTGAGAACGATCCTTGCAATCAATGGTTGTGGTGATTATTCTGGCTAGTGATGACATTGTCAAATGTGAAGATGTTAGCTTTACATCCATTCATCTTTCGACTATTTGAGCTTTATGGCCTTAAGCCTTATATAAACACTGAAACTTTTAACAAGTATGTTGCTAAGTATTAAAAAATTTTTAGAAATACATGCAAGGTTGCCAAAGCCCTGCACATTAGCAACAAGATTAAAACAGCAGAAAACAAAATTAAGACAGTTTGGAAAGTCATAAATAACGAGACTAACAGGAAGAACATTCGTAACACTAGCTACACATTAGATACAGCATGTGGTCCTAAAAGCTCTAATCAGGAAGTAGCTGATGAATTTGTAAATTTCTTTACCGATATACCGTTAAAAACTACGGAGGCTCTAAATTCCTCTCCTAAAGTCTCAATTGGTTTATTAAAGGCGAATGTGTCTGGCTGCCCGGCTGAATTCAAATTTAAACACATAAGTCCAATGATAGTTATTAAAGCTTTCCGGCAAATAAAAGTCAAACTGACCGAAGATCTTTGGGGAATGTCTATCAAAGTTTGTACATCCATAGTTGAGACTATAGCACCATACCTTTTTTTTTTTTTTTTTTTTTTTTTTAGGATGGGAAGTTATCTTTATGCTGCGTTAGTTCAATTTTACACAAACGTGAAGTATCACAATAGAAAAAAAAATCTAACACTCACGTGGCTACTAAAGAGAGTAGGAAGAATATAATTATTATATTGAAAAACAAGCAGATAGATAACACAAAAACACTTAACCGAAATCGAACACAACACAACAACTGTTTCTTTTAATATTAGTTAACAAGAGAAAAACATATCATTCCCCTTATGGAAGAAAAAGTAAATGAAAGTAGATGTTTCTTTCAATAGCTCACAACTTAGTCAGTTCCACGGAGTCGGTCGGCGGCAGCACGGAGGTCACTGACTGCATATTTTGTGGCACAAGATAGAAGGCGGAACACAGTTCGTGAACAGTCCTTGACTTCAATGGTTGTGTTCATTATTCTGGCTAATGATGTCATTGTGATACGTGTAGATGTTCGCTTTACAACCACTCTTCTTTTTAATACAGGTCCAGCGCCATTTGGGCCCTCTATAGTTTGTGCTCAGGTTGTATCGGCAAGGGCCTATGATGAGAACAGGGTTGCCAGCTTTCGTTATGCTAAATGTGGGCTCTGAAATAAAAAATAAAGTATTTTGATTTTTACTCTAATAATCAAGTGTTGACTGCGTTAGACGAACCTATGCATTGAACGCAAGTCTAATCAATATAATTATTCATGTGACTGGATACTGGGACGTTAAATTGTTTTTTTTTCTATTTAAGTGAGATCTTATGAGTCTAGAAAATAAACAAAATCAGTCTTCATAAGGGCACAGCTGGAGGTCTTTAATGAAAAAATAACACATTCATTTCAAATTTTAATCATTACTTAATTCAATTTAAAACACTGTATGTAACAAAAAAAATAGTATTCCATTGTACAATAAAGAAAAAACTAGTGGTCTGCCAACGTTTTGATACATCCAAATCTCCATTGACAAAACACATTTTCAAACTAATCACACATAAGTACAGTGTTCTTTGGATCTTTAGCCGTGATCTTCTTCACCCTCTTGCCACACAATGAGTGAAGGTATCTTCTAAAACTCTCCACAGAAACTACTCACTCAAGGACAAAACAATCATATTTATTTCTGTACCACTAATAAAAATATACAGATCACTTACTAAGATCATTTAAGTTATAGTTACTAATAAATATACAACTAAACTATAACGTTTTAAATGCCGTAGCCCGTCATTACTTTGACAGCTTTTTACACCATCACACAAATCGAATTATTTCGGTGATTTCAGCAGTAATATTCAATTGTTGTAAAATAATCGAAAGCAGAAATATATTAAATACTTACAATTCGTGATCACAATAAATTGTGCGAAGTCTAATTAAGTGCAAATGAGAAGTATCACTACGTTGTTCGAAACAAAAAGGACTATTTTCTTCGCACACGAGGGTTTAGTTGAGTGTCTGAAGCTATGTCTAACGCCATCGTTGGCTTAAAAACCAGAATCCAGAATTCTAAAAAAACTCGTCCTTAAATAAATAAGTATCATGAAACTGTTTCTAAATTTTTAAATAAAAACCATTACGTATTACATGATTAGGGGGCGGATGACTGTGTTCCAGGTGGTGGGATTTCATTTGGCCCCTGTTTTTTGTGAGGATGAAGCGAGCTCTGCATCTGTTCCCAAAGGAGCACAAATATAAGTCAGTTGTCTTTTTCCGACCATCACAACAGAATGTGTATCCTTGAAGCATGGCTATCTCTTTCCCATTCTGCTTTCGGTACCATTTGACTGTAGAAAATAAAACAAAGATTATTATTTATTTGTTGCAGGTTAGTACCACCATATCTTAAAGCTATAATTCCTGCATAGCTCTATCTCTCACCCACACTGAAGTAAGGTTAAAATAATATAGTTTTAAGAGATTTTGAAAGGCCCTCAGAGGAATGAGTAATAAGACAAAATATCAAGAACAGAAAACCCTTGACATTGGCAATGGAGAACAGACTTCATGCTTAAAAGGGTACCATCGCTCTTATCTAAAAGAAATTTAATGTTATTCGAATAAAAGAACTTTTACTAGTCAAGTTTTTATTTGTCGCACAAGTGCGGAAAGTTGAATGTCTAAAGTTATGTTTGGCGCCAGCGCTGGCTTAATGTTGAGCTTACACAGATAATTAGGTAAATCATTTAAAGACGGAGTTTCTTGTTTATATTGTTCCTAAATTTTTAAATAAACGCCTTTACGTATTATATACTTAGGAGATGGATGATTGTGTTTCAGATTACTTGATTTGACAAACGCTTTGTTTTTTGTGATGCTGAAGCGAGCTCTACACTTATTGCCGTGGGAGCACTTATACGTATCGATTGATACATATTTATGGTCGACAGTGAATGTGTATCCTTGTGCTGCTATCTCCCTCCCGTTCTGTTTTCTGTACCATTCAACTGTAGAAAATTAAACAATTAGTCTGAATCAATGAAAAAGTTGAGGTGATTCCTTCAATGCAGCGCGCGTTTTTATTTCGGTATGAAACAGAAAAACTTTTTTTTTTTTTGCATTTAATGCTAAAGTAGAGTTTGACAAGTTCTCAATTCATAAGCCGTGTGTCAGTGTGGTAGACGTCACAAACTTACCATCGAAACTAGGACTTATATTTATTTAATTTTAAAAAACATTGTTGATCAAAGTAAACTGGTAATCTATGTACTTATATTTTGAACTACTAAAACAGATTTGCTCGAACTAATGTTCGAAGTATATTAATTATTACTTTTAAAACCGAACTAGTTTTAATTCGTTCTAATATAAAGACCATTTCGTATTATATATGAAGGCGGTGGATGATTGTGTTCCAGACGAGAGGATTTTAACTCTCGGTCCTTTGTCACGATGAAGCGAGCATTGCATTTTCTTCCAAGTGAGCACATATACGAATCGGTTGTCTTATTGTGACCGTCACAAGAAAAAGAGTACCCATGAAGTGCGCTCGGCACAGCGATCTCGTTTCCACTCACCTTGCGGTACCACTCCACTGTAGAACAACAAAGACAAAAATTAACACTGCTACAAAAATACTCTTTCAACGTTGCCCCACCCTAGGAATTTCTCCTGTATCGTGGGTGCGTTTACAAACATTTAAACTCACAAACAGCCAGACCCGACACAACTATCTGTAGATCATACAAATATTTGTTCCGTGCGGGGATCGAACCCGCGACACGCAGCGCAGCATCCAATCGCTCAGCCACTGCGCCAACCGTGGCGTCAAAATTGTCAAATTGTAAATTTAACGAAAACCTAATCATATTTTTCCATTTTTGAACTATAGTTGAACTGACAAATTAATGTCATTGCCATTGTAAATGTGTAACGTTACAACATCATCATCGTCAACATTTTATCATCGCAGACCTTGTTTGAACAACGCCAACGTCTGCAATGTTATGACGCAACGAACCGTAGTGGCGTGTATCGTATACATAAAAAGGTAAGGCAATTTATTTTATTTTATTTTTATACATTTAATACCAGCTACAGTATAGCTAGTAGCTCTCTTATATCGTGTTGGCGCCGTGAGTGCTACGAAAATATAATGGTTAGTAACACAAGTAAAACAATTACAAAAAATAAACTCTTTATTGATTTTAACACAATTCAAGAACAAAAATATTATTTAGCCTAACTGTGTAGATCACTGTGCTGCGAAATGATTTATTTGTACATTATTCTCGCAAAAAAAACGTTTTAATTAGACGTACCATGTAGTAAACATAGTTTAGTTAATCCATGATATTCAGTTTATTATTTAGATAGATGTTCAAACCAAATATTAAAAAAAAGACCAAATTAAGATATGCATTGTGCATCATGTTATCGTTACACTAAAGTTATTAATACAAAATCTAATTATTTTTCACAAATAGGTACCATTTATCTCAAGCAAACAAAAATCTTCTCACATCTTTATATACACTCCGTTACGTATAAGAAATTTATGGGCTGAATGATGGTGTACCAAATGCGAGGTTTTCATATAAGTCCTGTCCTTAGTGACGACGAAACGAGCATTGCATTTGGAGCTTCCCATGGAGCATACATACATCTCCGTTGTCTTACTAGGACCGGTTTTTAAGCAGAATGTGTATCCTTGTACTACGACTATCTCTTTACCATTTGGCTTTAGGTACCATTTCACTGTGAAAAGAATATTTGTGTGTTAATATTGGGAATAACATAGAACTGACAGACAGTGGCAGGTATAGTACAATTATAGTAAATCCATGTCTGTAACTATATTTTAATAACACTATGAACTTGCATAATTATATTTAACAAGTATTTTGAAACTTACGAACAAATGCCATAGGTTTTCATGGATTAAAAATAACCTAAGTATTCATTTATTCTGATAACGTTATATTATGTTCGTCTTCAAATGTTTGACGGTGACTGAACCATGCTTGGCTACTCACACAAACCTACACCAGTTTCCTCCTTCTTCGTGTCGATGGTAACAGTTTTATAGAGCAACTAGGATCTTTTGGCGCTTCTATGAAATTGACAGGGGACATTGTTTTGTGAACATTTGTAACTTGTTTTGAAAAAATAAATTGGCGCAATTAGTTTCGATTTACGCCACGTGTCAAAAGATGCTTGTACATTAACTAAAGCAAAAGCTTTGACCCAGTGCGTTTCTTATACAGCACATTATGATGTAACACAAATTTCGGAGGTTCGTGGTTATGGTTCAGCTGAGCTGATGTGATTCCTCCGGCGTTGTCTGTGTTGAACTTTGACCGGCACTTCGCCCACCGGGTGCCCCGCCATAGATTGGTGATGGCACTTCCTTTGCAGGAGTTGAACGAATGACCTTGAAGCAATGCTATCTCCTTGCCCGCAGCGTTGCGCACGTACTTCACTGAGGAACCAAGAGAAAAACGGTTAATAAAAAAAATACTTTGGTAATCATTAAACTGCGTGGGAGAAATTATTTTATGAATAGGGCAGCAAATATTTTATGGAATGTCTTATTTATTTAAAATAAATAATCACAACAGATTTTACAGACACTTTCTACTTATATTCAAAACTAAATTATAAACTAGTCGTCATTGTGTGTAATGCCTTAAATTAGCCTTCAAGCGAAGGAACAATAATAGAAATTTCAACACCGGCGGAAACTGATGACTGCATAGAAAGTTTATTTAATTATAAAAATCCTGAACATACATTTTTTTTTAATTGCTACTCCAAAATGATTTGGATAACAATGCACTAACCTGTAAAACAAAATAAACCCTACATGACTTACTATAGAAATAAAAAATCATGTCAAAATACGAAATAAATCCTTTACGTGTTCAAACTTATCATAATTCAAAATGTTGCAAATCATCTTTAATCTACAATAAAAGCAAACAAATAGTCAAGCGCATGATACCTTGAAAAAGTTCCTAACCTAGGGCTACAAATATCACGATTTTCTATTGTAATATTGTCTCAACGTCAATAAGGAGGAAAGAAAACCCAAGGAAAGAAAACACATTTCGTTCAATATCTTTCTTAAACAACTACGCCTTATTTCTTGCCTACAATATGATAAATCCCGGCGGCAGAACGTATCAACTTCGGAGGGTTATGTCGATGTTCGCCAATATGATCTGTAACTACATAGGTGACAGTAGTGAGTACCGCCGCCCTGCATCCCTGGTGGTAGCGAGTGCAGTACCATCGCAGTTTGTTGTCCTTCGCACTGTGCATCCGATTGTAAATGTACCCGAGAGCATACATAAATTGACCTCCTCTGCCCATTTTTAAGATTTTTCCTGGAAGACACAAAAATAGTTCGCTATTCTGAATCATGAAGGTCAAGCACAAATTAAAAAATGCTGTTTTAAGCTTTCATGGTTTACAACTAAACTTCCAGCTAAATTTAATTAAAAAATGTTTTGCATGCGATGATAAAGGTGACGAGGCGCATCAGCACTTTGTTGTGCTTTGTTTTTTTATTAAAATAAATGATAAACAAAAAGAAACACCTATTAAAATTAAAATACCAATGACTTAAAATATTTATTTTGAAAAACGATTTAATTATTGACAATCATTAAATAACAAACAAACAACAACTAAAAACAAACAACAACAACAACAACTAACAACAACTCAACTCAACTAACAACTTAATTTAATGAAATAATACTTTGACTGTTGTTATGAATAATATTACTTTTTCATATTTAACAAATACCTACACCATTAAAAAAAAATTAAACTAAAATGATGGAACATTTTTATGATGACTTGGTTTACCAGTTTATTTCAAAACTCCTTTGCAGCTTTGTTAACATTCTTTATCATTTTAATAACCGTTAGTGAATCTACTCTATCTGTTTTGCTAAAATAGAGTTTGACAAATTGTCATCTTCCAAATCTCAATTCAGTAACCGGAAGTAGTTTTTCCCACACAATTCAAGTATGTGAGTGCAAGCCTGTAGTAGATACCACAATCCCGTCGATAGTAACAGCTGATGCTTTACATTTGTGTTTATGTTTCTTAGCACATGCCCATCTTATCCTGTTGCTAACGAGTGATTGAGAGTGTCTGAATAATTTGTGTCCTCCGATGTACATATTTGTGGTCTCTCTGGTACAGAAACGTGCCCGAAGGAGCGACGCTACGAATTCTGTAAGCAAGTTTCGAAATAAATGATGGATCAATAAAATAACATAAGTACAGGGCAAAACATGCATTTATTTTCTCTAGCGTAGATACTCAGCCCATAACGTTCCCAATGCTGGGACACAGGCCTCCTCTCCGTCAGAGGGAGGACCTTAATCCACCACGCGGTCGCAGTACAGGTTGATGAAGTAAGTAGGCAAGAGAGTAAGTTCTCTATGCATGACAAAAATTATGGCGAATGTAACATTTAATCGTGATTATGTTTGTTGACTATGTTAACAATGGTGTTATTTACAGTGATCACGTGTGCTGGACAGTTGATGCTCCTCTTCACGCACCGCCACGTGACCCGCCTGCCTCTCCTGTCATTGCGCATGTAGTATCGGTGCCGCCCGACTATGATAACAGGTTTCCTTTGCTTACTAGTTCCAAAAAATGCATCTAAAATAAAAATAAAAACATTTCTTCAGTTAAGAATTTCGTTTTTTTATAAGATTTATTAACGATGGTAATTTGTTTCTTGAAGAAAAGCTTTATATTAACAAAATAATGTTTTATTTTATAATCTATCATACGATTCCTTAGATATATAAATAACTAAATTAACTGTACGTGAAGATTATCAATGAAAAGTTTAATAATAGGAAATTATTAAAACAATTTAAATTTGCTTGCAAACATTGTACTACTACTCAATGATTGTGTTCACCCCTTATGTTCAGTATAGTATCACCGATAGAAATGAGGGTCACTTTGCAACCATCAGACCTTCTTTTACAAATCCAGTACTCTCTGTCACCTCGCACTTTATTTCTGTAGTATTGTCTACCGTCGTGTAAGAGAGAATAAGCACCACGCTTAGTTAACACGAAATCAAGAGTACTTTCTGGAAAAATAAGAAAATTATAAACGGTACAAAAAAGAAAATTCGTCTGTGCACGATACATGAGTCAAGGACTTTCTTTAGGTCAAATATCACATTTATAAACGCGCACTTGCACCGCAAAGCTCTTACCTAACACACGTTAAACGCATTCAAATCATCGTTCAAAAAAATATACAGGTAAGTGGCATAAGGAAAACTATTATTATAACACAAAATAATGTTTTTATTCCGTTAAGAACTAAAACATTTTCTAATTTTTCTGGTTTAGCAGAAAAATAAGAAAATACAGTAGGTATGCCTACTGTATAAGCGATCACTACTTTCGTTACAAAATACAAAAAAAAACTGCTGAAAACTTCATATTACGCTATCAGTCGTACACCAAATTCAGGTGTTTTGGTAACTAAACTAAGTTTGTTGTTACGCAATTAAGATGCAATATAGAAACAATCGTACGGATAAGACAACCATACAACAATCGTACGGATAAGATAATCGGGGTAACAGCATTACAATATTGAGCACACACAGAACATTATTTTTTTTAATCTCGACTGCATTTTATAGTATAGCTAACATGGATCTTTATGCACGTGCCAGAATCCAACGGGCAAATCGCCCTCTTGCGTTAACGATACATTTCACAAACAATTTTACAAAAGTTCACGAACTGCGCTTCTCTGTCCGAGTGCCAAAAGATCTTTGTATCATTGTACCTTATACTATCATGTCTAGTATCTCAGTGGTTACTATGCTCGCCCTTAATTTTGATGACATCTATTCCATACGTATGAACGATGACCCTGCAGCCGTGTCCTGCACACCCAGTAAGAGTGCTCTCCCGACGTCTTATTCCTGATGTATACTTCATTATCCAAGAGAAGTTTCAGTCATCCTCGGGGTGTTGTTACTATTACATGTTCTAGAAATAAATAAAACTAGTGTTACCTCTTAGTAGAATTACTACGATCCATACCATTTTTTTTAAACTGCACCTTAATAATAAATCTGTCGTTCTTTATTTGTTTTTCTTTTATTTTAAATAAAAATATTTCTTCGTTTATTTTGTTACAATATGTTATTTAATTATGTTATGTTCTGGAAAATAACAACTTATTAATAAAAATCGGAACTTAAAAAAACATTGTTTATTCCAAATATATACTTACATGATAAATGCAACTACAACAAACCCATGGTTCTAAATATTTATTGAACAAATAATATTTAACGAAAATAATGAAAGATATTCATTATTTTCGTTAAATATTATTTGTTCCACCATTTAGTTATTAACTTTATATTATAAAGTTTTGTAAATGGTTATTGCAATAATCACAATAACCATTTACAAAACTTTACTAAAAGCAAAATTAAACTATACGCAGTCTCGCTTATTGAAATCTATCTCAGTTTTAATAAACTTCTTTCGTACGTATTTTGAAACCAATTATAATACAAAAAGACTGAGAAAATAATGGTATTGTCTCGAGATATTATCCTCAACATCTCCAAATATGCCATTATGATTTCCAACAGGCACTACTATAATATAATATATTTTTCATTTGCAGATCGATCCCGACAAAAACAAAGATAGATGTAAATTTTTCTAGTGATTTCGTAAGTTAAGTTGGTCAATTAAATGCACTAGGGCGTATGAGTGAACACTACGTTACCACGTAGTGTTCACTCATGATTAGAATGTTCTCCCCTAACTTTGGTGACATTGATGCCATTGGTGAGTATCGTCATCTTGCAGCCATAGGCTCTCCGGCGACACGTCCAGTAAGCGCTGTCACCCCATTGCTTGTTCCTGATGAACACAGCATTGTCCATTAACAGTTTCATGGCGCCTCTTTTAGTAGGAATCATTAAAGCATCTGAAATTGAATAAAATGATGAAGTCTTTAAATTCAAGAACACTATAAGTGGCAATACTTAAATTATATACCTACGTTCGCACCCTTGGTAATCAGGCCCGATTTGATGATATTTGTAACACCGTGCAGATTCAATAAAACTAGAAGTACCTATGGAACAGTTTTTCTTTGGAAACTGGCTGGTTGGGTTCAAAGAATTTCAATTCATCTTCATAGAATAATCTTTTATTTTCTGTAAACATTTGTGAAAAATAGTAGTGGTAGATATCCACCATAATCACGACAGGTACATTGTAGTATTTACAAGAATTGAGATTTTTATTCTGTCAATTAGCAGTGTATCATCAATTCGCCCCGCTACGGCAAATCGCGGTGACGCTCAGTGTTAACGGGGTGACGTCGCGGAGGTGCTGAGCTGCTCTGTTTACTTGCTTACGTTGAATTGACGTGTGAATGAGACGGTGAGGTGATACCAATTAGTGCTTATATGTGTGCCATCCAAAGTTACTCAATCAAGTTAACATGACGTAGAATAATTTAAGTTTTAACTTCAATAAATTGTTGAATTCTATGCACTTTCAGTAAACGAACATGTCAGTCATGATTATGCCGATTCTTTATATAAATGACTTCTTCATCCAACGTCACAATGAATGCTGGACAGAGCAGTCTCCCTTTCTTGACACACCGCCAGCTCGCGCGAGGCCCGGGTCTGTCTGACCGCTTGTTGTACCTGAACCCGCCTAGTTCTAACACCGGACGCCCGAACCTCGATGTCAAGAACACTGGCAGTAATTCTGAAAGTTAGAATTAAAATCTTCAATGTATTAATGTTGCCAAAAAGTAACACCAGTCTTGATATTGACGTAGCATAGGAAAACAAAGACGATTGTCTATTTCTTTGGTTTATTTTTAATAAAGTTATATGAACACAGACATTTATAAGAGAGCGTATATGTAATAAGTTTGAGGTGAGAAAGTTCGCGCAAGTCGCCTGCGACGAGTCTCCGTACAATCTTGTATAGTCATGAGCACCAATTTGTATCCATTTAGCAACTTTTAAAATGGATTTTCTTCTATGGCACTGATTGTAATTTCATGTAATATCTTAGAACCCACATAATTATGAAATTGATCTTATTTCAAATTTGCAATGGTTATTAGACGAGAGAATCGCATTTAAATGTATGTAAGTGTATACGTCAAAGTCCAGATAATAGGTATATTTGGCTTCTGATTAGTTATGTGCAATATATATACGTATATAACTTACCGATAATAAGAAAAACATTTTAATGGTTATGATTGTGTTGAAGTAAGACGAGCTTATTATCAACAGTAATGGCAGTAGCTTTACAGTGACCTCTTTTTTTAACGCACACCCAAAAAACTCGGGCTCCCTTACTGTAAGTTCTTCTATTGTAGCGATGAGGTCCTATCGTCATCGAGGGATTTCCGAAACAGGTCGTCGAGAAAACCGGTTGCGAGAAATCTGAAATATGTACGAAAAAAAGAAGTTTGGAGAATGACTGATAACATTGAATGTCTAATATTTATTTTGTTGTAATTTCCATGTCTGTTTTGCCTTGCTGTATTGTGGCAAAATTCCTGAAGCATTAGTAGGCCTTTACAGAGAATAAAGTATTTCATTAAATTAGCTGTCACAGATACCTTTCAATTCGAAGAAACACTACACGGAATGGATGTAACGTCATTATATTTCAAAACCAAAAATAGTTAAAATATATATTTGTCATGATACTTAAACATAAATGTGTCAATACTTATTTAACAACTAAGCAGCATAATCCTCTGATATAATATTTTTGTAGCTTCCCTAATTTTATTATTTCATCAAAAATGACTCCTAAATATTTAGTAATAATTGAATTCTACCGTAATTTAAATGTTATTTTCTAATCATATTAAAGTCTAGTTTACAATTCGTCTGATGATGACTCCTTCCACCGTCACCAGTGTTGCCGTACATCTAAGTGTTCTCCTCTTGTCACAGGACCAGCGGGTCTTTATGCCACTGTTGCGTTCCTTGTTGAATCGGAAATGTCCGACCAGGATCACTGGATTCCCCTCTTTTAGATTTCCCGAATCTGGGTTCTGAAAAAATAATAATAATAAGTTCTTATATGCGCTCGTTACTTCTCAAATCTTCTTTTCTTTATTAATGCCTTACTATGGCTTGTGTTTTCTTTAATTAATATAATTTCAATACATTTTGTATTAATTAATATAAATAAGTGCACACAGTACACTCACAACAATCATAGAGATTCAGCGCCTAGTATATAAAAATTAGTGTGTGTGTATTAGTGTTTTTTTATTATTATTTGTTTTTTAATTTTTTTTTAGGAAACAAGCACTTAATTCGCAAACGGCAATTAAGTACCCAATTTATAAGAATGTTAAATTTAATAGTGCTCTAAAAATAGTTAACATTCCTGCACCACATAATATTTATTCACAACACTAATATACCCCTTTACTTATAAACGTTTGTTAGTTAAGATGTCGGTTAGCAGCCCATTGTCACTCAACTACGTGACACCTGTACGATACTCAACACTCGGCCACAGTGTGTTTATTAGCAACATTTATAATGAAGGGGGTTCATGATTTTTTTGTAATTTATTTAATTCTAATTTATTTCAATGTTAACACCCATAAATAACCACGTCAAACAAAAATGCCAAAAAATATACAACGTTTGCTTTTCTATGTATCAATAATTCTTATGCGTGTGTTTCTTGACACTGATCTCTATCGGATGGTCATTGAACGTAACGATGGACGCAGGGCATCTCATAGACTTGCGTCTGCTGCAAATCCACCAGGTCCTGTCTCCAGATATAGTGCTCTTCGGGTATCGGTATCCACAGAACCACAAGTATGAGGTCCCACCACTATCCTGCATGTCCACGCTACCAGCTGACGAGAGAAAAAGGTATTATTTCACATTTTTGTTTTAAAACTGTGTGGGTTGTTTTGTAATTGTCTTGAATAAATCATTATATCAAACGATTTTTGTCTTAATGCTCATCTTGTATGTAATTAATTAATTGAAATAAAATAAGAGCGTGGTACATTTAATTACGTTTTGAATACATTTAAAAAGTGATTTTAAGATCATTCTCTGTAGGAGAAACATTTTGGACTAGTCAATGTGTGAGTCCTTTTTTTTTCAAAAACAGCTGACGCTTAGACACACCGGATCCGGGGCATTTCTCCGAGACTCTCTTAATGCAGACCCACCAGGTTTTGTTCCTTCTGATTTGGTTCTTTCTGTAAAGGTAGCCATCGCATTCGAGATATTTTGTGCCAAATTCTGTAGTTACGTATGTCGGTGCTGTAAAAATAGAACAACTACTTAAACAATGGGCAACATTTTAAAAGCCAGTTACGAAGAGAACAGTGAGTGAATAAACGATCGATCGAACTGGTAGGAATAAATTGTGGACGCAGTTTCTGACACGGACACCTCCATACAAATATTTACTGCAATATCTGTCCGCATCCGTGATCATTTTCGTGGTAAAAGCGCCGTTGATAATTAAAACAAATTAATGGCACTATCACAAATCTATTACATTACCAAAACAAACTCCTGACAATTGAACTCAATGTGTATGGCCCTTCTTCTTTATGAAGATCCCTTCACATGTCACTCCGGAACCAGAGCACTTCTTCTCTTTGTGCAGATCCAGAACATTCGATTACCAGAATCCACGTTTCTTGTGTACGAGTATCCATCACAATGTAAGTAGGTTGTCTCATTATTTTCCGTTATGTAGAAACCTGCAAAAATAACACGGTGAAAAACTTTGTATGAATACCACGTAATAAAGAAAAATACTGTTTTCGGGGCCGGTGTAAAGAAAACAAAACAGACTTTGTATGTTCAAACGATATATTAGACTTAACAATTTGCGCATTTCCACTTTTCATAAGTGAAGTGTCGCCATATTGACCGGTCCTGTGCGACTCGTAGCCATAGGATCCCCGCAACCTTCACCAGCTCGTCCACCTAGTTGAAAGGCCTCCCTTTACTTATAGTAAATTTAAATTAGTAGGAACATGGAATTAAAAAAGACAACCGACAACACTTAATAAACACCTTTTAACTTATGCAGAGATGTTTATCAGTAGGTCCTACCATTCTTAAAAAACTTACTATATCTAAGACCAACTAGAAATTCAGATTTTGTCAATGTGTGTGCGCAGATCTTTTGAAGACGTGACCTTGGTGTGACACCACGGAGCCACAGCAGGTCTTAGCGGTTCTTTGAGTACATATCCACCAAACTTTGTCACCAGAGCGATTGTTTATCCTGTACTTATAACCTTCGCAATACAAGTACGATCTTCCGTTCTCCTCCATACATGTTGCTTCAACACCTGCAAACAAACATTCAATATTAAAAAAAATATAACAAATAGTTTAACCGGTTTATCAAAACAGAAAGGAGTTTTTTCTAAACAAAAAGCCTCTCTTTCGCACAATATAACTTTTAATGAAGAAATATTAGATTTTAAGTTATGGAATCAAGCGTTCCTATTGCAGTCCACGACACTAAGAAGTACCTAAACGAACTAATATTTATTTCACTATAGAAACAATATTTTATAAATTCATGAATACTTTCAACCACTGAAAGATTGCCAAAAACAGATGGTCAGCCTGTTTAGCTATTAATACAGAAATAAAACAATGAAAAACACTCAAAAGTTTATTTATGCATTTTATATTTTAAGACAATCAATTGAAACACCTTTTATTGACAAAAAATAATTATTCTGCGTATATCATGAAAAGAGTCATAATTTCATTTGGTTCTGATTCAGCGACCTGAACATAAAAGGAACAGCTTCAATGACCACATTTCTAAAAATTTAAATAATATTAAGTCCTTGTTCGTATCAACAAGGATTTTTCCAGAATTAACCTAGCTGTAAGGACAAGCGCCCAAACTGAAGTTTAGGCCCGCTTGCACCACTCATCACTAACTACGTTAACCACTAAACGAGATAAAAACATCATTCTGTTTCTGTCAATCGTTAGAAGATGACAGACGGAATACAATAAAGCGTGTGTAAGTAATGTAAATTTATTTCATAGGCAACCAACGTTAGCAGCTCAAATTTTTGTTATTATGAAATCTGCAGAAACAGCTCTTAGGTAGGGACTTAAAAGCTACTTCAACAGATAGATATAAGAAAATAGTTTTACAAAATTTCACGAAGAAAAATAGTAAAATGTTAAGTATTGTTAAGTAATCACTAGAAATATCTGCATGTGGCCAATTCAATGTACTACAATCTGTTAAAATCTTTATACGCACCGTAAAAGCAGATTAATGCGTAGGTATGTATCAATTAAAATGATTGATGTAATTTCGTAGTATTAGAATAGATATTAGCGATTTGGTGTAAACTGTTAGCTTATATTTGATGAATAAATGAATATGAATATGAATGAATTCAAATAAGCTCACGAAGAAATATAAACGTGTGCGAAAAGCACATTCGCATCGCATCTACGCGTTCATACGCTGTATTATTTTAAACTCGCAGATGGAGTCTCGTTTAAAGGACGTTAAATACGCGTTATTTGCCCTGATATAATTCACCGTATAAATAGGCCCTTGCCCTTGGTAGTCTACATTATATAATGTCAGAACAAAATTCCAGGCCTCTCACTAGGTGGACCGATGACCTAGTGAAGGTTGCAGGGATCCGCTGGAAGCGAGTCGCACGGGACCGGTCAATTTGGCGACACTTGTGGACGTCTTTTGGCTGAAATGATGATGATGATGAACAAAATTGCATCCCGAATGTAACAAAAGTTCCATACGTTGATCAGTAAAATAATCCGCAAAACAAATATAACTGTGACAAATTGGCTTCCAACTGCAATTGTTTACTGTATTCTTCAGCTCAGAAGCCCATCGAAGGCTTTATGCCAAATGTTCTGCTCATGGGAATGACGCGAGACATACTCCAGTTTCCCTGCATCTGTGATGATGGAGCCGCTGCACCTCAACGAGGACTTCTTGTAGCAGACCCACCAGATGGTAGTCTGTAACTCTTTGTACTTTCGGTACCAGAAACCTTTGTACCAAAGATAGGTCCTGCCGCAGCAGTTCTGGTAGAAAACTGTAAAAGATTGATGAATTGGTGGTTTAGTGAGTTTCAAGAGAGCGTAAATCTTCTATTAATAGAGTGAATAGCATAAATCATAAATAACATGTTTATAATATGTTTCAAAATTAACCTACCATACGTACAAACCATACATTGACTGACACAGCTGAAATGCAAAGTTTCAGAATAACTCAAAGCATTTATTTCAATGATGTCAAACAACCAAAAAAACGAAGCTAAAGTCTCAGTCAGTTGCCCATTCCAACGCGTAGATTTCTATGAAGTCTAATATTTCACTTTAATACTTCAATTTTAATGACAAGAATAATGAAATTTCCTCTATTAACCCCCTCGCTAAAAATAAGGGGTGTAACCTAGACCTGACGCGCAGGCATAACCAGGATCATGCAGAATAGTTAACCTGTCAGAAGAACTCCTCAACGGTTTATGGCATCTACCTTGTGTTTGGGAGCATACAATAAGTTTTGATAAGCACGATGGTAGCGTGATTACCAGTAACATGAGTTTGAAAAAGCATGAAATAAACATTAAATTAAGAAACCCCGACACAAAAAACGTCGGCGGACCGCAAGAATAATGCAACAGCATTAAATAGCAGTTTGTTTGAATTGTTTCGTCAACTTGTCATTTGAGAGAAGGAAGGTAAAGCTAACGATAGAGTTTATATTTAAATACTCATTTTATAAAAATAAAAAAATCAGTACACACTTATATGATATTATTAAACAGTAATAATCGATATTAAAATCGACAGCAACAGTCACGACAAAAGGTAGAATAAAAATATTGTATAATATTGGTCGATACATCCGTATTCTCGTAGAGGTGCCTCGCCACGCTCCGTGCTACGTCGTAGCTCATCGCTACGAACGCTGCGATCGCCTCTTGTGTCATGTGTGTTTAAGGACTTACATTATGTAAGCAAACCCACGATTCTTTATAAAGCATTGCTGGACCATTCCTAGTTTACAGTTGCTTTAAACTTAATCATATACTCACTCAATGTAAAACATAACTACTCGTAGATTGCCGGAAGTGCATTGAACATTAAAGAATGGATTTAATTTTACAAAAAAAAACCATTATAATGTTAAAATATTAATATATAATGAAAACTGAATATCGTTATGGATGGTTGTGTTCATTCTTGACTCTGATAATGACGTCATCATAGGTAAGGATGGAGACCCTGCATCCCTGTGGGGCCTTATTGCATACCCAGTAGATCCTTCCACCTAGTTTCCGTTTACAATTTACCTGTACCTGTTTTGTACCTGTGCTCTTTGATCTGAAGAAGCGGAGTACCTCTATTAGTCAGCAAAATTTTTGCATCTGCAAAATATAAGCAGAATTTTAGCAATTGCAAGATTCGCAACATTTATTTTCCAACCAGTTCTGCTGAAACTAACTATAACGGATAAGGGTTTTGGGAAAATGAAATTTGTCGCAGCCTAAGTACACGTCAGTATATGAAAACTAAGTTTCGACCGCGGGAACCACGTGGGCGGTGGCGCACGGAGCGCGGGCGATGCGTGTGCTCGCTTCCGGGGTTACATCGCGACTGATCGATAGCGGGGTGACGGGAGGTGCTCGTCGGACTAGTATTCTACAAGTTTCTGCTAGTGACCGTCCGGGAGAGCAGGGCATATCTCATCAGAAATTGCAATTTGTGCAAGCCATAACACGATCCAGATATTTTTAAATAATGGTGATGTAGTTTAATTAATTTTAATTAGGACTAATCTATCTAAATTAAATACAAATAAAAAACAAATTTCAAACTAAAATAATATATTCTATAGATTTAAAACAATAAACAGGTAAAATAAACATACAGGCATTAACAAAAAAGGATTGCTGATAAGTGAATGAAAAGAAGTAACTTTTAAAAATTGACAAAGGGAGAACGTTTTAAAATAATTTCTTCACTTTGTATACGATCTTAAATAAAATTTCTTTTTAATTCATAAGGTAATTTCTACTTAATATTATTACTTACTTATGAAATCGCTCTTGGAGGACGATCTCTTTCATGAAATAAACAAAACCATGCAGTTAGCATAAACAGTTACTACGTAAAAAAACTATGAGAGTACTCTGCGTAAAATATAATCTATGGTTATAAGCAATTCATTATTCACAGAATTAATCACAGCTTGACCAACGAATGAAAAAGTTGTTCAAGATACCTCCAGAGAGCCTCTACACAAAGCTGTCAGTATAGATATTCCATAGCAACGACGACACTGACAGCTTTTGGGCTACTTTAGATCGCGTTTAGTTTCATTGGTGATATTGACCCTAAGCTGCGTATCCATCATTGCCCGCCCTGGGTTATACACAATAATGGCACCAACTGTGCTTCAGCATACCCAAAGTTAAAGGCACAAGGGCGAGCGAAACGCCGATTGTTTTAATGGCCACCAGTCAAACGCAGGGTCCTGTAGTCAAGCTATGTTTCTGTCCTTAATATATCTTAAGGCAAAGCTTACCAAAGATTCTGAACGCAATCAGCACATTTGAACCCACTCTCAAGAGCTATCAGTGTCGTGATTGTTCTAAAACATTACATAAAATGAACACTGGCAGCTCTTAATCCCAATTTAGGTGTCCTGATCACGTTCAGTTTCAGTGGTGTAATTGGCTTTAATGGTTATGCACACATTTCTGTTTAATGACGACGTCATTGAAGGTTTTGATGGTGGCTCTGCATCCCATGCTGTTCCTATAACAGATCCACAAGGATCTGGCTCCAGAACTGCGGTTATTCCGGTAAAACCTGTACTTCCCCACCTGGATCGCCGGCTACCATAGCGCGTCTTAGTGTATATCAGAACTAAAAAGGTTAAATTAAAAGTGTTAGATCTTGTAACGAAATGTTTACCCCGAAACTTAATCTGCATTCAAAAAGTAAAAGTTAGTAAGTATTATTTTTTACTTATTTATTACAGACTTGTATGTAATCAGAAGACTAGACTACAACTTAAAGTACTACAACAAACCCTTAATAAAGTTATCATTTAATTGCTATGAATGCTTTAGTGCAAAATAAAAATAATTAAAACTTTTTTAAATATTGTTTGTTCAGCGTAAAGGTCAAAACACACGTGTATGCACACCACGGGATCGGCGTCATCCTACTTCACATTCAGTTTTTCTGTTAATAATTTTATTCTAGGATACAACAAAACATTATGATGTTAAGAATAGTAATAGTTATAATTGTTTATTGGTTCCTTGCTACGATTTTATTTGGACAGTATTTTAAATGTTATGTAAGAACTGTCGTATTATTAAGTACTACGAGTGTACATCCTACCATAGACTAAAAAAATGTCTTTGAAATGAATGTATTAGCTAACAACGTCATAAAACACTGGGACTTTGTTTGATCGCCACCGATCAATTTCAAGTTAATTATATCGCCCCGGAATCAGCCCGTAATGTAACCGAAGTCCTTTTAATGCCCGGTGTAAGAGTTAGCACCTGGCAATCCCAAAAACATTGCAATATCTTTTGGCACGGCACTAAATTTCTTCAAACCAATAGATTGAGCCATACATTTTCCTGACTGATATTTTGAAAAGAGATGTCAGTTTTTGCTGTTGGCGTGCGTAGGGATTAATACTTTTTACTTTTTACTTTTTTAGGCCTCCCCCCTTCTTGGGGGAGGCCTATGTCCAGCAGTGGACGTCTTTCGGCTGAAATGATGATGATGATGATGACTTTTTAATAAAATGGACTGTGTACATGAAATGATCGTGGCTTATTTTTAGAATTGGTGAATCTGACTACAAGCATTTCACCGTGAGCGTTGATGTCTTTTGTAGTAATATTTCGTAGTTCCTCACATCTACATCCACTAGCAATTCCGAATATTAACGCAACCTTGAAAGAGAAAAAACAGGGATTAGATTTAAATAACAATAACATAGCAGGTGTGTGTAGATAAAGGTCATCGCACACATCTTCACTTAGATCAAAAATCTGCATCGGATCAGCATCACTTCGGCTCATCGGCTCGTTGGCCCGTCGCCGTAGTCTCGCCAATAATCATGCGTCAACCCAACGTAACTGTATCAGCTCAGTTCATCAAGCCGCTCCACTGTAAGCTCGGTGACTACTATTTTATAGCTAATCCCAAGACAAATCAATGTCATTACGAGGTACAGAAGTGTGCATTGCAGTATACGTTTCATAGAAATAATCCTAAACGACTCAAGTTCGGTCATGCTGATCCCGTGCAGACCTATACGTGTGTGTTGGCCTTATGGAGTTCAATTGAGCTGATTTTCCATTCTATGAAATTTGCATAGGCTGCTGCGTATTTTTCCTTGGTTACTGGTACCAACAGGCTATCGCTAGCATCTTGTCTGTCAGTATCTTCATCCGACGACAGCCAATCTAAAATAAAATATATGACTCTTACTAGGTGCCTACTTGAAATCTTTATTTTATCCAAATGACGATACTTATAATTACTTTGCTCACTATAACTATTATACTTATAGGTACTTAACCACAAAACTATTCATTTATCATGTTATTTATTAAACGGTTTTTATAATAATTTACAAAATGTTTAAGTAAAACAAGGCTTACGAATAATTTTCAGACATTAAAAAGTATTTGCACATTACGGCACCGGTACAAATAAAGATGAGCATGTTTATAATGACCAATAGTCCCATCCGCAGTAGTGACGGATGCTTTACATCCAACAATGTCTCCCCCTCGTCTGCTGCTTTGCGTGCAGAACCAGGGAGCTTTCGACATCTACTGTTCTTATATTAGCGATGATTGCATATAAACAAAATCGGTCGACCTGTCTTCGTATGCGGAAGCAGAATATCTGTACAAGGGATGGCGTTTAAAATGTTGTAGTCTCGAGGAAACAACCAATGCCGTTTATTTTAAGTTCAAGAATGGAAATTTATTAAGTAAGCTAAACACTATTTTACACCTTCTAAGCATTTTTGTTCGATAGCTGCCACAACGTGCTTACAATTCACGATTTTAGCGATCGGTGGCGAAAACTAAGAGTTAAGATAAGTAGATGAAAGTATTCATAAGTCATGATTATGCCTATTCTTAAAATTCACGATAGTTCCATCAGCTGTGAATACGGACGCTCGACAGCCAGCGCTCCTCCTGCTGCAGAACCACGCGGCTTTGATTCCTCTGCTTCTGTTGTTCTTGTAGTAGCGACAGTTGCCTATGTGCAGCACAGGATTACCGAGTCTTGTCAACGCAAACCTGGGCGCCAGATACTCCAAAGAACTTAAACCTAAACAGAAATCATATCTTTGTGTAAATGTTTCAATTAAAATTCAGAATTGAGAAATCGTCATAACAAAGATATTTTTCCACTTTTCTGAGTTACAAGACTGGCAACAAAATCAAATTGGTGTTACAATAAAATGCTTCTTTCTTATAACAATTTGATATAATATGTCACGAATTTACCTTATATTTGTTACTAATAATTCCTGAATAATACTTAACTATACACATCTTATTATGGCTAAAAATATTGAAATTGTCAGCGTGTAAGACAATCAACATGTAACCCATGTCAATTTATTAAACAATACAAACACAATAGTTACTAATTAATCGCCATGAATTAAATAGATTCATCAAAAGTTTAACTTCATGTCAGCAATGATTTCATATCTTATGCAGATCGACTTTATTGATGACTAATGATTGTGGTTTCTTCTACACTTGATGATGACGTTATTGAAACTGGTGATGGATGCCTTGCAGCCACTACTCCTGTTTCTGCTGCAGATCCAATAACCATTGCGGCCTCGGCTTCTATCGTTCTTGTTGAACCTGTAGACTCCTATTAAGATGACGGGCCGGCCGCAACGAGATGTAGAGAAAACAACTGCAAGGGAAAAAAAAATATTCTAGAAATTCGTTTTTCAGGTTATGTTTTTAAAGCACTGCTGTTATGGTAGTAATTTAAACGGAATATTTTCCAAACGTGATCCTTTGCTTATTAAGGCGCGAAGCTTATCAAAGCTTACATAAACAAGTAGAGATTTACTATTCCATTTCAGCAATTTTCTCTGCTGTTATTTCACGATTATGTTCTTTCATGAATTTGACTATTACGTCATCGATGGTGATGAGATTGGCACTACAGCGGTTACTAGTCTACTTGCAGCACCTCCATTGCTTCCTGGTGAATTGGTGATAATGCTGATCACGGTGGAGCTGGTATCAGGTGGACCGATAGTTTTTGAATAAGATCACTGGCTTAATTCAGTTAAATTTAATGAACAAAAAAAAAAAACAATGAATTATTAAAGGTAAATTAATGAATTTAACTTTTTTATAATGTATGGTACAATTTTACTAGTGATGATGTAACCATTTCTTTAGCTGTGGGCGCGCCGGCGTATAAATAAAAAAAGTATCTAAAATTTTGTATATCTAAATCATCGAACTAACTATTTATTTGATTGGGTTGAATTCGAAACTTAATGTTTTTATTAAAGCCATTTAATTTTACCTTCATATCTTTAAACTACCAAGAAATAAAACACAATGTGTACAAACAAACGCAATCCTATAATACACCAAAAAGTTACAAATTCAAAACAATAACAGAAATTATATTAGTTGCACTACTAAACTTTGTAGTTAAATATCAGTCGGATTATTTAATAATAAACAGCTGTAAAATTATTCTTTATTTTTTGTATAATTATAAAATTCTTACTGCTATAAAATTTTCCTATCTCATCTAATGCCTTATCGACTTATGATTAGGATAATGCAAGATTTTAATAACATGGTTATAATAAAGGACTACTTACGCCCCTAAGGAACCTTCACACAGTGAAGCACCTGGTCATCGGAGGCTTTCTGGACGTGTGCCTGGAGAAGCGGTAAGACTTATAGCAGAGTAACCTCGCTCCCCGCTGGGACGTAGTGAAAGATAGACCTCAGGAGATAAAAGGGAAAATTAAATCAAAATGAATACATGAATACCCAGCTGCAGCTGAGGGTTCAATTGCATCGTGAAAGATTTACTTCATGTACCCGGAAATAAATATATTATAGGTATGTGTATACAGGACACTAACTACCCGTGTGCTCAGTTTCATTCAATTCCGTTCAACCCCAAAAGACTCTTGTCTGTTTAGAATTGTAGATGTTTGTTGAGAAGCTATTGATTAAATGTTATTTTTCAATATTTATCATTTATGACGTGGACATGAACATTATTGAATTTCTTTAGCACAAAATAAAACGCAAATATAAGATGTGCATTTTTTATTTATTTCAGACCATAAAACTGTTAATTAAAATAACAACATATAAACAAAATAAAATCAGTGGTTATGTTCATTCAAAATCTTCGTAACTTCGTCATCCACTAGGACTATGGTAGCCCTGCAGCCAAATTTATACTTGTTACAGATCCATCTAGTCATCGGCGGCCTACTGCTACTATGTTTCGCATAGCGGTAACCACGCCAACAAAGAGTTTTACCACCAGACCGAGACCTCTCGTAATGCAGATCTTTAAGAAAAATGTGAAATAAAATTATATGGTGTTCATAATTTTAACCAAAGACAAGACAGGAAGAGTTTACGAATCCAACGCCATGTTTTTCGATGTTAAACTTGGCAGAGTAACTCCTCGCCTTGGACGTGGTAAAAACGGTTCTTAGAGAATAAAGTGAATTTGAAATGTTAACCAGACATAGGTGCCCAGGTCACTGATCATGGTATCCGTGGCTACAAGAAATAAAGTATATTATTTTCGAAACTGATCACGATTAGAGAGACAATAGATAAAGTATAATATTTTTCGAAACTAATTTTATTTTTATACAATTTTTTTTTTTTTTATGAATAAAAATGGAAGAATTTAAAACGTAACGAGGACGCTTGTATGCTAGAGTTCGTTAGTTTAGTCGTTATTTTTTTACAAAAGTTCAAATGAAAAACATGAGGTAGGTACTCAATTTCATCATATTTATTATCGTGGTATGCCTTCTTCACATTTACACAATGGATCAACACTTCTAAAACTGTTAAAAATACACAAAAGCATCAAATATAAATAAATGTAAATGAGGCTAAAGCAATTATTGATGAATTTTACTCTAAATTAAATGATTATCTGCAAACGTTATCAAGTTCGTACGCTCAAAATCACCTTTCTGCTGACAGGGTTTTCACTCGTATCGTCGACTTCAGATACTTGGACTACATAGTCGTGCTAAGTAGTTAACTAAAATACTTGCAAATAACAAATAGCTTTTTTGTTTTCATTATCTACTTACTTATTTTACTTAAAATATCATCACTATCATCATAGACTTTACGATAAACTAACAGTGCCCCGCGACCTTCGTCTGCTTAAAATTATTCTAAAAATATTACTTCCTTATTCGAATCGGTTTCTAATAAAAATTTCAAGAGTTATAATTTTTTTGCACGGAACCCTAATCCTTTGTCTACTATAAAAGTAGCTAGTCGGCTAGTCTTATAGAGAATAGCCGAAACAAACAGACAGACAGACAAAAAAGAAATGTTATAAGTACCATATTATACTTTATATGCATTCAGTAAATTGCTTTTATTTTAAAGTTACAAACAGACACTACAACTTTTTTTACTTGTATAGATGATAGTGACTGGTGCACATGCTTTCTATAAGAAACTAATTCAAACAAAATACAAATCACAATACTGCATCTAAATAGAATCCGTTAGGTACTGTTGACATAATATTTATATTCTTCTTTGAATAATATTTAGATCCTCGGAGCAGTGCTCAATGAATATGTTCGGTCATGGACTTGATAACTTCGTCGTTGATAGTGGTAATTTTTGCTCGACACTTGTCCTGAATGTTTTTAGCACAGACCCAGTGGGTTTTCGGCTCCTTACTTCCAGACCAGCGGTAAAACCGATGCGGACCCATAAGAAGGCACCTGCTACCCCTTTGGGATTTCACAAACCTTATTCCTGTAGAACAATAGAATTATTAAAATATATTAGAAATCGCCAGTTTTAACAGCTTTCAGATATATTCGTTTTCTCTAAGTGTTTAAAAAGTAAAGAACAGGATTTTAAGGGGTAGTTCTGAAAAATCAATAGCTGCTATTAAAACAATATTTATTCAGTATTAGTTACAGTAATACAATATAATACTAGTTAAGTCCCGCGGTGTCACCTGCCGTTTCTATTTTTGCTCGACTCCTAAAGTTCATAGCCTGATGCTAGAACACCTATAATATTCCTCAAGAATTGGGCTAACAATTGCAATTCATTTATTTCCTTTATTTAAACTTTTACAAATTATTTTACATTTTTAAATATTCCTTAAAAAAATATAAAAAAATCATTTAAAAATATAAAAAATTGTAGCCCACCGGTATCGGGAACAGGGTCCAAGCTACCGGCGTTCAGGGCTCCAGAGAGAGGAACCTCCTAACAATACGAGCCGTGTCCAGAAGTACCGCTTTCTGAATCAAGCCTTTGATCCAGCTGCCTAACGAGAGCCTCCTCAGGTATTGGTCGAGGCTCTTGGCAATTAAGCCATGGGCTGATACGACTATCGGCACAATGATCGCTGAGTCCACATCCCACATGTCGACAACCTCGCGAGCCAAGTCAAGATACTTGATTTTCTTATCTTTCTCGGCTTTTATTATTATTTAACTCTTAATTTATAATAATTTATTTCTTTGGCATTATTTTTTACGTAACTGCACCATGCACTGTTATTGAAATCTAAAGTGTCGAAATACTAAAAGTTAATACATTTAAAATGCTGACAGATTTTTCTTCAGTCAGTTTGTTGTCATTTGAGAAATTATGTACAGTATAACAGACCATTGGAAACTATTGCACAGTTAAAAGAAACATATTTACAATATGGAATGATAAAAATATTAAACATCATACTTAAAAATAACAAGTAAAAGTCATGTTTCAGCCTTGCTACACTTAGCTGACAGGTTAATGTTTTTATCACAACATAATTATTCTCAGCTAAGTGCGGTGACCCCTGCTCTGCTGTGCCGACTGGCTGGCAATCTGCGTATTCCGGACTTTTATTTACATGCTTGCCATGAGACATACTTAGCTCAATTTCAAGTAAAAAAGCAACAAAGCCACACCACAGATCTTTCAACTTTTCAGTTACTAATGTGTATGATAGTTCTCCGACTTAACTATAATATTATCTATAGTTGTGATGGCGGCTCGGCCACCTTGTGGGTTCTTCACGCAGGTCTACCGAACCCGGGCACCTTTGCTGCCACTCCACTTATAGTATCTGTATTTCCCAACCACTATCACAGGATTGCCGAAACGTGTCCTGTCGAACTTGCAGCCTATGAAATAAACATTGTTTGTTACCGTTTTGTTTTCATAACTGAAGAACTTCTACAACACAACGATACATTTTAGCAGTTTACGACACTAAATTCTAATAAGCTAACGTGTCTAAGATTTTCTAAAATCATTTTGTAAGAAATACTCTCAACTCTCTCTTTCTCTCTGTCTACGCCGTACAGCTCCACCTAAGATTTTTAAATAAAAGAAAACTCTAGCATCAACAATTATATTGTTATAAATAGATAGACGAATATACTTTATTGTACATCAATATTTTACCTTGCAAATAGGGTACAGAGGCGGTCTTTTCGCTAATAGACCAGAGAAACTACGTCTAAAAAAAATCCACACGAAAAAGAAACAGAGGAAGCTTGCTAAAAGGACGCAGCAGTACGACCATGGTTATGTAATTGATCAATTTTGTAAATCTCGTTGTCGATTGTGAAGATCCTGGCCTTGCAGCCGACGGAGACCTTTACACAGACCCAGCTCGCTTTGGGACCCTTGCTGCTACTTCGCTTGTTGTACCGATACCCATCGTACTCTATGACAGGATTCCCGAACCTCGATTGTAAAAACACTAAACCTGAAATTGAGTAGACAAATTAAATTCATAGTTATAAGACTTGGCGGAAAATGTCGCTAGACATGTATTGAATATAATTATAATGGTTGATACAGATATAAGAAAACACTTGCTGCACCGAGCAAGTAACTCGAGATCGGGGTAACCATAGTCATCCGTGTTTGTCGCTTTAGATTGAAAGTCACTATAGAAATAAAATAAATAAAAAGACACAAAAAAGGCGATGGGTTTTTAAAATTTCATTATTAAAACCCAACTGCAATGTTAGGCTTTTGATAAATTTTGACAAATAATTTTAAAAAAATTGCTTGATTATTTCTTTCAGTGTCACAAATATCACATATTTTACATTGATTTTTGTACTCCTTCTTATAAAAGTACTACTACTTCTTCTTACACTTAAAATCTTGATTTAAAAAAATAAAAGACTTGTGAATTTTCCTTTTATTTCAGAACAAAAAACTGTTAATGAAATCAACAACATATAAATAAAACAGAATCAGTGGTAATGTTCATTCAAAATCTTCGTAACTTCGTCATCCACTAGGACTATGGTGGCCCTGCAGCCAACTCGATACTTGTTGCAGATCCATCTAGACATCGGCGGGTTACTGCTGCTATGCTTCGCATAGCGGTAACCACGCCAACAAAGAGATTTCCCACCACGCTGAGACCTCTCGTAATGCAGATCTTGAAGAAACACGTGAAATAAAATGTACCGATAAACACATACGTCATTTTAACCAAATAAGAGACAAAAAGCATTTACGAATTCAACATATTATATTTATTTGTATTTGACAAATAAACATCTGAATATTCAAGCACACAAAAAGTACGTAGGTAGTTTACTTTATCTGCTATTTAAAAAGAAAACTAATTATAATAATTAATAAAAAAAAGTATGTCAACTCTATTTCAAATGGAATGTAGGTTTTAATTTTGCGTTCACAAAAACCTATTCAGTCATAACACCCGTTAACACTTCCCTATAGGATGCCTATGTTTTATATATTAATAATATAATATTTTTAAGTTGTGACAGGTAATAAAATAAAACAAAAATATATTGTCACAGCCTTCAGGCAAGCGCAATGGCAGGGAAAATATGAAGACAGGTCCTTAACCTGTTACAAGACAGTATTTTACTCAAGAAAAAAAAAAAAAAGCTAAGTCACAAAAGGCAACATATTGCTAGTTAATTTCCATTTTGCAACGTGCCAAAAGATTCTTGTACATCTTCAGACTCATTTATAATGGTAGTGAAGTCACTGCATGCTCAATGAACTGATGTGACGATTACGCGATAACCTTATCCATAAAAAGCGACATCTTTGGGATTTTCCCTATTCAATCGATAAAAAATTTGAAGACTTAGTATACCTCCGCCTTTGATCGTTACTCATAAAATATTACCTTGCTAGGTGCTGGGTTCACAAAAAAGTTTTTTTAACAAGGATACGACGATATTCATCCATGCACACCTACACAATATCTCAAATATAACGATTTCCATATAAACTTAAATCTAATGTGACTTCCCATTAATACAAAATACTATTCATAACTGCATAACACAGACGTTACTTAAAACTAAATACAATGATTCCAAGCACCACCGCGGCACCGTTGATATTTATACTTTTTGGTTAAGTGTAAGGCTTCAAGAACACGACAAGCGTAATTAAAACATTATTTTTAGAAGTTACCTATACTAAAAACAAAAACAAAAAGTAGTATCTACTTGAAGTTTTGGAAATATTTTAATACTCTAGAAAATATGAACTACAAAATACTTAGGCGAAGTGTAAGAAATAAAGAAAAAATAAATGAGTACTGTATGCTACCCATAACAAAAAAACAGAAAGACTATTATTTACGAAGATAAGATAAATGAAATCACCCCTTGTAAATCAAATTTGACAAGTCCAACAGAGCAAACAACATAAAACACGCTCAACAGATGACTATTAACAAAAAAATATATTTTAGTTAATAAACTTTACTAAAGGAACTATGTTCACTAGTAGTTGACATCTCACTAATACAAAAATATTTTGGTTTTCTCGATTATAATAAATCATTTCAACAATACTACATTGCATTACCTTGTGAAAATTGGTCAATTTCTAACTTTATGCATGTTATTAAATGGGAAATAATAAAACTTCCGAAGAACAAATTAACTTCCAACGATCTGTGGTTGATTGTAATACTAACTTAGCTGTGTTAAAATGAATTACCGAAAAATTAATACAAACATAACCGACAAAAAATGTTGTACTTATATATTTAACAAACAAACATGAGCATATTCAAATTACAATTCTACGAAAAATAATCTGTCTTTCAATGAAACTAAATTTGCAAAAAAAAAATATCAAACTTTCGAAAAACTAAGTTTCCGAAAACATATGTTCAGCTAAAATAATCGTTTTCTTAAGCTCTATAACTTAGGATGCAAAAGCGAACGAAGCGAGCTCGGGACTCGGGGCATAGGCGAGGTTAGGTTCGAAGGGGATATCGGGGACTTGAGAGCGAGCGATGCGAGCGAACTAAGACCCCGCCATACATTTGTAATAGGTGAGTTACGATGAAAATTACATTAAAACTGTAAATTTCGGTAAAACGCAATTTAATCCGGTGGAAAAATATTACATCAGCAATTGCTGTATTGATTTTTCGAAATTTTCAGAATTTTATTCGGTCGTTTCTTTATTTTTATTTGCATATAAGTTGTCGGGAAATTAGTATATAAAGCAGTAAATTTCACATTTTGATCATGCTCATGTATTTTTTTCGCAGTTTTTATTACATAGAGTATTCACAGCACACGGGATCAAACTATGTTCAGCCGTGACTCAGACCTACTGTAATGTGAAAAACAGTAGAAATAAACTTTCACTTACAACAATGATTACATACGTAAATACCCCATGCACCATGCGCAAACAGGTACCATGGTAACAGGTAGCATATTATTGTACGAGTGGAAGACACATTTAAAGACTCATTTCCAAGATAAAAGCCCTCGGAGCGGCGTTTTAAATTTCTTAAAATATATATTTATACTAATACTAATGCGTTGGTAATTACTTATGCCCCGTTTCAAAAAGTTTAATTTACTACTAATAAAGACGTCGTTTTCGCTAAGTATCAATAAAGACTAAGGAACGTTAGTTTTTGTCATTGAATATACCTCAATATAACGTAAACCTAAGGCATTACAAAATAACATTAGTACTCGTCTCGGTAACCTTGACGTAAAAAAACCGTCGTCTGAAACATCAAGGATGAATATGTTTCCCGACAGTTCTGACGATAACGTCCCCCTTGGTGTAGAATGTCGCCTTGCACTTCTTCCAGCTACACTGCCAACGCTGACCAGTTCTCTTGGCTGTCCCGTGCGCCCAGTACTTGTGTGTGCCCACCAGGATCATCGGGTTGCCGAACCGGCTCTTGCCGAACACCGGCACTGAAGGAAACCACAAGCAAACACCTCTAGTTAAAAACAAACAAAATATGGATACGATTGATTAAATAAATGTGTAACATTTCTGGAAGCTTAGAATTCAGAATTCAGATTTATAAAAACCAAGAAATAATAAAAAGGTTTTCAAGCGGTTTTTATTTAAAAGTGGTTCATGTATCAACATACTACCGTCAATAAAAATCAAACATTGTTCTAGAAAAGAAATGAATGGAATAGTAATAAAACTTCATACAATAATAAAATCAAATTTTATTCAGCTCTTTTACGAAACAGCAAATTAAGTTAAAAACGACATCGGCGCATTTGCCAACTCAATATCAAATCATACACGACGTAAGAACCTCTTCTACTATATAAAATAAACTTTGAAAGCATGAATCATGCCATGCTGTCATGCTACTGGACAAATTAAAAATGAGACGCACAAACAATGCAATATTCAAAAATCGGTTTAGTCCCATCTCGGCACCCATGAATTTATTTATCATGCCCATGAAACATTCCCATCTCGGCATCCTCTCATTTATCATTGTTAGGTACACAGTCATCAAAAAATGGATACACAGTATCAGTATAGTGAGTAAATCAACTTAATCACTCATTAAAGATATAAACAAAACACATTCACTTAGTATAATATAGTTGGAACAAAATAGAATGCTCTTACGAACTTGAAATGACATCTAATGCTGATGCTCATTGATTGTCCTGACGATGACGTCATCGAGAGTAACGATGGCGGCCCGACACCCAGCCGATACCTTGGAAGAACACGTCCAGCGCCGCCGACGGCCGCTCGCAGATACGACTGATCTCGTAAACCGATAAGGTCCCAACTCTATTACAGGATTTCCATATCGACTTTCACTGAACACAGGTACTGCGAATAATATAACGTCTAGTCAATACCTCCCTGAGCAGTTCGCAAAATGAATTTTCAAAAACTAAAAAAGTTTATTCACGTCTTTTAATCTACGTAATTTAATTTTTAAATTGGTTGGAAGGTTAGGAAAATGAAAAAGAGAACAGAAATGTAATTTTAATCAACTAAATATTTGAGAATATAGAGACATCGTGCTACCTATCTAGGGTAGCACGATGTCAACAATTTGTTTTTAAACCCTAAATAATTCCTAAAATAACATAAACAATATTTTCATTATCTACAGTAATACAATTGATTTTTATACAGCAACATCATAATCCCAATAGAATAGAACAAAATTATCTATTTGATATTACAGACTGAAGAATTTTGGTAACACACCTTTTTGTAGCTAAATTCTTTCATTAACAGACACTTTGTCTTATAATAAGTCTCTAAGAGCTGCGGACCGCTCCGTCTACTGGTTTCAATGTAACTCGCTTAAAACGCTGCCATTGATAGATACAGTGTCGCCTGTTGCAATGTCGATGTGAGTTACACAGAAGGCAGTATAGTCACTGTGGTCTGTTATGACGATTAAGCGACTTTGAAGTTGATCACCGACCGCAAAAAGAAACTCATTTTGCGGTCGGTGGTCAACTTCAGAATTGTACCATTCGATTTATATATTAAAACAAAAAAGCAGTTACAGCAGTTCGAATAACAAAAAAATTAAATATTATGTTCAGTACGAATCATGAAACGGTTTAATTGAATGATTTTGAAGGAGTAGGCCTACATCAATCGAAGACAAAATAGTTTCGCTTACAGATTGTAGCATTTTGCTAGTAAAAATGGTTGTGGTTTAAATTAGACTTGACTATTAGTTCCCCGAGGGTAGTGATCCTGGCTCTGCACTTGGTTCTCGTCTTCGTGGTGCACTGCCATCGGACATGCCCGTTCCGTCCAATGACCCCGGAGCGAGCAAAGCGAAATCCATTCACGACCAGGAGCTCCGTTTTCTTATCAGTCAGTATTCTGTGGACTGGCGGAATAAATGTGGAGTTAAATCATAGTTTTCTTTATATTATCACAGATATTATGAACTTTGTATTAAAGGTTGGTAAAGAAATAAATAACGACCCTCGCGAGGATTGAAACATTTTATTATTTAATTCAGTGATTGTGCTTCAAACTACTCCTTATAACTAAATTGTCGAGGGTTGTGATGTACGCCTATCCCTACTAAATTGGTGTCTTCCTATTTTCAGCATTGGATAACCCCTTTTGTTCTGTATCCATTCAACCGAAAATAAGAAATAATCTTTAAGTAGACGTGCGTTAAATAACAATCATCTTTATTCAGTAAAACATTAACTTATGAAATCGAACGTTGACGTTCTTTTAGTTGAAAAAAAGAGAGCTGTAATGACATTTCATTGGCATTCATGCAATGAATAAATAAGGTAGACGGACGACTGGTCATTTTATGAAGACAGCTGCTTAAAGTAGATAAACGACAAAAAGAAGTAAATTAAAAAAAAAAATTAATTCATGATACATTATCTTAATTCTATGTCTATGTTTCAAAAAGGTTTTTACAACATTATTTTCGTCCGACAGGAACAATAAATGTAGCCTAGTAGTTCCGAAGATTTCATTATCCATATTTATGTTAAAGGTGGTTAAATAATAAATATAGACCATCACGGGAATGGAAACATTATGAGTATATTAAATTATTCAATGATTATGATTCATATAACCACTTATCACTAAGCTGTCGACGGTTGTGACGAACGCTTTGCATCTAGTTTGGAACTTTTGTGAACATGCCCAACGAATTTTGTTAGTACAGGTCCTGGACCTGTTGAATTTGTATCTTCCTATTTTCACCATCGGATAACCGCATCTGTTCTGTATCCATTCAACTGAAAATTAGAAAAAATCATAAGTACCCGTGCGTCTAATAATCATATTTCTTCAGTCAAGCAGTAACTAAAGAAATCGAAAGTTGATTGAATTGAATAAAAGCTAAAGTTAGTATTCATGCAATGCATATAAAAACACCTAACATTTTGAGGGACAGCAGCTTAAAGTAAACGACAAAAACAAGTCAATTTCAAAACATCAGACACACTGACCAATATTTTATTTCGAAAAATACATTTACTTCATCTTAATCCATATGATTGTGTATTAAATTGCTCCTTAAAATTATGCCCTCGAGGGTTATAAGAAACGCCGGGCATTTTGTACGACTCCTTGTGGTACATTGCCATCTTGTCTTCCTGCCATTATTGTACGACTTGGTGAATCGAAAGCCATCTGCCGTCAACATCTGTGTCCCTCTTTGCGATACCATTTCCCTCACTGAAAGTATTTAAGACAAATGTTTTAAATGGGTAAATGGAAAAAAACATTAAATACTTGTAATCCACCGCCATTGGTTTTCAGCTGTAGAGATACGTTTCGTACCAGTTCCTTACATAACTCATTTATATTGACTATTTAAACTCCTAGTTTAAGTTTCTCACTATGTTCTACGCTACTTTTCAATATTGTGTTTTCCTCATGTGGTGATGAAAACGTTCAATCCTAGACTTCATAGAACATCGCTTCCCGAGCTTGCCACGGCCTGCTGCGATCATACATTACCATTCCTATATCTGATGGCATATCTACAATTTAATTAATTTTGTATTTAATTTGTTTTTGCATCAAAACATTACCGGTCACTTTGATGAGTTAAAATAAAATTAAAAACCGCATTGCAATAATCGATTTTTTTTATTTCACCTAGATTAAAACAATATTAAAAATAAAAACTATAGTTTACAGTCTGTTTAAACTAAAATGAGTATGACAGTAATTATGCTTTTATTCCTATAGGAATTCCGGCCGAAACCAGCCAGTCTCATTTATAAATTAATAATGCCATGGTTATGTTCCAAGCCACATCTCTCGACTAGTTTTCCGTATGTGATGATGAAAGCTGTACATCTAGTCCTGGTCTTGGCAGAACATTGCCACCTCACCTTGCCGTTGCCTAAAACTTTCTTCTGCTGGGAAAATCTAGGTCCTCCTACTTGCAACATTATCTTTCCTCTGCTTGACAATACTTCCATGACTGTAAAAAATATATTTTTATTAAATGTGCGTGTGCAATGTAATTTTTTTTTAGGGTAAAATTATGAATGTTTTTAAATTAGTATTAAAAAAACACATTGCACAGTCGATGTTTTTTATTTCCCCCAGATAAAATATAGAATACGAAAACAATGTTTCTTTTTTTAATTTTACTTTGGTTTTTACAAAAAAAAATGAAATAAATATTTACAATCTCGGACAATTAGTGTTTGTACTTATATTATATAATTTCTAGGTACAACTTCATGGTAAACATCTTGATCTGAGGAAGATATTTTATACTGACATTTGCATAATTAATTAAAAGGCTTATGATGTTTTTAAGTTACTTTTTCTTTAAGCTTAATTTATTTTTGAGATATGAGATATTTTCGGTAACAACTACTTGAATAACTTTTATTTTTCTCATTCGTTTTTTTTTTCGAAAATTACTATAAAACAAACTTAAATTATTGCAGTAAATGAAATCAATATTGAACTTGTGTAAATATTATTCCGACAACGGAACCTCTTTGCGTGGCCCGACAACACGTGGCCATTTTTTAAACTAAGTAGTTATAGGTATTACAATGCTGCATTGTTCCTAAATTATTCTAGAAATTGCACTTACGTCCAAAAAGGCCTAACCAGATATTCAATATGCACATTCAATTTACATAGGTTGCAGATTCTTTGAAATTCACTTAAGGAAATCGTTACCTCATGAGATTGAGCAAGTTTAAGATTTACAATTAACATAATAAGATAAGCCAAAATTCTTTGTTTATTGTTCATGCCAAACCAGAGACAAAATCAAAATCAAGTTGACACATTGTTAATATCGTGCTAGTAAAGAGTTCGCATTCCGATCTAGGTTTTCCTGAAGAACGTCTTCTCATGGTTCCTTAATTATGATTGTAATTGTCCATGGCTATTACGGTAATTAGCCTTGATTATAGTCCCTTCGATGGTAATGACTAAAACTTTGCATTTGGTCTGCCCGTCGTAGGTGGAACATGTTTCATCAAATAATTTATAAATACTAATGAACGACAAGGTTTCCTTAATTTTATAACTACAGTCGCTGTTGAATCAAGCGTCTCACTTGAGCTATCTCACCAAGCGGTCAATATACTTCTTGAAATGTGTACCCACAACCACATTATCACCCACAGGGTGGTTATGTTCGAGGTAAGTCTTCACTGGGTCATCGCCAATAGTGACGACGTACGCTTTACATTTCCTGAAGAGTCTGGTGGAACACTGCCATCTGGTCTTGTAGCCAGTAACCATGAGCTTGTAGAAGCGATAGCCTCCAATTTCTAACGCCAAAGAACCTCTTTTCGTTCTTATTTTGATTACTGAAAACATTTTAAAATAACTTTTTTTTATTTGGTCAAATATCCAGATAATTGTAGACTTTCTGTGAAAAGTAGGACCGAGGGCTCAATAAAACGACAAAGTCATAAATCATAAATTATAAACGTGTAATCTTAAGTAGTAACCTATTGAAGATAAACATTACTCATGATTAAATACTGCACAAAAGATTCTCCCATTTTATCCACCACCGAAACCTACGTGTACTGTATCTGTACGTGCGAGTGCGTACACTACTAAATTCTACTAAAACATAATTAAAATGCTACTTATATAAACTTCAATCATAATTTATTTGATTTCATCCACTGAAAAAAAATAATATTCACTAAGTACCCATAGCAACTAGCAACATCTATTGGGAAGCACCCTTTGTCATAATAATTATTTCCATTGATCATAGAAGAATCGCTTTCGATGTAACGTCTGAGAATGCAGATAAGTCACGTCTCGATTTTGATCGTGACTATTAAAAGTCAATAAATTAACAAACGAGATACTACTAGTCAGAATCCCTTGTCACCGGGGGTTAAAAGTTTTAGTAAAGACCGCCGTTCTTATTTTCGAATTTCATGTGAGATCCGAAATCTTGTTCCCAGTTCATAGCAACTGTCAATTATAAATTAAGGTTAGTTTGAACTACATAGAACGACATCGACAGTGTCAGTGTGATTTGAGGTTTTAATAATAATAGGACCTTAGTCTCAATTCATGCAAAAGAACAAGAATATCTTTCGAGCCAACTATGTTATTACAGAATTTAAATATTTTTTTGCTACGTCACGACGTAAGTTTTGGAGTTACCCATAGGATCAACCAAACCGGCAATTTAAATATCCGACACTGGAATGTGTACAGTTTCAGGATATGAAAATCGCCTATAGCTCTATGTTACGTTCTAAGAATTATTACATTTTTATTGCAGAAACGAGGTATGCACCAGGGATTGTAGCCCCGACAACGTTCGATACAAATTCTGAATCTGAATTACTAGAATCTATTAGCTGTAGTGTGAGCTAGCGGGTCATGGAACCCCCACACTCGGATGATGGCGTTGTCCATCGTGTGCAGGGACGCTCTGCAGCCAGACTTAGCTTTGACGCACACCCATCTTGTCCTGTTGCCGTGTTTATTAACTCGGTTAAATCGGTACTGACCGATCATGATGACCGGGTTACCTCGCTGAGATTTCGCAAACACAGGATTCAGATCTGAAAAAAACATTTCTTTTAGTACCTGGTGAATGAATAAGTATTTGTAAGCGGAATAATAAAGGGAACATACAACACTACAAAATCACCGTTAATATGACAATAGTATCCATTCATCATTCACATACAATTGGAAATAGTAAACTAAGCATTATTCATTATCTCAAACACCACACAACCTCACTTTCACACTCACCCACACACTCACTCATTATACACATACCATACGAACATGCGCGAACTGGCCTTTTTCTACATTACGCTCATTTATCTACAGAGCTGTTTGTATAATTGTCTACATTTCAATTACCTATTTAATGACAAGTGGAAGTGCGGGGTCTCCTAATACAAGCAATCCCTTGCTTAAAAGGTGATCTCCAATAACATGTATCAAAATGCCTATTGAAATTGAAATAAACGTTTTTATTTATTTTTTATTATACAAATGCAGCCTGAGTCGCGTGCACGTGCACCGGTGACTTGGAGACATTCGCTGGTTTGTACGGAATGCAGGTAAGAATGGTAGAATTAGTTTTGCGCATTTCTCATACTAGACATGTGAATATAATATCTACGTTTGACAGTTGTCAAAATAAATGACAGATGATTATTGTTGTCCATGGTAGACAGAAACGATAAAATTGGTCTTATTAACCACCAGTTAGTTACTATAATGAAAACCCTCTTCGAAAAAAGCTAAGAAGAAAATGGGACCACCGGAAAAAATAAAAAAAACGATTTGAAAATGGAATATTTACTAATATTACAGTGAAATGGTTTATCAATATTAAGTTAAAAGTGAAAACTCTGTTTACGGAAGTTTCTACAGAATCTAAGTAGCCGAGTGCAACAAAAAATACTCATATGGTGGAACGAAGTTTATAGTGGTCGGATTTTCAAGGGACTGTTGTATTGAGTTCCTATGTTGTATGTTGACAAAGTGACAAGACAGTTTTAAAGAGTACATTAAAGACTATTAAAATTATTGTATAGAAATTATGACATCGGAATAAATCCCCATTCATAACATAAACCACAATATTATCCACAACTGCCACGAGATTTATTTATTAATAAAAACAATTCATAATCATTAAACAGATTTTGAAAAGAACATTGCTACTACACCAACATTTATTACTTATATCATTTTTAGGAACTTTAGGAGAACTAATTCGCTGCTAAAGCTAAAGACAATTTAGTTCAATCATCTATTTATTCAATCTCAGCATAATCTGAATAGTTGCTTACCTAAATACCTAAAAAATATAACTAACTACCTACTAGAACATTTAAATTTTAATATTTTACCATTATTACGTATTTTTACGAATATATTAGCCCTAAAATAAGCAACACAACAGATTTTAATTCAAGTCATCACATCAAAAGAGTATTACCTTAGCAGTCAATAAGAAGTTAAAAATACCCTTACTTTATCACAAGCACGTTAAAAGGATACACAACAAAACATGTTCAAAAATCAGTGTATTTTATTGCTATAAAATAGGAAATCTTAGCTTAAAACCAAAAGTCTTAGTTTCAATAGTTCTAGCTTCTATTTTGTTTGATTTATCATAAAATTAGAACATCTAGCCAAGCAGCCGGTCACCTTCTAAAGAGAATTAAACCTCATATTTCCTAACAACTGCCCCATATTTGTCACTTTCAGAAGAATTAAAAGATCATGCTTTACTGTAGGTACTTAGGCACCTTCTTAATAACGGGTGTTAAAAGGCGCCGAAAGTCACTTGTTCGTAAAATAATACATTACTTAATGATTATGTTTGCCAAGAGTCTTGACGATGACACTGTCAACAGTAGTAATGGCTGCAGTACAGCCATTCTTCTTCTTGATGCAAGTCCAGCGAACCTTGGACCCCCAACACGCATGTTTGTTGAACCGCCACGGCCCTATTTGTACTACGAGGTTCCCGCGTTGAGATAAGTCAAATGTTGGCTCTGATTGCTCTGAAATATGTCAGAAACATTACCATCTTTGATAACATTTTGAGTTTGTGATAATCTTCATGCAGCCAGTATATCCTATAAAGTATGCACTAGGTATGCAAATACTAATCATACAGGGTTAATAAGATAAAAAATACAAATTGTCTAAATAACTTTAATAATAAGGATTATAACTTTTTATCTAAATTAAAATAAAGTTACATGAAATTATAATAATTAATTATATTAAATGGAACATTGCTTTCGTAACTAGATAATATAATTATAATAATATTTTCCTCATAAAATAAATATTAATTGCTGTAAAATAAAACCTTCTGTGTCCATTTTACATATTGACCTATTAATATTATCAATTAGAACTTTGGACCAATTTGTCCCCATGGACATTTTTTCATTTTTTTTTTTTTGCAAATTAATAAAACTTTGATAAAATATCTTTGAACAAAATTTTATCGATAGATATTCCTGCCCTTATCCCCATAGATATCTACTAAAATTTTTTTAAAGCTACACGAATGTTAGGTACTTATTAAATACATAATTCCTTCAGCTAAATACAATATTCAATTGTTTATAGACATAACAGTAACAAAGAAGCAATTACAACTAGGTTATACAAACTGCGTTATTTGACTAGTGGTAGCAATTATGAGTTATTTGACTCAGAATACTTTCAAAATTTTCTGTAAAAAAAAATCTAAGGGCCCTATCTTAGCATATGCATGCAGCCACCAAATCATGAGGATTTTAACGCGACTACTAGACAAAAAATGAGGCAGCCAAGATGTCCAAACAACTATATCGAATAGTCCACTGAAACATTAATGAAATCATCTATGAATGACATTGTTTGGCTACCTTTATTTGAGTTATGATAAACTATAGCAATTGAAAACAATACTATAAAGCATCACTTTTGTACCCATCATGATATAATTCAAATGTCAACAATTATTTTGTTAAAAAACGCTTATCTGTTCGCACTGTCTAGTCTCCATTTCAGTTAGTATCCTAGTGGTTGTGCCATCCATTGAGCTTGACCAGTCGATCGTTGACAGTGACAGCAACGCATCGACAACCACAGCTCTTCCTCGCCGAACACTCCCACCAGGTCTTCACACGTCGTTCCAGCTTCTTGGTAAACCGATATCTGCCCCAAGTTATAATAGGGTTGCCATACCTTGTAACCCCAAATATAAGACGATTTACTGAAGCCGCTGAAACATCACAACATGTTTAATCTATGCTTACGACTCGCATGTAATATTTTAAATAAGTTTAAATAAATAAGGCTCGGCAGATGATGATGATAATGATGAAATAAAAATTACACAGCGTAACTGATATAATATGGTATGATATGGTAGAATAAGGATATCCGTAATTATTTTGATTTCCTACTACCAAAATAATAATAAAATCGCACTAAAACGACAAGATAATTTTATGAAAACAATGTATTTCCTGGAATTTTATAATCTAGACACACTTTTAAGGTCACACACACACTAGTTGTGTTAGATTTTAGGATTCCACACCAAAATGGTCAAGAAGGGATCACAGGTCAGCGCTGGACATAGGTATCTCCCAAGCTGGGCCACAACACCAGCTGTTGTCCGGCCTAAATGTTGTAGGTCTAGAGATTTTCCTACCGAGATACGGTACCCTGGATGTGCGAGTCCGACTCGCTCTTTAATGCTTTTTTCCTTAATTCATGAGTATGTCGAATATTCATTATCACAATATTTTCACCCTCAGTGATTATGAAAGAGTTGCTTCGCTCCCTGGTCTTGATGCAGATCCATCGTCTGTACTGCCCCATGTCCCTCATCAGTTTAAACCGGTGACCAGATAGCACCAGTAACGGGTTCCCACGTGTGCTTGTGGCAAAGTAATATTCTTCTGTATGCTCGGATCCATCGGAGTCCGCACCTGCATAAATGGTGGAGCGTCAAAAACTTTGGTTTCACGCAAATAGAAATGTCTCCCTCGATTAAAATTATTGCGCCCTATAATAATTTTTAGATTACTTTTACCACCGCAAAAGAAAGGAGTCAATGATAGCGTGACGATTGACAGGGGAGAATGGAAGACAAAAACTTGGTGCGCCGACCCCAAATAACATGGGACAAAGGCAGAAAGATGATGATTACTTTGACCACCTTGCTTTAATATCTAAAACTTAGTGATTTTATACCGAGAGCTAAACATTTCGGAGAGACAGAGCCAAAACACGACACGATCAGCATCACATCTCTCTTTCCTTCTTTACTTGCTCTTGCTGTCTATTCCAACTTTAATTTTAATCTTTATGGTTATGTTCATTCTTCACCATCACGATCTCATTGTGGAGGGTAGTGATGCGAGCCAGGCCCCCGAACTGGTTGCAGCGATGAGACTCCTTGCCGCTTGCTTGATGCCGGGAGTTCCTCGAGCATCGCATTCCGTTGTACACTAGCATAGTTATCCCTTTCGTAGTCTTTATAAATGAACTTGAAAATATAGTAATGGTATCTTTATATGAATACGCATTTAAGTTGTGTATTGCTAAAGTTAGACAGACATGTCTGAGGGCCAAGACAAAGTGACATGCTATCAGCGATTATTTAAAGTAAAAAATGCCCATACATTTTTGACATAAGCTCTCGAGCGCTACTGCTGAGCTTGAGATCCTGGGTTCGACGTTCAGATCAGGCATAACGGGTTCTTCCATCAGGCATTTAGGTAGCAGCCATGGAGTCTGGATCTTCGCTCGGTTGATGGCAATAGCTCCCGAATTAATACTGACTCATCGGTTGCCGTTTCTCAGCATGATTTTGAATGTCAAGAATCAAAAAGAATCAAACAACAAAAGTCTTTTCATCAAAACAATAGTCTATTTGAAATCGCACTCAATAAATTAACTTAGACAAGCATGAATTCATTCCAGTATATTAAAATATTGATTTAAATGGCTTATTGTGACACTTTATTATATGAACTGAACGATTATTCTTAGGAACATACCTATATAAAATTATCTAGCTAAAAGCTGCTTACTTATAAGGACTAGGAATTGACTAGGTATGACTGCATAATACTTTATAACATTTGTGTACACGAAGTAAAATAATGCCTTCAAAATTTTCTGATATTCACACCTTTTTGCATGAGGGTAGGCAGAGTCAAAAGAAGGCCAGCTACCACCATCCTTACTAATTGATATTTGCTATTATCTATTTGTTTCGTCTTATTTCCGAAATATGTCAACAATATCTGGAAGCTCTTACAGATATTTCTAAAATACAGTTTCAATAGTCAGAAATAATTAACTAGAGTTTCCCTACATGTATACAGTGGTATACAGCCCCCTTCTGCAAAAATCAAATCAACAAATGATCACAACACATAAAACCTCTGTTCATCATTACACACTCGCCCGACATTCTTCTGAATGTTCCTTCTGCGACACTCCGATGATGTAGTTCCCCCTCGTCCTAATCCTGCGGTTGCAGGCCTTGAACTGACAGATCCAGGAGACCACGTCACCCTTCCCCTGATAGTTCTTGAGGAACCTTTTACCTTCAAACTCGGCCCCAAGCTGCCCCTTCGTCGTTGTGAAGAACTCAAGAATACCTACAACTTTATTTCATGTTATTCATGTTTTAATATCAGTCTGTTCTCATATTAATATTCCTCTATAACGTAACACAGATTGTATGTATAAAATATCAAACAAACAACACATACATTATTTAATTATGATTACATTTTTTTTTTGCTTAATGTATCTACTAGACCTACTTGACTACGAAGACCTTTAAAATATGGAAAATAAAAGCAAAATTGTGATGAACAGTTTTGAGATCGACGAGAAATTATGTAAAAATTAATTGAGCTATTCTTAACAAAGCAATACACATAACGGAATTATACATAAACATATTAAAACAATACACTTTGAATTACCCGTTACTTATACATGTGTGAGCGACCTTACTCCTACCGCGAAAGTTACATCTCAAGTATCTCATAAGCTTCTAAATCCGCCTTAATACATTCAAGTGAATGCCCCTTTTCAGACATGGAGATAATATTACGTCCCTTGGTCTTGATCCGACGGTTACAAAGATGCTTGTTGCGACAGATCCATGGCACCGTTCCGTCACTCCCCTGGTAGTTCTTGTAGAATTTCTGACCATTGAACAATGCCCCAATCTGACCACGACCCGTTTTGTAAAACTCCACCCTTCCTGAAAGCATAACATTTTTATAATTTCAATTTCAACTGATTATGACTAAATTAAAGACTGCTAAAGACACAGATGATTTTTAAAGGTTGACAACGAAAAGCAAGTCACAATAAAATATAGTTTATAATAACACTTCAAAATACATAATAAGTAAAAGATATCAATCTCTATACAACATTATTTTTAGTATATATGCGAAACCTGAATATAGTTTGCTTTCTGAGCAAACTATATTCAGTAACTGAATCGATTCCAATAATTTTTAAACCATGTTATATATGTCCAAAAAATTATTAAAAAAGGATACAAGTTGGACACCGAGCGACACTAAGTACCTATCGCAATCATTTAGGTACCTACTGCCAATTTTTTATTATCAATGAGCTCAAGACGACGCTGGAGGCGCGCGCGGCTGTGCCGCGTGGTGACCACGTTTTAGTGCGGACAACCATAACAGAACAAGCTTATAACTTTGTGATTTTTCATGATACAGTTTTAAAATTTTGTACATAGATTCTTTACATAAAAATAACACGTGTTTCAGGTTTCGCATATACTAAAACTATTGTTGTATACTTCACTTTTAGACTCTGGATAAATGACGTAAAGGATTTTGTACTAAGCACTTTATTGTGTCTCTAAATTCGTACAGCCTTCAAATCCAAAGATTTCTACTACTTTTTCTGTGTTTACTCGTGAGAACCTGCAATTGGTTGTGTTATATATACAATTGTTGTCTGTATATTATAGCTCTTGGTTCTCCTATTAATACATACAGTTATCATCCAATCAATTAAGGAACGTTCAATTACGGGACCAGGTGTATAGTACGCGACCAATGGTCGACCGCCCCGGGAGCTAGACAAAGGGCAATTAAAGCGTTTCGTGTTCCTACAACGAGTCTATCTTCTGAATCGACGTTAGTCATCGGTGGTTTACGTCAATCCAATATATTATAGAGCAGAGCAGGTGGCCAAGTGGTAAAGGCCCCGACTTACGAGCTGCTGGTCGTGAAATTACTAGAAATAAGTATTTCAAACTTAAATGGGTTGGCTATTCGAGTTCTGATAGACAAGCATTGTCTTCATACTCGCAACATTACTGGCCCTAAGATTTACGAATGATACCTATACCTATTGAGTGAGATTTGGTAAACTTATACTGTCACTTACGGGATATCTTCCGTGATTGTATTGTTGTAAGATTTGGTAAGACTAGGTACAGCGTATATTGGATGTTCCTGCATTTTATAAAAACATACAAAAAATACAAAATAATCCGTTTATGCCTTAGGTGTACGATTCACAACGAACAAAAGGGGTTCCACAAACTTGCTCGTCAAAGGATACGGCTTCAGGAAGGCGTACTCCTCAGGAGCAAAGGTATCGTGGAGGTGTTCTAAGAGAGGCTGCACAGCGACTGCCATGACTACGGTCGGTTTGGAATGTTTTGCCACTTATCGCGTCTTATCATCGAACTCTACGAAGACATCTTGTAGTAATTCTCCCAGTTCAAAATGGTACCGTCGCTTGGCTGTACGAATTTTCGAACGATCCCCATAGCACCATTTACCAAGTCGTGTGCAACGTTAATATTTTTCCACAACATTAACATCCTGGTTAATTGGGGTCAGAAGGTATGAATTCGGGTTATTGTCGCTTGCCGCAGGTTTTGGGTTCCACGAATATATGTATATATATGTCTGCTACCGCCACGACATAAGTACATGTATCGGCGAGTTCGTTGTACAGACGCCAGCACTGCCAGCACATCAAGCTACTACAAGCTGTCAAATTTCTTTAATAGATTTTCAACTTTATCGCTAAAGCATTAGGTTCATGGTTGATTGGAAAAAAAATTGACAGTTTCGGGTAGCTTGATGTGCTGGCGTCTGGATATCGTTACAGTATACTTACTCATCCACCAGTTTTGTCGAAGGGAAAATGAATAACGAGCTATAGTAGTCGCGTCGTCAATTTTATTTTTTAGTAGTAGGTACCTAGACACTAATGCATCAACAGCGCACTTCTTACTTACGTCTCAGTTCAAACGGTTGATGCCAACCATTCCTGCGACAACCAGAGACGGATACAATTAAGGGCATGGGTAGGGTATACATATTATTTTTTAATATAAGTACCGTTTTTTTTTAGTTCTAATCGTAAGTAGGATTTACATGGACGTAAATTGTAAGTAGTATTTCCCTACTATAACACTTTATAACAATCCAGTCCCGACACGCATCACCTAACATGGACACCAAGTCATACGTTCTATTGCTCAAAAAGTACCTAGTAGGTACGTATTTCTACTTAACTAATTAAGGATCCTTTTTATCCTCAGGATTAAGGGGCCGCGACCACAGCTCTGTTTTGGGAAGTATTCTAGGGAAGGTGAGGGCATGGAGGGCTAGAGCTGCTACAGTTGGGGAAGACATTGGGGAAGAAAGGATAGCTGAGGAGAGTCCCGAGAAGTTAGCCAGACCTCTGGGACGGAGTTGCACGAAGGCACCGTTACCGCAGCGCGCGTGTGACGGAGGCGCGTGGTTGTGTTCGTTATCAGACGGCACCAGCTTCCCCGATATCAGCCGAACCCGCGCTCTGCACCCCATGTGCTTCGACGAACAGTAGAAGAACCGTCCCCCAACTTATGAGTACGTGTAGCCGCCAAGCACAAGGATAAATTTCCACTTCTCCGTGGGTATGAACTGAACATCTGTAATAGGGTTACATTTAGAAACTATTCCGGACCTCGATTGTGTCAGAATTAATTTGCATCAGATCAACCTAGAAGGCAAATTTAATTCGACACAGCATAGGTAGGAGGGAGCAGCTTCGCCCGGTGACGAATTTATTTTCATACAAACTTTCAACCTCAATATTACCTGCTTAGGGGTTTCATATTCCAACAACGTTTCTTAACGGATGCCTATTTCACAATAGACGTTGATAGTTAGTCAGGATATAATCGATTTATTAAGTACCTACCTACAGATATATACCTACACGTAGGTTATTGAATGAGAATTGGATAAAGTACGTGTACTTTATCCAATTCTCATTCAATAAAACTATAGACAAATTTTAATGAATCTCTGAAATGTGTTTGCATGCGTGAACGAATGACATGATGGATGGTAAAACTCGTTTGCTGTCTCAACATAAAAAGCCTTTACGAAGGAGTGGTAGGGCCTTTGGAGCCAACCTTGGGTGCAGCAATCACATCATGGTGAACTTTGCACGCTTTGTGCGAGATGGGGCTATCATAATTAAAATTATGATAGTTAGGTAGCAACCTATCTCGAATAGGAGGGCAATTTTGCGAAAAGTTGCCCCGTGACTATGTGGAAGTTTATATTTTAATTTTGTTTTTACATAATATGATTATACATTACATTCAAAGAGTTTAATTGACCACATTTTAAAATTAAAATATAACCATAAGTTATTAACAAAATATAGCATAATATTATTCCGAGAGAACTCGATATAAATCGTTCGTTCCATATCGTCACATGTTCAAAGAGTCTTTAAATGATAAATATATATTTATTTTGTAATAATGTTTTAATGGCGGGACGAACTCGGCTCTTTCCACAAGGATCGGCGAATAATAGCACTGAATAGGGAAAAGTGGAAAGAGGGAAGGGACGCCTTTGCCCTGCAGTGGGACACAAATGGCTGATAATAATAATAACTGAATCACATTGTACTGGGATCAATCCATCATCACTGACAGGACTATTGTAGCCAATAAGCCTGATATAGTTAGTGGTGGTGGATCGATCAGAGCGGCGCACAATGATTGTTGACATAACGGTCCCGCATGATGAGAACCTCGTGAAAGCCGAGAAAGATAAGAAAATCAAGTATCTTGACTTGGCTCGCGAGGTTGTCGACATGTGGGATGTGGACTCAGCGATCATTGTGCCGATAGTCGTATCAGCCCATGGCTTAATTGCCAAGAGCCTCGACCAATACCTGAGGAGGCTCTCGTTAGGCAGCTGGATCAAGGGCTTGATTCAGAAAGCGGTACTTTTGGACACGGCTCGTATTGTTAGGAGGTTCCTCTCCCTGGAGCCCTGACCGCCGGTAGCTTGGACCCTGTTCCCGATACCGGTGGGCTACATTTTTTTATATTTTTAAATGTTTTTTTATATATTTTTTTTAAGGAATATTTAAAAATGTAAAATAATTTGTAAAAATTTAAATAAAGGAAATAAACTGAAATTATAAACAATAATAATACATTTATTGTCAAGGCCAGCACGGTTGACGTCGCGAATCAATCCCGCACATTATCTCCGGGTGTTCTCGTCTGGCTGACGGGGACTATTTACATAGACACAACCTTGTAGCCAGGATTATCCATCAGCAACTAGCTCTAAAATACAGCCTTGTGGAATCTGGACTGGAGGACTATTGTAGCCAATAAGCCTGATATAGTAGTGGTGGATCGATCAATGGTGTTACTATGACGTCTTAAAGCAGGAGTAATTCTAGTGTGGGAAAGAGACAGAGCTATACAGGTCGTCTAGCGCCATCTCTTTCCCACACTGGAATTAATCCTGCTTTAAGACGTCATGGTAGGCCACCTGAACGGCGCGCAATGATTGTTGATATAACGGTCCCGCATGATGAGACCTCGTGAAAGCCGAGAAAGATAAGCATAACAAGTATCTTGACTTGGCTCGCGAGGTTGTCGACATGTGGGATGAAGACTTAGCGATCATTGTGCCGATAGTCGTATCAGCCCATGGCTTAATTGAGAAGAATCTCGATCGAGAGGCTCTCGTTAGGCAGCTGGATCAAGAGCTTGATTCAGAAAGCGGTACTCCTGGACACGGCTCTTATTGTTAGGTTCCTCTCTCTGGAGCTCTGACCGCCGTAGCTTGGCGACCGTCGCTTCGACCCTGTTCCCGATACCACTGGGATACATTTTTTTATATTTTTATTGCCTTTTTTTAAGGAATATTTAAAAATGTATGAAATTTGTATAGGAATAAATAAATGAGTAATAAACTGATAATAAAAATCTGAACAATAAACTGAAATTCTAACATACCTACTAAATGGCTCTCACGACTAACCAATAAAAAAAAACAATATAAAATCAACAAATTAATAACTAAAAATTAATAGGTAACTAAAAATACTGGGAGAGTAACTATTTAGGAACTAGTCGTGAGTCACGACTAAGTTCCTATATAATGTTGGTACTGTTCTTTGAAATTGTTACGTAGCGTTTACAAATAAATTGCCTCTCCTTTAATTAAACAATAACCACAACTTAAAATTTAGGTAGGTACCTTAAATTTTAACTTTTAAAGTGTTTATTATAATAACCATTATTTATATCGACATTATACATTAATTAATTATTACCTAATTTTGAATTAACGTGGTTTTGGTTTGGGATTAATATTAGGTTTTTCTTGTTCGGCTACTTTGACTTTTTTTATTTGTTTTTCTTTTTCTTTTTGCTCTCTCCATACTCGCCTTTTTTCTATCTTTTCAGCTTCACTCAGTTCAGATATTTTTTTTCGATTTGCTTTTAACCAATTCAGTTGTTTTTTTCTTTGTATAGCTAGTTTTTCTGGGTTTTTCTTTAACTTCTCCCTATATCGTTTTGCCCTTTCGGCGGGTGTCAAGGCCATTTTGTAGATTGTATGACCTAAAAGAAAAGAACATTTCATTTAAACTGTAGGTACATTTTTTTACGCCATCACTTCCTTTTACGAACTGCGTCAACAGTACACCTGGTACTATTTTACTACTGTCATCGTAAAAAATAAGTAGGTACTATAGTTCTGTTCAAACTTCTGGCGGTTCGGAAGTTAGCTGCGAGTGAAGATCTGCGCATTAGATGTTCCAAGCTGCCATAAAGTTTGAACTGTTATACATGTGCTGACCGTTACTCGCAGCTAACTTCCGAGTCGCTATAAAGTTTGAATAGAACTATACGCTGTTTACATTTCCGTACTTCCCGAAAACAATATCATCACAAATAACGTCAAAAAGCGTTATAAATCAACTATGACATAAAAGGCTTAAAAAAAAAAATATTCATAAAATAAAAGCTTTACTAATTTAAGCTGTTATTTTATTTTAAATTTGCATAATGCTTAAAAAAAATTGGCTGCTGATTAAAGTGTTCCTGAAAAGACATTACTTCACTTTTATCTGCATCTGGATGAACATCTGTAAAATATGCTTCTTAAGTATTCCACATCGTCACGAAACCTCTCCACTAATACATTACGGGACGTTGCCCCACTTAGGTATCAATTCTATTAAACCTTTACTTATCTTCTGAATTTGCAAAACTGTTTTGTTAAAACTGTTTCTTTCCCTCGATGAATTCATTATTTTACATTATAAAACGTAAAGGCTTGTAAATATGAAGTATGGCGTGACTTTTACACAAATTTTCAACGATCACAAGCCACAACTTGTAGTAAAGAGTAAAATACTTCTAGCAAATAATTGACGTCACGGCGTCAAACTGAGGGAAAATTCTAGCAATGGTGGTTGCAAAATAAAAATACGTGTTGCCAGAATAATGAAAACGGAACACAGCCTGCGAGGAATTAAAAAAATAAGGTACCTATTTAATAAAATTATTGCCGTCGCGCTGCGCCCGGACAACCGAGTTAACAATGTATGAATGGATAGTCTGTGTTTGAGTGCGTACTACCGTGCGCGTGCGGATATATCAATGTGTGAATGGCAGTGGCGAAGGTTCCATAGAACCCGATTCCTACCGGGCTACCGGGCTTCCCTTTGAAAAATAGCAGTCAGATAGACAAATAATATAATCACATTAAAGATACTTACTCCCGCTTACCTTTTACAAAAATTGACCCTTCGCTACTGGTGAATGGATAGTCTGTGTTTGTGTGCGTACTAAGAGAGCACCACCCGCGCGTGAAGATTCTTTTACCCGCGAAGCTGTCTGGTTACTAAACATTTTCCATATCTTCCTAATATTCAGTGTCACTGGCAAATATTTTTACTCCACTGACGATCGGGAATAGTGTAATTCTTAACACTGTAATGGTTTGATAAATTGTTTTTTGATCGTTTTTTTCGTGCGGCAAGAAAAACTTAGTTGAATATTGTGCAGGTTCCCTCGAACGGTCTCCTGTAGCACGCCGAAAATTTTTGGTTCATACCTGAAACAATTTGTTCATACCGTCTGAGAAAGCACGGAAATGACGAAATAATAAATTTACATACCTATTTATTGTTAAAATAATTTCTTTAAACTATAAAACATAAAATTACTGCAAATAACCCACACATCTGCGCACACACACTCTCACACAACATAATTAAACATTAGAAGTCAGATTATCACAAACTGTAAAACTTAAATGTCATTTTTGTGACATTTTCTTTACTTACCACCTTCTTTTTACTGCACTGCCAAGGGTGCAGTACCATGATATTTTCTTTTCTAAGCAAACACAGCTTGAGATAATAAGAGAATCAAAGTCAACCAGAATATGAGTATTAGCCTGCAACCAGAATAACAAATTTTGAGTTACTATGAAACACATACATTATGCTGCATTGAAAACAATAAAATGATGAGAACAAAAAAAACAAAGTGTTTAATGGCAAGCATTTATTTAAATCATACAATAATAAATAAAACATTAATATACAAAATGTAACTTATTTATTAAATGAGATAAATACTTTATTTACAAATTATAAACAGAGTATCAAAAGGGGAAAAGAGCCACCAAGCATCAAAATCTTGGTCCGCATCTCTGTCGAAATTAAGTTACATCTAATTACAATTGAATGACCCTACATTCCAGCATTCTTTCCATTACATATACATAGGTGTAATAAAACGACAGACATATTTCCAATATTATATTTAAAATACAAAAACATAATTTATTCACTTAATTTATGTTATCAGTGTATAAGCTCAACACATCAGGTCCTCACACTTGTTGCATTTTTGTGAATCAAGCCCTAATTCTACACCACCTGCCAGCTCATCATCTCACATCACTGATTTCATTATCACTGGACACAAGTTGATCACAACGTTTTAATTTGATGCTATTATTTCACCACAGAAAAACCTCAATGACAGTGTCATCCGGAAGATGGGTTAATTAGAAGCACAAATTCAGTGTGTATTTGTTGCCAAGGACACTTTGGCAAGGGTTACTAAAGAGGTTCGGACCTTCAACAGTTAATTTTCACCATGCTCAGTCTACTTCAAAGACTGTGCGAGCTGTGTGTGTGTACTGTGTGTTATACAGGTTGACATTTTAGAAACCAGGAATCTAGTTTCAAGCTATGACGACCAATCTGCGGTCTAGAGAGCGAAGATAGCTCTGAAAGGTTCTTCTATATCCCTCAAGGAGCTTCAAGAACTGCCTGCTGCTGGTCAAGTATCCCAGGGTTCAAACTTCTGAAGATAACCTGCAAAACAAAAGGCGTTTAAGGTATCAATATGCAATTATTAACTTACAGCATTCACGCATTATTTTTGAATTTGTTATGTTTCATTGTTATGTGCATTGTTTGGATAACCTTTAAAAACTTTTGTCTCATAATATTTGTGAAGTTGTGCGGTACTAAGTACTTGTTCTTTCCACTTACACCTCTACGATTATAATTTACACTTCGCACACTAACAGTTTCCCCACAGCAAGTCTTATTTTTCATTAAATTACACAAATAGTTTATTTACGTTTCAAATGCCAAATTGTCATGATTGTCAAATCAAAACAGTATAGGGTTACTAGATCAAGTTTTTAATTTTCCCCGTATTTATTTTCCCCGTTTAAATGAAAAATTATAAAACTTTTTTTTTGACAGGAAATTCAATTTTTAAAACAGAAATGTGACAGACGCACGATACGATGCAGCGTATTATAATAGTAAGCATAATTAAAATATAAAAATTACTATTTACTTAATATAATTATTTGAACAAATTGTATGGCTGTAAATGTCACCATAATTTAACAGCGATTTTCCATCTATTCGTGCGGAATTTCTCCCAAGGATTTCTGGTTCTTAAAATTTCCCCATAACATTTTTTTCCCCACAAAAATCAAAAAGCTCCTATGTACCAACACTGAACAGTACAAAAATGACGTTTCCTAAGATCGGCTGCGTTCACAAATGTCAGTTAACGGCTGTAGGGTGCGTTCCGGATACCAAAATTCGATATTATATGTTTACTACTTTACCACTTTGGATCTTTTATTTTACTTTAAGTGTCTTACGCGCTTTTATTAGCTTCTCCTATAACCAGCAATGTAATAAGATCCTACAAGTTAAATTTGACCCACTTCCCGGTTTCGATTGAGCTGAAATTTTGCATTCAACATGTTAAGTTTGGATGACAAAGCATGGCAAATTAAGTGACGCCATTCTGAATACAATTGGGATATCGAATTACCCAGTAATTGGTTTTTGGGGGCCAGATATGCTGTTGCTTCATGTAAAATACTGGTATATAGCCGCAATCTGTTAGACTGCATACTGACACCAACATGTTAATAAAGGCAGGTAGATGATGTCAGTAAGTCGTCTCTGATCAAAGATACCTAATTAATGAAGAGAATCAAATAAAATCAAAATACTTATTTTGATCTGGAGGAGATGTTTTTATTAATTTATTTAAACTTGGCATTACGGTATTAGAAGTAGTAGGTACGTAACCTAAGCAGACTTAATTCAAATTCAAATTCTTTATTGACTTACTTTACTTTATTCAGCCGAAAGACGTCCACTGCTGGACATAGGCCTCCCCATAGTGTCACCACATTGACCGGTCCCGTGCGACTCGCATCCAGCGGATCCCTGCAGCCTTCACCAGGTCATCGGTCCACCTAGTGGGAGGCCTTCCAACGCAGCGTCTTCCGGTTCGCGGTCGCCACTTCAGAACTTTTCGGCCCCATCGGCCATCCGTTCTGCGAGCAATGTGACCTGCCCACTGCCACTTCAGTTTGGCTATTCTTCGGGCTACGTCGGCTACCTTGGTTCTCTTGCGGATGTCCTCATTTCTGATTTTATCACGCAAAGAAACTCCGAGCATAGCCCTCTCCATTGCCCTTTGGGTGACTTTAAGCCTTCTGATAAGGCCCGTTGTGAGCGACCATGTTTCGGTCCCGTATGTAATCACTGGCAACACACACTGGTCATAGACTTTCGTCTTGAGACACTGTGGTAAGTTGGACGAGAAGATACCACGCAACTTCCCGAACGCTGCCCAGCCGAGTCGGATTTGACGATTGACCTCTTTCTCGAAGTTAGACCTACCTAACTGGATCGTTTGTCCAAGGTAGACATAATCGTCTACAACTTCGAGTGTAGAGTCTCCGATCTTGATAGGAGTGGGTGTTACATGGTTATTCAACATGATTTTGGTTTTGTCCATGTTCATTTTAAGACCCACTCTTTCGGAAGCTCTACTAAGGTCATCGAGCATTGTACTGAGGTCCTCCATGGTCTCAGCCATGACCACTATATCGTCGGCAAATCGAAGGTGAGAGATGTACTCACCATTGACGTTGATGCCTAGCCCTCTCCAGTCCAGAACCTTGAAGATCCAGTGCAGCGGTGAACAGTTTCGGAGAAATGACGTCTCCCTGTCTCACACCTCGCTGCAGAAGAATAGGTTCCGAGGTCTGGTCCTGATGTCGGACTGACATGGTGGCGTTTTTGTACAAACACTTCAACACCTCGATGTACCGATAGTCGATTTGGCACCGTTGGAGAGACTGCAGTACAGCCCAAGTCTCGATTGAATCGAAGGCTTTCTCGTAGTCCACAAACGCTAAGCAGAGAGGCAGGTTATACTCTTCGGTCTTCTGTATAACCTGCCGCAGCGTATGTATGTAATCTACGGTGCTAAAGCCTTTTCGGAATCCGGCTTGTTCGGGAGGCTGAAAATCGTCAAACCTGCGCGCGAGACGATTCGTGATAACTCTTGAGAACAACTTGTAGACATGGCTTAGAAGTGAGATGGGCCTATAGTTCTTCAGCCGGGCATTGTCGCCCTTTTTGAAGAAGAGTACCACCACACCCCTGCACCATGCCTGCGGCGTTTTCCCCTCGAGTATGACGGAATCAAACAGCTTCTGAAGGGCCTTAAGTACCGGTTTTCCACCCGCCTTCAGGAGTTCGGCCGTAATTCCGTCATCACCCGGTGCCTTGTTGTTTTTAAGCTGTTTAAGAGCCATCCTAATCTCGTACAGGCTGACATCCGGAATGTCTTCGGTATAATGTCGGGTCAGTCTAGCTCTTGGGTCGTTAGCTAGAGTTGCAACGGGATTACTGATTGAAGTGTACAACTGCCCATAAAAACTCTCGATCTCCCTCAGCAGCTCTGGTTTGGCTGATACGATCCTGCCATCGTCGGTCTTCAGTTTCGTGAGCTGGCTCTGCCCAATAGCCAGATCTCTTGAAAAAACCTTGGAGCCTTTATTCCGCTCAATAGCGTCTTTAATACGCTCGGTATTAAAGCGGCGGAGGTCGCTCTTCAAGGATTTAGAGATCCGTCTATTGAGCTGCCGGTATTTCCACGCCTCGTCTGAAGACTGCAGGATCATCTCACGCCGCTCCTTTATGAGCTCGAGAGTATGATCAGAGAGTTGTAACTGGCCTACTTGAAATAAATGCTTTGATTTTGATTTTGACGTATAGGTAACAGAAACTTGTTCTAGGTGTACCTGCAGGTGGTAGGTGGTAGGTAGGAAGTTGGTAGGTGGTAGGTAAAAATTAAAAAAGAGTAAGTTTGAAATTAAATTAACTGTATTGGACATCATGAGCATTTACAATTTACTTACATACAAATTAATATCAAAGTGAGATCAGAACAGTTTTTCTCTTTATAATATTCACTAGCCAAATATGAAACCCTTAACATACCGCAGTCAGAATAAATTAACATTTGGACCTGCATTTCCACAACCATTTAACTATTGATAAATTATCACATAAACAACTTATTGCATTCTACCGTCCTAAGATTTAAGATAAATGTTTTATTTTAGATTTGAGAGTAGATAACAGTTTAGATATAGGTACATAAAATAAAGTAGAACCTACCTATATTAATAAGAATACATTTAAATATAAATAGACATTCATTTATAAATCACTATTTATAGAACATAACGAATAGTAACTTTTACCGGTGTCTTCTTGTATTGTTTTAGGAATAAGCCAATGTATTGTAGCGTAAGGAGATAATTATACAGTCAACAGATTTTTTGCACAAGAGTTTAAAAAAAAAACATAATTTATTTATAGTAATTTATGTAGTGACATGCTACTGCTGATGCTGGCGAAGTTAAGTTTCACTTTAGTCTATCACATCCTTCAAAATAATATTCTCGGATGACGTCAGTGCTAACGGCTGTCTAATTTACTAGATCAGCTTTTGTAAGTTAACTAAAAGCTTTGAATACGGGTTTTACACAAGAACTATTTAGCTAGGAGGATGTGTGTGCTTGTTCTGCTTGTCCACCATTGTGTGTCCTATAGTGACCACGATCGCGTGACAGTGTCGTGACCTACTGTCCGCACACAGCCATCTCACTCGAGATGAGCAGACAGAATGTCGTGTGTATCTGTAGCCACGAATCTTCATAATTTTCGCGCCAATCTCAGACGTAAAGAAAATCGGGCGATCCACTGAAAAATAAGTTTTGTAAAATAATATAAAACTTTTTAAATTATTATTAAGGGGTTTTGTATACCAATAGTTTAAACCAGTGGAATGATTTTCAACTAATACGTGGCTGATGCCACGAGCAAAATCGGGCAATTAAAACTACAAAAACTTTTTTAAATAGTTTTATTTCCTGAAGACTTAATGACACTAAAAACAAAATAGTTGCAAAAATTTCAGTACATTAATAAATTTTACATGTATATATTACATAATTTTAATTTATTGGCACAGAAACAGTAGTTTATTGCGTTAGTTCATCTGCACTACAGACCAGTGTGGGCTCTCACTGAGAGGAGGCATGAGTCCCAGTAAACAGAACATAATAATTATATAAGTATACAGATTATGAAAGCGGTAGATCAGGTGGATGGTTATGATCGTTTTCGTACCTAACGATACAATCGTCGATAGTGATAGCAACGGCTGTGCAAGCTGGTTTCCGACAAAGCCATCGAGTTTTACTGTTATTAGAGCTTTGTTTAAACTACCTGTAGCCATCAATATTAATCGCCGGACGACCCCTAGACGTCGTTATGTATTGTACTGAAATTAAAAAATAACATGAGGTTAAAACATTACGAAAGGTAAAAAAGGTTTATGTTTGATTCATTTAAAATTCGATATCCGATACCAGGCGTTTCCGTTTAGATAGAGTACATAAATTTCAATTTGATTTGTTTTTATTTCTTAAACAATTAATAACTTTCGAAAATACATTAAAATCCACGTAAAACACACGCCTTTTGGTTTTATAAAAAAACATGTTTCAGATAGTTTGCAGGTTGTGTAGTTGAGCTATTTCAATGAGGTTCACAACGGTAGGCAGTAAGTAAACAGTGTATTATGTAGACATAAAACATCGTGTTGATGGGGCATAAACTGGTAAACAATGGTAAATAACAATATTAAGTAAGGTCACGGGTGATGTTAAACATGACTGAATCTTTAATTCTACCGTTTTCTTTCTTGCAATTAATTTTTTTAATGAGGCCGTGAGACAGGTTCAATTTCAATGTTCTGTCAAATTATAGTACACACGGCAGCACATGAAGCTGTACATTTCCAGTGTAACTTGGCCTCGCTATGTACAGATCCTATACACTGAGAGATCCGCATAAACTGGTTTTGTATAGCTTGATTGGCCGTCGTGCGTACCTACTCGGTCAAATCGAAAAAAGTGAAAATTACCTAACTAAATTCAAATAATAATAATATGACTATTAATTGACCTTTTCTTCCATAGACTGCTAAAAATTAGGGTGATTATGACTGTTGTTGTACTTCACGATAGTATCATCAATAGTAAAAGCAGCGGCGGTGCAATCTGGTCTTGTGCATCGCCATCTTGTTTTACCATTAGTACACCTATGTTTACGTAAGTAATATCCATCGATGCAAATAGTTCGCGCTCCTCGGGACGAAGTAGCATACACTGGCACTGAAACGATAAATAATGGATAAGTATTTATTAAAACCATTTCATATTCAATTTCTGACAGTGTCTGGTGTGATTTCAAATTAAAAGCGATTTCTCAAAGTTAAATTGTTATAATATGTTATGGCATTTTATTGATATAAAATACAATAAGATGCCAAAAACAAAGGCGACCTAAGCCTTCTCTCATAATTCTGATATACAGTGTGTCTCAGAAAGGTGTGATATTTAAGGATGTGATTCAGACCATCGAACTGAACAACGTTTTTCGTGGGTGTTTAAGGTTAAAAATGGATTTTCCTAAAAATCGTCATTATGCCTAGTAACATTATGCGAATTAAATTTATGCCAAAACAAATTAGCCTTCAAGAAAAAATATGACAAAGTATTATTATGGAAAAACAAATTATACCAAAATAGTTATGCCAAAGTATATTAGGAAAAAGAACATTATGCGAAAATAAGGGATCTCGTTTGATTCACATACCACTACTAGTGTGCCTCAAGATACAGACCAACTATCCTGTTTGGGATAAATAAAGATGAGCATGATAAAAGAGAGATTTAGCCTTTACTCATTTCACTCACGTGATTAGATCTATATTTCTATTCAAACAAATTTTATGATTAAATTATTAATTGCTACTTAACTCTAACATACCTTCTTTAATGCTTGTTTGTACACACATACACATTACAAACCGATTTTTTTTTGACCGGAGGAGTCAAAAAATCCGTCCTTATCAGAAGGTCAATTTTCGTGAGACTCCCCTAAGTGTGACGTCACAAATTTTGCAATATTACATGCTGCCCGCTGATAGAGATGGAAATATTTCTTTAATAAGTTTTTCGTTAATAGTTCAAATTTCGTGTATTAAAACTTAGCAATATTAGTTACTGGGTCTGGACGACTCGGTGACCGAGGAGGAGGTGGTGGCCGCCGTCACCAGGACCGGTGGGTGCCCTGCCGAGCAGGTCAAGGCAGGCACCTTACGTCCGGACCAGTCGGGCATGCGAACCGTAACGGTACGCTGCCCTGTGACGGCGGCGAAAGCCATTGTGGAGGGCCGAAGGCTCTTGGTGGGCTGGGTGTCGGCGCAGGTTAAGCTGCTGGAACCCAGACCTCTGAGGTGCTTCCGCTGCCATGTGGGGCACCACGTGTCGGTCCGGTGCACTCGGAGGTGGACCGCAGTGGCCTATGCTTCCGCTGCGGCCACCAAATTTAGGACCCCTCCCACCCCTTGTTACACAATGTCACACTTCGTTGACACCCCCCACCTCTTTAACGTATGACGTAATTAAATTACGTCATAAATTTTATGACTGGCCCCTAATATACACGTACTTCCATAGTAGCTGCAGCTAACTGTGACTTCCTGGAGTATCTAAAGTGTCCCTACACCTGCGACTTAGAGGACTTACTGTGAAAATTTCTACTGAAACCGCGATTAACGTAGCCACATGGGTACTAATAATGTGATAAATCATCGATACAAAAGAAGAAGAAAAACATGGGAATTATATTAGATCTCATATTTCCGAAGATAGACCATGATTGCCGAAGCGGATAGTTTTCCAAGGACTCTGTTGATCAAAAAAAGGTAGGAAGCGTAGACGCAAGTATTACGCAGTTCGATGTAACAAATAGTGTTGAAAGCAAGCCATTTGACTATTCACTATATTTATGTTACTACTGACTATTATTAATATTTTGGTCCGAAGTTCAAATGCAAGTGCAGTCACATTTAAACGTTAAAGATATGCTGCGAGTGAAACAATTGCTCTTACGGATATAACTCCTGTTAACTCTGGGGTATCTCTACCATTATAAATAAGCCTGTCTAGTATAAAAAAATTCCTATGTTTACTGAGTCAAAAATATGTTTAATATACATGAAAAAAAAGCATAACAAATGGGTTGCCTGATATCATTAAGTGAAGACTATTTAAAATTGCGACAACCGCACGTTATGCCATCGTGTTTGTAATAAAATTACTTAACTGTTCTTTTAATAATATTTTAATAAGAAAATAGATGAGTGGACATATAGTATCAATTTATCTATTTTACCTTACAACTCTGTAGTAGGGACAAAAAGATGACAACCTAACAGATTCTTGGCTCTTATGCTTTGTAGATATTTACTCTAATTCCATTTTGATTTCGTTTGGTTTGGAAAAAAGATTAGTTCCGTTAGTTTTAATAAAGGGTAGCCTTGACTTAACTTTATCAGGCAACCCATTCGCAATGTTAGTATGTTCATATCAGTATTTTACTCCGTTAACGTAAGTTTTAAATAGCCGTTCTGAGGCTCGTCACTGCCGGATTTTAGACTTTTCCTACTCGCACAATGTGGAAATGATAATTAATCTACTAAATTATTAGTATTGAAAGTCATTTCGGTAGGCACATATAAAAATACGAAATGGAAATTAGAAGATTTCCATTTCGTCCTGTTTTAATATTCAAACGAAACTATTTTATTTATTTTACATTGGAAAAAGGTGGTCTGGTTGAATTTGACAACGTCATTGTCTTATTTTGGTATTGTCCCCATAAAGTCTACCTATTATCTAAGAACTAATCTTATTTAATACATCATTTCACTGGTCACCATTAAATATAGTAAAATCCAAATAATAGTAATTATATTATTTAAATAAACTTCAGGTTGCTGTTTAATAGTATGTCTAAGCCGGAGAGGTGATCTGTACCTCAGGACCTTCCTACTTCAGACACCTTTCTCTGTTTAAGATTGTGCATATACCAGTGTCTGTTACTTCTGATGTTGAATAAAATAATGATTATGATTAATTTTTTAATACATATCTTCCGACGCCTAATATATAATAATAGCTTTCTCGTATTACTACATTTTTTTATTATTTAACTGCCTCGGAAACGAAAATGGAAAATATTTTTTTAATTTAATTTTATAATTTTATATTCTCAGCCTTTCCATCATGTCCTACTTTTTACATAAAATGAATGGTCACCTTATTAGAAAGACTAAATTAGCGTAAACCTCTCTTTTGGTGGCAATTTTTTAATGCAAGTAAGAATCGCTGTTGTACACTCGGCGGCACATGAAGCTGTAAATTTCCAGTATAAATTGACCTCGCTTTGTATAGATTTCCTATACAATGAGAGATCCGCATAAACTGGTAAGCTTGACTGGCCGTCGTAAGCGTACGTAGTAGTTATTACTTCCGTGCAAAGAGTAAAGATAAAAGGAAAAATAAAACAAAATTAGTTTTCAGCCATTCCGAGTGACTACACTACGACTAAAACCTATTTACGTAAATTATTTTTATCATAGAAATCGCGTATGAGGTTACCAACAAAGTTTTAAAAATTAATATCTTTTGCGTCTGTGGGTCGATTTTGATGAAATAAACGGCAAATAATACCCACAACAATGCTTCTTATTTTGTTATATTTCGATTTTGTATACAAGGAGGGGTTTTTACGTGATGCGCGCACAAACGAACAGACAAACCGACAAACCGACAAACAGACAAAAATTAAAAAAAAAAAATTTTTACTTTCTATTACTTATTTCTCGCACCTTCCAGTGACTTTTTTGCAAAAATCTGTAATGTACAGACACGGAAAGTCTACGATTTTATTATATGTATATATATAGATTACTATCGTAGTTGCCATTACCTCATACCTGAATCAAAATAATAACAGCTACAAATTCAACATAACCGGAATCGGATGGGAATGCTCGTTGAAGCAGCTGATGATCTCATTGGTTCCACGGATGGTGTACATGAAGGCTCTGCATCCTTTAGTCCCATGGGTTCCGCAGTGCCACCGCACTTTGAACCTCGTTGTTCTGTGGCGAAGAAACTTGTACCCCATTAAAAGAATCGTCTGAGCCCCGCGCGTCGTTGTGATAAATTGGGCTTCTAGAAAATAACAAAAGATAATATAGATTAGGGGATTATAAATGTGACTTAATACAGAATCAAATTTTCTTAATCAAACTTACTAATAAAAATCAGAGTTTAAACAGTCTTAAAGACTTCTTTATTTCAATACAAAAAATAGGTTTGTACTTATTAATAAAATCAAATGAGCTATAATCTAGGGAATCAGCTTTTTAGCCTCGGCTTCTCTTTTACGCATGGCTTTTCTTGCCCTAGATCTCTTAGACTTCTCCTTCCAGATTTTTCTCAGTCTCGTTTGTTCTTCAGGTGTATGTATATACGTAAGGTTTTAAGTAAGCCTTTTTATTTCTGTTTCTTGTTTGATATCGCTCTTTTTACTATTCGTAGTTCCTTTCGCTTAGCGTCGTTTTCATCATCGGATGTAAAACTAAGGCGTCTCAGTGTTGCCAAGCCTGTAACATGATTGGCTATTTAATAAAGTATTGAAACGTTCCATGTAGAAGAAAACAATTACGTAATCAGTAAGGTTATTGTCTGCTACTTGTAAGATTCCCTACAATCTAGTCATAAGGTTTTCTATGAAAGAGTACTCGGGGCAGTTTATCTCGCTGTAATCTAGCTAAACGTGATACGAAAAGTGTTATTATTTTTAGTTAGTTAGTTCCGATACTTCTAGCTAATAATGCCGTACTTCCGCGTGTGTGAAGTACTTGCATACCACAGGTTGATGTCACGACGTAAGCTTTTCGGTAGCTTATGCAATCAAATATTTTTGAATTTTTCACCATCGTAATCACTGACAGAATGTCACTTTGTTTACGTTTACCAGAGAAAATTAATCATTAAAATCTCAATTTTAAGTCCAAGGCCCACTCGCTGCACAAATCACTTAAAACGTTTTGCGCCTACCTTCAAACCTTAGATACAAAGATGTTTTTGAATTTCTAAATAACTAAACGTGCTCAATGATTTGTGGTGCAAGCGGGCCTAAGATTCGAACCAGTTCTGAAATATTCTGTCTCGTTGATGTACCTGAAACAGAAAAACCTGCTTTATAATCTACCAATAATTTTGTCTGAAAAATTTTTTTATTGGATACCTCAAAAACGTCTATCAAGGAACAGTAAACTTTTAATAAGTTTACTGTTCCTTGATTGATTGAATAATTTTATTATTATTCATGGTGCAGTTACCGTTTTAAAACTAAAATACTACAAATATATTTATAATATTTGCAAAGCGTCACAATTAAAAACTATGTTTATCGTGTCATTAGCATGTCATTAATAAAAGGATAAATTATTATGATAGCAAATTGCTCAAGCCGATATTACACCGATGAGTATGATCACTTCCTTAGACAACCTACATTCACATATTTTATAATAAATGATTGTTCCACACGGTTATTTAGGCGCACGGTTATGGTTCTCATTTATCTTTAGAATGTCGTCGTGATATGTATGTATGTTCGCTCTGCAACCTTTACGGTGATGAGTAGAACAGAACCATCGGTATCTGTAGCCACTCTTTCGTTGCAGACTGTAGTTATAGCCACCACGGGATATCATCCTTCTTCCTCGATTAGATGTAGTGTACTCGAAACCTGAAATGTAAATCCCGTTTATAAACTTTGGTTTACCAATGACAGAAGAGACAAAAGTGTGTTTCGTAAAAGTTTTAAAACTTATGTCATCATGATTCCAATCTGAAAAACGTGGAGCACGCTATGGGCAATTTAAAGTTCTGCCTCTTTCTTACACTGTTTTCATTGGCACTGTTGGCATTAAATCGTCATACTACACCACCAGGGTGCTGCACATAGGGATTTTCATTCAAATCACCAAGTTGGTTTCCACATCTATATTTCATTGTTATGTACAGTATTTAGATATTTTTTAACAACAACTAGTTTACTGGAACTGCATCCTAAAATAATTAAACTGAAAAAATACCTCCATGATCTTCCAAAATATTAAAATCTCATTCAAACTTTTTCATCATTAGAATAAATGGTTATGCTTATTATTGATGCTAACAATTTTATCGTCCACAGTAAATATCACTGCACTGCACCCTTTACTGTGATGTGTGGAGCAATGCCAACGAGTCTTGCATCCATTTTCGCGATGGCGGGTGAATCGGTACCCAGCGAGTAATAAGCACGGTGGCCTCTTTGAGATAGAGCGAACACAGCTCCTGTAAGCCAGAATATAAACTTAGATGTTTTAAATTAAAGAGAAAGATGAGGAGATACATGCAATCAAGAACAACGAAGTGGAAGTAGTGTAGTTCTGTCGTGCCAGCGACACGAAGAATAAAAATAACAACAATGCACTTATGTTATATTTTATTGTAACAAAAACATTCAAAAACGTAAACTTTCAATTAAAAATTGATATATTAAAAAAAACGTTAAGAAGAAATGCGGTCGGAGAAACTTTTGAAAATTAAGTATTTGAAGATACTATCGCTGTCGCACTGCGAGCGCGATAATACACGGTTTACTTCGAGTCAGATCCGTCACTGTTCTACGATTATAACGATAGGAAGTATTTAAGTATCGCCATTTTGGAGACTGTCCTCAGGAGCCGGGTGACTACATGTACCGACGTAGGATCGGCTTGAGCCGGACTGAAAGAGATGTGTACCCATATAATTAAATCAAATAGACTGACGCGTTGTTGACTCGCGTGACCAAACAGGAACGAGATGAATGACTTGTTTTTTGCTTTTATTTGAGTCGATAAGTATGGTCCTTTTCATATGTAACCTTCATTCACATAGTTTTATACCTAATTAATGATAGTTCCACACGGTTCTTTAGGCGCATGGCTATGAATATCATTTATTTTTATAATGTCGTCCTGATATGTATGTATGTTCGCTCTGCAACCTTTGTTGTGATGAGTAGAGCAGTACCATCGGCACCTGTCACCTTTCTTTATTTGCAAACAGTAGTTATAGCCACCGCGGGATATCATCCTTCTTCCTTGATTAGATGTAGTGTACTCGAAACCTGAAAAGTAAATCCCGTTTATAAGCTTTGGTTTATCTATGACTGGGAAAGGAGATAGAGAAAAAAACGCGTTACTTAAAAGTAGATAGGTAAAGAGTTTTATAAAAAAAATGTTTAAAACAATTTATTTCTTCCAACCAAAACCAAACATTACATTGTTGTAAATACCTTGACTACTCGTAATTTAAATTAGTTTCATTACATTATACAACCCAAATAACAGCCAGTTCCTGGCATAGTCAAATAAGTTAAGTCTACACTGAAAAACTGCAAAAGGATTCTCATTAGCAATTAATGATTATGCTGATTAATTATTTTGGTGATGTCATTACTACTACTGATGGAGATTATTGATGCTCGGCACCTTTTGACGCGGTGTGTCGCGCAGTACCAGAGCGTTTTAAAATCATAGTCACACTGCCGATGGAATTTGTACCCTCCTAAAGTTATAACGCGAGCTCCTCGTACAGTAAATATTGACTTAATCAACCTACGACGCTAGCACCGTTACTGCTGGGATCCTCTTTTCTGCGAGAGGGAGTGGACAACCTACCACACCCGTGCGGGATGGTTGACGTCACATGTCTTCGAGTTTATGGTTCTAGGATAAACCGGCCGTATATTACTGGGTCGTATTATGATAAACTTATGTCATCATGATTACAGTCTGGAAAAGGGATGACGCTATTGGTAATCTATGATAAAGCTCCGTCTCTTTCTTAAACTGTAATCATGATGATTTTAAAAAGTCATACTGCACCACCAGATTGCTGCACATAGGGATGTCCATTCAAATCACCAAGTTAGTTTCCGAAGTATACATATATATTTCGTTGTATTAAGATATTTTCTTACACTAAACAACAGAGTGGCAACTGGTACCATTTTGTACCAGCTAGGCCGCAGCAGTACTGCATATGCCTAAAATGATTCTACAAACTGAAATGATTGAGTGAGATCACTGGGGTATTCAATGATCTCATTAAATATTAAAAACTCAGCCAAACTTATGCAACATTAGATTATGGTTATGCTTATTATTGATGCTAACAATTTCATCGCCCACAGTAAATATCACTGCACTGCACCCTTTACTGTGATGTGAGGAGCAATGCCAACGAGTCTTGCGCCCATGGTCGCGATGGCGGGTGAATCGGTGCCCAGCGAGTATTAACATACGGGTCCCTTTTTGGGATAGAGTGAACACAGCTTCTGTAAGAAATAATGTAAACTTGAAAGTTGTAGTTTATAGGAAGATGAGGAGGTGAATTAAATTAAGAACAACATAATGATAAGATTATTATCCATCTTGTTTATTTTAATTAAAACAGTATACAATCGTAAAGTTTTAGTTAAAATATCCATAGTAAAAACAACACAGACCCGTCACCAGTAAGGCTCTTGTTTTCAGCATTCATTAAAAATCAAATACCTAAGGCCACCTAGACGACGATGGTTGGTACTCATTAAACATGAACGTTGGTTACTATGAGACAAATGCTGAAATACCTTTAAAAACACCGTTTGTGAATACAGAGTTAATTTCATTGCACTTGTGCATCTTTCGTGTTCAAAAAGTACCTATAGGTCGTGGTAAAGTTTATCCGGGCATTTTTTAACCTTTCTTACAAAAATGTTGATGCTGACAAAGTCAGTGGTTATGCTCATTAATAATTTTAACAATCTGATCATCCACAGTGAAGAGCGCAGCTCTGCAAGTGCGGTGCTTGTTGCAGTACCACCTAGTCTTAGCTCCGGTACTGCGGTGCTGGATGAACGTCGTGTACCCAGCTATTATGAGCATACGGCCCCCGCTTCTGGATCGAGTGAACACTGCACCTGCAGGAAGAAAGTAGTTTTTTATGTAATACGAGCCGTGCGCCCGATTGGATGTGTCATCGGTAAAAATGATAAACCATGCATTTAATATTTTCGTCGCCTTTAAACCATTTCAAAAATTCTTTAAACATTTTCATCGTAGCTCACCTTTTTATAAAATGAACTATTGTGCAAAACAAGTGGTTTTTGTTGCGCGTCATCTGTCTGTATTTAAACGGTAATGGTATACTCAATAAAAAGCAAATTGGATTTTTCAAGAATTTATTCTATAGTATTAAAACATTTAATTGCTACTTTTAATTGATACATTAGCGAGGTAAATACTGGTGTTCTACCAGATTACTAGACAGTATTATAATGATTCAGCTTCAACTTTAATACACTTTAACTACGAAAAGGAGGACTAGCGTAATCCAGCATATTTTACGTAGCCTTCTGTAGCTTTCATTCAATATTGCACTTTGTACAATACTGTTAAAAAATCTAGTAGCATTCTATTGTCAACTCTCTATTTCAGCGACGTAAATTACGCTGGTTTACACTTGTTACGCTCGTCTGGCCTACAACCAAACGCGATTAACATGTGTCTAAAATGTAAAAAATATGTTGACTTAATATAAAAGTTATGATATACATACAAAGGTTACACAAAATAGTCATTCATATTTTAGACTGGGGAATGGTTATGCATATTCCTGCTTTTGATGATCGTGTCGTTATCGTCGGTAAAAAGCATGGCTCTGCATCCCTTATTCCTGTGTGTGGAACAATGCCATCTTGTTTTGCCGTTCTTTGAGTAATGTTTTCTGAATCGATAACCTGACAAATGAGGAATTCGTCTCCCTCGAGGGCACACCGTGAACATTGGTCCTGCAAATGACTTAAAATGAGTTTACGCAATTTTAGAGACTTACATTTCGTAACTTATTAGAGTAATGCAAATGACGCTGGGTTTCGCTCGTGTGGCATAACCCTGACATATTTTATTTGTATACGTAGTATTTTAAAGTTAATATATAATCAACTTGACTACGCGAGAAATTGCTGATGTGCCCCAACTTTGCTGGAGTTTTTGTCGCAATTACTTATGAAAGGTACTTTTCATCAAGGAAATTAAACAATAAGTTTTAAAAGAAATATTCAGTTTTATCAATTTAGAAGTCAAAATAATATAAAATTATCGCTGTCTCAAGAACGATCAATATTTTCGACAGGTGAATGGTTGTGCAAATTTTTCATTTTAACTATCGTATCATCTTCAAGGGTGAAGACGACGGCCTTGCAACTTTAACTCATATGTGTGGAGCAACGCCATCTTGATTTGCCGTGCTTTGAGTACTCCTTTCTGAGTCTGTGACCCGACAATCGAAGGATCCGTCCCCCTCGAGAGGAAATAGTGAAAATTGCTCCTGAAAACATCGTAAAATGAGTAAAAGTAACCCAAAAATTCATACATTTCTTCACTCAGTACCAGTGACGCAAATTACACTGGCTTTCGCTCCTATGGCCTTAACCTAAGCAATATGATATTATAGGATATTAAAGGTACTAAGATGGAAACGTAATATCAGAATCGTTGAAAAAAAAGAGAGAAAATATTTTTATTTGGCTAATGCCCCAAGTACACTCAATACAAACAAAAAGAAAGAGACAAAAAAATTAAATCTAAAAAAGAGAATAATATTATTAGTTACAAAAGTCTCGCAGATTTTGGTCAGCCTTATGCAAATGCTTGCTGTGGACAATCATATCATCGTAAAGGGTGAACCCAAAGGCCTTGCATCCTTGTATGATATGATATTATAGGTAAAAACGAAAGAGAAACACGAAGACAAATACAGAATTTCAGATTTGTTTATCAAAATCAGGTACAAAGGTCGACCATATTTTTTCGACAGCTGAGTGGTTATGCAAATTCTGGTTATGGAAAATCATATCATCATCGTCACGGGTGAAAACGAAGGCTTTGCATCCAGTATTCTTGCGGGTGGAGCACCGCCATCTTGTTTTGCCGTTCCTAGAGTAATGCTGTGTGAGTCTGTGTCCCGACAAACGAAGGATCCGTCCCCCTCTGGAGGACATCGTGAATATCGGTCCTGTAAACGACGTAATATAAGTAAGATTGCTATAAACAACAAAGATTCTCTCGTCGTTGGCTCAACATAGGAATATAATTTTGTAGGTAAAAATATTATTAACACGCAGAAGGAATTTCAGATCTGTTTATTGTGGGTTATAAAAGTCAATATCTTCGACAGGCAAATGGTTCTGCAAATGATTGCCGCGGATGATTGTACCATCGCGATGGTACGATGCATCGTCAAGAGTGAATACAAAGGCCCTGCATCCCTTTTCTGTGTGTGTGGAGCACCGCCATCTTGTTTTGCCGTTCTTTGAGTATTGTTGTCTAAATCGGTGACCTGACAAACGAAGAATCCGACCCCCCCTGAAGGACATCGTAAATATTGGTCCTGTAAAAGACGTTATATGAGTAAAGGAGCTCAAAGATTCAATTTTAGTGGCATAAATTACTCTGGACGTCGCTCATCTGGTTTCAATATAAGCAATATGATAATATAGGAAGATATAAACAGTAGCGGCTGATTAGCTGAAAATAATAAAAAATATAAAAAGAGTATTTTACCATAAAACCAGTGCGGCTTGTTTCTCATTGCCAATAATTAAAGACAAGATCAATATTAAGATAAAGTTTTACGGGTACTAGAAACTTCAGTAATCAGTAGTATTATTTATTTATGTATCGCAATAACACTAACTGATGTTTTATATCTAAAGAGTTAAATAACTTTTAAATTAAGATAAATAAATGCAATGTTTTGATGCTAAATGTCTCCGTAATCCCGAAATAGTTCTGTCGCAGTTTAACACAAATTTTACATTTTGCGCTGCCAAATGCAGCGTCTGTGTTTATGAGAAAATACTTCCAGGCTTGTGAAGTATTCGTGTGATCCAGTTTTCGTTCTGTGAACTCCTCATCTTCTGAAAATTAAAGATGTATGAAACAGAACTTGTTTATTGCCCAGGTAACATCTTAGGAGATTTAGTAATATGGGCTCTAAAATATTATGTCTAATTAATTATAAAGCTAATTGAGTAGATACTTATTTAATTTTTTATGTTTTGTTATGTTTTAGCAGTATATTAATTTCATGTCTTGAACTCGTTATGAATAGTTTATAATAAACATGTGTTATTAATAATAGTTGATAAACACACGATCCCATTCGATTTAGGAACAGTTGTAAGTCGAATAAATAAATGTTCGGAACAGCACAAGATTTACAATACGGTGGGAGAAAGTTACTTTTACAAGTTGCTGCGTGTGAACATGTAAGAGCTCGTGACTGTACACAGGTGACAGATATATTGAGATGTCTTTAAAAATAAACGCGATTTCCGGGTTGGACCCTATTAGAAGTTGTTTTTAATTATGAGTTTAATGACTATTTTCTTGTGTTCTGTTATTTCAATTACATCCTGTAAAATAATATTAAATCGATAGATACTTGTATAAAATAAAAGTTACTTATTTCTTCGTCCTTCTTGTTTTCCACATTGACGAAATGAACTCCAACCTTATGTTTTCTTTTTTGATCATTTGAATGTGTCGGTAGATGTCTCAGTAACCCTGAAGTGGACCTACCGGTACATTTTATCACTTTGTGACAAATTCTACATTTCGCGCGCAGTTTGTGTTTACTTCTGAAAAAATACTTCCAAACTGGAGGAGGCTCAGTATTCGGATGATTGAGTTTTGGGTCTGTGAAATCGTCCTCGTCTGAAAATAAAAGTCGTAAGTAATTAATATTTTAATCGTTCATTCCACAATGCAAGTATTTTTGTTTTAAAGCTGGCAGTAAGACAAATAAAACACAATTTAATCAGTATACTATTTATTAAAATTACTTGATTGTTTAGATTGCCTTTCAATTGAGTTCATACAATATACTTAACACACGATCAATTTTGCTACAAAAAAAAAGACTGTGTGATCGCAGATGAACCGATACTTTTAAGAGATTACATATTTAATTATGTCATTTTTTTATGAATTGCTGACAAATGATTTCTTAATGCTGAAGTGGAACCAGCTTCGCACTTCAGTATTTTATTACATATTGTACATTTTGCGTACGATCTTAATGTGTCATCGCTCCGAAGAAAATACTGCCAGGCCACTGAATTTCCTGTCGATTGCGAAAAAGATAGTTCTGTGAAAAAAAGAAAATATTAGAAATCTGTAACAAAGCAATTTTAATGTGACTGACGCAGGAGTCAATCGGCTGTTATTAGCTCCCTAGCCACGAGTTCTATCAATAGTGAATGGACTCATTAGATGTAAATTATTTTTTTTGTTTTATTAGTTAAATAGGCGCAGGTGCCACCCCGGTATACTTACTCTCAATTTCATCAAAATATTCCTGGGAATGAGTTTTGCATGTTCTTTTCTTGTCTTTGGAAGCTTTCTTCCGGAAATTAGTTCCCTCTCCGTCAGATAACTCCTTGACTGCTGTAAAGACAAGGAAACAGTGGGTCAAGTAAATTGGTGAATAGTAAGTAATTCTTACTCGCCAAACGTGGCCCTACTATAGGACTTAGGTACTACGCGTAAATGTCTTTTGAAAAAAGAATCTCGATGTCATTTTTTTGAGCGTTATGTTGATAAAATAAAAAGAAACAAATAAAATGCTTTTTTTTCTAAATTACTTACACTTTTTATGAATTGCTGACAAATGACTTCTTAATGCTGAAGTGGAACCACCTTTGCATTTCAATATTTTATTACATAATGTACATTTCGCAAACTTTTTGTCTTTGCTTCTGAGAAATGCTTGCCAGACTGTGGAAACATTCTTTCTGTCAATTTTTGACACGTCTGCAAAGCCCTTCTCCTTATCTATTTCCTCGCCATCTTCTTCTAAGTCTTTCTCTCTCTATCGTCTGTAAATAAACGAATACAATATTCTCTCTGCCACCTATAATATAATATTATTTTTACAGCATGTATCAGATAGGTGTGGTCTTATTTAAGAGTGTGATAAGAATCACGTTGAACAATTTTCTACAAGGGACTAATATCGTAAACGTAACTGCCGAAGCCGGTGGCATTTTTTAGTTCTGCCTACTCCCATAGAAAAAAGGCATGACTTTACGTATGGATGTACTCGTATTTAATATCTAGAATAATCGTTGTAATCTCCTTCAACTTTGACGTCGACAAAATAAACATTCTGGAAAGTATCCACTAAGATTTCGTGTTTTGTTTCCAAGTGATTACATAACATGGACGTAGATCCACCCTTGTATTCAAACTCTTCATGACATATGTTGCATTCTGCTTTTGTTGTATCTTCGCCCCTAACGTAATACTGCCAGACGTCTGGAATTGTTTTTTTCTTCAACTCATCAAAAGAACCGGGAATCCCCTTTTCTGTGAAAAAAAAAGAAAACTGTTAAGAAAAATATAATAATGTTCGTATTATCACTAATATCTGTCTAAGAATTATTGCATAGAGTTCAAAACTTAGTAATAAATAAGAAAAACGCAATTGTAAATTTTATTTTTATTTACAACTTGTTTCCAGGTACCGTTTTAAAATCTCGTAGCATCAATGAGTAGCCAAAATGATACAGCACTATATTTTAACAGCGGTCCGTAAACGATGTAACCATTCACCTAATAAGGTCTGTTCCAAAAGTATGTGATGAAAGTCTAACTAATTTCCGGTTTAAGGATTGAAACCAAGTCAGTCCAAGTCGTAAGTGGCTCTACAAGTTATTGAACAGCGTATAGTTAATAACGTGTTAGCAAGTCGCGTCACACTATTTACTTATGTATATCATCTGCAACTTTTAACAAAGAAGAGGATTGTCTTAAAAAGTTCTTGTGTGATTTTGATCCCAAGTGTTTCATTAATCCAGTTGTAGAACTACCCTCGCATTTTATCACTTTGTGACACAATTTGCATTTAGCACAATTTTTGTCTCTGCTTCTGAGGTAATTCTTCCAGACTGCGGAAACCTTTTGCTTCTTTCGAATATATACGTTTTCGGAAAACTCCATATCTGTAAATAAAGGGGACACATAATAGTCGATTCAGAACTTTGCTCTTATGCCACTACTGAGGTTGCGGTACACCATGAAGGAGGTAGGAAGAAAATTGGATGGATTTCTTAAGGATCGGAAAAAGGTACCTGGATGCCTTTTCCAGGAGTAGGACAAATAGTTAAACTCGCGATACAGACATCGCCAAAACATCGCTTATCAAATTCGCCTTTGCGTTGCGTGCCAAAGAAAACAATGCTCTAGCTAGGATGAAGCGGCGGCACCGTCAACATTTAAATAATTATAAAACGGTAAGTATGACGTCATAATTTATAATGTAATCGATCTCAACACACTTGAATAAAATTTCTTAAAATTATAAAGGGTGTAAACATGACCCTTAATTTAATTTTATTAAAATTACCTCTAATTAACCCTTAATTAAAATTATACGTAAATAAAATACGTATAATGGCAATGAGAAAAGCAAATAATAATCTAGCTCGCTCTTGTTTAGTTGTTTTATTTTTAATATTTATTTGAATTACAATAAGAACTTATGGAAAACAAAAGGAGTGGTTGCTACCGCTCACAAGTACTATGTTACAATATGCCACCGAGGCGCCTGTTGCTTATTCCAAGCTATAATATTGTTTCCCATTAGGAGAATGATTGTGTTCTCCCTTCCAGTAGACCACACGATCGTCTTTTGTGTGGACGACAGCCTTGCACCCTTTCCTATGGTGCGTGGAACACATCCATCTCGACTTCTGACTCATGTTAATCTTGTGTAGGCAATAGGTGTACCCCGATAGCAGGATTAGCTTACCGCCTTGCCTTGAGGTGACGTAGTGTGCCATCCCTGTGAATAGTTCGAACAATTTATTATTATCATTTTTTATCTCAAGTACCTAAAGATGTACCCAACCACCTTCACCTTTTATCTGTTAATGAATTTAGATTTGATAGGTAAAGAAAAAAGATACAAGTAATGTTGTATTATTTATCCAAATAAAAATGGAGAAAGTAAGGATTGGTAACAACCGGTCCTAACTTCCTGCATTGATAGTGAGTATTTTTCGTGAAATGTGTGTCTGATTAAAGAATTTTAAGCTAGGAAGAGCGGGGTATAGGAGAGAACATGAGTTTCGGATTCTTTCTGTGTAATTCCATACTGCAGCACACACTTGTAAGCACCGAAACAGTATCGCATCGGGTCGGGATCAGCTACCAGAACGAGGTGAGATGATACTGATCCGTTGCAGAGCTTACAACTGTGCTATAACCGTTATAAATAAATAGAAAAAATAAAAAAGGCTTTATTATTTCTCATTTTCATGCAGTTTTACATTTTATTTATTTTTTCATGCAACAATAATATTAGTAATAATTAAAATTCATTTTTAGTTGACTTTTACTTATACAATGTCAATTTGTCTATGAGCTTAACATGAGTTTCTTATTCTTTGGCTCGGCAACACGCTCTATGGGTAGTATTGGTGCTGCTCATAAGGAGGATGATTGTGAACTGTCTTCGACAAGACTATTTGATCTTCTACTGTATGGACAACAGCCTTGCATCCCTTCATACGGTGAGTTGAACACATCCATCTCGATTTTTGATTGCTGTTGGCAGTCTTGAAGTATACGTGTATAAGTAATACGTGTACCCCGATAAAAGGATGAGCAACTTGCCTCGTTTTGAGCGGATGAAATTTGTAAAGCCTGTAAATAAATCGGTTGTTAATACGAAACACCAATAAAATAAGCAGGTGGGTAAGTTGTAACATTATTATAAGGGGATGACTACAAAGATGCTGTGACCCTTTACTGCGCTAACCTCAAATAACTTAAAATAAGGGCAGATAATGATGACAAACCTATCATTTTTTTAGAAACTGTGAACTGAAATACATCTGGGTGGCTACAGTTATAATTTACAAAAAAACACATATAGTAAACCCAAAGATACAAGAACAGTAACTGTTATGTAGAGAAGGATTGAAATGAAACACAAAATTACGAAAGTAAGCAACATTTATTATTAAGTTACAGGTTACACTTCATTCCTTTTTTTTTTAATCTAACACCTACGTAGACAATAATAATATGACACATCGACCCTTCAGAAAGAAGAAACTGTCACACAGTATGAGTGACAGAGACGACCAATCCGTCAGATTATTTAAAACAAAAACAAATAAATTATCCTTGGTAATATAACAGTCTGCTTAAAAACTATTGAACTGCTGAAAATCTTGCAGACAATTTGTAGGTTTCTCCTTCACCCAATTGACTTTCGGTGCATGATTATGTTCCAAATTGCCGGAAATAATTTCATCATATATTGTGTAGACAACTGCTTTGCATCCGTGTCGTTGAGTAGAACACAGCCATCTTGTTTTCTTACTGAAAGAAGTCCGATGACGGTAGAAAGAGTATCCTGATATCAGGATTAGCTTATTTCCCCGCTTGGAGTAGACGTATTCTGCGATGCCTGTAACAAAAAATATATCTTTAGACCATTCTTTAGGTGTACGAGAAAAACACACACCACACATTTTCACGCACTTACGTAACTTACTTAGCAAAAGCTTTCCGTGGCTTTGGCACTGGGTAAAACTTTCCTATGACATACATGGACCGTAGGAAAGAGGTGTTTGGTGATTAAGCATTACAAAAGACTTCAATTTTGTAAGATTTAAATCTAGTATTTAGCGATTTATTTACCTGTACCTTTTAAGGAGGTAAGCCAATCCGTTATTAAAGCCACTTTCTCAAAGAAACTCATATCCGACTCTTGAATCTAAAAATTAAAAAATACAAATTCCCAGACAACAACAGTAGACAGACTATTTCGATGCATGTACGAAAAGCTATTTTTTGTAGTCAACAATTTACACAGGACTATGTAGAAGGGCAGAAAATAATACACAAAATCTCTAAAATAAGAAACATTTATTAAGTAATAGAAAATTTTTACATTATTTATTTTCGTAAAAACTAACGCACACTCTGTCAAAGAGACAACGCTCAACGAAGCTCGGTTTCCAAAACCTAATGGGCAATATTTATTCGTGCGAAGGTTTCTCATTTAATCAAAATTATAATATCTAACCAACCAAATAAGTGCTTGGTACTAAAAGAAAGGTCCCCTCATGTGTGTGACATGATACCCACATTCTTGCAGTGATAACGATGTTGAAAATGGATGAAAATGACAGAATGTAAAGATTTGACATAAGCTAGCGAAAAGCTCATGTCGATTCTGTCGAAAATCATTGAAGAAACGTGAAACGCTTTGAAAGCGATTGTCACTTGTGTAGGTATTACGGTTTTGCAAACTGCTGGCTAAAAGAGCCAGCTTTTATAATAAAAAAAATGGTATTGTGATTATAAATTACAATAGGCCAATGCTAAAATAAAGCAAAACATATGGATCATTAATATACCACTACAAAATCGCTTAGGGCGTTGACTATAATTAATAAAAATAAAAATAAATGGAATAAATACACACAGCAATTTTATAAGTGTTTATTAACAATTACAGTCTAATTTCTAAAATACAATAAATTAACACAGTACGTAATTTGTTTGGTTCTAAGAAACAGAATGTTCAAAATGTCAGCAAACATATCACGCATACAAATATTAATAAAAAAATCTTACGAGCCGTTGATGAAAATTATTTTGTACGGAAGACATCCAAAATGTACAGTAACACAGTATTGTATTACTTAATCAAATCTTACGCATTGGACCTATGGCATATCTTTCACATTTGTCGGTTAAAATGTGCTTTATATATCAATTATTTAATTACAACGACTTTCTTACATTTATCATCCAAAATATGCATAAATGTATTAATATTAGGTATAATCAAGTGTTATAGCACATTTTCTGTGATGCAATTATCAGAAAAAATGTACTTAAGTAGATTAATTTTATAATCAAGCTTTAGAGCTTGCTATTTTAGGTATTTTACGTCATACATGTCGTCGTAGATGTACCGCCAGGGAAATGTATTGTTAACAAGCTACATTTTGTTGCATTATTTGAGTATTCTACCTTTAATTGGAAAGGTAGTTGTTAAGTTACCTGTGCAGCCTAACAATGAATGTTCCTGACTATTTTTGTGTTTGTGTCATTCCAAGATCTCACCGTGGTCGTCATTTTACAGATATTTGTTATAACACCTGGATTGCGGTTTCTCCTCAGTCCAATTCTTGGAAGGCTCGTGGTCGTGACCGAACTTCCTGGAGACTATGCGATCTCCAGATGTATGGACTTTAGCCTTGCACCCTTCTTTGTAGTGCGTGGAACAGGCCCAAGAAGTCATCCTGGTGCTGTAAGTCCTCAAACGTTGGAAAGAGTAGCCAGATACAAGAATATATTGCTCTCCTTGTCTCATTGAATAAACGTATTTGACTGCGACAGCCTCATCCGTACCTAAACAGTTAATGTTCGTTAGTAAATGCAAATCTATAGATAATATTTTAGCTATTGTTAAATCATGCTAAGTGTGATCTATATCTACGGTGCCGGCTAATTCATTCTCAATTCGTCGTATTTAGTGAGTGGTGGGAACTCTTTGTTCTTACGAACTTGTGTACGAAACCAGTTTAGTACAGAATAAACAGTTTTGGAACTTGAACTTGATTTTGAAGCTATCGTTTATACTAAGCTAAGACTTATTTTCAAAGTGTCTGTTTTATTAGGGAAAAAAATAATTTCTTAGTATAAACATGATTTTTTGGATTATATTTTAAAGGGAAATGAAACACCAGTCTGTTTCTATGAACGTGTTATTTTATTAAGAGTTTGCTATAGTAATAGTCTTTATCGCACTGCTCACTCACACAAATCACACAGAAATCTGACTGAGTCTTTAAAAATTTACTTATAAATTATAATAAGATGCCTTTTAATTTCTTCATCGGCTTTTACTTCTTCTGTGCTCACACACATACTTGCGCTTTCGCACATTCTATTAAACACATAATATGACAATACACGTAAAAAATTACACAAAATATTAAATTGATTAAAGTTTTCTACAGAAGCACAGAAAATTAAACACAAAATTACGAAAATATGCAACATTTTTACTAATCATAAAGTTACAGGCATTAGGTATAAACTTATACTAAACTTACTACTTAAGCAATAATATGACACATCGACCCATCAGAAACCTACTGCTACACATGTATGAGTGACAGAGACGACGCTAGACAAAGCTTGGTTAACAAAACTCAAAGGCCAGATTAGTTCCAGAAGACGGCCTCTTTGCAAAGGAAAGGTCCTTTCATTTGTGTGACATGATACCTACCTGTCTTTCTAGACAAAGCGTCATTCAGTCTGCGATAACGAACATAGAATGTATTGGATTGACATTAGCTACCGAAAAGATCATGTTGATTGCGTTGAAAGTTGTTGTAGAAATGTGAAACGCTTTTAAAGGGAATGCTACTTGTGCAAACCCTTCGGTTTTGTAATTATAGGGAGAAATTCACTACTGGTTAAACGGGTATCCTGATTCAAAGAATAGCCTACGGCCCTGTTATTAAAAAACAACTAATCGTGCACTGGTTGTGATACAAAATGGCAATTGGTGGATTAATAGAAATTTCAATTCGATTGAAAGACAAAATTAACAGAAAGTGGGGCGTCTGATTTCGGCTTTAGAGGCATTTAATTTCGTACATTATTTTGTCAACCAAAATACGCGTAAATATATTAATATTATAATCAAATCTTAGATCTATTGGATAGATTACTTTTGAAGATAAGTACATTTATAATTAAGCTTTAGAGCTAGGTAAGCATTTAACACATTCGTCAAACAAAATGTAGATATTATATGTATTTACGCAAAGCTGAGTCAATTTGCCGTTTTTATACAACTGTCACAGAATCACAGTTGTGATTTGAGTAAGCAACCCTTAATAGTGAAACTTGTTATTAAGTAGCTTAACAATGAATTTCCCTGACTTTTTTTTGTATCTGTGTAAATCCGAGATGTCATCGTCACTGTCATTTGACAGATATTTGTTATAGCACCTGGATTGCGGTTTCTCCTCAGACCAATTCTTAAAAGGCTTGTAGTGGTGACCGAACTTCCTGTAGACTATGCGATCTCCGGATGTATGGATTTTAGCCTTGCACCCTTCTTTGAAGTGTGTGGAACAGGCCCAAGCAATCGTCCTGGTACTGTAAGTCTTCATACGTTGGAAAGAGTAGCCAGATACAAGAATATATTGCTCTCCTTGTCCTATTGAATAAACGTATTTTACTGCGGCGGGCTCACCCGTATCTAAAAAGTTTATGTTCGTTAGTAAAAACAAATAAACGTACACCATGTTTGCTTTTGCTAAAATGTATTCTATAACTACGGTGCCGGCTAAACTACTTTCGAGTTGTGGTTTTTGTTCCGAAGAACTTGTTATAGAAACCGGTTCAGTGTGGGACCAATAAAACGGGATGATTTGGAAGCTCGTATTACTAAACTAAGACACATTTTATGTCTGGTTTGGTTCATACGAGAGAATGAAAGACGGTTATGTAAGTTTTTTTTATTTAACAAGGAAATAACAAGCTTGACTGGTTCATTTATAAAACAATGTCAGTTTCAAAACTTAATAGATATAGTAAGACGATTTTGTTATTCTCAAACATATTTATGCAGCACGTCTCACTAGGTACACAAATACGGCTAGAAGGGTCTTGTTCTACAACGGGTACTTCTAAAAAAAATACAGGCCGATTCTTAGTACGTAAGTTGGTTATTGTAAGTAGTTACCTGCACTTTTTAACCACGAACCCTTACTTGTGTAGCGGCCCTATGTTTACGACACTGGACACCAAACTTTTTTAGGAGTTCTTTTATTCTCGTTATTTCCTTAGGGTTACAAGTATCTGCCGAGTGTTCGTAAATTATTATTATCATCAAAATCCTTATGATTCATCTAAGCACATCATGTTTCTGAATTATATTTTGTTTTATTATGAGAGTATGTAGATACTCATAATCTTATTTAAATTGTACATGCAAGTTGCATATCATAACTAATCTATCTATAATTTTGAGAATACAAAATTACTAACCACATAAGGTTCAATAACAATGCTTTTAGCTAGCATAGCTCCCATATTATACATACACTAGTCACACGTTTTTCAAACACTTCATTTAGCAATATATTCAGTTAGGTATACCGGTCGCACAATTAAGGCACACAACTCACGTCTTACTTTGGCGAGCAAGCGTCAGGTACTGATCAATTGATCATTTTTACGGTCGTCGTTTGTCACCTGTCGCATGCACCTTTCAGCATCGCCGCACAACAGTCGTCACCCTGTGACGTCATGTCACGTGGTGTTTGGGCAAGTGAAGGTCAATTGTTATTTTGGCTGGAACTTTTGTTTTTTTTTACATTTATGCCAACGGTTTCAATCGTAAGTGTATTAGAATTGCGATTTAGCGAAAATAGATCATGTAAAGTTAATAAAATTATAGGTATATCAGAATTATTTATCATTAAAATCATCATCATCATTTTCTTGCCCTTATCCCAATTCATCATTATTAATATATAATGTATTGAATTTTATAAAATGTTAATACGTACTACTTATCGAAGTAACTAAAAATGTGCTAGATATGTAAATTGGCTTCTAGACGTGTTTTAGTTAGCAGATGGTTCGAAGTTTAGTCGGTTATAATATGGTGGTACGCGGGTCCCTTAAATTGGTATGGATTTTTCGAAAACCAGTTTTTCTTTGGTGGGTGGGTGTGTTCCATCTTTTGTGAAACTATCTTATTGTTTTTAATATGAATGAGCGCCTTGCAGCCATTTCTATAATCAGTAGTACAGAGCCATCTTGACTTCATACTGGAATGCGTTTCTTGGCGGTAGTAAGAATATCCATCCAATAAGATCAGCTTAGATCCTCGCATTGAGTAAACGTATGTTAGACCTGCAAAGAAAAAATAATTTTATGAAAGTTCTCTTAAATTGGTATTAGTAATGGTCCAAACATGCTGCCTTGAGGCACTGATACATACAGTAACACACAAGATAAAATGGATGGATGGTGATATTGTATGCTTTAGTATTATTGTTTTGTGTATGAACCCTAAAAATACGCAAATAAAAATACTTATTTTCCTTCTCCTCGAAAAGGTTATGAAAACAAAAGAACTCAAAAGACTATGTAATGGAATCGAAGTAAGGGGAATTATGAATAAAACATTAATTTAGATAAATATTTTTTATCCATCATGTTGATCCTTATAAGAACAATTGTATGCCTACTGCCACCACCACACCAACACCTACCACAAAGTGTCACCTGACAGTTTGGTGGGCAAACACTTTAGGAAGCCGGGTGCTACGATTTTTAACGTAACAATTAACGAGAATCACACCTTTGATGGGAAAGAAAATGCGATGATGGGTTAACAAATGGCAAATAAATATTTTGTCAACAATAAATATACGAATACAACCTTTATTAAGAAATACAAGACTCATTTCAATATCTCTACTTTAAATTAAACTACTTATAAAAAATACAGTCACGGGCTAAATCTCAGCGTAGAGCAAAGGAGCTTCTGCTCAGAGAACTTGCTCAATGTCATTGGAAAATAGACTTTATTTTCATTGATTACACGAGGAAATTCAGGCACGCATTAATGGTTGTATGATTCCACACTTAATTTTAATGACATTAAATTCAATGTCTGCTGCACTGCTTTTTCCAGTTCATCTGAGGGTCATGGTTGTGTATATTCATCACTTTCAGTATACAGTCGTCATATGTAAGAGGCCAGCTTTGCATGCAGTTTTCTGCCGAAGTGTCGCACACAGCCACCTTGCCTTCCCGTTAGGGTAAGTCATTTGTCGTTGGAATGTGAATCCTGACAGTAAGCTCATTTTAGATACTCGCTTCGAGTACACAAAGGTCGCCGGGGCGCCAACTGAAAAACAAAACTCGTAAGTATTTATTCTACAGGGACAAATTATATTAGCTGGTAATACTTCTTATGAGAAGTAGGTTATCAGGAAGGGAATTAATTGTCGCCTGAGTTACAAGTTAACAAGTTTATTAGACGCAGAGGTTTCATGTAACAGAGTCAGTTATGATTATCAGTATCTAAAATAATGTTGTATCTGATAAGATTAAATAAAACAAAGTATGACAAGCAAGAGAGTGTAATCACCTAATCACAGAGTTAAATCTTTGGCCGCAATAGATACAAATATTTATAAGTATTTTGCTGAAATACGAGACTTCACAGCTACAGTTAAAACAATTGGAAGATAAAAATAACATAGAATAATGTATGTGTGCTAAAATAATTAGGCATTATTAGTATAAAAGCATAGACCAGAAATATGATTACACTTTTGAACAATTTACTTTTTATGTATATATTTTATAAACTTTGTGTTCTGTATGGTGTCCGGACGTAAAGAATAGCACCATCCCATATCTTCCCGTGGGTGTCGTAAGAGGCGACTAAGGGACTTACCAGAGAATGGGCAGCAGCGTTCTCTGTGTTTTAATATAAACAACCATACTGCGATCGCCAACCCGCCTGCCAAGCGTGGCGATTATGGCAAAACCCCCCTTCTTGGGGGAGGCCTATGTCCAGCAGTGGACGTCTTTCGGCTGAAATGATGATGATGATGATTTTATAAACTTTATAGTATTATATACTTTATAATATTTAACAATAATATTTGTAAAATAAACATTGATTTAAGTTTAATATTATTCCTTCTCCGTAACAAATTATTACTTTGAAGTTGCGCAAACGTCGTAATGGGGAGTCAGCCCAAAAGTCAGACAACCAGTCTTAAAGAGAGTTATCGTATTAGTAACTTTGTAGATAGTAGAGAAGTTGGGAAAAGGCTAAGCAGATTATGACGTGAACGCGATGTTACTAATACGTGATCTTTTGGGAATGCATTCGAGACTTGCGAATATACTTCGGAAGATGCGTATGACTCTCGTTCACATTTATGACGTGGTCTTTGTAAGTATGTACTGTAGCCTTGCATCCGTTCTGACTGGAACAACGCCACCGAATCTTGGGACCCGTTGAAGTAGCGTAGTATGTGTAGTGGTTGAGTTTCAGCATACGCTTGCCTTTCATTGATACGACGAATACTGGTCCTATTTCGTATCCTGTACCTGAGAGCAAAGTTGTGTATAAGTGTCTGACTGACATGTCTTACATGTCTATGGATGGAATAGTCTTTAGTATAATACCTTCTAACTTACGTATAATTTGTTACCCGTGAAAACCTGTAAATCTATGGAAGAAAGAAACCTGAAATATATTTTTTTTTTCTAGAAATATGTTATAAGGAAGGGAAAAAAGACTATGAAATATTGGGACTCGTCAGTTACTTTAGTAAAAGATGAGCGAAGTAATAAACTCGATGACTTACATCAATTTCGCTTTAATTGTGTTGAAATACCTATTGAGGTAATAGTTAACATAATAAATAATAAATCAATTCTCATTTCCCTAAAAGTGAATAATAGCAACACCGCTGAATTTTGTAAGACATTGGTCACACACGACGCAACTGCTGTATTGAATGGGAAGTGACATTATTTCAGTGTTCAAATATAAAAGTTTTATTAAGAGCTTTAACTATATCATAACACAGTATTTTTTAAATGTTGGCATACAATAAAGCATAATAATTATGAAATATTTTTTTTGAAACACGTCATTTTTTCTGTCTAATTAATCTAAGCGTTATTGAAGGCTTTAAAAACTTGATAATTTCTATAATTAACTACTTCCATACGAAATACTATTTCCCAAAATGTACCAAAATGTAGTTTTATTGTCGTATATTTAAAAAACCCTAGAATAAATAAATAAAACAATATATTGTGAAAAGCTCTGAAGATTTATAAACTTGTTTTCACAACTGTACCTACCTAACATTTTGATTTGTAGAAACAAAGCGATTACAATTACAGACTTTAAACATCGATTTCTCGTAAACATGATTATGTGGATTGGTACATTATGGCAGAACTATTTCTAATTGAAGTTTAGATTATCCTTTGTGTTATCTACTAAAGCATTGTGTACAGGAAGCGTAGATAAGTGGACATTGCTACCAAGTGTTTCGTATTTCTACAACGACTTTCAACAGAATTGACAAGCTTTTCGATAGCTTATGTCAATCTAATACATTTATTTCACTTTGGGCTTTCTTTCTGATCGAAGCACAACGACGATAACATGTAAGTATAAGGTTCATATCGGTCAAGGTTTTTTCCATGGGATGTACGGCTTTTCCTGTTTCTTTACATATGTAGGAGCATGATTGTGTCCTTCGCGAATTCTTATAATTAATTCATTTTCCGTGATGATGTCTGCTCGGCATCCTCGCGCTAAGTGGGTAGAACAGCGCCACTGTCGCCTGCTAGTTTTTGAGGGCTTTTCAAAGTACGTGTATCCATTAAGATGTATGAGACGCTTCCCTTTCTTCGATAGTATAAATTCCGCTGTAACAACAATAGATTCTAATAATCTTAATCTTTTATAGGGCAATTCGCTATATAAAGATCTCTTGGAATAAAGGTTAATAAATATTTATGTCCGCATATTTCCCCGCGACTTCGTTCGCGTGAAAATTATGATGGGTATGTGTGAAACAAAACAAAAGTAGTTTATATACTATTCTAGACTATAATCTATCTCTGCACCATCCAGATCCGTTCAGCCGTTTTGGCGTGATTGAGTAACATACATCAATCCATCCAAACTTTCGCATTTATTATAGTATACTTACAGGACGCGGCGCGGGGACTTACTTATTAAAAAAAACACATAAAAAAGAAAAAAAAAACAAAGAAAAAGATTAGATATTTTATTATTATTTTAATTAATTATTATACATTCAATTCTTTTTTTAAATTCTGGTACATTCAAAGTTTTCTTTAAATTACTTACTAATATTCTACAAGTGTAATTTAACTAACTTATTTTTTTAGTGAGTATTTGTACACAATATTTTCTACTAATTCTAATCTGGCCTGCAGATTTCATCAGTGGTCGAAACAGGATTTGATCGCAATCTTCTCCTTTTAACTAACAACCCTCGTATTACCGAAGTACTGGATAACTTTCTTCGGAACCTGTGGAGCATGCTGGTGTTGGCCATTCACAGCGATCACACAGTCATCCAAAGTGACGACATGAGCGTGGCATCCCATTGGTGAATGAGTGGAGCAACGCCATCTTATTCTCTTCGACTTTGAAGGCAGCGATGAGTAATTAAATCCGTTTACTTGGATCATCCGCCTGCCTCTCTGGGAAAATATGAATCGTGCTGAAAAGTAAATAAGCAAAGGTGAGAATACAACTGGGAGTAAAGATAACGTAAATATAGTACCGCAAATATATTAGTATACATTTTTGCCTTCTTGAGTCTACTATTAAGACATTTTTTAATTGCTTGCTTAGTCGAACACAATCCAGCAACATGTTTTCAAGATAGTACTAGAAGCGAACTACATAAAGGGTGTAACAAGACCCTTAACGATGCCGAAAGGCACTTGTTCTCCTCGTCATTGTGATATTTTTTTTTGGTTTACACCATGCATGAGAACGTTCCAGTTACGGAGATATTGGGGCTTAAAGTTTCAACTTTTTTTTAAATACATGTTTTTAATGTAAGATTTTAACACCTCCACGACCCCCGTACTATTCAATTCATCCATCACCACAATGTTTTGAGTGCGTTACTTTGAGTCCTACCGTAAAACGTGATTTTTCACGCCAAAAAAGAAAGTCGTTTCCCAGCAATAATTTTTGCGTGTATAGTTACTTAGTTTGATGTACAGAATGCTTGGTTGACGGCTTCTTGAAGGGTCCGTTTACACCCTGTATATATCAAAATAAATGAAAATGAGTAAAATAGGAAGTGGCGGCATATTTATTAAAATAAAAATAATAATATACACAAAAAAGAAACTAAAGGATAAACAACAAAATCAATAAAACGTCGCAAATAAATAAGGCATGCATTAAAACAGTAACGGATTTTCAAAGGAAGCTCAAGAAAGATACATGTACTTTTTAGAAATCTACAATCTGAATATTTCAGCATTCGGAAAAATGTAGCCAATGACATAAGAAGGTAGACTGTCAGTAGACTTTTTCAATAAATATATAGTCAACAAAACAGTGCGTACTGTTTTGTAGAAAGGCAGAAAACTACAACTTCATTGAGTTTTCCGTTTGAGTGTCCTACGATTAAAAAGGTTCACTCACTCAATTAGACTCATAAAAATAATTTATACACAAGTGAAAAAGTCAAAATCAAGCCATACATTTCCAGTAAGTATAAATTTGCCATTACCATTGCGAAATGAACTCATACTGAAAATACATGGCTTGATATCTTTGCACAAAGATGATATTTCATGGCTGTATTTAATGGCGTCCACGCGACTGCCACAAACAGTTCATAAATTATTAATACAACTGTTCTAAACTTGCGTTCTTTCGTACATCATGTTGATGGTGGTCATTAACAGACACTATGACGTCATCAATAGTACTGATGACGGCTCTGCAACCGTGCTTTTGGTGAGTGGAACACGCCCAACGGATCTTGCATCCTCGGACCTGTTGTTGGTAGAAGTTGTGTCCTTTGAGCCGGATCATCCTCTTGCCACAACGCGAATTGGTGAATGTTGCTAGAAAGAGAGGATATATTGAACATGTTGAAGTAGACTTCGGTGGTTTTAAACGTAATACACGTCTTAGGGACAAGAGAGTTCACTTATGTATTTTGGCGCGTTCGCGCTAAACCGCGTACCACTCGTTACGTGTTTTTAGTAACAGTGTTTACTAAGAAAAAATGTATCACACGCGATACACTTTTAGTTGATCTTTACCGATAGATAATTTTCAGAAAGCCTCTTTGCTCGTTTTTCCACTTACATAACAAGTATCAGAACTTTTTATAAGTTCTGATACTTGTTATGTAATCATTTTACCTATAACACAAAATAAACATAATGAAATTATTTATGTTGTAACATAATAAAAACATTATCTCTCACGTTCGCTATATAAATATATTTATGTACATAGGTAAACAAGAAAGTACCCATAGCTGATAACATTCCTAACAATAAATGAAACAAATAACAAATTTAAATCTATTTTGAAGTCTAAAATAAAAAAATACACAATCTCAACACTATGATTAAGGCTACCTTAATTAAGGCTACCATGCATATCAGAATATGCATGAGCACTGTCCAACATTCATCATCTGTCTAGCCTTTCCCCGACTATGATGGGGTCGGCTTCCAGTCTAACCGGATGCAGTTGTATAGGTACCAGTATTTTACATGGAGCGACTGCCTATCTGACCACTACAACCCAGTAAATCTTTCCAACATCTATAAGTACTATAAGAACTTGAAATGGTTGAAAAAGTGCTAGTGCGAATCAGACCTTAAAATTACAGACCCTTCTCGCTGAATGCTTGGCTTTCACAAATGCAATATAATATCATACAAAAGTTGACGTCATTACGTCTCTCACTTATATTTAATTTATTCGATTTACTTTGAGTTCAAACTCAGGACCATTTTAATAACATAAGTACAGCTGCATGGATCTTATTTTTTATTTATAGGCTTGTACCTATAAATATTAAGACCCTATCTACAAAATCAGCCTCAACCTAACATTAAATGTTATGAATCAAATATTACTTTTTTCGACCCAATGTTGTGTAGGTTCGTGGTCGTGTATTTCTGATAAGCTAACTACTTATATTCTATGGTCCTCACAGAATATGCCCTGCAGCCTTTGGAGTCATGCGATGAGCTATACCAACGGACGTCTGATTTCCCTTCGTAGCGATTCCGACAAGAACATTTGAAACCGTTGTAATACAGCTGGCGCTTACCACGAGGAGTCGTGAAGACCATTGGTCCTTAAAAGAAAATGTGTGAAAATACATCACATGTAGGAATAAATACCAATACAAAGGGGTTTTTGTTTTGGACAATAATTTTATAAGGAATAATGGGATTGATCCAGTTGTAAAAATAAGATATAATTCACAGTCTCTTTTATATTGTGAAACGTAAAAAAAACATAAACGTAAATAGGTAACCAATAGTTAGTTTCTGGATAAACAAACATTAGATCAATAATAACCACACTAAATAGTTATGTTTTTGTTTTGTTTTTGTGTTTGTAGTGTGATTATAGTCTGACTGTATTGTGTGAATTGGCAATGGGTGTAAATTACCTAAATAAATGATTTTTTTTTATTTCGTTATTATTAAATAATATTCTCTTCAATATTATAAGAACAAGTTTTATACTATACACAAGCTTGTGTAGGAAAACCATTGATAAATAAAACTACAAATCTATCTATTTAAATCGCGAGTTAATAGGCTTCTTTTGGGTTAGCTCGTTCCATCGTCGACCTCATCTCTGTCCTCAGGATTAGATTGAGGTCATGAGTAAGCCCATTTAGTAAAAAAAAATAAAAAAGTAATAATAATTTTGAAATAGAATCATTTAAAATAAGGATGGTAGTATACAATTTTTTAAATAAGAAGAAAGTTCGGAAAAGTAATAAAGCTTGTCGATGTCTATCAATTCGGTTCCCTCTGCTTAAAAAAATGTGGTAAAAGATGACAAACAAAGGAGGAGGTAAGGGTGGTGAAGGTTACTGAAACTAGTTATAAAAAAAGTTTAATGAACTGGATACTACTTCAATTGGTAGTGTTAACCAGAGACTAAGTTATACCCATTGTTTTTGTGATTGTTATGATGTGTACCGACTGGCTTAAGGTCTCCCAAAAGGGGCAAATGGGTATACCATACTAATGACATTAACAAATAAAATACGAAACATGAAATATTCATGAAATTAAACATATTAATGAAATTTCAAATGAATGTTTTTGTGCCCATTTCTCTAAAATCTAACAACCTTTTAAAACGTGACAAAACCATCTTCGGCATTAGTATGTTCGATCGTCAATTATTTGTTTATCACTACTCGAAAAGCGACCGGAGTGTCGCCCCCTGTGCCCCTGTGTTGTCATCGATCTACAATTTATCGTAGATCGATTTACCGACCATTAATATTGATGTTTCACCAAGTTTTAAATATGAAGTAGTACTTGATGGAAATTGATAATAATGACAACCAACAGTAGCTCACGAAAACCATCTTTCAACTGTTCCACAAAATATGTGGATTTGGATGTAAAATTCAATCTTACATTATAGATACCGATTACCGACGTACTAATTAAATATTTATTGCCTTTTCTTTGTAAAGGCGTTCCCTATTAGGTCAGAATGGTAAATACCTATCAGTCTTTGGCCCGCTCCACCTGTGTGTTCTTGACTGCATTTTCTCCGTGCGGATGTAAGTTTTACCTGAAAAAGAAACCTCAATCAGCCTTTACCTCTAAAACTACCACATTTATTACTTTAATAACCATTTGCCATTAGAACCTTTTTAAATTGTGACAATTTGAGTAAGATAAACTATTTATTAATAAACTTATTTTAATATATATTATATATATAGATATGTGGTTTCTTATAACAATAAATTGGATGCGCTTGCTAACCGAACTTGTTTCTCTTTTCCATATTCAATGATTGTGATCATTTTTCAAAGCGACGACATTATGTGCTACAGTATGCAGCACTGCTTTACATCCGTGGTTGTGATGGGTTGAACATCGCCACCGTTTCTTCTTAGACTCGTATCTCTTGTCTCGTATCTCGCAGTATCGGTAACCGTTGTATAATATCAAAGGATTGCCTTTGATTGTTGTGCCGTATGAAAACTGCGAGCTTTCTAAAATTTCTAGAAACAAAAGAAAACAGTTATTTTGGCATGAAATGAAGATGATGGCATGGAACACGGCAGTGGTAACAACACCAGTAGGTATATGCAGCAGCTGTCCTCATATTTTATTGAAACTCTGTATTACACTACACCAGCTTTAGGCAACGTGTTGCGGCCGATGTGCGGTAGACAGCCTAAAGGTTCGGTCAAGCTGGTACGGACAGATTACGGACTGAGTTTATTAGGATTGGCTTTCGAAACACGTTATTTATATAGTAATTATTGACTTATCAGTACCACCCTATTAAAGTAAGGTGAGTCGATGTATCTGAGCTAAGTCGTGTGAAAGAAAACACAATAAAATAGGTTATAGTTTATTAGTACCGGCCGACGTCCAATTCCCGTTACGAATCTCTCTGCGAAACTATTACAATACTACTTTTTCGGGCAATAAAACGCATTCGCTTTATAGGTTTTGGTCTATCATGATTATGTTGTACAAAATAAGCGAACAGTACATCATCAACGGTAAGAGCATTCGCCATGCAGGCCCGATCTCGATTGTTACATCGCACCACCGTTTCCGTTTTCTTCGAAGATGACCCCGAGCTTGTTCAGTATAGAATCGATAGCTATTAACCTGTAACACTGTGTTTACCCTTCATAGATTGCACAAAACTGTATGGCGCCAGTAATTCTGAAAAACAAAAAACGTACTTCAACGTTCCATTTACTCGTTCGTTACAAATTTTTTAATTTAATTTAATTTATTATTAATTAAATTTAAATAATGTTTGCGAATATTAGGTATTTGCAAGAAAAAAAATTAGGATGCCATAAAAAGATCAATAAATCACAAATAATTTTATTTATTGATTACGTATACCTAAATCAGACACAAATGACTAGAACATTAAAGTCAAAACTAAGTGTACATAATTAATACACAGATCCTTATACCTATTTATTTTATGAAACTGAAGCTTTTAATAATAATTTTAGCGATTTTATTATTTATGTTTCCAGTTACAACGATAATACTCGATATACACTTCATTTCTATATCAGACTTAAACTATAAGAGATCAATTAAAAATGTCAGGTACAACACAGAAGGATGAAGTAGACAAAAATTCTGACTTGAAATTGCACTAGATTATAATGTTGTTAATTACATGTTTATAGGTAGTTAGTATAATGGTATGGAATATCCGATTTATTATGAAAATCATTTATAAATGTTCCTCAACAATTAGGTGACTACATGAGGATTACAAGTATTCCTAAATATTAATAATTCAAGCAAAAACTACTGATAACACACGCACCTACATATAAATTGGGTGCAGTTGCTAAATATAAACTAGCCACAGTGGCTTTTAATGACAATACATTACTAATAAAGGTAAGAAAATGAATTTTGGTGGGTGATGTGATGACATAACCCGACCGTACTATTTGTTATTGAACAAACAATTATCTACTTCTACACAAACACAATACACTCACTACACAAGTACACATAGAACGAATATAAATGAAAGCCACGACACATTTACACATACCAAAATGAAAGACATATGACGCCTAGTAACATAATACAAACTTAAATCTATTAAATATCTGTAATTTGGTTGTACAATTCTTGACAGTTTTGTGTATCGCTCTGGTGACACTTTCAGTTATTGTTCACCACTTGCGGATAACAATTAATTGAAAATTAAACCCCAAGTTTACAAATTATCTGTTTTTTTCGATTGACATTTGCGTTACTCTGTAATTTAATGTTATTTGATGAGCCAAAGTTTTATAGTTTTAGCATTGTGCTTTCACTGTGTTATTCCGATTAGCTTAGCTTCCCCTTACTTCTTCTTGCTTATAAATGTCGGTAAGGTCAAGAGATATTTAACTTTATTAATTTTAATGGTTGTGTTCTCCAAGCATGGTCAGCACAGTTTCGTCGACGGTGATGGCAGTAGCCTTGCAGCGTATATGCTGGCTGCTGCACCGCCATCTTTGTTTCCGCGCGTCACTGCGAGACTTCTGCAAACAGTAGCGGTACTTGCCAACCTGCAGTATCGGATTCCCCACATTTGACTTCACGATACTCCAAGTATTACCTGAAACAATAAAAAATGATAGCACTATTCTGGTAAGATAAGAGTTGCTTTCTTGATATTAAAATAAAGTCTGTTACAGTAAGTTCTAATATAAAACATGCATCATTATATTATTTAAAAAATGGTGAATATAAAAACACAGTAAGACACAAATATTTTTATTGATTGAAAATAACCCGTTGTTCTAACTTATAGCTAGTATTAGTAAGTAGTGATCACATATTTTAAACCGAATTCTATTATTTTAAATAGTTGGATCGCTCAATATCCCCGAAGTTATTGAGGCGATTTTGCTGTTGTTTCTTCAACGATCATGGTTATGTTCTCCAGATTGATGAACCACTTCGTTCCCCACAGTAATGGCTACTGCTTTGCAGTTTAACCTTTGCTTGCTGCACCTCCAGCTTTTCTTAATATAATCACTGCGCTTTTTCAACATGTTGTAACGGTAGCCATCTATCACCAACATTTGGTTTCCAACGTTAGACATTTCGTATTTTACAAATTTCGGTAGTCTTGAAACTAAAAACATACAAAAACAAAGTGCTAGGAACATATTATCGACACGAAACCTTCGAATCTTTGAATTTAGTGCACGCGAGATCCAAAACAATACATAAATTAAACACCAAATATTTTATTCGTTGACTAGATATTAAGATGACTAGTATCTATGACATTATTCTCATTAATCAAGTGACCAGAATGTGTATAATTACATAATTATATCTTCAATTATTACTAGGGATTAGAGTAGGTAGAGCAATTTTTTGTACTTGCGATACGTTGTGAATGGACACTCCCGGAATCCCGGGATTTGATATATATATTATTAAATAAGTTAGAAATTACTTTGTAAAAAGCTATTCACGACTCTTATGAACGAACACTATCCCTCCACCCCTCTGACGGGTAAGTATAAGACGTCGACACGTTTCAGGTGAATGAAATTAAAAAAAAATATTTTTAATTTTCTGTGACAATTTTGTACAGACAAGTATCAATAGCTGTTAAAAACTTATTCTAACGTCCTACAAGATCATGTTACCTTACAAATGTCCATATTAACATCAACGTTTGCGGCCACTGAACCAATATAGCTCTACTTAATCCGTTCCCTGATTATTACGCAACAGCGAAATACATCAATTATTATCTAAGTGGAATTCCTATAGACTAACATTTTCTCTTATAATATTAATAAACATCAATAATTCATCTGATAATATAATAATAACCTTATGTCCACACTAAGACTATATCCGCTGAAGTGCTCGCGCGTCATTTTATTTATATATTATATCATTTCTAAAGCTAGGTATAATCTGAGGTGTGGATGACGCAGTCCTGGGTAAGGGCATGTTTTTAATGTTCATACCAAAAATAAATAAATATATTACATTCTCATCCGACTATATTATACCTCAGCATTATGCTCAGCTCATGTATAAATTATATCAAGAATAATAAGGAATGTGTTCACACCAATAAATATCTAATAATCAGAATTTAAACATCAATGACTAGATATTGTAACACTACTTAACACGAATTAAGTACAACGATTCATTTAATATAATGCGTGTACATAGTAAATGATACTGTTGCGTTCCTCAATGGTTGTGCGTTCCCCGTTGTTTCACAACTCGATCGTCGACCGTCATGGCAGTGGCTTTGCAACGCAAATGTTGGCAAGAGCACCGCCAACGTTGTTTGGACGCATCGCTACGTTTCTTCTGTAAGTTGAACCGGTATCCGTAGATCACCAACATTGGGTTCCCCACGTTGGAATGCGCATATTGGCACATCGGGTATTCTGTAACTAAAAGTTAAATTTAGTGCCTGTCGGGAAAGGGCATTTTATGAAGTTGATGTTATTGTGATTTTGAGTTACAAATCTTTTACTGAAAAATTTATATAATAATATGAATATAATGCAAACGGGATATTAAAAGGCATGTTCAACAAGTAATTTAGGTTTAAAACAGTTTTGTCTTAAGTAGAAGAATAATTTATTCATTGACTAGGTATTGTTCTCAATCAAAACATATATTTATTTAGAATAAAGTCATGTTCATAATAAGAAGTGACTAGAATATTTCATTAATAATAAAGGTACATTAAAACAAAATGTACTTTGGTAAAAGATATTTCAGTTTTAGTAGACATTCTCTGAATAATTTATACATTACAGTTTTCATACACACACTCAACTTGGGAGAAGTTGAACACACACACAACTTACAAGCGTTAAAATAAAAAGGTATCTTTTGTTCTTCTGTCACATTATGTTTTACTAGGGTTTTAATTTTACCCTGGCTGCAAAAAAGCTATATGAACTTTTCCAGTGATACCTATTTAAATCTAATGACTCATAATATCTTATTTAAGATATTTTATTAACCTATAACCTTCCAATTACATTCTTATGTTTTATTTGGTTCAAAATTCATCTTAAAATTACGTAAATTCATATTTTTTCAGTTTTCAGTGACTAGATTCAATGTTCCTTTTATCGTACAGGCGCTAGGCGTCCTTCATTAATTAACATGTAAAGCAAGAAAGAGACAGTCGGAACGTTCTAAAACAGTTCAATTTTATCACATTAAAAACAGAGTTCTTCCTCAATTACCTAATATTTTTCTGGAAATACTTTTCTTTTACAAAATTAACTAAATTATTTCCTGCAATATTTTTATCCGTTGCCCAATCATTAAAAGTATCCATATAGTAAGATGTGTTTGATTAATCTGCCTTAATTGTGCGGAAAGCCCTTCTTTTAAATTGTCAAATAAAGTCGCTGTCTTTCTCTGCGTATTAAAAAAGATTTTTCCTCAAGAACACCTATAAAGTGTTCACGGATACTTATTACTTTTTTCATGATTATGCACCGGACCAAGTATGACCACGGTGTCATTAACAGTGGTGGCAGTAGCCTTGCAGCGCGAGTGTTGACTATTGCACCTCCACTGCTTCCTGACTGCATCACTGCACTTCTTCTGCAGACAGAACCGATACCATCTATCACCAGTATTGGGTTCCCGCATTTAGACCACACGTATCGGCACCGCCTGCCGTCTGAAAAATAAATATGGTTAGTAGCTTGAATAAAATATTGTCAAATTAAAAACCAAAGCGTAGTTAGTGAATACTAACTAACGCTTTTGTTTTCATGTTTAAAAAATATGGTGTAATTTAGCGTATTAAATGAAAAATAAGAATATGTCATGATTTGTTAAAATACAATAATTACAATGTTTTGTCAATTTTATTCATGAAATTAGATTTACAGAGAAATTTAAGTAGGTGGTGTATATGTTTTGGTAAGCATATTGAGGAAGAAAATGTATTGTTAAATAGTTACAAAGATAGACATAATTTATATTGGATAAATACCTATTATTGTTAAATATTGATACTATTCATTTTATTAGCTTATGGTTAATGATAAGTCAATAAATATTAATAACTATTTCGATACAATGTTGCAAAAATACTAATATCGCCAAGTAATAAATAACTACTTTCGTTCTCATTTCATTTCATAAATATTTAAAAAATCATGTTCCTATTTTTGTATAATATTGTGTTATGTAAGGTGGGCTTGCGTATGGTGTGTGTGAGTGTTTGTCCGTGAGGTGTGTATGAGGGTGTTTATGTCAAATCATGGCTGTTTTAAAATACTTTTCAGCACTTTCTCTCATCTAATTTGAGTTATATTATAATTATAACTCAGCATATTTATTAAATTATTATTACTTTATTGGTACCTAATCTAAGAACAAATCGTTCTACCAGTCTAGATACTCAAATAAGTTACAATTGCGAATGCATAGGGATTAAACACTAGAACAATCATTAAACACGATTTTTTAACAAAATTATTTAGTTGTAGCTGTAAGTGGGATAAGTATTGCAAATGGATTTAAAAAACAGTCGCTTCTCGAGCTTCAATTTCATCGTATTAATTTTAGAAGTCCCTTTATAAGTAAACATTCGGTTTCAAATAAGGGTTCACTTTGAACAAAACCTCGGTTGTCTTTTACTGCCGGAACTATCCAAATGCTTATTAACCCTGCGTTTGGTCGGGTATTGTTCATGATCGTGCCATTGACGTACATCCACCAAGTTCTTTCCAATAGTTACTGCAGTAGCCTTACAACCAAGACTATGACGACCACACCTCCAGCGAGTCCGGAAAGCGTTACTCTCTTTTTTGACGAGGGTGTATCGGTACCCATCAATGACTAACATTTGATTCCCCATACAAGACTCCTCGAAGGAAAAGTTGTGTGTTACAACTGAAACATAACACAAATACCAAGGTTAAACATTCGTTAGTTTTTTATATGAATATATGGACTCCTATATAGTATTTCATGCGTGTTTTGTGTAATATAACTTGCGAAATGTGGGTGTACAGACCACATCTGTGAAGACCCACACCTCAGCCTGCCCCTTAGGAGAAGTAAAGCACTTCTTATACAACCATGCAAGCAAGCCAATTGAAATAGATAATTAATTATGAAATGAAGGAATAGAATTGTTTTAAAATGAAAAATAGAACATGTATAAATTAATTCACTAAAGTACAATGTTAGTTTTATGAAATATTTATTTAAAAGGGATTTCACAATAAAAGTAGAAAAGTCCAAGTACAGAGTTATCCCCAAGATAAGTCATCAACTGAATGAACTACAATCAACACAAAAATAAAGATTATTTTTTTAAATTCATAATCCATTGCTTCAGAAATTATGTCTGAAAACATCTGCGGCTCGACTACGTTACTAACACAATGAATATGAAATTTCAGAACTAATGGCATTCGGATTGTTGCACCCGGTTCCTCAATTAATATTGTTAAGTTGATAACAAGTCAAACTGTAGAATTTTGGTGATTTTTTTGAATGCTAAAAGAGATTAAGTTGATACCTTCCAGTTGATTGTCAACTGAATAAACACTCAGAATTATTACTTCAAAACTTAGTTATGGTTATGAAAATCGTGTGAAGCTATGATCTGATTGTCAAGAGTCCGTAACTTGGCTTTACAGCGATACCGCATTCTATTAGAACATGTCCACCTCACGACCTGAGTTTTACTTCGGTTATCTTTCATTTTAGTATACGTGAATCCTTTGTGTAGAACCATTTGGTTACCCCTGTTTGATATCACAAATATAACTGAAAGGAAAATAAATGTTTTAAAACATTTACAGGTTAAACATATTTTGGCTCGAAGGGCTACATCGTCTGAGGATGCCCCGAAACCAAGTCTGAGTTGCAAGTTGCATTTTAATTATCGCACGTACTGCATGTGCATGCTTTTGCGGAGAGGAGGGCTGTGCACGTAGTTCTAGGTTTTGTGGAAAATTTTAATATTGTTTATTCTAAACCCACACTATCTCTCAGATGTCCGGTAGGGACAAGAGGTCCAGTTATGGCCAGCCTGTCTGCAGTAGCCACACAATCTGCCCCGTCGCCGACGGGGTGCGCTCTTTTCATTCGTTTCTTTCTTGATGACCTTTTCTGCTAATCAAAAATTAATACAATCTTAAAACACATTCACACATTATAGAATCATATTTTTTATCAGACGTGAATTTTTACCTTACTTTATTATTTTGTTTGTATATACCCTACCATCTCGTTAAAGGTTTCGTCAAGCGGGTTTGGACAGATCGCGGACACTAGACACTGATAAATACTTCAGTACATTATCTATCAGAGCTCAGTGTCGGAAGCCGTGCCCGAAATTTAATTTGCCCACACCGGTTTAACCGTACCTTTACTCACAAATCGTAAATTAAGGATGGATAAGACAAAATATAACACTACACAAATTAAACAAAACGATAGATGAACTATATTTACAAAATGTATTAATTACTTCTCATTGCCACGCTGTTTTCAAAAGCACATTCTTAGGTGGCAATAAATTAGTCACTTTAGCGCTTGATTTTTTTTCAAATATGTTCAAATACATTGTTTTTGTAATTTTGAGTCAGTATCTAACAAGTTTAGTTTCAAAATGAAACATATTTCTTACTATTGCCTATGAAACGGCAGGGCATAGGATGATTATGGATATTTTTAATCGAAACGATAACGTCATCGATGACGTAGATAACAGCCTTGCATCCTCTGCAGAAATGAGTAGAACACACCCATCGCTTTTTGATGCACGACCCAGTCTTCTTGTAATAGAAGTTGTAGCAGTTGTGTGTTCAGTCTGATCTTAGTGTTTCCTTTTTTAGGTGTTACAAAGATTGCTAGAAAGTAAGAGAAAACAGGTTTTAATCATATTTTTTATTAATGTTTCCCTTTTGTCGATTCCCTTTACGCCAATTTCCGCTGTGTAGAGTTGAGAGTTTGCTCACTTTTATTCCACGTCGAGCACATGTTTGTATCCTATTTGTTTTAACTAAGTACGCTCATTAAAAAGTTGTCTGTCTTGCAATAAACCTTTCAGTACTTGAACATCATAACTTTATTTCATTCACAAGTCAACAGTCACTAGAGCTCGTTCATATTTTGGTTAAACAAAAAAAGACTGGACTTAAACATATTTGATAAACAGAACACTATTCTAGAAAGTTTTATTTTTAAGAAAAAGGTACCATAAGTAGGTTTATTATATGTACACACAAGTAGTTATCTTAAACATCTTGCAAGTAAATGGAATGACATAGTTAATTACCTATTCTCTGTTTCTTCCACAAAGTATCACGTAAAATAATTTTTAAGTAGTTTTTGCATGAGATCAATTAATATCAATAAAGCCTTTATTATAAACTGAACAAGTTTCGTGTCGTCTTTATATAGGTAGGTGATAACGAAAACTCTTTGAATCGTATAAACAGCTGTAAAATATATTTTTTTGTAAGTACCCTCTCTGCGGTGATACTCACGCGGAGGAAAGAGACGCGCGTGCGTGACTTCGTCGAGGTCGTGAACAAGCCTAAGGCTCATGAGTATGAATATTATTACAAGCAACAATAACAGTATCGTCATTAACTAGCACTAGTTTCGCTCTACAACCCGTGTGTATTTTTGTACAAACCCATCGGCTCGTCGTACCTTCTTCCCTTTGCCTTCGTGAGTCATTTATCTTGTAAAATTTATATTCACCGACAGCTATGTTCAGGTTTCCTTTTTTCGATACAACGAATTGTGCTTTTGTGCCTGCAAATATAAATAAGTATAATAAACAAAGGGTAGTTTTAACAGATTATTTTGTATCTCCTTTTTTACACATTTGGATTACTTGCCGAAAACAATTTTAAGAAATGGATAGAAACTTCAGATGGAACGTAAGGTTAGATCTAAAAAAACTTTTGTACTCAGGTGAAATTATTGTATTTTAGAATACCAAAAATACAAGATCTAAATAATTACAAATAAAATAAAAGTGGTTGACATATTATGTCGAATCTGTATTGACATGTGTGGGTGTGGTGAGAGTAGGTAATGGTTTGTGAGTGGGTTAGTGTAGGCGTGTGTTTGTATATGTGTGTAAGTGTACACATGTGTGTCAATGTGTGGATGTATGAGTGTGTTTGGAGTTATTGTGGGGTTGGGTTAGTGAGTGTGTGGGATGAGTATTGGTTCGTTAGTGTGTGGCGTATGTATGTGTGTTAATTAGTGTCTGGGTTGAACTGTTGAGTGCTCTAATAAACCTTGTGGTTTATTGTCACCTGATACTAATTTTAAAAGAATTGAGCTTATATTTGAGACTGAACAGTTTTAGCTCAAAGATTCAATAAAAATGAGAATGTACATCATAGACTGAAATAATTGTATCATCAATAGTAGTCAGCCTAGCTCTGCAAAGTTTAGTCATGCGCTTAGAGCAGGGCCATCTCGTTTTAAAAGATTTCTCTTGTTCCTCTTTATTGCTGACCATTATGAAATTGTTGCCTCTGTACAGTATCATTTTATTTCCAGTTCGTGTATGTCCAAAAATCGCGTGTTCTGAAACTTACAACACACACACAGTGATTTAGTAAAAGTGCTTTATAACAAAAACAGCTTGAGAACCCGTTTTCAGGGCTATCATGATGAAGATGGAAAATAAAAAATATTCATTTGTTATTATAAAGAAAAGAAATAGAAATGACAAATTAAAACTTTATTTCTTTTCATGATTATGTTCGTTGTAAATTGCAATTATTTTGTCATCCACTATGTGAATACATGCCCTACAATATTTATTCTGTGTACAACACCACCTCTTCTTATTCGTCTTGTATTGTCCAGGTTTCAAATAAAATGTGTTATCACCCACTTTTATATTTGTCTTTCCTTTCTTCATTCTTATCAGGGTGACTGAAATACAAAAATACATGAAAAAATACTTACACATGAACATAGAACCTCCTTTTTTAAAGTCGGTTAAAAATCAGTAAGATGGTACATAATATGATGTAGGTACTTATGTAATAAATTATAATGACACTTAGAACTATTTATCTATAAAATATTAATCTTAGAATAAATAAAGTTAGCATTGTTTTCTTTCTTTTAATAAATTGTAATTGAAGAAGAAAAATGTAAGTGAAAAAGTAATATTTTTTAAGTCATGTTGATTTGCTTATTAACGTTCTGAAGACTGTTCCCGAAGTTAAGACCCAAATATAATTTTAAGTATGTTTGTATATGTATTACGGTTTTTATATCATAAGTTTTGTAAATAACTCTTCTTTTATTCTGTTTACTTAAAATTAATTCACTAACAAGAACGAAGACTTAATATCAATAGATCTTCTAATGGAATTACAGTATATGTTTTTACTTCTACTATTATAAAGAACAGGTTTCTTTTTTGAATGATTGTAAAAATTATTCATTTTCATGATGTTGTTCTATGTTGTGTAGATAACAGCTTTACATCCTCGTAAACAGTGGCTGGAGCAAACGCCCGTAAATCTTCAACCCCCTTGAAGATTTACGGGTGAACAGGTAATCACCGACTCGTAACATCGTTCTTCCAGTGATGCTTGATTCCGTGAATTCGCAAAAATCTACAAAGAGAAATAAATTACTCAGTGTTTTACCGGTTACTATTGAAAATAGCTACGTAATGCAGTTAAGTTATATCTACGGAGGAATATTTTGTAAAGAAAGCCATTTTTCGAAAGTAAGAAAATACAAACCGCAGCCTGTCCGCAATCCGTCCGTATCAGTTTGATCGAACCTTATTTAACCAATAAGCTCTACTGGACCTAAGATAATTGAAAAAAAATAAAAATTACAGTCATACATTGAGATTAATTTAATCAACAAATAAAGTTACACGATCACGAACATTTGGATAAAATTAAGTATATCTACAGACTACGATCTATACTAACATATAGGTTTTTTCCCCGCTTACACACAGTAGTTTACCTAGAATGTGAGTCAATTGTAGCAAGAAAAATGTTTAGTGTGCTCACAGACGCTACGACGCGGCGACGCGCAACGTTACACGTAATAATATATTTTTTTTTAATTTTTAATCTTTTGTTTGAGAATATTTAATTACTTAGACAAACTACAAATAGATCTAAAATAATAATAAAATATTTTAGTACAAATATCAAAATGGAAAAAGAATTACAGGGCGTATCAAAATTTGTCCAATAAAAAGTTTGCAATTCTTTCAGGCACAGTAACTTCCTTACTTAACTTATTTCGTTTTCGATAAAACTTGTTTTTAACATTTTTAAATTTAGGTATTTTTGTTATTCCTTTATCTTTTAGTGTTGAAACAGTCTGTCGGAACGCATCTGGTATAGAAATAGTGCAGTCACTTTTCACTACTTCAATGCACTTGTTAAAGTTGACCTCCAATTCATTTGACACAAAATCAGGCTCACAGTTGTGCCTGTCATCTCGCAGGATGCAGTTATTGCTAGCAATAATTAGTCTCGCTTTGCATATAGTTCTCTTCGAACACCTCCAAATACAGGAACCATCTTTATTTTGTCGGTCTTTGTTATATTTATATCCCGCACGAAGTAGTCCCGAGTTTCCTCGCTGGGATGTAATTATTTCATGTCCAGTTTTATTACTAGACAGACCTGCTTGTGATCCATTTCCTGAAAAGATTTTTTACAGTTAGGTATCTTTGATGATATATGGAGATGGCCAGTTTACTTAGGGCACTCTGCCTAGCATTTAAAATTCATGTACATTAATGAATTATGCTTTATTTTGAATTTAGTATGCTCTAGAATTCAGATTAAAGAGAAATTAACAGAAACATATCATGAACATTGTTGACAATGTCCAAAACGTAAGTCAGGTCTGCATTAATAAGCACTAGATAATCGTTCGGCAATGGAATCAGTTCGTGTAGAATAGCAATGATCTTACATTAAATAATTAATTACATTCATATTAAACTCGTCGACCTGGCTCTACCTTAAGAAAATCATTTGCCGATAAAACGGTAATTACAAAATCTAAAAACGTACAACAAAGTGATTGTAGTTCATCAATCTTTATCTTTTGATCAATAATACTCATAGTTATTTGTTCCACGTTTTTAGTAGTATTCAGCAGTATGGTACCATGAATACGTTCGCATGATTATGTTTGTCTCTAACTGTCACTAAGTGGTCACATAGACATGTTGCTATGCACTTCTTGCTGTTGTGAGTCGAGCATTTCCATAAGTCTTTGTGTCCATTGGAGCGCTTCCTGAAGAATGTGTAACCCCTGTAGGTCAAGATTCGTTTGAACGTTTATAGGTTAAAAACAAATTCCGATCACTAACGCCCAAGTTATCAATGATTATGATGACCACTACAGAACACAATTTCTTGGTCTATCGTATGGATCCTCGCCTTGCACCCCTTGTTGCAGTGGGTAGAACATCGCCATAGGCGTTTTCTTGATCCCAGAGAGTTCCTTTTCAAACAATAACTGTAGCGCCCGACCCACAGGATGTAGCTCCCGCGTTTTGACTTCGTGAAGTAATGATCTGATACATATAATTGAGTGAGTACTAAGGTGAACGCAAACACCGAAAATTTAGCCAAAAGGAAGACTACTTTTTGCGGTTATTTTAATTGAACAAAAAATTCTATTATAGAAATCATGCAATTAGAAAAAATAACAACTTTTGGTAAAAGCTGTTTAATTACTTATTTTTCGGTACAAGTATAACATATTTTATGATACGCGGTTTCAATGTTACAATATGGCAATTAATAGCCAGTCATAAGCCACTTATGCACTACATGAAATTACATGGCGGGTTTGTTTTGAAGCGCACCATTCGGTTCTGACAGTAAAACTTCATGAAGTGCAAAATAGAATGGACCGACAATGAGACCGATCAATTGGGTAAAAATATGCACCCTAGTGCACCCTGCGTGGTTGGTATGTACCTATTTCTTCTTAAATTAGACATTAACAGACTAAAACCTATTTATAGAGACTATAAGTACAGAAAATCCACTTCATTCGCTTTGTTCCTTAACTTGATGGTTATGTTCGCCCGCCACGCTAATAATACTATCCCCGATGGCTAGGATGGAAGCCTTACACCCTTCGGAAGAATGAGTAGAACACTTCCAAAAGTCCTTGACCCCAAAACTGTACTTCTTGAAGAACGTATAACCGTTACATTGTAAAACTAGATTCCCTTTTCGAGATGTTGATCTGTTAACTGAAATTGAATAATGAAAAATATATCCGTGGCTGGCGTGAACACATTGACATGTCGACTTCTATGACTTTTTTTTTATTGGCTTATTACATCCTACGCATTAGGAATTTATATGAAAAAAATTGACAGTTATAGATATACATAATTTTTGGAGCAATCGACTTTGGTAATATGTTGACATCTCGCATTTTGACATGTCTAACTTAACAAAACCTCATGTCAAATTAACGATTCACATGTTTTTGTGATCGAACATTGATATTTTGTTATATCAACCTATACTCAGCACCCAAAATAATATTCGTTATTTGATATCTCAATTAATACACTTAAAAGTTTTGTTTAAGTACTTATTTTAAATTGACAAATTGAAGTGTCAAGCTATTGCCAGCTGAGGTCTTTTTGATTAAATCGTGACAAATTGAGATATCAAGTTATGGCCCACCGAAGAATTTCTGTTGAAATTGCGATATATTGAGATGTCCAGTTACGGCCAACGAAGTTCTGAGCACTAAAAGTAATAAGTATAGGTATCACTACATGTCCGTTATAAAAAACTTGTAACGTTAAATTAATATGTTTAGTTGACAACTTATGTACCCAAGTTGTATTAAAAAATAATCGAGTTATCAAAAAACTTTCGTAAGAAGTAATAATTTTTCAAATATCGCGGCAAATCCCTCGCTCGTGTGTTGGTAAACAAACGTCAGTTTAGAGTTCAGAAGCCACGCGCGCGCGAACCGCGAACGAGTGTGAGTGCTTCAAATTGATTTCGTTTGTTTTTGAGTGTATCTATTGATTGATTTATTACTACAGTGTTTCAATTCATAAGTTGGGTGTATAGTTTGTGATTTGCAATGGAGGAAAAAGTGAGTACCTACCGACCAAACCTTACGGTCTACCTTAGTGTATTATCGTAACAGAGGGAATACCTACCTGATTATGTGACGTGATATCTAGGTATTTCAATATTTGGTTTTTGCAGAATCCGACGATTGCCGAATTAATGGCTAGGAAACGCAAGTTAACAGAACTTCGTGACATTAAGTTAAATTCATCTCGTCAGCGAATGAATGAAGTGGACGAAAACGGTAAGATACAGATCTTATACTCACAAATATTTTTTTGCCACTTTTTAGGTAGATATTGATGAAGGTTGGGAGTTAGTTATCTAGGTAAGTAACATATTGTAAGCCGACGTTCGGAATGGACGTAAAAATATCGCGGCGATTTTTTTCGCGCACTGGATTTTCAACGCTCTGCTTAGCGCCGAGAGTTGAAAATCCAACCAGTGTGTTTGTTCAACGCGTTGGAATGCACTCTGTTGGATTCTCAATGCTCGGCTCAACACCGAGAGTTGAAAATCCAGTGCGCGATAAAATCCCGCTGCGATATGTTTACGTCCGTGCGAACGTCGCGGTCAGCTGATTGTTTACTTGAAACTGTGAACTTAGATGTATGTAGACGATGGGAATCTAGCTGTAGTAGGTAGATATACACCGTCGTGGGTAAGGCCTCCCCCACATTAGGATCGCGCGTTCCTCGGGCGTATGAGCGACGCGTCCGCCGCGTGCGCGACGCGAGCGCGCTGCGTAAGCGTCACGTGTTGCCACCGTGTAACGTGTGTGCAGCGACCGCGCGGCGCGCACACGGCGCTCGCGTTGGCGTTTAAACCCTTCAGTCAAGTCGAAAGTCGAAGGGGTATGAACGCGACTCGAGCGCCGCGCGCGCGTGTGAGTAGCGCGGGCGCCGCGCGCGCTACTCACACGTGCTCGCGGCGCTCATCCTCGCTTCATCCTCGGGCGTTCACACGCCCGAGGATCGCGCACGCCTAATGTGGGGTCAGCCTAATTGTTCTATGAGTAACTTGCTCCTCTAATGTTGAAATCAAAACAAAAATAACTATTTAAAAGAAATGAAGGGTGTGTAGTATAACGGTTTAACTTTGGCTACTATCGTAATAATGATTATTTTCTTTCTTTACCTGAACTATTTTAGATCTGAAAGTTTATGTGTGGGTGTGTGTGTGTGTGTGTTTGAAACGATTTGCATCTGTTACTGCTGGGCAGATTTGGATGAACCTTGGTGTGTAGATAATCTAGACCCTGTAATAGGAATAGGACTCAGCAGTTAGACACCGCTAGTTATTCACCCAAACTAATATTATAAATACGAGAGTAACTGTGTTTATCTGTCTGATTATTATTTTTTATTGCTTCAGGTTACCCTAATCTTGCCACTCCACTGTCAAACTCTTCGTTATTGAGGAACATAAGTAACGATGATCCATTATCTCCTTATCCGGTAATGTCCCCAGCAACCCAAGAAATTTATAATGTATTAATTACTGACCCAAGCCTACAATTAGATAATACGTCAGACATTGTCGAAAACAGTGAAGCGTCTGAAGAAAATGAATCGTTTAATGGCGACAGTGACGACAGTGTTCGTGATCCTGATTTTAACATAAAAAAGTCACAGTAGATGATTCAGAAACTGACTGCGAATCATGTGATGATGCCAAAATTGAAAGCAAAGAATTGATACCAATCTCCGGAAAAATATCGAAAGCAACAAGAAATCCGGAAAAATATATCGAAGTCAACTACGAATGCGAAAATATAGCACCTACCTTAAATACGAAAGAAACACCACAAAATTCATCTATGGATAATACACAGAACAAGGAAACGGGGAGCTCAACGTGTGTGACAGACGAAAAAACGGCCAACCGAAGTGTTTCACCTGAAATGAATAAATATGAGAATGCAGCTCCTACTATATATGAGATAGAAACACCAACAGTGATCCTAGAAAAGACGAGTGAAAGAAATGAGATTTTAACTTTAACTATGGAAACCGAAAGTACTAGTGAAGAAAGGACTAATAATAATACAAAAAAAGGAAGATCAAGAGTGGAGAGAAATGCAAGCAAAACACGTCGGAATACAGGAAAGAGTTATATAACGGAAAAAGGTAAAGTAGTTCCTGACAGAAAACCGAAAGAGTTGAGTTCATGTAGACTAAAATGTGCTGAAAGAATTACAACGGCTGAACAGACGCATTGTTTTGAAAATTATTGGCAACTAGGAGATAGAGATAGACGGGCAGCATTTGTGTCTAAGTCAGTAATGATTTTCCCGAAAAAATCACAAAAAACGGGCAGCAGGACATTAAATAGAGAGTGCTACTGTAAATACATGCTAGAGATTTCTAATGAGATGAAACCGGTTTGTAAAGAGTGTTTTTGTAAAATTGTAGGAGAGACCAAGGGATTTGTTAATGTTATAATAGAAAAAAAAAATGTCTCCCAACGGAATCATTGATGAGGATCAGAGAGGTCGTCAACCTCCCAAAAATAAGAAGACTATCGAAGACATTTCGCTTGTCAATCACCACATTTTGAGTTTTCCAAGTTATGAGAGTCACTACTGTAGAAATTCGACTGGGAAGAAATATTTAGCTGCTGACCTGTCAATCGCCAAAATGTACAGAGAGTATAAAAACACTTCTTCAAATCCTGTCTCGTTAAAATTATATGCCAAATGCTTTCACGACCTCAATCTGTCGTTTAAGCAACCATCAAAAGACACATGCAATACGTGCGATGTGCTGAACGCTAAAATTAAAGTTGCAGATGAAGATCGCAAAATTAATTTAACTGCTGAATTAGCTGAACACCAACATCAAGCTGATAAAGCTTATGCTGAAAAACGTGTGGATAAAGAGAATGTCAAAGCAGATTCGTCTGTTAGGGCATTTGCATTCGACCTCCAGCAGTGCTTGCCGACTCCATATTTAAAAACATCTGTCTCGTTTTACAAACGACAGCTTTGGTCTTTTAATTTAACAGTGCATGATTTAGCAACTAATGAGGCTACCTGCTACATGTGGGACGAGACAATAGGAGCTCGAGGTGCAAACCAAATTGCCTCATGTTTGTGGCACTTCTGCAACAATTTGTCCTCCGAAGTAAAAGAACTGATTTTTTATTCGGATACTTGTGGTGGTCAAAACAAAAACAATGTCGTGGCAATGATGTTTATGTTTTTGCTACATAATCATCCGACGCTGCAAAAGATAAATCACAAATTTCTCCTCAGTGGGCACACACATATGGAGTGTGACTCTGACCACGCTATTATTGAGAAAACAAAAAAGAGAACACAAATGAGAATAAATCATTTGTATGATTGGGTGCAGCTGGTGAGGACTTGCAAAGTTCAGAAACCATTTAAGGTCGTGGTGATGACGGTAAATGATTTCTTGGATTTTGCTGAACTAAAAGCCAAGAAAGGACCCTTTACTATCAAAAAACTGGACGATTCTGGGGACAAATTTCTATGGCAACCTATTAAATGGCTGCAATATAATAAAAACAGCGTAGGAAAAATAAATTTCAAGAAAAGCCTGGATCGCGAACCCACTTTCGAGTCAGTGAACTTTCGGAAAAGAGGAAAAACCACCATAGATGTCTTTAGGTTGAGCCAAATCTCCAAGGAAGCTTTGCCAATCAGTGCAGAGAAAAAAAAGGATTTGATGGACATGATTGACCTGATTGACGATTCGTTCAAAGAGTTTTATATTAATATAAAAACTGTCGGTGATGTCTCTGCATCTACTGATCCAGATTTGGACGAAGACAACCCAGATGAAGAGGATTCTGAGGTCTAATAAAATACGAATGGTCTGCGACGAGGTTGAGGAGTCAACGTAGTTATTTGTGTTAGTAACATACTTGTATCTGTTTGATGACGTTGTTTGTGGTCCAATAAAGCAATTTTCTATTTTTTTATAATTTTTTTTATTGCGAAAATACTAAACTGATAGTTTCGTGGTGTTTGAATTAAATATTTCTTCAGTTAAAACAACATTACTTGATTTGAGTGAGTAGCAGCAAATTAAATATTTTTTTTATGTTTGTCATCTGTTTGCTATCCAATTAAAATAATGTGGTTGTCATTAAATTACATTGTTTACTTACTATAACTTCCCACTCAGAAGGTGAATAAGTTGATAACTGTTGGTGAACAAGTTGACAACTCGGTGCATAAGTTGATAACTCGTTGGTGAACGACTTGACAAGTCTATTATTTTGCAATCTATGGAAAATTTCGTTTATTTATTGTCATCATTGAAAAGATGGCACAAAATAACCTTTAAAACAACTTAAACACATATGTAAAATTAATTAACCGATTTACCAGAAGACGCCAAAACTTTAAAATGGCCGTCCTGACAAATTGCAGTTTTAGACATGTCAACATATTCACGCCAGCCACGGATATAATATTTGAAAATTTACACCGAGGTATTCAGAATGGTTAAAATACTGATATGGAAAGAACGTTTGTACATGCAAAAACAATTTTGAAGAATACTGAAACAGCTACAGTACTTCTCATTTTACAACTACATAATTGTCCACTTGTAGATACTACTGTTTTTCATTTCTACTGAGCTAGAATATTTTCATAACTTGGGATTTACAACAAATTAATAACCATTAATAAAAATTTCGTAACTTTTATAAATTCCTAATTGTATAAGAGTAATTAAAAAAAAATTGTAAGCTGGATAGATATCTATATTTTTTTTTACATTTCACAATAGAGAAATATACAGCAATGTATTAATTAACACAATTGGTTCAGACTAATTTTAATACAATGAGAACGGCCAAAAAAAGGATGTCTTAACTTTCTAAACTATACATTCTTAAGATGCCACTAATAAGAGCAAGAGTATTACAAAGATATCTAATAAAAATCAGCCAGTCACTGAACCCAAATAAAAAAAAATCAAATTGCAAGCGTTCCTAACTAGACCAACTTTAATTGCAATTATTAGATTTGCACAATATCGATGTTCTTTAGCTCCTTCAACTAAACCTCAAGGGCCTCAAGGGCGCAGTAAAACATAGTCACACATATCCATATCCAAAGCACAAACTCTACGTAAAGTGCGAGTGATTGTTATTAACTCTTATAATTTCATTATAAACAGTGTGAGCAGTCGCCCGGCATCGCTTGTGGTTATGTGTTGAGCACACCCATCTTGCTTTTGGCCCCGACACGTGTTTCTTGCAAAATGTGAAGCCTCCGATGCGTAACAGCGTACTACAACGTCGCGACATTTCGAATGATGCTAAAACAGGTAAAAAAACGTTTACAGATTTGTTTTTTATATCGGTAAGAGAGATCATTGTTGAACAGTCTCATAAATATTTTTTTTTTTTTGTGTTCATTTTTATTAGGTAATTGCATAGAGAGATTAAATGGATAAAAATAAAACTGCTGTATACACATACTTTAATAATAACTTGGAATAGTGAGATCCATTAATCTTGTTAGCCTAACTATACAATGTGATAGGGGTGGGACTTCTAACCCGTTAAGGCTGAGTACTACATCTAATTTTATCGCCAAAAAAAATAATATGGGGGGTTGAACCCCCTCCCCCTAAAAATTATGGCTATTTTAATATTTTTTTTAATGTACTACGGCGCGCTTGATACTTTATGTGATATCAAAGGTTGTATGCGTCGTAGAAACAAAAAAAAAACGACAAACGGTAGCTAATAACTTTGGCTAACTAATTCATTACTTTTTTCATATGTTTGATAATGTTTTGGTGAGAAAAAAAATCATTTCTGAATTATTTTGACCGAAAAAATCGCTATTTTTCAATATTTTCACGAATTACTCAAAACTATGTCCCATAAAATTATTAATAATTTGCGCTTACTTAAAAGTATTTGAGTTATTCTTTCTAACGATACCAAAAACATTACCATAACATCATCAATTCTAAGTAGTAGTAGTTTTGTTAGTAAGCTCAATACTCATACTTGACATTATTTGTAAATAAAACCAGTAATACTCATATGTACTTTACATTTATTTAAAATCAAACCTACTGAAAAATACAATCAAACAAAAAATTTTAATGCTTAAAATTAATTGATTAACTGTTCGAAGTGTTCTCCTCTGTTTTGTAAACAGGCGGTGGCTCTTATAGCCATTTGTCGCGTGGTTCGTCTTAATACCGCGGGATCAGATCGAAGTTCGTCGGCGGCGATCCTAATTCTTTCCCGGAGCTCTTCTCTCGTGTTTACCTCGACGAAATAAACTTTTTGCTTCAACCATCCCCAAAGATGATAGTCACAAGGCGTCAAATCGGGCGAACGTGGAGGCCAAGCAACTGTTCCGCCGCGTCCAATCCATCTCGGGAAGACTTCGTTTAGATATTGGCGAACACTCAAGGCAAAATGAGCAGGAGCACCGTCTAATTGTAGCCACATGTGGCGCCGATAGCTTAGTGGCAAACTCATGAGTTCTTCGTTAAATTCATTTTGCAGAAAATGCAGAAATCTAGGCCCATTTAATCTCTCTGTCAATTCAATGGGCCCTATTAAAATATCGTCAATCATGGCAGCCCATACATTTATTGAAAACTCGTGTTGGAATGTCGATGTTCGTACAGCATGAGGATATTCAGCCATCCATAAATGTTGGTTTCTAAAATTTGTAATTCCTCGCCTTGTGAATTTTGCTTCGTCTGTCCGCATAATCTTAGCAAGGAAATCGGGATTGCGACGCACTCTGCGATTTATCCAAGAGGAAAAAACACACCGCGCGTAATTATCTTGGCCTGTTATTTCCTGTGCTCTCCGGAAGTGGAAAGGATGTAATCCTTCTCGGTGTAATATTTTTGAAATAGTCCAGTACCCCAGGCCCGTCATCCTTGAAAGGCGTCTCAAACTTAATCTAGGATCTCTGTGTATGAGATCTAACACGTCCTCTTCCGCTGCCACTGGTAGATCGCGAACACGTTCTGGAGCTGGTCTTCTTATACCATAATTTGCCAATCTTGCGTGAATATCAATAAACGTATGATAACTCGGTGTGGGTCGGTTTGGAAACCTTCTACGGTACTCGCGCACTGCTGCACTGGCATTGCCATTGCAAAAACCATATACGAAATGAATATCCGCAACATATTCGTCATAATTACGACGATTAGCCATAGCGAAACTTGTCCACGAAAAGCGCGAGAAGAAATTTAACAAGGTGTGTTAGCAGTCACAGATTTGTAACGACTAATAATACCCGACAATGGTGACAAGAACCGCTTTACCGCACGTGGTGTATTTATCTTTTTTCCTTGTCTGTTACATTACATTGTACGTTTTTTTACCCTCTCGCACACCTCACAGCATGTGGTGTCATCTTCTATCCTTGTCTGTTACATTACGTTGTAAGTTTTCTTACCCGCTCGCATACCTCGTTTTGTTACCTGCTTTTGTTATGATATGGTTAATGGTTAATGGTTCTTAATACTTGAATTTGTAATGTTATGGTGATGTTTTTGGTATCGTTAGAAAGAATAACTCAAATACTTTTAAGTGAGCGCAAATTATTAATAATTTTATGGGACATAGTTTTGAGTAATTCGTGAAAATATTGAAAAATAGCGATTTTTTCGGTCAAAATAATTAAGAAATGATTTTTTTTTCTCACCAAAACATTATCAAACATATGAAAAAAGTAATGAATTAGTTAGCCAAGGTTATTAGCTACCGTTTGTCGTTTTTTTTTTGTTTCTACGACGCATACAACCTTTGATATCACATAAAGTATCAAGCGCGCCGTAGTACATTAAAAAAAATATTAAAATAGCCATAATTTTTAGGGGGAGGGGGTTCAACCCCCCATATTATTTTTTTTGGCGATAAAATTAGATGTAGTACTCAGCCTTAACGGGTTAGAAGTCCCACCCCTATCACATTGTATAGATCACCACTGACTTCTTACTAATTGTTTTTCAACATGTTTTTCACTTTTTCAACATGTTTTAAATTTCTTTGTTTCTTCTTCTTTATCTTGAAAACTATCCAATTTTCCAAGAAATTTAGTTTATTTGCCCAGTAACTCGATATTGCTTTATTTTCTTCCTAGCCAGTCATGAGGAGCATGCATATCAGTGTAATGCACAATAACATCGTCGATAGTGTGCACTTTATATTGTTTAGAACCAAAACTCTTTTGCCTCGAGCAGAGTATTGAAAGTGAGCAGCTAGATCTGTAGAAATTGCGTTTTTGTTAGACATAATGACAGGTTATTCCTTAGTGTAAAACCAGGAACTCGCCTGCCAGTAACTTGCACAAAGAAATGCAAGTAGTTTGTATATCATTGTGGCATAGGTACTATTGTTATCACGAATTAAAGGCTGTTATGGTACAATTAAGAACAAACTACTAACAGTTCAATCCAGTTTTCAGTGTTCAATCCAGTGGAATCAGAGACAAGTGACAACAAATTTTATCGACCATTACCCTCTGATGATCATGTTTATTTGTACAGTGTAATCAAACACTACAATTTAGTGACTAGGATTAAGTTATACAACAGAGTCAGTTTAAGATAATTATACCTATAATTTTGATAATATAGTTTATTGATAGCAGCAAGTGCCATTCTATAGTTTGTGCGTATCTCCATAGAGAAAAAGGCGTGGGTTTATGTCTGTATATAACTAATGATAATGCTGGTTCATAATTCTTATAATTGTTCCGTTTACAGTGTGGATTGAAGCCCTGTAGCCTTTGTGATGATGTGTCGAACAAACCCATCTGATCTTATCCATATGAGACGATTTCATATAGTAAGCGTAGGGGTCCATCCCAATCAATGGTTTGCCTTTCAGTGATAGCAAGAGAAGAATTCCTGTAAAAAAAAAATATTTTTAAATCCTGCTACATCTAAAAACATAGGTACCTATTTACTGGTCTCTAAATTGGTATAATGAAGAAAACCATTTTCGGGAAATATTCATTTATTCTTAAAGAATCCACCTTGTACCTTAAAATGTTGACATTTCACTGAATGTTTTTATCAAAGAGTCCTGGAGAAAATACCTAAGCTGAACAGTGACTGAGACCTTGCTGCTATGGTACAAATCAATTATGGATCTCAAAGTTCTAGTGAATCCCATTTCTATAGAGGAAAACGTGCTAGTTTATATCTGTTTGTAATTAATGAATGTGCTCGTTAATCATTTTAACAATTGTTCCGTTCACTGTGTAGATCGAAGCCCCGCAGCCTTTGTTATGGTGTGTCGAACAAACCCATCTGAGCTTATCCTTGTAGGATTTTTTTATATAGTAAGTGTAAGGGCCTATTCCGATCAATGGCTTTCCTTTCTGTGATCGCAAGAGGAGAATTTCTGTAAACACAATAATTGTTAATTCTTTTTACGTCTGCTATACGAGTACGTGCCTAATACAGGTAGGTTCCTATTTTATGGTAGGTATAGTTGGTATCATAACGAAAACCATGTTCGTGTAATATTACTTTAATTATTTCGAACAAAATAACCTTGGAGAAAACATGAACCTTTAATTGCAACATTTCGCTGCATGTTTTAAGTGCCATCACACACAGTTTTGTTTAACGCAAGCCTAAATTCTACAATTAGGGTTTTAAAATAAAATACAGATAACTTTTACATTTTATAATAACCAATTAAACCTAACTTCATCCACTTCAAATCTCATTGGAATTCTCGTGTCGTATTGCCGTCCGGACTGTGAGAGTGAGAAAAGGATGAGTACACCTGTGTCTGCACACACACTTGTAAACTAATACATTTTCCATTGTCCCTGCAGGTTCAACTTCGATTAGGAAGATTATTACATAGATACATTATGATATGATATCTAGACATTATATGATTTACTTATAACAATTCTGGATACGCTAAGCTACTAGTATGAAAATCGAAAAAATAAACTATTTCATCGTTGATTGTGTGGACGACTGCCTTACATCCGTACTTGGCATGGCTGGTACATCTCCATCGGACCTTCAAAGAGTCTTCCGCGCAATTTCTACGATACCGGTTTCCAACTATTATGAGAATCCTTGATCCTTTGCTGTTGGTGATGAATACTGGGTGAAGATCTGAAGGAAGGTGGTAATGTTATTACACGCCGTTGATAAAAAATAGACAACCGGGAAATTATTAAAACTCATCCATATAGCAATTTAAAAACAAGGCACCCGTTTATAATTAGGATACCTTGTTACTCTTTTGTGAATGCACAATTATAACAAGTACGGCTTCCAGTGAAAGGAAGGAGGTAAGGAGTATTTTAGCGAATATGATTTATGGCTGGATTACGGCCCAGCCCCTGTCACAGAGAGGAGACCTGTGTCCCAGCAGTAGGAACATTATGTGTCCTAAGCGACCACCGCTTTAATTTTTAAGAGCTCGTATTAAAGGCACAAATAAAACTTTAACATTATTTTCGTGTTTTATTTAAACGACTCTCTTACGAAATTACACAATTTTTATTTTTTATTTTTATTTAATGTACCATACAGCTTGATCAGCCAGCACCTTACACCAACAATATGGACTGACGCACAAATTCACAGACAGTGTACCGACGACGTGAACTCAAATTTGCTGCACCAGAGACCCCTGACATAAGACAAGCGTCAATCACTTTCAAAGCGTAGCGTCCTTCTACGAAGACTTTCAACAACTGTCATAAGCTTTTACATCATAGTTATTGTTGATAGAATGCCTTTTTAGTGGCACAAATAAAAATGTGTTAATTTTTGGGGTCGGGTAGAAAATTACATCAATGTACCTTGTATTCGCAAACAACCGTCTTTCACAAACAACTGTCACAACGTCAACGTGCCATAATCTAAAATTAAATAAATTAAAGCAAATTTAATGGATACAATCGAAATAAGTAAGTATTTAAATAAGGAGGTAACCCTAAAACTATTAAGCGCATGGGCGCAAACCGCAAACAAACCAAATACAAATTCACTTTTCAAAAAAATTAAAACAAAAGCGAAGGGCACTAAGGCCGAGATAAATAAATACTACTTAACATGATCTATGGATAAGATTATTGTTCCTGTTTCTCTGTCTGAAACTGTTAACAGTTGAGTTTGACAATCGCACGACTGTGACAGGGATACTGGTTCGTAGACCATGTCTTAATAATAAAGTCAGTCTTCCCGCAAATATACAGTTCGTCGCAATCATTTACCACACATTTGTTCGGAAAACCCGAACATCATCGACCTTATTGGTCGGTGCAAGGACGCGCCCTCACGCGATGATCGCATATAATTTTATTAAACGACGGAGTTAACTTCCGCAGGTAAACGTAGCGTTAACATCTCAGCCTTAATGTAAACAGCGTAAAAATATATTAAAACCACACTACAACCTTATTCAACTTAATTTGTGTTCATTCACAAAATAAACAACATCGTTATCGACTGTGTGTAGTCTTGCTGGACATCCGAAGCGCTCGTGTGTCGCACACCGCCATCTTACTTTATCCGAACATATTCTATTAATTCTGTACTTTACGTCACCAATCATAAGGATGTCTTTTCCTCGGCTGCTCCGAAAAAAATATGGTGTGAGCGATAGACCTGAAATAAATAAACAACATATTATGTTTAATAATAAATATTGTTACTATTATAAATGCGAAAGTTTGTGAGGATGGATAGATGTTTGTTACTATTTCACACAAAAATATCCAACGGATTTGGATGAAATTTGATAAACAGATAGTTTATAACATGGGTTAACGTTGATGAAGCTAAAAGAAAATAAAACACAAGAATATATAAAATTTAAAAATAGCAAGTGCCTGAAAAGTTCATGTCAAGTTACATAAATACAAGAACACTTTTCGCATGATTATTTATTTATTACAGTCAAAATAATTCATAGTTAAATTCCATTTTCTTCTTTTTCTTGATGTCTCTTGGTGGATGCTTGTGGTCTTCCAGAGCGTGCACTATGACGTCATCAATAGTAAGGATTTTGGCATTACAAGACGTGTCTGAACATCTCCACTTGATCTTATGTTGAGGCCCACAATGTCGACTGTAAGTGTATCCATTCAGAACTAACTTTTGTTCTTTTCTTGAGCTAACAAAGTTATCTGTAAAGTAAAATTTTATTCATATGTTAATTATATACCCTTGGATTTAAGGATACGACTATAATAAAATGGCAAACAGGTTTGAATAATGAAATGAATTGAAAAGGATCAAGTTTTTTATTTAATTGAAAAAAAAAGAGCGTAGTATTGAAAATACTATATTTATTTAACACATAGGAAAAAAAGAGATGGTAACGAACAGGGAACTGTGTAAATCTAACATCTTTGCCCAGCAGTGAAAGAAAACTAGTTATACGAGTCAACAAACAAATGGCATGAAGATGAAACGAAAAACTTTAAAAGTCTACGAGTCTGCGGATGTCTCTCGGTGAGTGGTTGTGATCTTCAAGAGCGAACACGATGACGTTATCAATAGTATGGATCCTAGCTGAACATGTCCTATTCGAACATCGCCACCTGATCTTGTGTTCAGTTCCATAACGCCGATTATACGTGTACCCATTCAGCAGAAGCAACTGACGTCCTCTTGTCGAAGTAATAAAATTAACTGAAATATAAAATTTTATTCTTAGAAAATACATATTAACGATTGGAAACACCAATAAAAATCATCAACAGGACTGAATAAAATCAGTTGTATTGAAAAATATTTTTAATAATAAACTGTCAAAATTTATTTATTAAATATGAAAATAGAAATTATACATGGTTAGATAGCAAATCAAGCCAGCTATGAATCACAAAAAAATTTTTGAAGATCAACAAGTTTGTTTCCATCTCTCGGTGGATGGTTGTGGTCTTCAAGAGCGTACACGATGACATTTTCAATGGTATGGATCCTAGCTGAACATGAGCGGATTGAACATCGCCACCTAATCTTATGTTCAGACACACAATTTCGATGAAACGTGTATCCATGCAGGAGTAGCAACTTATTAGCTCTTTTTGTGAGAATAATCCTTCCTGGAATGTAAAAACCAATGAAACCAGTAAATACAGAAAATATTATTGGGCAAAAGAGAATGTTTACTCCATTTGGTACAGCGCGCTTACATTACCCTCAACTTTATTAAAAGATTATTCTGCCTGTTGTCAATGTCAGACGATTGATAGAAATGTATCAAAGTTAGTCTTTAGACTTGTGGGGAATGTGGGCCTAAAGCCCGATGTGAGTGGAGACTCATGAGTGTGTTTTCCTGTAACCTCTTTGGTCTCACGGTCAATAGTCATTTTAAATACAAAAGGGAGCAAATAGAATTAAAAATATTAACTATTTTAATGTTTTTTTTTAAACATATCACTGCGACTAGTTTGAATGTGTAATTACTAATTTTGAAATTACGTACAAAATTATTAAATGCTTCATGAGTAAAATAAATTACGGTTACTAAATTAATTCTATTCCCAGCTTTAGCCGAAAGAAACTTTCGCTTTCATTTTATATTGCCAATCCGTAGGGTCATGTGTGTGTTCTCCTGTGCAGCCTATGACCTCTTTGTTGTACATCTTCACTCGAACTTGGCACTTCTTGCTGATCCTTTTCGAGCAATACCAGGTGCGATGACCGAAGAAATTGACGCGATTTGTGGAGTACGTGTGGTGACCGATTTTGAGCAAGTAGCTTCCAGTAGGCAGAGGGATCAGCTCGTAATCTGAAAATAAGATTCAAATTAGTGACGTTTTTAAATGTAGTGTTTTTGTTAAATTTCACACTATGATAGGTTCTTCCAAAACGTTTCATAACAACATTGAGTGTTTGTAAGAACGCAAAATTACCATCCTGACATTTATTAGATGTTCCAAAGTTTAAAAAAACTAACAATATCATCAAGATCTTTATTTAAATGAAAAACAGTTGTTTCAATAATTCAATAAAATTCTTCAAATTAACATCATTTTAATTATCTATTTCTTTCCTAAATTAAAAAAAAAACGGAATATCATAATTATTTTAATAAACAGAATAAATTCAAACATACTTTCATGGACATGACGTATGATAGGTCCTCCTTAGAGATACCTTCACACAAAATTAAAACTTTATAAGGCATTTCACTGCTGGACCAAATATCCTAATGTCATCAACATCATCATTATCACGTTGCTAGTTGCTGAACAAACCACTCTTGAAACATTTTGATGTACTACGTATTCTTGGTAAGTACCTACTTCAAAATTACTGTGAATATTTTTATTATTACACTAGATGATATACAATAAAGCTGTGTCCACAATTGTAATATGTCAGCAGACACCGTGACCGTGACAAGTACTCGTGACAACAACTAGTGTCACACAGTAATCCGAACAGTTCTTTCACAGTTATTTTATCTCTGACAGCTGCAGTCCATTAGCAACCGTATGGTCATGACGATAAACGTCACTATAATTTTGACAGAATTGTCAGTGACCTAACAACAACCTTATTGCACCGATCATAAAATAACACTGTGATTTTGTGATGTGAGGGCGGAGGTAAGGTGAAGCAATTTGGTTTCTTGAGACAATACACGGATAATGTCACATACCATCGCTTGGTACGGAGAAATGTCCGTTGAAGTAAAGGTTTGTGTAAATGGGTACATACAAGTTGCGCACCAACTGCAGATACCAGGAACCGATACTTACTTTAATATCTGTAAGAGTCCGGTTTCCGGAACCGTGTCCACAATTTTTCCGTACCGGCTAAATCAAACGGGAAAGGTACAAACATTGGACAGCGTGTATCTAACGGTGGTTATGTTTACCAGTATACTGTACGGTTACGTTGTCATAGGTGACCAGAGAGACCTCACAAGCAGTTCGCTTCCTGTGCTTGCAATACCATTCTTCGTTTTACAGTAAAATTTGAACCCATCCCTTTCTAAACTCCATTTGGTGCCTGGAAAGGCTGAAAATGAAGGTAAACATTAGGTCCTATACGTAATTATAGATTGTGACGGAATCGTGGAAGTCGTCATTTTTTAAACAAAAATGCGACAAGGTGGTTTTGAGAAATAAATTCATAGAATTTTTAATTCATAATTTATTGAGTCAAAACTAAAACTACTCATAGACAATGCTCAGGCTTAAGATTAATAGTTACACTTATGTACGTTCTCACTAAAACCTAGGTGACACGTAAATTAATAAGATTTTCAACCCTCGGCTCAGCGCCGAATTTAAACTACAATAGTGCGCTTGTAATCTTATTTCGGCATTCATTTAAGTGTCGCTTAGTGTAAGTGAAAATAAACACTCATTCTCTGGATAGCGCGCGCTTGGTGCTTAAACTTAGAGATTTTATATTACATGCATGGGTATAATTAATAATTGTTTATCGTTAAATTACAAAATGATTGAGAATAAAGTATGCTTTGTAAAGCTCCGCACTATATTTCGTCATCACCGCACTATATTTTCAACGATGGACTTAGCTTGCAAACCGTGATGCCAGTCATAGGCCAATGTCTGATTTTTTTTTTTTTTTTCTGATGGGAAAATCATCAAATGACCCCTTCCCCCCCCGCTCAAATACAATTATTTAATGTTACAGCTTCATGTACATAATATAGCTCTACCCAATTCTGATATACTTCCCCCCAACTATACGATAATTGATAGGTGGATGTGTGTGTTCATAATGCCCAAACTCAATAACATTTTGGCGGTTAAACACTAGTCTTGCCTTGCAGCCTTTACCACAGTGTGAGGAGCACCGCCAATGGTTTGTCCCTTTCAGCTCATATTTCCGGTAATGGTGATAGGTGTAGTGGTTTAGCAGAATCAATTGTTTTCCTGAACGCGATTCTACAAAGGTGTATTCTGAAAGCATTGATAAACATCAGAAATTCACATTATTGGTCATTGCAATACTTTACTTTAATCTAAACTGCACACGACGTGAACTCACTGCTATCACAAGCCATCGGGAACCATTTGTTTCTGTGGTGTCTAGAATCTTATTTCTATCACCAATCTGGTAAAATGACGTTAACTTCTAGATCTTATAAATGTGATTTATTTCTAAATCTACTATTTAGATATAAACAGAGGTGAAATAGTTTGATAGCTTGATGTTGTGAACACGTGTAAAGATCATAAGATTTACCAAGAATAGCATCCACTTTTGGAAAACTGGTATCTTTTTATTACGGAATAAAATATTGGTTTTAAAAACTTAAACAACAATCAACACATAGTTTATTTGACAAAACAGTAAACTTATTTAAAACGTGCTCAGTTCATGACAATTTAACATACTTGCCGTTGAGAATTAAGCGCTGTGGTGGTGGATGACTATGATGACTGTTCACAGAAAAGATGTTCTTATAACAGACTATCAATTACCAGTCTTGTTTTGCATTTTTTACTGTTGTGCGCTGGACACCTCCAAGTTTGAGAGCCTTTCTTACCGGAACGGCGAAGACTAAAATTGTAACCTTGATACAGTAAAAATTCTTTTCCCGATTGAGTTTTTACTAGTCTGCATTCTGAAACAGAAATTAAAACAAGAATACATTATGTATAATTGTGACAGGTGACGGTGGTTATGTTTACCAGTATATTGTACGGTTTCATTATCATAGGTGACCAGACCTCACAAGCAGTTCGCTTCCTGTTGCTGCTTGTAATACCATCGCACGCACGGCCCATTGTTTGTTTTACAATAAAATTTGAACCCATCCCTGAAATGTAAAAGGCTGAAAATGAAGGTAAACATTAGGTCCTATACGTAATTATAGACTGTGACGGAATCGTGAAAATCATCATTCTTTAAACAAAATGCGACAAGGTGGTTTGAGAACTAAATTCATAGAATTTTTAATTTATAATTTATTAAGTCAAAATTTATTAAGTCAAAATTGAAGCTACTCATAGACAATGCTCAAGCTTAAGAGTAATAGTTACACTTATGTACGGTCTCACTAAAATCTAGGAAACACGTAAATTAATCAGATTTTCAACCCTCGGCTCAGCGCCGAATTGAAACTACAATAGTGCGCTTGAAATCTTATTTAGGCATTCATTTAAGTATCGCTTAGTGTTAGTGAAAATAATACTCATATAGATAAACTATCCAGAGAATGAATTATGTGCTTAAACTTAGAGATTAAATATTACATGCATTACTACCTGTGAGTATATTTAATTGTTTATCATTATAGTGAAAGTATGCTTTGTAATTGAAAAAAGCAACGCAAATATTTGGACAAACGCTCCGTGCTATATTTCGTCGTCACCGCACTATATTTTCAACGACGCACTTAGCTTGTATGGCACACTGGTATGTAAACTACTAGCAAACCGTGATGCCAGTCATAGACATTGTATTTAATTTTACACCCTCATGCATATAATATAGCTCTACCCAATTCTGATATACTTTCCTCCAACTATACGATAATTGATGGGTGGATGTGTGTGTTCATAATGCCCAAATACAATAACATTTTGTCTGTTAAACACCAGTCTTGCCTTGCAGCCTTTACTATTGTGTGAGGAGCATGTCCAATGGTTCGTTCCTTTCTTCTTAAACTGCCGGGAATGGCCATATGTGTAGCGGTTTAGCAGAATCAATTGTTTTCCTGAACGCGATTGTACTAAGGTGTATTCTGAAAGCATTAAAAAATATTAGAAATCCACATTATTTGTTGTTGCAATACTTTACTTTTTCTAAACTGTTTTTTTCTGTAGTGTCCAGAATCTTATTTCTATCAACAATCTGGTAAACCGCTGTTAACTTCTGGTACTTAAAAAGTGGTTTATTTCTCAAACCACTATTTAGATATGAACAGAAGTAAAATAGTTTGACAGCTTGATTTTATGAACACGTGTCAAGATCATAAGATTTGAACAAAAATCCAGTTTGGGAAAAGTCGTATACTTGTATTAAGGAAAGGATGGATTAAAAAACTGAAATAATAATCAACACCGTTTATAGTTTAATTAGAATAATTGAGAAAACAGGATTATTTAAAACGTGCACATTTCATGACAATTTAACATACTTTCCGTTGAGAATTAAGCGCTGTGGTGGTGGATGACTATAATGACTGTTTACAGAAAAGATGTTCTTATAACTGTCAAGAACCAGTCTTGCTTTGCATTTCTTACTGTTGTGCGCTGGACACCTCCAAGTTTGACAGCCTTTCTTACCGGAACGGCGAAAACTAAAATTATAACCTTTATACAACAGTAACATTATGTTGTTGATTTTGCTGTACATTATATTACAGCTTAATATAGCGTACTTTCTCATTGAGGGCCATCTAATAGCCCTCGTCGTCTTTGTGATATTATTTTGTTGAGCGAGTTATTTGCATTCTATGATATTTCCTAAGATATTCATCTAAATGAAATGGTGTAAAGAGCAATTTTAGTCACAATTAAACACTAAAGGTGACTAACATATTTATTTTGATAAGGATTAATACTTTGTCAGAAAAAACACCTTCGCAAATAAAGCATTATATTTTTCCAAATTTTTAAAATCATAAAAATGGTTATTATGAGTCAACTTTAAAAGATAGGCATAATTATGCTGTCGCGGGCTTTTAAGAGGAATAATTCCATCATACATTATTTTCGTGTAACTTGTACTATTTAAGCAGCGCACGCCACGAAAGGACTATTTTTTCCGTCTTAATTCCAAATATCGTCATTCAAGTAGCTTTCTATCGAAAAATGTGTTTAAATTATAGCCTATAATCTTCTCATCTAATTCTTCTTTTTATTGGTGAAAACCGTATCAAAATCTGTTCAGTAGTTCCTGAGTTTACCCCGAACAAACAGACCCTCTGCCCCCCGGGGGACTTTAATTTATAATATGTAGTGATAGTGATGATGATTTGTAGTATTTCTGATAAGTTCGTTCTCAGTCAGTTTTAGGCCGCGCCTCCTCTCGGTAAGTGGAGATGGGTCGTACGGCCAGTATATGGCCAGCGCAGGTTGGCAGATGTCACATGTTTTCACGATTTTTGGATGCTGGGAAAAATGTCTTTATTTTTTCTTAAACATTTTAAGAGCAGAGGTAAAGTTAGAAATCATTTAATTTTCTAAATTACAATAGAAATACTTAATTTACTTTTTGTCATCATTTACTTTCTTAATGCACCGGTGGTGGTACATAAAATGAATTTGACATTAATAATAGGTTCTGGTGTCAGTTATTCAAATACTATGTTATTCTATAGTAAAACCGTACCGTTTGCGTATAATGATAAAATGTAGGCCGTGAATGTGTATGCTCATACGCCCCTGTTAAAATGGTAGTATTGTTACTATCCATTAATAATGTGGCTTTACAGCATTTGCTTTTCATAGACGAACACCTGCAGCGGTTTAGCCCAGGCTTTGATTGTTGAGTATTGTAATATGTGAACCCATCGAGCATTACTAACCAGGTCCCTTTTTGAGATTTGACGAACTTGAAATCTGAAAGAGATTAAAATATTACCATCTTTTCTTTACCGTAACAAGCTGCTAAACTATCGGCCAATGGAAAGCCCCTTGCTTGCCGGAGCTCTTAACACGAGCACGTCCACGACGCTACTCACAGTAACGTGTTACAAACCCAGATCACTAACATTAGTAACCTTAACGTGCTATTAGTGATGTGGTGGTGGTACTAGTGGTTACTTGATGTTCTACAGGTAGTTGTTCCGGGTCTGGCTGTTTGTGTATGTGAATTTTAAATGTTTGTAAACGCATCCACGATACAGGTGAAATTCCCAGTGTGAAAAGAAAAAAATGAAAACGTGTTTACAAAGTAAAAGTTTTATTGGTGTATAAACATGATTTAGTTTTAACTAAATACATAAAATCAAAGCAATCAATTGGGTATGATCTCACGCGAACGGTTTGGTAGCCCAAGTAGCGTAGTAGTGGATTTCAGGATAAAACTCTTTCTTTAACTTCTTCAAAATCGAATAGCACGGATAAAAACCTACTACTTGAAATTCCATCACATCGTACTGGTTTTATGTCCAATTCTTACGCTGTCTCAACTATAAAACTCTGGAACGCGCTACCCCTTGACATTAAAAAAGCTGAAAGCAAAATGGCTTTCAAAAGAACAGTTCGGAAGTACTATCTGAAATCAGACTAAATTGCTCACAAGCTAGATATTAGTTAGTAGTCATAGTAATTATTATGAGGTTTCTCGTATTTGGACTATTTGTATGTATTATAATATATATTAGTTTATTTAATTTTACTGTATATATGTGTATTGGTATGTACCTATTTATGTATATCAATCTATGTTAACAAATTGGTTTTTTTTCTTATTTATTTTTTTTGTACTCTATCACAATGCTATCCTATTTGACCCAAAGGTTGACTGGTAGAGAATGCCTTGTGGCATTAAGTCCGCCTATGTACCACTCTTGTACATGAAGTTTAAATAAATAAATAAATAAATAAATAAATAAATAAATAAATAAATAAAATAAAAGCTTGGATTCGTTTCTCGCACTACTTCTTAATAGGCCTGTGTTAGTCCCGCTTCAACAAACATAAACAATGAACGTGAATGTGCTAATTTGTTTAATTTCCCCTGTTCTTCTTCGGAGGTATTTGTTTCATTGTTACCGCATGTTTCCTTGCTTTTCTGGGACTTTTTGTTAAATCTTTTACAATTTTTGACGCATCTACTTTGCCCGTCTCCCGTAGTTTCATCTGTTGCAAACGTATATTCATCTGTGTCAGATAATCTAAGTTCTTTAGTTTTACGTCTTTTCTTCTTTCTAAGAACGACTTTTGAGGTCGACCGGGACTTTCTCCTACAACAAAAAGACAATAATTGTACTCAAACAAATACTTTACATTTAGGTCATTACTACCTTTAAAATTAAAATTTAAGTTATAAACTACGTAATGTACGGAGAAACAAAATGCTTCAAAGCACGACAAAACAATAGAGGTAATAAAATTTGGGGATCACCTACCTGCTTTCGGTAACGCAATGCATCCTTTAAGCCACTCGGCATTATTTTCTAGGAATCTGGCCTTTGTACTGCGAGCAGCTAACCATTTTTGTTTAAATTGATGTGTGATGATCGATAGTTTTTGCTTTACATCAGCAATATTTTGGTCATTTTCTGCATATTTATTGAGCACTTCCCGCCCCATAAATTGCAACGTTTCATTAAAAGTTGAGGTATTTGAGCGTTCCATTATATTAAACAAATCATTTCGAGTCATAACTCTCATTCCAGAAGAGCCTATAAAACAATACACAAAATATAAGTAAAACTTCATTTGCTGTTTATCGAACGTGCCTACGGAAAAAAATCACCAAAAATAGAGGGGTACTTTGGAGTGGCTGTTTTGAGCTTAATTATATCTTAAAAGGTCTACTCTATAACCAACCGTTACAATTTTGGCTTAGAATTGATGAGAAATATATTAAAACTTCCTTTGATCTTCCAAATGTGTTTTTTATAGCAGTTTCTTGGTGTTTACTTCTCAAGGATATAAATGAAGAAAGACTTTAGATTAGTTGTTAAAAGTAAGTGCCAAATAAAATACATACCTGGTTGTGCACAATCCATAGTGAAAACCAACACAAAATCGTTCAGTCACAAGATGGCAAATATTTGAAAATAACGAAATCTGAGCGCATCAAACAATCACACGAACACTTTTGGCGAACGGTAACTTCCGACTGAGCCCACGGCGTGCTTAAAGGGGCTAGCGCTTTGTTTTATTGCTATTGTTTGGAGAAGTTATCCTTATTTTTGGAAACAATGGCTTTTCTGTGGTGTCTAGAATCACATTTCTATCACCAATCTAGTAAAGTGAAGTTATCTCCTGGTTCTTAAAAAGTGATTTTAGTTATATACAGTGGTAAAACAGTTTGATAGCTTGATTTTGTGAACACGTCGTATCACATCCACCTTGGAGACACTGGTATGATCGTATTAAGGAAAGTTGGTTTTAAAAACTTAAATAAAAATCAACACGGTGTATATTGTACTTAGAATAATATTGACAAAAAAGTAAAACTTATTTAAAACGTGCATATTTATGATAATTTAACATAATTTCCGTTGAGAATGAAATGTTCTGGTGGTCGATGACTATGATGACTGTTCACAGAAAAAATGTTCTTAGAAATATCAAGTACCAGTCTTGCTTTGCATTTCTTTCGCGCATGCGCTGGACACCTCCAAGTTTGAGAACCTTTCTTCCAGGAACGGTAATGAGTAAAATTGTACCCTTTATACAGTAGATATTCCTTGCCTGATGTGGTTTTAATTAATCTGTATTCTGGAACAAAAATGAAAACAAGGATACAATACCACATTTGTGATAGTAGGACGAAGTAAGCTACGAGTAAGTTTGTAGAATTACGAAACCTTTGTAGCGATCACCACGTTTGTCTCGGGCCTCTGGTTACTGACTTATGCAATAAAATTTTATTTTTAAAATGTATGATAAGTTCTCTGGGAGTGGACAGAGGCATAATCGAAGCGAGTCCAGTAAAAGATGGCAGATATCATATTTCTTCGAATTTTTGGTACTGGCATAAATGTCTTTCTTTTTCGTTTACCATTTTAAGGGATATGGTAAAGCAAACCGTTCATTTTCTAAATAATAATAGAATTACCTAAATCAATTCAAATTATTTACTCGTTTATACTAGTGGTACAATAAATGTAACATTAATAATAGATTCTGGTGTCAGTTATTCAGATACTGTAGTCATTTAAATACTTATTTATTTTTGCACAATTTTTTTCCTTTGATTATTTTAATTAACAGACATAGCTGGTGAATGGTGGTGAGTGTGTATGTTCATATTTCCCTGTTATAATGGTAGTATTGTTACTATCCAGCAATAATGATGCTTTACAGTTTTTGCTTTTCATAGACGAACAACCTCCAACGGTTGTTAAACCCAGGCTTCGACTGTTGAGTATTGTAATATGTGAACCCATCGAGCAGGACTAACCAGGTCCCCTTTTGTGATTTGATGAACTTGAAAGCTGAAAGAGATTAAAGTATTACCATCTTTTCTTTACTAAATTCTAATGTAAGTCCCGTTAGAAACTATGAATTTCCTAGGTGGGTGGTTACGGTTTTCATCTACAGATACAATTTGATTATTATTTAAGTTCAGCATTAGTTTAGCCCTGCAGCACTTATGAGCACATAATGTGCATCTCCAGTGGTGAGCATCCTTGCTCAAACGAGCATAGCAGTAGGTATGACCCTTGTATAGTTTCAAGTTCTTCCCTCGTTGCGACTTAATGAACTCGAAATCTGAAAAAAATTACATAAAACAGCATACCATGTATTGAATATTGACCAAAGCACAATGACAGTCGCTTTCAAAGGGTTTCGTAAGCTTGTTGACAGCTTATATCAACCCACAGAATGACTAAATTTCTGATTTGATTGAGATGATATAATTATGTATTATATTAATATAAATAAATAATTGAGATTTTCAGTTGAATTTTTTCGCAGGAATATTATATTGTAAATAGTTAAGTAACCTTGTTCACCGCTGTGAGCTGATGTACTTGACATCTGAAAATGCAAGTATTTTAATACCACATAAAGACCCCTTTCACTGTTTTCTGTCAATGATATCTCATTGACAGAAAACAGTGAAAGTGGTCTTGACGGAAATGTGGTGGAATTATAATAGCTACTGTCTATAAAAAGTCGCTATAATAGAAAAAAAAAATTAATACAGAAAACAAATGAGGTAATTAATAATTTGCTAGCTCCTCGTTTAGGTAATTTTTTAGCTAAAAATCTTAACTATGAAATAAATCAAAACATGGGATTACACAAAGAGGCACTTTACATGCTGAGCACTGTATCCTCGACCTCTTGTTTCGAGTTTTAGAGCTGCACACCCGTCAGCGTCGCCACGAGCTCAGCTGTTCATGGCGGTGGTTGCCCACATTAAGCAGGAGGATCTCATCAGCGACTCCCACTGCCTTCTGCCAGTTTGTTGACGATGTTGACCGGGTCTTTGAACGTCGTGACTGGGTCTCCAAGTTGTTCGGTACAAATTCCTTATGTCGTTTTAACTGTGTATCCCGAGGTGAACTACTGAACACGATTTCTGAAAAAAGTGATGTTTCCTAAACTCGACTATCAGTGTACGATAACAATTACGGATAATATTTAGTACCTACCCTATCATGGAGTTAATTGTGTCATAAAATTTAAAAAAAATGCATTTAGAATTAACGATATTGTCATATAATAATATTATCTCGTATAGAAAAGAGTTGATTAGGATAGGTGTGTGTCTAAACATACCTACTATAAATTACATATTATACATTAATATCATAGACACCAAAATATATACACATTTCAATAAAATCGTAAAACAATATTGACTTTGTTTTTCAAAATAATATTTTAATATAACATTATGAACATTTTGAAAAACTCACTTGCTTTTAAAATATTCACCTTTATGCAAAATATATTTCGGAGGTGCATGATTGTGGTTATCTTGTACGAATAAAATGTTTCCGTCTAAATCTAATACTAATTTAGCTGTGCAGTTTCTGTGAGCACAGGCTGAGCATCTCCAATGATGAAGACCTTTGTTCTGGACGAGGCGCCTGCGACAGAATGTGTAGTCATTGTACATGATGAGCTTCATGACGCCTTCTACTGACTTAATGACTTGGTAACCTGAAACTGATGTGTAATGTTATTTGAAATGCAGACTGTTGTATTTTATAAAAGAGTTTTTAATGTTAAATGTAAGAACTATTCACAAATAGATATAATTTTGGAAGAGGATACAATGAAAGAGTAAAGTCTTGAATATATAATTTGAATAGCACAGACAACTAGGTGACTAACAAAACAGAGTTTAAACGTAATTCTAGTATTTTTAATTCCAGGTATACAAATAAACTGAGTATTAAGAATTTAAACTATCATGGTCACTAACATTATTATTTAGACAACAACAGCTGTTGCAACAGCTTGCAACAGCGCCGAAATATCGGGAACTCAATAAAAACAGTAAACATGGTAAATATCCCGTTTCTAGTCTAAATAATAATGAATATTACACATAGTTAATAGAAGGTCTACACTAAGTTATCCCTAAACATATTCAGATGGAACTACATCAATTGCATATTGTAAAGTTTGTAACTTATAATCAATCTCATGGCATGTGAGTGCCGGATGACTATGGGTAAAGCGAGCATAGACAACTCTATGATCTCTATCAAACACTATCCTTGCTCGACATTTCCTCGTATTATGACAGGAACACCGCCAATGGTAAGTGCCTTTCTTTGGGCTATGTGTATGCCAGCAGTAGGAGAAGCCATTGTGCAGTATCAAATCTTTTCCCTTTTGTGACTTGACGAACATGAATTCTGAAACGAAAGTCAATAATAAGTGAGGTGGACTGTACGGTCCGCAACGGAAGTTGAATACACTGATAATTTTAATCATTGAAATAAGACACTAAGTTAACAAAGTTTACAGGAGGCTGTATTACTCCAACAAGATTATTAGACACTTGCTTGTAAACATAACTTTTTTTATAAAAAAATTTAGACATCCGGTTGCTCAATTGAGAATTTTAAGACAGAACTTGTCGAACTCTAACATTACTTATGGTAGTCCCCGTGAAATTCAAAATTTCTTAGTTTTTTAATATTAGAATTTATTTCCAAGTAATCTTAAACTTAACTTAATTAAAATCTCCTTAACAAATTTGTGGCGATGAAATTAATTTAATTTAATATATATGCCATTGCGAATAATAAACCGGGGTGCTGGATGATTGTGATCATGATTCGCCATCTTGATTGTATTGTCATCAAATAATATGACTGAAGCTCTGCATCTCTTGCTCTGCTTCGATGAGCATCGCCAGTGGTTGGTGCACGCTCTCGCGTATTTTCGTTGGTGACAGAAAGTGAAGCCGTAGGCCAGGAGTAACCGGGAACCGTGACTTGTATTTATAAACTGGTAGAATCCTGGACACAAAACAATGTATTTAATCTTATCGCAACTAAGACTGAGACACTGACATTAGTAATAGTAAAGAGATACGATTCAACCATCTACCGTATTCAGCTACCATTCTTAATCTCAAACAGTTGGCAATCTTCCAAAACGCCAAAAACAAAGGCTATCTGCGTTAATAAAATAAAAATAAATAAATTCCATTTATTTCAGGCCCGAGAGCCATATTAAAACCAAAATAGATCAAAATACAAATACAAACACATAAATTATAGCTAAAACCTAATTATTCACATTAATAATTATCAGAATTACATAACATTTAATTAGAAACATTATTGAATTAAATTAAAAAGTTAAGTCTTGGGCAAGTAACTTTTGCTTAAAGCATTTTGATGTCAACAGTTGTAATGTTAGGCATAGTTTCAATCAGTGTTTTAAGAACATATCGGGCTCTTTCTCGGGGTTCGCTCTCTTAGATAACAAAAGGGTCAGTGATTGCATCCTGCTAAAAGAACATCTAAAGCGAGTACCTGAAATAACTCTAAAGAAAGTGGACGCTATGGAGTGTTGGTAAAACTAGAGAATAAGAAAATGGAAGAGTTAAACGGAATTAAATTAAAATAAACAACAGCAGCGGTGGCCCAGTGGTGGCGGCCCTGACTTACGGACAGTAAGTCGTGGGTTCGAACCCAGGCAGGTGCAAACCGGCATGTCGTAGAACCAAAAATTCGAAGACATGTGACGTCTACCAACCCGCACTGGGCCCGCGTGGTGGATTATAGCCCATTCCCTCTCATAGAGAGGAGACCTGTGTCCCAGCAGTGGGAACATTATAGGCTGATTATGGTTGGTTAAACAAAGCATACATCAATTTTATTCTACAAAAAAAAATCACGCGTCAAAAATGGTATTTTTAATAATATAAATATAATAATACAAAAAATACGATTTTTACCCTAAAACAACCAATTCTACATCGTGGTGGTGAATAGTAAAGTTGTATTCCAAGTTACTAGATACAATTTTTTCGTGACTGTTTACGACTATTGTTGCGTTGCAGTTGTTTCTAGAGCGTCCTGTGCACTTCCAGTTGACAGTTCTTCTGGTAAAAGAGTGGTATGTGAACTTTACAACATTATTTTTAGTATATGCGAAAATAGTTTGTTCAGAATAAGTAATTGAATCGATTCCAATAATTTTTAAACCATGTTATATTTTTTGGTCCCAAAAATGTTTCAAAAGGTTATAAGTTGGACACCGAGCGACACTAAGTACCTATCGCAGTCATTTAGGTACCTACTGCCAAATTACTACTATGATCAATGAGCTCAAGACGACACTGGAAGGGCGCGCGCGGCGACGCCGCGAGGTGACCACGTTTTTGTGCGGACAACCAGGTAACAGAACAAGCCTATAACTTTGTGATTTTTCATGATACAGTTTTGTAATTTTGTACGTTGATTCTTTACATAATAATACTAGACACGGGATAAGGGCAAGAGAATGATGACACGTGTTTCAGTTTTCGTATAAACTAAAACTAATGTTGTATTTACAGATTTTCTAAGCTTGGAATACATAAAAGGCACGAGATGTTCAAAGGATTTTATTGGTTTATAACTACAAACTACATCTGAAGAACACAATTATGGAAAAAAATTAACTAAATACACAAATAGGAGTAAAAATATATACAGGGTTAAATTATATTAGCTAGCGAAACTCCAAAGAAGTGATTAATATCGATATTTAAATATAATGAAACAGGAACAAAATATTGATGGTGATTTATGCAGATAGTAATAGTTAGCTGTACTTGAAATATTTTCATACGTCTATGGAGTTTTGCTAGTTCATTAAATTTTATTGGACCTTGTTGAATGAACTTCAAATATTCAAAAAAAGAAACGAATATATTTCAAAATAGCGACAGAAATTCGAGATCTTCTTTATTACATTCTGAAATATTCTGCATTAACGATAAAGTATTTGTAATTGTTATTAGCTTGACCCACTGTACTTAAAATCTGAAATTAATTATCTTATCTGATAGACGATTTGTGGCAAACGAAACAAAAAACAAATCAACCCAATTAGACCATATGTTTAATAATATAATGAAAAAGCTATGATATATTTCGCGTTTTTTCAGACATGATTTTATAAGGATATAACTAAAAATAAGAACACTTCGAATGCAATCAATATTGTAAATAAACAAATAAGAGCACAATACATATGACGGCGCCACCGTCATTATTTTGTAAACTGCGAGTACAACGGGCAAGCAGTGAACAAACAACTGACCGACGTCATTTCCAACCCCCACGCCGAGCGATATATAAGGCAGCGCGCGCGCACGACGCGGTTCAGTCGTTCGTCGACCGTTGCCCGGTGCACAAGTTTGCAGAGTAGTTTATATAATCGGTGCAGACTAATTTAGTTATTCTAATTACGAAAAATATTGTGAAAATTAATAAGGTTTATTTAATCGAAATAAATTAAGTGATTGAGTGAAGACTTTTGTGTTTTTTTTTAAATAATGTCGGACCCTGATGCTACATCAGAAGTTACGGATCTACCCCCACAATCATCGCAGTCAAATGCGCCGAGTAATCCAGTCATGGAGCAAATGATGTTATTCTCGACTGGTATGGAAGCGATCTTCAAAAAAATCGCTGACAATATGACATCTTGTCAGCATGTTCAGCATGCACCGACAAAATTAGTAAATTATGACCCGGATGAACCTGAATCCGACGTCGTTAATTGGTGCACACTCAGTGAATTGATAATTGAGCAGAAGAAAATAAAAGGAATCGACTTAATCCTAGCCCTAACACACTCTCTTAAGGGGCGTGCGGCAACGTGTCTAACGAATATCAAACTTGACCAAATATCATGGCCTGTGATCAAAGAGATGCTGATATCAAGATTTGCGAAGCCTTTGATGATGCAAGACCATTTCGACCACATCATCAAATTTCAGTTAGACGGCAAAGAGAGCCCTGCTGAAGCGGGAATGCGATTATGGCAATTAATCGAGAAGATTCCAGAAGTGAATATGCCAGAGAAAGTGATCACAGGCTTTGCCATTTCGGTACTGTCGCAGTGCGATGACAAGATTCGTCGAGAGCTAAATTCAGTGATTATAAACGACAAAAGCCAGTTATTTCGCACGTTACGCGGTTTCACATTAAAGAGACGTAACGAAGACATCAGTTCGACTGATCCGGACGCAAAACGCTTTAAAAACAATATTCCGTTTCGCGGCAACTGCCACTTTTGTGGTAGACACGGTCACCGGGGTCAAGATTGCCGCGACAGAAACAGATTCATCTCAAAGAACTCTTCAGTGGCAGTCAGGGCGGAGCTGCCGTGTTCTTCAGCCCCCCCTCCGCGGAATCCTCGTCCATCTGTCGCCTGCTACGTGTGTGCCGACCCCGGCCACGTAGCCTCCGCTTGTCCCATGCGATACAAGAAAAAGGAAGATACTGCGGGCGCTACCGCCAGCTCCAGCAAGCAGGTCAACGTGTGTCGCCGAGCTGCACATGGAGTGGTTGAGATAAGTGGTATCAAATTACCTTTTGTTTTCGATTCTGGGTCGGAGTGTAGTTTAATCAAACAGAGCTATTGTAAATTTCTTAAGGGCGAGCAGTTTCATGAACAAATAGTTTTAAAGGGCGTAGGCAATAATAATGTGATTTCTATGCTACAAATTAGATGTCCCACTGTAGTTCAAAATCTTAATTTCGACATCACTTATCACGCTTTGTCAGACGATTTTCTTAGTGAAGAAGTTTTATTAGGCCGTGACGTTTTAGAACTAGGAATTTCCGTTCAGATTAGTGATGATCATTTAACTTTTATTAAGAAAAAGATATCCAACTCTTGCGCGCTCTCGCATTTTCACGAAGATACGATAGACACCGACCTCGTAGGAAATGATAGAGAGCGGTTGTTAGGCATACTCAAAAAATATTCCATCAATTTTGTACAGAGTTTACCAACGACTCGCATTAAAACCGGTGAACTAAAAATTGATCTTATTGATCCTGCTAAAATAGTTCACAGAAGACCATATAGTTTGTCTCCTCTAGAACTTGATATCGTTCACGAAAAGATTCAAAAAATGTTAGATACCAATATAATTCGAGAAAGTTCGTCCCCGTTTTCAAGCCCCATCCTATTAGTGAAAAAGAGAGACGGTAGCGATCGTTTGTGTGTAGATTACAGAGAGCTCAACAGCAATACTCGCCCGGATAGTTACCCTCTTCCTTTGATCAGTGACCAAATTAATAAATTACATGGAGCTTATTATTACAGTATTGTGGACATGGCCTCTGGTTTCCACCAGGTGAGGGTTCATGAGGATACAGTGGAGAAGACTGCTTTTGTAACACCAACAGGCCAATACGAATTTTTAACGATGCCATTTGGTCTTAGAAATGCTCCACAGGTGTTTCAAAGGGCTATTAATTCCGCGTTAAAACCGTTAAAAGATGACAGAATCCTGGTCTACATGGATGATGTCCTTGCAGCATCGGTAACCGTTGATGAAGGCCTTTCTCGACTAGATAAATTGCTAGAGACTTTATCTATTGCTGGATTCTCATTTAACTTTAAGAAATGCTCTTTTATGAAAAAGGAGATCGAGTATTTAGGCTATGTTGTATCCTCAGGAGCTCTCAAACCTAATCCGCGCAAAGTTCAAGCCTTACAAAATGCCCCAAAGCCATCCACAGTTAAACAGGTTAGGCAGTTTATTGGGTTAGCAACATATTTCAGACAATTTATCCCAAATTTCTCAAAGTTACTCAAACCCCTGTATCCACTTACTTCTGGCAAAGGCCGCATCATTTGGACTACTGAACATAATAAGATTCATAGCGAAATAGTCAGATACTTGACCACAGAACCAGTACTCAAAATCTTTGATCCCTCTTTGCCCATCGAGTTACATACCGATGCCAGCAGTGACGGATACGGGGCTGTCCTAATTCAGAAGTATGACTCTCTTCCAAATGTTGTAGCTTATTTTAGTCATAAGACCACTAGTGCAGAAAGCCGCTACCACTCATACGAGTTGGAAACGTTAGCAGTTGTAAAATCTGTGGAACACTTTAGACGCTATCTCTATGGCCGACATTTTACCGTGTATACGGATTGTAATGCTTTAAAAGCCTCTCATTCAAAAAGGGACCTTACACACAGAGTCCATAGATGGTGGGCTATTCTACAATCCTATAATTTTGATATTATCTATAAAGAAGGTAGAAACATGGCTCACGCAGACTTTTTATCCCGTAACTCCCCTCTAGATATTCAAGATAACGTAGCAGATTCTAAAGTAATAGTTCAGAAACCTCTAACTTCGAAAGTCGTTAACTTTTCAGAGCTTGATAAGGGATGGCTATCCGTAGAACAACAACGAGACTCTGAAATCACGGACTTGATTTCTAAAATACAATCAAATCAATTACCCTCTGAAATCGCACACACTTACGATATTAGGCAAGGCATACTGTACCGTAAAATAGAACGAGCCAAAACTACTAAATGGTTACCAATCCTTCCTCACTCCTTGATATGGTCGCTTATTAGCCACGTTCATAATGATATAAAACATTTAGGTTATGAAAAAACACTAGATAAGTTGTACGATCTTTACTGGTTCGGTAACATGTCCAAATATGTAAAGAAGTTTGTAGATTCCTGTGTAGTCTGCAAGTCTTCAAAGGGCCCATCGGGTGCGCAACAAGTACGCCTGCATCCAATCCCCAAGGTACCACTTCCGTGGCACACTCTGCACTTGGATCTTACAGGGAAACTCAGCGGTAAGAGTGACCGCAAAGAATATTGTTCCGTCACTATTGATGCCTTTACAAAATATGTCTTACTGAAACACACATTGACATTAAATTCCGTTGACGCTATTAAAGCAGTAAAAGACTCAGTACATTTATTCGGAGCGCCAAAAAGAATAATAGCCGATCGTGGGCGCTCTTACGACAATATAGATTTTAGAAACTTTTGTAAAGACAACAATATTGAGTTACACCTTATCGCTACGGGTGCCTGCAGAGCCAACGGACAAGTGGAGCGCGTGATGCGAACTCTTAAGAGCTTGCTCACAGTAGCTGAAGGTAACTCCGATAGGTCATGGCAGGAACAGTTAGGCGAGATCCAACTAGCCCTTAATAGTACCCGATGCAGAGTTACAGGCTTCACCCCAATCGAACTGATGTTTGGAGTTCAAGGTAACTCGTTAGGTATTTCTAGAATAGCTACGAATCCCGATAATCCTAGTAGACTAGATTTGGAAGCGGCGCGGTCTAGTGCGTCAGACAATATAAACAGACTGGCTCAGTCTGACGTCATTCGCTTTAACCGGGGTAAGGCTAAGATAAAACCCTTTTCTATTGGAGACTTTGTTTTCGTAAAAAGTGAAGAAAGACACCAAACTAAGTTGGACCCAAAGTATAAAGGCCCCTATAAAATCACTGCGGTCTTAGAAAACGATAGGTACGAACTAAAACTTGTTAACGGGTCTAGTCGAACGTACAAGGTCGCCCACGAGAACTTACGCGAAGTACCCCGCGGTCCATTAGGTTTTATAGAAGTAACTGAAAACTATAATGATGATGACGTGACGGCGGATGTTAGCCAGCGTAATGTTGTCCATGAAACTGATCGTGATAATGATAACGTAGCTGTGATTGGTGATGCTGAGGATGAACTTTCCGATGGCGGATCTGTTAATAGTAGCACTGTATCGGCTAGTTCACGTACCTTGAGCGCTAGTAGTCATAATATAGAAAGTTCATCATCAGATTTACCAGAGTCAATAAATGTTGTAACTGATGCCATTGTACACCACGACAATCGTAACTAATTAAAAAAAAAAAAAAAAAAAAATTGTTCAAAAAATGTAGGACAAAAAAATGAGAGAAGTAATCAAAAAATTTAGGAAAGAGTCATTGAAGGGAAAATCCGGTCCAATGACTCTGCTAAAGGGGTTGCGATCCGGCCTAGCCCTCCGGCTATAGGGATTGCAATCCGGTCTAGCATGTTTGGCTATAGGGACTAGTATCCGGTCTAGCATTCGCTAAAGGGATATTTGTCTGGTCTAGCACAATCGTCTCCAGTTTTAATACTGATGAGATAACGTAGTAGTTGTGGTAAGCTGAAGGGTTAACCGGGCCAGCACATTTTTGAAACCTTTTGTTAAAGATCATACTAGATAGAGAACAAATAATGCCAGGATGAACGAACAGGTTATTGTTTTGTTCCCACAGATGCACAGTAGACGCTCGAGGACGAGCGTACGTCAGTATGGCCGTGACGGCGCCACCGTCATTATTTTGTAAACTGCGAGTACAACGGGCAAGCAGTGAACAAACAACTGACCGACGTCATTTCCAACCCCCACGCCGAGCGATATATAAGGCAGCGCGCGCGCACGACGCGGTTCAGTCGTTCGTCGACCGTTGCCCGGTGCACAAGTTTGCAGAGTAGTTTATATAATCGGTGCAGACTAATTTAGTTATTCTAATTACGAAAAATATTGTGAAAATTAATAAGGTTTATTTAATCGAAATAAATTAAGTGATTGAGTGAAGACTTTTGTGTTTTTTTTTAAATAATGTCGGACCCTGATGCTACACATACATACTAAACATACATTTCATCCAGGAAAACTACAAATTATATTCCCAAAGACTTTATTTTATTCTTACTTAATAAATTCTGACATATTCGCCATTAGAGTTACAAATAAATCGCAGTGGTGGATGGCTATGGTCTAGGTCACCGGATATTATTTCACGACCATCACGAACTACTATTTTTGCCTTGCAGTGTTTGCTGGTTCTTAATGAACATTGCCACTGGATATCCGCTTTGGCAGAAGCCTGATATTTTGAACAATATGTGTAGTCTCTGTGTAGAATTAACCGCTTGCCCTTCCTCGAATTGATGTACTTGAAATCTGTAATAAAACTATATTAATCAAGATCAAATTATTTAAGATAGATCATTTAATACCGGCAAGCACAATAACCAGTCAATTGAATCACTACGAAACCGACATATTTAAAGAACTTATATTTTTAATATTTTATTATTAAACAAATCAAAGTACGATATCATAAAATGTAACAATGGAAACAAGAAATTAAGTTTTGTAAGACATTTTATTATTATTTTAAATTCTAACATATCGGCCACTAGGATTAATACAAAATCGCAGTGGTGGATGGCTATGGTCTAAGTCACCAGATATTATTTCACGACGATCATGAACTACTATTTTTGCCTTGCAGCGTTTGCTGGTTCTTAATAAACATTGCCACTGGACAGTTCCTTTGATAGACGACTCATAATTGAAACAATATGTATACTCTCTGTGTAGAATTAATTGCTTGCCTTTTGTTGTATTTATGTACTTGAAATCTGAAATAAAGTGGTTTCTCAACGTCAAGATAAAATGAACAATAAATCATTTGTAGTAGTAGGTATGAATACAAAATCAAACTTACTCAACCGTTAAGAAAAAGATGTGAAGTGGTTAAAGTATTTTATTGGAATTACACTACAATGCTTAAGTAATATTCATAACTAGATCTAAGGAAGATATGGAATCTATGGGTGCTTGCAAGATGATCCATGTTTACAGAACGGACAAGTCGATACGGGTCGGTACCGATCGCACACAAAGAAAATCAGGCGCATAGGTACTAATGCATACCTGTGCATGTGTGTTTGATTATTATCCCCGCACCAATCGGTACCGATCAGAGTAGACAATTCTTATTTTTGTTCGTTATTCGGAAGAAAATCAGTTGTCACACGGTACAATAGATTCTGAAATACTGTCCATTGCTGATGAAAAATGTTGGCGGCTGATGGCTGTGCTGATCTCGCTTACCAGGTACAATCTTATCGTCATCATCGACTACAAGTTTCGCCTTAAATTTCCTTGTGGTGCATGCTGAACATTGCTAGTAGCTAGTTCGTTTCGTTGAAGAGTAATTGTTAAAGCTGTATGAGTAGTCTTTGTACAGAATTAATTTCTTGCCTCTCTTCGAAGTTATGTACTTGAATTCTGAAATAAAGGCAAGTAGTATTAAGTTGAAAAGTACGTTATTTCTATTTTAAATCTGCAAAACCAGATATTGACATATTAGTTTGGTAATTCGTGGCACCCATGATGATAATTGTTTTGGGGTTTATCAGCACAGTGCGAACTCTTGGTAAAAAAGCTGAATAGCGAATTCGACCACTTGAATTGAAAAACTTTGCTCTCGATTTCTGTCTGCCCTGTGCATTGTCAGTAGCTAGCTTTTTTTGACAGAAGACTAATTTAATGTAGCAGTTTAAGAGCATTTTAGTGTACCTACTCATTGTGCAGATTTTTCTTTTACCTGAATTTGAATTGATGTACTTGAAATCTGAAATAAATTCACCTTGTTACGTAACAGAAAGGTGGCTGACATTCTAAGTATAAAATACAACACAAATCGAAAGTCATTAATAGACAGGTAAAGTTTTAAGGAATTTATTAAAATAGTAAGTTCATAATTGCAAGATAATAAGAGATCGTTCTGAGATAGATAATTAATTATGGAATAAACGCCTACCGCGTAAATATTTACAAGCGCTATATTCAAAACATATTTCAAAAGACTTTTTAAAATTTCGTTCTTAGAAACTACATCCTTTAATTCGTAAGATTAATGTATGATGTCCAACAAAAAATATACACAAATCATGACAGATAAAAATGGACAGCAAAAAGTATGACACAGCACGCAAAAAAGTTAACAACTAAAGTAACAAATTAAGTAATAATAAAATATATTTAGACAAATTAAGGTAAAACACAAACTTTGGTAAAATTTTAAAATATAAAATAACATTTAATGTTAAATTCTTAATGTAGTAACAACAACTAGATTTGACTAGATTCAATACTTAAAACAAATAAAAGCGCAAAACATCAACCCGCTGTCGATAAAAATCTTTAACAAAACTGTCTAAGAATCATCAAAGAGTTCTATTTATTTAATTCATTAAAAAACATTGTTATACATGAAGCTTTCTACGGGCACACATTAAACGTAAGGGCTTTGACGCAGCAAGCCATAGGCTCAAGATGAGGTCTATAAACATTCATTTAGACATGCTCCCGTACAGGGCAAGGGCTTGAACGTATAGTTTGACAGATTTCAGACGATTAGTGACAAGTATCCCACTAATATTATAAATGCGAAAGTTTGTGAGGATGAATGTTTGTTACTCTTTCACGCCAAAACTACTGAACGGATATGTATGAAATTTAGCATACAGATAGTTTATAACCTGGATTAACACATAGGGTACTTTTTATTCCGGTAGTATGATTTCGTGGGACAATTATCTAACTCCACATAAGCATAAGCTACAAAACCTAAGTTCATGCTTAGTAACTTTTATTGGCCCTAGATGATTGATTTCTAATTATTACATATTAATACGAATATTTAGTGCATCGCTACATTTTCAACTAATAGTCGATGAATTACCTAAAAGCTAGATAGAGGAACCGTGGGTACACAGAAACATGTAAAACGGGGAAGGAGTGAACCAGAATAAACTAATAAAACTAATATCTAATTAGAAAGAGACATTTCACACTTTTCTTGGATAGATTCCAATGTATTCTCCATTTTTGATATAGAATTTGGGTGGAGGATGGGTGTGGTCCAGGATAGACGTAATTATGCCATCATCATCAACCAATATTGCCGCCTGGCAACTATCTGTAGTGCGGCTTGAGCAGCGCCAGTAGGAGGTATCTTCCACAAAAGAGTAATTACTAACGAAGTATGGATACCCTTGGTACAGAATTAACTTCTTGCGTTTCTTCAAATAGATTAACTGGAAATCTGAAACACAGAAACCCATTTTACAATTGGAAGGTGGTTGTTATCATACGATCAAAACAAAGAAGAAAGAATATAAAACTGTTTATTCTGCGCAAACGAACTACAAGCTAGTAAACATGTGTTGAGGTGATGACGAGGCCTCCCACTAGGTGGACCGATGACCTGGTGAAGGTTGCAGGGATCCGCTGGATGCGATTCGCACGGGACCGGTCAATGTGGCGAAACTTGGGGGAGGCCTATGTCCAGCAGTGGACGTCTTTCGGCTGAAATGATCATGATGATGAGGTGATGACGACAGTGTAGCATGTATACATGTGCTATAAACTTTAGTATGAAAATGACATACCTATCTACCAAGCCAATTTAACCAGATAGTAAAAGACGCAGATGATATAAAAGATTTTATTAGGATAAGAATGCAAAACATATAAATCAATATGAGAGGATATGAAATCAACCAATATGAATTAAGGAAGTTTAATAACTACCTATTACAGTACACTGCAGGGCAAAGGTTTCTTCTCAAACAAAGAAGGTATGAGCACCACGCTTGGTCAAGGCAGGTTGGCGATTTCAGACTTAAAGACATTTCCAGGTTCACTCATCAGCTTTTCCTTCACCGAGGTATACCCATAATAAAGAACTAACGCAACGTAAACGCGACATTGAAAATATATGTTTCACACTTAACTTATTCATTTCTATGGGTTATACTTATTAAGTAAATGTTAAAAGGATACTTAATAACCGTTGCGTTCAAGACAGGTATTCGTTAAAATTTTGAAAAAAATAATATTTAGACTTCTGACGTATTGTCCGTTAGTGACGACAAACTCAGGAGGTGGACGACTGTGTTCCACGTTACCAGGAATAATAACATTTTACCAATATCATTTAAAAACACTGTTGCCTTGCACTTCACTTGGTTTCATCTTCATCAAAAGGCTTGTTGTTTTAAAGGAGAGTAATGACTATAGCCGTACGTGTACTAGTTAACTGTTTGTCTTGCAATGATTTGATGTACTTGAAAGCTGAAATAAATAAAATAATAATAAATTATACCTGTTTCTTAGTCTGAAATGTAATATTAAGCCAATCCAACTATTTATTCAAGGACGTAGAAAATACATAGGATTTTATTAGGTAAAGTACAGTACGAAAACACAGCACACAGAATAATATTTGCGTCAACAGAACAAATGCAAAAGAAGCTAAATACATCATCAAAGATAGAATGTTTTGCAAGTACTCTCACTTTCACACAAGTCTTTATTTACCTTATATTTATATATAATTATTAATAAAATAATGTGACTGTTGTGTCTGTCCGGTCTTGTGTGACGTGTTTAGTTCTTCTCAACTACGCGACGGATTTTGATGCGATCTTCATCATCATTTTGCACATTTTATTACGGTAGGCTAAATTGTATTAAGCATTTTTTTTAAATTGTTCAACTGTATGCTTATTATAACTATACTATAATAAAGCCATATCGATATTCTGTTTTACCGCGAAGACCTGTTCGCTAGTACCTATTACAATAAAAAAAATACAGGAAGCTTAATATTATAGGTAGGTATTATTAAGCCTCAGAGTTATGTCTCAGCATGCCATATTCAGAAGCCGACATGTATAAATGTTACTTAGCACGTGCTTTGATGAAAACATGTTCTCGTGCAAGATAGGACCTTGCACTTGTAGTTGACAATCGTGCGATAGCGACAGGACTACTACTCAGCCAAAGTACGGGCTACGTAACATTTATTGGTATCCGATTTTTTTACATATTAAACTATAAGTTGATGGATTCTTTAACAGTTAGAAAGAGAAACCTCGGAAAATGAAAAATAAGAGAAGGAGTGTAACAGAGTAAGCTGCTAAAACTAACACCTCATAGAAAGAGACATTTAATCGTTTCATTGATACAGTCTGATATATTCTCCATTTTTGATGTAGTATTTGGGTGGTAGATGGTTGTGGTACTGGTTAGGCGTAATGTTGCCAATATCATCAACGAATATTGTCGCCTTACAGCAATTTGTGGTGCGGCTTGAGCATCGCCAGTAGGAGGTTCCTTTTACAGAAGAGTATTTACCAAAGAAGTATGGATACTCTTTGTACAGAATTAACTTCTTGCCTCTCTTCGAAGTGATGTACTGGACATCTGAAACAAAGAAAGGTCATTATCAAATTCAAAAGCTATTGATATCTTGAGTTAATCACTTAATTTATATGAAAAAACACAAGCCAATCAAACCAGTATTATTAAAAGACGTAACAAGTTTAAAAGATTTTATTAGGATAAAAGCGGGGTGGGTCATTGTATTTAACATTTAAGGGCATTACATTGCTCGATGACCTTGATGATTTGATCCCTGTACTGGTTTTTGTTGACTTGCCCCGCACATTTCGTAAAATGTCGGTTTTTATTTATTATTTAAAAATATTAAAAGAAATAACAGAAAAAAAAAACAATACAGATTGTTAAGTATATCATTACGTATTTGTTGTTACAAAATTCATGCCGATCTATTCAACCGTTACAGAGATAATTTACAATTAAGGTTGAAAAAGGACCTATTTTCTACGATTAACCAAAAAAAATTGAGAAGGTTTATAAAAATTTTAAACAATACAATTTATTTGTGATGAACTTAACTATAACATACTTTTTACACGGAAAACGCACGAAGGGATTCATCAACAAATTTCTTTGAACATACGCTGTTTTTGGGATTTGAGCCATGTAATGCCCTTAATCATTTTAGTCAAGAAGTTGTACAATATGTTTTAAATTCTGATATATTGGCCATTACTCATAACGAATTTGGTTGGTGGATGGGTGTGGTTCTGGTAACCAGATGCAGTTTTATCATATTCATTTAGGAATAAATTTGCCTTGCAGTTTCGCGCGGAGCGACTTGTGCATACCCAGTATGTTCTATTCTTGGTAGGAGAGTAAAGACTATAGTTGTATGAATACTCCTTATAGAGAACTAATTTCTTGCCTTTCCTTTATTTGTTGTATTGGTAATCTGGAATAAAGCAACGTATTATGAAATTGAAAAACCAGCCATGATGAGCTCTGTGCTGCCACCGACGGACACCCGTGCCGTGTGACTGGCAAAATTTTAAGAAGAAAATGAAAATAAAAAATTCCGTCGTGCCAGACACATGAACAAGTAGAAGAATTGAAAGTTGATTAATATCTTATTATGAGAGTATCACATCAAGCCAATCTAACCAGATATTAAAAGACGTAAACATTCTAAAAGGTTTTATTAAAATAAAAACTTAAAACAAAGAACTACTAGAACTATCCTAGTAGTATTTACCACAAAGGTATCAACATAAAAGTAAAGTAATTAAAACTTAAACACACAACATGATGATGATGATGATATATGTGTAAAACTAAAATGCATATTAACAACAACGTGGTGAGCCAAAAGGAGATGGCGAGATAAGCTGGACTCAAATTTTGAAAGATTGTCATTTAATAGACAGAGATTCAGAATAACTTAAAATTATGGACAATGACCATGAATTTCAAGTGTTTTCATTTTAAATCCTGAAATATATTCCATCTCTTACGATAAATTGTGGCGGTGGATGGCTGTGGTCTGGGTTACCAGATATAATGTTACCATGAGGATCAATCACTAATTTCGCTTTGCAATTGCTTGCTGCGTTTCGTGATGAGCATTGCCAGTAGGTAGTGTTTTTAGTAGAATTAGATCTCGTGAAGTTGAAAGTGTACCCATTGTGCAGGATTAACTGCTTGCCCGTCTTCGAATTTTCGACCTGGAGAGCTGAAAAACGTTTTGTTATTAGTGTAGAGGTAAAGTGGGTTAGTTGTATTGAAAATCCACAGTTACACTTATACTATAATTAATGTGAAAGCGGAATGGATTTCGATGGAATACGGCATACATGTAGACTATAATCCGCATTCAAATCTAAGATACCGAGATCGAGTGGCGACCGCGGAACGGAAGACGTTACGATGGAAGGACTCCCACTAGGTGGAGCGATGACCTGGTGAAGGTTACGGGGATTCTCTGGATGCGAGACGCAAGGGACTGGTCAATGGGGTGACACTTAGGGGAGACCTTTGTCCAGCAGTGGACATCTTTCGAAACCTAAGATACTTGCTATCCCGGTAGCATACGATCCGCTGGGATATTTTTATGTTCTCCGCGCGGGATAAGCCACAGAGATAATTTAGAAAATACAATATATCTTTATAACTCCTTGCCTTTCTCTGATTTTATGAATTTGAAAGCTGAAAACAAATCGGCAATTATTAATCATAATAAGGTGGCTGATTTCGAATGATATAAATGAAATTAAGTTAAATCAACCCAACGTTAAGAGACTTTTGTAGTTAAAAAGATTTTATTGGAAAAATATCTCAATTACACAAAAAGTCGGTCTGAGAAAGATATGGAATTATAAATATCATTTATCTTATGATGTAAACGAGACCTCATTTAATACATATCTTACTATTAATACTTATATTTTAAGTTAACACTTTTACATGAACAATTTTTTGTTTACATGTTCTCACACTATTGTTTACATTTCTCCTTTGGCAGGTCTGCAGGATGACTTTTCTTAAGAAATAAGAAACTACTTTTGCACTCAAAAGTTAGAATGTTGCTGTCTTATGCTATTCGTGTGCATAAATAATCAAATAATACTAAAATAATTAGGTCAAGTATTCTTAAAATACATTGTGTAATATATTGCACTATTGATGAAGTGTTGGGGTGGGGAATGTGTATGGTCTAGTTTACCAGATATGATGTTACCATAACGGTCTACAACCATTTCTGCCATGCAGTTCTTTGAGGTTCCTCCTGTGCACTGCCAGAAAAATAATACTACCCTATTTTATAAATATATTCTAGTGAAGTCGTATGTGTACTTTTTGTGCAAAATTAACTGCTTGCCTTTCTCCGAATTTATGATCTTGATCCTAACATCTGAAATGTAAGTGTAAGATTGAAAAGAAGTTCTAAATAAAAAAAAACCTCAAACAAATAAAACCGTCTTTGAACTTAACAAGTTTTATTTAGATAAAAGCGCAAAACATAGATTATCAACATTCATCAATCAATCAATCAATCATTTCAGCCGAAAGACGTCCACTGCTGGACATAGGCCTCCCCAAGGGGGGTTTTGCCATAATCGCCACGCTTGGCAGGCGGGTTGGCGATCGCAGTATGTTTGTTATAAAAAATCACAGAGAACGCTGCTGCCCATTCACTGGTAAGTCCCTTAGTCGCCTCTTACGACACCCACGGGAAGATATGGGATGGTGCTATTCTTTACGTCCGGACACCATACAGAACAACATTAAGATAAGATAATCCATGATTTTGACGCAAAATAACAAGACGAAGTAAATGACCGCAAGTCAATCTAACTTGGCTGCGTGCTTGAAGGTTGGAGCAGCTTTATTCGAAAACACACTTGCATTTTATTTATTTTAGAGTAGGTACTGGTCTCGTTGTGTTTAACGAAGTTGAGAAAGTGAGATGAGTGAATAACGCAAAAAGTTCCAAGAATTTTATTAGTAAAATATAAGCATAACAAATATATTTACTTACTTTTAGTTGTATTTTTATCATTACTTTAGTTTTATTTGTAGTCTGTATATAATGTAACATATATAGTTTTATTATAATTAAATTAGATTATTTGTAAAGATATAAATAAAGTACTGATTAGCATAACAAATAGCTTTATCAGAAGAAGCCACAGAATTAACCACAATCGTTATAATTAATGTCCTTAAAATAATGGAAAGTACTAAAATAAATAAGTTTTCGTCTCCTGCTCCCGGCCAAAGGCAGTTAGAGGAACATCGTGTGATTTTAGCTAGGTCCTTCTCATTATGAAACGACTTGTCAGTTTATCCCAAGTTTCATTACACCTTACTTGTGTCACACACACAGCTCTTGTTCCTTATGAGAGGGGTCGTGTAACATAGCGCACTTACTGTACACATTCAAAATCCAGTGGACCCATACGGATTTCCTCATGAAAGAACATCCCTTCTTCTTCAAATACTGAAGTACTGACCCTTACAGATGACATATTGGGGCGGGGGATGGGTGTGGTCTCCGTCCAAAAATTTGATGTTACCCAGATCATCTACTGCTATTTTCGCTTTGCAGTTCTTTCTGATGCGTCCAGAACATAACCAGAGTGTGTGACCTTTTGTAGCAGAATGATTATTGAAGCAGTATGTGTAACCTTTATGCAGAACTAGCCTCTTGCCTTGTTTCGAGTTGATGTATTTGAATTCTGAAAAAACAGAGTCATTTAAAAAGTTTAAACGATATTATCAAACTTGCAAGTGGTTCATCTACTGGTATAAACAGGCTCAATTTCCGAATTTGCTGTAAACTGAGTTTATCGAAAATTAATAAACAAAAGGGCTTGTCAAGAAAACAAAACGTTTTATACTAACAATTCTATTTTATTTAAACAATCATAGCCAGACTACGAAACCAAAAACTCTGATATTAGATACATTATAAGTCTTCAAATAAAAAAAACATTCTAAATCAATTATTTTTTCTGTTTCTCATCACTCAATTATATAATTATTAATTTCTATATATTATAATTAATAAGCATATTCTATATTCCATTTAATGTCTATCCCGTCCCACTTGTTCTTATTCCCCTGACGTCGCTTTGACTGAGTATAAGAGTATCACTGGGTCAGAACGTGTTATCGACTTCTAGGGCATCCTCCCTCTATGCATCTTCTGCCACTTCTTCTACGACTAGTAGCTGTGGCTTCTAGTCAAGATCTTGTCCAATAGCACGCCATTTAGTTCGATACTCAGCCTCTATCGTTGAGCATAAAAGACCTTCACTCAATATTGCGCGCCTGTTCGCGGCCAATCCCACATTTTACAATTCACAGTCTCCCCTTTACTTCTATTTATCATTGATAACATATACTCCATCATGAAGGCTGAAAGGTGGTGGCGGGTGATTATGGTTACTATTGCCAGATATTTCACTGTTCTCGTCTGACATGATTTTCGCCTTGCATCCTTTTTGGTAAGCTTTGCAACGCCAGAAGTCTTTACGAGCTTTTACAATACGTTTGTGGTGCCAGAAAGGGTAACCTTTGTATACTATTATTTTATTTGTTGATTTTATTGTTTTGAGTTCTGAAACGAAGTAAAAACAAAATAATATAATTTAATATTTCGATTCCATTATGCGGCCCTAGACTAAGGTGACGTTCTGTTAGCGTTAACGATGACAGAGAAGCGATTACCCTGTGTGCAAGTCCTTAGTACGAAGGTCTGTGGCTCCCCTTTCCTATTAGAACTTACTGAAGTCTTGGTGTAAAAGAAACAAAAAAGTAACACATTTATATTTTAATTATCTTATATGAGTATTATATATAATTCATGTACAATGTTATCATTATTCACAAAAATATATTATTTAATATCAACTATATCAAGATACATTAATTTACAAGGGTGCCCATATATATCTAGTTTATTACAGACTCAAAATTATTAATTACAAACACGCAAGTATCGCCAAAAGCGAAGATCTTGGTAATTGGGCGTGGTCAGGCTGCAACTTCTTTAAGCAGGTTTCATTTTAGGGTTTTTGTTATAGCTTAATAGCCTAATATATTCTCCATCACAAAAATGAAACTCTGGCTTCGGATGGGTATGGCTATTAGCGACTTTTACAATATAGCCGCTGCTGTGCAATGTGAGCCTAGCCTTACAGGTTTTACTATTAGTTGACGAACATTTCCAGTGGGTATTGTCCTTTGACATTTTGTAACGGCTGTAGGTGTAGCCGTCATACAGTACCAAAGGTTTATCTTTTCTTGATGTTATGTACTCGTATTTGTAATCTGAAAAAAATAGGGGTTTATTTAGAAGGTGAAACGCTTCCACAACTAAGCTTAATCATATACAATATCATTAGTTTGTTCCTTACAGTGGTGGATAAGTAAAAATGTATTAGATTGACGTAAGCTACCGAAAGGCTAGTTTCAATCCTGTTCATATATCCGATTGCCATTTTTGTCTATGCCATCAGTTAATTACAACCTTGGTATTGTAAGGAAACGTAGATTTCAATTTCAAGGCTTGATCGTTGTAGTTTTAAAAACAGTAGCTTTCTGTATCATAATATAAACTTACTGAAGAGTCTTAGTGTAAAAGAAACAAAGAAGTCACACAACTAATTTTATTAATTCCATATTTCTACATTCAGCCGGTGGCCGCTAGTGAGAGGTACAAAGCATGGTTATTGTAATTCACAAAAAAAAATGTTGTTAGATCAAGATGGATTAATAACAAAAGTTTTCTTATATAATTTACTAGCGACCCGCTCTAGCTTCGCACTCAAATCAGTGACACGCTGATCACATATGCGCACGACACGACGGATCACTTTGGTTATGTCGCGGAGTCAGGCTGCCGTTTCTTTATGCAGGTTTTGTTTTAGAGGTTTTGTTATAGCTTAACAGTCTAATGTTCTCCATCGCAATAATGAAACGCTGGTTTCGGATGGTTATGGACACCAGCGACTTTTACAATGGAGCCGCTACTGTGCAGTGAAATCCTAGCCTTGCAGGTTTTACTGCGATGTGACGTACATTCAAAATCTACTACTACGACTAGAGACAAAACAGTTACATAAAATCCGTACACTCATCTCACAAAACTTCCGACGTGTTGACATAATTACGATGACTAGATTAAGAAAGGGTACCATTAAAACCCTTTAAACGTTATAAGGTCTAAAAAACCACATTGACATTCAACGTGGCACTGTTGCCAACCTTTTGGGCACTTTTTCTATTGACAACAATGAGGCGAAATTTATCCACGATTCGACCTCCACAAGCGGTAGCTTAACTTTTATTCATAATTAAATTATTACATTCTAAAATACACGCCATCAGAAATATAAAACTTTGGCGGTACATGATTATGGTTATGATTATGGTTTACAGTTACTACATTTTGCTCAGAGTCTAACACTAGCTTCCCTTTACACTTCCTACTAGTGATAGACGTACAGAACCAGTAGTCGATCGCTTTCGACTCAACTGTCCGCTGGTAGTAGGTGTATGCGTTGTACAGTATTGACTGCTTTCCCTTCTTTGATGTTATATACTTGATTATACCTGAAACAATTAAAATGAGGCACTTAATATTTGTTTGTTTATGCACACAACGATACTCATAACATTTAATATAATCAAAAATACTTACTATTAATATTTGAGGTAGGTTTATGTGAAATAAAATATTGTTTAAATCTTGTTATGTATGTTATATTAATGAAAAGAACTACACCCAGTTTATGAATACTTACTACACACAACAATTTGGTACAAGTTATATAAGTTTTAATTTTTTTATACTTAATACTATGGGACACAAGCAGGGAAGTTCTACATTTTAGTTAAATAAGTTTGAATGTTTAAATTGAATCCGTGCTCATATTTACAGTACAATTTATAGTCTCTGCAGGCAATCTGTTGAAAAGGTAAGTATCACGCGTTCTGTCTCTAGTCTTTTGTATTCTTGCCAGACGCTTACAATAATTGACAGGACATAACATCACGCCCGTAATCCCCAAAGCGTTAGGCAGAGGTGGCTGCTACTGAGAAATTCCTGATGGAAAAACCCAGTAAAACTTTGCGAATCGAACCCAGGACCTCATGCTCAGTAGTCGCGCTTGCGATCACTGGACCGAGGTTATATTCATGAAAGTTATTAGTAGTTAGTATAAGAATGTATTATATGATTTTAAACTATCATGGTCACTAACATTATTACTAATATAAATCCAAGAAAAAACCAAGCCCACCGACCACCACCGTCCACCATCTAATATAAGTCTATTGATTTTTCGTAATCATGGTGCTTGCAACAGCGCCGAAATATCGGGAACTCGACAAAAACAGTAAACATGGTAAATATCCCGTTTCCTGTCTAAGTAATAAGAATGTATTAGACGATTCAACACAAAAATTTTTCAAGCTTTTTTACCAATATTTAAGCTAAGTATTTATAAGATCATTTGATCTACTCAAATAGGCGGTTGATGGTTATGGGAAAATGTTCCAGTGATGATTATGTTTCTGACCGTGTCTATTACTAACTTCGCTTTGCAACTCTTGCTGCGGTTGGAGCTGCACCTCCAGTGATCAATGGGCAGCGACAGAAGTGTCCGCTGAAAGAAGTAAGTGTAGCCTTCGAAAAGTAATAGATCCTTGCCCGTTCTTGATTGTATATATCTGAAATCTAAAAAAAGACTGAACATTAAGTATTTGTATAGGTACACAAAAATGAATCAATTTAGTTAAACCGCTTATTAGCTGTTTTGTTTAGCATTTTAGCATTGTTCATAAACAATAATTGGGTGAAAAATGGTACTTTATTGGTTATAATATTTTAAATGGAGCATTTGATATCATGTGTACTGGTATACCATGGAATAAACACACCCGCTAAATAAAGAAAAACAAAACACGAAACGAAATTAAAAAAAGTAACATAAAAATCTTAATATTATACAAGATCTATGTTACAGCAGCTAAATATTTCATTATGAAACCTCCATACAAATTAGTTAGAACAGTTGCCGCTAGCTGTTTAGTCCCGCAGCCCACGTGAGATTCACTACAGTTTGGCCTGAGATTTATAGTTTCATGATTAAACACAACTTATGTAATCCTAAAACATGTTTCTTGACTGCTAAAATATCGCGGCGGCGGATGATTGTGTTCCTTATGAATGATACTATTGTCAATACCCAAAGTAAGTTTTCGCTTGCACGTCTTACTGCTTTTTGAAGTACAAAACCAATGATTCGTGCCCGTATTTTTATAGGATTTGAAATGATAGTACGTGAAGTCTTCGGGAGGTATTAACTGCTTGACTTGTTGAAAAAGTACTTGATATTGTCTGAAACTAAACACAAACAGACTTGATCGGGGAATGTCTTTCTTTAAGATACAATTCCAAAGGTTACCTTGCGGTATTTTGGTCGTGTGAAAAAAGCTTCAGGAGATGGCAACATCGCCACGTGTTGACATTTAGGTGGCTTTGCTACTGCGGTTAACGCTTACCGCAACCGTCGGATTAGTAGCTTTATAGTCAAAGTTATAAAAAATGATTCGTCCTAAATTGAAACTGTTCTGTGATAGTTTCCTTACTAATGACTGTTAATACTTGTTGCAAGTTTTTTTTAATAAAAAAACTCATAGAGGAAATGTTTTACTGGTTTAGCTCTTAAAACCTCTCGAATTCACACGCCACAAATTGAAAAATACATATCCCAATTTACTAGATTTATAATGATACCCCATAAAGTATGCCCCTAGTTTAACCTAACTTATTATAATATTACTTACAACAGTTCTAAGGTTTCAAAGACACTATCCAATCCTGACATATTTTCCATTGTATACACAATATTGGGGCGGTACATGATTATGATACCGATTACTGGATACGATATTATCCAGATTGTCCAGTACAAGCTTCGCGTTGCAGCGTTTGCTGGTACTAGCCGTGCATAGCCAGTGATGGGTGCCTTTTGTAAGAAAATGTTTTTGAAACCTGAAAGTATAGTCTTTGTATAGTATCAACGGCTTTCCTCTTCTTGATTGTATGTACTTGTAGTCTGAAATTGAAAGTTTTTAATTATGTATAAACGAAGACAATTGTTTTTTTTTCACTTTACTATGCAATTTTCAACTCAAGGTGAATAAAGGACTATGGGCAAAAACATATGGGTCTTTTGAAGGAATCTTATCAATATTATAATTTTTCTGAAGTGTTTTCTGGTTTCTTCGTTAAATAATAGTCAGGATATTATAGTTCAAGTTTTAAAACACAAGTTAGTTTTAATTTTACTCCTTACATTTTTTTTAAATACAACTATTATCTTACAAACTATCGTTTTATTTTCGTTAAACATTGAGTCACACAACAATACCATTGAAAATACAAACAACACGAGGAACTTGAACTTGTGAGCGGGTGTTGAACTTTCAAACCCATAATTACATACAAACTTCAAACTTGTCACTGTTTTAAACTATCGATATTTAATATATTCCCCATTATGAATATAATACTTAGGCGGAGGGTGACGATGTTCTAAAAGTGATGACACGATTCTCTGTTTGTTATCCAACATGATTTTAGCTGTGCTTTTACTCTGTAAGTGACGTGCAAACCCATCGGAATGTGCCTTTCTTCTCTGATCGCGTAGCAAACGTGTAGGTGAACTCGTTCAGCAGTATCAATGGTCTTCCTTTTTGAGATTTTATGAACTTGATGACTGGAAAAAAAACAAACAAATTAAAGCTCTATAGCTCATAGTTTCGCGCCTGATGTTCAGGAATGATTAGGCAGAGGCGTAGGTATGACACTTTCATCCAGGCTTTGCTAGTTATGGCTCTAGATCTGAATATGTCAAGTGTCAATATTTTTTTGAATTTTGTAAGTTCTTGTTTTAGCCAAGGATTCAAACAACTAAATTATTTGATTTGTGTTTCATCGCTTTATTTACACATTCTCTTAAAAATACCATCACAGAGATAATACATGTCTGGCGGATGATTATGGTGTCCACATTTGGAAACAAGTTTTTGATCAGCATCCAACTGTAGTTCCGCTTTACAATTAAGTTTGTTGTAAGATGTGCACACCCATTGATGAGCGCCTTGCTTTCGGGACAATTGGCGACGAAAAGAAGGTGTAATCTTGGCACAGAAGCAAAGACTGGCCTCTTTCAGATTCAACGAATGTTATGTCACAATCTGAAACAAATGAGCACGATCAAGGACTATGTAATTGTACCGAATGTGCTCTAATGCTAAGCGACAAAAAACTTTAAATAAATAAAGAGAAAAAGGCAAAATAATTGTAATATATACCAACAGGTTTTGTATGATATAATTCAACTAATTTGTGAACTTTTTTACCATGCGTACCTATTAAAAGTGTGTAAAAATACCTAAGTCTGGAAAATTGTAAACTCAAATGATATAAATAAATTGGTTACAAAAAGAAAAAAAGTTTTATGTCATTATTTGCACAATTTATTTGTTCTCTTGAATTTCAGTTACAGAAACAGTATCGACAATCATCATAAGCAACCATCTTGACAAAACTCTAATAATTATAATATATCAAAAAGCAAACCAAATAAAATACCTAGTTTAAGACTTATACTTATACTTTAGACATATTTTCCTTGACGTATAGCACATTAGCAAGGAGGAGGATTATGTTCATTATTGGCCGAAATACTTCCTTACACTTGTGCGTAGATCAGTTCCAACGAGTAGCATTTTTGTTCGATACATAACGATAGCAATCATAAGTGTGGTCGTAAATAAGAATTAGTTGTGACCCTTTCCGGAACTCTACGTACTTGAAATCTACCGAATTACAAAATAATTACCGACATTACACAAATACAAAGAAAGGAAAGAAAAAGCAACAAATAACAGTACATAGTTATATTCGAAGATATTTCCCTTTACACACAACGTATTTGCCTGGAGGATGATTATGTTCATAATTAGCAGAAATTATTTTATTTTTGTCGTCAGTGACGAGCATAGCCTTGCACTTCTTATTATGGTGAGTAGAACAGCACCAACGAGTAGCATTTTTAGTATGTAAATAATTATGGCGAAAATAGGTGTAGTCATTACGTAGAATTAACTGCGTTCCTCTCCGGGACTCAACGAACTTAAAGTCGTCTGAAAAAGAATGCAATTACTTTTAGAGTTTGGAATCTCAAAGTCGTGTCAAGTTTGGAAATTAGAGGAAGAAAAACCAACAAATAATAATAATTATATGAAGAATTTCTCTTTAGGCAGCTGGATCAAGGGCTTGATTCAGAAAGCTGTACTCCTGGACACGTCTCGTATTGTTAGGAGGTTCTTCCCTTTGGAGCCCTGACCGCCGGTAGCTTGCACCCTGTTCCCGATACCGGTGGGCTACAATTTTTTAATTTTTTTAAACTTTTTTTTTAAATTGTTTTTTTGTAAGGAACATTTAAAAAAATAATTGAATTGTATAGAAATAAATAAAGGAAATAGTAGAATAGAATAGAAGAAATTTAATTCAGACGTAGTCCATATACTGTTAGTAACACAAAAAACCTTATAAAGCTATTGTTAGTACACACATACAAAAATAAACACACAGAAAAAAGCGGCAGAAAAAAGCGGCACTGCACAGGAGCGTCAGTAATATGAGGAGTGTAATATTTAGTTTATCTTCACAAATGTACAGAGTAAGAGCTTAAAAACTATCTTAAGGAAAAGTTTACATTAATTTGTGAGAGATTGGTGCCCGAGATCGGCATAGCAAGCAACGCCTGCGGTACACTTGTACCACGACGCTACATGTATACAAGCCTACATTGGGTATTTTTATAAGACCGAAGTGAATTAACAAAAGTTGATACATAGTTCCTTATATCCGAAAATATTTCCCTTGACGAGGATTATGTTCTTGTTGATTATCTTCATAATTAGCAGAAATAATTTGATTTAGAACATCAATGACGAGCTTAGCCTTGCACCTCTTACTTTTATGAGTGGAACAGTACCAAGGGGTAAAATTTTTAGCTTTTGTCTGACGACCGCGTGCATAGCTGTAGTTGTTAATAAGAAGTAGTTGTGAACCTGACCGGGACGTGATGTACTTGAAGTCCTCTGAAAAATAAGACATTGTTCTAATAGTTAAATTAAAAACCTCATCACCATCCGAATCTCTTTTTTTTTAATCGTTTAAAAATAATTTATTCTTGGGAAATAAATGCATTAGCCATTCTGATATTAAAATGTATTATTTATAAATGTTTTTTTTTACGTTTCCGTTATCTAACAATATTGATGAAGAGTATTGTTTTCGACTTATTTCCTAGTTTTTGTATTTTTTTTAATGAAGAAAATAAATTTATTATCTCCCTAATAGTTTTAACATCAGTAAAATTCTGCCTAAAGAGTAAGTGTTTGTATGTAGTGAAAAATCCCTAATGTTTTTTTTTACATTTACGTTATCTAATAAAATTGACGAAGAGTATTGTTATCCACTTATTTCCTAGGTTTTGTATTTTTTTTAAGAAAATTAATTTATTATCTTCCTAATAGTATTAACATTTTTATGTTTACATCAGTAAAATTCTGCAAAAATGGTAAGTGGTTAAAATACGAAACTACATAGTATTAGTATAGTTTTGTTCATTAAAGTAGTATGTTAGGACCATTACACACACTAGTACCTACAGTTACAGCACTTATGACTATATTATATTCAACAAATTAATTCACTTTTATTTAAAGGTGTTCCAGGTGCAGATTTCACGATCATACCTGAATGTCATAGCCCACATTGAACGATTCACTTTTGTAATTTGTTCACAAAATTCAATTTGGTTGATTACATCCAAAATCCCACAGACAAGTTCAAATTGTGACAGAAACTCAAAAATATTTAATGCTAGTAGTATCTTAAACTGCCACACAAGCAGCCCTACAGAATTTCTGCAGACGCAATATTATATTTTATTTAAAAAGAGCAATGGAACCACCTACAAAACTGACTTATTTTAATAGATCACCTGTGTTCGTTCATACGCAGGTTTTTTATTTTATTACATTAGATCAAGATATCAGTCAGCTAGTAGGTAGTCTTATCTCTCTACCCAATTTTGATATACACTCCCTTAGCCACAGTATATTTATAAGGAGGATGTGTATGTACAAAGTTCCCGTTTATATCTCCCGCAGTATCCGTGATCAGTTTTGCCTTGCACTTCTTGCCATTGTGAGAGGAGCATCGCCAATAAGCCGTGCCTTTGGTCGGGGACCGATGTACCAGACAGTATGTGTAGTGGTTCAGTAGGATCAAACTTGTGCCTGTTCTGGATTTAACGTATTGGATATCTGAATTATAACGACTGGTCAGTTTCGATACCGATGAAAGAAACCTGTTTACCAAGATTTACCTATTTCTAATTTTCATGCTGAAGGTAGGATAGGAAGAGATAACAGTGGTATAATATTCATACATAATGATTGATTTGTAGAGTTTAATTTTATTTTATTTATTATGACAAAGTAAAGATCTTCGTCTTGAGATAAGAGAGATTATGGTACACAAAGTTGCCTTCTTCGAAGTTGATTTTACAAATCTTTAAAGCTTATTTTTATTTTCTTAAAGTTTCCAGACACGAGGTTATGTTTTGATATTTGTAGCAATTTTATCATACAAAAGAAGACCACTCGGCCGGAGCCGCTGCTTGTCGAGTGTCGGGAACGCCGACAATAACACTTTTAGTCCGCGATGTCCTTACTATAAATTGTGTCTGTTTACTGCCACTGTATGAAACAACAGTCGAATTGATCCTAACTTCCAAGATCTGCTGATGTTTCTTTCCTGCAAAAAAAAACTGAATACCACCTTTGCTAATATATTTTATTTGATAATAACAGCCGCTCGGGTCGATCTTTAGGTTAAGCCGTGCTTGTCTAGGTTGGGCTGTGGGTGGGTGACCACCAATTAAATACCAAGTTTCCTCCGTGCCTCGGAAAGCACGTTAAGCCGTTAGTCCCGGGTGTCATTTGTAGATCTTTGACAGTCGTTAGGTAGTCAGTGGCCCAAAAAGTCTGACAACCAGTCTTACCAAGGGGTAGCATATTACCCAGTACTATCTGGGTTTTGGAGGTCAGATAGACAGTCGCTCCATGTAAAATACTGGTATTCAGCTGCATCCGGTTAGACTGGAAGCCAACCCCAACACAGTTGGGCAAAGGCTAAGCAGATGATGATGATGAATAACAGTCGCTCGGGCCGAATTTAGGTTAAGCCGTGCTTGCCTAGGTTGGTCTGAGGATGGGTGACCACCCATTTATACCAAGTTTCCTTTGTGCCTCGGAAAGCACGTTAAGCTGTTGGTCCCGGCTGTCATTTGTAGATCTTTGACAGTCGTTACACCTGTAACAGACTCTTTGGGTCACTGACTACCTAGTCAGTGACCCAAAGAGTCTGACAACCAGTCTTACCGAGGCGTATCGTATTACCCAGTACTACAGGCAGTCGCTCCATGTAAAATACTGGTATTCAGCTGCGTCAAAAAAAACATTTATCTTACTGATATAATTTAAATTGAAGACTAGTCATAAAACAACACTACAACATTATGATTCCCTTTATTAAAAAATATCCGTATTACAAAATGTAAGTGAACAAATCCTATGTGATCGTCTTAGACAGGAAGCAAACCTTATTCTTACTGAAATCTCTAAACTACGGCCTAAAAATATTCACATACAGGGACACACCCGTCTGTGGAGTTCAACTAATTTGGTCATTTCGTTGATACAGACCAACCAAGCAAGCAAGTAGTGACGTATGTAATCGCCTTTGCAGATACACTTGCAACGTCATCAGACGTCTGCAGTGTCAGATCTTTATGTACTGTCCACCGTGGATACAGTATTTAGCTGGAGGGTGAGTGTGTTCGTTCTCAAGGCCAACAATGGCGAACTTCTCATCCAACTTCAGCTTAGCGTTACAACCTCTACAGTTATGTGTGGAGCAGTACCAATGGAAGTATTTGGTCTTCTTGCATTGTTTCTTGCAGTAGTAAGTGTAGTCGTTGAACATGACCAGATGTTTCCCTGAATACCGTGATTTCGCCAGCAGAATCACTGAAAAGAAAAACTTGTGAGTAGTGTCTTTGAGCAAGTTATTTTCATAGTCATTTCCTTAGAATGTGGGCTAGATACAGCTCAAATTCTACGTAAATTATCATTTTGATGAAGCCTATAGTATTCTTAAAATTGTCGAAGATTCTACAATATAAAATAAAAGGCAGTAGTTGACAAATTAGTGAAATTTCGGAATGACTGCATTCGACGTTATTCCACCACAAGCATGAAGTTATATAGTTCTATAGTAAAAGTTCTCTGAACTGAAGGAATCCTTTGCAATAGTGTGATAACTAGACTTTGTTATGAAAGTGTTAGCGAGCTCTGAGCCTTTTCAATTTATTTGGTGATTGAACCTGAAATTACGCTCAGTAAAATAAAGAATTTTTTCATCACCACAAGTTTATTGTAAATATTCATGTAGTTTTAAGTTGTTAAAATAATTGTATGTTTACCTTTAAGTAAAGTCGATTTAAAAATATATGTAACAGAATACACGTTTTACACATGGTACTACTCTTAGCTTTGGAAACCTTTTCTACTTTCTACGTAAATTTAATTACTTACTATTTATTACTTACTTTAATTACTTAGATTAAACATAAATTAGCTACGAATGTTACTCTGCTTTTGAATTATACGTGTGCGCAGTTTTATTGACCGCGCAGTCTCAGACCACCCAACCCTACAGCAAAAATAGTTCCTTTAAATTTTAACATAGTATCCATTTGCTATGACAAATGCTGGCGGTGCATGGGAGTGATCCAACCTAGCTGATACCAAGGTCCTATGCGATGCTCTGACGTCATTGCTGATGCTGAGTCTTGCTTTGCAAAAACCTCCATTAGTGCATAGCCAAGTACTTGTCTTCACATTATTCTTCTTGCAATAGAATGTGTAACCGTTAACAACCACCAGTTCCTTTCCATCCGTCTTCAATACCCATTGCAGCACTGGAAAATAAAGTAGAAATTTTAGGCTGTTCTGGAATATACGGGTGGATATGGTTACCAATTAAGTTTGACAGTCAGACTGCGTACTAACGCAGTCTGACTGTCAAACTAATTAGTTATTTAATTTAATTAGTAGTTTAATTTACTAAAATTAAACTTGTCTTTTAAAGACACGTTAGAAAAGTTATCTTAGTCTGACTGTGTCACGCAGTATTAGGTTAATGTATAAAAGTATAGGAAGATAGAGGGGCTCGTGGATCAAGGTTCAGTTCTGCTTGCCGCCGTCGTTCCGTGAGTAAGTGATTCTCCAATTCGTATCTAGACCCTGCAGTACCTCGGAAAGCACGTTAATCTACGAATGACAACCAGGACAGTCAAGTCCAAATATCTCACAAACGCGCAAACATAGAAGCACTCTCGTTTCTTTTACTGTCCCGTGTGGCAGCAATCCGACACGCTCGGGGAGAGATCAGGCGGGATGCATTGCCTGTCTATGCAATCCATCTCGCGCTTAATCTTTCTTTCAAATATATTTAATCATCAGACATGGTTTCAAATACCCAAATACACACAAAGTTTCGATGTATAACAGAGGTATTTAGGCATATCTGCAAAGTTTGACCTAGTAAGGATCGGTCGCACTGATATGGACAAATTGCGAACCGGCTGCGGACTTCGAACACTAAAGTGCTAACGAGTAATGTGTTAGAACCACTGGGATAAGTTCGATAATTTTTAAATTACCATTCCTCGGCACTTCAATATGTAAGAGACTCCTTCATAAAAACACACCTTGTTTTATTAAAATGTTGAATCAACCAATAAAAAATAATATTTTTTACGTAGAATAAGATAAAATGGTACCGTAATTGTATCCCTACAGAAAATAGTTAGTGTGTTAAGTATAAAAGAATACCAAACAAAATTATGTTAATTTATTTAATTAAGTTTAATTAAGTCAAATGACATAGGTCATTTGACTTATATCACATTGTTACACGAATTACAGTTTTGATCGCACACAAAGACAAAAATAGTTTTTGTCATATAAGAAAAACAGATTAATTGTTAATTTTAACATTCATAATAGGCAAAAGGCGATAGATACTTCTACGAATAAATAAGGTAAGTCAAGATTACATGCATTTAATTTAATTAATTAGGACACTAGACCAATAATAAATACTCACACTAATACAGTTTGATGCCTTCACTGCGATAATACACGATGACAATGTTTTTTTTTGTTTGATTTTGTTACTTATTTGCTTCGCTAAGCTTAAATTTTTAAGTAACATCCGTTTTTAATCGTAAACGCCGGTGGAGGATGTGCATGAGTGTCTTGAACTGATGTTATATGACGCTCCGAGAGTGTGGCGCCGTTCGTAAAGGTCAGCCTGGCTTTACAAGGGTATCCTTTGGTGCAGTACCAGACACTTGTCGCCAAAGTTTGTCTTTTATTGAAAAATGTGTAGCCGTGCATAATAGCGAGCTCCTTTCCGTCAGCTTTTTTCACCCATTGAACTGTAAATAAATAAACTTGTTGTATACTGTGTGAAAATGATAACAAAGTTCATTATTAAGAGGAGCATTTTAACCGCTAAACTACATCACTTAATAATCATAGTCATAAATATTTATTTACATTAACATTAGGTGTAATATAAGTACAGAATATAAAATGAAAATCTTAGATAGAGTCCTGACTTACAGATCACTTGAATAAGAATAATAAATTATGTTCATGTATTTATTTATGATATTACAAAAACCACAACACTTGCCCATTACAGCTTGACATAAAAACCTTTACGAATAACAAATTTTGGGGGCACATAATTGTGTTCCAATTTAGCTCTAACCAGGAGCCGAGGATCACTGTTGGTAGTGATCAGTTGAGCTTTGCAGATGTGTGCGGAAGAGCAACTCCAAGTATCAGTGAGCTGACGACGCCAGTGACAGCATAATGAGGTTCTGTTTACAGTAGCAAGCATTGCTCCTGTAACGTGGGTGCGTTTACAAACTTTAAACCCACATGCATAAACAGCCAGATCCGGAACAACTACCTGTAGACCATACAAATATTTGTTCCATGCAGGAAGAAAAGTATTTTAATATCTTACTTGGTACAAATTTGAAAAAAAAACCACTACAAACACTTACTCATTCTAGCTCGACCTTTGGAAATGACTAATTTTGTAGGCGCATGGCTGGAGTGAGCCGATCTAGAATCCGATTTTTCAAAGAGCCTGGACGTGGGAGTGTCCTCATTGGTGATGATCAGATAAGCTTTCTAGGGCTCTCCGAAGGAGCATCTAAAATGTTTGAGAACTGATATTGCCCGCGACAATAGAATGAGTAGTCATTAACAATAACCACTTCTTTCCCATCCTGTTTCTTTGCCCATCTCACTGAAAAAGTGAAAAGATTAATCTTAAGTGTCCGTCTCTCATATAAAGAATATCTTGCAAATAGTACACACCAGGGTAAACATATTTGCCAGTCAACGTTATGGTAACATGTCAGCGGTAGAACTTTGGCGGTGCACTGTACGTACATATAAGTATTACCATTAAAATTGCTCTTAAATAGGCTTACAGAAAGTAAATAACAAAGTTTTTAAACAATCAAGCAAGTTTACTAACACAGAAAAATACAATTATATGTAGATTTAACCTAATGCAAAGACAAAAATCATCAGGTAGGACTTCACACTTGTTTATTACAGCTTGATATAACATCCTTGGGCAATGACATATTTTGTGGGCGCATGGCGCGTGTGATTCATTCTAGATTTTATCAAGGTCCTGAAAGAAGGAGTCTCTTCATTAGTAGATGAACATAATAAAGAGACTAAATCAGTTCCAGTACGCTCTGTATAATCTCAGTAAAATAGCAAGTCGCGAAATCGTACTAACATATCATGCATACGTGTCTTCTACATTACGCTATGGCATAATGTTCTGGGGAAATTCATCAGATAGGGAGCTAGTGTTTAAGGCTCAAAAAAAGTGTTTAAGAGCAGTGTCCCAAATAAAAACTACTGATAGTTGTCTACAACTATCAGTAGTTAAGTCAATGAAGTGTGGTCTACCACACTTCATTGACTTAAGAATAATGACTTTTCCATCTCTATACGTATTTGAAGTAGCAATGTTCGTTAAAAAACATTTAAATTTATTTGAAACCCGAACTAGTAAACGTCACCGGGACAAAATTCACGCTATGCCTCATAAGACCGCATTATACGCAAAAAGCTTTATGGGAATGGCTCCAAAAATCTATAATATAATACCCACGACTATAAGAGTTGAGAATGATGTTAACAAATTCAAAAGAATGCTAACAGACTTTATGATTAAAAAAGCGTACTATTCCATTGGTGAATTCTTAACAGACAATTTAAATAAATAATAATTAGGTATGTCATTGTGTGGGACAAATGTCCGATTTATTTAAGCTAAATTCTATCTAAGGGTGATTAATAGTATTTTATTTAATTTGAATGATTTATGGTATTTAATTTAATTCGAATAATAATTTGAATTTAATTTTTTTTTTTTTAATTAGTTTTATAAGTATCCGAAATTTGTATGCCTATTAGGTTAAATATAGCGATCCTGACATTCGAATTAGATCTAATTATATTGTACCTATGTTTCACAAATAAATAATTTGAATTTGAATTTGAATTTGAACATCTGAGCTTTACAGGGCCAACCGAAGGAGAATTTTCAATTCTTTGAGAGCCGACCTCGCGAGTGACAATAGAATGTGTAGCCATTAACTATTGCTACTTGTTTGCCGTTCTGTTTCTTAACCCATTTCCCTGAAAAGAGAAAAAAAATATTCTAGGAGATAAAGATTATAATTTCTCTTGTATGAACTATAAGAATTTAATTCCCCTTAAACTTAAGGGGAAGATTTATAAAACAATGGTTAGACCTGCTGTCTTGTATGGATCAGAATGTTGAGCCACAAAAGGATGAATGAAAGGCATTTGCATGTGGCGGAGATGAGAATGCTAAGGGGAATGTGTGGTGTTACGCGAATGTATAAAATAAGAAATGAGTATAAAAGAGGAAGTCTGAAAGTGGCGCCGGTGACTGAAAAGTTGTGTGGTAATCGGTTGTCGTGGTATGGGCATGTGATGCGGAGGAATGAGGAAAATGTTGTGAGGAAAGTTTTGAGTATGAATGTGGATGGGTATATGAGTAGAGGAAGACCAAAGAAACGATGGATGGACTGTATAAAGAATGAAATGGCAAGAAAGGAGGTGTCGGATGAGATGACGAGTAATAGAGAAGTATGGAAGAAGAAGACATGCTGCGCCGACCCCAAATGAATTGGGATAAGGGCAAGAGAATGATGAACTATAAGAATTTAACACCTTGGCAAGATTATTTATTTTGTCAGTCAGTAAGGTAGCGAACATTCATATAAATGCCTAATAAAGGCAACCATAATTTTATTGTGAAAACACGGTCAACATATGATTTAAGGTGCTCTGAGAGATTCTTAACTAACTGCGTTTGGGAGAAATACGAAACTGCGCCGGAGCCCTGTGTCTTTACCCATCTCACTGTAAATAATGAGGAGATTTCGATTTTGTCACCTAGAATATTATGAAAATCTTTTTAGCATTGAATACTATATGTTTTGTGTAAATCACTTTCATTATTGCGAGTTTAACGATGACAACGTTTTGAGTGTGTTACAGCACATAAGCGAAGTAAAATAAAATAAAACAACCACATTATTACGTAATACATTATAATTTTCATATTGAATAGATTGGAAATCTACGAAAAATCACAAACCATCTACAATATAATACCTGCAATAAATCTAAATATTGATATGTAAGAAATGAAATGACTCTTTGGCTAAGATTGGTACTAGATAGGTCAATTGGCAAGTTTTATTATTAAAACTACTACATTAGTTATAATGCAAATGACTAGATGTAATAATATGAATCGACAACGATACAAATGTCTACTCCACTAATTCCCTGATCCTTATAAGCGAATCGACATAAATATGAGATGAATACATTCTCTGGCAAAACAAACGAATATAGGTCTAGCCAGTCAGAGAGATGATTGTCAGCAAGGATTCATTTCATTCACTATTGTGATCTCACTGACTGCCTCATTGGACAGGTCTTTAAGCTATTTTTAAGATTACAGGTGTGATTTTAATTAATTAATAATGTTATTTTGATATCTGGAATTTCCAAATACTAGCCTTAAGGCTGGATTTCATTATTCTTAATGGACTTGCCCCTTTTGCATCCTTATTATATTGAAGAAATATGGTTATCCTGGGCATCTCTACCTAACCCTTCTGGAAATACAGTAGCTATGTTATAAATATCAATAATAAAATGAATTGATCTTCACATAAAACCCGTCAGTAATTCTAAATGTTGGCGGCTTATGATTATGCTCCAGTTTAGATTTCAGGACCGTTCGTTGTGCTGGGTCGGCTATGTTAGTGATCATCATCCTCGCTTTGCACTTCATCCCGCTGGTACAAGTCCAGGTGCTCTTGTACATATTCTGTTTGTGGCAGTAGAATGTATATCCGTCCACAATGACCAGTTCCTTGCCGTTTGTTTTTTTTACCCATTGAAGTTGTCCTAAAAAATAAACAATTACTGATTAATATCACAGGTGTTAATCCTACATGCTTAGCGTTATAAATCTATAAGACTGTAAATATTGTGATATTATTATGAGTATGGAAACAGAATGTATTGCCATACAGAATAGCTAGCTCCTACCAACTCTGTTTTGTCACCCAGGATAATGAAATTGATCAATACAACAGTAACAAATTTTCGTTTTTTGGCTTTTATAGCTATTTTCAGTATGGCCGCAGTGTATTTAGTTTTAAAGATAGCAGGGAGCGTGGAAACAAACACAAACTTCATCCAATTCAAGTTTATTGATTTAGAACTAAAAATATAAAGAAAGCAATGCAAAATGAAGGACAGGAACAACAGGTTTCTACCGACCCTTCATACGTACATACTTACTACCTGAAATGACATTCTGATCACATGGCATGGTCTCCTGTCGTTAATCTTTATTTACTTTTCAAATGATCTAAGTACAGCATAAAACAAAACTAAATGTTCTTCATCTTAGTTGATATTTCAAAGCTGGCGATCGAAGTGAGTGGTTCAATGAGGCCGATACGACCATCCTTTCCACAGGTATCATATGAGGCGTTGTGACCAGCTGAGCTTCGCATGTTTTGGCTAAACTGCACAGCCAAGTCCAATTGCGGCGAGCAACTTTTTTACGGCATGTGAATGTCTATCCGTCTACTATAGCAAGTTCCTTCCCGTCCATTTTATTCGCCCATCTCACTGAAACTAATTTAATTACATTTTGGTATACTACTATTTTTGAGCGGACGGCAAATTTTTGCCTCGGAATTAGGTTGAAGCAGCTAAAAAGACAGATTCGTAAGAGACTCTGCGCTGCGTGTAAATGTGGTGCTGTTCCTCAAACCACGTGGTACCAATATGGTATCCTGTGGGCAGATTCAATGTAGAATATTGCCATTGACACAATAAGAAGAATTGAGAACGTGAGGGGGGGGGGGGCGGCTATGTCCAGTAGTAGAAGTTTTCGGTTGAAATGATTATGAGGATCAGCAATATTGAGGAAAAATATACATATTTCACCCCACGTATTCTTATTAATTTTTCGTACCTAAAACAACATTTAGCATTTTCCAAACATTATTTATTGTTAAAACACGCATAGGAACACAACACTCAGTAATATACAGATGTGAGATCATTTATATAGTAATTTGCAAACATTTAACATACAATACAGAGTAATTTAATACCTACAGCTAAACATGTTTAAATGTATGACTAGGCTCTTAATTCTAATCTTAATTAAAATAGTTAATTCTTACACATAACATAGCTTTAATCAAAATTGGATTTTGTACCTAATGTAATGCGCGTGTTAGTCAGAGGTGTACCTAATAGTACATGGGCCTAACCCTTCGGAAATTACAGAGTTATGTTATGAACTGTTACCATGACTAGATTTTTTTCATTACACATTACTAAAACAGTTTATTTTCAATCATTTAAAATTGATTTTGACTTGAATGTAGCAAAAGTTGCATTAATATAAACACGACGTACAACTAGTATTTTCCTGTATATAATAAATATTGCTTACGAATGTTAACCACATTCCAGAACAATAAGTCAAAACTTCATGTCAGTCGCTAGAAAGAAGAACAAGCCTAAAACAAAGAGAAGATAATTACCGACTACGTACATATAAACTCACAACACTACTTAACAGAATAAGCAATTCCCTAGTATTGACTCTCGAGCTACTTCGTAGTTTTAACACTTTCGTCTTTTTTCAGGAATTGCTTTGAAGTAGTATCGGGACACAGCACTCAGGCGCAGCGGGGCGTAGGTACATATAGGTATCTAGTTTTTTCAGAGACATGCACGGCCCTACAAACTATTATACTAGTCAAATGCATAACCTCCGCCTTTCTTTCTCGGATCTCTTTTTTTTTGTTAAGAATGAAGCGCACGAGTGCCATATATAGAGCCCTTTATAATCTAACATTTCTGCCAGAAGTGTTTAGAACGAGTAGCTTTTTGAGTTGAAACCAGTAGTGTTGCTGCGGTCTGTTGTTGCGGATGGGTGACAATGTCGGTGCCGTCACATGCGGAGTTATAGCTCAAATACACATTTCAAACATAAGTAAACGGTAACTACTAATTACAATTTACAATAATACCCATTACTGATACAATACTTAGGAGGTTCGTGCTTGTGTTCCAGTTTCGCTGACAGCACAGTCCGACGCGATGGTTTCGCGTGCTTGGTGATCTCCATCTTGGCATGACAGTCCCCTCCATAGGTACAGTTCCAGATCTTTGTAGACCTCTTCAAACTCTGCTTGCGACAGTAGTAAGTGTAGCCGTTCACTAGTGCCACTTCTTTTCCGTTGAGTCTCTTCATGAATTTTACTGTAAGATTTTTTAATGTGTTAATAACGACGTGAAATTTTTGATCTGCACACATTTGAGTTTGTTGTATGCATAAAAAACATGCAAAGCGTGCTAGGATAACAAGGATGGCTATTATTATGTGCTACAGGTGAATCTTAATTCGGTAGATCTAGAGTGACAGCACCCTAGACCTACTGACGATGATATAATTATCAAGCTTAAAAAATATATTTGAAATCGCATTATGCAGAAAACTATACAATGCGAATATGTAGATTAAACGAAGTCGTATTAAAAATATGTTTCATATATAAACGTCTATATTTTCTTGTCGAAGACACGGATTAAAGTAAAAAACTATGTGTTTAAAGCAATTTTTCGGCTTAAATGATAATGATGATGATGATTACGCCTTTTAATAATTTGATTACTTTGTCCATATTTTTTATTTACACTTTTTAGTTTCCGATGCGAATTGTGTTTAAGACTCACTGACAGCAATAATTGTAATATAATCCTCATTATCATTTCAGACGAAAGACGTTCACTGCTGAACCCATGTGCAGCGAGCTTCTGCGACCAAGTCGTCATCCACCTTGTGAGGTTACGACGATATAATGACGTAAGGCATGTTGCCTTACGTCATTATATTTTAACATAAAACCCATCAACAATCATAAACGTGGGCGGTGGATGTCTGTGCTCCAGCTTAGCAGACACAACGCGCCGCTTCAGAGGATCAGGCTCACTGCAGGTGATCAGCCTGGCCTTACAGAGCCATCCACTGGTGCACGTCCAGATCTTCGTCTTAGCGTTGTTCTTGTGACAATAGAACGTGTAACCGTTCACCATCGCCAGTTCTTTGAGGTTCTTCTTCATCATCCATTTTAATGAAATAGAGTTCATTGTTTAAAGGAGATACTATAAGGTAGCCCGAAAAAAACTTACGTATCTTTACCGATTGCAGCGAAGTGCAATGAATGTTTTGGTTGGCATGTCTACTTTGGTACAATTTTCAGCCCAAAAGTAATATTTTATTTTAATTTTATGAATAGCTGTATGTTACCGAATGTATTACCCGTAGATGTTCAAGAAAATTAGATACAACTAAAACAAAAACAATATTTATTGCCTTTAAACAATATTACAGTGTAGCTGATATCTTTATGTCACAGTTGTACAGAGTATTGCTTTACCTTGTAACTATATCCGGTTTTACCTATATTTAAAAAATAATTAAAGCCTTCTTAATGGTTATGCGCGTTTGTAAAGCAAACCATGGCACCATTGACGGTATATATAACAGATTTACACCCTGAAGCTCTACGAATAGAACGCCAGCGTATTTTGTGCCCTTTCACCGGACCACCTTGATTGAACCGATACGGTCCCATGTTGAGACACGGATTGCCACGACTGGTTGATCCAAATATCAGCTCGAATTCTGAAAAGTGAAGAAAAGCAAATATTACTTTTCTTTATTAAATGATCTTTTGTAAAAGTTTCGAAACAAAATCATTTGCATCTTTTGATCTTCTAAAACAAAAATATTTGAAACTACTGTGAATCGTAGATGTTTTGTTTTTTAATGACAAATCGGCATAATCACGAGTAGGGCCAGCAAAAATCAGCGTGTAATCAGCCACTCATCATTGGCTTTCTCCTATCTGGATAAACTATAAAGTATTTAGTAATGAAAACAAAACACGATTTATTTATTATGGTCGTGTTATTGAGAAACCAGTTCATCATTACCAGTGCCACAATTTTACACCCGAGCCGTTTGCACGTACACGACCACGCCATTTCGGAGTCCTTGCACCTCCTCGCCAGGTTATACCGATAGCTAAGTATTTAGAACCAACACAGGATAACCATTCTACGTCACACCAAATATTAGACCCTGTTTAACTGAAACAGAAAATAAGTGGACATTTAAAAGAGCCTTTATAGGTAAGAAGCTCTTTTGGTATCATTTCTCATTAAAAGGAATTTTCTTTGCTTAGCAACAGTTAGTTTATTAACGTAATATATTGGGTAGGGAATAAAAAAATAAAACAACTTAAAAATACTAGGATATATTTTCTGTCATCGTATTTCTTTTGCAGTATAAATGATCTACTTAATCAAATTCATTGCTATTACTTATTCTACAAACACATTATAAAGCATTATGATAATAACTACATAATTATTAATTTTTAATAATAATTGAGGGAGTATAGTTTTAAGCATGGCTATGTTCTTTCTTATGTGAAACTATTACATTGTCAATAGTGACGATAACTGACTTACATCCCAATGCCGTCCGAGTACAGTGCCATCGCTGCTTGTACCCTTTATACTGACTAGCGCGATTATACCGATAGGGACCGAAGATGATCACAGGGTTGCCACTCCTCGTCGCGCTGAACACTGGCTGTACTTCTGTAGCTGTAATAAAACATCAATGCATTGTTCCGTAAGTGTCTGCGTAATGGTTTGCAGGTATTGGTCTTTAGACCCAGCAGTGAAAACAAGAAGATAAGAGGTCTATAAGACCACTTTTTTTGATTACCACTATCTTTTGATTTGTTCAATTATTAAAGAAACAAATATATTTACCACTTGCGATAATTGCACATAAACTGTTTGAACTTGTTTTAATTGAAACCAATAGATGATAGTGAAACATTTACTTTTGACATATTCAATATCTACTAAGTCTAACAAACAGTCACTAAATACAGCATTATTACTATATCATAAAAAAAATATATAATTAATAAAGAGGTTCAATAAAATAGTCTCAATGATTGTGTTCAGTCTTATGGCTAATAATTTGACTATTAAAAGTAATTATAGTAGATCGGCACCCGTATGGGTACCGGGTACATGTCCATCGCACTTTGGCTCCTTTGCAACTTAAAACCCGATTATACCGATAGGGACCAAGAATGATGACAGGATTACCACTATACGTCGTGCTGAAAACTGGCTCCAAGTCTGCAATAAGACATACAATAATTATTATAAAAATGCTGAAAACAATTGTGTGTTAACTGTTTTATTGAGAAAGGGACTAGTGGAATAGTTGTCAAAATTAAAGCTATTTCATTTAAGAAAACGTTTATTTATAGACAAGCTAATTTTTCAAAACAGTATGAATAATTCTCTGTAAACAGGAATCATTCTAGTGGTTATGTTCACTTCTGTGGCTAACAATGACGCTGTCGATGGTTACGATAGTAGATCGGCATCCCAGTGAGACCCGGGAACATCTCCATCGCACTTTGGTCCTTGTACAACTATTAACCCGATTATACCGATAGGGACCAAGCACGATGACATCTTTACCAAATCTTGACTTGCTGAAAACTGGCACGTAATCTGTAATAAAACAGAATGATATTACATAATCTGGCATTGTAAGTTTGCATTTCCTTTTATTTGTCAGCAAACTGATGTTATCATCGATGCGTTCGGGATTACAACTAACAGTTTCGGAAATTGACAGTTGCCACACAGAAACTGTTGGAATAAATCCTGTTGTATTAGTTATTGGGACTTTCTTGTTTACGGAAAGTCTAAAAACATTTTCTTTTTATTTATAAAAAAAATATTTAATCATTCAGACAATAATAAATCTTAAAATAATTTAAATAACTAATTAATATAATTACAATAATTGCGAACTGAACAATAAAATTAGATTGATAGCACTAATTCTAGTAGTGATAGTGTAGATAACAGATCGACATCCCGATCCATCTCCGGTACAGGTCCATCGCATTTTGGCCCCTTTACAATTATTAATCCGAATATATCACCAGGGACCAATGACGATGACGTCATTGCCGCTCCTCGTCTTACTCAAAATTGTCTGCCAATCTGTAGTAAAACAAAGTTTTCATTTGTTAAGCATTTACTCATATCTACAGTAGCAAGCCTTACATTTGTAACAAAGCATCAAAACAGGAGCAAGTTACATACTATCTAAATAATTCTAGAATGAAATCAAAATATATATTAATTTTTGAACAATACCCTTTATTCAAAGCAGTAATACTAGTGATTATGTTTATTACTATGGCTAACAATGACACTGTTAACAGTTACGATAGCAGTCATCCATCGCACTCTGGCCCCTTTACACCTACTAATACGGTTATATCGATAGGGACCAACGATGATCACAGGGTTGCCACGCTGTGACGTACTGAACACAGGACGTGTATCTGTCAAACATAAACGTATTGTATAGTTTTGTGTTTAGTTCATTAAAAGTATACCATCACATAGAAAGAATTTGTAATTATCGAGAAAAAAATATTGCTGGACGAGCCACGGGTGGAGATAGAGAGGGAGGATAAAGACTATTACTTTTAGGTGAATATTTATTTAGGTATAGCATAAGTAAGACTTTGTAAACCTCACTCCATAATTATTCATTAAATTTATCATCAGCCATAAGATACAAAAATACATTGTAATTATGTTTCATATGACTTAGAACTGCAGGTAAAATTATTCTTAACACTATATACAATTTTATACTAGTTGACACCTTTTGCACGTCCTTCTTTTGTATCTTCTGTTTTCTTTAATGGTTATGTTCATCCTTATGACTAACTATCACACTGTCGACAGTTACGATGGCAGACCGGCATCGGCAGCCCAACGGGTACCGGCTACAGATACGAACAGTAGGGACTTGATCACAGGAGTGCCGTTCTTTGTAGTGACGAAAACAGGCACTTAAAATATAAGTTTGACGAATGATTTTGATGTGAAGAAAATGTGATAGAGACAGTGCTTTAAGTTTTAAATTAAATTATCGATTATTTGTTTTATAATACCTATATTCAGCGGCATATTGACAAAGTATTACAAAGGAAAATGTATGCAAAAGAAAAGAAAAATCCTGACTCCCTCACTCACTGACTGACAGATCATTAACGTCCAGCTATCCAAACCCTTGGACCTAAAATATTTGACATTTAGGCTGCGCATTGTCTGTCAGCAAGCGAATGAATGTGGATAGGTCTCAAATAAAGGTGAATACTGCAAAGTAGTCTTAAAAGCCACTATCAACATTCATCTGACGTAAAAATTTACGATTTAAAAGATTAGTCGAACCATTACGAACAACTTGAGACGCGGCTGCGGACACGGACAATGACTGATTCTTCAGTATTTGAAAGCAGGTGTCCGTGTTCGGAGCCACGTCCGGAATTTGCGGATTGACCGATCCTACAATAAAACTACACTTCAATGGTTATGATCAGGCTTATGTCTAATTATGACATCGCCTAAGGTGAAGACATTCGATCTACATCCATTGGAGTTCCTATTACAATACCAGCGGCGTGATGTTAATGTCCCACTACTGCTACTCTTTCTCTGGTTATACCGGTAGGATCCTAGAATGGGACACAACGGGATCTGGATTTGAATCTTGACGGCAAAAAACTTGATGTTATAGCGGAAACTGTATTCTTAGGGATTACTATCGATTCAAAATTGCAGTGGGGCGCACACTTTAGAACTCTTTCGGGTAGGCTAAGCTCAGTTGCATATGCAGTAAGGAAAATAAGGCAGTTAACTGATGTGGCTACAGCTAGGCTAGTGTACTATGCTTATTTCCACAGTATTATGTATTATGGCATTCTGCTGTGGGGATCAGCAGCAGACGTTGACTCAATTTTCATTCTTCAAAAGAGGGCAGTCCGCGCGATATATAAAATGGGTCCTCGCGAGTCCGTCAGAGAAAAATTTAAAGAGATTGATATACTGACCATGCCTTCACTTTATATCTTAGAATGTATTTTATATGTCCGCAAAAATCGAGGGCTTTTCAAAATAAGAAGCGACTTTCATAATATAAATACACGCAGTAAACACGAAATTGTAATACCTAAGTTCAGATTAACAAAAACTAGTAAGTCTTTTCATATAAACAGTATACGCTTTTATAACAGGTTGCCAAAGTCAGTTATAGAACTGACCGATGGAAAATTCAAAAACTACATCAAACGTGTCCTTATTAAAAAAGCATATTACAAAATCAAGGACTACGTTGAAGATAAAGAAGTTTGGCTTTAGTTCCTTCTGCGCATGCGGCTTCCCTGGTAGCTCATAAACGGCACAAATATTTGGATGTCTCTAACTATTCTCAATCTCATTTTTTCTCCTCTTTCGAATCAGATTTTCACAATAGTTTTCAAATCATTTATACATCTTTTGCTCAGAATAGTTACAGCACTGATAACAATATTTGTGTCACTTGTTTAATTTAGTACTTTACAATTCTTTTTTTTACCTTTGTATAGATTCTTTTTTATCAATTGTTTGTAAATGTGTGAACATTGTAGGCTTTGTAGATTCCCAGCTGCTTGTTAACTTTTGTTAACTTTTTATTTTGTTCTACATTTTTTTGTGTAGTAAGCAACGATTTATTGTCGGGCCTACGCTGTCCCCCCATACTTAAGTACAAATGCTGTATCCATGATATTAATGTAACACCAAATTATTTGAAAAGAGTAACCATAGAGTTTCTTGCCGGTTCTTCTCCATAGGAAACGACCAACCCGAACCGTGCACCTTTTTTTCAACGTTTTATAAGTGCCCATCTAGGCCTATGTAAAATAAAATATTTTGATTGATTGATTGATTGAATGAGCACAGGATTCCCTTGATTTGTACTGAAAACCGGAACAGTCTACAAATAAAGTTTAAATGTTAGTTTAACTTTCGCCATCAAGTCGCCGTCGTTGACAGGGCACATTGCTTGGAGAACTTGGGTGTCTCATCTAAACAGAATAAGGTAGGTGTCAAATATTTACTTACCCATTAAGACTTAAATGAAAGTTTTAGATCATTTTATAACACACACTTTTTAATAGATTTGAAGCACAAGACAATTTCGTTTGTGTCCATTATTTACTTAAACATTATTTACTTATATTCATCCGAACCATCTCAAACATAATAAACTAATAATAAATCAGTTCATTTAAAACTCTTTGACTTTGACCGTTAATGGTTATGCATATCGTTCATACGACTAACGAGGAGATTATTGAAAGTCACCACACTTGCTCGGCACCCACTTTTGTGTCTCATACAGTACCACCGGACTCTGGGCCCGGCTTGACAACGAATCTTTTGACTATACTTGTAGCTTCCCAGAAAGATCACAGGATTCCCTTGCGCCGTCACGCCGAAAACTGGCACTGGATCTGAAATATAATGAAGTGCCATGTAAGTCTTGTTAGCGTAATGTCAGTAATAACTATTTTAAGTGTTTTAAAAAAAAATGTTGTTGATAGCAGAGGAAAGCTGGAAAATACTACATTCCAACGAGTAACGAATGGGTAGAATAAAAACCAACTTTAGTGAGCCTAGTTCAAGCTTTATGACTGACAAAATGAACTCGACTGACTCGACTCGTACAGTTCAGTTTCAGTACAAATTAAAGTATACGTTAACGCGATTGGATCGGATAAAAACTCACACCGGGGCCTCTGTTTCCTTCATGAAAACTTTTTAGTTTTCATTTAACGCACTGGAATCGACAAGCATTTGATTAAGATGTCCATATTGGCCATGTTTTCACAAATAAAGGTAAATACTGGCAGTAAGGCTTCAGTTTCCTTCATGAAAGTTTTTAGTATTCATATACTTTTTATACATTTAGGATTCCAGAGGCGTCACATAATTCCAATTCCTTGTCGAACTACTATTACATATTTGTTATAAATGAAAGGTCTGGTCGTTTTGCTAAGAATTCGGTCGAATAAAAACAGTTTTGAATGAATCGCAGAATATTTTATGTATGTCGAAGCGTCGACGCATATCAGTCGGTTTGGATCATCGCCATCTATCTCTCACTGGAGGAACTATGTAGTTAGATTTGACAACTAATGTTTGGGAACGTCAAGTAATAACTTGGGGATGGTTAGCGTGGAGTAATGGCGACACTGAGCGAATAATCGAGTCAAATGTCGATCCGGAAGTGTAATCAGGTATTCGACACTGACAGGTACTGACGTTGACAGGTAGGTTGGCTAACCTGTAACGGGGGTAGTACACGTGTGCGGTGACAGTTGAGAGAGGGCACTTTGAATCGGTCCGGCAGTCTGGGTAGACGTTCGTTACTCCGCGCTAAACTTCCCGCGTTCCTAAATTCTTAATCGAGCCATATCTGAGGCATCCTTGATTATTTTGTATTGAGTGCGTGTTAGCAAGTAATTAAAAGTGTAAACGAAGGTTTTGTGAGTTTTATTTCCGATGTCGCGACCCACTGATAACGAACCTCCGTCATCAGAAGTGGGATTGGACCATGACGACCCACGTGTTCAAAATGAAGACGCTAGCGACGAAAAATGGATGCGTTTGTGGGAACAACAGAAACGCAATTTTCTGACGCTGATTCAAGCCACGAAAACACCCACTACGTCGTCACATGGCTTTCGTTTATCGGATTTCGATCCTGAGAAACAAGATGTGGATGCACGTGCTTGGGTGATCACTGCAGAGATGTGCTTGACGGACCAAGACCAACATGGCGCCCCGCTTATGGTCGCTCTAAGCCGCGCCTTGAAGGGAGGAGCTTCTACCTGGCTATCTACCGTGTCGTTTCCTGGAATGACGTGGACTGATTTTAAGCGACTTTGTATTGCAAGGTACGATAATTCCACTACTATTGCTTCGTTTCTGATTGATTTGCAAAATAGCAGCCCTAAAGAAAACTAGTGTCTTGCTTCCTTCGCTGCTAGTTTAATGACATCGATCATGGCGAGATGGAATGGCCTTAGTACCGAACGTTTGGCTATTGCTACTATATTGGCTCACATTTCTCAATTCGATCGCCGTGTGCAACGCCTATCTTTCACGACCGATATTCAGACACGTGGCCAGCTACAGCAAGAGCTGCAAGCGGTTTATTTTATGAAGAGAAAGCTACCTAGCGATCACCGCGATGCCCCTGAAAAGCGGTACAAAGTGAATAGTACTGTGAAGCCTCTGAAGTGTTTTATCTGCGGCAAGCTGGGTCACAAATCCGTGCACTGCTACCGCAAGGACGTGAAACAGGATACTCAAGCTACGCAGAAGCACCACAACCACGGCAATGGCAACGGAAGGGGTTCATCGACAACTGCGAAGTCTCATGCATCCGGGATCACCTGCTTCCACTGCCACGCGCAAGGCCACTACGCATCGAGCTGCCCACGGCGCAGCGCCGACTCCGGGTCTTCCAAGCCTGTCAATGAAAAGAGGGTTGACCTGTGCCTCCTGAACGCGCCGACTGGGACGCTACGTCACTCTGGTGAGCAATTTTCATTTCATTACGACTCTGGGCCGAGTGTTCTTTAATTAAAGAATCTTTAGCCTGTAAATTTAAAGGAAAGCGTATTGATGAGACTGTGACTATGACTGGGATAGGGCAGACTTCCGTAACTCTACGATACAGATGTTGGCCACTTACCAAAGTAGAGATCGATGACATTAGTATTGAGATTTGTTTTCATGTATTGCCTGATCATTTTCTACGTTATGGTATTATGATTGGACGTGAGATTCTAGAACATGGTTTGACTGTTCAGATGACTACTGACCGAATTAAGATCTTTAGGTATCCTTTTATTGCTTCTTGTGAGGTAGAGCGAACTCCTGAAATTGACTGGAACTCTATCGATACTGATGTACCGGCGGAACGTAGAGCAGAGTTAGTGAGTATCTTGCAGTCTTTCGAGAAGACTATTTGAATACTAAGTAGTCAACTCAACATTTAGAGTACCTAGCATAGTAAGAGTTTTCTTATAATCTGTAACGTTATAGGAAAAATAAAGTAACATGTTGAACAGACCTACTTTAAAAATTATTTTGATAAAGGCTCGAAATGATTATCTTGATGGTGTTGTGTTTGTAACCGGATGGAGGTTACATGTGGAGGTAACCGAATAGAGGTTACGTGTTGAAGACCGGATGGAGGTCGATTGGTTTGATGCTTATGACCGGATGGAGGTTATAAGCGTGATGTTGAAGACCGGATGGAGGTCAGAGTATGAGCACTGCAATATTTTAATGAGTTTCCTATTATTTGAATGAGTATGGGTGTTGATCGACATGTCAGCTTTGAGAGAAAGAATTTGTAACGATTTTCGTTAGAACCTGTAATGATTTTGATCAGAATACGTTTTATTCCCCACCTGCTTGGGCCAGGAATGGCCGAACGACTAGTACGAGTACTGTCCGAGAATTTTCTTTCATTTCAGGTACTCCACACGAGGACGTGTGATCATCAGGACGGCCGTGTCGAAGCGTCGACGCATATCAGTCGGTTTGGATCAGCGCCATCTATCTCTCACTGGAGGAACTATGTAGTTAGATTTGACAACTAATGTTTGGGAACGTCAAGTAATAACTTGGGGATGGTTAGCGTGGAGTAATGGCGACACTGAGCGAATAATCGAGTCAAATGTCGATCCGGAAGTGTAATCAGGTATTCGACACTGACAGGTACTGACGTTGACAGGTAGGTTGGCTAACCTGTAACGGGGGTAGTACACGTGTGCGGTGACAGTTGAGAGAGGGTACTTTGAATCGGTCCGGCAGTCTGGGTAGACGTTCGTTACTCCGCGCTAAACTTCCCGCGTTCCTAAATTCTTAATCGAGCCATATCTGAGGCATCCTTGATTATTTTGTATTGAGTGCGTGTTAGCAAGTAATTAAAAGTGTAAACGAAGGTTTTGTGAGTTTTATTTCCGATGTCGCGACCCACTGATAACGAACCTCCGTCATGTAAATGTTAGTATGAAATCTTACAGGCTTACATCTACTTAACTTACATCTTCCTTCCACAAAAATATTGACCTTTACTCCTAAAGTTAATAGCAAAACACTAAAACCCGACTACTGAAAAATCAAGCTCAAAAAAGTATGAAACAAGAAAATATTCTCGTCTGAAACTTTTATGTAGGTACCTACTAACCATTCAATATTTATTGTCTATTTGAATAAAAAACTTACACGTTACATAAATTATAATGTATTTAAAAAAAAATTTAGTTATGTTCAGAGGATAGCCGTGGTCGTATCTCACTTTGTCCTAAGGTTTATGATTCCTTACAGCTGTTAGAATGTATTGTTTTTTAGAGTAGGTAGGTCATTTGTCAAGATATGATAAGTAGTTCAGAAGTGAGAAAATCATGACCCTCCTTTTTGCGTCGCCATAGACGGGTAAAAACGTACCAAACTACAGTGAACAGACTACTGAAAGTTCGCTGTTATTAAGATCAATAAACGCTACGCTAGCACCTAAACAATGAAACTTATTTATATAGTGTCAAAACAAATGACCTGCACTACTTACATAATTAATCTTACTAACGTTTTCTATTCGATAAAGATGAATACGACACACGTAGTTCAAAAGGCCTTCGTAAGCAGTCATCGTCAAAAAGCTACTTCTATTAAAATCATGATTCTTCTTTACCTTGGTAAGTTTAATGGTATTTTTTTTGCAATTTATAAGCTATATCTCCAACACCATTTAACTTTATATAAATAACTAATCTTAATGGTTATGTCCTCTCCTATGGCTAACAATCACACTGTCAACAGTAACGATAGTAGATCGGCATCCCGATGAGGTCCGCGTACATTTCCATCGCACTCTGTCTCCTTTACAACTAGTAATCCGATTATATCGATAGGGACCAACGACGATGACAGCATTACCGCTCTTTGTCTTACTGAAAACTGGCAGCATCTCTGTAAAAGAAAACAAAGTTTTCAGTTCATAACCATATTTACTCTTATCTACAGTAGCAAGCCTTTTTTTTTCAGATTGGAAATCATCAAATGACTCATCCCGCACTGGGCGGAGCGGAAGGGAGTGTCAGACTTGTACTGACTAAAACTCATCCATGTTCCTTCTTAGCCCTTTGTGTTTCAGGACCGCGGTATGTCTTTAGAAAAGTTTCGCAGCCCCGGACAGTAGCAAGCCTTACAATTTAAACAAAGCAGCAAAACAGGAACAAGTTACATACTCTATCTAAATAATTCTGGAATTAAATCAAAATAACTATTAATTTTTGAAAAATACCCTTTATTTAAAGATGTAATACTAGTGATTATGTTTAACTGGTGGTTTTATTATGTTTCTAACAATCACGCCGTTAACAGTTAGGATAGTAGATCGGCATCCCGACGCGACCCGGCTACAAATCCATCGTACTCTGGCCCCTTTACAAGTACTAACACGGTTATATCGATAGGGACCAACGACAATCACAGGGTTGCCACGCTGTGACGTACTGAACACAGCACGTGTATCTGTCAAACATAAATGTATTGTATAGTTTTGTGTTTAGTTCATTAAAAGTATACCATCACATAGAAATGATTTGTAATTATCGTGAAATAAATATTGTGGAGACGAGGTACGGGTGGAGGTAGAGAGGGAGGATAAGAACTGTTACTTTTAGGTAAATATTTATTTAGGAATAGCATAAGTAAGGGTCTATAAACCACACTCCATAATTTATTCATTAAATTATCAGCCATAACATACAAATACATTGTAAATATGTTTCACACGAGATTGAACTGCAAGTAACATTATTTTTAACCCTTAACGCAAAAAGAGGGGTGTTATAAGTTTGACCGCTTTGTGTGTCTATGGCACCGTAGTGAATGATTTGATTTGATTTAAGCGATTGAACCGATTTGGATGCGGTTTTTTTTACTGAAAGCTAGTGTCTTGGCAATGGTTCTTAGATATGTTTTATCAAAAAGCACCACCTTTTGATAAAACATATCTAAGAACAGCATCAGCCATTTACTGGATATGGGGGGTGAAAGTCGGTATGAAAAATCGAATATTTTCAAATATACCCAATTGGGTTAGTAGTTAATGACAGCGCATGATGACAATATTACAATTAGACATGTTTTATCTAAATCGGTTAAGCCATTTTAGACATGGGGTGAAAATGGTGATGAATAATCGAATATTTTCAAATGTACCTACCCAAGTGGCGTATCAAATGAAAAGGGCATTATGTGTTTATTACAAAAAACTACGTTTCATTAAATCGGTCAAATTGTTAAAATGTTCCTCCTAACTTTTAAATATCTACGGTAATAAGTTAATCTATCCAGAATTACAAACAAAAACACTCACAAATGTAAATTCTTTTACAAAACAAAATTATACGAGGTTTAAAAAAAATAAAAAAAATTAAATGTAATGTCTGAATAAAATCGTTTTGCTAATAATTAGGTCGAAGAAAAACCGTTTTGAATGAATCGCAGAATATTTTATTTATGTATTTGCTCTCATGAAGTCTTACATAAACATAACTTAAATCTAATAAACATTTACCTAGTTTTGCTACTAACAAGCCTCTACAAAAGTATCAGCCTATATTCCTGCAGTTAATAACAAAAACGTACCAAACTACAGTGAGCAGAACACTGAAAGTTCACCGTTATTAAGATATTATAACAAGCTTGATCAATAAACCTACGCTAGAATCTAAACAATGAATCTTCAAACAAATGATAAATTATTTATTAATGATTATGCTCTTTCTTATGGCTAACGACGATACCATCGAAAGTAAGGATACTCGATCGGCAACCACGGGGGTACTTATTGCAATACCACCATATTTTACACCCTTTAATATTTTTATTAGTTATCCGATAGTATCGATAGGAAAAAAAATATCACAGGATTTCCATGCATAGTCGTGCCAAAAACTGGCTTTGGATCTGAAACAAAAGTCTAGAGTGTGAGTCTCAGTAGCGTAGTCTCAAATCTTATACAGTTTGGGCCCAGTAAGTGGCCACGTTTATTGCAGCGTCAGAGGGGTTGTTCAGTACGGATTGTCAAGGGTTTAGTCTCAATCATTATGTCCAGGATTTATTTTAGTTCGAGATTACTTCGACAAAGACTGACTTTACTACTTTAGTTTACTTCATAAACCTTTCTATCTACGAGTATCTACCATATTCCTTTTGGGATCTTACAATACTATTGTATTGTTTTACCGATTTTTTTTATCAAAGCATTAAAATAAAAATTAAACGGATTGCATTGTTTTGTTAATAGCGCATAATTTGACCAAAATGCAAACATATTATGCATAAACCATGGATTAAAGGAAAAATAAATAAAATTGTAATTAGTCTTCATCCATTTAATGATTGTGCTCGGACTTATGGCTAACTATAATCCTATCAAAGGTAACGACACTAGATCGACATCCATAGCTTTTTCTATTACAATACCACCGAGCTTTAGCACTTTTACAACGACCTCGAGTATACCGGTAGGGTCCTAGAATCAGCAGTGGGTTCCCATGCCTTGACGTACTGAATACTGGTAATAGATCTGAAAGCAAACGTCAGAATAAGGTAAACATTTGTATGATATGATACTTTTACATACATAACGCAACCGATGATGAGATGTACAAACGTGGACGAAGCAAAAGGTACATAATTATTGCGAAAAAGTACCAACTATTCCTCATAGGCATTAGATGTAAAGAGGGAACTCAACAGTTATAACGAGTTCCTACAGGAAAGGATTTCACTTTCCACCTTATTCTGCTGGACTCTTTGTAAAATAGACCTGATAACCATATAAATGATCTCAGAATTTAATTCACACATTCATTTAACAGAAATAAAACAGCTGCCACTTTTACATACATTGCAGATATGTATTTTAATGGTTATGGTCAGGCTTACAGCTAACTGTAACGACACTGGAGCAGCACGCTCATACTCATTACAATACCATCACGCTTGGGGCCCTTCAGATACAAATATTTGACCGATTGCATCGGTAGAGTCCTAGAGTCACCAATGTCATCACAAGATTTCCATCACTTGTCATATGCACATACACCATAACATTTTTTCAATAACAACAATTTAGCTAGGTATTAGAATAGGTGTGAGCGCCATTTTCAGCAACTATCATTTAGAAAGTCATCAAAATGTTTGTGATACCACCCGTTACAAATAAAAAACTTAATGAAAATCTAATTAATCTGAAACACACGCGAGGTCTTAGTCAAGTGCCAATCGTTTTTAAAGCGTTTTGTATTTCTGCGCCGAGATTCAACAGGAGTGATATAATATTTCGGTACCTTGTGTCAGTGCGATACTTATTTGAGTTTTCCAGGTTTGTCAGCAGAAGTCTAGGCCCCTTATAATTCCCATTTCTATGTATGTGTATGTTCTTGCTTATGTAAAACTATTACATTGTCAACAGTGACGATAGCTGATTTACATCCCGATGTCCGAGAACAGTGCCATCGCTGTTTTAACCCTTTGTATCTTTTCACCCGATAATACCGATATGGACCCCAGAGTAGGGTATCAGTACCAGTCTTTGTCGTACTAAAAACTGGCTCGTAATCTGTAACAAGACAAGATCGTTAAAAAGAAAGGAAGAAATATATATTTATTGCCACCTAAAGGGAAAGTAAAAAAAAAGCAGTTTCTCCTTTCTACCACTATGGTTGGAGTGGCAGAGTTGGTGTGCCTTTACAATGCTTTTAGCTTTGTTCTTGCGTACACCACTACGGTTTACGTAGCGCCTACGCATGTGTTGTGCGACATCTGTAATAGGTCATCTTTCTTCTGCTAACCTAAACTACACAATCATTCACAATCATCAATTTAGAGCAAAAACTCTCATGAGCAAAAATTTTAAGATCTAATTTTTTCAATAGTGCAGGGCAGTTTTGAAAAATCTTTTATGTGTTTTCAATAGTATCAATATTGCATTTGATAAATACAATTCAATGGTTGTGTTCATATAAGTAACTCTTTCATCATTGACTGTGATCCGAAGAGATTTACCTCCGCTCAATCTGCTAGTACATCGCCATCGGATCGTCGATTTGCCAATACACGCCTGATTGTATCGATAGGAGCCAATGATGATTTAAGAATTTCCGTGCCTAGATGTTGTGAAGATTGCATGTGTGATGAAAGCATAAAATTAATTACCAGATTCCTTATAATTGTCTGTGTTCTGTGTACAGCTTTATCAGACAGAAAGAGCGAGGTAGGTACCAAAATAAAAACACAATTTTTTTTTTTTAATTTTGAATTTTTAGTGGTTATGTTCATTCCTAGTTAAAATCACTATTCCGTTGACTGTTACAACGACGAATTTACATCCAGAATCTTCTTTGCCACATCTCCATCGCATTTTCGCCATGATATCCCCGGGTGTGGCCTGATGATATCGATATCCACCATAGTGCAGCAGGGAATTGCCACTTTTCGTCGTCGTGAAAGTTGCCTCTGTAAGTAAATAAACTCTTTATGAAGTCACATGCCATACAAACGAACTCATAATCGCCTAGTACAATAATTTACACGTCAACCTATATATAAAGTTGATTGGATGAAAATAAAACAATAATTTAATATAAATATTTACTAATGCACTAAAAAACAATAAGTACAACATTAATAGTAAATGATAAACATACAGACATTGAAAATTTTCTAGAAAATCATCTCAATGATTATGTTCAGTCTTATGGCTAACAATTTCACTGTCAAAAGTAAAGATAGTAGATCGGCACCCATATGCGTACCGGGATCGTTTCCAACGGACTTTGGCCCCTTTGCAACTTAAAACCCAATTACACCGATAGGGACCAAGAATTATGATAAGGATTACCACTATACGTCGTGCTAAATACTGGCTCCAAGTTTGCAATAACTCATACAATAATTATTATAAAAATGCTTGAAACTATTTTGTGGTATTTAATCTGACTCGGACGGGTAGAATAATAATTGTCAAAATTAAAGCTATTTCAAAAAAGAAAACTTTTATTCATACACACATGCTACAAGCAATATTTTTAACACAGCATGAATAATTTACAGTAAACAGGAATTATCCTAGTGGCTATGTTCTCTTCTGTGGGTAACAATGACACCGTCGATAGTTACGATAGTAGATCGGCATCCCAATGAGATCCGGGAACATGTCCATCGCAATTTGGTCCCTTTATAACTATTAACCCGATTATACCGATAGGGACCAAGCAAGATGACATCATTACCATATCTTGATTTGCTGAAGACTGGCACGTAATCTGTAATAAAACAAAATAGTTTTATAATTGTCGCGTATCAAATCACAATAGTGTAATATAATTTCATCAAAAATCATCATCATTTTGTCAAAAAACGTATGATAACATCGCTGATTTCGGGTTTTCAGCGAAAAGTTCCGGAAATGATATAATACGAGTATATCAGCACACAGAAACAGTTTGAACCAGTTGTGTTGTGTTTATTGTTGTGATTCTCATGACCACGGAAAGAGTAATAACAAAAGCTTTTTATTTATAAAAATATTTATTCACCCACACGCACATGTAAATCTTCCAATTAAAATAGTTGAAATAATGAACCTACCACCTACCTACGCGCACATTGTAAAATTCAAGCAATATAACACAAGTTACTTACCAACTAACGAAAACCAGATTCTGGAATAAAATAATGTAACTATTGTGTATTGAACAATTATCTTAGATTTAAGCTCAGAGCACAGATAGCACGGACTGCAAGGGATCAGCATCGTCTAACTCGAACCATTTCGGATTCAATATCTGGAATACAATATCGGAATCTCCATACAACAACGCGTAATTGTAAAAATCGGCACCGCCTCGGCTCTGAATCAACTAGTAAACAGCACTCACCGCGCTTAGCGATACTGATCCCATGCAGTGTTTCGAACTGTGTGTTGATCTTTAAAGAGCTAATCCTAATGGTTATGTCCAGTCCTATGGCTAACAATCACACTGTCAACAGTAACGATAGTAGATCGACATCCCGATCCAGCTCGGGTACAGGTCCATCGCACTTTGGCCCCTTTACAACTATTGATCCGATTATATCAACAGGGACTAACGATGATGACATCATTACCGCTTCTTGTCTAACTGAAAACTGGCTGCCAATCTGAAGTAAAACACAAAGTTTACGTTTATTAAACATATTTACTTGTATCTACAGTAGCAAGCCAATTAAACACACATATAATTAAACACAGCATAAAACATGAGCAAGTTACATACTAAGTACCTAAAATCATATTTTTGAATGAAATTAATATAACTATTGATTTAAAGAACAATACATTTTTTGAAAATGTTTTTGTTTTGTTTTCACAGGTCTGCTCTTGACCTAGATCTCGTATTGTTCATGATTCTTTACCCATTATACTCGTAAGCATGTTTCGGTGTCTCATCTAAACACGATGAGCCTTAGCTACCTAGATATCTACCATCTACCTACAAGTAAAATGTAAATGAAAGTTGAAGATCGTTTTATTACACACGCTTTATAATAGGTCTAAAATACAATATATGTAAATTTAAAAATGATAACATCAAAAACCTTTGACTTTGATCAATGGTTATGGATATCGTTCACACCACTAACGACGACATTTTTGAAAGTATCCACTCTTGCTCGGCACCCACTGTGGTGCCTCGTACAGTACCACCGAATTTTGGGCCCTTTACAACCATTATTTCGATGATACCGGTAACTTCCCAGAAAGATCGCGGGATTCCCTTGTTTAGTCACGCCGAAAACTGGCACTGGATCTGTAATACAAATCCTAGTATAACTAAGATCGTTTGGTGTTTTGGTATTAGGTAAGAACTATATGATTTAAATGTGGAGAAGGATGTTCCACTAAACGAGAACAACTTTAGGTTCCTTTATGAAAGTTTTCTCGAGAACAAGTATGTTCTTTTTAACAAGTAGGACACGAGAGTGATCACCGAATTAACATATTTGTCGAATTACAATTCAATAGTGTTTCCTACAAACTGAATGTTTTTTGAAAAGACCAAGTAGTAAATAAAGTAATCGTTATTTTTTAGAAGTCAGGTAAAAAAATTAAACATTTTTTAATTAATTGCTGATAATTTATTCATGGTTATGCGCGGCTTGATGGCGAATGACTACATTATTGAAAGTGAGGATTCTCAATCGGCATCCTCTGGGGTACTTATTACAATACCAGCGCATTGTGGACCCCCTACAATTATTTGTCCGATTATACCGGTAGGGTCCTAGATAGATCACAGGGTTCCCATGCCTAGTCGTGCCGAAAACTGGCTTTAGACCTGAAATAAAAGCTTTGTGTCAGTATTTGTAGCGTAGTCTTAATATTTATGTTCGTTTTTAATCGATTATTTAGAGCGAGATAATCAAAGACTGCAGTTACAACTTCACTTTACTTCTTATAGCTTTTCTTCGTACCATTTCTTTTTCGGTATCTCAAAATACCTTTTTAATGTTTTATTTTTAATAAAATAGTCGGCAACATCTTTTCAACATATTATACAGTTAAAATCGTGTAATTGTCAAAACTGAATGTATAAATCATGCATGCAGTGAAGAAAAAACACTTTTTGATTAGTCATTAGTCTTTATCCATTATTCCATGTAAGTGGCTACGTTTATTGCAGCGTCAGAGGGGTTGATCAGTACGGATTGTCAAGGGTTTAGTTTCAATCATTCTGTCCAGGATGTATTTTGGTTCGAGATTAATTCGACAAAGAATGACATTACTACTTTAGTTTACTTCATAAAGCTTTCTATCTACGAGTATCTACCATATTCCTTCTGAGATCTTATAATACTCTTGTATTGTTTTACCGATTTTTTTATCAAAGCATTAAAATATAAATTAATCGGATGGCATTGTTTTGTTAATTGCGCATAATTTGACCAAAATGCGTACATATTATGCATAAACCATGGATTAAAGGAAAAATTAGTAAAATTGTAATTGGTCTTCATCCATTTAATGATTATGTTCGGACTTATGTCTAATTATCATCCTATCGATGGTAACAACACTAGATCGACATCCATAGCTGTATCTATTACAATACCACCGAATTTTAGCACCGTTACAATGACCTTAAGAATACCGGTAGGATCCTAGAACCAGCACCGGATTCCCATGCTTTGACGTACTGAATACTGGTAATAGATCTGAAACAAACCATCAGAGTTAGGTAAGACATTTTGAAGACGACCGTGGTGGTGCGTTCATGACAGTATGTACTTACGAACGTGGATACAATATGCATCGGCATAAATTGTAGAAAGGGTAACTCAACAGTTATATCGAGTCCCTACATGAAAGATTTTCACTTTCCACCTCATTCTGCTGGACTTTTTGAAAAATATACCTGATTACCATTTAAATACGGCATATTAAGACGGTACGGTTGGCGCAGTGGCTGTTGAGCACGGAACAAATATTTGTATGATCTAAAGGTAGTTGTCTCGGATCTGGCTGTTTGTGTATGTGAGTTTAAATGTTTGGAATCGCACCCACGATACAGGAGGAATTCCTAGTGTGGGGCTAAGTTTAAAAAAAATGATATGACAATTGCATTTTTCCAGCTAAGATTCATCTTCTTCTATATCTTGTGGTAAGTGCCTAATCTAGTGTCACAGTTTTTGTGCCGCCCAAGGGCCTCTGACTTGGCTTTACATGCCATCGAGGAATATCTCTCAGGCAGGCTGGTTTCCTCACGATGTTTTCCTTCAAATGATAATTATAATTATACAATACGCACATGAATCCGAAAAATCAGAGTTGCGTGTCTTGGGTTTCGAACTTGAGACCTGTGACTTGGCAGTCCGACGGTCACACCACTAGGCTATCACTGCATTTTTAGTTAAGACTCATAAATATTACGAGCATCAAGAACCATATTCAGGTGTCTTTTAATGCAATTGAAACAGAAATAAACTTTGAATACATTGCAGATATTTTAATGGTTGTGGTCGAGCTTACAGCTAACTATTACATTATCAACAGTAACAACACTGGAGCGGAACCCACTGGGGTACTTGTTACAATACCACCGCGCTTGGGGCCTTTACATTTATTCGATCGATTGTACCGTTAGGGTCCTAGAGTCATCACAAGATTCCCAGTTCTTGTCGTGGTCACAATTGGTCTTGGACCTGAAATAAAACTTAAATCTTAATTAATGACATTAAATTTGAATAATATTAGTACCTACATACTAGTGGAAATGAGTCAAGCAGTTTGGATGAATTCAATACACTTTAAACCAAGTAAATACATTTATTTCCATCAAGTTTCATAATTCACATTTACCTACAGCGATTACTCGTGCGTGTATACATTTGATAAATTAATTATAAACTAAACAACAACTACTGACAATAGAGTTCAAAATAACGAGCAAAAAGCCAGGGAAATTAATTGATTACTAAATTGACACACTGACATTTTCAAAAGCATGTTAATGTCTTTTGGCCCTATTACTTCGACCGCTCATGCTCGAAGATGGACTTGGCTGTCAAGTTTGCTCTGTCTGCGCAAACTATAGAGTGAATTTAGCATTACTTAAGCCAAGCACAGTAGTTTCATACGAACATTCACCTCTTCATATACGAATAAGGTTAATATTTGCATGAAAGGTTTCTGTTCTTAACTTGAGTAAATGCAAAGTCAGATATAGATCTAGAGAGATCTTAGCCTAACAAACGCCGCATTTGACTCAATTGTCCCATCATCTCGGTCGCATACTTGGAGACATTTCAATGTGTATGCTCAGACTTATGATTAACGATAACATTATTTATAGTTAACACACTTGCCCGGCAAGCACTCGAAGTGCGTCTGTTACAATACCACCGGGCTTTGGTCCCTTTGCACCAAGTTGTCTTATTGTACCGGTAGGATCCTATCGTGACAACACGATTACCCTTGGCTGAGTAGCCGAACACTGGTACAACTGAAAAAAGGCAACAAAATAAAGTTTAGTTCATAACAGTGTTAGAGTAATTTTAATTTGTAACAGACTTTGGAAATAATTATCATTGTTCAGTGGTTATGTTCATTCTTATAAGCAATAATAACGTTATCGACAGTAATGACAATGGCTCGACATTTGGAAGTCTTCCTAGCGCAGGCCCAACGCAGTTTGGACCCTTTGTAGCCGGATGACAGATTGTACCGGTGGCGGCCTGTGATGAGAACAGGTTTACCCGATCTTGTCATACTGAAAAACGGATCTGCAAAAAAAAGAAATCAAAATTATAACTTATTTAGGCATATTTTTTTCTGTTATTAATTTGAGAAAATTGAAAAAAAGGGTAATTAAAATATAGATATATTCACAAGACATCTTAACAATAGGATATTTAAAACTAACCAGCAGTACATACAGGCACAATAGTGTGTAACAATTAAACAGTCACTGTAAATTAAATTGTGCAATGTGGTCGCCAGGCAACAAAGCCCTTTAATCTAATAAAAAAAAAAAAAAATCTCAATGGTACAGTATATAAAACCATGAAAACCAGAAATCAATAATTCAATTCATAGACTAATTTTCTAATTTCAACATCATCTTCAGGAATGACTGATGTTAGATTCAATGGTTGTGTTCATACGTAACGGCTACGATGACATTTTTGTTCGTATGAATGGTCGCTTTACATCCATAATTCCGTTTAGTGCAGTGCCAGCGCATCTTGGGCCCTTTGTAGCCTGACGTAAAGTTAAACTGATAAGAACCTACGAAGAGAACGGGATTGCCGGATTTCGTTTTACCAAAATATATAGCTGCAATAAATCGATATGTTATGTCATTTCTTTAGTTATTTACATAATACCATACGTCTTTAAGAATACAATAAAATACACACATTTAGAAATACATTTAATTTAATAATTTAACGACAAATGTATTTGTATGTTATTAATATAAAAAGTCAAGATCAAATCCATTCGGTTGTTTTTGCGTGAGTAAGTACATAACAAACATCCACACATAGATACTCACAATCTTTCCCATTTATAATAGAAGTTTTAATAAATTTAATGTATGTTACATTAAATTTATTAAAACTTCGAATTGATAATACCTGTTACCGTTTTTTTATCCCTATACGTAAAATAAAGATCTGGTCTTTCTGTACCTATCTATAAGTCCTTCTATATTTACATATACGGTATAAAAAGAGCTGATTTTGAAAACAGACCAATGACATTTCTGAAATAACGCCATGTATACTTAATTCAATGGTTGTGCGAAAAACATTGGCTAATGAAGACATCGTTGATTGTGTAGATGGTCGCTTTACATCCGTAATTCCGTCTAGTGCAAGCCCAGCGTTGTTTGGGCCCTTTATAGCCTGACGAGCGATTGTACCGATAAGAACCTCTGGAAATAACAGGGTTGCCGGATCTTGTTGCACCGAAAAACAAAATTTCTGCAAAAAAAAAAGCTTAATTGGGTATATTTTTCTATGTTTGTAAGTGAGCTCTATTACTATCGGTTACTAATATATAAAAAAAAACTTTAAAGGTCTCTTTACTTGTTCTGATATACTAAAAGCTTATTTTTACAAATAACATCCTTACGAATGCTAAAAAAACGCTAAAACAAAAAAAATGTATATAATAAAAAATACAGCTATATGCAGATTGAGTTTTTATTTGGAGTCAGCTCAGCATTGCTGTCACAAATTCTACCTGAATAAACAAGGAGGCGCGGAGGGATTACAATTTGAAATACAGTTTTGGATTAAACTAATAGTATCACTAAGTCAAACAACGTCACATCAAACCACGAAGAAAAAGTAAACGAAAGTACTTTGTTGTTTCTTTCGATAGCCCAATACTGCGTCTGTTCCACGGAGTCGTCGGGGTCAGCACGAAGGTCACTGACTGCATATTTTGAGGCACAAAGGCTGGCTATGAGGTGGAACATAGTTTGAGAACGATCCTTGCATTCAATGGTTGTGGTAATTATTCTGGCTAGTGATGACATTGTCAAACGTGAAGATGTTAGCTTTACATACATTCATCTTTCTAGTACAGGCCCAGCTTAACTTGGGCCCTCTATAGCCTGTGGTTAGGTTGTATCGAAAGGGGCCTATGATAGGAACAGGATTGCCAGCTTTCATTGTGCTAAAAAAAGGCTCTGAAATATGAAGAGTTGTTTAAACAATATGCTACAAGTTGTATGCACAAATTATTATTTATTTTGAACAAATTGTTGACTACTTTAGATGAGCTACTGAATACTAATAGAAATAAAACAAATTTAAATATAAAACAAAACGAATTTAATTATTACTCGAGCAATATACGTATATTAAACTCTAAATAAATTGTAAGTATTTGTAATTTAAGTAATGAAAATAAAACAAAAAAAAAACTGTTCTGTCAAAATTTGACACTTTTAAAACTCCATAAACTAAAACACAGTCATCTTCAAATTAATCAATCATAATATATATCCACTATATGCGGTGTTCCATAAATCTTTTGCCGCTTGAATGACATTGTCAGGAGGACACTGTTGGTAAGCGTTTGTGAAATTTTATTTGAAAAAACAAGATGGTGGCGATACTTCACATTATTGCCACGTGTGAAAAGATTCATGTACAACCATACTAATGGTTATGCTCAGCTCTATGGCTAATAACAACGTTGTCGAAAGTGAATATTGCAGACCGGCTACCTGCCGGGTACCTGGTACAGTACCAGCGCACTTTGGGCCCCTTGCAGCCACTGGCCCTGTTATACCGGTAGCTACCTAGCTTGATCACAGGATTCCCTTGTTTTGTGGTGCTGAAAACTAGCTCTGGAATACAAACGAGTTATTTTGCTTAATTTTTTTTTTGGAGTTGTTTGTTAGCAGAGGCTACGATGACCATTTGTGCACGATGCTACGATGACATGCAATGGGTTATTGAAATAAACAAAATCTACGTATAGTCTTAGTATTATATTATCTGTAGTATAGTTAAAACAATGTCTAATGATTTCAGGGGTATAGAAGCAAATACCTACTTTACTCAAGTTACTTAAGTTAATACGTTCGTAACCTAAGTGAACAAGCGTTTAATACGAATATCTAAGGGCCATATTCTTATGAAACGCTTTCTGTACTTACTTCTACTATTTGACTACCTTCTTAATTTTTTAACACCATACATGGAATTCAGAACTAATAAATAATAAATTTATCTCTTTCACAAATATGCATGCGTTGTGTGTACGGTCGGGTGAATAAAAGCAGCCCCTACAAGTTTGATGAAAAGTAACCCTACAAGTATTATTAGTTGTCTATTATTTCTTGAGGTGAATAGTTTGAATGCCACTTCGATTATTAAGTCTACAGATTAAATTGATGTTAAATAACTTTATAGATACCTGGAATGTGCAGAATCAGTAGAAAATCTAGTAGTAGTAAGAATCCATACTAGAACTAAAGCGGACCAAGCCAAGGCATTTAGACAAGTGACAATCGCGTTTAAAGCTTCTCGTATATTTCATCGACGACTTTCAACATGACTGACACAAGCCTAATATAACGCCGCTAGCGTCAATCTAATAAATTGATTGTGACGTCGCTGACAGAATGACACTTTGTGTAGGCCTTCAGATACAAATGATCCTGTTTACAATAGGTGAACAGCTTCACAAGAACTCGCTGCACATTTGACCAGATGTTAATTGTATTAAAATGATCATTAAATTCTAATATAAACACCATTACTGATAACGTAACTAGGGGTAGGATGAAAATGTTCCAGATTACAGGATTTTATTACTCTCCTGTTTTTTGTGATGACGAAGCGAGCTTTACAGTTTCTTGCTGTGCACCTGAACATATCATTTGCCTTACTTTGGCCGTCGAAATAGAATGTGAATCCTTGTATGATGGCTATCTCTTTTCCATTCAGCTTTCAAGCTTTTTTTCTTTTGCAATCAAATCAAATGGTAATATGATTGCTGAAAATTAAAAGATTATGTTTATTAGAACTTATTTATTTTATTATTTTAAAACTAAAATAAATGAATTAAGGTAAATTAATAAACGGAATAGTTATAGATTATTTATTTGGGACTATTTAAAAGGTAAATAAAGGTCTATTTATGAAAATCCCATCACCAATGCATTATCTAAATTAGAACAATTAAAAAAATCATAAAATACAAAACAGAAAATTACAAACACAGCTGTTAATGTACTTAATTATCTGCGTCTTCTACCTACTTCTCTATCTATATTCTTGTTATAAATCGCTTTTCATGTCTGTCTGTGAGAGCGCGTTGCTCTTTCAATTTATTTCACAAAGTAGTTGAGTAGTTATAATAAAAAAATTATATTTAAATAAAATAGAACAAATATATCTTCACATTCTATCATAAAGTCATAAACACCGTGCAAAGCAGGAGAGGGTCGACACTTAAATAAGAAGTAATCTCATTCCGCAATGAACAGATTATTTATTATAGGTATACTATTTGTTCCAGACTAAAGACTTACATAAAAACCATCACGTATTATATGTATAACTAGGAGGTGGGTGGCAGTGTTCCAGGTGACCGTATGTCACTTTTCTCCTGTCTTTCGTGATGCTGAAGCGAGCTCTGCATTTTCTTTCAAAGGAGCATACATACAGCTCAGTTGTGCTACTTTGTCCATAACACCAGAATGCGTATCCTTGTAGCATGGCTACCTCTCTCCCACTCTTCTCTCGGAACCATTGTACTGTAAAAAATAAACGATTAATTAGATACTATAGATGCGTAAGAAAACCAATGCGAGCGTAAACGATTCTTAATACGAATGAAAAGCCTGGACTATAAAAGCGATAAAATAACATGGAATAATGATATGTTAATTCTTTATTTCTGACACATCCAATTCATAATCTCGGTTATTAGATTAAATATTTAAAAAAACATATGTATGCTAAATTAAGCCAATTTACACAATCATGAAGGAAAACAATAAAAAAATAACTAACACTCACGTGGCCATCAAAGAGAGTAAGAATAATATGTTATTATTATGTTAAGAAAAGCAAATAGATAACATAAAAACAAAGCATGTAGACAAAATAATAACTTAACCTGATTAGGAATAAACAACTTTTCTTTAAAAATGCTTTTTCATTATTTTTGCTATCTTTTTACCTACATAAAAATATCCGGAATACAGTTCCGGACTTCCGATCAAGAGTCTTAAATGTCACAAACGATTCTTAGGCGTGAGGCCTGCTTGCTACAAACTACGTCGTTCCGTTTCTGTCCATCTTTTGAAGATAACAAATCTGAATGATGTTTTGAACGCATTTCGTTGTTCGCGGTGCCAGATAAGTATATTCTGCTAAAACGTCTGTTGCGGTTTATAGCTTCAAAAGCGCAAATACAATGTAGGTATAGCACGGATATTTGTGTATTACGTAAGGTTGGAATACAATGAGCCATCCCGTCTTGCAATATCGTCGCAGTTGACAAATAAAAAACTAACTGACACACACTTTCAAATTGTATAATGATACCTGTTAATGGGTTCTTAAAGCTTAATATAAACACCGTTATGTATAACATAATTAGGCGGTGGATGACAGTGTTCCAGGTGGTGGGATTTAATTTGTTCCCTGTCTTTTGTAAGGATGAAGCGAGCTTTACACTTGCTCAAGGAGCACTTATAGAAATCAGTTGACTTTTTCCGACCATCACAACAGAATGTGTATCCTTGAAGCATGGCTATCTCTTTCCCATTCTGCTTTCGGTACCATTTGACTAGAAAATAAAACAAAGATTATATTATTATTTGCTTCTTGCGGGTGACTACCACCATCTCTTAAAGTTATAAGTCCTGCATAGCTCCATCTGTCACCCACGCTAAAGTATTGTTAAAATAATACTGTTTTAAGAAGTGTCGGAAGGCCCTCAAGGGAATGAGTAACAAAGCAATATATCAAGAACAGAAAAGTCTTTTCATTGGCCATGGGAAACAGATTGAATGCTCAAAGGGATAACATCGCCCGTACAAAATTGATTTATCTTCGAAATAAAAGAACTTTTACTTGTCATGTTTTTATTTTAAACTATCATGGTCACTAACATTATTACTACAGGAAACGGGATATTTACCATGTTTACTATTTTTGTTGAGTTTCCGATATTTCGGCGCTGTTGCAAGCACCATGATCACGGATAAACTGAAGTTATTGCGGGTGGGTGTTTATGAGCAGACAAACGGTCTACCCTCTTTCTTGTTCGTTTTTTGCACTCAGTACCGCTACCACTGTCACTCGCAACTCGATTCTGTTCCCGACATACGAAACTCACTGTGTCCGCTCGCGAACTTTTTTCCGCACTTTTTCACTTTTTACATAGCTGGACCACTGGATTCCAAGCTCTCGACAGTTGAAACCCATCTTCCCGGTTGAAGTTCCTATATTTGGTAATCTCAATGGCTTCTCTAACCAGTCTAGGAATATAGTGGCGTTCTGTCGAGATGACCTGAGGGTTATGTAACTCAATCCAGTGGTTCGATCCTGATTCCAGGAGATGTTGAGCAATGGCCGATTTTTGGGTGTCGTTGTTCTTCACCGCCCTGATATGTTCCGATATTCGACAAGCTACCGTACGTTTCGTCTGACCGATATAAGACTTGCCGCAACTGCAGTCTACTTTATAAACACCGGGCTTTTCCAGCGGAAATTTGTCTTTCGGCGAACGCAGCATCTGAGACACTTTTTTGAAAGGAGTGAAGATAGTCTTTACGGCGTATTTCCTAAGAATGTTGGCAACCTTATCTGTCACTCCCCTCACGTACGGCAAAAATGCTGGCTGCTTCTCAACCTCGCACTTCCGGTGCTTACAACCAGGTTCTGGTTTAGGCTGCGCGGGTTTCACTGTATATCCGTTTCTCTGTAGGACTCTCTGCACATGTGTTAGCTCAGCACGTAAATGTTCCTCGTCGCATAGATCATATGCGCGGTTGGTGAGTGAAGTCACTACAGAGTTCAGCTGTCTGGGATGGTGGTGAGAATCAGCGTGTAGATATCGATCCGTGTGAGTCAATTTCCTATAGACTGAGTGGCTTAGAGAACCGTCAGTACGGACCCCTATTTTCACGTCCAAGAATGGAATTGTCCTCTCGTTTTCCATCTCGTAGGTAAATTTTATTTTACCATGTATGCTGTTAAGATGTGCCAAGCATAGTTCTACCTCTTGTTGGTCTCCTTCAATGATCCCAAAGACGTCATCAACATACCTTTTCCACAGTTTTATAGGTGTGCATGCAGTGGAAACCGCCAACTCTTCAAAATGTTCCATCCAAATGTTGGCTACCACTGGAGCCACTGGACTACCCATGGCTACACCATCAATCTGCAAGTAGTATTGACCTTGGTATATGAAGTAACTGGTAGATAAGCAGTGATGTAGTAATGTCACGTATTCCACAGGGATGTTATTTTCTTGCAATTTTACCTTAACTACTTCCATGCAGTCCGCCACTGGTACATTGGTAAAAAGGGACTCAACATCGAAGCTGACCATTACGTCATTTGTTTGGAGATTAATGGATTGCAAGATGTCTATGAAATGTCGAGAGTCTTTCACATAAGATGTTGAATGTCCAACTAATGGTTGAAGAACAGAAGCTACGTGTTTCGCTAGGTAGTAGGTAGGCGAGTCAATCTGACTGACTATGGGCCGTAACGGAACATTTTGCTTGTGCACTTTTGGTAAGCCATATAGTTTGGGGGGCTGTATATTTCTAGGACGAAGCAAGTACTTAGCTGTATCATCTGTGATAATATGTTGATACTCCTTTATTATTTTGCGTGTACTGCGGTTCGTTCGTGCCGTCGGGTTGTAGTTTACTTGCTTGTAGGTGTTCACGTCACTCAATAAGTTACGGATCTTATTATCATATTCAGTAACGTTCATGACTACAGTAGCATTACCTTTGTCAGCTTTAAGTACAAGTACGTTCTCATCCTTGCGGAGGTCACGTAATGCGGCTAATTCTTCAGCAGTGATGTTCGATGTTGGAGGTTTAGCGTGACGTAACGCTACGGCGGTGTCCTGTCTCAGCACATCGGCATCACTCGCCGGTATCATATTCCGTCTTATCGCTTCCTCTACACTTCCGATCACCTCTTCGTAAGGTATGCGTTTCGGAGTAGGTAACTCAACAAAAATAGTAAACATGGTAAATATCCCGTTTCCTGTAGTAATAATGTTTTTATTTGTCGCACAAGTGGAAACAGATGAATGTCTGAAGCAATGTTTAGTTAGCGCTGGCTTATTTTGAACTTTTGAATAATGCTTGTATTGTTCCTAAATTTTAACATACACACCATATACTTAGGGGGTGGATGATTGTGTTCCAGATAACTTGATTTGACAAAGTCTCTGTTCTTTGTGACGACAAAGTACGCTCTACACTTCCTGCTGATGGCGCACTTATACCTATCAGTTGACTCATATATACGGGCAACAGAGAAAGTGTATCCTTGTGTCAATGCTATCTTTTTCCCATTCAGTTTTCGGTGCCACTCAACTGTTAAAAAATAAACAATTAGTCTTAAGCAATAAACACACGCAACAAGCAATACTCGATGAAGGCAACCTGTTCTCTTAAAATATCACAACTTTTACTTATAGGGTCCATATTATGTACAAACAAAAACAGTCGCTAAAACAAAACCTTTCACTGTTCAAAATAAAGCAACTGTTTCTTTGAATATTTGTTAACAAGAGAAAAAAATATCATTCACCTTATAGAAGAAAAAGTAAATGAAAGTAGATGTTTCTTTCGATAGCCCAGAACTTAGTCACTTCCACGGAGTAGTCGGCGGCAGCATGGCGGTCACTGACTGCATATTCTGTGGCACAAAATAGAAGGCGGATCATAGTTTGTGAACAGTCCTTGACTTCAATGGTTGTGTTCATTATTCTGGCTAATGATGTCATTGTGATACGTATAGATGTTCGCTTTACAACCACTCTTCTTTTTAATACAGGTCCAGCGCCATTTGGGCCCTCTATAGTTTGTGCTCAGGTTGTATCGGCAAGGGCCTATGATGAGAACAGGGTTGCCAGCTTTCGTTGTGCTAAATGTGGGCTCTGAAATAAAAAATAAAGTATTTTGATTTTTACTCTAATAATCAAGTGTTGACTGCGTTAGACGAACCTATGCACTGAACACAAGTCTAATCAATATAATTATTCATATGACTGGATACTGGAACGTTAAATTGTTTTTTTTTTCTATTTAAGTGAGATATTATGAGTCTAGAAAATAAACAAAATCAGTCTTCATAAGGGCACAGCTGCACAGCAGGTCTTTAATGAAAAAATAACACATTCATTTCAAATTTTAATCATTACTTAATTCAATTTAAAACACTGTATGTAACAAAAAAAATATGTATTCCATTGTACAAAAAAGAAAAAACTAGTGGTCTGCCAACGTTTTGATACATCCAAATCTCCATTGACAAAACACATTTTCAAACTAATCACACTTATGTACAGTGTTCTTTGGATCTTTAGCCGTGATCTTCTTCACCCTCTTGCCACCCTATGAGTGAAGGTATCTTCGAAATCTCCCCACAGAAACTACTCACTCAAGGACAAAACAATCATATTTATTTCTGTACCACTAATAAAAATATACAAACCACTTACTAAGATAATCTAAGTTAACTAATAAATATACAACAAAACAATGACGTTTTAAATACCGTCGCCCGTCATTACTTTGACAGCTTTTTACACCATCACACAAATCGAATTATTTCGGTGATTTCAGCAGTAATATTCAATTGTTGTAAAATAATCGAATGCAGAAATATATTAAATACTTACAATTCGTGATCACAATAAATTGTGCGAAGTCTAATTAAGTGCAAATGAGAAGTATCACTACGTTGTTCGAAACAAAAATAACATTTCTTCGCACACGAGGGTTTAGTTGAGTGTCTGAAGATATGTCTGACGCCATCGTTGGCTTTTGATATCCTAAATTAAAAAAAAAAACTCGTCCTTAAATAAATAAGTTACCTAAAGTTTTAGATAAACACCATTACGTATTACATGATTAGGGGGCGGATGACTGTGTTCCAGGTGGTGGGATTTCATTTGGCCCCTGTTTTTTGTAAGGATGAAGCGAGCTTTGCATCTGTTCCCAAAGGAGCACTTATAGAAGTCAGTTGACTTTTTCCGACCATTACAACAGAATGTGTATCCTTGAAGCATCGCTATCTCTTTCCCATTCTGCTTTCGGTACCATTTGACTGTAGAAAATAAAACAAAGATTATTATTTGTTTGTTGCAGGTTAGACCAACCAAATCTTAAAGCTCTATTTCTCACCCACACTGAAGTCAACGCCTCTTAAAACGATATTATTTAAACCTTTAAATAATAAAGAGGCGTTGAAAGGCCCTCAGACAAATGAGTAACAAGACAATATATCAAGAACAGAAAAGCCTCGACATTGGCAATGGGGAACAGACTTCATGCTTAAAAGGGTAGCATCGCTCTTGTCTAAAAGAATTTTAATGTTATTCGAAATAAAACAACTTTTACTAGTCAAGCTTTTATTCGTCGCACAAGTGCGGAAACTTGAATGTTTAAAGTTATGTTTGGCGCCAGCGCTGGCTTAATGATGAACTTACACAGATAATTAGGTACGCACGACGGCCAATCAAGCTATACAAAACCAGTTCTTGCGGATCTCTCATTGTATAGGAAATTTATACAAAGCGAGGCCAACTTATACTGGAAATGTACAGCTTCATGTGCCGCCGTGTGTACATAATTAAAGACACGGAGTTTCTTGTTTATATTGTACCTAAATTTTTAAATAAACGCCGTTACGTATTATACTCTTAGGTGGATGATTGTGTTTCAGATTACTTGATTTGACAAACGCTTTGTTCTTTGTGATGCTGAAGCGAGCTCTACACTTATTACCGTGGGAGCACTTATACGTATCGATTGATACATATTTATGGTCGACAGTGAATGTGTATCCTTGTGCCACTGCTATCTCCTTCCCGTTCTGTTTTCTGTACCATTCCACTGTAGAAAGTTAAACAATTAGTCTAAATCAATGAAAAAGTTGAGGTGATTCCTTCAATGGAGCGCGCGTTTTTTTAGCGAAACGGAAAACGTTTTCCGATTTTTTTATTTTACTCATGTAATGCTAAAGTATTGTTTGACAAGTTCTCAATTTATAGCCCGGGTGTCAGTGTGGTAGACGTGACAAACTTACCATCGAAACTAGGACTTATACATTTAATTTTAAAAAAAACATTGTTGATCAAAGCAAACTGGTAATCTATGTACTTATATTTTGAACTACTAAAACAGATTTACTCAAACATTAATATACTTTTAAACCGAACTATTTTTAATTCGTTCTAATATAAAGACCATTTCGTATTATATATGAAGGCGGTGGATGATTGTGTTCCAGACGAGAGGATTTTAACTCTCGGTCCTTTGTCACAACGAAGCGAGCATTGTATTTTCTTCCAAGAGAGCAAATATACGAATCGGTTGTCTTATTGCGACCGTCACAAGAAAATGTGTATCCGTGAAGCACGGCGATCTTCTCTCTTATATCGTGTTGGCGCCGTAAGTTCTACGAAAATATAGTGTTAAATATAGTGTTGTAGTTAAATATGGTTTAGTAACACAAGTAAAACAATTATAAAAAATAAACTCTTTTTTGATTTTAACACACTTCAAGAACAAAAATATTATTCCGCCTAACTGTGTAAATCACTGTGCTGCGAAATGATTTATTTGTACATTATTTTCCCAAAAAAACGTTTAAATTAGACGCCCCATTTAGTCTCAATGTAGTAAACATAGTTAGTCCACGATATTCAGTTTATTATTTAGATAGATCTTCAAACCAAATATTTACAAAAAAAGGGACTAAATTAAGATTAAAACTAAAAAAAAAACATTAATATAATGCACTAATGTGCATTGTGCATCATGTTATCGTTACACTAAAGTTATTAATACAAAATCTAAACATTTTTCACAAATAGGTACCATTTATCTCAAACAAAAAAAAAATGCTACGGTTCTCACATCTTTATGTACACTCCGTTACGTATAACAAACTTGTGGGCTGGATGATGGTGTACCAAATGGGAGGTTTCCAAATAAGTCCTATCCTTAGTGACGACGAAACGAGCATTGCATTTTGTGCTTCCCATGGAGCATACATACATCTCCGTTGTCTTACTAGGACCGGTTTTAAAGCAGAATGTGTATCCTTGTACTACGGCTATCTCTTTACCATTTGGCTTTAGGTACCATTTCACTGTGAAAAGAATATTTGTGTGTTATTATTGGGAATAGCATACAACTCACAGACAATGGCAGATATAGTACAATTATAGATAGGTAAATCCAGGGCTATAACTATATTTTATTAACACTATGAACTTGCATAAATATATGTAACAAGTACTTTGAAGCTTACGAACAAATGCCATTTCATGGATTAAAAATAAAATAAGCATTCATTTATTCTGATAATATTATATTCTGTTCATCTTCTAATGTTTGAGGCTGACTGAACCATGCTTGGCTACTCACACAAACCTACACTAGTTATTTCCTTCTTCGTGTCGATGGTAACAGTTTTATAGAGCAACTAGGATCTTTTGGAGCTTCTATGAAATTGACAGGGGACGTTGTTTTGTGAACATTTGTAACTTGTTTTGAAAAAATAAATTGGCGCAATTGGTTTCGATTTACGCCACGTGTCAAAAGATCCTTGTACATTAACTAAAGCAAAAGCTTTGACCCAGTGCGTTGCTTATACAGCACATTATGATGTAACACAAATTTCGGAGGTTCGTGGTTATGGTTCAGCTGAGCTGATGTGATTCCTCCGGCGTTGTCTGTGTTGAACTTTGACCGGCACTTCGCCCACCGGGTGCACCGCCATAGATTGGTGATGGCGCTTCCTTTGCAGGAGTTGAACGAATGACCTTGAAACAATGCTATCTCCTTGCCCGCAGCGTTGCGCACGTACTTCACTGAGGAACCAAGAGAAAAACGGTTAATAAAAAAAATACTTTGGTAATCATTAAACTGCGTGGGGGAAATTATTTTATGAATAGGGCAGCAAATATTTTATGGAATGCCTTATTTATTTAAAATAAATAATCACAACAGATTTTACAGACATTTTCTACTTATATTCAAAAATAAATTATAAACTAGTTTTCATTGTGTGTAGCCTTCAAGCGAAAGAACAATAATAAAAATTACAACACTGGCAGAAACAATTTTTTTATGTTTTTTATTCATATGGTTTCTTAGAAACGTGTAAAAATTTACGTGTAAACATGAATAAACGAAAATGACAAAATAATTGATCTTTACCTTACTACAAGATGGTCACATTTACTAGGTTAAGAGATATACAACATTATTTTAAGTATATGCGAAACCTGAATATAGTTTGTTCAGAATAAGTAAGTGAATCGATTCCAATCATTTTTAAACCATGTTATATATTGTCCCAAAAATATTATAAAAAAGTTACAAGTTGGACACCGAGTGACATTAAGTACCTATCGCAATAATTTAGGTACCTACTGCTAAATTATTATTATCAATGAGCTCAAGGCGACGCTGGAGGCGCGCGCGCGGACCCGCTGCGTAGTGAACAGGTTTTTGCGCGGACAACCAGGTAACAGAACAAGCTTATAATTTGGTGATTTATCATGATACAGTTTTGAAATTTTGTACATAGATTCTTTACATAAAAATAGTAGACACGTGTTTCAGGTTTCGCATAAACTAAAACTAAGGTTGTATATAGACACAGGTGAGTATATTATCCGATAAAACTGGGATAGAACTAAACTTAAATACATGCCTTTACATATCGAACAAGTGAAGTCAGGCATGATTATGATCTGATATAAACTTAACAATAATATTATCAATGGTATATAAAGCCGCGCAGCATTTACTGTTTCTTTTAGCACAGCGCCATCTAGTTTTTGTGCCTCTAACGTAATCCCTGTGATATCGGTGAGGTCCGAACTCTAAGTTAAGTTGTCCCCGCTGATTCGTAGTAAATATTGGCACTTCTGAAACACGAGTCTTCAATTAATATATACTCATTAACTTTAATCCCATAAAGAAAATTAAACTTTATATGTATTAGTTACAAAATATAAAAGGGTTTTTATTTAATAATTTCTAATCATTTAAAAATCTTTAATAAGAATTTAGTTCGTTATGGATTATAATACTGTACTAAACTATACTATACTATACTTTCATCAACATGTAAGTACGTGTATACCGAAAAGTGCGAACAGAATAATTCGGTCTACGAACACGAAAACAAAAGATAGCTTATGATGAAATAGTTAATTAAAAGTTGTATAAACGCCTTCAGAGGTACGGATTAATTTCGGAGGTTCATGGTCATGTTCACCCAAACAATCAGTGATGACCAGATCCCCCGCTAGAGATGATAGCTGCCTTGCATCCATGGTGGTACCGGGTGCAGTACCACCGCCAGTTCTGGGACCTCGCGCACTGCTTACGGTTGTAGGTGTATCCAAGAGCGAGAAGGCATTCACCTCTGCCCAGTTTAATAATCTGTCCTGTAATGTACAATGCGTTACTGATTATTTTTCGTCCAAGTCATATTTTTATTAGATTTCACCCTTAACTACTTTTAATGAGACTTTTAGCTTGATGCTTGCAGACTGAGGTGTCAACTGATTCTCTTACAATAGCACAGCTTTTGTCGGTCTTCAATTATTCATCGTTTGACCTAAACTGCCGTAAAGGCAAAGACGTTGAAAAATACCGTCAATTCTAAGACGTTCAAAGCCATTAACAAATTTTAATAAAACATTCCCTGGCAGCAGAATAGTATACACTAAACACCCGATAGAAGATAATTGAGAAAAAAATGTTTTTTTTTCAGAAATGCTGAAACGATTTGCATTATTTGCACTTTTGTATTTATTTAATCAATTAACATTATGCAGCAGGATTTACCAATATGTAAAAAACATGTAAACAAAAAAAACTTAATTTTTTAAAATCCTAACCATACCTAAATTTTTTTTTATTTCTACTCTAAAATGATTTGGATAATAATTCACTAACCTGTAAAACAAAATGAACCCTACATAACTTACTATAGAAATAAAGTATTATGTCAAAATACGAAATAAAATTTTTACGTGTTCAAACTTATCTTAATAAATATAAAAATGTTGCAAATCATCATTAATCTACAATAAAAGCAAACAAATAGTCAAGCGCATGAGACCTTGAAAAAGTTCCTAACCTAGGGCTACAAATATCACGACTTTCTATTGTAATATTGTCTAAACGTCAATAAGGAGGAAAGAGAACCCCCAGCGTTAACACATTTCATTCAATATCTTTCTTAAACAACAACGCTTAACTCTCGCCTACAATATGATAAATCCCGGCGGCAGAACGTATCAACTTCGGAGGGTTATGTCGATGTTCGCCAATATGATCTGTAACTACATAGGTGACGCTAGTGAGCACCGCCGCCCTGCATCCCTGGTGGTAGCGAGTGCAGTACCATCGAAGTTTGTTGTCCTTCGCAGTGTGCATCCGATTGTAAATGTACCCGAGAGCGTACAGGAACTGAGCTCCTCTGGTCATTTTTATGATTTTTCCTGAAAGACAGAAATAATTAGCTATGTTGGGTTATAAAGGATCAAATGTGAACAATTTAAGATTGTTTGCATGCAGAATTAAAGGAATCTTTTAACTTTATTTTGATTAAAGTAGTTACTTAATGCAATAAAAAAATAACGATAATATATTGAAATACTGATGATTTAAAATATTAATTTTAAAATAGCTACTCAGAAGATTTTGTACAAAAATTTATAACATTCAAATATTTATCACATCAATGTGACCTTTCTAATAATACAAAAGCACCGTTAAAAACAAAAAAACAAACGTGCAAATACTAAAGACACGACCTATTTACAAAACTATTTACAGTCACTAAATACCACTAGTTAATTTGATAAAATAATACTTTCCAGAACATCTAACATTACAAGATCATAATTTATAAATAATATCTTTCAATCATTAAATTTTATAAAAATATGAAACACTTTTATGATGACTCTGTAGACCATTAAATTTCAAAGCTCCTTTGATAACATTTCTTTATCATTATACTTAATAACAACGATTATAGTATCTTAATCGTTTAAAGATTAGGTACTTAGCTAAATTGGAATGTGCAATTCAATACATTAAATATTATAAAAAAAGCATAGTACAATATTCCTATTACAATTAGATCAAATTTTAATCACTGTGATTCGAAGGAATCACAGTGATTAAAATTTGATCATACTTATTAGGAATGTACGAAGGTACATTCCTAATAAGTTTAAATTGCTGCTTCGAAATTCTACCATTTAAAAACATGATAGATCATTGTATTTAAATAACAAATGTAGGTACTACAAAATTCGTATCTGCGTGATGTCCCATTCTAAGTTATAGAACTATTTAAAGTTCAATTAGATCCCAGCATGTAGTTAATATCGATATTTTTGATGTCATATTAATGTAAATAGGTCATTTATGATTTTGAATTTTCTCTGTGCATAGATCAGAACATTCAAGACACGTCAAAATTCTTTACAAAATCTCTACATCCATACGTAACTCTTTGTAGTCCTTACTTTCTTAATAATATAATATTTAAATAGATCTTGAACAATTATTTTGACATAGAAAGTTACATTTTCTAAACTCAACTTTGATTAAAATTAAATCACAAATTTGTTTTTAATCGATTTATGCTCTAATAGATTCAACAAGATTTTCGTCAAATAAATGACAAAACATAAGGCAAAATATAGCACTTTTTTATACTAAAAGATTTCTCTCGACAAGTCATGAGCTTTCTACATTGAGAATTAGATGTTGAGAACTTTTCAAATTCTACTTTAGCATTACTTCATGTAACTTGTTTGTAATTCAAAATTTCCTACGCAAAAACCGAATGTTTAAATTTTTCGGGTGTATAATTTGACATGTTTTCAGCTTCAAATTCTCAGTTAAAAATCCGAGTGTAGTATTTCCAGTACAGTTCAACTATGTGAGTGCAAGCCTGTAGTAGATACCACAATCCCGTCGATAGTAACAGCTTTACATTTGTGTTTATGTTTCTTAGCACATGCCCATCTTATCCTGTTGCCAACGATGGATCGAGAGTGTCTGAAGAATTTGTGTCCTCCGACGTAAATACTTGTGGTCTCTCCAGCGCAAAACCGGGCCCGAAGGAATGATGCTATGAATTCTGTAAGGAGGTTTCGGAATTAATAATTAATAAAAAAAACATAAATATTAAAACTAACTTATATTAATCCATATGATTGTGTATTAAATTGCTCCTTAATTAATTGAACGAATAAATTCGATAACCATTAAGCTGTAGAAATAGTAGAATCTAAAATTCCGACTTGTAAATAAAGGTATTAATTAATGTCACGCCCCAAAGTCGAAAGGCCGGAAGTAGAACATAATTTTGTTCATCAGAACCATACGAGGACACAAAGGATACAAAGCAGAATTTTGTTCTTCAATTTTAATCAGACGTTTGATTTAACTTAAGGCAGTCAGTTTTTAAATTTCGTGTGGTATCAGCACACAATACAACTTTAATTTAAGTTATACCGACATTATTATGTAGGTATTAAGTATAGTACAAAGTTTGGAAGATCCGAATATACTATATGTAGCATATTGCTTCAATTTATTTTCACAAAAGAGTTCTAACTAATAATTTTGTTTATCTTCTACTTATCATCTAACACTAGGCACGTAAGGTTTCCTTATTCAGTCTTATATTAGTACTAACCATTTAATCAAATTAAGTTGGTTGCTTCTCAACTAATCAATGCTTCCTACATCTTCATATCAAAAAACTTTTCTCTTCCACAAAAACAAAACTTCAACGTATCACAGTAGTACTTCCTCAAAAATAACAAAAAACTATCTCATCAACTGATACAAGCTACCTTACAGTTCGCATCAACTCGGGTAAGCTCACAACATGTACGAACTGAATATTTCTTAAGTATCAGTCAAACTCGCACGGACAAGTTGCGGACCGGCTGTAGACATCGGACACTGACAGATACTTCGGTAAAGTATCTGTCAGTGTCTAATGTCCGGTGCCGCGTCCGCATTTTGGCCAGTTTGACCGAACCGTTACTTATGGTTATGGACATCGTAGGAGTGAACAACGATTATATCTAAAGTAGTGACAGTGGCCCGACATCCAGCCTTCTTCTTGCTTACATCTCCAAGCAACCTGAGAATTCTTCTTAGCGCGATCCCTACTGTATTTCTGCCCGCGATAGAGTAACATTATATTGCCGCGGGAGTTCTTAACAAATGTAGCTTCTTCTGTAAAATACAAATTAACTCGTAGAGCCAAACTTTTCTTTCAATTTAAAAAGGGGCCATGCTGTGAGGTGTTAATGTCATCGGAGATCCGTAACAAAAAATTATAGCGCCATTAGTCCTGCATAGCTCCATCTCTCTCAAGCACTAGAACATGGCGGCCCTAATACGTCAAAATTCATGGCCCAAATACAGTTTTAGAACTATTTCAAATATCTAAAAATGAATATCAACTATGTCTACATTATGTTGTTACTTGGGGATGCATAAGAAAGAGAAAATCATAATTGGAAATATTTTATTTAACCGTTTCACTCCGCTTCTAGCCATTCATTTTTCACAGAGTCCGTTCATTATTTTCTTGAGAAACATTAAACATGATTATGTATATTCTTGTAATCAATAACAACATCGTCATGAGTGTGGACAGTCGATTTGCAACCTGAATACCTCCGGTTACAGCGCCACAATACAACGTTGTGTTTAGTCTGATAGTCCTGGTTGAATTTATATCCTTTGTATACCTACTAATAGAAGGTTTCCACGAAGAGTTTTGAAAAATGTTGGGCCTGTAAGTACAATTAATATTCAGATCTTATATGATTGCCTTTTCAGCCACCTCTGTACAACTTAAATCGAAAATTAATGAAGTAAGAGATACAAACCAAATGATATTTTCGACACCTTCTAGCCCATTACAAAGTTAAAAACATTGGTAGGCATAATGAAAATAAAGTAAGAACGAATAAAAAAAACATTATTAAATACATGTTATTTGTTTGTACTGTATTTTAAGTACTCTCTTTCTACGACATACACGCATTACCGAGACAATTACGTTTGTTACCTTATCAAAATATTTATTCATTAATTATAAATTTTATTTCTAGGTTCCTACAAATATTGAATGCCCATTAAATTAGTAAATGTTATATGTAAGGTCCCGTAGTAGTTGGTACCTTACACTTGTAGCTTTAAGTAAGAAGTGGTAAGTCAGTACTTGGAGTTAGGCGAGTTGATGTAAACACACACAGATTTGGTAACACTAAAGGTTTATTAGAGTACCGATCACAACAAAGTAAAAGTGGGTTGGATGCTAATCCGCGGTGTTCGCGTAAGTATGTAATTTGTCAACTAACTTAAAATCATATTAAACATTGTTTTAAATACCAAAGAGAAAAGTAGGTTGCTGCGTTTGCAGCCTGACGGAATGTACGTAAACCGTACATGCTCCCGAGGGAAAAGGCGGGATGAGCATCCAGTACATAAAACGTTTTAAAGTAAAAATTCCAAAACGCAATAATAAAAAAGTATAGACCGTATAAAAGTAGGTTAAGTAAGTAAAAATATAAAAGTAAGACATCCCAGAACGTCACAATAAAAAGTAAAGACAGTAAAGTAAACATTAGTAAGTAAGTAAAATTAAACATGTACACATAAAAACAATAAGCTTTACTGCTCCTCAAAGTGAAACAGTTGTTTCGGCCTCGCGTCGCTGTATAGTGGCTCCGTCGGTGTCGAATGGCGTATTTCTTGCATCTCGATTTCGACTTTGTTGTCGATTCCTGTAGGTTGTCTTGTAGGTGGCCTTTTAGTTTTCTTATGCCATAGTCTCCTAATCCAAATGTAGACAGCAAACGAAGCAGCTCCTCCCAACAGCAGAGAAGTCACAGAGTAGAGATATATGTCGTGACTCGATATATCTATCCCTTGTGGTAGTCTTTCCTGCTCTTTCTGCTGAATTATTTGCTTATCTATGTTTCTGATATTTATTGCAGATGTATCCAGTTCTGTCATATTCAGCTGTGCGTTTTTCCAACTTAGATCAAATAAATTGTTGATAGTCGTGTTAAGTGTAGGTACTTCAATATCCGCCTCCATGTGAAATTTGCTTCCTAAGTGGTTATAGGTGAATATTGTCGCATCTTTCTTTTGTAGTATGCATTTTGGTTTCAAGGCAATCACCCCAGTACCGTTGATGACTGCTGGCGTAACTTGATCGCTACATATGACGCGCATCAGCTGTCTGTCGCATAATGTAAACAACCACCAGTTAGGTTTATGTAATTGGATCCAAGTTTCTTTGCAAGTTACATCATTGATGACACAGGATAATGAAGTTTGTTGACTGAATACCTTGGCCTCGCAAGGTGCGTCCTTGTCTTGTAAGCTAAATACCGGCTGACGTGAAATGCATGTGTACTCGTCTTCTCCGTATGGCGTGCATTGGCGCATGTCTTGCTCTTCCATAGTGATGTACGAATTTTTCACGAAGTTTATGGCGATATAATTGGAGTAAGGCTGCACGATTCTCAATTGTCCTTGTTTCTGGAATGGTATAGGTATTACCCGGTTTATTTTGTAGTCCTCATCGCTCAACAGTGGAATATGCAATTCGAAAAGTAGAAAGTTGTTTGTAATCCGAGCCTTGACATGGATTAGTTCGTAGATGTCACGGAAATCTTTTTGTATGTCCTTTATCGGTAAGGCTAGTCCCTGTGGAAGTTTTCCAGAGATGATGTTCAGCTGTTCTATTATTTGAGATGCAGGAAACAAGTGTGTATCCAAATGACCTCGATAAATGTTGGCGAGAGCATTCATTAGCATTTCTTGAATTCTATGCAAGTCGCTCAAAATTAAAGTTGATGATAAAGCGGCAGAGTTCACGTCATTTGCTGTGTATAAAATTTGTGCTCTGTTCTCAATTTTTGTGATTATGTTGCAAGTCTGATTTATGTAGGTTTGTATTGCGTGAAATTGTTTGTCCATAAATTCCGTATTGTTTTTAATTACATTGTTTTCAGCCTCTATGATCAAAGTTTGATTCTTCATCAACTGTAACAAGTAATTATCGTTGATTTGCAAGTTTTGGATATCCTTCTCGTACTTTTGCGCAAAGTCTTCATCCAAAACCCCGAAAAGTGTTCTGGCTAATTTTCCGATTCCATCAAAGTAGCCTCGTTTTTGTCGCGAATGCTGAGAAAGTAACATAGTGTTATAATTCTCAAGGTGATGCATTTCATGACGTAGGTGTCTGACAACTGCTTCGCATGGTGTAAACTCGTGCGCGATTCTTTGACAGAGTTTATCAATTTGGTTTATGTAGTCGTTCATGTTATTCGCAGCTTGCCAGTAGGACGTTAGGTTGTAATAGATCAGTAGAGTCCATTCATCATGTATAAGTTGCAGTTTTCCGGCTTCATCGAAATAAATAGGTTGATTGTTGGTTATAGAGGTCACCTTATAGTTGTTTGTTACTGGTGACGATTGTGCAGTTCCTAACATTCCTATTAAAGTTATAAGAGCGAAAGTCAGGAAACTGTACTTGTTGGTTCGCGTGCTCCTTTTTCTTCTTTGGTTTTCAGTTATTGTATCTTCTTCTCTTTTGTTATTTGTTGTTTCTTCGGTAGGTAGCAGTGTTTCTTGCTGTGGTAATGGAGTTAGTTTAACAGTGGGTCGTTTTATCACTCCAGTTTTTGTTTTAAGGGTGGCCACTCGTACTAGACCATCCTTACCGGGATGAGTTTCCATCACTCGTCCCATGGCCCATTTGCCAGGAGGTAAGTTTGTTTCCTTGATTAGGACCACGTCGTTTAGTTTGAGGTTTTGTACAGTTCTGTTCCACTTGCTTCTAGACTGTAAGGTGTTCAGGTAGTCATTGGACCAAGCTTTCCAGAATTGATCCAGCATGTGCTCCGTTAGTTGCCAACGTTTTCTCAGATCCATCTTTCTGTTGTCAGGCTCCGGTTGAGGTAGAGACAACGTAGCACTGCCAGTTAGAAAGTGGCCAGGAGTGAGAGTGCTGTAAAATTCCTCCGGATCTTCTGTTAGCTGACATAGAGGCCTCGAGTTTAGGCAGGCTTCTATTTTCGCTAGTAACGTAGTGAATTCTTCCCAGGTCAGTTTTTGATCCCCAAGAACCCGCTTCAAGTGGTGTTTTAATGATTTGACGGCTGCTTCGAATATCCCCCCCGCACTAGGCCAAGCAGGGGCGTTGAAGTGCCAATGAATTTCTAGTTTCCCAATCTCGTCAAAGAACTCAGGAGAGAGTAGCTTCTTGAAGTTACTGAAATCCTCTCTCAGTACTTTGGATGCTCCAACGAAGTTCGTGCCGTTGTCTGAGTACATGTGAGCAGGCGTTCCGCGCCTCGCGCACATTCTCTGAAGGGCCGCAATAAACGCTTCCGTGCTTAGTTCTGAGACTAATTCGATATGTACAGCTTTCGTAGCCATACAGACGAAGACCGCGATGTATGCTTTTGAGGTCTTCACTCCTCTTCCTTTGTTAAGTTTCACGTCTACGTGACCAGTAAAGTCAACACCAGTGTGAGTGAATGGACGGCTTGGTGTTACTCTTTGTTTTGGCAGATCGGCCATTAGTTGAGCATTGTCCGTAGAATTGTAACGATGACATTTCACACAGCGTCGTATTCTTCCCTTTACCGCCCGATTTCCAGAGACTATCCAGTATCGTTGCCGTATGTAAGTAAGGGTCAGACGGGCTCCTCCATGAAGCGTCATCGAATGTGCTTGGTCGATCAGTAGTTCAGTGAAGCGGCTGGAGTAGGGTACCACTGCGGGATTCTTCATATTTGCAGGAAGATCAGAGTGCTGTAGTCTTCCGCATACGCGAATGATTCCCTTGCTATCCAGATAAGGTTTGAGTTTGTAAATGTTGCTTTTTGGTGACACAGTTTTATTTTGTTTCAACTGTTTGTGTTTTTGCGCAAACTCGCTTTGTTGAACATATTTTATTATATATTCTTCTGCGTATTGTAGGTCAGTTGTTGTTAGGTAAGTAGCGCTTGGTCGTAATTTTTGCTTTAGTGATGCAATATATCGCACAATTCGAGCAGTAATTCTTATTACTGAAGTCAGCGAACTGTGGTTCTTCAACAACTTGTAAACAATATTTTCAGTGTTGTAGTTTTTCGAACTGACGTCATTGGGTTCGACCCTGTTTGCTTCGCTTGTAGTAAAGTGGCAATTCACATTATGAGGTGTTTCTGTTTCTGCAAAGTTTTTCAGAAACATAGGTCCGTTCCACCATAAGTTGAACTTGACTACTTTGCTCGGTAGCAAGCCTCTCGAAGCGCAGTCAGCTGGATTAAGTTCCGATCGTACATAACACCATTGTTGAGGTGGAATTACGTCTTTTATTTTCCCCACTCTGTTAGCTACGTATCTTTCCCATCTTGAGAGGTCTCCCTGAATCCAAGCTAGGACCACCTTGGAGTCACACCAACCATAAGCTGATATCTCATGCTCCGTTAGTGATTTCTTCACTTTTTCCATGAGTTGGGAGAGTAGTAGTGCTCCGCATAGCTCAAGTCTGGGCAATGAAGTTTTTTGAGTAATCGGCACTACCCTAGTTTTTGATACTAGTAATGTGATCCTTGGGTCGCCCTTTTCGTCGATTACTCGGCTGTATATGACGCAAGCGTATGCCTTTTCGCTTGCGTCACAAAATCCATGTAGTTGGATATTTTTCTGCGTACTGCCAATCCATCTGTTTATTTTAATGTTTTTAATTAGATGTAGTTCTTTGTTTAGATGCCGCCATGTTCAGCATCCCAGTTTATTTTAGTTAGCCACACCCTTTGGAATAGTAGTTTAGCTGACACAGTTATAGGCGCCAGCCAACCCAAGGGGTCGTATAGTTTGGATATTTGTGATAGCAGGTTTCTTTTAGTTAGTGGTTCGTTGTTGTAGTCGTCTATGGACCAGTTGAATATGAAAACGTCATCTTTTGGATTCCAACTCAACCCCAACGTTTTCATTGATTCGTCGCCTCTAAAATCAAATGTACTTTTCGATATTTGATCTTCGTCTAAGTGTCGTAGAAGCTCAGGATCGTTGCTTGACCATTTTCGCAGATTCATTCCGCCTCCCTTCAGTAGTTTTATGATCGATGTTTGAATTTCCTTTGCTTGTTTTGTAGAGTTGTGGCCGCTGATTAGGTCATCGACGTAGAACTGATTTAGCAATATTTCAGCGGCCTTTGGGTATTTGTGGCCGTCATCGATAGCAAGCTGTTTGAGTGTTCGCATTGCTAGCCATGGAGCACTTTTTGTCCCATATGTTAATGTTTGCAGTTGATATTCTTGTAAATTGTCTTTTGGTTGCTTTCTCCATAGGATCTTCTGTAGATGTTGTTGATCCGGATGACACCATATGGAACGGTACATTTTTTCAATGTCCGCTGTGTAGACGTATTTATAGCCACGCCATTGTAATATCAATGCTTGGATGTCCTTTTGCAGATTAGGACCTTTTTCCATTACGTCATTTAGGCTACATCCACCCATGGTCTTCTGGGAAGCATTAAAAACAGCTCGTAGTTTTGTTGTTGTTGATTGTTCTCTCAGTACTCCATGATGCGGTAAGAAGATTGCATCTTTGGCGGGTGTCGTGTTTGAAAGCTTCATGTGACCTAAATCAATGTACTCGCGGATGAAATCTTTGTACATTGATGCAAGTTTAGGGTTTCTGTCGAATTTTCTTGTAAGAATTGAGAGATTGCGATCGACTTTGAGTTTCCCAATTTTTCTTCATAACGAGGAATCAGTGGCATCTTTACAATGTATTTTCCGTCGCGATCTCTTTCAGTAGTCATTTTGTAGTAGTTTTCGCACCAGTCGTCTTTAGATGTGTCCTCAGTATTCTGAATGATGTCTTCTGTCTCCCAGAATCTCTTTAAGTCGTTCAGGTCGACAAGAGCGACATGGCAGTTAAAAGTTTCTAGCTTGCCGCATAAAATCCATCCTAAACGGGTTTGCTGAGCTGTCGGCGTTTGGGCATCTCCCTTTAGAACCCCCTCTAATATAACTTGCGAATAGATATCCGCTCCCAGCAGCAAATCCACGCTCCTTGATAAGTTGAAGTCAGGATCCGCTAGTTTCAGACCTTGTAGCTGAGGCCATTTTTCTTTTTTAAATGTTTTGTTAGGTAAGTTGTTCGTGATCCTTTTCATTATTAGAGTGCTGACTGAAAATGCAAAGTCAGTGCATCTTGATTTACACTCTAATTCTAGTCGTCCTTTACAATCTCCCGAAATCGTACCCACGCCGGAAATTGTAGCGTTCATCCTTTTTCTAGGTAGTTTCAGTCGCTGAGCCGCGTTCTCCGTGATGAGGTTTACTTGAGATCCTTGGTCCAGTAAAGCTCGTAACGTTATAAAGTCTCCTGTTGATGTCTTTACTTGAAGTTCTACTGTAGTAAGTAATATTTCCATAATGTAGTTGTTTGATAAATGGTTCGAACTATGTTGGTTTGTTGATGTTGAAGGTTGATGTTCCCGTTGTTGAGAACGTTGACCCATATTGTTCATATTGGAACTTGGCGACAGTTTTTGCGCTGAATAGTGTAACATCGTATGATGTGGTTTATTGCACTCTTTGCAAGTTTTGTTCGACGTGCATTCTGTGTCTCCATGCTTATACAAACAGTTTTTGCATATTTGTAATTTCCTTACTGTGTCATTCCGTTGCCGTGTGTCCATTTCAATGAACTTTGGACACTGCATGATCACGTGAAAACCGCTGCACAGAAGGCATTTACCGTATGACGCATGGTATATTCTTGATGTTTCTTTTCTATGTGGTTCATATGATGGTTTATTGGAGTTAAATCTCGTTTTGTTGCTGAATATTTGTTTATGTTGGTTAGATGCATCTTTTTGGTAACCCTTTGCTGCTTCCAACGCCATGAATTTGGCCTCCAAGAACCCCAAAAATTCACTCAGCTCCGGGACTTGCTTTGGATGCTCTAATTCTCTAGTGTATTCAGTATATGATGTTGAGTCCAACTTCTGTGCCATCAAGTACACGATTATTGGATCCCAGCTTGATGTATTTAGACCGATGTTATGTAGGCCATTGATGCATTCGTTGATTACGTCATGCATTCTCTTCAAGACAGCAGCATTGACCTGCTGGATGGATGGTAACTCCATCAAAGTATTCATCAAGTTCGTAAATTGGAGTCTCTTGTTGTCGTATCGCTGAATAAGAATATCCCAACAAGTTTCATAGTTTTCAGCGCCGACCAAATGTTGAACTAATCGTTCCGGCTCTCCTTTAAGCTTAGATTTTAAGTGTTGCATTTTCTGCGCTTTCGAAGAATTTGCATTGTTGTGGATTGTCTCCAGAAACATATCCTTGAACGTAATCCACTGACTGTAGTTTCCAGTGAATTCCGGTAGTTGAATCCTCGGTGCATAGTTTTGGTGGTTTACGCTTGTCCATAGTTTCGAGTTGAGAGATCTTTTCATGACATCGTACTGACGTTCTTTGTTGGCGAACAAGTCGTTGTATATTTCGTTTGACCCTTTCAAAATAGCTTCTAGCTCCCAGTGACATTTCTCTACAGTGTCCCACTTGGTTTTCAGGACGCTCAGGTGATCCTCTAACTCCCATTTTTCAGTTATGGAGTCAATTTCTATTTTGGACATCGCCCGTTCTAGTGCTTTAATGTGACATTCTTGTCGATCAAGCAGTTCCTTGGTCTTGGTATCTACTCCCGTAGGATGAGGAATGACAACTTCAGCCTGTTTTCCTTCCCAGACCAACAACCGCTGCAGTATATCAATCCTGGTGGATTCATACATATGTTTCGTCTTTTCATAAATGTTTCCAGTAAAATATTGGATTTCTTTGTCCTCTCGTTCAAGTAATACATTGTGTCTATTGCCAAAGTCTTGCCAGAGGTTTTCCAATGACACTAACCTTTGAGTCAGGTACTCCTTTCCTTTCCGAGGCGCGCTGTCCTTTTGGTAGTTAGTACAGAGACGTTTGATTGACTCGAAGACTTCGTTTTGTGCAGTGATTTCGCTCATCTTGATGTAATCGTTTCGGTAATCGAAAGTAGCAGTAGTAGTAAGATGTAGTAGTAAAGTAGGTATTGAAGAACACGTAGTTCGGTGTCTTCTAGTTTGTAGGCCTCGTATTACCCGCAGTTCACGTTGTAGTCCGGAAGCTGTAGTAGCAGTAGTCGTAGTAGTAGTTGGCTTGTTGCCGCAGTTGAGTCTTGTTTTTCCGCTTGATTCACGAAGAAGTTCCAAAGTATCCCCTCTTCGTTGATTGCTCAGAGCTCTTGTACTCTTTTTACGAATATGCGCGCTTTCTCAACTTGACTGGTGAGATCCGCTTGTGGAAGGCCAGCCAAGCCGATTCGCTGTCGTTCCAAGAGATACAATTACCCCAAACTGTGAAATACTCGAAGGACCATTAAATGTAAGGTCCCGTAGTAGTTGGTACCTTACACTTGTAGCTTTAAGTAAGAAGTGGTAAGTCAGTACTTGGAGTTAGGCGAGTTGATGTAAACACACACAGATTTGGTAACACTAAAGGTTTATTAGAGTACCGATCACAACAAAGTAAAAGTGGGTTGGATGCTAATCCGCGGTGTTCGCGTAAGTATGTAATTCGTCAACTAACTTAAAATCATATGTACTACCAACGAGATTTCTTATAAAATGCTCAAGAAAACTCAATTAAATTACTTAATCATAGTAGCAAAGATAAGAAATGACTTTTTTTTTTTTTTTTGGGATGGGAAATCATCAAATGACCCCCCCCCCCCCCCCCGCTCTGGGCAGAGCGGAAGGGAGTGTCAGACTTGTACTGACTAAAACCCATCCATGTTCCTTCTTTGCCCTTTGTGTTCCAGAGCCGCGGTATCTCTTTCGAACAGTCCCGCAGCCCTGGCAGGCATCGGCCCGTGCGGACCCCTACGTGGTTGCTGACATCTCTTTGAGGCGCGCGTGGAACACGAACGCGCCGTCGACACGGCCTGTCGTCATAAGACGGCTGGACGGCGAGCTAGCCCATAACTCGCCATCCACAGGCCCGCGCCTACGGTGGCCGGGGGCCACCACGTGACCCCCGACGCCCAAGGCGTCTCCCGCGGCGGCTGGGACGTGAGGCTCTTTCCCTCTCACGTTCCGCCACCTCCTTCACCAGCATGACTGCTTCGCAGAAGGAGGTGACGGCTTCCCATTCCCTCTCGCTCCGGACCATGGCTTGAACCAAGGCCGGGCGCGAGAGGTCGCCGCCGCCGATCGCCACTACGAGGACACGGCGCTGCTCCGCCCAAGCGGGGCAGACCTCCACAGTGTGCTGCACCGTGTCCTCCGGACGATCCTCACAATGGAAACACCCGGGCGTTTCCACCCGCCCAAGAAATGACTTAAGCTTATTGTGGACCTACTAATATACAAGATGCTAAAAACCCCTAAAGGATCAGTTAAACTGGTACGGACAAATTGCGGACACCGGACGCTGATAGATACTTAAGTAAGAATTTGTATCGAGGTGTTCGCTTTGGAAGCCGCTTCCGCCATTTATCCGTACTGGTTTCAACGAACCTGTTACGAGAGGCAAATCTGACATAACTTTTAGTAGTACTTCTAGTTTTATCGCTCTAAGTATGTGCATGAAGCAATTATTAAACTACTTTGTTTCACAGATATTCTTCAATTGAAAGTCACTTCGTTGTTGAGGGAGATCTATGTCCCACAGTAGTCGTCTTTTGGTAGATACGATGGTGATGATAACAAAGGTTGCTCCGGACGCCATGTATGCTTAGGCCTTGTCAATCGTTCAGTTCCTTTTAACTTGAACGGAATGATTGTGTTCAGTAAACCGTATGACACTGTTTAGGTATGTGATGACTACTGCCCTGCAGCCACTGTTCCTCTTGACACATCGCCAAAACGCGCGCCCTTCTCGTTCGCGGCTTCTATTGTAACGCTGATCATGAAATACCAGAGTTTTGTTGCCGTAACGATTTTCCACGAAATATATTTCTAATAAAAGAAAATAAATATTAACAATTTGTTTTTAAATTAAATAGTGGTAACTAGATGTCATGGGGAGAGACTGCAGCCCAACAATGGAAATACGCAGGTTAATAGTATCAGTTTGGTAAATAAAGGGAATAGTTTATATTTTTATTAATTTAAACATTTACAGAATGATCTATAAACCAACTTAAATTAGTAATGAGAATATGCACATATAGAAAAGGAGAAAAAAGCATTAATGCTTTTCTCTTTTTTTCTCTTTAAAGGGAAACAAAAATATTCGTCCACATCGCTGTCGGAATAGTGCCACGAAGGCTGGCAGCATTGCCGCGTTGGATAGCAATCTGATTCTTTGACCAAAAAATAAACCGTTTAGCAGCCCTCTAGTCACGAGAAGGATCGACCAACCGCTAAATAGAAATAAGAATTAAATAATAATGTTATAAAAATAATGGAACTGTTGAGTTTTTGCTGCAAAACTGGTCAAACTGGACTAAACAAAATAAGAAATTTTATTTAATCCTGTCGAAAATTCAATGAATAAATTCCAGGTTTTTGACCTAGGCATGTGGGGACTTAATGTAGAAGTAAAACAACTAGGTTATCTTTTATATAATACGTCTTGATTTAATATAATCATATACTTAACTGAGGTTCACAGAATGCTGCTTTGGGGAAAATGCATGCATACAATGACTAGATTTATAGAATCATCACAATCATATAATATACAACAACTATATTTAGGACCTTAAAAAAATCGAATAATACAAAGTACTTCATTATAATTACAATTAATTCCACTCACAGTATTGAGACCACTGGGAATCAAAATTCTTTACCACCGCAGGAAATAAACAGGAGCGGTAATACTGCTAGGCAAAAGCAATAAAATTTATAGTGACTTATTATTTAGCCTACAGTTTTGTTGGGTCAATTAACAAAGATTTCTTGATTATAATAAATTACATACAATGTTACTGAGGTCACTACACTAATAATAAATGTCATTTACACTTACCTATCATAAATGACAGGACTATTGTTGCCAATAAGCCTGACTTTGTGGTGATAAATCGATTGGAACGTCGCGCAATGAGTGTTGATGTAGCGGTCCCGCATTATGAGAACCTCGTGAAAGATAAGGTCAGTCTGATGTCAAATGCCGAGTGGCAAAACAAAACATTACTAATTTAGATCTCTTCCCTGGTAATTCTTATTATAACATCGTCAACACAGTTTTTTTTTTGTAAACAATCATTTATAATTTATTACCATTTACCATAGTAAATAAAAGTAAAAATAAGTACAATGTATATTCCAATACCAGACCTGTCAGAATATTTTTTTTATAAGACGTAATATTCAGAACACTTAATAATGATGTTGCCGTTTCTACAATATTCTTTGATGAAATAATGAAGATTTACTCATGATTATGATCTTGTCGTTGTCTGATGATGATGTTGTCGATTGTCATCACGAAAACTTGACAGCCGTCGTTCTTCTTCACACACCGCCACCTGGTCTTCGGACCCTCGTTCTGATGTACAGTATACCTGTTTAACCCGATGTATAAGCAACGCTTGCCATAGGTTGTTGTCCCAAAAAACGCTGCAATATTAATAGCTTGATTATTGAAAACTAAAACAATTTTGTTTAAGCAAATGAAAGTCGTCACTTACTCAGCAAATAAAAACCAATATCAAGCCAAGCATAACATAAGTACAGGGCAAAACACACGTCCTTTTTCTCTAGCGTAGGTACTCAGCCTATAACGTTCCCAATGCTGGGACACAGGCCTCCTCTCCATCAGAGGGAGGACCATAATCCACCACGCGGGCCCAGTGCATGTTGGTAGATAAATTCTCTATGCATGACAAAAATTTTGGCGAATGTAACTTTTAATCGTGATTGTGTTTGTTGACTATGTTAACAATGGTGTTATCGACAGTGATCACGTGTACTGGGCAGTTGATGATCTTCTTCACGCACCGCCACGTGACCCGCCTGCCTCTCCTGTCATTGCGCATGTTGTACCGGTGCCGCCCGACTATGATCACAGGTTTCCTTTGGTTACTAGTTCCAAAAAATGCATCTAAAATAAAAATAAAAACATTTCTTCAGTTAAGATTTTAGATTTTTTATAATATTTATTAAGGCCGGCAAGTTTTTTCTTTAAGAAAAGCTTTTTATTAACAAAATAATGTTTTATTTTATAATCGAGAAAACTATACCATAGAGATATAAACAACTAAATTAATTTTATGTGAAGATTAACAATGAAAATATGTTGAATAATAGGAAAATATTAACACACATTTAAAATTTGCTTACAAACATACGTATATAAGTATTTCCGGAGGGGGGCAGGAACATGATGACAGTAGGACACCTATGTACCTACACCTAACATTTTCCTTCCGTTCCATTCTACGTGAAACACTACTCATGGATCTTTAGGCACGTGGCCAGAATCGGCAAATCGCCCTCTTGCGCTATCAATACATTTCACAAAAAAACCAACAGCGCTCGTCTGTCATACGAGCGCCAAGAGATCCTTGTATCATTGTACCTTATACTATCATGTCTAGTATCTCAGTGGTTACTATGTTCGCCCTTAATTTTGATGACATCTATTCCATACGTATGAACGGTGACCCTGCAGCCGTGGGCCTTCCTCCTGCACACCCAGTAAGAGTGCTCTCCCGACGTCTTATTCCTGAAGTATACTTCATTATCCAAGAGAAGTTTCAGTCCTCCTCGGGGTGTTGTTACTATTACATGTTCTAGAAATAAATAAAACTATTCACCTCTCAGTAGAATTAACTATACTATTTTTTTTAAAACTGCACCTTAATAAATTAGTCGTTCTGTATTTGTTTTTTTTTTTTTACATAAGCACTCATGTATAAAAATGTTTCTCCGTCTATTTTGTAACAATATGTTATTTAATTATGTTATGTTCTGGAAAATAACATCTTATTAATAAAAATCGGCACTCAAAAGACATTGTTTATTCTGGAATACAAAAAAAAAAAAAATACAAGGCACGTGTTTCAGGTTTCGCATATACTAAAACTAATGTTGTATATCTGGTATACAACATTAGTTTTAGTATATGCGAAACCTGAAACACGTGCCTAGTATTTTTCAAATCTTCTAAGGCAGTAAGCCTTAGAAGATTTGAGAAATAACGAGCGCATAGAGCATGGAACTTATTATTATTATTTTTTCAGAAATCAGATTCGAGAAATCTACAAGAGGGAATCCAGTGATCCTGGTCGGACATTTTCGATTCCACAAGGAACGCAACATTGGCAGGCAGACCCGGTGGTTCTGTGCCAAGAAGACAAGACTTAGATGTACGGCATCACTGATGACGGTGGAAGGAGTCATCATCAGGACTAATGGAGTACATAATCATGAATAATGAATTATTATTGTAAACTAGACTTTAACATGATTAGAAAGTAACTTTTAAATTAAGGTACAATTAAATGATAAAATTGAATGCTACGTATTTTTGAAGTGATTTATGATGAAATAAGAAAATTAGAGTAGCGAAAAAACATATCAAGTATTAGGTATGGTGGAAGCCTTCCGACTCGTTTTGAAATGTACGTGTACTTTTTTAGCTGCACCGTGCAGTTTTTTTAAGGTTTTTTAGTTGTTGAAATATATTTAATTAATATATATGAGTTAATGGTCTGTAAAGTATGCTTAGTTGTTAAATGAATATTGACATATTTATTTCAAGTACCTATCATAATAAATAGATAGTTTTATTATTTTTGGTTTAGAAATAATAATGACGTTAGATTCATTTCGTGTACCTAGTGTTTCTTCTTACATCAAATTGAAAGATATCTGTGCATCATTATCAAGGTTGATGTTACTTTTTTGCAACATTAATAAGTGCATTGAAGATTTTCATTCTTATTTCCAGAATTACTGCCAGTGTTCTTGACATCGAGGTTCGGGCGTCCGGTCTTAGAACTAGGCGGGTACAGGTGCAACAAGCGGTCAGACAGACCCGGGCCTCGCGCGAGCTGGCGGTGTGTCAAGTAAGGGAGACTGCTCTATCCAGCATTCATTGTGACGTTGGATGAAGAAGTCATTTATATAAAGAATCGGCATAATCATGACTGCCATCACAACACTACTTAATAAACCATATTTTAACTTAGCCAGAGTTTTTTATCAATTTTTAAAAAAAATACTATATTTATGACTATCTAGAAATGCAGATATTTTCAATGTGTGTGCGCAGATCTTTTAAAAACGTTACCTTGCTTGGACACCACGGAGCCACAGCAGGTCTTAGCGGTTCTTTGAGTACATATCCACCAAACTTTGTCCCCAGAGCGAGTGTTTTTCCTGTACTTATAACCTTCGCAATACAAGTACGATCTTCCGTTCTCCTCCATACATGTTGCTTCAACACCTGCAAACAAATTTTCAATATAAAAAAGTTTACCATAAAAGATAAGAGTTTTTTTCTAAACAAAAAGCCTCTCTTTCGAACGATATAACTTTTTATGAAGAAAGATTAGATTTTAGGTTATGAAATCAAGCGTTCCTATTGCAATCCACGACACTAAAAAGTAGCTAAACGAACCAATATTTACTTTACTATAGGAACAATGTTTTGTAGTATATTCATGAATACTTTCAACCACTGAAAGATTGCCAAAAACATAAGGTCAGCCTGTATAGCCATGAAAATAAATTAAATACGGCAATAAAACGATGAAAAACACTCAGACGTTTATTGACGGATTTTATATTTTAAGACAATCAATTGAAACACATTTTATTGACAAAAAATCACTACATACATCATACAATCATTACTACAGATCAGTGGTACTTACTTAAACTAGTTTATTGAAGGACACTATAGAAGTGGAAGATTGACTCTGCCTACTTCTGTACAGATTTCTAGGTCCCTATTCTAAAACCAACTTTAATTGAGATTCGCGCTTTGGCATTGTTTAAGGAATACGCCTGGCAACGTTAAGCACGGCGTCCACAAACATGTATAATATAGCTTAGAGCACAGAACTAAGAACAATCTATGCAGAGATCGTGGACAAGGTGCTTTAGTAATAAATATTCTGCGTATATCATAGAAAAAGTCATAATTTCATTTGTTTCTGATTCAGCGACCTAAATACAAAAGAAACAGCTTTAATGATCATATTTATAAAAACTAAAATAATATTAAAGTGCTTCTTCGTATCAACAAGGAGTTTTCCAGAATTAACCTAGCTGTAAGGACGTGCGCCCAAAGAGAAGTTAAGGCCCGCTTGCACCACTCATCACTATATACGTTAACCACTAAAAGAGATAAAAACATCATTCTGTTTCTGTCAATCGTTTGAAGATGACAGACGGAATATAATTAAGCGTGTGTAAGAAATGTAAGTTTATTTCATAGGCAACCAACCTTAGCAGCTCAAATTTTTGTTATTATGAAAATATGCAGAAACATTTTTTTTTTTTTTTTTTTTTTTTTTTTTTTTTTTTTTTTTTATAACAAACATACTGCGATCGCCAACCCGCCTGCCAAGCGTGGCGATTATGGCAAAACCCCCCTTGGGGAGGCCTATGTCCAGCAGTGGACGTCTTTCGGCTGAAATGATGATGATGATGATGATGCAGAAACAGCTCTTAGGTAGGGACTTAAAAGCTACTTCAACAGATAGACAAGAAAATAGTTTAACGAAATATCACGAAGAAAAATAGTAAAATGTTAAGTATTATTATGTATTCACTAGATATATCTGCATGTAGCCAATTCAATGTACTACATCTGTTAAAAACTTTGGAGCGGTATTCACACGTCGTATTTTATACGCACCGTAAAAGCAGATTAATGCGTATGTATGTATCGATTCAAATACGCTCACGAAGAGATATAAACGTGTGCGAGAAGCACGTTCGCATCACGTTGAGCAGTAAAATAATCCGCAAAACAAATATAACTCTGACAAATTGGTTTCCAACTGCAATTGTTTACTGTAATCTTCAGCTCAGAAGCCCATCGAAGGCTTTATGCCAAATGTTCTGCTCATGGAAATGACGAGAGACATACTCCAGTTTCCCTGCATCTGTGATGATGGAGCCGCTGCACCTCAACGAGGACTTCTTGTAGCAGACCCACCAGATGGTAGTCTGTAACTCTTTGTACTTTCGGTACCAGAAACCTTTGTGCCAAAGATAGGTCCTGCCGCAGCAGTTTTGGTAGAAAACTGTAAAAGATTGATGAATTGGTGGTTAAGTGAGTTTCAAGAGAGCGTAAATCTTCTATTAATAGAGTGAATAGCATAAATCATAAATAACATGTTTATAATATGTTTCAAAATTAACCTACCATACGTACAAACCATACATTGACTGACACAGCTGAAATGCAAAGTTTCAGAATAACTCAAAGCATTTATTTCAATGATGTGAAACAACCAAAAAAACGAAGCTAAAGTCTCAGTCAGTTGCCCATTCCAACGCGTAGATTTCTATGAAGTCTAATGTTTCACTTTAATACTTAAATTTTAATGACAAGAATGATGAAATTTCCTCTATTAACCCCCGAGCAAAAATAAGGGGTGTAACCTAGACCTGACGCGCAGGCATAACCAGGATCATGCAGAATAGTTAACCTGTCAGAAGAACTCCTCAACGGTGTATGGCATATCTACCTTGTGTTTGGGCTCATACAATGAGTTTTGACGAGCACGATGGTAGCGTGATTACCAGTAACATAAATTTGAAAAAGCACGAAATAAAAATTAAATTAAGAAACCCCGACACAAAAAACGTCGGCGGACCGCAAGAATAATGCAACAGCATTAAATAGCAGTTTGTTTGAATTCTTTCGTCAACTTGTCATTTGAGAGAAGGAAGGTAAAGCAAACGATAGAGTTTATATTTAAATACTCATTTTATAAAAAAAAAAAAAATAATCAGTACACACTTATATGATATTATTAAACAATAATAATCGATATTAAAATCGACAGCAACAGTCACGACAAAAGGTAGAATAAAAATATTGTATAATATTGGTCGGTACATCCGTATTCTCGTAGAGGTGCCTCGCCACGCTCCGTGCTACGTCGTAGCTCATCGCTACGAACGCTACGATCGCCTCTTGTGTCATGTGTGTTTGAGGACTTACATTATGTAAGCAAAGCCACGATTCTTTATAAAGCATTGCTGGACCATTCCTAGTTTACAGTTGCTTTAAACTTAATCATATAATCACTCAATGTAAAACATAACTACTAGTAGATTGCCGGAAGTGCATTGAACATTAAAGAATGGATTTAATTTTACAAAAAAAACCTGGTAATGTACATTATAATGTTAAAATATTAATATATAATGAAAACTGAATATCCTTATGGATGGTTGTGTTCATTCTTGACTCTGATAATGACGTCATCATAGGTAACGATGGAGACCCTGCATCCCTGTGGGGCCTTATTGCATACCCAGTAGATCCTTCCACCTAGTTTCCGTTTACAATTGTACCTGTGCTCTTTGATCTGAAGAAGCGGAGTACCTCTATTAGTCAGCAAAATTTTAGCATCTGCAAAATATAAGCAGAATTTTAGCACCTGCAAGATTCGCAACATTTATTTTCCAACCAGTTCTGCTGAAACTAACTATAACGGATAAGGGTTTTGGGAAAATGAAAATTGTCGCAGCCTAAGTACACGTCAGTATATGAAAACTAAGTTGCGACCGCGGGAACCACGTTGGCGGTGGCGCACGGAGCGCGGGCGATGCGTATGCTCGCTTCCGGGGTTACATCGCGACTGATCGATAGCGGTGTGACGGGGGGGGCTCGTTGGACTAGTATTCTACAAGTTTCTGCTAGTGACCGTCCGGGAGAGCAGGACGTGGCGTATCTTATCAGAAATTGCAATTTGTGCAATCTATAACACGATCCAGATAATTTTAAATAATAGTTTTCGTTTAATTAATTTTAATAAGGACTAATCGATCTAAATTATACACAAATAAAAATCAAATTTCAAACTAAAATAATATATTTAAATAACAATAAGCTGATAAAATATTGATTCTGGAACTAATAAATAACATTGCTGCTAAAAGAATAAAAAGAAATGAGAACGCTTTATAATAATTTCTACACGTTGTACATGATCTAACATTACTTTTTAAGTTTATTAGATAATTCATAGAAAATATTATTTTACTCCAGAACTTTTCGGCCCCATCGGCCATCCGTTCTGCGAGCAATGTGCCCTGCCCACTGCCACTTCAGTTTGGCTATTCTTCGGGCTACGTCGGTTACCTTGAGTGGCGACCGCGAACCGGAAGACGCTGCGTTGGAAGGCCTCCCACTAGGTGGACCGATGACCTGGTGAAGGTTGCAGGGATCCGCTGGATGCGAGTCGCACGGGACCGGTCAATGTGGCGACACTTGGGGGAGGCCTGTGTCCAGCAGTGGACGTCTTTCGGCTGAAATGATGATGATGATGATGATTATTTTACTTATGAAAGTAACAATCTCTCTTTGAGAACGGTCTGTTTCAAGAAAATAAATACAAAACCATGCAATTAGTGTAGATGAGAACTACGTAAAAAAACTGTGAGAGTACTCTGTATAAAATATAAAATGTAGTTATAAGCAATTCATCATTCACAGACATAAGCACAGCTTGAGTAACGAATGAAAAAGTTGATCAAGATACCTCCAGAAAGGCTCTCTACAAAGCTGTCAGTGTGAATATTCCATAGTAGCGATGTCACTGGCAGCTTGTGAGCTACTTTAGATCGCGTTCAGTTTCATTGGTGATATTGGCTCTAAGCTGCGTATCCATCATCGCCCGCATTACATAAGTTAAGCGCATTCTAATAGTTATTAAAACTGTCGTATAAGGGATCAGGAAAGGAGAGATAGCGAGGTACTCGCAACCGGCGGCGTGTATGTATGACCAAATGTATGAACGTGGACGAGGCGACAGGAGTATGTAGGGTTGGTAGGATTATGCGCTTTTCGTAAACAAACTAATCAGTTATGGTTATGACGATTCTTAATATCTATGACTTCTTTATCCATTGTCAGAATGAAAGCTGGACACAGCAGTCTACCTTTCTTGACACACCGGCACCTCGTACGAAGCCCGGGTCTGTCTGACCGCTTGTTGTACCTGTACCCGCATAGTTCTAAGACCGGTCGCCCGAACTTCAATGTCAAGAACACTGGAATTAATTCGGTATCTGAAAAATAGAATGACAATCTTCAATGCACATATTGTTTGTTGCAAAAAAAGGAACACCAGCCTTGTTAATGACGTAGCATAGGGTGGGGAAAGATACAGAAACTAGTGTCTGTTATTTATTTGGTTTATTTTTAATGGTGCCGAAACAAAGACTGACATCTTAATGAGAGCGTTTATCTATATATTAATTTTAAGGTGTACAAAGCACACGTAAGTTGCCGGGTGCATACGAGTGAATCTTCTTCCTCGTTCACACGATACCGACAGAAGTACACGGAAATGAACAAACGCAGAGTGACGCGTATATTATCAGGTTTAGAAGCTAAACAAGGGAAAGCATGTACTTATTAAATGCTGTATTCGCAGGCATGTACCTATTTGTAACATATTACTGTAGTAGTGCTCAAATACAATTTTCTTTATAAGTTAGTAGCTCCAACTTCGTTTAACGATTACAAAATTTAACTAGCTTGGACTAGTCAATGTGTATGTCCCTTTTTCATTACAAACAGCTGGCCCATAGACACACCGGATCCGGAGCATTTTTCCGAGTCTCTCTTAGTGCAGACCCACCAGGTTTTGTTCCTTCTGATTTGGTTCTTTCTGTAAAGGTAGCCATCGCATTCAAGATATTTTCTGCCATATTCTGTAGTTACGTATGTCGGTGCTGTAAAAGTAGAACAAATATTTCAAAAGCCAATTACAAAGAGAACAGTGAGTGAATAACTATCGATCAAACTGGTACGAATAAATTGTGGACTCAGTTTCTGACACGGACACCTCGACACAAATATTTACTGCAATATCTGTCCGCGTTCGTGATCGGTTTCGTGATAAAAGTGCCGCCGTTGAGAATTAAAACAATATAATTGCACTATCACAAATCTATTACATTACCAAAACAAATTCCTGATAATTGAACTCAATGTCCTTCACATGTCACTACGAAACCAGAGCACTTCTTAGAGTGTCTCTTTGTGCAGATCCAGAACATTCGATTACCAGAAACCACGTTTCTTGTGTAGGAGTATCCATTACAATGTATGTAGGTTTTCCCATTATTTTCCGTCATGTAGAATCCTGGAAAAATAACACGGTGAAAATAATTGTATGAATAACAACATAATAAAGAAAAATGCTGCTTTCGGGGCCGGTGTAAAGAAAAACAGACTTACATGTTCAAACGATTTATTAGGCGTAACGATTTGCTTAGGAATTTCCACTTTTCATAAATTTAACATACTTTTACTTATCATCATCATTTCAACCGAAAGACGTCCACTACTGGATATAGGCCTCCCTCAAGTGTCGCCACATTGACCGGTCCCGTGCGACTCGCGTCCAGCGCATCCCCGCAACCTTCACCAGTTCATCGGTCCACCTAGTTGGAAGGCCTCCCTTTACTTACAGTAAACTTAAATTAGCAGGAACTTGGAATTAAAAAAGACAACCGGCAATATTTAATAAACTACCTTTAAACTTAGCCAGAGATGTTTATCAATGGTACCTACCATACTTAAAAAACTTACTATATCTAAGACTAACTAGAAATGTAAATTTTGTCAATGTGTGTGTGCAGATCTTTTGAACACGTGACCTTGGTGTGACATCACGGAGCCACAGCAGGTCTTAGCAGTTCTTTGACTACATATCCACCAAACTTTGTCACCAGAGCGATTGTTTATCCTGTACTTATAACCTTCGCAATACAAGTACGATCTACCGTTCTCCTCCATACATGTTGCTTCAACACCTGCAAAGATAGTTTACATTTAATATTGAAAAAAAAAACATTAAAGCATTTAAAATTAACAAATAGTTTAACAGGTTTACCAAAACAGATAAGAGTTTAAAAAAAATAAAAAAAAAATAAATGTGTTTATTATCTTAAATCAATACAAATAAGTTGCCGGGGCTTCCCAGAAAGTAATCCGAAGATACTTGTGATGGGATAAACCTCGCTCTTCCTCAAATAATTAACAATTGATTCGTTGTGCTAATTAGGTATAAGTTACACATTTTTATAAAACAATAAAAAGAAAAATGAAAGTCGTGTTTATGGCCGTGTGAGAGAACTAGAGTGTGTTTGTATAATTGTGTGTTTATACGTGTGTATGATTGTGTGAATGTGTAATTTGTGTGTATGTGTGTGTGTATGAATGGGTGTATGTGGGTGGGCGTGTGTGTGTGTGTGGATGTGTGTTAGAGTGTGTGTGTGTGTGTTGGAGTATGTATGTGTGTGTGTGTCAGTATGCATGACGTTCAACCCAGAGTCGCCAAAATGCCTTCCACTGCATCGTAATTAAGTGTGAAGAGCCATTCCATCAATGTCCTCTTACACTCATACAGCTGCATAGGGTACATGTTAAGTATGCGATTAACTTTATTATAAACGCGTGGGGCTTGAGTTACATTTTGGCGACTAGCAAAAATTGAACGTGCTGAGTATGTAGGGGCTACTATATCACACCGTCTTTTTTTAAGTTTGGTATGACTAAAGGGTAGAATTTTGTGATATCTTAGTACCATGTGTAGTATGTAAAGTTTTCTAACGGAGAGCAGCTTAGAGCTTGTGTATAGAGTTTCAGTGGGGAACCTGTAGGGCTTACCGTACATGACCTTAATCAATGATCTCTGTGCCCTCTCTAGATCTATAAAATACGACTTAGCTGCTCCCCCCCATACCGAGATACAATATATCATTACAGATTGGGCCAGGGCGATATAGATTTTTTTCCGTAGTTCTGCATCCATAACATGTCTCAAAGATTTGAAAACCCATATGAGTTTTCTTACCCTCCCTATAGTTAGTTCAAGGTGTGGGTACCAGCTTAATCTTTGATCTACTACAATACCTAGGTATTTGACGGAATTTACCTTATGAATAACGGGGCAACTACAGGTAGATTGGGTTGGGGTACGACAAGAATGTATTCTAATGTTAAAGTCAGGCGCAGGCTGAGAGTTTGCGTATTTAGTGAAGCAGACGTAGTTGGTTTTTAGGGTATTTAGCGTAAGTAGATTTTCACAAAGCCAATCACTAACTCTAGCCAGTCCACTCTCAGCCTCCAGTCTAACTTTGTCCCAAGTCTTAGCAGAGAAGATAATAGCGGTGTCATCCGCGTAGGACAGTATCCTCGCACCGTTGATAATAAGGTTACAGAGTTCATTAATGTAAATCAAAAAGAGCGTCGGGCCGAGGACACTACCCTGCGGGACGCCATACGTCACTTTCTCTTCGTCACTAATGTGGTTTTTAATTTTCACCCCCTGCTTTCTGTTTTGGAGGTAACTGCTGAGAAGAGAGAGAGCAGAACCTCGAAATCCTAAGTTTTCCAGCCTGTGTATAAGTTTAGAGATAGAGACGGTATCAAAGGCCTTCTTGAGGTTAAGAAAGGCCACTAGGCATTTGTTCCCCTTATCTACTTCCTTGGTTATCACAGTAGCAAGTTCCTCTGTAGCATCCTGGGCCGACATTCCCCTTCTAAAACCATATTGAGAGGAAGATAAGACGTTATATTTTTCTTAACAGAAAGCCTCTCTTTCGCACATCATAACTTTTTCAGCTAAAATTTAAATACAGCAATAAAACGATAAAAATCACTCAAACGTTTATTTATGCATTTTATATTTTAAGACAATCAATAAAATTGAAACACATTTAATTGACAAAAAATGATTACATACATCTTACAATTTTATTATTGCTTCAATGCAAAAAAATGGTTGTGGAACTTACTTAGACTAGTATATTGGAGGAGACTACAGAAGTGGAAGATTGACTCTGCCTACTGCTCTACAGATTTCTAGGTCCCTATTCTAAAACAACTTTAATTCAGATTCCCGCTTTGGCATTGTTTCAGTATACGACACGCAATGCGTCCGCAAACATGTATTATATAGCTTAGAGCACAGAACTATCTGCACAGAGATCGTGGGCAAGGTGCTCTAGTGATAAAACTCAGGTGTATTATTATAAAATCTTATTTATGAATCTTCTTCTTATTCTTTCTTTCTCTTTTATGATTATGGGATCCTTTAACCTTGTAGATGACGTTGTCGTATGTGGCGATGGTAGCCTTGCAGCCAGTGCTCCTGGTTCTACTACAGCACCACCACGCAATGTGGTCATTACATCTGTTTTGATTGAACCGATGCTCACCGAGCAACATGACAGGCTTGCCGAAGCGCGACGTCGTAAAAACCACTGCAATTAAGAATGGGATTACTTCCTGACCTAACCAAGGTTATTCAATGTCGTAAATGAAAACAAAATGTTTAAAGTAAAATATAAATGTTTATTTTTAAGTTCATGAAAGTATCTAATCTTTATAAAAGTCATGTCTGTTCGATAGCTGCCACAACGTGCTAATAACGGATGCCATCAAAAACTAAACTCACGTTATTTGCAATCAGTTGGGCAAAACTAGCTGTTAAGATAAATATATCAAGATACTCAACTAATCATAAATTATGATTATGGCTGTTCTTAAAATGCACGATAGTTCCATTAGCTGTGAATACGGACACTTGACAGCCGGCGCTCCTCCTGCTGCAGAACCACGCGGCTTTGATTCCTCTGCTTCTGTTGTTCTTGTAGTAGCGACAGTTGCCTATGTGCAGCACAGGATTACCGAGTCTTGTCAACGCAAGCCTGGGCGCCAGATACTCGGAAGAACTTAAACCTAAACAGAAATCATAATGAGTGCATGTTTCATAACGTTTCAATTGGAATTCAGAATGGGGTAATTGCCGTAATAACGATATTTTGAGTTTTGACACTTTTCTGAGTTAAAAAACTGGCAAAAAAATCTAATTTGTGTTATAATAATAATGCTTCTTTCTTTAAACATTTTCTATAATATTGCATAAACATACAAATAATTCCTGAATAATAACTTAGTAGCTTTACACAAGAGATATAGGAGAGTGAGAGGGCGGCCCTTGCCCTGCAGTGGGACATCGAAGGCTTTTAATAGTGAATGTAAATAACAGTTTCACTTCCATCTTTTCTATTCTACCCATCCCTTTCTCTATACTTTTGAGTCTTCTCCTAAGAGTTATAATAACTATAAACAGTAGTATTCCGCTGGCGCTGATGGTTGTGCTCGCCATTCATGCTGATGACGTCATTGTTGTAGGTCTTGATAGAAGCCCTGCAGCCAGTGCCACTTGACGCAGACCCACAACACCTTCGGGTTCCCCTCGCGGTTCGAGCTGTGCTTGTAGTACCGGTTCTCACCCGTATGGAGCATTGGTTTGCCTCTCCTTGACTCCGTGTATGTTATCTCTGTACCTAAAAGAAAAATCTCAGTTTTATTCTTTTTCGCTACGTTATACCTGATGGCGATTGTAGTTAACTATAATTTTTTTTAATTAAAAAAAAAAAACGCGAAATTTCCTGACGGAGAAATCCGATAACACTTTCGTGTTTTTTGTTTAATATTTGTGGTTATTGTTAAGTTAAGTGGCTGACAGAAACAATTTCATCATTATGTGTCCGTATGGCCGCCCTGCAGCCCGTCCCCACTTGACGCAGATGAAGAAACCCCTGTCTTCCGTACTGTTGCTGTGCTGGCCGAAACGGAAACCATCGTACAGGGTCTTTGACATACCGTACTTCAATTTCACATAAATGTAGTCTAAATAAAGAGCGCGGTGAGAAAGACAATAGATTTTGTACGAATGACTTATGTGGAGCCTACATTTAAAAAAAAATCTTGATTTAAAAGAAGCTAATCGCGTAACACACCATAATTGCAATAATTAGGATCGCGATTAGGTATGGTCTGTTACGCGGTTAGCTATCGCAACCATTTATGATAGTGAACACTATATTAAAACGGGAAAATAAGTCGCTGAAGTAGGAAAAAATCGATTAATTTTTAATGCATTTATTATTTGAGACACGCATTTCTATAACTAATCTAAAACTTAACATCATTTATTTAAATACTCATTAGTGTTAACACATAAGTAATAACTCTACTCTTCAATACTCTTTATTATATTATATAAATAATTAATATGATGCACTTATGACTATTAATAAGTACATCCCATGATTATTAACGCATAAGTATATATTTTCTATTCCCTATGTTTTACTTACATTGAAAGTGATTATTTTTTCGGCGACTTAGTTAAAAGATAACTATAATTCTAATATTATACCTCCCTTGTATGAATATTCTTAGATATAAATTATTTATGCAAAATTGTGTCCTTATTCGAGCTCACTCGGGTGGTTATGGTCGTTGAGCTTCTTAATGATCTGTTTTTCATAAAGCACGAGGGTAGCCTTACATCCTAAGTTTTTCTTGCTACATTTCCACCACGTTTTGTAGTTGTAAGTAATCTGCTTGCTGAATCGATATCCGGAGTTAACTGCAATAGACCGGCCTTTCCTGGACCTCTCGAATTGTACTTGTTCTGTAAAAAAGAGAACCACTTGTTTTCAATGTATGTATTTATTATGGTAAACACATCCTATTCTGCTGCGGCCTTTGTAATAGACTCAACCGTGACTGACCACGCCTCAGTCCTCTTAAGCCTTTGTTACCTAAATCCAGACATCAGCAGAAATAATGTGTACAAGAAAGTTGATTATGATGCTGCCCTTGCACACTTACAAGCTGTTGATTTTTCCTATATAAACAGTGACTCTGACGCAAATGATGCCGCCGCTCTTTTTGTTGATCATCTTTCAAGTGCATTAGCACAACACTCGATCATAATTTCCCGACCCTGTAGGAAAAGATTGATTAAACCCTGGATTACCCCTGGATTATTGCGATGTATCCGCCACAGAGATAAGCTGCACAAAATACATACGAAGAACCCACAAAATACATCAGATGAACTGATATATAAAAGGTACAGAAACTTTTGTAACGGTCTTCTGAAAAAGCTAAAAAGAAATTACGAAAAGTCTTTACTAGAAAACACAAACTGTAATAAAGATAAATGGAATGCAGTCAAATCTATTATCGGTACTTCAAAACAAAAAACTGCTGGAGACCACCTTTTAGTACCACAGAAAAGTGGTTCAAGTGCTGTAAATGAGATAAACACATACTTCTCTAACATTGGCAAACAACTAGCAGATAAAATAACACCAGCCCAAAACAATTATAAATTTGACATAACCCCCTTCCCTAATTCAATCGTGTTACTTCCGCCAGACGAAGCCGAAGTTGAAGCGCTAATTATGAATCTCAAGAATGACTGTGCTACTGGTTGGGATTCTATTTCAGCCAAGTTTCTTAAATTTACTAGACTCATTATCGTCCCTCATCTGACCAAACTAATTGAGATCTGTCTTACCCAGGGTGTTTTTCCGAAAGTTTTCAAGAAGTCCCTTATTACTCCTGTCCACAAGGGGGGGAAGAAGGATGATGTTGGAAACTACAGGCCAATCTCAGTTCTTACTACGCTATCAAAAATATTAGAAAAAATTCTAAACAAAAGGCTCAAAAACTTTCTGCAACACAATAAGATACTGTCAGAAGCCCAATTTGGCTTTAGACCGGGAAAAAGCACTGAAGATGCCGTAAACCAACTGGTAGATCACGTCACACTTAAAATAGACTAAAAACAGAAATGCGTCGGCATTTTTCTCGACCTGGCCAAAGCTTTCGACACCGTCATGATTCCTCTCCTTGTGGACAAATTAGATAAGATTGGTGTACGCGGGAATGCTCTTAAAATTTTTAAGGATTTTCTCTGTGACCGTACGCAAAGAGTTAAAATAAAAGAATACGTTAGCTCTGATGCTGGGGTTACCTATGGCGTCCCACAAGGCAGTATTCTTGGCCCAAGCCTCTTCTTGATTTACATCAATGACCTGTGTCAGTTACCCCTTGTAAACGGCAAGGTCGTTACCTATGCTGATGATACGGCACTAATATTCCATGGGGGGACCTGGGACGAAGTTCGACGAAGCGCCGAACTTGGACTGCATAGGGTAAGCCATTGGCTGAGATCTAACCGACTCACTTTGAACCTTTCCAAATCCGCATTTCTCCAATTCTCTTTTTCTAAAATTAAACCTCCTGATTTAGATATTAGATTACATGTCTGCAACTTAACTTCTTCAACGCCATGTTCATGCACTGCTATCACTAAGTCTACACATGTAAAATACCTTGGTGTGATTGTAGATGAAAAACTTGGCTGGCGACAGCACATAGACCTCACCTCAACGCGTATCAGGAAACTTATTTGGGCATTTAAAAAACTTAGACACGCAGCCGATTTCGAACTCCTTCGCACAGTGTACTATGCGCTCGTGCAGTCAGTCGTGGGATATTGTGTTACTGTTTGGGGTGGTGGATGCAAGACTTTTATGATTCACCTGGAAAGGGCCCAAAGATCTCTACTTAAAGTCATGACTTTCAGACCCTTTAGATTTCCCACCAAAGTCTTATACGAGAAGTGTGAAGTACTCACAGTAAGACAGAATTACATTCTGCAAGTTGTTTGCAAGCAGCACAGTATTACACCTTGTAATGCGGAAAGTAATAAGAAGCGCACTATAAAAAACGTTTGCCTACCTTTACGCTGTCACACGGCGGCCGCTAGGCGACAGCGGGTATATCTTACCATTTTTTTTTATAATAAGTTAAACAAAATCCTGAACATAAATCCCCTTACGACTCGTGAAACAAAAAAGAAGGTAAAAATGTGGCTACTGACACAGGACTACAACTCAACTGAAAATTTACTGCAATCAACATAAGTATATAAAGACACAAATAAATTGTATTCACGCACATACACACACACACCCCCACACACACACACACCGCCCACACACACACACACACACCCACACACACACACAACTACGCCCCCACACACACTCAAACGCTCGAATGCACATTCACATACCTCCACCCCCTATTTCTAATTTAATTTTGTTTCATCCTGACTGTTTTTTAATTTGTTCTAATTTTATTTTACTACAATGTTTATTTTAAAATTAATGTTGTTTTTAACTCAATTTTTAATGTTTCAATCCTGATTTTATTCGAATTTTGTTTTTGATTTAAAAAGATTCTTTAACTTGGTTTTAGTCTAATTTTTCTAATTATAATATTAATGCGTAATTAAATGTTTTAATGTTTAATGTTAACTTATTACGCTTAATTTTAGGTGAAATAATTTTGTTACTTTTTGCTGCATAAAACTTGCCCTATTGTTATCTAAATGGAAGAAGTCACTGGCTCCTGAAATACAGGTACTCTAACCTAGCTCTGGAGCCAGGGTCTGACATTTTTCTGTACCCTGTTTTGTGGCAATAAAGAAATTTATTTATTATTATTTATTTATTTATAAATTGTCAAGATAACTTTCGGATTTCACTAAACTAACTATTAGAGATTTTTTAAAATTAATCGCATACCTGTTTCATCTATAAAGATAAATAAAATAAATTAAAAGACGAGCTTGCGTCCTCAAACGCTTCTGCTGTTTTCAGTTGATAGGTCGTAGAGTAGGTCACATTATGAATAAGCCCAAACTGTACAACGATATTGTTTGAAACACATTATAATGATCTGTGAATGAGACTGTATACCACATTCCACGGTAAAATATTACAAGGAACATTATTTGTGCCCTAACTTGAAGTTTCACTAGAGGAGTTAAACTTCAAGATGGGGCAGATGGAAAAGTCAAATTAAAATAATGTCCTCATTTCTAATCATGAGTGTGTTTCCTAGTTTCAACAATATCATTGTCGATGGTCCCGAGCATTCCGCGACAACGATACATTGAGTACCACTTCACACAGCGCAACACCTTCTTTGCGCCGTAGCTCGCAGCGCAGTTTGGATTATACAGGTTGTACTCTTGTCCTTGATACTATATAGCTTCGGTTTTCCGTATCTCGATGACGTCAGAAATATAGCCGTAAAAGGAATTGGTTTACTTAAGACTCCTGATGTTTTTTTTACGAGACTGTCATCTGTTTCGGGAGCAGCTCGTGGCTAAATAATAACAGCCGCTCGGGTCGATCTTCAGTTTAAGCCACGCTTGCCTAGGATGGTCCGTGGATGGGTGACCGCCGATTACATACCGAGTGTCCTCCGTGCCTCGGAAAACTCGTTAAGCCGTTGGTACCGGCTGTCATTTATAGATCTTTGACAGTCGTTACAGGTACTCAGTGGCCCGAAAGCCCGACAACCAGTCTTACCAAGGGGTATCGTATTACCCAGTACCAACTGGGTTGTGTGGTCAGATAGGCAGTCGCTCCATGTAAAATACTGATCTTATATTTTTGTCTTTAAAGAAAATAATTTTAAAAAATATCATCATTTGGCATCAACTATGAAATGAGAAGACAATAACTAATCAAATTTTATCTTACTTAACATGTAACAAAATAAGGCACTTATTATTTGTAACATAGGGAATACGATATCTAGTGGCTATGTTTATCATTAATAGAATGCGTTTCTCCACAAAAAGTGATGATTCTGGCTCTGCAGCCTTTGCCCCATTGAATGCACTTCCATACTTGTCTGATGTCCGATTTTGAATCCTTCAGACTATATCGATTCCGTTTGTATTTAGTACATCATTTTATTTCCTCTCTGCGATAAAATGAAGACCAGCTCTAAAAATCACAGCAATAATACATTTACATTTTTCGTTACCAGTTTATACTTATTAAAAGTAGTACAAATTTAAGTACCTGCTTTAATACTGTTACTGAAACGGATATTTGTATCTACTAGAATGCTATGCACCCGTACAATTAGCAAGTACCAAAGTAAGTAGATATTACTAAAATTCAAAATGTATCGTTTCGTGTTGATAAGTGGAACTATTGTCCAGTTTTAAAATCACTTTTATATCGAGCTTATTATCAAGGCATCACTCACTCTTCGGTTAGAGCTGTAATATTCAAGTAAAACCAATATTGTAAAAGTTATTATTGTAATTACTCATCCTTGTTAAGACGCTATAAATATAACATTTTCAAATACTATAAATTGTAGCCACCGGTGGAAAAAGTTACCTAGTACCTATATTAAGACAAACACAAGCAATGTTTAATGATTATGAACATCGCTGATTTTGACAATTTTCTTCTCTACAATCTTGAAGAGGGCCCGACACCCGCGAGACCAGCTGTTGCACCTGAATATATTCTTCGATTCACCCCTTCGTAAGATTCCTTCACGCTTCATGCTCTTCCGTAAGTATCTGTAACCACCCAACTCTACTATAGGGTTGCCATGACTCGATATACTGAAACTAAAAAAGTGGTTTTTGCAACAGCGCATGTATCATGTGCTTTACCTCAGTTTGTCTTGTTAATTCAAGAAATCCTTGGTTCCCACGGATAGAGGTAGAAGACAGACATAATAATGTTTAGACAAAATCTCTTCAACATTTTATGAATTAAAACAGAACCAAGAAATTGACATGTTATTTTATTTTTACAAACGGCTAGAATAATGTCACTTAACTGGCCAATACAAGAGCGCCGGAGGTAGGTACCCACTTACATTAAACAACACTCGTGGAGATTATTTCGATTCACCCTGTATTGTAGTCTTCAATGAGAATGTTCGTTTCTAATCTTGACAATGAGGTCTTCGCAGGTAGTGATGGCAGCCGTGTGCCCACCGCGTGCACACCCATCTCTTCCTCGGCTTGTCTCCTATAGTAGCCTTGTTAAAGCTAAAGTTGTGGTCATTATACTGGATCATCTGGTTTCCCCGCTTCGATGTTACAAACACTAGCTTTTCTGAAAAAGAAACGAAGAATCATTTTAACAGAAAGAAGATTTTTTTAAGATGCAAAGCGCGACACTCCAGTAGTGTTTTGACGCAGCCCTACGTGCCGGAGCATTTGGATGTTTACGAAACTTCAGATTGTAACGAAAGCCTTTCCATTCAATCACGGCATTCCCACATCGAGAGCTGGTAAATATAGGATCTGAACAGATCTAAGCCCCACCCCGAAATACGCCAGATACAAAATTTTACCTTCGCAGTAAGGCTTTTGGGATGACGGAAGTATTCATGAATTCACAAGACTCAAGACTTTCGAAGAAATGGACAAAATAAACACACAATAGAAATATGTGATCATCTATATTGAATGCTTAATAGAACATTTGAAGGCCACATATTATATAAGTTGAAATTGATAAAATAGTAAATGTTTCAACTGTAAAGTACAGAACGTTACTTTAGAATCAACTTTGCAATACACTTGACAATACCAAGTCTTATCAGATAGCAATACGATGGTTGCCTCCATCAAAAAGAATCACAATTTATATCTAATCAAATAATATGTATCAGGGTGTGCCGCTGTCCCCTTTAATTCAAACAAATTGCACAACACATAATATTAAAATTCACTTCAGAGTCAAAAACATTTTAAAAACATAAAAAATATTAACGTGTTTACATAGATGAGTTAATGATTATGATCGTGATCATATCTGACAATAACATCATCCAAGGTGATGATGGTAGCTTTGCAGCCGTAACAAGCCTTTACACAAGGCCATCTAGCGCGGGGGACCCTTGCTGCCACTCCATTTGTTAAAACGATATCTTCCTATTAATATCACTGGCTTCCCGAATCGAGATGTTGAAAAGACTGGATTACTGTCATCTGCAATTAAGATACACCATTTTTATTGTATTACTATTTTAGTTGAAAGCAAAGCAAATGACAATTTGACGGTTGGGCAGTGGCTGAGTGATCCGCTGCTGCGCTGCGTGTCGCGGGTTCGATCCCCGCACGGAACAAACATTTGTATGATCTACATGGTATGCATGCATGGTAAACCACGTCGTGTTGTTGTGAAAAATACCTATTCCTATTAGACAAAAGGGCATCAATAAGCTTTCCGTCGTAAAATTTTGAAAAAATACACAACTGTTATGTTTTCTATTTCAAAAGTGTCTGTTAGTCATTATATTGATATTTCCTAGGTACTTGGGTAACATGGTATCAGCTAGTTTTCGACAACTGTGAACGTAACTGTTTTTGTTTTAAATAAAAGTTTTTTCCAAACTACTTACAACAGAACTTTCACAAATAAATATAAAAATACGGCATTAAATGGAAACGAATGAAGACTTACAAACAATATTTATTGAATAAGTACATTTTGTCTTATAATGTCTGGAGAGACTCTTCTAACTATTTTTGCTGTCTGTGTTTAATCAACTATCAAGCCTTATTACTACTGTGTCACGATTCATTTTATCAACTGTCGCGAGGCGAACGCGCATCAACAGCTAAGTGTTAATGATTGTGTTCGGTCATGGACTTGACAATTTCGTTGTTGATAGTGGTTATTTTTGCTCGGCATCTGTAAGAGTTGCTCTTAGCACAAATCCAGTGGATCTTAGGTTCCTTGCTCCAAGCACATTTGTTGAACCGATGCCCACCCATGAGGAGCAGCGGATAACCTCGTTGAGATGTCGCGAACCTTATTTCTGAAAATCAATGATGATTTAAATGGCATACTTAATTATATACTTTTGCCTGCTCTTTAGGGTTTCTATGCAACGAAAGTGCGACATTCTGTTTATAAAATGAAAATAAAAACAACACTTATTTTTTATGTTAAATTATTGTATTAATTTTCTCAGAAACGTTACTCTTTAGACACTTTACACGTCTCAATAAATTTAAAACATTATTATGAATACTGTTTAAATAATAAGATCACATTTTAATAACGAGAAAACGCAAGTATGAAATGACGTGGCTGCCGCTAATAATAACATTCCACAGAACCTTACATTCTAATTAATGAAAAAAACTCTACAACACAAAGCTAAGTTTCTGGAAGGTTATGCTTCAGTCACTATTATAAAATATATTAAATTTTTAATATTACTACTATCTGTGTATAAAATAAATTGCATTTAAAAGTCTAATTTGGCAATGCATTCCTAATTCACCTCTCCTTAGATGGATAGGCGAGCGAGCGAACCGGGGGCTGGCGGGGTGGCCTGCGCTTAATTCAGCCACCTAGATAGAACACCTTTTGAGAGTTCTGTTTGAGGTTTCTAGCTGTTCTTATCTCATAAGCTATCTTGCTTTAAAGCCCACACAAAAATATGTCTATCGATTGCTTATTTTAAAGGCACCTACTTTAATTGCGGAATTAAAAAAGCCTCTTTGTCTGGCGATAATTTTTATAGTTTTTTTTTGTACCTACCCTCGGCAATCGGCCTTGCTACACTTAGCTGACAGGTTAATATTTTTATCACAACCATATAATTCTCAGCTAAATGCGGTAACCCCTGCGCTGCCGTGACGACTAACTGGCAATCAGCGTTTTCCGGACTATTATCTACATGCTTGACATGAGACATACTCATATTCATCTTAGCTCAATTTGAAGTTAAAAGACCCACCACAAGTCTTTCAGCTTTTCAGTTACTAATGTGTGTGATAGTTCTCAGTCTTAACTATAATATTATCTATGGTTGTGATGGCGGCTCGGCAATCTTGCTGGTTCTTCACGCAGGTCCACCGAACCCGGGCACCTTTGCTGCCACTCCACTTATTGTATCTGTACTTCCCAACCACTATCACAAGATTGCCGAAACGTGTCCTGTCGAACTTGCAGCTGTGAAATAAACATTGTTTGTTACCTTTGTTTTGTTTTCATAACTGAAGAACTTCTACAACACAACGATACATTTTAGCACTTTACGACACCAAATTCTTTTAAGCAAACGTGTCTAAGATTTTCTCAAATCATTTTGTAAGAAATACTCTCAACTCTCTCTTTCTCTCTGTCTACGCCGTACAGCTCCACCTAAGATTTTTAAATAAAAGAATACTTTAGCAACAATAATTATATTGTTATAAATACATAGACGAATATACTTTATTGTACATCAATATGTTACCTTGCAAATAGGGTACAGCGGCGTTATTTTCGCTAATAAACCAGAGAAACTACGTCTAAAAAAAAATTCCACACCCAGAAAGAAACAGAGGAAACTTGCTAAAAGGACGTAGCAGTACGACCATGGTTATGTAATTGATCAATTTTGTAAATCTCGTTGTCGATTGTGAAGATCCTGGCCTTGCAGCCGACGGAGACCTTTACACAGACCCAGCTCGCTTTGGGACCCTTGCTGCTACTTCGCTTGTTGTACCGATACCCATCGTACTCTATGACAGGATTCCCGAACCTCGATTTTAAAAACACTAAACCTGTAATTGAGTAGACAAATTGAATTCATAGATAAAAGACATGGTAGAAAATGATACTAGAAATGTTTTTTTTTTAATAAGCCTGTTCTGTCCCATTGCTGGGCAAAGGCCTGCTAGACATGTAGTGAATATAATTATAATAGCTGATATAGATATAAGAAAACAACACTTGCTGCACCGAGCAAGTAACTCGGGATCGGGGCAACCATAGTCATCCGTGTTTATCGCTTTAGTTTGAAAGTCACTATTGAAATAAAATAAATAAAAAGACGATGGATTTTTAATATTAAAAGCCAACTGTAATGTTAGGCTTTTGATAAATTTTGACAAATAATTTAAAAAAAATTGCTTGATTATTTATTTCAGTGTCACAAATATCACATATTTTACATTGATTTTTGTACTCCTTCTTATAAAAGTACTACCTACTACTTCTTCTTACACTTAAAATCTTGATTTAAAAAAGTAGAAGACTTGTGAATTTTCCTTTTAAATAAGAAACTGTTAATGAAAACAACAACATAGAAATAAAACAGAATCAGTGGTTATGTTCGTTCAAAATCTTCGTAACTTCGTCATCCACTAGGACTATGGTGGCCCTGCAGCCAACTCGGTACTTGTTGCAGATCCATCTAGACATCGGCGGGTTACTGCTGCTATGCTTCGCATAGCGGTAACCACGCCAACAAAGAGATTTCCCACCACGCTGAGACCTCTCGTAATGCAGATCTTGAAGAAACACGTGAAATAAAATGTATCGATAAACACATACGTCATTTTAACCAAATACGAGACAGAAAGCATTTACGAATTGAACATATTATATTTATTTGTATTTGCCAAATAAACATCCGAATATTCAAGCACACAAAAAGTACGTAGGTAGTTTAAATGTACTTTATCTGCTATTTAAAAAGAAAACTAATTATAATAATTAAAAAAAAAACGTATGTCAACTTTATTTCAAATGGAATGTAGGTTTTAATTTTGCGTTCACAAGAACCTATTCAGTCATAACACCCGTTAACACTTCCCTATAGGATGCCTATGTTTTATATATTAATAATATAATATTTTTAAGTTGTGACAGGTAATAAAACAAAAAAAAAATATTGTCACAACCTTCAGGCAAGCGCAATGGCAGGGAAAATATGAAGACAGGTCCTTAACCTGTTACAAGACAGTATTTTCCTCATATTTTACTCAAGAAAAAAACAAAAAAAAGCTAAGTCACAAAAGGCAACATATTGCTAGTTAATTTCCATTTTGCAACGTGCCAAAAGATTATTGTACATCTTCAGACTCATTTATAATGGTAGTGAAGTCACTGCATGCTCAATGAACTGATGTGACGATTACGCGATAACCTTATCCATAAAAAGCGACATCTTTGGGATTTTCCCTATTAAATCGATAAAAAATTTGAAGACTTAGTATAACGGTCAAAGGCAGAGGGCCTTTGACCGTTACTCATAAAATATTACCTTGCTAGGTGCTGGGTTCACAAAAAAGTTTTTTTAACAAGGATACGACGATATTCATCCATGCACACCTACACAATATCTCAAATATAACGATTTCCATATAAACTTAAATCTAATGTGACTTCCCATTAATACAAAATACTATTCATAACTGCATAACACAGACGTTACTTAAAACTAAATACAATGATTCCAAGCACCACCGCGGCACCGTTGATATTTATACTTTTTGGTCAAGTGTAAGCCTTCAAGAACACGACAAGCGTAATTAAAACATTATTTTTAGAAGTTATACTAAAAACAAAAACAAAAAGTAGTATCTACTTGAAGGTTTGGAAATATTTTAATACTCTAGAAAATATGAACTACAAAATACTTAGGCGAAGTGTAAGAAATAAAGAAAAAATAAATGAGTACTGTATACTACCCATAACAAAAAAACAGAAAGACTATTATTTACGAAGATAAGATAAATGAAATCACCCCTTGTAAATCAAATTTGACAAGTCCAACAGAGCAAACAACATAAAACACGCTCAACAGATGACTATTAACAAAAAATATATCTATAGTTACTAAAGTTTACAAAAGGAACTATATTTACTAATAGTCGACATCTCACTAATGAAAAAATATTTTGGTTTTTTCGATTATAATAAAATCATTTCAACAATACTAATACGTTACAAAACTTATTTTATACCTTTTTTTTTTCATTAATTTCTAACTCTATGTATGTTATTAAATGAGAAATAATAAAGCTTCCGAAAAACAAATTAACTTCCAACGATCTGTGGTTGATTGTAATACTAACTTAGCTGTGTTAAAATGAATTACCGAAAAATTAATACAAACATAACCGACAAAAAATGTTGTACTTACATATTTAACAAACAAACATGAGCATATTCAAATTACAATTCTACGAAAAATAATCTGTCTTTCAATGAAACTAAATTTCCAAAAAAAAGATAACAAACTTTCGAAAAACTAAGTTTCCGAAAACATATGTTCTGCTAAAATAATCGTTTTCTTAAGCTCTATAACTTAGGATGCAAAAGCGAACGAAGCGAGCTCGGGACTCGGGGCATAGGCGAGGTTAGGTTCGAAGGGGATATCGGGGACTTGAGAGCGAGCGATGCGAGCGAACTAAGACCCCGCCATACATTTGTAATAGGTGAGTTACGATGAAAATTACATTAAAACCGTAGATTTCGGTAAAACGCAATTTAATCCGGTGGAAAAATATTACGTCAGCAAATGCTGTATTGATTTTTCGAAATTTTCAGTATTTTATTCGGTCGTTTCTTTACTTTTATTTGTATATAAGTTGTCGGAAAATTAGTATTTAAAGCAAGTAAATTTCACATTTTGATCATGCTCATATATGTTTTTCGGAGTTTTTATTACATTGAGTATTCACAGCACCCGGGATCAAACTATGTTCAGCCGTGACTCAGACCTACTGTAATGTGAAAAACCTTGAATCAATAGAAATATACTTTCATCATCATCATCATCATTTCAGCCGAAAGACGTCCACTGCTGGACATAGGCCTCCCCCAAGTGTCGCCACATTGACCGGTCCCGTGCGACTCGCATCCAGCGGATCCCTGCAACCTTCACCAGGTCATCGGTCCACCTAGTGGGAGGCCTTCCAACGCCGCGTCTAATATACTTTCACTTACAACAATTATTATATACGAAAATACCCCATGCACCATGCGCAAACAGGTACCATGGTAACAGGTAGCATATTATTGTACGAGTGGAAGACACATTTAAAGACTCATTTTTAAGATAAAAGCCCTCGGCGCGGCGTTTTAAATTTCATAAAATATATATTTATAATAATACTTATGCCCCGTTTTAAAAAGTTTAATTTACTAGTAATAAAGACGTCGTTTTCGCTATGTATCAATACTGACATAAGGAACGTTAGTTTTTGTCATTGAATATACCTCAATATAACGTAAACCTAAGGCATTACAAAATAACATTAGCACTCGTCTCGGTAACCTTGACGTAAAAAAACCGTCGTTCGAAACATCAAGGATGAATATGTTCCCCGGCAGTTCTGACGATAACGTCTCCTTTGGTGTAGAATGTCGCCTTGCACTTCTTCCAGCTACACTGCCAACGCTGACCAGTTCTCTTGGCTGTCCCGTGCGCCCAGTACTTGTGTGTGCCCACCAGAATCATCGGCTTGCCCAACCGGCTCTTGCCGAACACCGGCACTGAAGGAAACCACAAGCAACCACCTCTAGTTAGGAGAGTAAAAACAAACAAAATATGGATACCTACGATTCATTAAATAAATGTGTAACATTTCTAGAAGCTTAGAATTCAGAATTCAGATTTATAAAAACCAAGGGTACCAACGTCAAGAAATAATAAAAAGGTTTTCAAGCGGTTTTTTATTTAAAAGTGGTTCATCTATCAACATACTACCGTAAATAAAAACGAAATATTGTTCTAGAAAAGAAATGAATGGAATAGTAACAAAACTTCATACAATAATAAAATCAAATTCATTGGCTCTTTTACGAAACAGCAAATTAAGTTAAAAACGACATCGGCGCATTTACCAACTCAACATCAAATCATACACGACGTAAGAACCTCTACTACTATATAAAATAAACTTTGAAAGCATTAATCATGCCATGCTGTCATGCTACTGGACAAATTAAAAATGTAATACACAAACAATACAATATTCAAAAATCGGTTTAGGCTCGGCACCCATAAATTATTTATCATGCCTATGAAACATTCCCATCTGGGCATCCTGTCATTTACCATTGTTTGATGACTGTGTAGTCATCAAACAATGGATACACAGTATCAGTATAGTGAGTAAATCAACTTAATCACTTATTAAAGAAATAAAAAACCGCGATCAATTAGTATAATATAGTTGAACAAAATAGAATGGGCTTACGAACTATAAACTGGAAATGATATCTAATGCTGATGCTCATTGGTTGTCTTGACGATGACGTCATCGAGAGTAACGATGGCGGCCCGACAGCCAGACGATACCTTGCAACAGATCCAGCGCCGCCGACGGCCACACGTAGATACGGCTGATCTCTTAAACCGATAAGGTCCCAACTCTATTATAGGATTTCCATATCGACTTTCACTGAATACAGGTACTGCGAATAAAATAATGCATTTTCAAAAACTAAAAAAACTAAAACATATATAAGATTATTTTTTAAATGTACGTGAAAATTTAATTGAATTGGTTGGATAGTTAGGAAAATGAAACGAGAACAGAAATGTAATTTTTAATCTACAAAATATTTGAATATCTAGACACTCCTGCCCTAAATAATTCCTAAAATAATCCTTCTATTTTTTTTTGGTATCTACAGCAATATCATTGATTTTGATAAAGCAACATCATAATTCAACAGAATAAAATATTCAATTGGACATTACAGACCGAAGCACACTGGTAACATTCCTTTATATACCTAAATCGTTCCATTAGTTGACACTTTTTCTTTATAATCAGTCCCTCAGTGCTGCGGATCCATCTAGTCATTTTAAAGGTTCCGTACCGAAAAGGTGTCACCACTCTTACACACAACTCTTATTAAGCATATATTTTGCCGCGGGCCAAAATCATAACTAGAGGCAGAATCCAATTATGAGTATAAATGTTAAATTATGAAAGTGACCGCAGACCGCAGCAGTAAATCGCAATAATAGACCGCACCTACTACTGGATACAATGTAATTCGATAAAAACGCTTCCGTTGATGGCGAGTGTCGCCTGTTGCAATGTCGCCATACAGTTACATAGTAGCCAGAAAAGTCACTGTGGTCTGTTATAATAATTAAGCGACTTTACAGATGCATTTTACGGTCGGTGGTCGCCTTCAGAATTGTACCATAAGATTTATAAATTAGAACAAAAACAAAACAGTTACGGCAGTTCCAATTACAAAAAATTAAATATTCTGTTTAGTACGAATCATGAAACGGTTTAATTGAAGTGATTTTGAAGAAGTAGACCTACATCAATCCAACACAATTTATATATTTATAGCATTTTGCCGGGTTATAGCATTTTGCTAGTAAAAATGATTGTGGTTTAAATTAGACTTGACTATTCGTTCCCGGAGGGTAGTGATCCTGGCTCTGCACTTGGTTCTCGTCTTCGTGGTGCACTACCATCGGACATGGCCGTTCCGTTCAATGACCTCCAAGCGAGCAAAGCGAAATCCATTCACGACCAGGAGCTCCGTTTTCTTATCAGTCAGTATTATGTGGACTGACGGAATAAATGTGGAGTTAAAGCACAGTTTTCTTTATATTATCACAGATATTATGAACTTTGTGTTAAAGGTTGGTAAAGAAATGAATAACTACCCTCGCGAGGATTGAAATATTATATTATTAAATTCAGCGATTGTGCTTCAAACTACTCCTTATAACTCAATTGTCGAGGGTTGTGACGTACGCCTTGCATTTAGTTCGGGATTTTTTTGAACATGCCCAACGAATTGTGTTAATACAGATCCTATCCCTACTAAATTGGTGTCTTCCTATTTTCAGCATTGGATAACCCCTTTTGTTCTGTATCCATTCAACTGAAAATAAAAAAATATCTTTAAGTACCCGTGCGTTAAATAACAATCATATTTCTTCAGTAAAGCATAAACTTATAAAATCGAACGTTGACGTTCTTTAAGTTGAAAAAATTATAGCTAAAATGACTTTTCATTGGCATTCAAGCAATGAATAAATAAGGTAGACGGACGACCGATCATTTTGTGAAGACAGCTGCTTAAAGTAGGTAAACGACAAAAAGAAGTCAATTTAAAAATATATTTAATTCATGATACACTTAATTGGAACACTATATTTCAAAAAGGTATTTACTACATTATTTTCGTTCGACAGGAACAATAAATATAGCCTATGAGACTCGGGGATAATACCTATTAGTGAAAGGTTTTTTTGGAACCGGATTAATATTTCCGAAGATTTCATTATCCATATAAGTGTTAAAGGTGGATAAAAAATTAATAAAGACCATAACGAGAAAGGAAACATAATGATTATATTAAATTATTTAATGATTATGATTCAAATAACTACTTATCACTAAGCTGTCGACGGTTGTGACGAACGCTTTGTATCTAGTTTGGAACTTTTGTGAACATGCCCAACGAATTTTGTTAGTACAGGTCCTGGACCTGTTAAATGTGTATCTTCCTATTTTCACCATCGGATAACCGCATCTGTTCTGTATCCATTCAACTGAAATTTAGAAAAAATCATAAGTACCCGTGCGTCTAATATTCATTTATCTTCAATCAAGCAGTAACTAAAAAAAACGAAAGTTGATTGAATTGAATAAAAGGTAAAGTTAGTATTCATGCAATGAATAAAATAACACCCAACATTTTACGGAAACAGCAGCTTAAAGTAAACAACAAAAACAAGTCAATTAAAAAAATATTTAATTCATGATACATTTTCTTGATTCAATGACAATGTTTCAAAAAGCTCTTTACTATATTATAATTTTCGACTGTTATGACAAGCGCTTTGCATCTAGTTGTGGTATTTCTGGAACATACCCAGCGAGTTTTATTGCTCCAACATTTAGCTTTACTATACTTGTGATCTCCTACTCGCAACATGTAACCCCCTCTCGTTTGGAGCCATTCCGCTAAAAAAAATATACAGATTGAACTGATTAAAGTCAAGAAAGTACACAACTGTTATATTGAGATAACTGGATGAGTACCTGAAAGTATCTCAGATACCCACAATATTGTATAATACCGAGAGCAGTCAGAAACTCTGGAAGAAAGATAGTGAAACAAGCAAGAGTCCAAAATGGCTCAAAAGAAAGTAGTGTGTGGTAATTGTGTGCCAACTGCCAGCGCAGAACAATGATCTCTTCTCATGCAGAAAAGGAACGATCATTGATTACCAAGTGCTCCAATCTTAGGCTGAATTCTGAATCTTAGACCCCCAACATATTTGAGAAAAAACCAGACAGATGATGATTTTCTAAATAAAACATCAGACACACTGGTAAATCTTTTATTTTGAAAAATATAGAAACTTATCTTAAACTACATGATTGTGTATTAAATTGCTCCTTAAAATGATGCCCTCGAGAGTTATGAGAAACGCTGAGCATTTTGTACGACTCCTTGTGGTACACTGCCATCTTGTCTTTCTTCCATTGTTGTACGACTTGGTGAATCGAAAGCCATCCGCCGTCAACATCTGTGTCCCTCTTTGCGTCACCATTTCCATCACTAAAAGTATTTAAAAAAGTGTTTTAAATGGGTAAATGGAAAAAAATATAAATCGTAGTAATCCATTTGTGTATCGCTATTGTTTTTCAGCTGTAGAAATATGTTTCGTAGCAGTTCCTTACCTAACATATTCGAATTGACTATTTAAACTCCTAGTTTACGCTACTTTTCAATATTGTGTTTTCCTCACGTGGTGATGAAAACGTTCAATCCTAGACTTCACAAATGCCATCAGATACGGGAATGGGCCCATAATCTACAATATAATTTAATTTGTATTCAGTTTGTTTTTCCATCAGAACATTACCGGTTACTTTGTTTGAGTTAAGATAAAATTAAAAGCCACATTGTAAAATATGTAAATATAGGTACACATTCATTTATTTTCAGATATACATCTATTTTTTTTATTTCCCTTATATTTAAATAATTTCGAAGAGAAAAGTCTGTTTAAACTAAAATGAGTATAACAGTAATTATGCTTTTATTCTTATAGGAATTCCGACCGAAACCAGTTAGTCTCATTTATAAATTAATAATGCCATGGTTATGTTCTAAGCCACATCTGTCGACTAGTTTTCCGTACGTGATGATGAAAGCAGTACATCTAGTCCTGGTCTTGGCAGAACATTGCCACCTCACCTTGCCGTTGCCTAAAACTTTCTTCTGCTGGGAAAATCTGTGTCCTCCTACTTGCAACATTATCTTTCCTCTGCTTGACAATACTTCCTTGACTGTAAAAATCCATTTTTATTAAATGTGTGCGTGTAATGTAATTTTTTTTCAGGGTAAAATTATAAAGGTTTTTTAATTAGTAATAAAAAAACACATTGCAAAGTCGATGTTTTTTATTTACCCCAAATAAAATATAGAATACAAACGCATTTTTTTAAATTTCATATTGGGTTTTACAATAAAAATCAAAATAAATATTTACAATCTCGGACAATTAGTAATTGTATTTCTATTATATAATTTCTAGGTACAACTTCATTGTAAATATCTTGATCTAAGGAAAATATTTTATACTGACATTTGCATAACTAATTAAAAGGCTTATGATGTTTTGTTTTTGAGTATGAGATATTTTCGGTAACAACTATTTGAATAACTTTTATTTTTCTCATTCGTTTTTTTTTTTCGAAAATTACTATAAAATAAACTTAAATTGTTGCAGTAAATGAAATCAATATTGAACTTGTGTAAATATTATTCCGACAACGGTACCTCTTTGGCCATTTTTAAACTAAGTAGTAATAGGTATTACAATGCTGCATTATTCTTTAATGATTCTAGAAATTGCACTTACGTCCAAAAAGGCCTAACCAGACATTCAATATGCACATTCAATTTACATAGTTTGTAGATTCTTTGAAATTCACTTAAGGAAATCGTTACCTCGTGAAATGATAGCAAGTTTAATATTTACAATTAACATAATAAGATAAGCCAAACTTGTTTGTTTACTGTTTTAATATTATATGAAGAAGTTTCATCTACGGAAGGAGTAACAGAAGATAGGTCATGGGTTAAATAAATCATCTTTATTACCTATCAGTTATTCATCGTACTTATGCACTATCGTATTTTGAATATGTTTTCAACAAAAAAAAAAAAAACATTTTTATTTCTTTCATTTGCTAACATAACAAATGCAAAGGTAAAAATATGTTCAAACATCAATTCTTAAAGTAAAAATTTCATATTAAAATAGTTAACTATAACTTTCTTATTATCCTCTATCTATAAAAATAGGATTTATTTAACTCATTGTTCATAACTCAAAGTGTTTTATTTTATCACGTTAGAAACAACTAAAAACAACAATATAACAGGTATCAAATACTCTTGTAAAAATACTATACTTATTTACTAGTTACCTATAAGTGTAACAACATATCTGTCATGTGTGAACGTATCGCCAGTGCGAATGCACGGTAATGTTCCTGAATGAGAGCATTCCCATTGTGCGCCAACAATCAACACACTTAAAGGCACTTCAAAAATTAATATAAAGTCTATCTTTTCATACACGAAATATTTTAAGATAAACCTCTATAAGTCGTAAAGTCGCCATAGCAACGAAAAAAAAAAATATCTGAGTGTTTTTTTTTTACGAAATTATTATAATTCTAAAATTATTTGAGACTTTTTGTATAAAATCTTTACTCCCATATTCTAACAAAGACAGTAGGTAAATACGACGTAGTAAACTAGCGTTATGGATGTTCAAAAATAAGGAGCTAGTATTTATTTTGTGGGTCAAGTAATTTTAAATTATTTATTTTTATAAAAATATACTGAGATAAAAAAAAAATCCTTTGAAATGGTTTTAGAAGCATTACCGTACCTCTACTTTTTCTGTACTTTGTTACTGAAAGGAAAAAGCCAAGAATAATAAATTAAAAATAGGCCTTCTCCTTTAAGCGACATCGATATATCTGCATCATGTGTTTGTGTCGGGTTAAGTCAGAAACTACAAAGTACCAACCGCAATATGCTGTGAAAATAACTGTTTAATAGTACAAAAAAAACATAAAAGCATTGCAAATAGATGGATATGTTTCATATTATATCAAAAGCAGACATCAATTTATACCGTTAAATGTGAGGTTCCGCTCCAATAATTAAGTAAAGACAAATACATATTCAATCTCATCCAATATGGCTGCCCGACAGGAAGTTCTTTAATTATGATTGTAATTATCCATGGTTATGATGGTAATTAGCCTTGATTATAGTCCTTTCGATGGTAATGACTAAAACTTGGCATTTGGTCTGCCCGTCGTAGGTGAAACATGTTTCATCAAACAATTTATAAATACTAATGAATGACAAGGTTTCCTTAATTTTATAACTACGGGTGAAAGAGCTTTTTGCATATAGGATAACAACGCGCCTGTGAAGCCACTGGTTGTCCATACGTAGCTACAACCAGATCTTTCATTTCTTTGATCACCGGTCGCTGTTGAATCACGCGTCTCACTTGAGCTATCTCACTAAGCGGTAAATATATTTCTTGAAATGTGTACCCACAACCACATTATCACCCACAGGTTGGTTATGTTCAAGGTAAGTCTTCACTGGGTCACCGCCAATAGTGACGACGTACGCTTTACATTTCGTGAACAGTCTGGTGGAACACTGCCATCTGGTCTTGTAGCCAGTAACCATGAGCTTGTAGAAGCCTCCAATTTCTAACGCCAAAGAACCTCTTTTCGTTCTTATTTTGATTACTTTTTTTTTAAATAACAATAACTTTTTTTAATTGGTTAAATATCCAGATAATTGTATACTTTCTGTGAAAAGTAGGACCGAGGGCTAAATAAAACGACAAAGTAAAAAATCATAAATTATAAACGTGTAATCTTAAGTAGTAACCTATTGTAGATAAACATTACTCATGGTTAAATACTGCACAAAAGATTCTCCCATTTTATCCACCACCGAAACCTACGTGTACTGCATCTGTACATGCGAGTGCGTACACTACTAAATCCTACTAAAACATAATTAAAATGCTACTTAAATAAACTTCAATCATAATTCATTTGATTTCATCCACTGAAAAAAAATAAGATTCACTAAGTACCCATAGCAACTAGCAACATCTATTGGGAAGCACCCTTTGTCATAATAATTATTTCCATTGATCATAGAAGAATCGCTTTCGATGTAACGTGTGAAAATGCAGATAAGTCACGTCTCTCTTTTGATCGTGACTATTAAAAGTCAATAAATTAACAAACGAGATACTACTAGTCAGAAACCCCTTCACTTCGTCACTGGGGGTTAAAAGTTTTAGTAAAGACCGCCGTTCTTATTTTTGAATTTCATGTGAGATCCGTAATCTTGTTCCCAGTTCATAGCAACTGTCAATTATAAATTAAGGTTAGTTTGAACTACATAGAACGACATCGACAGTGTCAGTGTGATTTGAGGTTTTAATAATAATAGGACCTTAGTCTCAATTCATGCAAAAGAACAAGAATATCTTTCGAGCCAACAATGTTATTACAGAATTTAAATATTTTTTTGCTACGTCACGACGTAAGTTTTGGAGTTACCCATAGGAACAACCAAACCGGCAATTTAAATATCCGACACTGGAATGTGTACAGTTTCAGGATATGAAAATCGCCTATATCTCTATGTTACGTTCTAAGAATTATTACATTTTTATTGCAGAAACGAGACATGCACCAGGGATTGTAGCCCCGACAACGTTCGATACAAATTCTGAATCTGAATAATTAGAATCTATTAGCTGTAGTGTGAGCTAGCGGGTTATGGCTCCCCCACACTCGGACGATGGCGTTGGTGTGGAGGGACGCTCGGCAGCCAGACTTAGCTTTGACGCACACCCATCTTGTCCTGTTGCCGTGTTTATTAACTCGGTTAAATCGGTACTGACCGATCATGATGACCGGGTTACCTCGCTGAGATTTCGCAAAAACAGGATTCAGATCTGAAAAAAACATTTGTTTTAGTACCTGGAGAATGAATTAGTATTTATAGGCGGAATAATAAAAGGGAAAATACCATTGCACTTTACAAAATCACTGTAGAAATATGACAATAGTATCCATTCATCATTCACATACAAATGCAGCCCGAGCCGCGTGCACGTGTACCGGTGACTTGAAGACAATCGCTGGTGTGTACGGGATGCAGGTAAGAATGGTAGAATTAGTTTTGCGCATTTCTCATACAAGACATGTGAGTATAATAATATCTACGTTTGACAGCTGTCAAAATAAATGACAGATGATTACTGTTGTCCATGGTAAATGACAAAATTGGTCTTATTAACCACCAGTTAGTTACTTTAATGAAAACCCTCTTCGAAAAAAGCCAAGAAGAAAATGGGACCACCGGACAAAATTTATAAAAAAACGATTTGAAAATTGAATATTTACTAATATTACAGTGAAACAGATTATGAATATTAAGTTAAAAAGCGATAACTCTGTTTACGGAAGTTTCTACAGAATCTAAGTAGCCGAGTGCAATTAAACAAAAAATACTCAAAAGGTGCAACGACGTTTATAGTGGTCAGATTGTCATGGGACTGTTTTATTGAGTTCCTATGTTGTATGTTGACAAAGTGACAAGACAGTTTTATAGAGTACATTATATAAATTACTAGCGACCCGCCCCGGCTTCGCACGGGTGCAATATATACATATAAACCTTCCTCTTGAATCACTCTATCTATTAAAAAAAACCGCATCAAAATCCGTTGCGTAGTTTCAAAGATTTAAGCATACAAAGGGACATAGAGACAGAGAAAGCGACTTTGTTTTATACTATGTAGTGATTGTATAGAAATTATGACGTCGGGGTAGGTAAATCCTCATTCATAACATAGACCACAATATTATCCACAACTGATACGAGATTTATTTTATTAATAAAAACATTACATAATCATTAAACAGATTTTGAAAAGAACATTGCTACTACACCAACATTTATTACTTATATAGGTAATTTCTAGGAACTTTAGGGAAGCTAATTCGCCGCTAGCAAACCTACAGAAAGTCTTAAGACTAAAGACAATTTAGTTGAATAAGCTATTTATTCAATCTTAACGTAATCTGAATATTTACGTACCTAAATACCTAAAAAATAAAACTAACTACTAGAACATTAAAATTTTAATATTTCATCATTATTACGTATTTGTACGAATATATTAGACCAAAAATTAGCAACACAGCAGATTTTAATACAGGTCATCACATCAAAAGAGTTATTACCTTAGCAGTCAATAATAAGTTAAAAATGCCCTTACTTTATTAGTAGCACGTTAAAAGGATACACAGCAAAACATGTTAAAAAAAAAAGCCTATTTTATTGCTATAAAATAGGAAATCTTAGCTTAAAACCACAAGTCTTAGTTTCAAAACTTCCAGCTTCTATTTTGTTTGATTTATCATAAAATTAGAACATCTAGCCAAGCAGCCGGTCACATTCTAAAGAGGAGTAAACCTCATATTTCCTAACAACTGCCCCATATTTGTCACTTTCAGAGGAATTTAAAGATCATCACGCTTTACTGTAGTTACTTAGGCACCTTCTTAATAACAGGTGTAAAAAGGCGCCGAAAGTCACTTGATCTTCCACTTATTGTTCGTATAATAACACATAACTTAATGGTTATGTTTGCCAAGAGTCTTGACGATGACACTGTCAACAGTAGTAATGGCTGCAGTACAGCCGTTCTTCTTCTTGATGCAAGTCCAGCGAACCTTGGACCCCCAACACGCATGTTTGTTGAACCGCCACGGCCCTATTTGTACTACGAGGTTCCCGCGTTGAGATAAGTCAAATGTTGGCTCTGAAATATATCATAAACATTACCATATTTGATAATATTTTGAGTTTGAGATAATCTTCATGCAGCCAGTATATCCTATTAAGTATACTGCACTAGGTATGCAAATACTAATCATGCAGGAATAATAAGAGAAAAAATACAAATTGTCTAAATAACTTTGTTAATAAGGATTATAACTTTTTATTTAAATTAAAATACAGCTACATGAAATTATAATAATTAATTACATTAAATGGAACATTGCTTTCGTAACTAGTTAATATAATTATAATAATATTTTCCTCATAAAATAAATGTTAATCGCTGTAAAATAAAACCTCCTGTGTCCATTTTACATATTGACCTGTTAATATTATCAGTTAGAACTTTGAACCAAGATGTCTCCATGGACATATTTTTTCGAGAGTAACCAAACTTTGATAAAATATAATTTAAACAAAATTTTATCGATACTCTGATATCATCATTCTCCTGCCCTTATCCTTATAGATATCTACTAAAAATATTTTATAGCTACACGAATGTTAGGTATTATTAAATATATCACTCCTTCAGCTAAATACAATATTCAATTGTTTATAGACATAACAATTACACAGAACAACAACGTTTACTACTAGGTTATACAAACTGCGTTATTTGACTAGTGGTAGCAACTATGAGTTTTTTGTCTCAGAATATTTCTATACTTTTTCTGTCAAAAAAAAATCTAAGAGCCCGATCTTGGCGTATGCAGCTACCGAAATCATGAGGATTTTAAGTCATAAGCCGTATTGCGACTACTAGACAAAAAATGAGGCAACCAAGATGTCCAAAAAACTAAATAAAATGGTCCACTGAAACACTAAGGAAATCGTCAATGAATGACATTGTGTGGCTACCTTTACATGAGTTATGATAAACTATAGTAATTGAAAACAATACTATAAAACATCACTTTTGTACCCATCATGATATAATTCTAGTTTCAACAATAATTTTGTTGAAAACGTTTATATATTCACACTCTCTAGTATCCACTTCAGCTAGGTGTACCACCTAGTGGTTGTGCCATCCATTGAGCTTGACCAATCGATCGTTGACAGTGACAGCAAGGCACCGACAACCACAGCTCCACCTCGCCGAACACTCCCACCAGGTCTTCACACGTCGTTCCAGCTTCTTGGTAAACCGATACCTGCCCCAAGTTATGATAGGGTTGCCGAACCTTGTAGTCCCAAATATAAGAGGATTTACTGAAGCCGCTGAAACATCACAATATGTTTAACCTATGCTTACGACTCGCATGTAATATATTATAAGCTTAAATAAATAAGGCTCGGCAGATGATGATGAAATAAAATGACACAGCATAACAGAAATAATGGTATGGTATAGTAGAATAAGGACACCCGTCATTATTTTTTTATTTCGTGCTGTAATTTCTAAAGATTACAAAATAATAATGAAAACGTACTAAAACGACAAGATAATTTTATGAAAACAATGTATTTCTTGGAATTTCTATCTACCCGCACTTTTAAGGTCACACACACTAGTTGCGTTAGATTTTAGGATTCCGTACCAAAATATTAAAGAAGGGATAGCAGCCCACCGCTGGACATAGGTCTCGCCCAAGCTGCACCACAACACCAGGTGCCGTCCGGCCTAAATGTTGTAGTTCTAGTGATTTTCCTACCAAGATATACTCTTTAAAGCTTTTTTCCTTAATTCATGAGTATGTCGAATATTCATTCTCACAATATTTTCACCCTCAGTGATTATGAAAGAGTTGCATCGCTCCCTGGTCTTGATGCAGATCCATCGTCTGTACTGCCCCATGTCCCTCATCAGTTTAAACCGGTGACCAGATAGCACCAGTAACGGGTTCCCACGTGTGCTTGTGGCAAAGTAATATTCTTCTGTATGCTCGGATCCATCGGAGTCCGCACCTGCATAAAATGTTAAAAACTTTGGTTTCACGCAAATCGAAATGTCTCCCTCGATTAAAATGATTGTGCCCTTTTATAATTATTTGATTACTTTGACCACCGCAAAAGAAAGGAGTAAATGATAGCGTGACGATTGACAGGGGAGAATGGAAGAAAAAAACGTGTTGCGCCGACCCCAAGTAACATACAACAAACAAAGGACAAAGGCATCTTTCTAAGATGATGATTACTTTGACCACCTTGCTTTAATATCTATAACTTATTGATTTTATACCGAGCTAAAAATTTCGGAGAGACGGAGCCAAAACACGACACGATCAGCATCACGTCTCTCTTTCCTTCTTTATTTGCTCTTGCTGTCTATTCCAACTTTAATTTCAATCTTTATAATTATGTTCATTCTTCACCATCACGATCTCATTGTGGAGGGTAGTGATACGAGCCAGGCACCCGAACTTGTTGCAGCGAGAGACACCTTGCCGCTTGCTTGATGCTGGTAGTTCCTCGAGCATCGCATTCCGTTGTACACCAGAATAGTTATCCCTTTCGTAGTCTTTATAAATGTAGCTGAAAATATATTTATGGTATCTTTATATGAATATGCATTTAAGTTGTGTATTGCTAAAGTTAGACACTGCAAGACATGTCTGAGGGCCAAGACAAAGTGACATGCTATCAACGATCATTTATAGTAAAAAAAGCCCATACATTTTTGACATAAGCTCTCGAAACCGCTACCAAGCATATGAAATCCCTTTGAAAGTCGTTGTGAAAATGCAAAATGATTTTGAAAGCGATTGCCACTTATCGAAGCCCTCTGACCTGTGGGTGCATCGTTGGTTTAGTGGTCGCTAGCGCTACTGCTGAGCTTGAGATCCTAGGTTCGATGTCCAGATCAGGCATAACGGGTTCTTCCATCAGGCATTTAGGTAGCAGCCTTGGAGTCTGGATCTTCGCTCGGTTGATGGCAATAGCTCCCGAATTAATACTGACTCATCGGTTGCCGTTTCTCAGCATGATTTTGAATGTCAAGAATCAAAAAGAATCAAACAACAAAAGTCTTTTCATCGAAACAATAGTCTATTTGAAATCACACTCAATAAATTAACTTAGACAAGCATGAATTCATTCCAGTATATTAAAATACTGATTTAAATGCCTTATTATGACACTTTATTATATGAACTGAACGATTATTCTTAGGAACATACCTATATAAAATTATCTAGCTAGAAGCTGCTTACTTGTAAGGACTAGGAATTGACTAGGTATGATTGCATAATACTTTATAACATTTGTGTACACGAAGTAAAATAATGCTTTGAAAATTTTGTGATATTCACACACGCATAAACTCACGCCTTTTTGCATGAGGGTAGGCAGAGTCAAAAGAAGGCCAGCTGCCACCATCCTTACTAATTCATATTTGCTATTATCTATTTGTTTCGTCTTATTTCCGAAACATGTCAACAATATCTGGAAGCTCTTACAGACATTTCTAAAATACAGTTTCAATAGTCAGAAATAATTAACTAGAGTTTCCCGACATGTATACAGTGGTATACAGCCCCCTTTTGCAAAAATCAAATCAACAAATGATCACACCACATAAAACCTCTGTTCATCATTACACACTCGCCCGACATTCTTCTAAGTGTTCCTTCTGCGACACTCCGATGACGTAGTTCCCCCTCGTCCTAATCCTGCAGTTGCAGGCCTTGAACTAACAGATCCAGGAGACCACGTCACCCTTCCCCTGATAGTTCTTGAGGAACCTTTTAACTTCAAACTCGGCCCCAAGCTGCCCCTTCGTCGTTGTGAAGAACTCAAGAATACCTAAAACTTTATTTCATGTTATTCTTGTTTTTATTTATATCAGTCTGTTCTCATATTAATATTCCTCTATAACGTAACACAGATTGTATGTATAAAATATCAAACAAACAACACATACATTATTTAATTATGATTACTTTTTTTTTTTTGCTTAATGTACCTACTAGACCTACTTGACTACGAAGACCTTTAAAATATCTAAAATAAAAGTAAAATTGTGATGAACAGTTTTGAGATCGACGAGAAATTATGTAAAAATTAATCGAGCTATTCTTAACAAAGCAATACACATAACGAAATTATACATAAACATATTAAAACAATACACTTTGAATTACCCGTCACTTATACATGTGTGAGCGACTTTACTCCTACCGCGAAAGTTACATCTCAAATATCTCATAGGCTTCTAAATCCGCTTTAATACATTCAAGTGAATGCCCCTTTTCAGACACGGAGATAATATTACGTCCCTTGGTCTTGATCCGACGGTTACAAAGATGCTTGTTGCGACAGATCCATGACACCGTTCCGTCACTCCCCTGGTAGTTCTTGTAGAATTTCTGACCATTGAACAATGCCCTAATCTGACCACGACCAGTTTTGTAAAACTCCACCGTTCCTAAAAGCATAACATTTTTATAATTTCAATTTCAACTGATTATGACTAAATTAAAGACTGCTAAAGACACAGATGATTTTTAAAGGTTGACAACGAAAAGCAAGTCACAATAAAATATAGTTTATAATAACACTTCAAAATACGTAATAATTAAAAGATATCAATCTCTATACAACATTATTTTTAGTATATATTCGAAACCTGAATATAGTTTGCTTTCTGAGCAAACTAAATTCAGTAACTGAATCGATTCCAATAATTTTTAAACCATGTTATATATGTCCAAAAAATTATTAAAAAAGGATACAAGTTGGACACCGAGCGACACTAAGTACCTATCGCAATCATTTAGGTACCTACTGCCAAATTATTATTATCAATGAGCTCAAGATGACGCTGGAGGCGCGCGCGGCTGTGCCGCGTGGTGACCACGTTTTAGTGCGGACAACCAGGTTACAGAACAAGCTTATAACTTTGTGATTTTTCAAGATACAGTTTTAAAATTTTGTACATAGATTCTTTACATAAAAATAACACGTGTTTCAGGTTTCGCATATACTAAAACTAATGTTGTAGACTTCACTATTGGACTCTGGATAAATGACGTAAACGATTATGTAATAAGCACTTTATTGTGTCCCTAAATTCGTACAGCCTTCAAATCCAAAGGTTTCTACTACTTTTTTTGTGTTTACTCGTGAGAACCCGTAATTGGTTGTGTTATATATACAATTCATCATCATCATCATCATCATCATTTCAGCCGAAAGACGTCCACTGCTGGAAATAGGCCTCCCCAAGGGGGGTTTTGCCATAATCGCCACGCTTGGCAGGCGGGTTGGCGATCGCAGTCTGTTTGTTATAAAAAATCACAGAGAACGCTGCTGCCCATATATACAATTGTTGTCTGTATATTATAGCTCTTGGTTCTCCTATTAATACATACAGTTATCATCCAATCAATTAAGGAACGTTCAATTACGGGACCAGGTGTATAGTACGCGACCAATGGTCGACCGCCCCGGGAGCTAGACAAAGGGCAATTAAAGCGTTTCGTGTTCCTACAACGAGTCTATCTTCTGGATCGACGTTAGTCATCGGTAGTTTACGTCAATCCAATATATTATAGAGCAGAGCAGGTGGCCAAGTGGTAAAGGCCCCGACTTACGAGCTGCTAGTCGTGGGTTCAAACAAAGGCAAGCACATTACTTTGTCTAATTTATTTTTATCACCACTGCTCTCAAAACGATGAAGGAAACGTCATGACCACCGGCTTGTCCTAGAACCAAACTTTCAAAGACACGTGACATCTACCAACCCGAACAGGGCCTGCGTGGTGGACTACAACCCATTCCATCTAACAAAGAGGAGGCCTGTATCACAGCAGTGGTAACATTGCCGGCTGATTAAGCTTATACAATATATTTTTGACTTTTTCGTAATAGTTAGTGCTGATAGACTGTCCCTTTGTCTAGGTCCTCAGATTAAACTATTCGAATGCATAAGAGCACTTAGCCCTCCGGCCAGTTGCGGCCAAACTTCACACAAAAAGATCCTGGTCGGAGCTTCTGCAGCCAAGATTGAGCCCTCTACCAGACGCAGTGCGCAAGGTCCCTAAATTGTAAATAAGTGGTCACTAACGGACACTGATGGCTGCCGCCATTATAGTGTTAATATTTCTATGTCCCTCCCATTCAGTCCACGTCAGTGGTTGTGACAGTATTTGGTGCACAGCAGTTCATTGTCGATAGTCATGGCAGTCGCTGGGCAGCCTCTCTTGGAACACCTCCACGAGACCCTTGCTCCTGAGGAGTACGCCTTCCTGAAGCCGTATCCTTTGACAAGCAATTTTGTGGAACCCCTTTTGTTCGTTGTGAATCGTACACCTAAGGCATAAACGGATTTGTATTTTTTGTATGTTTTTATAAAATGCAGGAACATCCAATATACGCTGTACCTAGTCTTACCAAATCTTACAACAATACAATCACGGAAGATATCCCGTAAGTGGCAGTGTAAGTTTACCAAATCTCACTCAATAGGTATTGGTATCATTCGTAAATCTTAGGGCCAGTAATGTTGCGAATATGAAGACATTGCTTATCTATCAGAACTCGAATAGCCAACCCATTTAAGTTTGAAATATTTATTTCTAGTAATTTCACCGATATTAGGTTAAACAAAGGTAGGTAAAATCTCTTTATCTAGGACCGGTTGTATTTTTTTGACACTGTAAAGGCGATAAAGCTGCATTTTTACTTGTTGTCAAACTAACAAAATCTCAAATGATTTAGTTGGTACTCATTTGTTACTCACTCCAATCCCCAACGAATATTATTTGTATAGTAGTACCCATAGACTAATATATATAAAATGAGAGTAGTAGGTACCAACCTACCTAGGTACGAATACTCTTCAGGGTAGCTTCTACACAAAATGACAAATAAAATGCCAACATTATTTGAGCACAATATAATTTCTATATGAAATCTATATTTAGAAATAATGATTTTATAATAATAATATTACAAACGCCATATTACTCAAGTATTAACATGTAGATAACTACAATTATATTTAACGTAGGTAGTTATAATAAGGCTCATTTAACTACAAAAAATACAATAACAATAACAAAAATATTAGTACAATAATATTAGGTACTTGGAAAATATCACCGAATTACGTACGCGTTGAATTATTTTCACTGAAAGCGAAGCTTATAACATTAAATTACTCAAATATTCCTACATAAATTTTAGAGATCAACAGATTCAATAAAAAATTGATATCTTATAAATGATCTAGTCTAACATTAAGTACCGTCACGTTCCACTGATGCGTATCACAACTAGAGTCGTCATCATTTTTAAATTCCCTTTTAAGAGATGGCAAGCGTGTTTTTTTAACTTTTGATTTTATTTCATACCTCTTATGACAAAAGGATATTTTGAACTACGTCCAGTGTGCCATGAAATAATTATAGTTTTATTTTTCAGGACAACGATATCGCGCAGAACATAATGCGAAACTAAGTCGCCTTAGTTATTTTAATCGATACTAAGATTTCTGAGACTATACGGGGTGGAAGGGATACCGACGCGAAAACAGTTACCACGTATTCAGTACGTCATTCTTAAAAAAAAACAGCTGTTCCATACATGTAGATTGTGAAGGTATTGCAGTTTTGTAGGAAAAAGATGTTTTTTTTTAAATTACCGATGAAAAATTTCTAAGTGCGGGCTCAGAATGATGTATTGAATACGTGGTAACCGTTTCCGCGTCGGTATCCCTTCCACCCTATATATCATATGGCTGGTGGGTAAGCTTATGGACGTGGATCTAAAACGCCAATTGCCAAACATTCTTTCTGCCTCACGCGAGTAGGCACGACATAAGCTTGGCCCTTAGCATTTTAGCGTCTAAATCTACAACGGCTCTGTCAAGTGTCCTCCGTTGCAGTTTGTGCACTGCCACGACCCTACATAATATGAGTGGAAGCGGGTACCGCTCAACGGCTCGATTGTAGGTACCTTCACCCGCGCTGTACTTAACGCGTCAGTTTAGACAGTGCTAGGCTACAGTCGGTTTGGAATGTTTTGCCACTTATCGCGTCTTATCATCGAACTCTACGAAGACATCTTGTAGTAATTCTCCCAGTTCAAAATGGTACCGTCGCTTGGTCGTACGAATTTTCGAACGATCCCCATAGCACCATTTACCAAGCCGTGTGCAACGTTAATATTTTTCCACAACATTAACATCCTAGTTACTTGGGGTCAGAAGGTATGAGTTCGGGTTATTGTCGCTTGCCGCAGGTTTTGAGTTTCACGAATATATGTAGATAGTATCTGCTACCGCCACGACATAAGTACATGTATCGGCGAGTTCGTTGTACAGATGCCAGCACATCAAGCTACTACAATCTGTCAAATTTCTTTAATAGATTTTCAACTTTATCGCTAAAGCATTAGGTTCATGGTTGATTGGAAAAAAATAGGAGCTATAATAGTCGCGTCGTCAATTTTATTTTTTAGTAGTACCTAGATACTAATGCATCAACAGCGCACGTCTTACTTACGTCTCAGTTCAAACGGTTGATGCCAACCATTCCTGCGACAACCAGAGACGGATACAAATAAGGGCATGGGTAGGGTATTCATATTATTTTTTTAATATAAGTACCGTTTTTTATTTAGTTCTAATCGTAAGTAAGATTTACATGGACGTAAATCGTAAGTAGTATTTCCCTACTATAACACTTTATAACAATCCGGTCCCGACACGCATCACCTAACATGGACACCAAGTCATACGTTCTATTGCTCAAAAAGTAACTAGTACGTATTTCTACTTAACTAATTAAGGATCCTTTTTATCCTCAGGATTAAGGGGCCGCGCAAACAGGTCTGTTTTGGGAAGTATTCTAGGGAAGGTGAGGGCATGGAGGGCTAGAGCTGCTACAGTTGGGGAAGACATAGGAGAAGGAAGGATAGCCGAGGAGAGTCCCGAGAAGTTAGCCAGACCTCTGGGACGGAGTTGCACGAAGGCACCGTTACCGCAGCGCGCGTGTGACGGAGGCGCGTGGTTGTGCTCGTTATCAGACGGCACCAGCTTCCCCGATATCAGCCGAACCCGCGCTCTGCACCCCATGTGCTTCGACGAACAGTAGAAGAACCGTCCCCCAACTTGTGAGTACGTGTAGCCGCCAAGCACGAGGATAAATTTTCCCTTCTCCGTGGGTATGAACTGAACATCTGTAATAGGGTTACATTTAGAAACTATTCCGGACCTAGATTGTGTCAGAATTCATTTGCATCAGATCAGCCTAGAAGGCAGTTGGTATTGCAAATTTAATTCGAAACACCATAGGTAGGAGGGAGCAGCTTCGCCCGGTGACGGATTTTCATACAAACTTTCAACCCCAATATTACCTTCTTAGGGGTTCCATATTCCAACATCGTTTCTTAACGGATGCCTACTTCACAATAGTCGTTGATAGTCAGTCAGGATATAATCGATTTATTAAGTACCTACCTACAGATATATAGCTACGTAACTTTATCCAATTCTCATTCAATAAAACTATAGACAATTTTTAATGAATCTCTGAAATGTAACTTAGACAGGAAACGGGATATTTACCATGTCATGTCATGTTTATCCCGTTTCCTGTCTAAGTAATAATGTTAGTGACCATGATAGTTTTAAATCTTATATCTCTGAAATATGTTTGCATGCATTAACGAGTTCACAAAAAATTTGAAAATGACATGATGGATAGTAAAACTCTTTTGCTGTCTCAACATGAAAAGCCTTTACGAAGCAGTGGTAGGGCCTTTGGAGCCAACCTTGGGCGCAGCAATCATATCATGGTAAACTTTGCACGCTTTGTGCGAGATGGGGCTATCATAATTAAAATTATGATAGTTAGGTAGCAAGCTATCTCGCATAGGAGGGCAATTTCGCGAAAAGTTGCCCCGTGACTATGTGGAAGTTAATATTTTAATTTTGTTTTTACATAATATGATTATATATTCAAAGAGTTTAATTTACCACATTTTAAAATTAAAATATAAGCATAAGTCATTAAAAAAGTATAGCATAATATTATTCCGAGAGAACTCGATATAAATCGTTCCATATCGTCACATGTTCCGTACTTCCCGAAAGAATTATCATCACAAATAACGTCAAAAAGCGTTTTATATCAACTATGATATAAAAGGCTTAAAAAAAAATATTCATAAAATAAAAGCTTTACTAATTTAAGCTCTTATTTTATTTTAAATTTGTATAATCGCAACATCTATAAAATATGCTTCTTAACTATTCCACATCGTCACGAAACCTCTCCACTAATACATTACGGGACGTTCCCCCACTTAGCTATCAATTTTATTAAACTTTTACTTATTTACTGAATTTGCAAAACTGTTTTGTTAAAACTGTTTCTTTCCCTCGATGAATTCATTGTTTTTTTTAACGTAAAGACTTGTAAATATGAAGTATGGCGTGACTTTTACACAAATTTTCAACGATCACAAGCCACAACTTGTAGTAAAGAGTAAAATACTTATAGCAAATAATTGACGTCACGGCGTCAAACTGAGGGAAAATTCTAGCAATGGCGGTTGCAAAATAAATATAGTGTTGCCAGAATAATGAAAAGGGAACACGGCCTGCGAGGAATTAAAAAAATAAGGTATTTAATAAAACTATTACTGAGTTAACAATGTATGAATGGATAGTCTGTGTTTGAGTGCGTACTACCGCGCGCGTGCGGATATATCAATGTGTGAATGGCAGTGGCGAAGGTTCCATAGAACCCGATTCCTACCGGCTTCCCTTTGAAAAATAGCACAGTCAGTATTCTTTAGACAAATAATATAATCACATTAAAGATACTTACTCCCGCTTACCTCTTACAAAAATTGACCCTTCGCTACTGGTGAATGGATAGTCTGTGTTTGTGTGCGTGCTAAGAGAGCACCACCCGCGGCTGAAGATTCTTTTACCCGCGAAGCTGTCTAGTTACTAAACATTTTCCATATCTTCCTAATATTCAGTGTCGCTGGCAAATATTTTTACTCCACTGACGATCGGGAATAGTGTGATTCTTAACACTGTAATGGTTTGATAAATTGTTTTTTGATCGTTTTTTGCGTGCGGCAAGAAAAACTTAGTTGAATATTGTGCAGGTTCCCTCGAACAGTCTCCTGTAGCACGCCGAAAATTTTTGGTTCATACCTGAAACAATTTGTTCATACCGTCTGAGAAAGGACGGAAATGACGAAATAATAAATTTACATACCTATTTATTGTTAAAATAATTTCTTAAAAGCTTTTAGAAAAATTGTAAGATAGTTAAACTTTAAAACATAAAATTACTGCAAATAACCCACACATCTGCGCACACACACTCTCACACGACATAATTAAACATTAGAAGTCACATTATCACAAACTGTAAAAGTTAAATGTTATTTTTGTGACATTTTCTTTACTTACCACCTATTTTTTACTGCACTGCCAAGGGTATTTGTGCGCAGTACCATTATATTTTCTTTTCTAAGCAAACACAGCTTGAGATAATAAGAGAATCAAAGTCAACCAGAATATGAGTATTAGCCTGCAACCAGAAAAACAATTTTTGAGTTACTTTGTACACATACATTATGCTGCATTGAAAACAATAAAATGATGAGAACAAAAAAAACAAAGTGTTTAATGGCAAGCATTTATTTAAATCATACAATAATAAATAAAACATTATTATACAAAATGTAACTTATTTATTAAATGAGATATATACTTTATTTACAAATTATAAACAGAGTATCAAAAGGGGAAAAGAGCCACCGAGCATCAAAATCTTGGTCCGCATCTCTGTCGAAATTCAGTTACATCTAATTACAATTGAATGTCCCTTCATTCCAGCATTTTTTAGATTACATATACATAGGTGTAATAAAACGACAGACATATTTCCAATATTATATTTTAAATACAAAAACATAATTTATTCACTTAATTTATGTTATCAGTGTATAAGCTCAACACATTGGGTCTTCACACTTGTTGCATTTTTGTGACTCAAGCCCTAATTCTACACCACCTGCCAGCTCATCATCTCACTATCACTGGACACAAGTGGATCACAATTTTTTAATTTGATGAGATTATTTCACCACAAAAAAACCTCAATTACAGCGTCATCCGGAAGATGGTGAATTAGAACCACAAATTCAGTGTGTATTTGTTGCCAAGGACACTTTGGCAAGGGTTACTAAAGAGGTACGGACCTTCAACAGTTAATTTTCACCATGCTCAGTCTACTTCGGAGACTGTGCAAGCTGTGTGTGTGTACTGTGTGCTATACAGGTTGACGTTTTAGAAACCAGGAATCTAGTTTCAAGCTATGACGACCAATCTGCGGTCTAGAGAGCGAAGATAGCTCTGAAAGGTAAAGGCTTGTTGTGTGTCTATATGCCTCAAGGAGCTTCAAGAACTGACCCTGCTGCTGGTCAAGTATCCCAGGGTTCAAACTTCTGAAGATAACCTGCAAAACAAAAGGCGTTTAAGGTATCAATATGCAATTATTAACTAACAGCATTCACGCATTAGATACTTAGGCTTTACTTACTTTTGAATTTGTTATATTTCATTGTTATGTGCATTGTTTGGATAACCTTTAAAAACTTTTGTCTCATAATATTTGTGAAGTTGTGCGGTACTAAGTACTTGCTCTTTCCACTTACACCTCTACGATTATAATTTACACTTCGCACACTAAGAGTTTCCCCACAGCAAGTCATATTTATTTTTCATTAAATTACACAAATAGTTTATTTACGTTTCAAATGCCAAATTGTCATGATTGTCAAATCAAAACAGTATTGGGTTGCTAGATCAAGTTTTTAATTTTCCCCGTATTTTTTACCCGTTTAAATGAAAAGTTATTCAACTTTTTTTATGACAGGAAATTCAATTTCTAAAACAGAATTGTAACAGACGCACGATGCGATGCAGCGTATTATAATAGTAAGCATAATTAAAATATAAAAATTACTATTTACTTAATATAATTTATTATTTGAACAAATTGTATAGAAAAATCCCTCGTTTGGCTGTAAATGTCACCATAATTTTAACAGCGATTTTCCATATATTCGTGGGGAATTTATCCAAGGATTGCAGATTCTCAAAATTTCCCCATACCATTTTTTTCCCCACAAAAATCAAAAAGCTCTTATGTACCAACACTGAATAGCACAAAAATGACGTTTCCTAAGATCGGCTGCGTTCACAAATGTCAGTTGACGGCTATAGGGTGCGTTCCGGATACCAAAATTCGATATTATGTGTCGTACTACTTTACCAGTTTGGGTCTTTTATTTCACTTTAAGTGCCTTACACGCTTTTACTAGCTTCTCCTATAACCAGCAATGTAATAAGATCTTACAAGTTAAATTTGACCCACTTCCCGGTTCCCGATTGAGCTGAAATTTTGCATACAATAGGTTTAGTTTGGATGACAAAGCATGGCAAGTTAAGTGACGCCATTCTAAATCCAATTGGGATATCGAATTACCCAGTTATTGGTTTGTGGTGGCCAGATATGCTGTTGCTTCATGTAAAGTACTGATAAATAGCCGCAATCTGTTAGACTGCATACTGACACCAACATGTTAATAAAGGCAGGTAGATGATGTCAGTAAGTCGTCTCTGATCAAAGATAACTAATTAATGAAGAAAATCAAATAAAATCAAAATACTTATTTTGACCTGGAGATGTTTTTATTAATTTATTTAAACTTGGCATTACGGTAGTAGAAGTAGTAGGTTACGTACCTACCTAAGCAGACTTAATTCAAATTCAAATTCTTTATTGACGTATGACGTCACGTGCTACTTTTCATTGTTGTCTTTGTTTCGACAATTCAAAAGTGTCTGTAACTGGCCTACTTGAAATAAATGCTTTGATTTTGATTTTGACGTATAGGTTACAGAACCTTGTTCTAGCGCCGGTCTCGCCACCATCGAGGCGATCCGACCAGTGCTCGAGGAATGGCTCGAGCGGAGGCACGGCTCCCTGTCGTTTCGGGCGACGCAGGTTTTCTTGGATGTCGCGGGGGGGTGTACACCTCCCTCCCCCCGCGGAACTGAGGAGGCCCGCAGAAGCGGGCCGGCACTAGCCGGGGATCGTGGAAGGCGCACTAGTTCCCATGATCCCCGGTGCAAGTGTGCGAGGGAACACCGGTGTGGTTTTAGTCAGTACGAGTCTGACAGACCCCTCCGCTCTCCCCAGGGCGGAGGACATCCATTGAGGATTTCCACACCGAGAACAAAAAAAAAAAAAAGGTGTACCTGTAGGTGGTAGGTAGGAAGTTGGTAGGTGGTAGGTAAAAATTAAAAAAGAGTAAGTTTGAAATTAAGTGAACTGTATTGGACATCATGAGCATTTACAATTTACTTACATACAAATTAACATCAAAGTGAGATCAGAACAGTTTTCAATTATAATCTTCACTAGCCAAATATGGAACCCTTAACATATCGCAACATTTGGACCTGCATTTCCACAACCGTTTAACTATTGTTAGAAAATTATCACTTAAACTGCTTATTGTATTCTATCGTTCCAAGATTTGAGAGAGAAATGTTTTATTTTAGATTTGAGAGTAGATAACAGTTTAGATATAGGTACATAAAATAAAGTAGACCCTACCTATATTAATAAGAATACATTTAAATAGAAATAGACATTCATTTATAAGTCACTATTTATAGAACATAACGAATAGTAACTTTTACCGGTTTCTCCTTGTATTTTGTTAGGAATAAGCCAATGTAATGGAGATAATTATACAGTCAACAGTTTTTATGCACATGAATTTTATATAAACATAATTTATCTGTAGTAATTTATGTAGTAAATTAGGCTACTGCTGATGCTGGCGAAGTTAAGTCTCACTTTAGTAAGTACCGATCAAATCCTTCAATAGAATATTCTCGGATGACGTCAGTGATAACGGCTGTCTAATTTACTAGATCAGCTTTTGTAAGTTAACCAAAAGCTTTGAATATGGGTTTTACACAGGAACTATTTAGCTAGGAGGATGTGTGTGCTTGTTCTGCTTGTCCACCATTGTGTGTCCTATAGTGACCACGATGGCGTGACAGTGCCGTGACCTACTGTCCGCACACAGCCATCTCACTCGAGATGAGCAGACAGAATGTCGTGTGTATCTGTAGCCGCGAATCTTCATAATTTTCGCGCCAATCACTGATGTGTAGAAAATCGGGCGATCCACTGTAAAATAAAAGTTTTGTAAAATAATATAAAACTTTTTAAATTATTATCATGGGGTTTTGTATAACAATAGTATGTACCTAAATATTAGTGGAATGATTTTAAACCAGTACATACACGGCTGAAACCCAAGCAAAATCGGGTTATTAAAACTGCAAAAAGTTTTTACACAGTTTTATTTTCCTAAAGGCTTAATGACACTAAAAACAAAATAGTTGAAAAACTTTAATAACATTAATAAATTTAAACAGGAATAATAAAATTATTTTACATACATTGCGTTAGTTCATCTCCACTGCAGACCAGTGTGGTCTCTCACTGAGACCCCGGCATGAGTCCCAGTAACCCACAGTACACAGATTATGAAATCGGTATACCTAACGATACAATCGTCGATAGTGACAGCAACGGCTGTGCAAGCTGGTTTCCGACAAACCCATCAAGTTTTACTATTATTAGAGCTTTGTTTAACAAACTGTAGCCGTTATTATTATTCGCCGGACGACCCCGAGACGTCGTTATGTATTGTACTGAAATTGAAAATAGCATGACGTTAAAACATTCCGACATTAAGGTTTATGTTTGATTAATTTAGTATTCGATTCCCGTCACCAGGCTTTTCGGGATAGATAGGTACAAAAAGTTCAATATGATTTGTTTTATTTCTTAAAAAAATAATAACCTTCGAAAATACATTAAAATCCACGTAAAACTTAAACATACACGCGTAGATTTTAGTTTTATAAACAGAGGTTGTGTAGTTGAGATATTTCAATGAGGTTCACAACGTTAGGCAGTAAAAAATGTAATAAGTAAACGTAAAACATAGTGTATATGGGGCATAAACTAGTAAGCAATGGTAAATAACAATATAACGTAAGGGCTCGTTCGCACACGGCTTATTGAGGTGATGTTACACATGTATTTTTAATTTCACAAGACGGTTTGTTTCTTGCAATTTATTTGTATCTGTCAAATTATAGTACTCGGTCAAGGTCAAATATTGGAGTTCATTTTGTAAATAGATCAAAGTGAAAATAACCTAACTAAATTCAAATAATAATAGTTATGACTATTAATTGACCCTCTTGACTGCTAAAACTTAGGGTGATTATGACTGTTGTTGTACTTCACGATAGTATCACCAATAGTATAAGCAGCGGCGGTGCAATCTGGTCTTGTGCATCGCCATCTTGTTTTACAATTAGTAGACCTATGTTTACGTAAGTAACATCCATCGATGCAGATAGTTCGCGCTCCCCGGGAAGAAGTAGCATACACTGGCACTGAAACGATAAAATAATGGATAAGTATTTATTAAAACCATCACATATTCAATTTCTGTGAGTGTGTGGTGTGATTTCAGGTTAAAACCGATTTCTCAAAGTTAAATTGCTATTATATAGCATTTTATTGATACACTTACAAATAAGATGACAAAAAAAAGGCGCGCCTAAGCCTACTCTCAAAATTCTGATATACAGTGTTTCTCAGAAAGGTGTGATATTTAAGGATGTGATTCAGACCATCGAACTGAACAACGTTTTTCGTGGGACCAGCATCCGTAATCGTGACAAAATAACCAGCTGTCCTATACGTGTGGGTCAAACTGTAGGTGTAGAAGTATTGTATGGGATTTCTGATTATTTTTTCGCGATTACGATGTTGGTTCCATGTAGAGAGTTGTTCAGTTGGCTGTATTTATAATTTCTCAATCGTGTAATATCTTATAATTATAAGTTCCAAAAACAAGGTTAAATATCTTTGTATTGTGCGGGCACACGACACAACTTTACACAACTAACAATACAATTTTAACAGAAATACATTTTTCATTCCAACATAAATCATTTTCCTGTAGAAATGGTGAGTGGTAATTACGGCTGAGTTCCAAGAATCAAGAATCGTTTATTTTCTTTGCCAACTGTGAGAACATTAAACATATTATAGGCTGCTTCTATAATTTTGTTGGGGTTGATGGTTATGATTGTTATCACACTTCACTATCGTATTTTGGAATGTGAATGCAAAAGCAGTGCAGCCAGGTTTCCAGCACCACCACCGAGTTTTACCATCATTACTTGACCGTTGTCTATACAATTGATAACCACCAATAGCAATTCTTGGAGCTCCTCGGGACGAAGTTACGAATACCGGCACTGAAATGAACAAGGTGAACTTAACACAAAACTATTAGATAAATTCAGATGACCATTATGTTTCAGGTTAAAAAACTTCATATAAAATGATTTATTTCTTACAAATGAAACTTAACTCAAAGGTTTGTTAGATTCATTTACCACAACTAGTGTGCCTCAAGATACAGACCAACTATCTAGTTTGGGATAAATAAAGATGAAAATGATAAAAAAGGGTTTAACCTTTATTCATTTCACTCACGTGATTAGATCTATATTTCTATTCACCTAAATATGTTTATGATTAAATAATATTTTTATTTGATAATAAATTGCTACTTAACTCTTACATACCTACTTTAATACTTGTTTATACACGCACACACATTACAAGCAACATTTCATGAACTACAACAATGTTTTAAATATGTGCTTTTTAGCGTTTGTAATTGTAAGGCCCACTTGCAACTTAGGTCACTAAATGTGATCAACGCTAAATACATTTAAACATCCTTCTGTCTCTGATATCTTCAAACGATTGACAGAAGATGATAATTGTCAGAGCCACATTTTTTAAGTGATTTGTCGTACAAACAGACCTTGAAATATTTGTTTAAGATTTCCTCGAATTCACCTATCCAACGTTGAATAAGGAGACAGAACTAACTACTGATGAATGGCACTATGTTCTAATCAATTTAAAAATAGTTCGTCTATCAATCAGCTCTGCACGAGGGTAACTAAGGTGGATGGTTATTGCAGCGAACAATGACATCTCCAACGGTGAACACGACTGCGGTACATCCTCGGTGCACATTCCGGCACCACCAACGAGATTTCCCATAAAACGTCCGTTGCTTGTAAAATCTATAACCACCTATTGTGATGATCGTAGCTCCTCTAGATGTTTTTGTGAATACTGGCTGTGCAACACCTGTTAATGAAAAAGGTATCGATGTAATACACGGACTTATTAAATACAATAAATAACAGAAGTTATTAAAAAGGCGTTTTAATTTAAAAATTGAAATTTGTTGGAGTCATCCTGGTCTCCAGGTATGTAATAATGTTTCTCTGTGTAAGGTTAGGGTTAAGTCCCACACATATATTTCTGATTTTTAATTACCTTTCTAAATATTGAATAAATTATAATAGACATACAATTTCTTAAGGTAAATAATAATTTTAGCCAAACTTAATGCTAAAAGAGACAATTGCTATCATAATTAAAATATGTACTTAAATAAAGTTAAGTCTGTTTAAAAAACTAATTAATTGTTATTGATCTGTCTTAACAGATAACATTGGAGTATCCGGTCATACATAGAAATAACAGTTTCGAATAGATTCTGCGCTTCACTTGTCTTGAAACTCATATTTATTTACCATCTTATAGGCTATGACTAAAATATTATTAAATTTCTATTATAGTTGCCATTTGATACCTCATACCTCAACAAAAAATAATAACAACTACAAATTCAACATAACCGGAATCGGATGGGAATGCTCGTTGAAACAGCTGATGATCTCATTGGTTCCACGGATGGTGTACATGAAGGCTCTGCATCCTCTAGATCCATGGGTTCCGCAGTGCCACCGCACTTTGAGACCCGTGGTTCTGTGACGAAGAAACTTGTACCCCATTAAAAGAATCGTCTGAGCCCCGCGCGTCGTTGTGATAAATTGAGCTTCTAGAAAATAACAAAAGATAGTAGAGATTAGGGGATCATAAATGTGACTTAGAATCTTATTTTCTTAATCAAACTAACTAATAAAAATCTGATATTAAGCAGTCTTTAAGACTTCTTTATTTCAATACAAAAAAATAAGTTTGTACTTATTAATAAAATCAAATGAGGTATAATCTAGGGAATCAGCTTTTTAGCCTCGGCTTGTCTTTTACGCCTGGCTTTTCTTGCCCTAGATCTCTTAGACTTCTCCTTCCAGATTTCTCTCATTCTCGTTTGTTCTTCAGGTGTATAGTCACGTATGGTTTTAAGTAAGCCTTTTTCTTTCTGTTTCTTGTATGATATCGCTCTTTTTACTCTTCGTAGTTCCTTTCGCTTAGCGTCGTTTTCACCATCGGATGTAAAACTAAGGCGTCTCAGTGTTGTTAAGCCTGTAACATGATTGGCTAATTAATAAAGTATTGAAACGTTCCATGTAGAAGAAAACAATTACGTAAACAGTAAGGTTAATGTCTGCTACTTGTAAGATTCCCTACAATCTAGTCATAAGTTTTTCTATGAAAGAGTACTCGGGGCAGTTTATCTTGCTGTAATCTGGCTAAACGGAAAATATATTTGATACGAAAAGTGTTATTATTTTTAGTTAGTTCCGATACTTCTAGCTAATAATGCCGTACGTCCGCGTGTGTGGAGTACTTGCATACCACAGGTTGATGTCACGACGTAAGCTTTTCGGTAGCTTATGCAATCAAATATTTTTGAATTTATCACCATCGTAATCACTGACAGAATGTCACTTTGTTTACGTTTACCAGAGAAAATTAATCATTAAAATCTCAATTTTAAGTCCAAGGCCCACTCGCTGCACAAATCATTTAAAACGTTTTGCGCCTACCTTCAAACCTTAGATACAAAGATATTTTTGAATTGCTAAATAACTAAACGTGCTTAATGATTTGAGGTGCAAGCGGGCCTAAGATTCGAACCAGTTATGAAATATTTTGTCTTGTTGAAGTACCTGAAAAAGGAAAACCTGCTTTAAAATCTACCAATAGTTTTGTCTTGTACAATTTTTTATTGGATACCACAAAAACGTCAACCAAGAAACAGTAAACTTATTAAAATAATTTTATTATAATCATGGTGCCATTACCGTTTTAAAACTAAAATACTACAAATATATTTATAATATTTGCAAAGCGTCACAATTAAAAACTATGTTTAGTGTGTCATTAGCATGTCATTGATAAAAGGATAAATTATTATGATAGCAAATTGCTCAAGCCGATTTTACACCGATGAGTATGATCACTTCCTTAGACAACCTACATTCACATATTTTATAAAAAATGATTGTTCCACACGGTTATTTAGGCGCATGGTTATGGTTCTCATTTATCTTTAGAATGTCGTCCTGATATGTATGTATGTTCGCTCTGCAACCTTTATGGTGATGAGTAGAACAGAACCATCGGTATCTGTAGCCACTCTTTCGTTGCAGACTGTAGTTATAGCCACCACGGGATATCATCCTTCTTCCTTGATTAGATGTAGTGTACTCGAAACCTGAAAAGTAAATCCCGTTTATAAACTTTGGTTTACCAATGACAGAAGAGACAAAATTGTGTTTCGTAAAGTTTTTAAAACTTATGTCATCATGATTCCAGTCTGAAAAACGTGGACCACACTATGGGCAATTTAAAGTTCTGCCTCTTTCTTACACTGTTTTCGTTGGCACAGTTGGCATTAAATCGTCATACTACACCACCAGGGTGTTGCACATAGGGAATTCCATTAAAATCACCAAGTTGGTTTCCACATATATATTTCATTGTTATCTACAGTATTTCGATATTTTTTAACAACAACCAGTTAACTGGAACTGCATCCTAAAATAATTAAATTGAAAAAATACCTCAATGATCTTCCAAAATATTAAAATCTCATTCAAACTTTTTCAACATTAGAATAAATGGTTATGCTTATTATTGATGCTAACAATTTCATCGTCCACAGTAAATATCACTGCACTGCACCCTTTACTGTGATGTGTGGAGCAATGCCAACGAGTCTTGAATCCATTTTCGCGATGGCGGGTGAATCGGTACCCAGCGAGTAATAAAGCACGGTTCCCTCTTTGAGATAGAGCGAACACAGCTCCTGTAAGCCAGAATATAAACTTAGAAGTTTTAATTTAAAGAGAAAGATGAGGAGATACATGCAATCAAGAACAATGAAGTGGAAGTGGTGTAGTTCTGTCGTACCAGCGACACGAAGAATAAAAATAACAACAATGCACTTATGTTATATTTTATTGTAACAAAAACATTCAAAAACGTAAACTTTCAATTAAAAATTGATATATTAAAAAAACATTAAGAAGAAATGCGGTCGGAGAAACTTTTGAAAATTAAATATTGGAAGATACTATCGCTGTCGCACTGCGATCGCGATAATACACGGTTTACTTCGTGTCAGATCCGTCACTGTTCTACGATTATAACGATAGGAAGTATTTAAGTATCGCCATTTTGGAGACTGTCCTCAGGAGCCGAGTGACTACATGTACCGACGTAGGATCGGCTTGAGCCGGACAGAAAGAGATGTGTACCCATGAAATTAAATCAAACAGACTGACGCGTTGTTGACTCGCGTGACCAAACAGGAACGAGATGAATGACTTGTTTTTTGCTTTTATTTGAGGCGATAAGTATGGTCCTTTTCTTATGTAACCTTCATTCACATAGTTTTATAATTAATTATAGTTCCACACGGATCTTTAGGCGCATGGCTATGAATATCATTTATTTTTATAATGTCGTCCTGATATGTATGTATGTTCGCTCTGCAACCTTTGTTGTGATGAGTAGAGCAGTACCATCGGCACCTGTCACCTTTTTTTAGTTGCAAACAGTAGTTATAGCCACCGCGGGATATCATCCTTCTTCCTTGATTAGATGTAGTGTACTCGAAACCTGAAAAGTAAATCCCGTTTATAAACTTTGGTTTATCAATGACTTGGAAAGGAGATAGAGAAAAAAACGCGTTACATAAAAGTAGATAAGTAAAGAGTTTTATTAAAAAAATGTTTAAAACAATTTATTTCTTCCAACCAAAACCAAACATTACATTGTTGTAAATACCTTGACTACTCGTAATTTAAATTAGTTTCATTACATTATACAACCCAAATTACAGCCAGTTCCTGGCATAGTCAAATAAGTTAAGTCTACACTGAAAAACTGCAAAAGGATTCTCATTAGCAATTAATGATTATACTGATTAATTATTTTGGTGATGTCATTAGTACTACTGATGGAGATTATTGATGCTCGGCACCCTTTGACGCGGTGTGTCGCGCAGTACCAGAGCGTTTTAAAATCATAGTCACACTGCCGATGGAATTTGTACCCTCCTAAAGTTATAACGCTAGCTCCTCGTACAGTAAATATTGACTTAATCAACCTACGGTGGTAGCACCGTTACTGCTGGGATCCTCTTTTCTGCGAGAGGGAGTGGACAACCTACCACACCCGTGCGGGATGGTTGACGTCACATGTCTTCGAGTTTATGGTTCTAGGATAAACCGGCCGTATATTACTGGGTCGTATTATGATAAACTTATGTCATCATGATTACAGTCTGGAAAAGGGATGACGCTATTGGTAATCTATAATAAAGCTCCGTCTCTTTCTTAAACTGTAATCATGATGATTTTAAAAAGTCATACTGCACCACCAGATTGCTGCACATAGGGATGTCCATTCAAATCACCAAGTTAGTTTCCGAAGTATACATATATATTTCGTTGTATTAAGATATTTTCTTACACTAAACAACAGAGTGTTAACTGGTACCATTTTGTACCAGCTAGGCCGCAGCAGTACTGCATATGCCTAAAATGATTCTACAAACTGAAATGATTGAGTGAGATCACTGGGGTATTCAATGATCTCATTAAATATTAAAAACTCAGCCAAACTTATGCAAAATTAGTTTATGGTTATGCTTATTATTGATGCTAACAATTTCATCGCCCACAGTAAATATCACTGCACTGCACCCTTTACTGTGATGTGTGGAGCAATACCAACGAGTCTTGAGTCCATGGTCGCGATGGCGGGTGAATCGGTGCCCAGCGAGTATTAACATACGGGTCCCTTTTTGGGATAGAGTGAACACAGCTTCTGTAAGAAATAATGTAAACTTGAAAGTTGTAGTTTATAGGAAGATGAGGAGGTAATTTAAATTAAGAACAACATAATGATAAGATTATTATCCATCTTGTTTATTTTAATTAAAACAGTATACAATCGTAAAGTTTTCGTTAAAATATCCATAGTAAAAACAACACAGACCCGTCACCAGTAAGGCTCTTGTTTTCAGCATTCATTAAAAATCAAATACCTTAGGCCACCTAGACGACGATGGTTGGTACTCATTAAACATGAACGTTGGTTACTATGAGACAAATGCTGAAAAAAAACACCGTTTGTGAATACAGAGTTAATTTCATTGCATTTGTGCATATTTCGTGTTCAAAAAGTAAAGGTCGTGGTAAAGTTTATCCGGGCATTTTTTAACCTTTCTTACAAAAATGTTGATGCTGACAAAGTCAGTGGTTATGCTCATTAATAATTTTAACAATCTGATCATCCACAGTGAAGAGTGCAGCTCTGCAAGTGCGGTGCTTGTTGCAGTACCACCTAGTCTTAGCTCCAGTACTGCGGTGCCGGATGAACGTGTACCCAGCTATTAGGAGCATACGGCCCCCGCTTCTGGATCGAGTGAACACTGCACCTGCAGGAAGAAAGTAGTTTTTTATGTAATACGAGCTGTGCGCCCGATTGGATGTGTCATCGGTAAAAATGATAAACCATACATTAAATATTTTCGTCGCCTATTTAAACCATTTCAAAAATTCTCAAAACATTTTCATCGTAGCTCACCTTTGTTATAAAATGATTTTAGACCAAGTAATTTTTTTTGCACGTCATCTGTCTGTATTTAATTACAGGATAAATGCCTGTTGTACACGGTAATGGCATACTCAATAAAAAGCAAACTCGAATTTTCAATAATTTATTCTCTACTAGCGACCCGCCCCGGCTTCGCACAGGTGCAATATATACATATAAACCTTCCTCTTGAATCACTCTATCTATTAAAAAAAACCGCATCAAAATCCGTTGCGTAGTTTCAAAGATTTAAGCATACAAAGGGACATAGGGACAGAGAAAGCGACTTTGTTTTATACTATGTAGTGATTATTAAAACATTTAATTGCTACTTTTAATTAACACATTAGCGAGGTAAATATTGGTGTTCTACCAGATTACTAGACAGTATTATAATGATTCAGCTTCAACTTTAATACATTTTAACTGCGAAAAGGAGGACTAGCGTAATCCAGCATATTTTACGTAGCCTTCTGTAGCTTTCATTCAATATTGCACTTTGTACAATATTGTTAAAAAATCTAGTAGCATGCTATTGTCAACTCTCTATTTCAGCGACGCAAATTACGCTGGTTTACACTTGTTACGCTCGTCTGGCCTACAACCAAACGCGATTAACATGTGTCAAAAATGTAAAAATTATGTTGACTTAATATAAAAGTTATGATTTAAAAAATTATGATACAAAGGTTACACAAAATGGTCATTCATATTTTAGACTGGGGAATGGTTATGCATATTCCTGCTTTTGATGATCGTGTCGTTATCGTCGGTACAAAGGATGGCTCTGCATCCCTTATTCCTGTGTGTGGAACACTGCCATCTTGTTTTGCCGTTCTTTGAGTAATGTTGTCCGAACCGATAACCTGACAAATGAAGAATTCGTCTCCCTCGAGAGCACACCGTGAACATTGGTCCTGAAAATGACTTAAAATGAGTTTACGCAATTTTAGAGTCTTACATTTCGTAACTTATTAGAGTAATGCAAATGACGCTGGGTTTCGCTCGTGTGGCATAACCCTGACGTATTTTATTTGTATACGTAGTACTTTAAAGTTAATATATAATCAACTTGACTACGCGAGAAATTGCTGATGTGCCCCAACTTTGCTGGCAATTTTGTCGCAATTACTTATGAAAGGTACTTTTCATCAAGGAAATTAAACAATAAGTTTTAAAAGAAATATTCAGTTTTAGCAATTTAGAAGTCAAAATAATATAAAATTATCGCTGTCTCAAGAACCATCCATATTTTCGACAGGTGAATGGTTGTGCAAATTCTTGCTTTTAACTATCGTATCATCGTCAAGGGTGAAGACGACGGCCTTGCAACCTTTACTCATATGTGTGGAGCAACGCCATCTTAATTTGCCGTGCTTTGAGTACTCCTTTCTGAGTCTGTGACCCGACAATCGAAGGATCCGTCCCCCTCGAGAGGAAATAATGAAAATTGCTCCTGAAAACATCGTAAAATGAGTAAAAGTAACCCAAAACTCCATACATTTCTGCACTCAGTACCAGTGACGCAAATTACACTGGCTTTCGCTCCTATGGCCTTAACCTAAGCAATATGATATTATAGGATATTAAAGATACTAAGATGGAAACGTAATATCAGAATAGTTGAAAAAAAAGAGACAAAATATTTTTATTTAGCTAATGCCCCAAGTACACTCAATACAAACAAAAAGAAAGAGACAAAAAAATTAAATCTAAAAAAGAGAGTAATATTATTAGTTACAAAAGTCTCGCAGATTTTGATCAGCCTTATGCAAATGCTTGCTGTGGACAATCATATCATCGTAAAGGGTGAACCCAAAGGCCTTGCATCCTTGTATGATATGATATTATACAAAATAATAAATGTACGAAGACAAATACAGAATTTCAGATTTGTTTATCAAAATCAGGTACAAAAGTCGACCATATTTTTTCGACAGCTGAGTGGTTATGCAAATTCTGGTTGTGGAAAATCATATCATCATCGTCACGGGTGAAAACGAAGGCTTTGCATCCAGTATTCTTGCGGGTGGAGCACCGCCATCTTGTTTTGCCGTTCCTAGAGTAATGCTGTGTGAGTCTGTGTCCCGACAAACGAAGGATCCGTCCCCCTCTGGAGGACATCGTGAATATCGGTCCTGTAAACGACGTAATATAAGTAAGAATGATATAAACAACAAAATTTCTTTCGTCATTGGCTCAACATAGTAATATAATTTTGTAGGTAAAAATATTATTAACACGCAGAAGGAATTTGTTTATTGTGGGTTATAAAAGTCAATATCTTCGACAGGCAAATGATTATGCAAATGATTGACGCGGATGATCGTACTATCGTCAAGAGTGAATACAAAGGCCCTGCATCCTTTTTCTGTGTGTGTGGAGCACCGCCATCTTGTTTTGCTGTTCTTTGAGTACTGTTGTCTAAATCGGTGACCTGACAAACGAAGAATCCGACTGGAAGACATCGTAAATATTGGTCCATTTGTCTGTGTTTATGAGAAAATACTTCCAGGCTTGTGAAGGCTCCTTATTCGTGTGATCCAGTTTTCGTTCAGTAAACTCCTCATCTTCTGAAAATTAAAGGTGAATGAAACAGAACTTGATTATTTCCCAGGTAACAACTTAGGAGATTTAGTAATATGGGCTCTAAAATATTATGTCTAATTAATTATAAAGCTAATCGAGTAGATACTTATTTAATTGTTTTTTTTTTAATATTTTGTTCTGCTTTAGCAATTAATTTCATGTCTTGATCTTGTTATGAATAGTTTATAAGTATTATTAATAATAGTCGATAAAGACACGATCCCATTCTATTTAGGAACAGTTGTAAGTCGAATAAATAAATAAAAGAAAAAGTGCGGAAAAAAGTTCGCGAGCGGACACAGTGAGTTTCGTATGTCGGGAACAGAATCGAGTTGCGAGTGACAGTGGTAGCGGTACTGAGTGCAAAAAACGAACAAGAAAGAGGGTAGACCGATTTGTCTGCTCATAAACACCCACCCGCAATAACTTCAGTTTATCCGTGATCATGGTGCTTGCAACAGCGCCGAAATATCGGGAACTCGTCAAAAATAGTAAACATGGTAAATATCCCGTTTCCTCTCTAAGTAATAATGAATAAATAAATGTTCGGAACAGCACAAGATTGTACAATACGGTGGGAGAAAGTTACTTTTACAAGTTGTTGCGTGTGAACATGTAAGAGCTCGTGACTGTACACAGGTGACAGATATATCGAGATGTCTTTAAAAATAAACGCGATTTCCGGGTTGGACCCTATTAGAAGTTGTTCTTAATTATGAGTTTAATGACTATTTTCTTGTGTTCTGTTATTTCAATTACATCCTGTAAAATAATATTAAATCGATAGATACTTGTATAAAATAAAAGTTACCTATTTCTTCGTCCTTCTTGTTTTCCACATTGACGAAATGAACTCCAACCTTATGTTTTCTTTTTTGATCATTTGAATGTGTCGGTAGATGTCTCAGTAACCCTGAAGTGGACCTACCGGTACATTTTATCACTTTGTGACAAATTCTACATTTCGCGCGCAGTTTGTCTTTACTTCTGAAAAAATACTTCCAAACTGGAGAAGGCTCAGTATTCGGATGATTGAGTTTTGGGTCTGTGAAATCGTCCTCGTCTGAAAATAAAAGTCGTAAGTAATTAATATTTTAATCGTTCATTCCACAATGCAAGTATTTTTATTTTAAAGCTGGCAGTAAGACAAATAAAACACAATTTAATCAGTATACTATTTATTAAAATTACTTGATTGTTTAGATTGCCTTTCAATTGAGTTCATACAATATACTTAACACACGATCAATTTTGCTACAAAAAAAAGACTGTGTGATCGCAGATGAACCGATACTTTTAAGAGATTACATATTTAATTATGTCATTTTTTTATGAATTGCTGACAAATGATTTCTTAATGCTGAAGTGGACCCAGCTTCGCACTTCAGTATTTTATTACATAATGTACATTTTGCGTACGATCTTAATGTGTCATCGCTCCGAAGAAAATACTGCCAGGCCATTGAATTTCCTGTCGATTGCGAAAAAGATAGTTCTGTGAAAAAAAGAAAATATTAGAAATCTGTAACAAAGCAATTTTAATGTGACTGACGCAGGAGTCACTCGGCTGTTATTAGCTCCCTAGCCACGAGCTCCTATCAATAGTGAATGGACTCATTAGATGTAAATTATTTTTTTTGTTTTATTAGTTAAATAGGCGCAGGTGCCGCCCCGGTATACTTACTCTCAATTTCATCAAAATATTCCTGGGAATGAGTTTTGCATGTTCTTTTCTTGTCTTTGGAAGCTTTCTTCCGGATATTAGTTCCCTCTCCGTCAGATAACTCCTTGACTGCTGTAAAGACAAGGAAACAGTGTGTCAAGTAAATTGGTGAATAGTAAGTAATTCTTACTCGCCAAACGTGGCCCTACTGTAGGACTTAGGTACTACGCGTAAACGTCTTTTGAAAAAAGAATCTCGGTGCCATTTTTTTGAGTGATATGTTGATAAAATAAAAAGAAACAAATAAAATGCTTTTTTTTCTAAATTACTTACACTTTTTATGAATTGCTGACAAATGACTTCTTAATGCTGAAGTGGAACCACCTTTGCATTTCAATATTTTATTACATAATGTACATTTCGCAAACTTTTTGTCTTTGCTTCTGAGAAATGCTTGCCAGACTGTGGAAACATTCTTTCTGTCAATTTTTGACACGTCTGCAAAGCCCTTCTCCTTATCTATTTCCTCGCCATCTTCTTCTAAGTCTTTCTTCTCTCTATCGTCTGTAAATAAACGAATACAATATTCTCTCTGCCACCTATAATATAATATTATTTTTACAGCATGTATCAGATAGGTGTGGTCTTATTTAAGAGTGTGATGAGAATCACGTTGAACAATTTTCTACAAGGGACCAATATCGTAAACGTAACTGCCGAAGCCGGTGGCATTTTTTAGTTCTGCCTACTCCCATAGAAAAAAGGCATGACTTTACGTATGGATGTACTCGTATTTAATATCTAGAATAATCGTTGTAATCACCTTCAACTTTGACGTCGACAAAATAAACATTCTGGAAAGTATCCACTAAGATTTCGTGTTTTGTTTCCAAGTGATTACATAACATGGACGTAGATCCACCCTTGTATTCAAGCTCTTCATGACATATGTTGCATTCTGCTTTGGTTGTATCTTCGCCCCTAACGTAATACTGCCAGACGTCTGGAATTGGTTTTTTCTTCAACTCATCAAAAGAACCGGGAATCCCCTTTTCTGTGAAAAAAAAGAAAACTGTTAAGAAAAATATAATAATGTTCGTATTATCACTAATATCTGTCTAAGAAATATTGCATGAGTTCAAAACTTAGTCATGAATAAATAAGAAAAACGCAATTGTAAATTTTATTTTTATTTACAACTTGTTTCCAGGTACCGTTTTAAAATCTCGTAGCATCAATGAGTAGCATCAATGAGTAGCCATAATGACACAGCACTATATTTTAACAGTGGTCCGTAAACGATGTAACCATTCACCTAATAAGGTCTGTTCCAAAAGTATGTGATGAAAGTCTAACTAATTTCCGGTTTAAGGATTGAAACCAAGTCAGTCCAAGTCGTAAGTGGCTCTACAAGTTATTGATCAGATACTTATGGAACAGCGTATAGTTAATTACGTGTTAGCAAGTCGCGTCACACTATTTACTTATGCATATCATCTGCAACTTTTAACAAAGAAGAGGATTGTCTTAAAAAGTTCTTGTGTGATTTTGATCCCAAGTGTTTCATTAATCCAGTTGTAGAACTACCCTCGTATTTTATCACTTTGTGACACAATTTGCATTTAGCACAATTTTTGTCTCTGCTTCTGAGGTAATTCTTCCAGACTGCGTTTTCGGAAAACTCCATATCTGTAAATAAAGGGGACAGATAATAGTCGATTGAGAACTTTGCTCTTATGTCACTACTGAAGTTGCGGTACGCCATGAAGGAGGTAGGAAGTAAATTGGATGGATTTCTTAAGGATCGGAAAAAGGTGCCTGGATGCCTTTTCCACGAGTAGGACAAATGGTTTAACTCGTGATACAGAGCCATACATCTCTAAAACACCGCATATCAAATGTGTCGCTGTAGCGTTGCGTGCCAAAGAATGCAATGAAATGTTCTAGGATAAAGCGATGGCACCGTCAACATTTAAATAATTATAAAACGGTAAGTATAACGTCATAATTTATAATGAAATCGATAAAGTAAAGTTCGTAAAGTTGTTTTATTTTTAATATTTATTTTAATTACAATAAGAACTAATAGAAAACAAAAGGAGTGATTGCTACCGCTCACAAGTACTATGTTACGATAAGCCATTGAGGCGTCTGTTGCTTATCACAAGCTGTAATATTGTGTCCCATTAGGAGAATGATTGTGTTCTCCCTTCCAGTAGACAACACGATCGTCTTTTGTATGGACGACAGCCTTGCACCCTTTCCTATGGTGCGTGGAACACATCCATCTCGACTTCTGACTCATGTTAATCTTGTGCAGGCAATAGGTGAATCCCAATAGTAGGATTAGCTTACCGCCTTGCCTCGAGGTGACGTAGTGTGCCATCCCTGTGAATAATGTGAATAATTTATTATTATCATTTTCTCTCAAGTACCTAAAGATGTACCCAACACCTATGTACTATGTATCTGGTAATGAATTTAGATTTGATAGGTAAAGGAAAAAAATGCCAGTAATATTTAAAATGTATTATTTATTCAAATAAAAATGGAGAAAGTAAGGATTGGTAACAACCGGTCCTAACTTCCTGCATTGATAGTGAGTATTTTTCGTGAAATGTCTGTCTGATTAAAGAATTTTAAGCTAGGAAGAGCGGGGTATAGGAGAGAACATGAGTTTCGGATGCTTTCTGTGTAATTCCATACTGCAGCACACACTTGTAAACACCGAAACAGTATCGCATCGGATCGGTATCAGCTACCAGAACGAGGTGAGATGATACTGATCCGATCAGAGCTTACAAGTGCTATAATCGTTATAAATAAATAGAAAAAATAAAATAAAAAAGGCTTTAATATTTCTCATTTCAATGCAGTTTTACATTTTATTTATTTTTTCATGCAACAATAATATTAGTAATATTTAAAATTCATTTTTAGTTGACTTTTACTTAAACAACGTCAAGTTGTCTATGAGCTTAACATGAGTTTCTTATTGTTTGGCTCAGCAACACGCTCTATTGGTAGTATTGGTGCTGCTCATAAGGAGGATGATTGTGAACTGTCTTCGAGAAGACTATTTGATCTTCTACTGTATGGACAACAGCCTTGCATCCCTTCATACGGTGAGTTGAACACATCCATCTCGATTTTTGATTGCTGTTGGCAGTCTTGAAGTGCCGGTAATACGTGTACCCCGATAAAAGGATGAGCAACTTGCCTCGTTTTTTGCGGATGAAATTTGTAAAGCCTGTAAATAAATCGGTTGTTAATATGAAACACCAATAAAATAAGCAGGTGGGTAAGTTGTAACAAAATTGGATTCGTTTTAAAACAAACAAAAAGATAAAAAGCAGATCTTTAATCATTATGAAATACGGAGTGTACATTATTTATCTTGAAAAACCTTTCAAACATATTAGGATTCTCGTAAAACGAATTAACTCTTGGCGAATGTCCATGGTTCAATCTTATGGTACCCGCCAAATCTACGCAACCTCCTTTTGTATAGAGAGCAGCTTTACATCCTTTACTTGAATGCGTAGAGCATGCCCATCTTGTCTTGTTATTGTAAGTCATTTGGCGATGAAAGGAATATCCTGCTACTAGGAGCAGTTTATTGCCACGCTTCGAAAAGACGTAACTTGCAGCAATGCCTGTAAAAAATAGAGAACATCAAGTTCAAAGGTTCAGATACCCGAAGAGGCCAAATGAAACAGAGGAACTACACACAGTGCACTTAACATAGCTACCAAAAAGCTGTAAAACGATTATTTATCTAGCCCTTAGTTACGTTAGTTTGGCGTGTTATGATGCATGCACATGCACAAACAATACAATAATATCTTGTCAGTTTTAACCTTATCAATTCTCCAACAGCAGTGAGTGTTATACGTTTCCGACGAACGTTTCCATTCTCAACTCCACATCCAAGAAGAAAGAAAGAATCAACACAATAAATACACACATTTATATACATACACATTTATTTGGTACTACAGTGCATTAGACAAAATTAAAATGTATGTGAAGTAAATTGTGAAGTGTGCACACGAAAAAACGTGTTAAACGGTTGCACAAAATAGCTCCAGTTCCCGAGTATCCCCCTTATCTCCTTAAAAACTCTATATTATAAAATCCCCTTAAACACGTTATATAAATTGACTCTGAACCGATGATATCAACTCCTTCCAACATTCTGAAGTCGCAGTGTTATCCAGTTAGGTTTGATGGGCTCCATTCGCTGGATGGGTGTGATCTATCTTCGTGATGCGTGGAACAAAGCCATCTTTTCATTCAACTGTTATGAACGTGGTCTTACTGAGAAATCCACAAATACAAGTTGGCGCACGTCTGTAGCATCTTACAAAGCACAATTGACACAAAGGCTTTGTGGAGTATGCGCTGTACCTGCAGATGCCATTTTCGTGAAATATTTTTTAATAAATGCGAAAAATCTGCAGAAACACTTTTACGAAAATCTAAATAAACAGAAAGAGTAAACGTCAAATGAAGTTGTCTGTCAGACACCAAAAAGGCGGATTTACAACGTTCTGTGCCGTGATGATTGTTTAAACCTATGCGATTTTAGCGAAAACCTTTAAAATAGCATTAAAAAAAGTTCACAATTTAATAACATTTATTTTTATTTTCTATTTATACCATAATTAAAGCAGATATTGTAACCACTGACTACTGTACTTTTTTTTGTAAACGTATAAAACGCCCCTATTCACGTTAGTATTTTCTGTCAAATGACATTGACCATAACAGGAATAAATTGACTCGCAAAAAATAATTATCAAAACATAACTTATTTATAATGATTTCAAGATTCCGATTAGATTTCTATGCAATCCTGCGTTTATTACTATAATAAATTGGTTACTTTTTGTTGGTTTCATATGAATATTATACGTAACATATCAAGGTGGCAGAAAAAAAATTGTCTCCTTTACCGTAAAGGGCTTTTACCTCGCTTATCTTCCCAACAAAACTTTTGCCGGAAGGACACTTCTGGCTATTAACGTAATTAACAACAGATACCCTCAACAACTTAAGCTGCATAAACAGTTAATTCCACTTCCATTTAAAATTAATGTCCCTGAACCGATAGATCACAATGCACAAGCACCCGTCACAACACTTAAGTTCAAATCACGTCCACTTACTTCTCCCGTCGCTCCGTCTGCCCCTGGTCAGGCCATCTGCATAGCTCGCTGAACCTCCCGTTGATTGATCTTCTCTTCGGCCCAACTCTGAAAACACCTTTTGCATGACCGGACCGCCACACAAATGATGACAACCGCCAAACATGCGGCAATGAACAACAGCACCGCGTTGGTAGTCAATAACTGGTCCTGCGCAACCGTCGCGGTGTTTGAACCACCCGCTGCCGTCTGGGCGACAATAACTTCTTCCTTTGTTGTCGAGCTCCCCATAGCCTGTGTCTTTGCAACTGACGCGAAACTTGACTGAAGCCGACCGTAGTGACTCTGACTATTCCCCGGTTGGGCAACTATAACGCCGTCCAGTCGACTGGCAGGGTCGCCATGCGATGGGGAACGAGGGATGAGTAAAACATCGTAATGCGTACATCTCCAAGAATCCCCCTTTAATTGTTAACGTACGGTATATATACATAGTGCGTACGTGATACTATTCTAATAAAACTACGAACACATCTATCTTAACTTATACTATGTGCTATACGTGATGTACGTGACATCACACCACACCTGTACGTAAATCAACCTGTCCGTGTTAAGGAGCCTGTCAAACTTGTGATTGTGCTGTAATTGGCTTACTAGAAACAACAATAGCCAATCAAATCACATGGCATGAATTTGAAAACTCGACAGATAAATTATTATAAAACAGACAATAAATAAAGATAGTATATATAAATAATCTGCTTAAAACTTATTGAATTGCTGAAAATCTTGCAGACAATTTGTAGGGTTCTCCTTCACCCAATTGACTTTAGGCGCATGATTATGTTCTAACTTTCCGGATATAATTTCATCATATATTGTATAGACAACTGCTCTGCATCCGTGTGTTTGATGCGTTGCGCACAGCCACCTTGTTTTCTTATTGAAGGCAGTCCGTTGACGATAGAAAGAGTAGCCTGATATTAGGATGAGCTTATTTCCTCTCTTGGAGTAGACGTATTCTGCGATGCCTGTAAAAAAGAAAATATTTTAAGACCATTCTTTTAGAACTGCAAAAAACCTGCACCACACTTTTTACGTGCGCTACGACTGTCCAGAAGAAGTTTGGCACAGGATAGCACTCCCCAAAAATATACAGCTATTTAATACAAGTACATTTATGCATTATGGGTAGGGACAGACTAGAGATACGATGCATGGACTGTGTGAAAGATAATAATATTATTATGCGCTATAAGGGGATGACTACAGAGATGCTGTGACCCTTTACTGCGCCAACCCCAAATAACTTAAAATAAGGGGAGAGAATGAGGACAAACCTATCATTTTTTAGGAACTATGAACTGAAATACATCTGGGTGGCTACAGCTATAATTACACATTTGGGTACCATATGTATACCTAAAGATAAAGAACAGTAACTTATGTAGAGAAGGATTAAATTGAAACACAAAATTACGAAAATAAGCAACATTTATTTAGTTACAGGCTACACATTATTTATTTTTGTAAAAGCTAACACCTACATAGACAATAGTAATATGACACATCGACCCTTTAGAAAGAAGAAACTATCACACAGTATGAGTGACAGAGACGACGCAATTCGTCAGATTATTTAACACAAAAAAACGAATAAATAACAGTCCGCTTAAAAACTATTGAACTGCTGAAAATTTTGCAGACAATTAGTAGGTTTCTCCTTCACCCAATTGACTTTCGGTGCATGATTATGTTCCAAATTGCCGGAAATAATTTCATCATATATTGTGTAGACAACTGCTCTGCATCCGTGTCGTTGATGAGTAGAACACAGCCATCTTGTTTTCTTACTGAAAGAAGTCCGATGACGATAGAAAGAGTACCCTGACATCAGAATTAGCTTATTTCCCCACTTTGAGTAGACGTAATCTGTGATGCCTGTAACATAAAATATAGCTTTAGACCATTCTGTAGAGATACGAGAAAAACCCACACCATACATTTTTACGCACTTACGTTACGCAAAAGCTTTCCGTGGCTTTGGCACAGGATAAAGCATTCCTATGACATACCTATTAACTACATGGACAGTAGGAAAGAGGTGTTAGGTAATTAAGCATTACAAAAGACTTAAATTTTGTAAGATTTAAATCTAATATCTAGCTATTTATTTGCCTGTACGGATACGCTTACCTCCTTGAATGCAAGGAGCAAGCAGGTAAGCCTATTCGTCATATTAAACAACTTTCTCAAACAAAATCTTATCTGACTCTTAAAACAAAAAATCAAATTCCCATACAACAGTAGACAGACTATTTCGATGCATGAATGATAAGCTATTTTTTGTACTCAAGAATTTACACAGGACTATATAGGAGGGCAGAAAATGATAGACAAAATCTCTAAAATAAGAAACATTTATTAATTATTAAAAAACTACAGGCTACACATTATTTATTTTCGTAACAGTAACACACTCTCTGTCAAAGAGACTACGCTCAGCTAAGCTTGGCTTCCAAAACTCAATGGGCCAAATGAACTCAAGCAAAGGTTTCTCACAAAATATAAAATTAACTAACGTTTTCTACAGAAGCACAGAGAAGCAAACACAAAATTACGAAAGTAAGCAACATTTTTACTAATCATAAAGTTAGGAATAAACTAGGTAAGTTAGGTATAAACTTATATACATACTTAAGCAATAATATGGCACATCGACCCTTTGGAAACCAACTGCCACACAGATATGAGTGACAGAGACGACGCTAGACAACGCTTAGTTTCCAAAACTCAATGGTCAGATTAGTTCCAACTTTGTGAAGACGGCCGCTTCGCAAAGGAAAGGTCCTTTCATGTGTGTGATATGATACCTACCTGTCTTCCTACACAAAGTGGCATTCACTCGGCGATAACGAAGATAGAATGTATAGGATTGACATAAGCTACCGAAAAGATCATGTTGATTGCGTTGAAAGTTGTTGTAGAAATTTGAAACGCTTTTAAAGGGAATGCTGCTTGTGCAAACCCTTAGGTTTTGTAATTATAGGGAGAAATTCACTACTGGTTAAACGGGTATCCTGATTCAAAGAATAGCCTACGGCCCTGTTATTAAAAAAACAACTAATCGTGCACTGGTTGTGATACAAAATGGCAATTGGTGGATACTAAACTAAAGCAAAAAGGATTTATCAAAGGGCGTTGATTTTACTATCATAAAATTTACATTAACAACACCAGCTACAAATACAGACACCAATTTTAATTTTAGTTTTTAAGAAACACTGTTACAATTATCAAAAATCCAACTATCTTAGGGTTGGCTTCCAGTCTAACCGGACGCAGCTGCAACCAGTGGTTTACACGGAGCGTCTACTTATTTGACCTCGACAGCCCAGTTACTGGGTTACACGGTATGTCCACCGACACCAGACGACACCTTCATACATTATTCGGCCTTAAGCTATTAAACTTGTATCAAACGTCTCACTCGAGGAAATTCATTCTTGTGACATCATTCTACGTTCTTTTGATACATTTTGTGTTTAGAAGTTTCAATTCGATTGAAAGACAAAATTAACAGAAAGTGAGGCGTCTGATTTCGGCTTTAGAGGGATTTAATTTCGTACATTTGTCAACCAAAATATGCGTAAATGTATTAATATTATAATCAAATCTTAGACCTATTGGATAGATTACTTTTGATGATAAGTACATTTATAATCAAGCCCTAGAGCTAGGTAAGCATTTAAGTTATTTCACATTATACATTCGTCAGCCGAAATCTAGATATTTTGTCAGGAAAATTCATTGTTATATGTATTTACGTAAAGCTGAGTCAATTTGCCGTTTTTATACAACTGTCACAGAATGACAGTTATTTGAGTAAGCAACCCTTAATAGTGAAAGTCCTTATTAAGTAGCTTAACAATGAATTTCCCTGACTTTTTTTTGTATCTGTGTAAATCCGAGATGTCATCGTCACTGTCATTTGACAGATATTTGTTATAGCATCTGGATTGCGGTTTCTCCTCAGACCAATTCTTAAAAGGCTTGTGGTGGTGACCGAACTTCCTGTAGACTATGCGATCTTCAGATGTATGAATTTTAGCCTTGCACCCTTCTTTGAAGTGTGTGGAACAGGCCCAAGCAATCGTCCTGGTGCTGTAAGTCTTCATACGTTGGAAAGAGTAGCCAGATACAAGAATATATTGCTCTCCTTGTCCGATTGAGTAAACATATTTTACTGCGGCGGCCTCATCCGTATCTAAAAAGTTTATGTTCGTTAGTAAAAACAAATAAACGTACATCTACGGTGCCGGCTAAACTACTTTCGAGTTAAGGTTTTCGTTCCGAAGAAGTTGTTAAAGAAACCGGTTCAGTGTAGAACCAATAAACCGGATGATTTGGAAGCTCGTATTACTAAACTAAGACACATTTTATGTCTGGTTTGGTACATACGAGTAAATGAAAGACGGTTATGTAAGTTTTTTTTATTTAACAAGTAAATAACAAACTTGACTGGTTAATTTATAAAACAATGTCAGTTTCAAAACTTAATAGATATAGTAAGACGATTTTGTTATTCTCAAACATATTTATGCAGCACGCCTCACTAGGTACACAAATACGGCTAGAAGGGTCTTGTTCTGCAACGGGTACTTCTAAAAAAAATTACAGGCCCATTCTTAGTACGTAAGTTGGTTATTGCAAGTAGTTACCTGCACTTTTTAACCACGAACCCTTACTTGTGTAGCGGCCCTATGTTTACGACACTGGACACCAAACTTTTTTAGGAGTTCTTTTATTCTCGTTATTTCCTTAGGGTTACAAGTATCTGCTGAGTGTTCGTAAATTATTATTATTATCAAAATCCTTATGATTCATCTAAGCACATCATGTTTCTGAATTATATTTTGTTTTATGAGAGTATGTAGATACTCATAATCTTATTTAAATTGTACATGCAAGTTGCATATCATCACTAATCTATCTATAATTTTGAGAATACAAAATTACTAACCACATAAGGTTCAATAACAATGCTTTTAGCTAGCATAGCTCCCATATTATATATACACTAGTCACACGTTTTTCAAACACTTCATTTAGCAATATATTCAGTTAAGTATACCGGTCGCACAATTAAGGCACACAACTCACGTCTTACTTTGGCGAGCAAGCGTCAGGTACTGATCAATTGATCATTTTTACGGTCGTTGTTTGTCACCTGTCGCATGCACCCTTCAGCGTCGCCGCACAACAGTCGTCACTCTGTGACGTCACGTCACGTGGTGTTTGGGCAAGTGAAGGTCAATTGTTATTTTGGCTGGAACTTTTGTTTTTTTTTTACATTTATGCCAACGGTTTCAATCGTAAGTGTATTAGAATTGCGATTTAGCGAAAATAGATCATGTAAAGTTAATACAATTATAGATATTTCAGAATTATTTATCATTAAAATCATCATCATCATTTTCTTGCCCTTATCCCAATTCATCATTATTAATATATAATGTATTGAATTTTATAAAATGTTAATACGTACTACTTATCGAAGTAACTAAAATGTGCTAGATATGTAAATTGGCTTCTAGACGTGTTTTAGTTAGCAGATGGTTCGAAGTTTAGTCGGTTATACTTTGGTGGTACGCGGGTCCCTTAACATGGTATGGATTTTTCGAAAACCAGTTTTTCTTTGGTGGGTGGGTGTGTTCCATCTTTTGTGAAACTATCTTATTGTTTTTAATATGAATAAAAATGCCTTGCAGCCATTTCTATAATCAGTAGAACAGAGCCATCTTGACTTCATACTGGAATACGTTTCTTGGCGGTAGTAAGAATATCCATCCAATAAGATCAGCTTAGATCCTCGCATTGAGTAAACGTATGTTAGACCTGCAAAGAAAAAATAATTTTATGAAAGTTTTCTTAAATTGGTATTAGTAATAGTCCAAACATGCTGCCTTGAGGCACTGATACATACAGTAACACACAAGATAAAATGGATGGATGGTGATATTGTATGCTTTAGTATTATTGTTTTGTGTATGAACCCTAAAAATACGCAAATAAAAATACTTATTTTCCTTCTCCTCGAAAAGGTTATGAAAACAAAAGAACTCAAAAGACTATGTAATGGAATCGAAGTAAGGGGAATTATGAATAAAACATTAATTTAGATAAATATTTTTTATGCATCATGATGATCCTTATAAAAACAATTGTATGCCTACTGCCACCACCACACCAACACCTACCACAAAGTGTCACCTGACAGTTTGGTGGGCAAACACTTTAGAAAGCCAGCTGCAGCGATTCTTAACGTAACAATTAACGAGAATCACACCTTTGATGGGAAAGAAAATGCGATGATGGGTTAACAAATGGCAAATAAATATTTGGTCAACAATAAATCTACGAATACAACCTTTATTAAGAAATACAAGACTCATTTCAATATCTCTACTTTAAATTAAACTACTTAGAAAAAATACAGTCACGGGCTAAATCTCAGCGTAGAGCAAAGGAGCGTCTGCTCAGAGAACTTGCTCAATGTCATTGGAAAATAGACTTTATTTTCATTGATTACACGAGGAAATTCAGGCACGCATTAATGGTTGTATGATTCCACACTTAATTTCAATGACATTAAATTCAATGTCTGCTGCACTGCTTTTTCCAGTTCATCTGAGGGTCATGGTTGTGTACATTCATCACTTTCAGTATACAGTCGTCATATGTAAAGAGGCCAGCTTTGCATGCAGTTTTCTGCCGATGTGTCGCACACAGCCACCTTGCCTTCCCGTTAGGGAAAGTCATTTGTCGTTGGAATGTGAATCCTGACAGTAAGCTCATTTTAGATACTCGCTTCGAGTACACAAAGGTCGCCGGGGCGCCAACTGAAAAACAAAACTCGTAAGTATTTATTCTACAGGGACAAATTATATTAGCTGGTAATACTTCTTATGAGAAGTAGGTTATCATGAAGGGAATTTATTGTCGCCTGAGTTACAAGTTAGCAAATTTATTAGACGCAGAGTTTTCATGTAACAGAGTCAGTTATGATTATCAGTATCTAAAATAATGTTGTATCTGATAGGTTTAAATAAAACAAAGTATGACAAGCAAGAGAGTGTAATCACCTAATCACAGAGTTAAATCTTTGGCCGCAATAGATACAAATATTTATAAGTATTTTGCAGAAATACGAGACTTTACAGCTACAGTTAAAACAATTGGAAGATAAAAATAACATAGAATAATGTATATGTGCTAAAATAATTAGGCATTATTAGTATAAAAGCATAGACCAGAAATATGATTACACTTTTGAACAATTTACTTTTTATGTATTTATTTTATAAACTTTATAGTATTATATACTTTATAATATTTAACAATAATATTTGTAAAATAAACATTGATTTAAGTTTAATATTATTCCTTCTCCGTAACAAATTATTACTTTGAAGTTGCGCAAACGTCGTAATGGGGAGTCAGCCCAAAAGTCAGACAACCAGTCTTAAAGAGAGTTATCGTATTAGTAACTTTGTAGATTGTAGAGAAGTTGGGAAAAGGCTAAGCAGATTATGACGAGAACGCGATGTTACTAATACGTGAACTTTTGGGAATGCATTCGAGACTTGCGAATATACTTCGGAGGATGCGTATGACTCTCGTTCACATTTATGACGTGGTCGTTGTAAGTATGTACTGTAGCCTTGCATCCGTTCTGACTACGCCACCGAATCTTGGGTCCCGTTGAAGTAGCGTAGTATGTGTAGTGGTTGAATTTCAGCATACGCTTGCCTTTCATTGATACGACGAATACTGGTCCTATTTCGTCGTCTGTACCTGAGAGCAAAGTTGTGCATATGATGGAATACTCTTTGATATCAATATATTTTCTAACTTACGAATAATTTGTTACCTGTGAAAACCTGTAAATCTATGGAAGAAAGAGGCCTTTTTTTTTTTTTTTTTGGGATGGGAAATCATCAAATCCCCCCGCCCCCCCGCTCTGGGCGGAGCGGAAGGGAGTGTCAGACTTGTACTGACTAAAACCCATCCATCCTTCTTTGCCTTTTCTGTTCCAGGGCCGCGGTATCTCTTTCGAACAGTCCCGCAGCCCTGGCAGGCATCGGCCCGTGCGGACCCCTACGTGGTTGCTGACATCTCTTTGAGGCGCGCGTGGAACACAAACGCGCCGTCGACACGGCCTGTCGTCATAAGACGGCCGGACGGCGAGTTAGCCCATAACTCGCCGTTCACAGGCTCGCGCCTACGGTGGCCGGGGGCCACCACGTGACCCCCGACGCCCAGGGCGTCTCCCGCGGCGGCTGGGACGTGAGGCTCTTTCCCTCTCACGTTCCGCCACCTCCTTCACTAGCATGACTGCTTCGCAGAAGGAGGTGACGGCTTCCCATTCCCTCTCGCTCCGGACCATGGCTTGAACCAGGGCCGGGCGCGAGAGGTCGCCGCCGCCAATCGCCTCTAGAAGAAAGAGGCCTGAAATATCTATATTTTTTTTTTTAATACTGGGACTCGTCAGTTACTTTAGTAAAAGATGATTACATATTATGAAATACCTATTGACGTAATAGTTAACAATAAAACACTTTAGTTCACATAACAAAAATCCAACGCCTGCTCTACACATTAGCCTCAATGTTGAACATTGGGACCAACGTAGATACCATTTTACGCTGAAAAGGAGATGGAAACAGTCAGCCCGAATGTAATAAGTTGAGATATGGACTAAAAAAATTGTCATATTTTCTTATTTTAAAATGTCAAAAATCAGCTCATTTCTCAATCTGGAAGCGGCAAAAAACGAGAAAGATGGTTTTCGTGACATTTTATCGATTTGATTAATCGATTACAGAATTACAAAAAGAAAAGCTTTGCACTAGGTAATTAGTTCAAAGTAATTAAATGCACTATAATATACTTGTATACAATATAGTGCATTTAATGATGGATATATTATTAAAGAAAATGTTAATTAATAACTGAAACACCAAAACGATTATCGATTTCGTATCGATTAAAATCAATCATATTTGTCATGACTGCATTGACAGCTGATTGACATTGACACTTGCCGATTGTTTCTGCTCCACTCGTTTCGTGTTTTCAGATGCGTTTTGAGTGCTTTCCCGATTGTTTCTTTTTATTTTCAACGGCCACTGCTTTATTTATTATTTTATTATTCGGATTTCGGCCCTGCCTACCTTTTATGACACTTGCTTCCACACTGAACACCGAAGATCGCTCACACGTTTGTCTTTGAATTGTTTTTTGGATTTTGCCACCGGCTTGAATTGGATATTGTTGAAACTATGGATCGCTGTGTGAATTGTGGGATTGCAACTTATCACTGCAATACCATAGGCCGACGACCCTTGGACGATGAAATAATTTTATTCTGTCAGTGATTCGGCAGTAACACAACCTCACTTTTCCTAAACCTCTAATAACTCGGCTCTCAGATTGTCAAAACTTACAAAATTTTCAGCGAAGGACTGATAAGTTTGTAATTCATACCATTTTCATCTCGTTACATTCAGGCCCAATAATGTTTGTAATCGTTTCCGTCTCCTTTAGAAATTCCACTAACTCACATGAATAATTCAGGCAAGATCCAATGACATTCTTGTCATTGGATCTTGCGTAGATCCAATGACAAGGATATTATTCATGTAAGTTCAAAAGCTACAAAATGGTTGAAAATATGGATCGCTGTGTGAATTGTGGGATTGCAACTTATCACTGCAATACCATAGGCCGACGACCCTTGGACGATGAAATAATTTTATTCTGTCAGTGATTCGGCAGTAACACAACCTCACTTTTCCTAAACCTCTAATAACTCGGCTCTCAGATTGTCAAAACTTACAAAATTTTCAGCGAAGGACTGATAAGTTTGTAATTCATACCATTTTCATCTCGTTACATTCAGGCCCAATAATGTTTGTAATCGTTTCCGTCTCCTTTAGAAATTCCACTAACTCACATGAATAATTCAGGCAAGATCCAATGACATTCTTGTCATTGGATCTTGCGTAGATCCAATGACAAGGATATTATTCATGTAAGTTCAAAAGCTACAAAATGCTTCGATAGACTTCACATTCGGCGCATGATTGTGTTCGTCACTTATTTTTACAATATCTTCATCCACGGTGACGACGTAAGCTCGGCATCCTCGCGATAAGAGTGTAGAACATCGCCATTGCCGCTTATTGGTCATTGTAGGCCTTCCATAGTACGTGTACCCTCTAAACCGGATCAGACGATTACCTTTCTGCGATTGTATGAATATCGCTGTAAATACGATAATAATTGGTTAAATAAATTGAGTCACATTTCCCTGAAAGTGGATAATAGCAACGCTACTGAATTGTATAAGTGATTGGTCGTGCACGACATAATCTGCTGTTGGGAATAGGAAGTGAAAATTATTCTGGTGTTGAAATATAAAAGAGTTTTATTAAAAGCTTTTTTTAGGTATATCATAAAACAGTATTTTTAAATTAATTGTTGGCATACAATGAAGCATATGAATTTTTAATTTTGCCACAGCCTTATGTGTCCCACTGCTGGGCAAAGGCCTCCCCATATCCTTCCTTCTCCTGCGCCACCTCGAAACAAGGTTCGTGATGCGCGTCTTAATTATAAGCATATTAATTATAGACAAATATTTTTTTAAAACACGTCAGTTTTTCTGTCTAATTAATCTAAGCGTTATAACGTGCTTTGTCTATCCTGAATTACCTCCATACGAAATACTATTTGCCAAAATGTACCAATATTTAGTTTTTATCGTCGTTTAATTCTAAAATCTTAGAAAGAATATTATGAAAAGCTCTGAAGATTTATTAATTTGCTTTCGCAACTTTTTTTTTTTTTAGGATGGGAAATCATCAAATGACCCCCCCCGCTCTGGGCGGAGCAGAAGGGAGTGTCAGACTTGTACTGACTAAAACCCATCCATGTTCCTTCTTTGCCCTTTGTGTTCCAGGGCCGCGGTATCTCTTGCGAACAGTCCCGCAGCCCTGGCAGGCATCGGCCCGTGCGGACCCCTACGTGGTTGCTGACATCTCTTTGACTCGCAACTGCACCTAACATTTTGATTTGTAGAAACAAAGGGATTACGATTACAGACTTTAAACATCGGTTTCTCGTAAACATGATTATGTGGATTGGTACATTATGGCAGAACTATTGATAATTGCAGTTTAGATTATCCTATAAAAAAAAAAATTATAAGGAATGATGGGATTGATCCAGTTGTGAAAATAAGATAAAAGAGAGTGTGAAATTCATTGTCTCTTTTATATTGTGAAACATAAAAAAACCTAAACGTAAATAGGTAACCAATAGTTAGTTTCTGGATAAACAAACATTAGATCGATGATATTCTCTTCAATATTATAAGAGTAATTTATATATTATACCATACACAAGCTTGTGTAGGAAATCGTAGATAAATAAAACCACAAATAATAATTTAGAAATAGTATCATTTAAAATAATACAATTTTCTAAATTAGAAGAAAGTACTGAAAAGTAATAAAACTTGTCGATGTCTATCAGTTCGGCTCCCTCTGCTAAAAAAAATGTGGTACAAGATGACAAACACAGGTAAAGGAGGAGGTAAGGGTGGTGAAGGTGACTGAAACTAGTTAAAAAAAAAGTTTCATGAACTGGACACTACTTCAGTTGGTAGTGTTAACCAGAGACTAAGTTATACCCATTGTTTTTGTGATTGTTATGATGTGTACCGACTGGCTTAAGGTCTCCCAAAAGGGGCAAATGGGTATACCATACTAATGACATTAACAAATAAAATACGAAACATGAAATATTCATGAAATTAAACATATTAATGAAATTTCAAATGAATGTTTTTTGTGCCTAAAAATTAACAACCTTTTAAAATGTGACAAAACCAACTTCGGCATTAGTATGTTCGATCGTCAATTATTTATTTATCACTACTCGAAAAGCGACCGGAGTGTCGCCCCCTGTGCCCCTGTGTTGTCATCGATCTACAATTTATCGTAGATCGATTTACCAACCATTAATATTGATGTTTCACCAAGTTTTAAACATGAAGTAGTACTTGATGGAAATTGATAATAATGACAACCAACAGTAGCTCACGAAAACCATCTTTCAACTGTTCCAAAAATATGTGGATTTGGGTGTAAAATTCAATCTAACATTATAGATACCGATTACCGACGTACTAATTAAATATTAATTGCCATTTTCTTTGTAAAGGCGTTCCCTATTAGGTCAGAATGGTAAATACCTACCAGTCTTTGGCCCGCTCCACCTGTGTGTTCTTGACTGCACTTTCTCCGTGCGAATGTAAGTATTACCTGAAAAAGAAACCTCAATCAGCCTTTACCTCTAAATCTAATACACTTATTATTTTAAGAACCATTTGCCATTAGTACCTTTTAGATTGTGAAATTTGAGTAAGATAAACAATTTATCAATAATCTTATTTTATTAAAATTTTATCTATGACTATCTTCACAATTTAGATTCAGCATTAATACTATTCTAATATGCTGCATCCATCTAAAAATGGAAATATAAAATTCAAGAACTCTTGACTAGTTTATTTATATTTCATGTTCAGGATGATGATTGTGTGTCGGCAGTGGACTGCACAATTCCCCATCAATCATGTAAACGACGCTATTGCAGCCTTTCTTATGTTTAGTACACCGCCATCTTGTTTTTTCTCCTCCGTATTGAACGAGTCTCTTCAGATGAACGTTGTACTTGAAACCAGCCAGTATCAGTTCTGGTTTTCCTTTTCTATTTGCTTCGAATCTTGGTTTATTAAATATCTTTTCTGAAACAAGGAAATAAGGTTTAATTTTAATAGCGATAGGTAGCTTATTGGTTTACTACTCGACAAAGAGAGGTTTTCATTGTCCCTGCTAAAAGGACAAGGAAGGTCGCTGTCGCCTATGGAAAAACGTGTTGTTATTCATCACACAATTTCGGTTTCATAATGTTCACTGTCGCCATTGAAAAAATATTTAATAATAGTAAAGCCCTTTTTTTATATGTAGTAAGTGAAAAAATCATTTGTGATAGTGGTAACCGACTTAGGAAAAATACTTGAAACCAATCCATTTTACAACAAAACATTTTTATTCCAGTTCCACAACATAATCAGCCTGTTACACGCTTCCTCTCTATAAAATGGAGTAAACCGTAATCCACCACGCGGGCCTAGTGCGGGTTGGTACATGTCACATGTCTACGATTATAGTGTCTAGGACATACCAGTTTCCTCACGATATTTTCCTGTACGTTTTTGAGTCAAATAATTTTCATAAAATAAAATACTAATCATTTTATTCATAATACATTTAGATGAAAAGCCCGGAAGCATTGATCTTTATTCAAGCAAAGTTCAACTTGACATTTTTCGCACGATATAAAGGTTTTCCCTTTGCAGCCAGGATAATTACAACTATGCTGTCCTGCATTCCAAACCGTATAATGCTCAAATCCATCAAATCTGACATCAGGAGGTGGAAAGACCACCGTATTATGAGACTCCTTTCTCTTGGCTTTATTTTTATCAAGCATACTTGACGGTCTAAGCATTTTCTTGTTTAGTGGAACTTTTAGCTTGTTTGCGCTAGGTGTTTGCTTTTGCTCCCCACCTACAAATCAATATGGACATGAGACACACTTTAATTTTATCAATTTCAGAACAGTAAAGAGTTGTGTTATTTTTTTGGACAGTGACTGCGTTGATGACTTGAGGACAGCATTTGTACAGTACAGAAGTCTGTCTGCCGCTCTGTCTGCACGGACGCAATGTCATGGACGCTTGACTCAAAAGTACTCCTCGCTTTTGGTCGGCGTTTTGAATAATTTAAACAGAAATATCTTTAATATGACGCTATAGTTCTTAGAAAAATACGTTTTCTTAGTCCTGAATATAACAATTAATTAGACCAGTTTTCAATTAAACTAGGCAGCTTCTAAATGAATGCTTAAATAAAACCCTCTGTTCAATTTTCCGCATTACAAATGTACGAAAAATAAAAAACTAAATTTTCAAAAAAAAATACCGAACTTCCGAAAAAAATAGTTACTGAAAACATGTTCTGCTAAAATAATCGTTTTCTTAAGCTTTATAAGGCTGTAGATAGATACTATTTTGATTTATTCTTGTTCTTTCTTCTATAATATCTTTCCCTTTCCTTTCTTTTTAATTCTTCGTGCATTTCATGATCCACTCGTGATTGTGCTTGTGCTCTACGAGCACTCAGTGTTTTCTGCACACGATGACGTTGTTTTTTTTCTTCTTCGGATAGTTTGCAGAGATTTGCCCTTTTAAACTTAACTGAAACCAAATAGCGTGATCCTGTACTGATTGTATGTTCCAGTAACCACATAAAGCTTGTTTAGTATGACTACTCGCTTAAGAATATTTCAAGCAGTATTTTACCAGCCAGTTTAGTAAAAAACATTTATTAGGTAAATCTATATTTAAAAAATTCACATGAGTACAATGTATTAACAATAAAATAGGAACATCTTTATTAATTGTTTACAGAATTTACTCGTTTTTAGAACAAGTTTAAATATATTAAACTCGGCAGTTCTAAAGAAGCGCAGAGAACTAAATTTAGATGAAACGACTTTTGTAGAACGTTGTTCTTCATGACAAATAAATAGCGTGTTTACTTACTTACAGTTTGGATAACTAAATTAAAAAAGATAGTTTCTTATAAAAAATAACTTGAGTTAAAAAAGCGTCGTGGAATTATCAAACCTTGATGTAAACATTATCTTAAGTCGTTGTGGCGCGACCTGCTAAACTGGATGCGCTTGCTTTGAACTTGTTTCTGTTTTCCTTATTCAATGATTGTGATCATTTTTCAAAGCGACGACATTATGTGCTACAGTATACAGCACTGCGTTACATCCGTGGTTGTGATGGGTTGAACATCGCCACCGTTTCTTCTTAGACTCGTATCTCTTGTCTCGTATCTCGCAGTATCGGTAACCGTTGTATAATATCAATGGATTGCCTTTGATAGTTGTGCCGTATGAAAACTGCGAGCTTTCTAAAACTTCTAGAAACAAAAGAAAATAGTTATTTTGGCATGAAATGAAGATGATGGCATGGAACACGGCAGTGGTAACAAAACCAATAGATATAAACAGCAGCTGTCTTTATATTTTATTGAAACTCTATTACACTAGACCAGCTTTAGGCAACGTGTTTCGACCGATGTGCGGTAGACAGCCTAAAGGTTCGGTCAAGCTGGTACGGACAGATTACGGACTGAGTTTATTAGGATTGGCTTTCAAAACACGATATTTATATAGTAATTATTGACTTAGCAGTACCACCCTATTAAAGTAAGGTGAGTCGATGTATCTGAGCTAAGTCGTGTGAAAGAAAACACAATAAAATAGTTATAGTTTATTAGTACCGGCCGACGTCCAATTCCCGTTACGAATCTCTCTGCGAAACTATTACAATACTACTTTTTCGGGCAATAAAACGCATTCGCTTTATAGGTTTTGGTTTATCATGATTATGTTGTCCAAAATAAGCGAACAGTACATCATCAACGGTAAGAGCATTCGCCATGCAGGCCCGATCTCGATTGTTACATCGCACCACGGTTTCCGTTTTCTTCGGAGATGACCCCGAGCTTGTTCCGTATAGATTCGATAGCTATTAACCTGTAACACTGTGTTTACCCTTCATAGATTGCACAAAACTGTATGGCGGCAGTCATTCTGAAAAACAAAAAACGTACTTCAACGTTCCAACTACTCGTTCGTTACTATTTTTTTAATTTAATTTAATTTATTATCAATTAAATTTAAATAATGTTTGCGAATATTAAGTATTATGCAAGAAGAAAAAATTAGGATGCTATAAAAAGATCAATAAATCACAAATAATTTTATTTATTGATTACGTATACCTAAATCAGACACAAATGACTAGAACATTAAAGTCAAAACTAAGTGTACATAATTAATACTTATACCTATTTATTTTATGAAACTGAAGCTTTTAATAATAATTTTGGCGATTTTATTATTTATGTTTCCAGTTACATCGATAATACTCGATATACACTTTATTTCTGTAACAGACTTAAACTATAAGAGATCAACTAATAATTTCAGGTACAACATAGAAGGATGAAGTAGATAAATATTCTGACTAGAATATAATGTTGTTAATTACATGTTTATTTATTTATTTATTTTATTTGCATCAGACACAACGATCCATACTTGAGTTAGTAAGTACACTTAAAAATAATGTTAGTATCAAAATAATCAGAGACAATAATACACACCACACAATAATATCTTATTTAAGTTGTACACAAAATAAAATTTAACTTAAATTAACACAACCATTTTTCGTCAAATTAAAATCAATGTAAAAAGTCCGTAATCAAATTTAAAAATAAAATAAGTTAATGTCATTAATCAAACCATCGTTATAAAATAAAATACGTTAAATCAACATTTGAATAAAATAGAGATAAATAACTTACTACTTACTTAAGTAGTCAGTGGCCCAAAAAGTCTGACAACCAGTCTTACCAAGGGGTATCATATTACCCAGTACTAACTGGGTTGTGGAGGTCAGATAGGCAGTCGCTCCATGTAAAATACTGGTATTCAGTTGCATCCGGTTAGACTGGAAGCCGACCCCAATATAGTTGGGTAAAGGCTAGGCAGATGATGATGAGAGATAAATAACTTGATATTGAATTGAAATTGAATAATCAATATTAAAATTGAATTTAAAATAAAATAATAATTAATCAATATAAAAATTATATAAAAATAAAAAAATAATAAAAAATATTTCAAAGTGGTGTTTTTTTTTACCTGCCCCAGGTACGATATACGGGTGCATGTAAGGCCTGCCAGTGCCTCATGAAAGGTCCGTCCAACCTGTTGGCAACAACTATAAGAAGACTGTTGTCGCTGCCCCGCACTCTACTCGCTATCGAGGTCGCCCTCTTGCTCACGCTGGCATAAAAACAGTCAATGCGGACGCTTGCAAACATTCCCGATGAGCTGCAGAAGCGAGGCAGCCGCAGCAGCGCCCTCAGCGCGTTATTATATTGAACGCGGAGAGCGCTGTAGGATTTCTGCAAATATGACACCCACAGACTACCCGTATAAAAAGATGTGCAAAAGGCTCGAAACAAGGTGATCTTCACATCCCTGGAGCTACGAGCAAACCTGCGGGCAATCATATTCGCCCTCACCGACAGCGCCCTCCTTTCTCGCTCAATATCAGCGTCGTCCTTCAGGTCGGATGTCACAATATGACCCAGATACTTAAAAGTATGTACCCGCTCCAAGGGCACCCCACATAGCCTTACCGGAGGAACCTCAGCCGGACACTTAGAACCCGCACTGAAAACCATAAGCTCGCTCTTTTCGATGTTATATTTTAAGCCATGTGTATGAGCGTACGTTTCGCAAATGCTTATCAATTCTCTGAGTCCCCCAATTGACGCGCTCAGCAGCATCATATCATCAGCGTAGCTGATGTTGTTAAAGCACACATCATCAACATGGCATCCAACATGGCGTCCGCTGAGCTCGGCAACAAGTCCATCGATATACAGATTGAAGAGCGTTGGTGAGCTCAATCCTCCCTGCCTCACCCCGCACTCCAACCTGTACGAGTCCGACAGAGCTCCCGACCACTTAACATTATTAACCTGGTACCCGTACCAGTGCTGCAAGATTTTAATAATTTCAGGCGCAACTTGCCTATCGAGCAATTTCCTCCACAGCACCTTGTACGAAACCAGGTCAAATGCCCTGGACAGATCGAGGAAGCAGGCGTAAACAGGCGTGCTCCGATCCGTGTAATATCTGACAGCATGCTTAAAACTCAGTATAGCACTGTCTGTGGACAGTTTGGGCCTGAACCCAAACTGGTTGTCGTGTAAGGTTATTGTATTGTTTAACTGAGCATTAAGCATGCTGTCAAATACCTTCGCAATGACTGTCGCTAATGAGATCGGTCTGTAATTTTTTTTATCTGCAACATCACCCGTTTTATTTATTATAGTAGAATATTCGATTTATTATAAAAATCATTTATACTACAATAATAAATGTTCCTTAACAATAAGGTGACTACATGAAGATTACAAGTATTCCTAATGATTAATAAATTAATCAAAAACTACTGATAACACACGCACATATAAATTGGGTGCAGTTGCTAAATATAAACTAGCCACAGTGGCTTTTAATGACAATACATTAGTACTAAAGGTAAGAGAAGGAATTTTGGTGGGTTATGTGACGACATAACCCGTCCGTACTATTTGTTTATTGAACAAACAATTATCTACTTATACACAAACACAATACACTCACTACACAAGTACACACAGAACGAACATAAATGAAAGCCACGACACATTAACACATACCAAAATGAGAATTATTACGCCACATAATACAACCTTAAATCTATTAATATCTGCAGTTTACTGTAATTTAGTTGTACGATTCTTGACAGTTTCGCACGCGCACGTATCATTCGCTCAGGTGACACTTTCAGTTTTTGTTCACCACTTGCGGATAACAATTAATTGAAAATTAAACCCCAAGTTTACTAATTAGCTGTTTTTTTCGATTGACATTTGCGTTACTCTGTAATTTAATGTTATTTGATGAGCCAAAGTTCTATAGAGTTTTTGGCATTGTCCTTTCACTGTGTTATTCCGATTAGCTTAGCCCCTCCCCTTACTTCTTCTTGCTTATAAATGTTGGTAAGGTTAAGAGACATTTAACTTTTTTAATTTTAATGGTTGTGTTCTCCAAGCATGGTCAGCACAGTTTCGTCGACGGTGATGGCAGTAGCCTTGCAGCGTATATGCTGGCTGCTGCACCGCCATCTTTGTTTCCGCGCGTCACTGCGAGACTTCTGCAAACAGTAGCGGTACTTGCCAACCTGCAGTATCGGATTCCCCACATTTGATTTCACGATACTCCAAGTATTACCTGAAACAATAAAAAATGATAGCACCGTTCTGGTAGGATAAGAGTTGCTTTCTTGATATTAAAATAAAGTCTGTTACAGTAAGTTCTAATATAAAACATGTATCATTATATTATTTAAAAAATGGTGAATATAAAAACACAGTAAGACACAAATATTTTTATTGTTTGAAAATAACCCGTTGTTCTAACTTATAGCTAGCATGTATGTAATGATCACATATTTTAAACCGAATTTTATTATTTTAAATAGTTGGATCGCTCAATATCCCCGAAGTTATTGAGACGATTTTGCTCCTGCTTCTTCAACGATAATAGTTATGTTCTCCAGATTGATGAACCACTTCGTTCCCCACAGTAATGGCTACAGCTTTGGAGTTTAATCTTTGCTTGCTGCACCTCCAGCTTTTCTTAATATAATCACTGCGCTTTTTCAACATGCTGTAACGGTAGCCATCTATCACCAACATTTGGTTTCCAACGTTAGACATTTCGTATTTTACAAACTTCGGTAGTCTTGAAACTAAAAACATAACAAAACAAAGTCATCATCATCATCATCATTTCAGCCGAAAGACGCCCACTGCTGGACATAGGCCTCCCCCAAGAAGGGGGGGGTTTTGCCATAATCGCCACGCTTGGCAGGCGGGTTGGCGATCGCAGTATGGTTGTTATAAAACACAGAGAACGCTGCTGCCCATTCTCTGGTAAGTCCCTTAGTCGCCTCTTACGACACCCACGGGAAGATATGGGATGGTGCTATTCTTTACGTCCGGACACCATACAGAACAACAAAGTGTTAGGAACATATTATCGACACGAAACCTTCGAATCTTTGAATTCAGTGCACGGTTGATCCAAAACAATACATATATTAAACACCAAATATTTTATTCATTGACTAGATATTAAGATGACTGGTATAGTAGGTAGAGCAATTTTTTGTACTTGCTATACGTTGTGAATGGACACTCCCGGAATCCCGGGATTTGAAATATATATTATTAAATAAGTTAGAAATTACTTTGTAAAAAGCTTTTCACGACTCAAGGAATTATGAACGAACACATATCCCTCCACCCCTCCGACGGGTAAGTATAAGACGTCGACACGTTTCAGGTGAATGAAATTAAAAACTTTATTTTTTACTTTTCTGTGAGAATTTTGTACAGACAAGTATCAATAGCTGTTACAAACTCATTCTAACGTTCTACAAGATCATGTTATCTTACATATGTCCATATTAACATCAACGTTTGCGGCCACTGAACCAATATAGCTCTACTTAATCCGTTCACTGATTATTACGCAACAGCGAAATACATCAATTATTATCTAAGTGCAATTCCTATAGACTAACATTTTCTCTTATAATATTAATAAACATCAATAATTCATCTGATAATATAATAATAACCTTATGTCCACACTAAGACTATATTATATCATTTCTAAAGCTAGGTATAATCTGAGGTGTGGGTGACGCAGTCCTGGGTAAGGGCAGGTTTTTAATGTTCATACCAAAAATAAATAAATATATTACATTCTCACCCGACTATATTATACCTCAGCATTATGCTCAGCTCATGTATAAATTATATCAAGAATATTAAGGAATGTGTTCACACCAATAAATATAATCAGAATTTAAACATATGACTAGATATTGTAACACTACTTAACACGAAGTAAATACAACGATTCATTTAATATAATGCGTGTACATAGTAAATGATACTGTTGCGTTCCTCAATGGTTGTGCGTTCCCCCTTGTTTCACAACTCGATCGTCGACCGTCATGGCAGTGGCTTTGCAACGCAAATGTTGGCAAGAGCACCGCCAACGTTGTTTGGACGCATCGCTACGTTTCTTTTGAAGTTGAACCGGTATCCGTCGATCACCAACATTGGGTTCCCCACGTTGGAATGCGCATATTGGCACATCGGATATCCTGTAACTAAAAGTTAAATTTAGTGCCTGTCGGGAAAGGGCATTTTATGAAGTTGATGTTATTGTGATTTTGAGTTACCAATCTTTTACTGAAAAATTTATATAATATGAAAATAATACAAACGGGATATTAAAAGGTATGTTCAACAAATAATTTAGTTTTAAAACAGTTTTCTCTTAAGTAGAAGAATAATTTATTCATTGACTAGGTATTATTCTCAATCAAAACATATATTTATTTAGAATAAAGTCATGTTCATAATAAGAAGTGACTAGAATATTTCATTAATAATAAAGGTACATTAAAACAAAATGTACTTTGATAAAAGATATTTCAGTTTTAGTAGACGTTCTCTGAAAAATTTATACATCACAGTTTTCATACACACACTCAACTTGGGAGAAGTTGAACACACACACAGCTTATAGGCGTTAAAATAAAAAGGTATCTTTTGTTCTTCTGTCACATTATGTTTTACGTGGGTCTTAATTTTACCCTGGCTGCAAAAAAGCTACATGAACTTTTCCAGTGATACCTATTTAAATCTATTGACTCATAATATCTTATTTAAGATATTTTATTAACCTATAACCTTCCAATTACATTCTTATGTTTTTTTTGGTTCAAAATTCATCTTAAAATTAAGTAAATTCATATTTTTTCAGTTTTCAGTGACTAGATTCAATGTTCCTTTTATCGTACAGGCGCTAGGCGTCCTTCATTAATTACCATGTAAAGCAAGAAAGAGACAGTCGGAACGTTCTAAAACAGTTCAATTTTATCACATTAAAAACAGAGTTCTTCCTCAATTACCTAATATTTTTCTGGAAATACTTTTCTTTTACAAAATTAACTAAATTATTTCATGCAATATTTTTATCCGTTGCCCAATCATTGAAAGTATCCATATAGTAAGATGTGTTTTGATTAATCTGCCTTAATTGTGCGGAAAGCCCTTCTTTTAAATTGTCAAATAAAGTCGCTGTCTTTCTCTGCGTATTACAAAAGATTTTTCATCAAGAACACCTATAAAGTGTTCACGGATACTTATTACTCTTTTTATGATTATGCACCGGACCCAGTATGACCACAGTGTCATTAACAGTGGTGGCAGTAGCCTTGCAGCGCGAGTGTTGACCACCTGACACCTCCACTGCTTCCTGACTGCATCACTGCGCTTCTTCTGCAGACAGAACCGATACCCATCTATCACCAGTATTGGGTTCCCGCATTTAGACCACACGTATCGGCACCGCCTGCCGTCTGAAAAATAAATATGGTTAGTAGCTTGAATAAAATATTGTCAAATTAAAAACCAAAGCGTAGTTAGTGAATACAAACTAACGCTTTTGTTTTCATGTTTAAAAAATATGGTGTAATTTAGCGTATTAAATGAAAAATAAGAATATGTCATGATTTGTTAAAATACAATAATTACAATCAATTTTATTCATGAAATTAGATTTACAGAGAAATTTAAGTAGGTGGTGTATATGTTTTGGTAAGCATATTGAGGAAGAAAATGTATTGTTAAATAGTTACAAAGATAGACATAATTTATATTGGATAAATACCTATTATTGTTAAATATTGATACTATTCATTTTATTAGCTTATGGTTAATGATAAGTCAATAACTATTAATAACTATTTCGATACAATGTTGCAAAAATACTAATATCGCCAAGTAATAAATAACTACTTTCGTTCTCATTTCATTTCATAAATATTTAAAAAATCATGTTCCTATTTTTGTATAATATTGTGTTATGTAAGGTGGGCTTGCGTATGGTGTGTGTGAGTGTTTGTCCGTGAGGTGTGTATGAGGGTGTTTGTGTCAAATCATGGCTGTTTTAAAATACTTTTCAGCACTTTCTCTCATCTAATTTGAGTTATATTATAATTATAACTCAGCATATTTATTAAATTATTATTACTTTATTGGTACCCAATCTAAGAACATATCGTTCTACCAGTCTAGATACTCAAATAAGTTACAATTGCGAATGCATAGGGATTAAACACTAGAACAATCATTAGATTTTTTAACAAAATTATTTAGTTGTAGCTGTAAGTGGGATAAGTATTGCAAATGGATTTAAAAAACAGTCGCTTCTCGAGCTTCAATTTCATCGTATTAATTTTAGAAGTCCCTTTATAAGTAAACATTCGGTTTCAAATAAGGGTTCACTTTGAAGAAAACCTCGGTTGTCTTTTACTGCCGGAACTATCCAAATGCTTATTAACCCTGCGTTTGGTCGGGTATTGTTCATGATCGTGCCATCGACGTACATCCACCAAGTTCTTTCCAATAGTAACTGCGGTCGCCTTACAACCAAGACTGACGACCACACCTCCAGCGAGTCCGGAAAGCGTTACTCTCTTTTTTGATGAGGGTGTATCGGTACCCATCAATGACTAACATTTAATTCCCCATACAAGACTCTTCGAAGGAAAAGTTGTGTGTTACAACTGAAATATAACACAAATACCAAGGTTAATAATTCGTTCGTTTTTTATATCAATATATGGACTCCTATATAGTATTTCATGCGAGTTTTGTGTAATATAACTTGCGAAATGTGCGTGTACAGTACATCTGTGAAGACCCACACCTCGGCCTGCCCCTTAGGAGAAGTAAAGCACTTACTTATACAACCATACAAGCAAGCCTATTGAAATAGATAATTAATTTTGAAATGAAGGAAGAGAATTGTTTTAAAATGAAAAACAGAACATGTATAAATTAATTCACTAAAGTACAATGTTAGTTTTATGAAATATTCATTCAAAAGGGATTTCACAATAAAAGTAGAAAAGTCCAAGTACAGAGTTTTCCCCAAGATAAGTCGTCAACTGAATGAACTACAATCAACACAAAAATAAAGATTATTTTTTGAAATTCATAATCCATTGCTTCAGAAATTATGTCTGAAAACATCTGCGGCTCGACTACGTTACTAACGCAATGAATATGAAATTTCAGAACTAATGGCATTCGGATTGTTGCACCCGGTTCCTCAATTAAGAATATAAGTTGATAACAAGTCAAACTGTAGAATTTTGGTGATTTCTTTGAGTGCTTAAAGAGATTGAGTTTATACCCTCCAGTTGATTGTCAACTGATCGTGTGAAGCTATGATCTGATTGTCAAGAGTCCGTAACTTGGCTTTACAGCGATACCGCATTCTATTAGAACATGTCCACCTCACCACCCGAGTTTTACTTCGGTTATCCTTCATTTTAGTATACGTGAGTCCTTTGTGTAGAACCATTAGGTTACCCCTGTTTGATATCACAAATGTAACTGAAAGGAAAATAAATGTTTTAAAGGTTAAACAAATTTTGGCTCGTTGGGCTACATCGTCTGAGGATGCCCCGAAACCAAGCCTAAGTTGCAAGTTGCATTTTAATTATCGAACGTACTGCATGTGCATGCATACTTTTGCGGAGGGGAGAGATGTGAACGTAGATCCAGGTTTTGTGGAATTAAATATAAATATTTATGCAAAAATTTTAATATTGTTTAGTCTAAACCCGCTTTATCTGTCAGATGTCCGGTAGGCACAAGAGGTCCTGGTTATGGCCAGCCTGTCTGCAGTAGCCACACAGTCTGCCCCGTCGCCGACGTGGTGCACTCTTTTTATTCGTTTCCTTCTTCATGACCTTTTCTGCTAATCAAAAATTAATACAATCTTAAAACACATTATAGAATCATATTTCTTATCAGACGTGAATTTTTACATTACTTTTTTTTTTTTTTTTGTATATACCCCTACCATCTCGTTAAAGGTTTGGTCAAGCAGGTTTGGACAGATCGCGGCCACTAGACAATGATAAATACTTCAGTACATTATCTATCAGAGCTCAGTGTCGGAAGCCATGCCGGAAATTTAATTTGCCGACACCGGTTTAACCGTACCTTTACTCACAAATCGTAAACAAAGGATGGATAAGACAAAATATAACACTACACAAATGAAATAAAACGATAGATGAACTATATTTACAAAATGTATTTATTACTTCTCATTGCCACGCTGTTTTCAAAAGCACATTCATAGTTGGCAATAAATTAGTCACTATAGCTCGTACACAGAGGTCATTAAATTGAGGAATGGAAATCACCGTGGCCAGTGTGATAGTGTGCTTTAATGTGTGTCAAATATGTACATTATAACATTTTTGGTAGAATTTTGAGTTAGTGTCTTACAAGTTTAGGTTCAAAATGAAACATATCTCTCACTATTGCTTATGAAACCGCGGGGCATAGGATGATTAATATGATTATGGATATTTTTTATCGAAACGATAACTTCATCGATGGTGTAAATAACAGCCTTGCATCCTCTGCCAAAATGAGTAGAACACACCCATCGCTTTTTGATGCATGATCTATCACCTCTCTTCTTGTAATAGAAGTTGTAACCATTCAGTCTGATCATAGTGTTACCTCTTTTAGATGTTACGAAGATTGCTGGAAAGTAGGAGAAAACAGATTTTAATCATATCTTTTATAAATGTTTCCCTTACGTCGATACCCTTTACGTCAGTTCCGTTGTGTTGTGTTCCACGGCGAGCACATGTTCTTTTCCCATTTGTTATAACTTAGTACGCTCATTAAAAGTTTGTCTGTCTCGCAATAAATCTTTCAGAACTTGAAAATCATAACTTTATTTCATTTAAATAGACAAGGTACGGTGGATTACACAATCAAATATATTTACATCAGGTCAAATAATACTCCATGGTTTGCAGAACTTGTTTCAGTTTGAAAGACATGGCGATATATTTTTTAGATTCACCTTTATGTTAACAAGAATCAATTAAGCTCTGGCCACACAGAAGCGCTAGATGCGGAACAAAATTCACTTGCAATGGTTGTGTCAATTACCTGTTTTAGAGGTGTTCAAACTGGCGCGAACAGTCGCGTGTCTTTCTACTTATTGCAACAATCAACACGCGCAGTTGAGGCTTCTTTCAAGCGCGGAATTTACCTCTGTGTGGCCGGAGCTTTAGGATGCTTCATTTAAATTGAAACATTACGACGAAACTGAACAAGTTTCGTGTCCTCTTTACATAGGTAGGGAGATAAAGACAAATTTATGATCCTTATAAACAGCCATAAAACATTTCTTTTTGCATGTACCACCGCTGCAAGTGATACCCACGCGGAGGAAAAAGAAATGCCCACGTGTCACTTGACGCGGGTAGCATCGAAGTTGTGAACAAGCCTTAAGGCTTATGAGTATGAATATTATCACAATCAACAATAGTATCGTCATAACGTAGCACTAGTTTCGCTCTACATCGCAGTGTGGTTTTTGTACAAACCCATCGGCTCATCCCACCTTCTCCCCGTGTTGCCTTCGTAAGTCTTTTTGCTTGTAAAATTTATATCCACCGACAGCTATGTTCACGTTTCCTTTTTTCGATACAATGAATTGTGCTTCTGTGCCTGTAAATATTTAATTAAACATGAGGTAGCTTTTACAGATTTGGATTACTTGCCGAAAATAATTATAAGAAATAGATACAAACGTCAGATGGATAGCAAGGTTAGGTCTTCTAAAATCAACGTTCGTACTTATGTAAAAATAGTTGATTTTAAAATAATGAATTATTGTCGGTTACAAAGCACAAATTTACAATAAAAAATGGTTTTTTACCAGTTTTCCTTTTGTTTTATTTGTATTTTACAAGTTTATATGGTTACCTAGCTAGAGTATTATTAAAAACTAGACAAAAGATAAAATGAAAAATTCTTTAAATCCTTAATGCGAAATAAAATAAAAGTGGTTGACATTTGTTTGACATGCGTGGTGTGTTGAATACCCAGGAGGGTGTGTGAATGAATTATCGTGGGAGTGTGTAAGTGTGTATATGTCGAGGTGTGTTTAGAGCGTTAACGTCTTAACAAAAAGATTTAAAAGATTTGACAGAGAAGTTTTCGAAAAATAGTGTTACAGCTAAATTAGACCGATTTTAGATTTTCCAAAAAAACAGAAATTTCCAATTATTATTTTTTTAAAAGACGTTTTGAAAAGTTCTCTGCCAAATCTTTAGACTTATGTCTCCTGCTTATGCGTACGAAGTTTCATTAAAATCGGTTCAGTCATTTCGAAAACAAAATCACTTGAAAGTTTGTTTGAAATGCCGTAAGACGTTAACGCTCTTAAGGAGTTATTGTGGGCTGTGTTAGTGAATGTGTGAGGTGTGTATGTGTGTTAATGAGTGTGTGTGTTGTACTGTTGAGTGCTCTAACAAGGTTCAGCGTCGCCTGATGATAATTTTAAAAGAACTGAGGATATATTTAATATTCTTTTAGCTCACAGATTCACAGAAAATGAGAATGTACATCATAGACTGAAATAATCATGTCATCGATGGTGGTCAGCCTAGCTCTGCAACTTTGAGCCATACGCTTAGAGCAGGCCCATCTCGTTTTAAAAGATTTCTCTTGTTCCATTTTATTGCTGATCATTATGAAATTATTGCCTCTATATATATAGTATCATTTTATTTCCACGTCGTGTATGTCTAAAAATTGCACGTGTTGAAACTTAAAAAAACACACAGTGATTTAGTTAAAGTGCTTTATAGTAAAAACAGTTTGACAACCCATTTTCAGAGCAATCATGATGAATATGGAAATACAAGTTATTCATTTGTTATTATGAAGACCTCAAATAGAAATGACAAATTAAAACTTAATTTCTTTTCATGATTATGTTCGTTATAAATTGCAATAATTTTGTCATCCTCTATGTGAATACATGCCCTACAATATTTATTCTGTGTACAACTCCACCTCTTCTTATTCGTCTTGTAGTTTCCAGGTTTCAAGTAAAATGTGTTATCACCTACTTTTATATTTGTCTTTCCTTTCTTCGATCTGATCAGGGTACTGAAATACAAATAAGCAGGTTACTAACTTACTTAAGAAGCACAGATCACAACAAGATCAGTTGAGCTCTTTCTACTCTCATAGGAGTTACATAGGCCCTACGTCATCATTTGAAAAAAAGTATCAATAAGGTCAGATGTCATAAGAAATGTCAAGCGATTATTAACCCTAATCAGCGCAACTATAACTATCACTTTGACCTTCCCGGCGGTAAACAGTTATGGTACACCCTGATTCTGTGTTGACATATGCCTCTTGAAATGGTGACACCACATGTTGATCCTTCATCTACTGTATCCATTATATCTCTATTATTCTCGCTGTTAGCATATAATATTGAATTTATAGTCTAAGGTTTTATACTTTCAATGAATAATATTATGTCTGAAATGACTTATCTCTGTGGAGCTCGATGCAACATGATATACCAGAGGTTTTACTTTACCAACATCTTCCACGTATAACCTTTTATTAACTATTTGAAACAATTTTGTTAAGATCAACAACAAAAGGTTCAAAATTAAATGAAAATAACAAGGTTACATTGGTTGGAAATTGTTCTTTATCTTTCATAATAATTGCAACAGTAACATTATCACATCTTATAAGTAAAACAACAACATTTAAGATTACTATACTGAAACCAGAATTTTCCTTATCTCCTAATAATGCTTTATTATCCATTTATATAAATATCCATGTAAAATACTGGTATTAAGCTCCATCCGGTTAGACTGGAAGCCGACCCCAACATAGTTTGGGAAAAGGCTAAGCAGATGATATTTCTATAGTAAATAATTACAAATCCCTTCTTTATTAATAATAAATTTGTACTAATCATACAAAACTTACAAAATGTTTTAATTCGAATTCTTGATCACAAACACAGCTACAAAACGACTAGATCTTTTGTTTAATGGAATCTGATACTGTACTATCCTATCTAGTCTTTCATTCTTTATTTCACTTTACCAAATGAACCGGTTCGTAACCAACGGAGTTATGGCTGTGCATACATTAACAAATATATACACACGAACATAGAATCTTCTTTTTTTTTTGGTATATGGTACATAATATTATTTAGGTACTTATGTTCTAAATTCTAATGTCACTTAGAACTATTTGTGTATAGGTACTATTATTAATCTTAGAATAAACAAAGTTAACAGTTTTAATTTGATAAATTCCATTGGAAGTTAAGAAGCAAAGAAAAATGTAGTGTGAAAATTTAAGTCGTGAATGATTTGCTTATTTACGTTTTGATGATTGTTCCCGAAGTTAAGACTCAACTATGATTTTAAATACTCTTGTATATTGTATGTTTTATATTCGCATACAATCTGCTAAATAACTTTACTTATATTCAATGCACTTAAAATTAATTCACTAACAACAATAAAAACTTAATAAATATTCTAATGGAATTTCAATATTTGTTTTAACTATTCGATTTTAAAGAATAGGTTTCTTTTTTGAATGATTGTGAAAATTATTCATTTTGATGATGTTGTTCTCTGTTGTGTAGATTGCAGCTTTACATCCTCGGAAACAGTGGCTGGAGCAAACCCATCGGACCTTCAACCCCCTTGAAGATTTACGGGTGAACAGGTAATCACCGACTCGTAACATCGTTCTTCCAGTGATGCTTGATTCCGTGAATTCGCAAAAATCTACAAAGAAAAATAAACTACTCAGTTTTTTTATCGGTTATTAAATAATGCAGTTAAGTTCTACCTACTAGGAGTATATTTTGTAAAGATAGGCAGTTTTCGAAAGTAAGAAAATACAAACCGCAGCCTGTCCGCAATCCGTCCGTATCAGTTTGATCGAACCTTAACTAATAAGGTGGCTCTACTGGACCTAAGATAATTGAAAACAAATAACAATTCCAGTAATACATTGAGATTAATTTAATCAACAAATAAAGTTACACACTCACGAACATTTGAATAAAATTAAGTATATCTACAGACTACGATCTTTACTAACATATAGGTTTTTTCCCCGTTCACATACAGTAGTTTACCTAGAATGTGAGTCAATTGTAGTAAGAAAAATGTTTAGTGTGCTCACAGACGCTACGACGCGGCGACTCGCGACGTTACACGTAACACGACATTTTTTTTTAATTCTTTTTAATAAAATTTCTATACTCAAGCGAGTATTTGGATTTCACTATACTACTGAATGTCACATCATGTCAGGCATAATATTATTTTATGCTACGGTCAAACCAACGCGTTCCAAGTGCAATTGTACACCCACGGTGGAGGGCAAATGATTTCAATGAATTTCTAATCAGTTGTGTATTTTTTATAAAGGTCATAAACAGTTTCTGTATACAAAATATCTTTAGATTAAAAACGAATAGTCTCGGGCTGATACAGGTAATTATAGGATACCTAACATTCTCAAATACAAGTGATAGTCATAATAACAAAACAAACGTAAAGAAATGATTTGAAACATATAATTGAGTGAATATTGAGGTGAATGCAAACACCGCCAATTTAGCCAAAAAGGAAGACTACTTTTTTGCAGTTATTTTAATTGAACAAATAATTCTGTGATTGAAATCATGAAATTAGAAAAAAAACACCTTTTGGTAAAAGCTGTTTATTTTTCCGTATAGATATTTAATGATACGCAAATAAGGATTGGATGTCATAATATGGCAATTAATAGCCAGTCATAAGCCACTTATGCACTACATGAAATTACATGGCGGGTTTGTTTTGAAGCGCACCATTCGATTCTGACAGTAGAACTCCATGAAGTGCAAAATAAAATGGACCGACATTTTTGCGATATCAATTGGGTAAAAATATGCAACCTAGTGCACCCAGCGTGGTTGGGATGTACGTATCTGTTCTTAGATTAGACATTAACAGATTAAAACATATTTATAGAGATTATTAGTGCACAAAATCCACTTCATTCACTTTATTCCTGAAATCAATGGTTATGTTCGCCCGCCACGCTAATGATACTATCCCCGATGGCCAGGATGGAAGCCTTACACCCTTCGGAAGGATGAGCAGAACACTTCCAAAAGTCCTTGACCCCAAAACTGTACTTCTTGAAGAACGTGTAACCGTTACATTGTAAAAGTAGATTCCCTTTTTGAGATGTCGATCTGTTAACTGAAATTGAATAATGATTTGAATACTTACAACGAGGTATTCAGAATGGTTAAAATACTGATATGGAAAGAACTTTAGTACATGCAAAAACAATTTGAAAGAATACTAAAACAGCTACTTCTCATTTTACAACTACATAATTGTCTACTTGTAAATACTACTGTTATTCATTTCTACTGAACTAGGACATTTTCATAACTTGGGATTTACAACAAATTAATAACCATTAATTAATCTTCGTAACTATTTTTAATTCTAAATTGTATAAGAGTAATTAAAAAAAATATTTAATTATAAGCTGGATAGATAACTATATTTTTTTTTAATTTCACCAAAGAAAAATACAGAGTGTAAATGAACCCTTCACGAAGCCGCCAACCAAGCATTTTGTACATCAAACTAAGTAACCCCACGCAATTTTTTTTTCTGGGACACTTTTTTATATTTATGGCTAAACTCAATGTAACACACTTAAAACGTTGTGCTGATGGATTCATTGAATAGTAAACGGGTCATGGAGGTATATAAAGAAAAGTTATTATCTTTCACAAGTTTAAAAAAAAAATACTAGTTTTAATTAAAAATAAACTTGTGAAAAAGTTGGAACTTTGACTCAAAATATCTCCGTAACTAGAAGGTTCCCAGGTATGGTCTAGACCAAAAAAATCATCGCAATGACGGGGGGAATAAGTGCCTTTCGGCTTCGTTAAGGGTCTATTTACACCCCCTACACAGCAAAGTATTAATTAACAGAATAAATTGGATCAAACTAATTTGAATACATTGAGATTGGCCCAAAAAATATGTCTTAACTTTCTAAAATATAGATTCTTAAGATGCCAGTAATAAGAGCAAGAGTATTAACTAAGATATCTCATAAAAATCAGCCAGTCACTGAACCCAAATAATAAGTTTCAAATTGCAAGCGTTCCTAACTAGACCAACTTTGATTGCAATTATTATATTTGCTCAGTATCGATGTTCTTTAGCTCCTTCAACTAAACGAAATACGGAAGGTCTTGTCTACCCTCAAGGGCGCAGTAAAACATAGTGAAAAATATCCATATCCAAAGCACAAACTCAAACAAACTTTACGTAAAGTGCGAGTGATTGTTATTAACTCTTATAATTTGATTATAAACAGTGTGAGCAGTCGCCCAGCATCGCTTGTGGTTGTGTGTTGAGCACACCCATCTTGCTTTTGGCCCCGACTCGTGGTTCTTGCAAAATGTGAAGCCTCCCATGCGTAACAGCGTTCTACCACGTCGCGACATTTCGAATGATGCTAAAACAGATAAAAAACATTTACAGATTTTGTTTGTTTATATGGGAAAGAGAGATCATTTTTGAACAGTCACATAAATACAACATTCGTTTTATTAGATAATTGCAAAGAGAGACATAATGGATAAAAATAAAAATCAAACTGCTATATACACATACTTTAATAATAACTTGGAATAGTGAGAACCAACAATCTTGTTAGCCTAACAATATAGATCACCACTGTCTTCTTATTAATTGTTTTTCAACATGTTTTAGATTTCTTCTTCTGTATCTTGATAACTATGCAGTTTTCCTAGAAATTCAGTTTATTTACTCAGTAACTCGAAATTGCTTTATTTCCTTCCTAGCCAGTCATAAGGAGCATGCATATCAGTGTAATGCACAATAACATCGTCGACAGTGTGCACTGTAGCTTTACATTTCAATCTCTCGTGAGTCGCACAGCGCCATCTTACTTTGCTGCCTGCAACACCGTTGTATCTGAACTTTATATTGTTTAGAACCAAAACTCTTTTGCCTCGAGCAGAGTATTGAAAGTGAGCAGCTAGGTCTGTAGAAAATGCGTTTCTGTTAGTTAATCTTAAGTGTAATACCAGGAACTCGCCTGCCAGTAACTTGCACAAAGCAATGCAAGTAGTTTGTATATCATTGTTGGATAGATACCTTTGTTATCACCAATTAAAGACTGTTATGGTACAATTAAGAACAAACTATTAGCATACTCAAGTACAAGTCACTAACACGTGTAATGACTTTTAAGAAATAAATTGCTCAGACGGTTTTCAGTGTTCAATCCAGTGGGATCGGACACAAATGACAACAAATTTTTTCGACCATTACCCTCTGATGATCTTGTTATTATATTTATTTGTACACAAAAATCAAACAATACAATTTAGAGACTAGGATTAAGTTATACAACCGAGTCAGTTTAAAATAATTAGAGGCGCAAGGCAATAACAAGGCATTCTCTACCAGTCAACCTTTGGGTCAAATAAGACACCATTGTGACAGAGTAGTACCACTCACTGATTTGCCTTTTTGTGATCGCAAGAGAAGAATTCCTAGATAAAAAATATTATCCTTAAATCCTGTTACATCTAAAAAATATGTAACTTATTTACTGGTCTTTAAATTATTATAATGAAGAAAAACATTTACGTGAAATATTACTTATATTTATTCTGAAAGATAAACAAAGTATCGTGTACCTTAAAATGTTGACATTCCACTTAATGTTTTTATCAAAGAGTCCTTTAGAAAATACCTAAGCTGGACAGTGACTGAGAATTTGCTGCTATGGTACAATTCAATTGTTGATCTCAAAGTTCAAGTGAATCCCATTTCTATAGAGGAAAACGTGCGAGTTTATCTCTGTTTGTAATTAATGAATATGCTCTTTAATCATTTTAACAATTGTTCCGTTCACTGTGTAGATCGAAGCTCCGCAGCCTTTGTTATGGTGTGTCGAACAAACCCATCTGAGCTTATCCTTGTAGGATTTTTTTATATAGTATGTGTAAGGGCCTATTCCGATCAATGGCTTTCCTTTCTGTGATCGCAAGAGGAGAATTTCTGTAAACACAATAATTGTTAATTCTTTTTACGTCTGCTATACGAGTACGTGCCTAATACAGGTAGGTTCCTATTTTATGGTAGGTATAGTTGGTATCATAACGAAAACCATGTTCGTGAAATATTACTTAAATTATTCCGAACAAAATAACCTGGGAGAAAACATGAACCTTTAATTGCAACATTTCGCTGAATGCTTTAAGTGCCACCACACACAGTTTTGTTTAATGCAAGCCTAAATTCTACAATTAGCGTATTTAAAATTAAAGATATATATTAAGATAACTTTTACATTTTATAATAACAAATTAAACCTAACTTCATCCACTTCAAAACTCATTAGAATTCTCGTGTCGTATTGTCCGGACTGTGAGAGTGAGAAAAGTAAGAGTGCACCTGTGTCTGCGCACACACTTGTACACTAACACATTTTCCACGATGGCTTATCTCTGCTGTTTCAACTTCGATTATCTAGACATTAGTATGATTTACTTATAACAATCCTTCTGGATATCTAATAGTATGGAAATCTAAAAAATAAACTATTTCATCGTTGATTGTGTGGACGACTGCCTTACATCCGTACTTTGCATGGCTGGTACATCTCCATCGGACCTTCAAAGAGTCTTCCGCGCAATTTCTACGATACCGGTTTCCACCTATTATGAGAATCCTTGATCCTTTGCTGTTGGTGATGAATACTGGGTGAAGATCTGAAAGAAGGTGGTAATGTTGTTGCACGTTGATGATAAAAAATAGACAACCGGGAAATTATTAAAACTCATCCATATAGCAATTTAAAAACAATGCACCCGTTTATAATTAGGATACCTTGTTACTCTTTTGTGAATGCACAATTATAACAAGTACGACTTCCAGTGAAAGGAAGGAGGTAAGGAGTATTTTAGCGAATATGATTTATGGCTGGATTACGGCCCAGCCCCTCCCACAGAGAGGAAACCTGGGTCCCAGCAGTAGGAACATTATGTGTCCTAAACGACATCAGCTTTAATTTTTAAGAGCTCGTATTAAAGGCACAAATAAAACTTTAACATTATTATCGTGTTTTATTTAAACGACTCTCTTACGCAATTACACAATTTTTATTTAGTTATAATGAATGTACCATACAGCTTGATCAGCCAGCACCTTACACCAACAATATGGACTGACGCACGTATTCACAGACAGTGTACCGACGACGTGAACTCAAATTTGCTGCACCAGAGACCCCTGACATAAGACAAGCGTCAATCACTTTCAAAGCGTAGCGTCCTTCTACGAAGACTTTCAACAACTGTCATAAGCTTTTACATCATAGTTATTGTTGATAGAATGCCTTTTTAGTGGCACAAATAAAAATGTGTAAGTTTTTGGGGTCGGATAGAAAATTACATCAATGTACCTTGTATATTATGTCTTTCACGAACAACTGTCACAACGTCAACGTGCCATAATCTAAAATAAAATAAATTAAAGCAAATGGATACAATCGAAATAAGTAAGTATTAAATAAGGAGGTAACCCTAAACTTATTAAGCGCATGGGCGCAAACCGCAAACAAACCAAATACAAATTCACTTTTCAAAAAAATTAAAACAAAAGCGAAGGGCACTAAGGCCGAGATAAATAAATACTACTTAACATGGTCTATGGGTAAGATTATTGTTCCTGTTTCTCTGTCTGAAACTGTTAACAGTTGAGTTTGACAATTGCACGACTGTGACAGGGATACTGGTTCTTACACCATGTCTTAATAAAAAAGTCAGTCTTCCCGCAAATATACAGTTCGTCGCAAACATTTGCCACACATTTGTTCGGAAAACCAACATCACCGACCTTACTGGTCGGTGCAAGGACGCGCCCTCACGCGATAGCATATAATTTTATTAACGGAGTTAACTTCCGCAGGTAAACGTAGCATCTCAGCCTTAATGTAAACAGCGTAAAAATATATTAAAACCACACTACAACCTTATTCAACTTAATTTGTGTTCATTCACAAAATAAACAACATCGTTATCGACTGTGTGTAGTCTTGCTGGACATCCGAAGCGCTCGTGTGTCGCACACCGCCATCTTACTTTATCCGAACATATTCTATTAATTCTGTACTTTACGTCACCAATCATAAGCATATCTTTACCTCGGCTGCTTCGAAAAAAATATGGTGTGAGCGAGAGACCTGAAATAAATAAACAACATATTATGTTTAATAATAAATATTGCTACTATTATAAATGCGAAAGTTTGTCAGGATGGATGGATGTTTGTTACTATTTTACACAAAAATATCCTACGGATTTGGATAAAATTTGACACACAGATAGTTATATTTATATAACCTGGATTAACGTTGATGAAGCTAAAAGAAAATAAAACACAAGAATAGATAAAATTTAAAAATAGCAAATGCCTGAAAAGTTCATGTCAAGTTACATAAATACAAGATCACTTTTCGCATGATTATTTATTTATTACAGTCAAAATAATTCATAGTTAAATTCCATTTTCTTCTTTTTCTTGATGTCTCTTGGTGGATGGTTGTGGTCTTCCAGAGCGTGCACTATGACGTCATCAATGGTAAGGATTTTGGCATTACAAGACCTGTCTGAACATCTCCACTTGATCTTATGTTGAGGCCCACAATGTCGACTGTATGTGTATCCATTCAGAACTAACTTTTGTTCTTTTCGTGAGCTAACAAAGTTATCTGTAAAATAAAATTTTATTCATACATTAATTATCTACCCTTGGATTTAAGGATACAAATAAAATAAAATGGCATGGCAACAGATTTGAATAATGAAATGAATTGACAAGGATCAAGTTTTTTTTTTTAAATTTCAAACATAAAACAACAAAGTACTGAAAATACTATATTTATTTAACACATAGGAAAAAAGAGATGGTGACGAACAGGGAACTGTATAAATCTAGCATCTTTGCCCAGCAGTGGAAAAAAGTTATACAATGATGAGTTAACAAATGGCATGAAGATGAAATAAAAAACTTTAAAAGTCTACGAGTCTGCGGATATCTCTCGGTGAGTGGTTGTGATCTTCAAGAGCAAACACGATGACGTTATCAATAGTATGGATCCTAGCTGAACATGTCCTATTCGAACATCGCCATCTGATCTTGTGTTCAGTTCCATAACGCCGATTATACGTGAACCCATTCAGAAGTAGCAACTTACGTCCTCTCGTCGAAGTAATAAAATTAACTGAAATGTAAAATTTTATTCTTAGAAAATACATATTAACGATTGGAAACACCAATAAAAATCACCGACATGACTAAATAAACGAAGTTGCATTGAAAAATATTTTTAATAATAAACTGTCAAAAATATTTTAATTAAACATGAAAATAGAAATTATACATCGTTAGATAAAAAATCAAGCCAGCTATAAATCATAAAAAAATCTTGAAGATCAACGAGTTTGTTTCCATCTCTCGGTGGATGGTTGTGGTCTTCAAGAGCGTACACGATGACATCTTCAATGGTATGGATCCTAGCTGAACATGAGCGGATTGAACATCGCCACCTGATCTTATGTTCAGACACACAATTTCGATGAAACGTGTATCCATGCAGGAGTAGTAACTTATTACCTCTTTTTGTGAGAATAATCCTTCCTGGAATGTAAAAATCAATGAAACCAGTAAATACAGAAAATATTATTGGGCAAAAGAGAATGTTTACTTCATTTGGTACAGCACGCTTACATTACCCTATTTAAAACATTATTCTGCCTGTTGTCAATGTCAGACGATTGATAGAAAAGTCTTTAGATTTGTGGGGAAAGTGGGCCTAAAGCCCGACGTGAGTGGAGACTCATGAGTGTGTTCTCCTTTAAGTGTAACCTCTTTGGTCTCACGGTCAATAGTCATTTTAAATAAAAAAGGAAACAAATAGAATTAAAAATATTAACTATTTTATTGTTTTTTTTTTAAACAAAGCACTACTACTAGTTTGATGTGTAATTATTAGTTATGAAATTACGTACTAAATTATTAAATGCTTCATGAGTAAAATAAATTACGTCTACTAAATTAATTCCACTCCCATCTTTAGCCGAAACAAACTTTCGCTTGCATTGTATTTTGCCAATCTGTGGGGTCATGTGTGTGTTCTCCTGTGCAGCCTATGACCTCTTTGTTGTACATCTTCACTCGAACTTGGCACTTCTTGCTGATCCTTTTCGAGCAATACCAACTGCAATGGCCGAAGAAATTGGAAAGTGGAGTACCTGTGGTGACCGATTTTGAGCAAGTAGCTTCCAGTAGGCAGAGGGATCAGCTCGTAATTTGAAAATAAGATTCAAATTAGTGACGTTTTTAAATGTATTGTGTTTGTTTAATTTCACACTATGATAGGTTCTTCCAAAACGTTTCATTACAACATTGAGTATTTGTAAGAACGCAAAATTACCATCCTGACATTTATTAGATGTTCCAAAGTTTAAAAGAATTAACAATATCATCAAGATCTTTATTTAAATGAAAAACAATTGTTTCAATAATTCAGTAAAATTCTTAAAATTAACATCATTTTAATTATCTATTTCTTTCCTAAATTAAAAAAAAAACGGAATATCCTAATTATTTTAATAAACAGAATAAATTCAAACATACTTTCATGGACATGACGTATGATAGGTCCTCCTTAGAGATACCTTCACACAAAATTAAAACTTTATAAGGCATTTCACTGCTGGACCAAATATCCTAATGTCATCAACATCATCATTATCACGTTGCTAGTTGCCGAACAAACCACTCTTGAAACATTTTGATGTACTACGTATTCTTGGGAAGTACCTACTTCAAAATTAATGTGAAAATTTTTATTATTACACTAGATGATATACAATAAAGCTGTGTCCACAATTGTAACATGTCAGCAGACACCGTGACCGTGACAAGTACTCGTGACAACAACTAGTGTCACACAGTAATCCGAACAGTTCTTTCACAGTTATTTTATCTCTGACAACTGCAGTCCATAGCAACCGTATAGTCATAACAATAAAGATCACTATAATTTTGACAGATTTGTCAGTGACCTAACAACAACCTTATTGCACCGATCATAAAATAACACTGTGATTTTGTGATGCGAGGGCGGAGGTAAGGTGAAGCAATTTGGTTTCTTGAGACAATACACGGATAATGTCACATACCATCGCTTGGTACGGAGAAATGTCCGTTGAAGTAAAGGTTTGTTTAAATGGGTACATACAAGTTGCGCACCAACTGCAGATACCAGGAACCGATACTTACTTTAATATCTGTAAGAGTCCGGTTTCTGGAACCGTGTCCACAATTTTTCCGTACCGGCTAAATCAAACGGGAAAGGTACAACACTGGACAGTGTATATCTAACGGTGGTTATGTTTACCGGTATACTGTACGGTTTCGTTATCATAGGTGACCAGAGAGACCTACAAGCAGTTCGCTTCCTGTGCTTGCAATACCATCGCACGCGCGGCCCGTTCTTCGTTTTACAGTAAAATTTGAAACCATCCCTTTCTAAACTCCATTTGTTTGCTGAAAAAGCTAAAAATTAAAAAAAAAACATTAGGATACGTAATTATAGACTATGATGGAATCGAGGAAGTAGTTATTTTTTAAACAAATATGAGACAAGGTGGTTTCGTTAATTAAATTCATAGAATGTTTAATACATTTTTTTTTTAATTAGCCTATTCTGTCCCACTGCTGGGCAAAGGTCTCCCCCATTCCTTTCCACCCCTCCCGGTGTTTTGCCTTCTCTGGCCAATTAGTCAGGAACCAGTCAAAATCATAAAATAAAAATAATTAAATATTTATCATTTATTAAGTCAAAATTGAAACAACTACAACAGTCGACAATGCTCAGGTTTAAGATTTAATAGTTACACTTATGTCTGTTCTCACTAAAACCTAGGAGACACGTAAATTAATGAGATTTTCAACCCTCGGCTCAGCGCCGAATTGAAACTACAATAGTGCGCTTGTAATATTATTTAGGCACTCATTTAAGTGTCGCTTAGTGTAAGAGAAAATGAATACTCATTCTCTATAAAATGAGTTATGTTATGTGCTTAAACCTAGGGTTTAAATATTATATGCATTAAGCATGCGTTTGCATGCATTTTGCATGCGTTATTACCTACGATTAAACTTAATTATTTATCGTTATTTATTACCAAATGATTGAATAAGAAATAAAGTATGCTTTGTAATTGAAAAAAACAACGCAAATATTTGGACAAACGCTCCGTGCTATATTTCGTCGTCACCGCACTATATTTTCAACGACGCACTTAGCTTGTATGGCACACTGGTATGTAAACTACTAGCAAACCGTGATGCCAGTCATATACATTGTACTTAATGTTACAGCCTCATGCATATAATATAGCTCTACCCAATTCTGATATACTTTCCCCCAATTATACTATAATTGATGGGTGGATGTGTGTGTTCATAGTTCCCATATTCAATAACATTTTGGCTGTTCAACACCAGTCTTGCCTTGCAGCCTTTACTATTGTGTGAGGAGCATGTCCAATGGTTCGTTCCTTTCTTCTTAAACTGCCGGGAATGGCCATATGTGTAGCGGTTTAGCAGAAGCAATTGTTTTCCAGAACGCGATTGTACAAAGGTGTATTCTGAAAGCATTAGAAAATATTATTGGTTGTTGCAATATTTTACTTTTTATAAACTGTTTTTTTTTTCTGTGGTATCCAGAATCTTATTTCTATCAACAATCTGGTAAAATGCCGTTAACTTCTGGTTCTTAAAAAGTGGTTTATTTCTCAAACCACTATTTAGATATTTAAACAGAGGTAAAATAGTTTGACAGCTTGATTTTATAAACACGTGTCAAGACTATAAGATTTGAACAAAAATCCACTTTGGGAAAAGTCGTATACTTGTATTAAGGAAAGGATGGATTAAAAAACTGATAATAATCAACAGGGTTTAATTAGACTAATTAAGAAAACAGTAAAATTTATTTAAAACGTGCACATTTCATGACAATTTAACATACTTTCCGTTAAGAATTAAATGCTGTGGTGGTGGATGACTATGATGACTGTTTACAGAAAAGATGTTTTTATAATTACCAATAATTACCAGTCCTGCTTTGCATTTCTTACTGTTGTGCGGTGGATATCTCCAAGTTTGACAGCCTTTCTTACCGGAACACCGAAAACTAAAATTGTAACCTTTATACAGTAACAATTCCTTGCCTGATTGGGTTTTTATTAATCTGTATTCTGAAACTAAAGTGAAAACAACAACACATAATGTTTACTTGTGACAGTCGGGTGAAGTGAGCTACGGAAAATATTTCGTCAGTACTGTTGAAAGTCGTTGTAGGAATATGAAACGCTTTGAAAGCGATCACCACATTTGTCTCGGGCCTCTGGTTACTGACTGATACAATAAAACAAAAGACATTCAAATAGTATTTATTTTTATGATTTCTGACAAGTTCGTACTCAGTAAGTTTTATGCCGGGCCTTCTCTCGGTGAGTGGACCAGTGCAGGTTGGAAGATGCCACATGTTTTTGATTTTTTGGTGTTGGGAAAAATGCCTTTTTTCTCTTAAACATTTTAAGAGCAGAGGTAAAGTAAGAAATCATTTAATTTTCTAAATAACAATAGAAATACTTAATTTGATTCTCATCATTTACTCTCTTAATACACTGGTACATACAATGAATTTAACATTATTATTAGGTTCTGGTGTCAGTTATTCAAATACTGTAGTTATTTTAAAACGCAGTTATTCTTATGGTAAGACCTAATATTTTATTAATCCGTCTTCCTTTACGTATAATTATAAAATGTAGGCCGTGCATGTGTATGCTCATACGCCCCTGTTAAAATAGTAGTATTGTTACTATCCATCAATAATGTGGCTTTACAGCATTTGCTTTTCATAGACGAACACCTCCAGCGGTTCAGCCCAGGCTTTGATTGATGAGTATTGTAATATGTGAACCCATCGAGCAGTACTAACCAGGTCCCTTTTTGAGATTTGACGAACTTGAAAGCTGAAAGAGATTAAAATATTACTATCTTTTCTTTACCGTTAGAAGCTGCTAAACTATCGGCCAATGGAAAGCCCCTTGCTTGCCGGAGCTCTTAACACGAGCACGTCCACGACGCTACTCACAAGTAACGTGTTACAAACCCAGATCACCAATATTAGTTACCTGAACGTGCTATTAGTGATGTGGTACTAGTGGTCCAGTGGCGGTTCTTTAAGAACTTAACCAATTTCAGTTAATCCGTAAGTCCGTAACTACTTAGTTACAGACATTACGGATTATTGAATACCTTTAATTGAGGATCAGTTGAATTATTTAAAACAAACCACAATTTACACTGACATTTTAACTCTCATGATTGTTATTTTTTTTTCGTGAGGAATGAAAAAAAAACAATACAGAGTGTCGATTACATTTGTCAATCATTGCTTAAATATGTTTGAAATACACACAGATTCGTGAATATTAAGAATTAAAGAACTTTGAACTACTTTGTAAGCAACAAAACACAACAGTAACTCTTTAATATTTCATACATGGTATCATATAATCAGTTATTAGTTTGAATAATTTGAAGACTATTTACAAGCATATTTAAAAACCGCCATAAAACCTTTGCGATACCGAATACATGTATAAGTTAAATCTTTTTATACCTACATGTAATTATTTAATAGTAAAACTAATAATTACCATTTTGGAATTTAATTTCTTACAACTTATCTAAAAACTTTGGAGCACTTCATAGATACCTACATATTACACCTATCAATAATAGCAATACACGTTGTACAATAACAAAAGGGTTAAGATATAGTTAAAAGGTCTTCGACAAGTGACAATCGCTTTCAAAGCGCTCCATGTGTCCACAGCGACTTGCAGCAGGACTGCCTTGAGCCAGCAGCAGCTTGTGTAAGGCTAATACATTGTTGACTTGTCCATCATCGATATCGCTGATAGAATGTCTCTTTGTCTAAGCACATAGGTCATGATTCTCGTTTTACTCCCCATGCATTATACATAGATGATCAGTAGGTACTGAAATACGTTCATAATGTGAAGGATTCATATAGGGTGGGGGATGAGTGTTCTATATCCGGGTCCACAATCTTATTTGTAAAGTCCAGTTCTAAGGTTGCCTTGTATTTCCTGCTGTTGTGTGAGGAACATTTCCAAGTAGTTGTTTTTCTTTTAATATTTCTTCTTACATACCTGTATGTGTAGTGTTTATGTAGTATCAATTTCCTACTTTGCTGTGATAATATGTGTGTGATAAATGTGTAGTCTCAAAAAGAAATCGTATATTTGTAAAATTTGTATTAGTTAAATGGAAAAATAGGCAAGAAAAGGTTTCCCAAACATTGCTGATGCAAATGTATTGATTTAAAACAAACACATGATAAAAGATGAATTTGGCGAAGATTTAGAAATAAAAACATTTTCTATTAATAAAAATATATTTTGTAGGGCTTTTGAAGTAGTATCTTCATATTTGTACATTCGATTTTTTCAACTTCGACGCATTACACAATAGATACTATTTAATATTTTAAGATTTAATATTCACTAAATTTTAATGTAAGTCCCGTTAGAAACTATGAATTTCCTAGGTGGATGGTTATGGTTGTCATCTACAGATACAATTTGATTATTATTTAAGTTTAGCACTAGTTTTGCCCTGCAGCTCTTATGAGTACATGATGAACATCTCCAATGCTGAGCATCCTTGTTCAAACGAGCATAGCAGTAGGTATGACCCTTGTATAGTATCAAGTTTGTCCCTCGTTGCGATTTGAGGAGCTCGAAATCTGTGAGAAACATCATGTCTATTTATATTAACAAACAAAGTATTGGGGATTGACCACAGGGGCTAGTCAACTGGCAATCGCTTTCAAAAAAAATTGTCAAAATGTCAATTATTTCAGTATTTTAACTTTATAATGAATTAATAATATTTTTATTTAATAAAAGTGGGTTCTTTGGAAATATTTATGTGCCGTAAAATATGGCTGTTTTTATCATTCATTTATTTTTAAGGTTATGTATAGTAGTGATACATAGGCCGGCTTAATGCCATAAAGCATTCTCCACCAGTTAACATTGGAGGTAAATATTGTGTGTTCATTGTGACAGGGTTGAAATGAAAATTATCGACACACGTTTATACTGTTACAGTGTTATTATTTTTTAATGAACTTAATATTTTATTCTGCAATAATCACATCGGGTCAATGTGCAAATAAACAGATATTATAAAAAGTTATCTGTGTTCTAAATCAAAGCAATACAGACAAAAATGAGGTTGTTTTGGGCATTGCGTGCAGTATGTTATCACTTGCTTGGTCTTTCTTCTTGCATACATTCGGTCCACTGTCTCTACATTTATTTTATAGCATCTTGAACAATATTTGCGAGTTTTTCCCACTAGACTTTGTCAACTTATGCCTTTTGCCTTTTATTTCTATTTTGTACCATGCCTGACTAAATGCTTGACCCGGCGGCGCTGCGACTGCAAATTAAACCATTCGAGCTGCGTCAGTTATGGGTGATTATCGCTTGAATATTCTATTATGTTACTGAAATAAATAAAACTGAATCCTTTTAATCATTACAAAATTTGGAATAAATTTATGATTTCGTAAATCCATTTGGAAGCAATATGCAGAAAAAAAAGTTTTATGTTAATCTCGTAAATCCAGCTTGGCAGTTAGTGAAATACCTTTTTTTTTTTTTAAACCTGTTTTTGTCTTCGAATGTATGTACTAGAAAACCAAAAACAAAACAAAATACCTATTAAAGGATGGAGGGTGTTATTCAAGATGGATTACTTAAGACCGGCAAGTACAATATTCAGCCAATTGAACCATTACGAAACTGCAACATATTTAAAGAACTTGTATTTTTAATATTTTATTATTAATCAAATAAAAGTACAATATCATAATCTTTAACAAGGAAGACAACAAATTAAGTTTTAAAAGAAATTTTATTACAAATTCTGACATATTGGCCAAGAGAATTAAAACACAATCGGAAATATATTGGGTAAAACTTACATCAAAACAACATATTATAAGAACCATAACCTACCCATAGGCTTAGAAGCAAATCAGTTATAAAATTACAAATTATAATAGGTACATTTAGCGCTAAACCAATCATGCAATTTCTGTCAATCACTTGAAAATGACAACAACGGAACGATTATACAACATTATTTTTAGTATATGCGAAACCTGAATATAGTTTGTTCAGAATAAGTAACTGAATCGATTCCAATCATTTTTAAACCATGTTATATTTTTTCCCCAAAAAAATAATAAAAAAAGATAAAAGTTGGATACCGAGCGACTTTGAGTACCTATCGCAATAATTTAGGTACCTACTGCCAAATTATTATTATCAATGAGCTCAAGACGACGCTCAAGGTGACTGCATTTTTGTGCGGACAACTAGGTAACAGAACAAGCTTATAACTTTGTGATTTTTCATGATACAGTTTTGGAATTTTGTAAATAGATTCTTTACATAAAAATACTAGACACGAGTATCAGGTTTCGCATATACTAAAACTAATGTTGTATAGGTTAAAATATAAAGTCAATATTTAGTGATTTGTGGTGTAAGTAGACCTAAACGTAGTTTATTATAGTTTAATTTAACATTAGATGTACATACCTACTTTTACTTTTATTATAACTATAATTTATTTGTTTTAGTATTATGTGACGATCTGATCATGTTCGCGAGGCAAACGTGGCCGGAAATTGCACAAAACAGATTTGGAAGGAGAAAGGGGAGGCCTTTGCCCAGCAGTGGGACACAGCATAGGGTATGAAAAAAAAAGTATAACAAATGTTGGATTACAAGTGCAGTACACAGTTACACTACTGTAAGGGACATATCGCAAACCGCTTTCATCAATTCAATAAGTAGGTACATGATTCCAGAGCCCCAGGGAGGACGATTATTATTTTAGTAATTGAAAAAAAAATTGTCACACTCTCCAATTGTTATTATCTAGATTCTAATATACTGTCCATTGCTGATGAAAAATGAGGGCGGCGGATGGTTGTGCTAATCTCGCTTACCAGGTACTATCTTACCATTATTATCGACTACTAGTTTCGCCTTACATATTCTTGTTCTGCTTGCTGAACATTGCCAGTAGCTAGTTCGTTTCGTTCGAGAGTATTTGTTAAAGTTGTATGTGTACTCTTTGTACAGAATTAATTAATTTATCCAGTTGACTAGAGAAGTTTCTTCTTCAGGTTTTAAAATTGTGGGTGGACCTGGACGTGGACTAACTTTGTCTGGCAATTTCTGCAGCCAGCATTTGTTTTAGTCATGCCGCATTTAACTGCATTTACAGCTTTTATCAAGTCCTCGTCATTGTAGATTGTTTTCTCTTTTCTTTTGTTGTTTTTATTTTTGTATCTGCAGCACTTCTTCTTGCTATTTCTGATTTTGGCGGCGGTCACGGTAACGGCAAGGTACGGGGTGCTAAGAATCCCCGGGTTACGAACGGCCGCCAAACCCAACTGACCTTGGCGACGTATAATGGACGCACGTTACGGCTCGACGAACATCTAGTGCAGCTAGAGGAAGAACTCGAAAGGGTACGGTGGCACATTCTTGGGTTGAGTGAAGTCCGAAGAGAGGGGGAGGACAAAATAACCCTTGAATCAGGCTACCTGATGTATTTTCGAGACGGAGACCAGCTATCCCAAGGTGGAGTCGGGTTCCTGGTACATAAATCCCTGTGTGACAACGTGGTAGAAGTGTCTAGTGTCTCGAACAGGGTAGCGTATCTCATAGTGAAGCTAACCGAGAGGTATAGCCTCAAGGTTGTTCAGGTCTACGCACCGACTTCGGCACACTCGGACGACGTGGTAGAGGAAATGTTTGAGGACATCTCCAAGGCCTTGCACTCCACTACTAAGGCCCACTACAGCGTTGTCATGGGGGATTTTAACGCTAAAGTGGGAGTACAAAATGGCAGTGAATCGGTAGTAGGATCCTACGGGTTTGGCTGCAGAAATCATAGGGGGCAAATGCTTGTCAACTTCCTTGAGAAGGAGGGGCTTTTTGTGATGAATTCTTTCTTTAAGAAACAGTCTCAAAGGAAGTGGACGTGGCGAAGCCCCGACACTATGACGAAAAATGAGATAGACTTCATCATAGCGGATAAAAAGCATATATTCAGAGATGTCTCTGTGATCAACAGGTTCAACACCGGTAGCGATCACAGACTTGTTCGTGGCACTCTGAATATTAATTTCAAGCTGGAGCGAACCCGTTTGATGAAGTCTAAGCTCCGTCCAAATATGCTCTAAACCATGCTAGGGTCTAAAGCGTTCCAGTCAGATCTGAAGAACCGATTCGCGGCCGTGGAAACCACAAATGATGTTGACCAGGCGCTCGACCAAATGGTGGAAATCCTCAGGGAGGAAGGGATGCGTTTTTGTAAAATGCGGCATACGGGCAAGAAGTCCAAACTTTCGGAGGAGACTCTCACTCTGGAGCTTATGCTTTCGAAGCCGGAGATTCTTTCGGAAGTCGAAAACTTCTACGGCCAGTTGTATGCATCGCATGCATCTCGACCTGATCCCGAAAATGAGGATTCCAGAGCCACCTTAACCCGCCATTTCACAGAAGACCTGCCAAAAGTCAGCCAAGACGAAATCGAGGCGGCTCTTAGACAGCTTAAGAATGGAAAAGCCCCTGGCGAGGATGGGATAACGACTGAGCTCCTGAAAGCGGGAGGAAGCCCTGTTTTAAGAGAGCTTCGGGAGCTCTTCAACTCGGTCCTGTTCTCTGGGAGAACTCCAGAAGCGTGGAGAAGGAGCGTGGTCGTTCTTTTCTTTAAAAAGGGAAACAAGACCCTATTGAAGAATTACAGACCCATTTCGCTCCTTAGCCACGTGTATAAGCTGTTTTCAAGAGTCATCACGAATCGTCTAGCGCGAAGACTCGACGACTTCCAGCCACCGGAGCAGGCCGGGTTTCGAGGAGGATACAGCACCATAGACCACATCCACACAGTGCGGCAGATCATACAGAAGTCCGAAGAGTATAATCGGCCGCTGTGTCTTGCATTTGTGGACTATGAGAAGGCTTTTGACTCTGTCGAGACCTGGTCAGTTCTGGAGTCTCTGCAGCGATGCCAAGTCGACTGGCGATACATCCAAGTGTTGAGAAACCTTTATGAGAACGCCACAATGACCGTCCAAAGTCAAAACCAGCAAACGAAACATATCCCATTGCGTCGGGGGTGAGACAAGGGGACGTTATTACCCCGAAATTGTTCACCAACGCACTGGAGGATGTGTTTAAGACGCTAAAATGGGAAGGACGTGGCATAAACATCAACGGCGTGTACATCTCACACTTGAGATTTGCAGATGACATCGTCATACTGGCTGAATCGCTGCACGACTTGCAGCAGATGCTGGATGGCCTAGTTGATTCTTCAATACACATTGGTCTCAGGGTGAACTTGGACAAAACCCAGGTTATGTTCAACGAACACGTCACCCCAGGACCTGTTGTTGTCAATGGCGGTCCTCTCGAGGTTGTTCGATAATATGTTTACCTCGGGCAAACTCTGCAGTTTGGTAAGAACAACTTTGAGAGGGAGGCTAACAGAAGAATCCAGCTGGGCTGGGCAGCATTTGGGAAGCTTCGCCGGGTCTTCTCGTCGCGTATTCCACAGAGCCTAAAGACTAAGGTCTTCAATCAGTGCGTCCTGCCTGTTATGACTTACGGAGCCGAAACGTGGACACTCACAGTACGGCTGGTCCATAAATTTAAGGTCGCTCAGCGAGCTATGGAACGAGCTATGCTTGGAGTCTCTCTGAGGGATCGCATTCGAAACGATGTGATCCGACAGAGAACCAGAGTTGTCGACATAGCTCACAGAATAAGTAAGCTGAAGTGGCAGTGGGCCGGTCATATTTGCCGTAGAACCGATGACCGTTGGGGTAGACGTGTTCTTGAGTGGAGACCGCGAATCGGCAAACGTAAGGTGGGACGCCCTCAGGCTCGGTGGAGTGACGATCTTCGCAGGGTGGCTGATAGCAACTGGATGAGAATTGCTGGAAGTCGAGTTGAATGGCGTGCGATTGAGGAGGCCTATGTCCAGCAGTGGACTGCTATAGGCTGATGATGATGATGATGATGAAATTAATCACAAAAAATTCAGCATAAAACATTTTAAAGTTAGTGCGGTAAAACTCACAATAATTAATGTGTATATCAAATGCATATTATTTTAATAAACACAATGACGTCGTAACTATTAAAGTACTACTTCCTAAATAGTTATAGTACCTATAGTGACCCCTTAAGATCCATCATCATTTAACATTATTCATGTTATTATATTATATTAAAGAGAATCACAAGTAACAAGTACTAAAAACCTTATTATATGGTTATGGTTGTCGTATATGGTTGTTGTTGTATGTTGTACCTATGTAGGTATACGTTTTAAATTCTGATGTTTTGGCCATTCCTCATAATAAAAATGAATAAGTAAGCTGTGGATGAGTGTACTCCTGGCACACAGGTACAATTTTACCATGTTCATTTAGGAATAAAGTTGCCTTGCAGGTTTTCCTGGAGCTGCTTGTGCATACCCAATATGTTGTATTCTTGGTAGGAGAGTAATGACTATAGTTGTATGAATACTCCTTATAGAGAACTAATTTCTTGCCTCTCCTCGATTTAATGTATCTGGAATAAAGCAACGTCATTATCACATTGAAACATGCAGGCAACCTCTGAGCTGCCGCCGACGAAGCCCGTGCCGTGTAACTGAAAAAGTCATCATTTCAGCCGAAAGACGTCCACTGCTGGACATAGGCCTCCCCCAAGTGTCGCCACATTGACCGGTCCCGTGCGACTCGCATCCAGCGGATCCCTGCAACCTTCACCAGGTCATCGGTCTACCTAGTGGGAGGCCTTCCAACGCAGCGTCTTCCGGTTCGCGGTCGCCACTCCAGAACTTTTCGGCCCCATCGGCTATCCGTTCTGCGAGCAATGTGCCCTGCCCACTGCCACTTCAGTTTGGCTATTCTTCGGGCTACGTCGGTTACCTTGGTTCTCTTGCGGATGTCCTCATTTCTGATTTGATCACGCAAGGAAACTCCGAGTATAGCCCTCTCCATTGCCCTTTGGGTGACTGAAAGTCACCCTTCTGATAAGGCCCATTGTGAGCGACCACGTTTCGGTAAAGTATTAAGAAGAAAATGAAAATAAGAAATTTTGCCGTGTCAGCGACACGAACAAGAAGAAGAATAGAAAGGTATTTCCTAATATCTTGTATGAGAGTATCACATCAAGAGTATCAAACCAAGTTTTAAGAGATTAGCATTTAACAGAATAGATTGAGAATGTTATAAAATTATAGACGATGAAATTACAAGTGTTTTAATTTTAAATCCTGAAATATATTCCATCTTTTACGACAAATTGTGGCGGTGGATGGCTGTGGTCTGGGACACCAGATATAATGTTACCATGAGCATCAAACACTAATTTCGCTTTGCAATTGCTTGCTGCTTTTCGTGATGAGCATTGCCAGTAGGTAGTGTTTTTAGTAGAATTAGATCTCGTGAAGTTGAAAGTATACCCATTGTGGAGGATTAACTGCCTGCCCGTTTTCGAATTTTTGACCTGGAGAGCTGAAAAACGTTTTGTTATTAGTGTAGAGGTAAAACGTGGGTTAGTTTTTTTTTAAGTTGTATTAGTAATCCACAGTTGCACTTATATTATAATTAATGTGAAAGCAGAAAAGATTTCGATGGGATACGGCATACTTGTATACTATAATCCGCATACAAACCTAAGATACCGAGATGGCGTGGCGACCGCGAACCGAAATACGTTACGATGGAAGGACTCCCACTAGGTGGAGCGATGACCTGGTAAAGGTCACAGGGATCCGCTGGATGCGAGACGCACGGAACTGGTCAATGGGGTGAGGCCTTTGTCCATGGGTAGAAATCTTTCGAAACTTAAGATAGTTGCTATCCCGGTAGCAAACGATCCGCTGGGATCATTTTATGATCTCCGCGCGGGATAAGCCGCAGAGAAAAGCTAGAAAATACAATATATCTTTATGACTCCTTGTCTTTCTCTGATTTTATGAATTTGAAAGCTGAAAACAAATCGTCAATTATTTATCATAAATAAGGTGGCTGTTTTAGAATTATTTACAACGTTAAAACACTTTTGTAGTAAAAGGATTTTATTAGAAAAATATCTCAATTACACGAAAAGTCGGTCTGAAAAAGATATGGAACTATAATTATCCTTTATCTTGTGATGTAAGCGAGCAGACCTCATTTAATACATATCTTACAATATTTATACTTATATTTTAAGTTATCACGTTTACATAAACAAATTGTCTACATGTTCTCGCACTATTGTTTACATTTCTCCTTTCGCAAGTCTGGAGGATGAAATTTCTTAAGAAATAAGAAACTTCTTTTGTACTCAAAAGTTGTAAGTTGATGTCATATGTTATTGGTGTGCATAAATAATGAAATAATACTAAAACAATTGGATCAAGCATTCTTAACAAACATTGTGTAATATATTCCACTATTGATGAAGTGTTGGGGTGGGGAATGTGGTCAAGTTTACCATATATGATATTACCATAACGGTCTACAACCATTCCTGCCATGCAGTTCTTTGAGGTTCCCCCTGTGCACTGCCAGAGGGTAGTATTATTCGATAAATATCTTCTAGTGAAGCCGTATGTGTACTTTTTGTACAAAATTAACTGCTTGCCTTTCTCCGAATTTATGATCTTGATCCTATCATCTGAAATATAAGTGTAAGATTGAAAAGTAGTTCTATCTAAAAAATATAACAAGTATATAATAAACTTAACAAGTTTTATTTAGATAAAAGCGCAAAACATTGCTTATTCTCTATCAGAAGAAGAAATGGTCTATCAATATTAATGTAAGATAATCCATGATTTTAACGCAAAATAACAAGACGAAGTAAATGACCGGAAGTCAATCTAACTTGGCTGCGTGCTTGAAGGTTGAAACAGCTTTATTTCATAAAACAATTGCATTTTATTTATTTTAGAGTACTGATCTTGTGTGTGTAACGAAGTTGAGAAAGTGAGATGAGTGAAAGACGCAAAAAGTTCTAAGAATTTTATTAGTAAACTATAAACATAACAATTATCTTTATCAAATGAAGCCATAGAATTAACCACAAATGTTATAACTAAAGTACATAAATAGAAAGTACTAAAATAAACAAGTTTTCGTCTCCTGCTCCCGGCCAGAGGCAGTTAAAGGAACATCGTGTGAAATTAGCGAGGTCCTTCTCATTATGAAACGACTTGTCACTTTAACTTGTTACTTCAAAGCTTCATTACACCTTACTTGTGCCAGCTCTTCTTCATTGTGAGGGGTTCAGGTACAAAGTACTGCAGGGCACTGGCTGTATGATATCCCTGAATCAGTAGGAGATCCATGCAGTTTTCCACAGGAAAGAACAGCCCTTCTTCTTCAAATACTGATGTACTGACCCTTACAGATGACATATTGGGGCAGGGGATGGGTGTGTTCTTCGTCCACAAATTTAATGTGACCCAGATCATCTATTGCTATTTTCGCCTTGCAAAGAACTGCAAGGCGAAAATATCTGATGCGTCCAGAACATATCCAGAGTGTGTAACCCTTGGTAGCAGAATAATTATTGAAGCAGTATGTGTAATCTTTATGCAGAACTAGCCTCTTGCCTTGTTTCGAGTTGATGTATTTGAAATCTGAAAAAAGAGTCGCCAAAAAAACGCCATTATTCAACTTGCAAGTGGCTCATCTCCCGGTATAAACAGGCTCAAATTTTCTGAATTTGCTGAATACTGAGTTTATCGAAAATTTATAAACAAAAGGGCTTGTCAAGAAAAAAACATTTAATGCTAACAATTATATTTTATTTTCTTCTTATCATAATGAAATAATGATTCATGCTGTTATAATCTCAATCGATAAGTTTTTAAATAGAAAGGATAGCCCATTTTTCTACCATATTACCTATTATAATAATATTAAATAGTAAAACAGGTTGCATAATTAGAAAAATTAAAAACCCGACAGCAAATATTATTATTATTTTATTATTCGGTATTCCTAATTTAGCCGTGCCGTGTAACTGGCAAAGTCTTAAGAAGAAAAAGAAAATAAGAAATACTGTCGTGCCAGCCACATGAACAAGAAGAAAAAAATTAAAGTGGTTAATATCTTAATATTAGAGTATCACAGCAAGCCAATGAAACGAATATTATTAAAAGACGTAACAAGTCTACAATATTTTTTAGGATAAAAGCGAGGCCTTAAAAACTAGGCCAGAAAGTGGGTACGGATAACCTCGTATAAAAGAACAGAATCAACATACAGGCTTTTATTTACATGTGGACGTGGTTTCTTAATTAATATACAAGGTATCAAACCGATCTTACTACTTATTAAAAGACGATTCCAATTTAAAAGATTTAATTATAATAAAAGTACACACAGAATACACACACGTTTAAAGAGATTTCAATAAAATGTAGCAATCAGGTAGATCATGACCTTGGCACATAGTTATCGAACTATACGCGGGCGTGTTCTGTATGGTGTCCGGACGTAAAGGTTCTGTATGGTGTCCGGACGTAAAGGTTCTGTATGGTGTCCGGACGTAAAGAATAGCACCATCCCATATCTTCCCGTGGGTGTCGTAAGAGGCGACTAAGGGACTTACCAGAGAATGGGCAGCAGCGTTCTCTGATTCTACAACAACCATACTGCGATCGCCAACCCGCCTGCCAAGCGTGGCGATTATGGCAAAACCCCCCTTCTTGGGGGAGGCCTATGTCCAGCAGTGGACTTTTCGGCTGAAATGATGATGATGATGATGACGCGGGCGAAGCCACACAAACTAGTTTTTCTAACATAAAACTTGTGAAGCCACACATCAAAGCTTCGCCTCCGGCCGACCCACCGGCCCCCCGAAACATTCATGTCAAACCGAGTTAAAAGTGTAACACTGATAACTTAAATAGCAAAATGTGATGAAGGCATAAAATACTTGACTGTGTATCATCTAAATTGTTTAAATTCTGATATATTTTCCATTTTTGACAAAAAATTGTGGCGGTGTATGGCTGTGGTCTGGGTTACCAGATATAATTTTACCATGAGCATCAAATATTATTTTTGCTTTGCAGTTGTTATATGCTCGTCGCGTTGTGCATTGCCAGTAGCTTGTTTTTTTGGTTGGAAAAGATTTTGTGAAGTTAAAAGTGTACCCTTTGTGCAGAACTAACTGCTTGCCTCGTTTTGAAGTGGTGTACGTATAATCTGAAATAAAGCAAACTATCAATATGCAGGCTTTTATTTAAAAGGGACGTGGTTGATTCATTAGTATAAAAGGTAACATCAAATCGGTACATTCACTGAAAGACGAAAATTGTAAAAATATTTTATTAGGATAACGTAGGTGCACTAACACCTCTAACAAATAAAATAAATGAGCCTTACTTTTTAAGAAATACTATTAAACTCTTAACACCTATTTAAGGATCAGTTAAACCGGTACGTTTAAATTTCGGACTGAACCTGAAACCGGACCTTAACGGAATCTTTAGTACAGTATCTGTTAGTGCCCGGTATCGGAAGCCGCGACGTCAATTCGTCCATGTCGCTGTGACCATACTCATTGTTTTGGGGGGCTACACACAGTCATGTTCGGGGCGGCATGGCTACCAGCCGGGCCAAACATGACTGTGTGTAATTATTATGTATTCGTTCAAAAAAAATGTTGATTCGTACATGATTCACCGATTCAGCACTAGCCTCGTGAAAACCGTGTAGTAATTGCTTCGGGTCAGCTTCCCTGTTCAAGAAATACTGCCGAAGCAAGTACTTTAAATTCTGATATATTGTCTGTTATTTATGACGAATTTAGGTGGTGGATGAGTGTGGTCAAAGTGACCAGATATAATTTTACCATGATCATCAACCACTATTTTCCCCTTGCAATAATTAGTTGAGGTTCGCCCTGAGCATTGCCAGTACGCAGATTTTTTTCTGGAGTAGTATGCACTGAAGCAGTATGTGTACCCTCAGTGCATAATTAACTGTTTGCCTCTCTGCGAACGGATGAACTTGATATCTGAAAAAAAGACAACTTAGTGTATAATACTAATAGATTTATTGAAAAAAATCGACCTCTCGTCAATCTAACTTGGCTGCGTGCTTGAAGGTTGGAACAGCTTTATTCCATAACACACTCGCATTTTATTTATTTTAGAGTTCTGGTCTTGTGTGTGTAACATAGTTGAGAAAGTGAGATGAGTGAAAGACGCAAAAAGTTCTAAGAATTTTATTAGTAAACATTATGCTAATAAATATCCTTATCCAAAGAAGCTATAGAATTAACCACAAATGTTATAACTAAAGTACATAAATGGAAAGTACTAAAATAAATAAGTTATTCCAAGATTCATTAAACATTACTTGTGGCACATACAGCTCTTGTTCCTTGTGAGAGGGGGAGAGGGGTCGTGTAATGCAGATCACTGACTGTACACATCCAAGATCCTGTGAAACCATGCTGATTTCTACAGCAAAAAACAATATATCTTCTTCAAATACTGATGTACTGACCCTTACAGATGACATATTGGGGCGGGGGGTGTGTGTGGTCTCCGTCAACAGATTTAATTTTATCCAGATCATCTACTGTTATTTTCGCTTTGCAGTTTTTGCTGGTGCGTCCAGAACACATCCAGAGTGCGTGACCCTTGGTAGCAGAATGATTATGGAAGCAGTATGTGTAACCTTTATGCAGAACTAGCTTCTTGCCTTGTTTCGAGTTGATGTATTTGAACTCTGAAAAAAAAAAACATAGTCATTTAAAAAAAATTAAAACGCCGCTATCAAACTTGCAACTTGTGGCCCATCTCCTTGTATTAATAGGCTCAAATTTTGTGAATTTGCTGAATACTGAGTTTAACGAAAATTAAAACCACGATTTAACAATCATCTTTTTTTATTTTGAACTATCATAGCCGAAACCAAAAACTCTGATAATTATAAATATTCAAATTAAAAAAGTTATAATAAAAACAACATTCTAGATTCATGCTCTATCTAATCAAAAATTGTACAATTATTATTTTTTAAAAAAGCAAAACATTTGCTAATTGTATGTTTATTCAATATTCCATTTAATCTCTATCTCGTCCCACTTGCTTATAAATACTTATTCACCTGACACCGCTTTGGCTGAGTATAGTGTCACTGGGTCAGAACGGCTTATCACCTACTGGGGCATCCTCCCTCTACGCATCTTCAGCCACTTCTTCTACTACTAGCAGCTGTTACTACTTCTAGTCATGATCTTCTCCACTATATTAGAGCAACAAAGACCATCACTCCATATTGCGCGCCTGTCCGCGTCCAACCCTACATTTTCCAATTACAGTCTCCCCTATACTTCTACTAATCATTGATAACATATACTCCATCATAAAGGCTAATTGGTGATGGCGGGTGATGATGGTTACTATTGCCAGTTATCTTGCTGTCCTTGTCTGAGATGATCATCGCCTTGCATCCTTTTCGGTAAACCCAGAAGTCATTACGAGCTTTTAGAAAATGTTTGTGGTGCCAGAAAGGGTAACCTTTGTATAACTAATATGAGTTTTTCTTTTGTTGATTTTATTAGTTTGATTTCTGAATCAAAGTAAAAATTAAATAATAATATTCAATACGAGAACCCAGAGTTTGACTACGAGTTCATATAATAATTAAACCAAAGATTTACTAACAAGTTCTAGTTTAAATTAATAATTTGTCATGTTATTATTTTATTTTATTTCTATCAAACTTACAGCTTGACTATGTATCCTACATATACTTGACAATTATTAGAATGTACTACAAAAAATATATTTATTATGTTATTTGGCTGCGTGCTATGTTGGAACAGCTTTATTCCATAACACACTCGCATTTTATTTATTTTCAGAGTTCTGGTCTTGTGTGTGTAACATAGTTGAGAAAGTGAGATGAGTGAAAGACGCAAAAAGTTCTAAGAATTTTATTAATAAACATTATGCTAATAAATATCGTTATCAAAAGAAGCCATAGAATTAACCACAATCGTTATAACTAAAGTACATAAATGGAAAGTATTAAAATAAATAAGTTTTCGTCTCCTGCTCCCGACCAAAGGCAGTTAGAGGAACATCGTGTGATTTTAGTTAAGTCCTTCTCATTATGAAACGATTTGTCACTTTATTCCAAGCTTCATTACACCTTACTTGTGCCAGCTCTTCTTCTTTGTGAGGGGGTTCAGGTACAGAGTACTGCAAGGCACTGGCTGTATGATATCCGTGATCCAGTAGGACATCCATGCAGTTTTCCACAGGAAAAAACAGTCCTTCTTCTTTAAATACTGAAGTACCGACCCTTACCCGTCTTCCGTCCACAAATTTAATGTTACCCAGATCATCTATTGCTATTATTGCCTTGCAGTGTTTTCTGATGCGTCCAGAACACATCCAGAGTGTGTGACCTTTTATAGCAGAATAATTATGAAAGCAGTATGTGTAATCTTTATGCAGAACTAACCTTGAAACAGAACTTGCCTTGTTTCGAGTTGATGTATTTGAATTCTGAAAAAACAGTGTCATTTAAAATAGTTTAAACAACATTATCAAACTTGCAAGTCTACTGATGTTATCGAAAATGAAAAAAACATTTTATACTAACAATTCTATTTTATTTACACAACCATAGCCAGTCGACGAAACCAAAAACTCTGATAATTATAAGTATTCAAATTAAAAAAAAAAGTTCTAGATCCATGCTTTTGTCTCTATCTAATCACACAATTATATTATGATTATATTAATTTCCAAAACAAAAATGCAAAAAATTTACTAATTGGATGTCTATTCAATATTCCATTAAAAATGTCTATCTCGATTGTGATCGTTGAACAACAAAGACCATCACTCAATATTGCGCGCCTCTCCACGTCCAACCCTACATTTTCCAATTCACCTTAATTTTTCAATTTTCCTATATTTCTACTTATCATTGATAACATATACTCCATCTTGAAGGCTAAACGATGGTGGCGGGTGATTATGGCTACTATTGCCAGTTATCTTGCTGTCCTTATCTGAGATGATCATCGCCTTGCATCCTTTTTGGTAAGCTTTGCAACCCCAGAAGTCATTACGAGCTTTTAAAATATGTCGGTGGTGCCAGAAAGGATAACCTTTGAATACTATTATGGGTTTTCCTTTTGTTGATTTTATTGGTTTGAGTTCTGAAACGCAGTAAAATAAAATAATATTATTGAATATTACGATTCCACTAAATCAAAACTAGCGGACCTAGAAAAAGTGTCGTTCTCTCTGCGTTAACGATGATAGAGAAGTGAAAAAGGTGTGTTAGATTGACACAAGCTAGCGAAAGACTAGTTTCAATCCTGTAGAAATTCGCAAAACGTTTTGAAAGCGATTACCCTGTGGCCCAGTCCTTAGTTAGTACGATGGACTGTGGTTCCCCTTTCCACACACTTTCTTCTCGTTCCTTTCTGTATCTAGAGAGATAGAAGTTACTGGAGTCTTGGTGTAAATGAAACAAAGAAGTCACACATCTTTTTGGACGGCACGGTTGGCGCAGTGGTTGAACGATTGACTGCTGCGCTGCGTGTCGCGAGTTCGATTCCCCCACGGAACAAATATTTTTATGGCCTGCAGGTAGTTGTTCTGGGTCTGGCTATTTGTGTATGTAAGTTTAAATGTTTGTAAACGCACCCACGATACCGGAGAAATTCTTAGTGTGGGGCAACGTTTTTATTAAAAAAAAGCTATATTTTGTTAATAATTGACAGTATGGTGATAGATACAGTAATTTTTATTACTCACAAAAATATTTCAATCGTGGTAGATATCAATCTATCTTGACTAGATTAAGAGAGATAGATTACAAGGGCTCGCATAGGTATCTAATTTATAACAGACACAACATTGCGATGATTTCGGATTCGCGGGTACGATCGCTTAGGTTAGGAGACGTGGCCAGGCTGCCACTTCGTTATGCAGGTTTAATTTTCGGGCTTTTGTTATAGCTTCACACTCTCATATATTCTCCATCACAAAACTTAAGCTCTGGCTTCGCATGGGTATGGCTATTAGCGAGGTTTACAATAAAGCCGCTACTGTGCAGTGTGAGCCTAGCCTTACAGGTTTTACTTTTGCTTGACGAACATTTCCAGTGGACATTGTACTTTGTCGTTTTGTCACGCCTATAGGTGTAGCCGTCATACAGTACCAAAGCGTTTCCTTTTTTTGATGTTATGTAGTCGTATTTGTAATCTGAAAAAAATAGTACAGGTCAGTATTTTAGAACTTAGGTGATGCGTTTCGACTACTAAGCAAAAGCACAATCGTAACTTTCTGGGACACCGGCTTAATATTATATATCAAGGGGGCCCCAAGAGCAGTGGTAAATAAAAAAAAAAATGTTAATATAAGCTGGAATAAACTAATAATGAAATAGAAATACAATAATAACTATTTTAATTATTCATTTAATATTTTCTCTTCAACAAAACATGGGCGGTACATGATTATGATACTGATTACTAGATACGATATTATCCCGAGTTTTCAGTATTAGCTTCGCGTTGCAGCGTTTGCTGGTACTAGCCGTGCATAGCTAGTGATGGGTGCCTTTTATAGTAAAATGTTTTTGATATCTGAAAGTATAGTCTTTGTATAGTATCAACGCCTTTCCTCTTCTTGATTGTATGCACTTATAGTCTGAAATTGAAGTTTTTAATTATTTATAAACGAAGACAATTGTTTTTTTCACTTTACCATGCATTTTTCAGCTCAAGGTTAATAAAGGACTATGGGCAAAAATATATGGGAGTTTTGAAGGAATCTTAACAATATTATAATTTTGCTGAAGTGTTTTTCTGGTTTCTTCATTAAATAATAGTCACGACATTAAAGTCCAAGTTTTAAAACACAAGTTAGTTTTAATTGTATTCCTTACATTTTCTAAAAATACACGGTGACTATGTTCTGAAAGTGATGACACGATTCTCTGTTTGTTATCCAACATGATTTTAGCTTTGCATTTACTATGGAAGTGAGACGTGCAAACCCATCGGAATGTGCCTTTCTTCTCTGATCGCGTAGCAAACGTGTAGGTGAACTCGTTCAGCATTATCAGTGGTCTTCCTTTTTGAGATTTTATGAACTTGATGACTGGAAAAAAAAACAAACAATTTAAAGCTCTATAGCTCATAGTTTCGCGCCTGATGTTCAGGAATGATTAGGCAGAGGCGTAGCTATAATATCTTCATCCAGGCTTCGCTAGTTATGTCTCTAGATCTGAATATGTCAAAAGTCAAGATTTTTTTGAACTTTTGTAAGTTCTTGTTTTAGCCAAGGATTCAAACAACTAAATTATTTGATTTAATTTTCATCGCTTTATTTACACATTCTCTTAAAAATACCATCACAGAGATAATACATGGCTGGCGGATGATTATGGTGTCCACGTTTGGAAACAAGTTTCTGTTCAGCATCCAACTGAAGTTCCGCTTTACAATTAAGTTTGCTGTAAGATGTGCACACCCATTGATGAGCGCCTTGCTTTCGGGACAGTTGGCGACGGAAAGAGAAGGTGTAATCTTGGCACAGAAGCAAAGACTGGCCTCTTTCGGATTCAACGAAAGTTATGTCACAATCTGAAACAAATGAGCACGATGAAGGATGTACCGAATGTGCTGTAATGCTAAGCAACAAAAAACATGAAATAAATAAAGAGAAGAAAAAGGCAAAATAATTGTAATAGGTATATACCAACAAGTTTTTTTTATACAGTTCAACTCATTTGATAACTTTTTTACCGTGCGTATCTATTAAAAGTGTGTAAAAATACCTAAGTCTGGAAAATTGTAAACGCAAATGATATAAATAAATCGGTTACAAAGAGCAAAAAAAGTTTTATTTCGTTTTTTGCACAATTAATTTATTCACTTAAAATACGTTACAGAAACAATAGTGGCAAACATCATAAGCAACCATTTTGACAACACTCTAATAAATATAATATATCAAAAAGCAAACCAAATTAAATACTGAATTTAGGATTTTTATTTATACTTTAGACAAATTTTCTTGACGTATAACATAATTAGCAAGGAAGATGATTATGTTCATAATTAGCAGAAATACTTCCTTACACTTGTGAGTAGATCATTTCCAACGAATAGCATTTTTGTTCGATACATAACGATAGCAATCTGTGGTCGTAAATAAGAATTAGTTGTGACCCTTTCCGGAACTCTACGTATTTCAAATCTACCGAATAACAAAATAATTACCGATTTTTTTCATTACACAAATACAAAGAAAGGAAAGAAAAAGCAACAAATAAAAGTACATAGTTATATTCGAAGATATTTCCCTTTACACACAACGTATTTGCCTGGAGGATGATTATGTTCATAATTAGCAGAAATAATTTTATTTTTGTCGTCAGTGACGAGCATAGCCTTGCACTTCTTATTATGGTGAGTAGAACAGAACCAACGAGTAGCATTTTTAGTATTTAAATAATTATGGCGAAAATAGGTGTAGTCATTAAGTAGAATTAACTGCGTTCCTCTCCGGGACTCGACGAACTTAAAGTCGTCTGAAAGATAATGCAATTACAGATTTTATTTTTAGAGTATGGAATCTCAAAGTCGTCTCAAGGTTGGAAATTAGAGGAAGAAAAATCAACAAATAATAATAATTATATGAGGAATTTATTAATTAGGCAGCTGGATCAAGGGCGTGATTCAAAAAGCTGTACTCCTGGACACGGCTCGTATTGTTAGGAGGTTTCTCTCTCTGGAGCCCTGACCGCCGGCAGCTTGGACCCTTTTCCCGATACCGGTGGGCTACAATTTTTTAAATTTATAACTTTTATTTTTATTTTATTTTTTGTAAGGAATATTTAAAAATATAAATAAATAAATAAATTTCTTTATTGCCATAAAAACAGGGTACAGAAAAATGTGAGACCCTGGCTCCAGAGCTAGGTTAGAGTACCTGTATTTCAGGAGCCAATACAAAATATAATTGATTTGTATAGAAATTATTAAAGGAAATAATATGAGGAGTGTAGTATTTATTTTCTCTTCACAAATGTACAGAGTAAGTGCTTAAAAACTATCTTAAGGAAAAGTTTACATTAATTTGTGAGAGACTGGTGCCCGAGATCGGCATATCAAGCAACGCCTGCGGTACAAGTAACCAGGGTCCCACGAAGCTACATGTGTACAAGCCTACATTGGGAATTTTTATAAGACCAAAGTGAATTAACAAAAGTTGATACATAGTTCCTTATATCCGAAAATATTTCCCTTGACATACAATGTACTGGCCTGGAGATGATTATGTTCATAATTAGCAGATATAATTTGATTAAGAACATCAATGACGAGCTTAGCCTTGCACCCCTTACTTTTGTGAGTGAAACAGTACCAAGCGATAAAATTTTTAGCTTTTGTCTGTCGACCGCGTGCCTACCTGTAGTTGTTGATAAGAAGTAGTTGTGAACCTGACCGGGACGTGATGTACTTGAAGTCCTCTGAAAAATAAGACATTGTTTTAATAGTTAAATTAAAAACCGTTTCACCATCATAATCAGTATTTTTAAATCGAATAAACAAAAAAGTGAAAATAAAAATTTCATAAATTATTTAGTCTTGGGAAATAAATGCATTCGCCATTCTGATTTAAATATTAATTATTTATGAATCTTTTTTTTTTACATTCACGTTATCTAACAATATTGATGAAGAGTATTGTTTTCGACTCATTTCCTGGATTTTTATTTTTTTTTAAATATTTGTTATTTTAAATGTATTTATTATCTTCCTAATATAGTTTTAACATTTTTATTATTACATCTGTTTTACAACTGCAAAATAATAGTAAGTGTATGTATGTAGTGAAAAAGCCCTATTCATTTACTAAACAACATCAAGAGATTCAAATAAAATATTAGTGTAGTATACAAGGATCATTACACACACTAGTGCCTATAGTTACAGCACTAATTTACTATGACTACGACTATATTATATGATTCAACCAAATTGATTTACTTTGATGTAAAGGTATTGTAGTTTGGACAACGATACCTAAATTTCATAGCCCACATTGAACGATTCACTTTTAAAAATGTAGTCACACAATTCAATTTGGCTGATACATCCAAAATCTCACTTACAAGTACAAATTCTTGACAGAAACTCAAAAGTTGCTAGTAGTACTTTGTTAGCTGTCACACCTACAACTTCTCTGCAGACTCAATATTATATTTTATTTAAAAAGAGCGCAATCGAACCACCTACAAAACTTAATTAATTTAATACATCGCCTGTTCGATTACATGCAGGTTTTTTTTTGTTAAATCACATCTAGCCGATCTAGACATCAGTCGGCTAGTACTAGTCTTATCTCTACCCAATTCTGATATACACTCCCTTAACCACAGCATATTTATAAGGAGGATGTGTATGTACAGAATTCCCGCTTACATTTCCCTTAGTATCCGTGAACAGTTTAGCCTTGCACTTCTTGCCATTGTGAGAGGAGCATCGCCAATAAGTCGTGCCTTTGATAAAGGACCGATGTACCAGACAGTATGTGTAGTGGTTCAGTAGGATCATATTTGTGCCTGTTCTGGATTTAACGTATTGGACACCTGAAATAATATGTCTGGTCAGTTTCAATACCGATGAAAGAAATCTGTTTACCAATATGTATCTATTTCTAATTTTCATACTGAAGGTAGGATAGGAAGTTAAGATAGATACGTCTGGAGAGAAGAGAGATTATAGTTCACAAAGTTGTCTTCTTCGAAGTTGTATTTCAGTTGTCTAGTACTCATAACACAAGCTCTGCTTAGCTTGAGACTAGACGGCGTTGTGTGATAGTTGTGGAATATTATTTTTTTTTATTATTATTATTTACAAATCTTTAAAGCTTATTTCTATTTTCTTAAAGTTTCCAGGCACGAGGTTACGTGGCGATTTATGCAGCACTTTCGTCATGCAGGAATCGGTCGTTTTCTGCATTCCCGGCTGTCATTTGAAGATCTTTGACAGTCGTTACAGGTAGTCAGTGGCCCAAAAAATCGGACAACCAGTCTTACAAAGAGGTATCGTATTACCCAGTACTACCTGGGTTGTGGAGGTCAGATAGGCCGTCCGGTTAGACTGGAAGCCGACCCCCAACATAGTTGAGAAAAGTCTAGGCAGATGATGTTAATCATCTCCAGATGTACTAGACTAATAATACCAGAAAACTAGATTAAGCCACTCATTTGAAGTTCGTGTCTTGCAGATTGGTTCCATAATCAAGTGTTTTTTTAATACCTTAGTTATAAATGAGCATATAAAAAACATTTATGTTACTGATATAATTCAAATTGAAGATTAGTCCTAAAACAACACTACAACGTTATGATTCCCTTTTTTTTAAATATACAAATATTACAAAATATAAGTCAACAAATCCTATGTGATCGTCTTAGAGAGGAAGCAAACCTTATTCTTACTGATATCTCTAAACTACGGCCTAAAAACATTCACATACAGGGACACACACCCGTCTGAGGGGTTCAACTAATTTGGTAATTTTGTTGCTATAGACCAACCAAGCAAGCAAGTAGTGACGTATGTAACCACCTTTACAGATATATTAACTTGCAACGTCATCAGACGTGTGCAGTGTCAGATCTTTATGTACTGTCCACCGTGGATACAGTATTTAAATTAAATTAAATATTTGTGTATTTATGGCAACTAGGCCCTATTGTTAGTAACATTGTTCTTAAAAACTATTGTTAGTAAACAAAAATAAGCAAAATACAAAAAAACAAAATTATTAGGTGTGGGGTCTTCTGACCAGTACCTCCACAGCGTGCGACAACCAAGGTGCGTCGTACTTCTCCATCAACATACTTAGGATGCTGTTAGAACTAGACCGCGCTCTTGACAAGATGGAATTTGTTTTTTTGCGCATTATGGCGTAAAAATCATCAGTATGCGCAAACGAGAACATACCGGATGCACTACAATAGCGCGGCAGTCCCAACAGCATTCTGAAGCAGTTATTATATTGAATACGCAGGGCGTCTAGCGACCTCTTAGTGTGCCTTTCCCACAGGCCGCTCGTGTAGAATGATTGGCAATATGCTTTAAACAGCGTAATCTTAACCCCAATACTACAACGAGCGAACCTGTGTATCAGCATGTTGGCCCTGACCGCTCACGATCTATATCTTCATCGTCTCTGAGATCTCCGGTTAAGAAGTGTCCCAGGTATTTAAATTTTACAACTCTTTTGAGTGGCATCCCGTTCAGCATTACTACTGGGTCGCTGTGTACACGTCTACCGGAGGCCTCAAAAACCATGTATACACTTTTGTTTACATTGTAGAGAAGCCCATGACTAGTGACATACCGCTCGCACACGCGTAACAACTCCCTGATCAAGCCGGCCGTCGGGCCCAGGACGACATGGTGCTTCCATGTCGTCTGCATAACTTAAGTTATTTACACAAACGTTGTCTATCCAGCATCCGACACGCATACTGCTGAGCCCGGCGACCAGCCCGTTTATGTACAGGTTGAAGAGCTTCGGGGAGGTCAAACCACCCTGCCTCACCCCGCACTCCAATCTGAACGTTTCGGACAGAGACCCTCCCCATCGAACACAATTAAGCTGATTAGTGTACCAATACTTAAAGATCTCCAAGAGTTCGATTGCTATTCCCGCTTCCTTCATCTTCTCCCATAGGACATCATAGGCCACAAGGTCAAACGCCCTGGAAAGGTCAAGGAAGCAGGCATAAATGGGGGTGTTTCTATCCGTGTAGTATCGGACAGTTTGCTTGAGGCCAAGAATTGCGCTTTCAGTGGATAGCTTGGGCCTAAACCCAAACTGTGCGTCATGTAACTGTAAAATATTACCTAATTCTTTATCAAGCAAACTGTCCAACACTTTCGCTATTACAGTGGCAAGCGATATCGGTCTGTAGTTGGATGGATCAGAGATATCACCAGTTCTGCTCTTAACAATGGGGACCACCACTGTTTTCATCATGTTTGTTGGCAAGTACGAGTGACTGATATTTAGCTGGAGGGTGACTGTGTTCGTTCTCAAGGCCAACAATGGCGAATTTCTCATCCAACTTTAGCTTAGCGTTACAACCTCTACAGTTATGTGTGGAGCAGTACCAATGGAAGTATTTGGTCTTCTTGCATTGATTCTTGCAGTAGTAAGTGTAGTCGTTGAACATGGCCAGATGTTTCCCGGAATATCGTGATTTCGCCAGCAGAATCACTGAAAAGAAAAACTGGTGAATCAACAATCAATCGATCTGGTAATCTGGTGTTATCTTTGAGCAATTTATTTTCAAAGTCATTTCCTTAGAATGTTGGCCAAATACAGCTCAAGTTCGACAGGAAGCAGTTGATAAATTAGCGAAACTTCGGAGTGACTGCATTCGAAGTTATGCCAGCACAATCATGATGACTAGACTTTGTTATGAAAGTGTTAGTGAGCTCTGAACCTTTTAAATTTTTTTAACCTGAATTTATGGTCAGTAAAAAACAAAATATTCATCACACCAAGTTTAATACACATATTTATGTACTTTTAAGTTGTCAAGATAACTTACTGTATGTAACAGAATAGACGTTTTAAGATTCACATGGCACTCTTGGATTTTGAAACACTTTCTACTTTCTACGTAATTTTAATTGAATGTGGATTATTAACTATTTATTAGATTTTAGGCCTCCTTTGAATTACGTATGTAAAAGTCAAATTTTACGTTTCAATCAGTCTATGATTGCCTTTTATACACGTCAACTTGGACATTCATGCATTACAATTCGGATGCAGCAACTAGAATAAATCGTGTTAGCATGAAAACGTATTATCACCGTCGTCCAATCCATAAATTGAATTTCTGTGACTTTAGCTCATAATGATTTAATTTGTTTACCATATTTTATTACCATTTTATTTTATTCATTTTTTTGTTCCACTGTTCGTCTCTGAATGATACCATTATTTTCGCACTAGAAACGTGAGATCGCAGTATTATTTATATGTTCCTTTTTTGGCAAATATTTTCACTTAATACATTTATTGAAAGATAATATTACAAAAAAAAAAAAAAAGTTGTAGTATAAGTACAGAATATAAAATAAAAATCTTAGACAGAATTCTGACTTACAGATCACCTGAAAAAGAATAATAAATTATGTTCATGTATTTATTTATGATATTACAAAAACTACAACACTTGCCCATAACAGCTTGACATAAAAACCTATAAGAATAACAAATTTTGGAGGCGCATGAATGTGTTCCAATTTAGCTCTGACCAGGAGCCGAGGATCACTGTTGGCAGTGATCAGTTGAGCTTTGCAGATGTGTGCGGAAGAGCAACTCGAAGTATCAGTGAGCGGACGACGCCAGTGACAGTATAATGAGGTCCCGTTTACAGTAGCAAGCATTGCTCCTGTAACGTGGGTGCGTTTACAAACTTTTAAACCCACATACATGAACAGCCAGATCCGGAACAACTACCCGTAGACCATACAAATATTTTTTACGTGCAGGTAGAAAATGGTACTCATTCTAGCTAGACATCATTGACCTTTGGAAATGACTAATTTTGATTACAGCTTGATATAACATCCTTGGGCAATGACAAATTTTGTGGGCGCATGGCTCGTGTGATTCATTCTAGATTTTATCAAGGTCCTGGAAGAAGGAGTCTCTTCATTAGTGATGAAAATCTGAGCTTTGCAGGGCCAACCGAAGGAGCATCTCCAATTGTTTGAGAGCAGACCTCGCAAGTAACTATAACAAGGTAACTATTGCTACTTTTTTGCCGTTCTGTTTCTTAGCCCATTTCACTGAAAAAGAGTAAAAAATAATTCTAGGAGATAAAGATTATACTTTCTCTTGTATGAACTATAAGAATATTTAACACCTTGGCAAGATTATTTCTTTTGTCAGTCAGTAAGGTGGTAGCGAACATTCATATAAATAACCTTTATTAGGCAAACATAATTTTATTGTAAAAACACGATAAACGTATGATTAAAGGTGCTCTGAGAGATTCTTAACTAACTGCGTTTGGGAGAAATACGAAACTGCGCCGGAGCCCTGTGTCTTTACCCATCTCACTGTAAATAATGAGGAGATTTCGATTTTACCATCTAGAATATTCTGAAAATCTTTTTAGCATTGAATACTATATGTTTTGTGTAAATCTCTTTCATTATTTAACGATGATAACGTTTTGAGTGTGCTACAGCACATAAGCGAAGTAAAAATAAAATAAAACAACCACATTATTACGTAATACATTATAATTTTCAGATTGAATGGATTGGAAATCTACGAAAAATCACAAACCATCTACAATATAATACCTGCAACAAATCTAAATATTGATATGTAAGAAATGAAATGACTCTTTGGCTAAGATTTGTACTAGATAGGTCAATAGACAAGTTTTATTATTAAAACTACTACATTAGTTATAATGCAAATGACTAGATGTAATAATATGAATCGACAACGATACAAATGTCTACTCCACTAATTCCCTGATCCTTATAAGCGAATCGACATAAATATGAGATGAATACATTCTCTGGCAAAACAAACGAATATAGGTCTAGCCAGTCAGAGAGATGATTGTCAGCAAGGATTCGTTTCATTCACTATTGTGATCTCTCTGACTGCCTCATTGGACAGGTCTTTAAGGTATTTTGAGGATTACAGGTGTGATTTTATATTTAATTAATAATGTTATTTTGATCTCTAGAATTTCCAAATACTAGCCTTAAGGCTGGATTTCATTATTATTAATGGACTTGCTCTTTTTGCATCCTTATTATATTGAAGAAATATAGTTATCCTGGGCCTCTTTACCTAACCATTCTGGAAATACAGTCATCATCATCATCATCATCATTTCAGCCGAAAGACGTCCACTGCTGGACATAGGCCTCCCCCAAGTGTCGCCACATTGACCGGTCCCGTGTGACTCGCATCCAGCGGATCCCTGCAACCTTCACCAGGTCATCGGTCCACCTAGTGGGAGGCCTTCCAACGCAGCGCCTTCCGGTTCGCGGTCGCCACTCCAGAACTTTTCGGCCCCATCGGCCATCCGTTCTGCGAGCAATGTGCCCTGCCCACTGCCACTTCAATTTGGCTATTCTTCGGGCTACGTCGGTTACCTTGGTTCTCTTGCGGATGTCCTCATTTCTGATTCGATCACGCAAGGAAACTCCGAGCACAGCCCTATCCATTGCCCTTTGGGTGACTTTAAGCCTTCTGATAAGGCCCATTGTGAGCGACCACGTTTCGGTCCCGTATGTAATCACTGGCAACACACACTGGTCATAGACTTTCGTCTTGAGACACTGCGGTAAGTTGAACGAGAAGATACCACTCAACTTCCCGAACGCTGCCCAGCCGAGTCGGATTCGACGATTGACCTCTTTCTCGAAGTTAGATCACCTAACTGGATCGTTTGTCCAAGGTAGACATAATCGTCTACAACTTCGAGTGTAGAGTCTCCGATCTTGATAGGAGTGGGTGTTACATGGGTATTCAACATGATTTTGGTTTTGTCCATGTTCATTTTAAGACCCACTTTTTCGGAAGCTCTACTAAGGTCACCGAGCATTGTACTGAGGTCCTCCATGGTCTCAGCCATGACCACTATATCTTAGGCAAACCGAAGGTGAGAGATGTACTCGCCATTGACGTTGATGCCTAGCCCTCTCCAGTCCAGAACCTTGAAGATATCCTCCAATGCAGTGGTGAACAGTTTCGGAGATATGACGTCTCCCTGTCTTACACCTCGCTGCAGAAGGATAGGTTCCGAGGAAATACAGTAGCTATGTTATAAATATCAATAATAAAATGAATTTATCTTCACATAAAACCCGTCAGTAATTCTAAAAGTTGGCGGCTTATGATTATGCTCCAGTTTAGATTTCAGGACCGTTCGTTGTGCTGGGTCGGCTATGTTAGTGATCATCATCCTCGCTTTGCACTTCATCCCGCTGGTACAAGTCCAGGTGCTCTTGTACATATTCTGTTTGTGGCAGTAGAATGTATATCCGTCCACAATGACCAGTTCTTTGCCGTTTGATTTTTTTACCCATTGCAGTTGTCCTAAAATATAAACAATTACTGATTAATATCATAGGTTTTAATCCTACGTGCTTAGCCTTATAAATCTATAAGACTGTAAATATTGTGATATTATTATGAGTATGGAAACAGAATGTATTGCCATACAGAATAGCTAGCTCCTACCAATTCTGTTTTGTCACCCAGGATAATGAAATTGATCAATACAACCGTAACAAATTTTCGTTTTTTGGCTTTTATAGCTATTTTCAGTATGGCCGCAGTGTATTTTGAAAGTTTTAAAGATAGCAGGGAGCGTGGAAACAAACACAAACTTCATCCAATTCAAGTTTATTGATTTAGAACTAAAAATATAAAGAAAGCAATGCAAAATGAAGGAGAGGAACAACAGGTTTCTACCGACCCTTCATACGTACATACTTAGGACCTGAAATGACATTCTGATCACATGGCATGGTCTCCTGTCGTTAATCTTTATTTACTTTTCAAATGATCTAAGTACAGCATAAAACAAAACTAAATGTTCTTCTTCTTAGTTGATATTTCAAAGCTGGCGATCGATGTGTGTGGGTCAATGAGGCCGATACGACCATCCTTTCCACAGGTATCATATGAGGCGTTGTGACCGGCTGAGCTTCGCATGTCTTGCCTAAACTGCACAGCCAAGTCCAATTGCGGCGAGCAACTTTTTTACGGCATGTGAATGTGTATCCGTCTACTATAGCAAGTTCCTTCCCGTCCATTTTATTCGCCCATCTCACTGAAACTAATTTAATTACATTTTCATACTACTATTTTTGAGCGGACGGAAAAGTTTTGCCTCGGATTTAGGTTGAAGCAGCTAAAATGACAGATTCGTAAGAGACTCTGCGCTGCGAGTAAATGTGGTGCTGTTCCTCAAACCACGTGGTACCAATATGGTATCCTGTGGGCAGATTCAATGTAGAATATTGCCATTGACACAATAAGAAGAATTGAGAACGTGAGGGGGGGCGGCTATGTCCAGTAGTGGAAGTTTTCGGTTGAAATGATTATGAGGATCAGCAATATTGAGGAAAAATATACATATTTCACCCCACGTATTCTTATTAATTTTTCGTACCTAAAACAACATTTAGCATTTTCCAAACATTATTTATTGTTAAAACACGCATAGGAACACAACACTCAGTAATATACAAATGTGAGATCATTTAAATAGGTAGTAATTTGCAAACATTTAACATACAGTACAGAGTAATTCAATACCTACAGCTAAACATGTTTAAATGTATGACTAGGCTCTTAATTCTACATGTAAGGAAAAATAGTTAATTCATACATATAATATCATAGCTTTAATCAAAACTGAATTTTGTACCTAATGTAATGCGGATGTTAGGCAGAGGTGTACCTAATAGTACATGGGCATAAAAACTACACACAATACAGGCGTGATGTTATGTTATGTACTGTTACCATGACTTATTTTTTTTCACTTCACATTACTAAACCAGTTTATTTTCATTCATTTAAAATTAATTTTGACTTGAATGTGGCTAAATTTGCATTAACGTAAACACAACGTACAACTAGAAACTTCCTGTATATAATAAATATTGTTTACGAATGTGTTATTTCCAGAACAATAAGTCAAAACTTCATGACAGTCGCTACAAAGTAGAACAAGCCTAAACAAAGAGAAGATAATTACCAACTACGTACATATAAACTCACAACACTACTTAACAGAATAATCAATTCCTTAGTATTGACTCTCAAGCTACTTCGTAATTTTAACACTTTCGTCTTTTTCAGGAATTGCTTTGAAGTAGTATCGGGACACAGCACTCAGGCGCAGCGGGCCGTTGGTACCTATAGGTATCTAGTTTTTTCAGAGACATGCGCGGCCCTACAAACTATTAAACTAGTCATGCATAACCTCCGCCTTTCTTTCTTGAATCTCCTTTTTTTTGTTAAGAATGAAGCGCACGAGTGCCATATATACAGCCCTTTATAATCTAACATTTCTGCCAGAAGTGTTTAGAACGAGTAGCTTTTTGAGTTGAAACCAGTAGTGTTGCTGCGGTCTGTTGTTGCGGATGGGTGACAATGTCGGTGCCGTCACATGCGGAGTTATAGCTCAAATACACATTTCAAACGTAAGTAAACGTTAACTACTAATTACAATTTACAATAATACCCATTACTGATACAATATTTAGGAGGTTCGTGCTTGTGTTCCAGTTTCGCTGACAGCACAGTCCGACGCGATGGTTTCGTTTGCTTGGTGATCTCCATCCTGGCATGACAGTCCCCTCCATAGGTACAGTTCCAGATCTTTGTAGACCTCTTCAAACTCTGCTTGCGACAGTAGTAAGTGTAGCCGTTCACTAGTGCCACTTCTTTTCCGTTGAGTCTCTTCATGAATTTTACTGTAAGATTTTTTAATGTGTTAATAACGACGTGAAATATTTGATCTGCACACATGTGAGTTTGTTGCATGCATAAAAAACATGCAAAGCGTGCTAGGATAACAAGGATGGCTATTATTATGTGTTTCGTGTGAATCTTAATTCAGTAGATCTAGAGTGACCGCATCCTATACCTACGGACGATGATACAATTAACAAGCTTAAAAAAAAATTGAAATCGCATTATGCAGAAAACTATACAATACGAATGTGTAGATTCAACGAAGTCGTATTAAAAATGTTTCATGTTTAAACGTCTTTATTTTCTTGACGAAGTCACGGATTAAAGTTAAAAAACTATGCGTTTAAAGCATTTTTTTAACACCACGTACTTGAGGTTACACTATCAGTTATTTGATTTACAACATTACGCCTTGGGGGAGGTCTATGTCCAGCAGTGGACGTCTTTCGGCTGAAATGATAAAGATGATGATGATTACGCCTTTTAATAATTTTGTTACTTTGTCCATATTTTTTATTTACACTTTTTAGGTTCCGATGCGAATTGTATTTAGGACTCACTGACAAAAATAATTGTAATATAATTATCCTCATTATCATTTCAGGTGAAAGACGTTCACTGCTGAACCCATGTGCAGCGAGCTTCTGCGACCAAGTCGTCATCCACCTTGTGAGGTTACGACGATATAATGACGTAAGGCATGTTGCCTTACGTCAATATATTTTAACATAAAATCCATTAACAATCATAAACGTGGGCGGTGGATGTCTGTGCTCCAGCTTAGCAGATACAACGCGCCGCTTCAGAGGATCAGGCTCACTGCAGGTAATCAGCCTGGCCTTACAGAGCCATCCACTGGTGCACGTCCAGATCTTCGTCTTGGCGTTGTTCTTGTGACAATAGAACGTGTAACCGTTCACCATCGCCAGTTTTTTGCGGCTCCTCTTCATCATCCATTTTACTGAAATAGAGTTCATTGTTTAAAGGATATAAGTTAGCCAGAAAAAAGAAACTTACGTATCTTTACCGATTGCAGCGAAGTGCAATGAATGTTTTGGTTGGCAAGTCTACTTAGGTACTATTTTCAGCCCAACAGTTATATTTTATTTTAACTTTATGAACATCGGTGTGTTACCGCATGTCATTGTATTACCCGTACATGTTCAAGAAAATTAAATACAACTAAAACAAAAACAATATTTATTGCCTTTAAACAAAATTACAGTGTAGTATTTCTTTATGTCACAGTTGTACAGAGTATTGATTTTCCTTGTAACTATATCCGGTTTTACCTATATTTACAAAATAATTAAAGCCTTCTTAATGGTTATGCGCGTTTTTAAAGCAAACCATGACGCCATTGACGGTATATACAACTGATCTACACCCTGAAGCTCTCCGAATACAACGCCAGCGTGTTTTGTGCCCTTTCACCGGACCACCTTGATTGAACCGATACGGTCCCATATTGAGACACGGATTGCCACGACTGGTTGAGCCGAATATCAGCTCGAATTCTGAAGAGTAAAGAAAAGCAAATATTAGTTTTCTTTATTTTATGACCTGTTTCTCCTTCATAAAAAGTTTCGAATCAAAATCTTTTGAATCTGTTGATCTTCTAAAACAAAAATATTTGAAACTGCTAAGAATCGTAGATGTTTTGTTTTTCAATGACAAATCGGCACAGTAACGAGTAGGGCTGTAATCAGCCACTCATCATTGGCTCTCTCCTATCCGGATTAACTATTTAGTAATGAAAACAAAACACGATTAATTTATCATAGTCGTGTTATTGAGAAACCACTTCATCATTACCAGTGCCACAATTTTACACCCGAGCCGTCTGCGTGTACACGACCGCGCCATTTCGGAGTCCTTGCACTTCCGCGCCAGTTTAGACTGATAGCTAAGTATTTAGAACCAACACAGGATAACCATTCTACGTCACATCAAATATAGATCCTGTTTAACTGAAACAGAAAATAAGTGGACATTTAAAAGAGCCTTTATAGGTAAGAAGCTCACCCGGTATCATTTTTTAATAAAAGGAAACTTATTTACTAAGCAACAGTTAGTTTATTAACGTAATATATTGAGTAGGTAATGAAAAAAAATACAACTTAAAAAATACTAGTATATATTTTTGGACACTTAATTTTTTGCAGTATTAATGAAACACATAAGCAAATTCATTGCCATTACTTATTCTACATACACATTATAAAGCATATGATAATAACTACAAGTATCATAATTATTACTTTTAAATAATAATTGAGTTTTAAGCATGGCTATGTTCTTTCTTATGTGAAACTATTACATTGTCAATAGTGACGATAACTGATTTACACCCCGATGGCGTCCGAGTACAGTGCCATCGCTGCTTGGACCCTTTATACTGACTAGCGCGATTATACCGATAGGGACCGAAGATGATCATAGGGTTGCCACTCCTCGTCGCGCTGAACACTGGCTGTACTTCTGTAGCTGTAAAACATCAATGCATTGTTCCGTAAGTGTCTGCGTAATGGTTTGCAGGTAGCGGTCCTTAGACCCAGCAGTGAAAACAAGAAGATTAAGAGAGCACATTTTGATTGGCGCTATCTTTTGATTTGTTCAATTATGAACGAAACAAACATATTTACCACTTGCGATAATTGCACAGAAACTGTTTGAACTTATTTTAATTGAAACCAATAGGTGATAGTGAAACATTTATTTTTGACATATTCAATATTTACTAAGTCTAACAAACAGTCACTAAACACAGCATTAATACTATATCATAAAAAAGAATTTAATTAATAAAGAGGTTCAATAAAATAGTCTCAATGATTGTGTTCAGTCTTATGGCTAATAATTTGACTATTAAAAGTAATTATAGTAGATCGGCACCCGTATGGGTACCGGGTACATGTCCATCGCACTTTGGCTCCTTTGCAACTTAAAACCCGATTATACCGATAGGGACCAAGAATGATGACAGGATTACCACTATACGTCGTGCTGAAAACTGGCTCCAAGTCTGCAATACGACATACAATCATTATTATAAAAATGCTGAAAACTATTCTGTGTTAACTGTTTTATTGGGAAAGGGACTGGTGGAACAGTTGTCAAAATTAAATCTATTTCATTTAAGAAAACGTTTATTTATAGCAAATTTTTCAACACAGCATGAATATTCACAGTAAACAGAAAATACCCTAGTGGTTATGTTCACTTCTATGGTGAGCCATGACACTGTCGATAGTTACGATAGTAGATCGGCATCCCCTTGAGGTCCGGGAACATGTCCATCGCACTTTGGCCCCTTTACAATTATATTAATCCGATTATATCGATAGGGACCAACGATGATGACGTTATTGCCGCTCCTCGTCTTACTTAAAACTGGCTGCCAATCTGTAGAAAACATAAAGTTTTCATTTTTTAAGCATTTACTCATATCTACAGTAGCAAGCCTTACATTTGTAACAAAACATCAAAACAGGAGCATGTAACTTACTATCTAAATAGTTCTAGAATGAAATCAAAATAATAATATTTTTTTAAACAATACCCTTTATTCAAAGCATTAATACTAGTGATTATGTTTATTACTATGGCTAACAATCACACCGTTAACAGTTACGATAGCAGATCGGCATCCCGATGCGATCCGGCTACAAATCCATCGTATTCTGGCCCCTTTACACCTACTAACACGATTATATCGATAAGGACCAACGATGATCACAGGGTTGCCACGCTGTGACGTACTGAACACAGCACGTGTATCTGTAAAACATAACCTGTTCGGAGCCACGTCCGGAATTTGCGGATTGACCGATCTTACAATAAAACTACACTTCAATGGTTATGATCAGGCTTATGTCTTACTATGACATCGCCTACGGTGATGACATTCGATCTACATCCATAGGAGTTCCTATTACAATACCAGCGGCGTGATGCTAATGTCCCACTACTGTTACTCTTTCTCTGGTTATACCGGAAGGATCCAAGAATTAGCACAGGATTCCCTTGATTTGTACTGAAAACCGGTATAGTCTACAAATAAAGTTTAAATGTTAGTTTAACTTTCGCCATTGAAGTCGCCGTCGTTGACATGGCACATTGCTTGGAGAACTTGGGTGTCTCATCTAAACAAGGAATGAATGATGAATAAGGTAGGTGTCAAATATTTACTTACCCATTAAGACTACTTAAATGAAAGTTTTAGATCATTTTATAACACACACTTTTTAATAGATTTGAAGTACAAGACAATTTCGTTTGTGTCCGATTGTAAACATTATTTACTTATATTCATCCGGACCAAGTCAAACATAATAAACTAATAATAAATCAGTTCTTTGAAAACTCTTTGACTTTGAACGTCAGTGGTTATGCATATCGTTCATAAGACTAACGAGGAGATTATTGAAAGTCACCACACTTGCTCGGCACCCACTTTTGTGTCTCATACAGTACCACCGAACTCTGGGCACGGCTTGACAACGATTCTTTTGACTATACTTGTAGCTTCCCAGAAAGATCACAGCATTCCCTTGCGCCGTCACGCCGAAAACTGGCACTGGATCTGAAATATAATGACGCGTAATGTCAGTAATAACTATGTTTAGTGTTTTGAATAATTTTGTTGTTGATAGTGGAGGAAAGCTGGAAAATATTACATTCCAACGAGTAACGAATGGGTAGAATAAAAACCAACTTTAGTGAGCCTAGTTCAAGCTTTATGACTGACAAAATGAACTCGATTGCGCTAAAGTCACGAAACGGCGCTAGTTCAGTTTCAGTACAAATTAAAGGATACGTTAACGCGATTGGATCGGATAAAAAATCACACTAGGACTTGTGTTTCCTTCATGAAAACTTTTTAGCTTTCATGCACTGGAATCGACAAGCATTTGATTTAGATGTCCATATTGGCCATGTTTACACACAAAGGTAAATACTGGCACTAAGGCTTCTGTTTCCTTCATGAAAGTTTTTAGTACTCATATACTTTTTATACATTTAGGATTCCAGAGGCGTCACAGAATTCCAATTCCTTGTCGAGCTACTATTACATATTTGTTATAAATAAAAGGTCTGGTCGTTTTGCTAAGAATTAGGTCGAAGAAAAACAGTTTTTAATGAATCGCAGCATATTTTATTTTATTTATGTAAATGTTAGTATGAAATCTTACAGGCTTACATCTACTTAACTTACATCTTCCTTCCACAAAAATATTGGCCTGTACTCCTAAAGTTAATAGCAAAAAACTAAAACCCGACTACTGAAAAATCAAGCTCAAAAAACTATGAAACAAGAAAATATTCTCGTCTGAAACTGTTATGTAGGTACCTACTAACCATTCAATATTCATTGTCTATTTGAATAAAAAACTTACACGTTACATAAATTATAATGTATTTAAAAAAAAAGTTTAGTTATGTTCAGAGGATAGCCGTGGTTGTATCCCACTTTGTCCTAAGGTTTATGATTCCTTACAGCTGTTAGAATGTATTGTTTTTTAGAGTAGGTAGGTCATTTGTCAAGATATGATAAGTAGTTCAGAAGTGAGAAAATCATAACCCTCCTTTTTGCGTCGCCATAGTCGGGTAAAAACGTACCAAACTACAGTGAACAGACTACTGAAAGTTCGCTGTTATTAAGATCAATAAACGCTACGCTACGCTACGCTAGCACCTAAACAATTAATCTTATTTACATAGTGTTAAAACAAATGACCTGCACTACTTACATAATTAACCTTACTAACGTTTTCTATTCGATAAAGATGAATACGACACACACGTAGTTCAAAAGGCCTTCGTAAGCAGTCATCGTCAAAAAGCTACTTCTATTAAAATCATGACTCTTCTTTACCTTGGTAAGTTTAATGGTATTTTTTTGCAATTTATAAGCTATATCTCCAACACCATTTAACTATATATAAATAACTAATCTTAATGGTTATGTCCTCTCCTATGGCTAACAATCACACTGTCAACAGTAACGATAGTAGATCGGCATCCCGATGAGGTCCGCGTACATTTCCATCGCACTCTGTCTCCTTTACAACTAGTAATCCGATTATATCGATAGGGACCAACGACGATGACAGGATTACCGCTCTTTGTCTTACTGAAAACTGGCAGCATCTCTGTAAAAGAAAACAAAGTTTTCAGTTTATAACCATATTTACTCTTATCTACAGTAGCAAGCCTTTTTTTTTCAGATTGGAAATCATCAAATGACTCCTCCCGCACTGGGCGGAGCGGAAGGGAGTGTCAGACTTGTACTGACTAAAACCCATCCATGTTCCTTCTTAGCCTTTGTGTTTCAGGACCGCGGTATGTCTTTAGAAAAGTTTCGCAGCCCCGGACAGTAGCAAGCCTTACAATTTAAACAAAGCAGCAAAACAGGAACAAGTTACATACTATCTAAATAATTCTGGAATTAAATCAAAATAACTATTAATTTTTGAACAATACCCTTTATTTAAAGATGTAATACTAGTGATTATGTTTAACTGGTGGTTTTATTATGTTTCTAACAATCACGCCGTTAACAGTTACGATAGTAGATCGGCACCCCGACGCGACCCGGCTACAAATCCATCGCACTCTGGCCCCTTTACAAGTACTAACACGGTTATATCGATAGGGACCAACGACAATCACAGGGTTGCCACGCTGTGACGTACTGAACACAGCACGTGTATCTGTGAAACATAAACGTATTGTATAGTTTTGTGTTTAGTTCATTAAAAGTATACCATCACATAGAAATGATTTGTAATTATCTTGAAATAAATATTGTGGAGACGAGGTACGGGTGGAGTTAGAGAGGGAGGATAAGAACTGTTACTTTTAGGTAAATATTTATTTAGGTATAGCATAAGTAAGGGTTTATAAACCGCACTCCATAATTTATTCATTAAATTATCAGCCATAAAATACAAATACATTGTAAATATGTTTCACACGAGATTGAACTGCAAGTAACATTATTTTTAACCCTTAACGCAAAAAGAGGGGTGTTATAAGTTTGACCGCTATGTGTGTCTATGGCACCGTAGTGAATGATTTGATTTGATTTGATTTAAGCGATTGAACCGATTTGGATGCGGTTTTTTTTTACTGAAAGCTAGTGTCTTGTCAATGGTTCTTAGATATGTTTTATCAAAAGGTGGTGCCACATAACACACAACAACAAAACATACCTAAGAACAGCATCAGCCATTTACTGGATATGGGGGGTGAAAGTGGGTATGAAAAATCGAATATTTACAAATATACCCCATTGGGGTAGTAATTAATGACAGCGCATTATGTCTATATTACAATTAGACATGTTTTATCTAAATCGGTTCAGCCATTTTAGACATGGGGTGAAAATGGTGATGAATAATCGAATATTTTCAAATGTACCTACCCAAGTGGCGTATCAAATGAAAAGGGCATTATGTGTTTATTACAAAAAACTGTACGTTTCATTAAATCGGTCAAATTGTTAAAATGTTCCTCCTAACATTTAAATATCTACGATAATAAGTTAATCTATTCAGAATTACAAACAAAAACACTCACAAATGTAAATTATTTTACAAAACAAATTTATACGAAGTTTAAAAAAAATAAAAAAATTAAATGTAATGTCTGAATAAAATCGTTTTGCTAAGAATTATTTCGAAGAAAAACCGTTTTGAATGAATCACAGAATATTTTATTTATGTATTTGCTCTCATGAAATCTTACATCTACATAACTTACATCTAATAAACCTTTACCTAGTTTTGCTACTAACAAGCTTCTACAAAAATATCTGCCTATATTCCTACAGTTAATAACAAAAACGTACCAACGTACGGTGAGCAGACCACTGAAAGTTCGCTGTTATTAAGATATTATATAAAGCTTGATCAATAAACCTACGCTAGCACCTAAACAATGAACGAATGATTTACATAGTGTCAAACCAAATGATAAATTATTTATTAATGATTATGCTCTTTTTTATGGCTAACGACGATATCATCGAAAGTTAGGATACTTGATCGGCAACCACGTGAGTACTTATTGCAATACCACCATATTTTAGACCCTTTACTATTTTATTAGTTATCCGATTATATCGATAGGATCCAAAGAAGATCACAGGGTTTCCATGCATAGTCGTGCCAAAAACTGGCTTTGGATCTGAAACAAAAATTAGTGTGAGTCTCATGATGTAAGTGGCCACGTTTATTGCAGCGTCAGAGGGGTTGTTCAGTACGGATTGTCAAGGGTTTAGTCTCAATCATTATGTCCAGAGAATTATTTTAGTTCGAGATTACTTCGACAAAGACTGACATTACTACTTTAGTTTACTTCATAAAGCTTTGTCGAATATCTACCACATTCCTTCTGGGATTTTATAATACTCTTCCATTGTTTTAACGATTCTTTTATATATACATAGCATTAAGAAAAAAACAAACAGATTTGTTAATAGCGTATCATTTGATCAAAATGCATACATAAACCATGAATTAAAGGAAAAATAAATAAAATTGTGTTTGGTTTTTATTCATTTAATGATTATGTTCGGACTTATGGCTAATTATAATCCTATCAAAGGTAACAACACTAGATCGACATCCATAGCTTTTTCTATTACAATACCACCGAGCTTTAGCACTTTTACAACGACCTCGAGTATACCGGTAGGGTCCTAAAATCAGCAGTGGATTCCCATGCCTTGACGTACTGAATACTGGTAATAGATCTGAAAGCAAACGTCAGAATAAGGTAAACATTTGTATGATATGACACTTTTACATATATAACGCAACCGATGATGAGATGTAGAATCGTGGACGAAGCACAAGGCACAAAATTATTGCGAAAAAGTACCAACTGGTCCTCATCGGCATTAGTAGTAAAGAGGGTAACTCAACAGTTATAAAGAGTCCCTACAGGAAAGATTTTCACTTTCCTCCTCATTCTGCTGGACTTTTTGTAAAATAGACCTGGTTACCATATAAATGATCCAAAAATTACATTTTTTTATTCAGATATTTCACGAAACACGTTCAGTTGTCTTTTAAGAATATTAAAACAGAAATAAAACAACTGCCACTTTTGAATACATTGCAGATATTTTAATAGTTATGGTCAGGCTTACAGCTAACTATAATTACAGTAACGACACTGGAGCGGCACCCACTGGGGTACTCATCACAATACCACCGCGCTTCCTCTTTAGATCTATTTTGACCGATTGCACCGGTAGGGTCCTAGCGTCATCACAAGATTCCTATTCCTTGTCGTGGTGACAATAGGCCTAGGACCTGAAATAAAACGATAGTGTCAAAAACATCTCAATGCACTAACCGTAGAAGGGTCAACCCGAACAAAACCGTGATCTACTTGCGCGACCCCTGAGACATGGGATCACGATTTTTCAACGTCGTTTCTTTCGATAACCTCTCTATAGTTCATAACCATAATTCCTCGTAAGAACCGAAAATGACATTATTATTAATAAATTAAAAATGCACACGCCAGTGTATTAAGATTTTTTTTTTACTGAAAATATTGTACTTATTCTACAATGACATTAATTTTCTTACAGCGTATAATATTTTTTCAATAATAATATACGTAGATATTAGAGCAGGTGTGATGTGAACAATCATTCAGATTCAGCATTCAGATTATGATTATGTACCACGGCTTAGAGCACATATTGCATAATATGGGAAAAAATATTTTATTATAATTGCCAAACTGTATGAAATTTCAATTAATCTTTAACAACCTGAGGGCTTAGTCAAGTGCCAATCATTTTCAAAGCGTTTCGTATTTCTTTGATTGGTGACCACCCATTACATACCATAAGTTTCACCCGTGTTTCGGAGGCGAGCACGTTAAGCCGTTGATCCCAGCTGTCATTTGTAGATCTTTTACAGTCGTTACAGGTAGTCAGTGGCCCGAAAGTCTGACAATCAGTTTTACCAAGGTATAAAAAACTACAATGTTAATTGGCAGTACCTCAATACGATTAAAAATACCTACTTTATAATAATAACTATTTTAATTTGAATGGTTATGTTTATTCTTAGTCACAACTACAATTCCATCGAGCGTTACAACAACGAACCTAATGGTTATGTTCACTTCTGTGGCAACCATGACACTGTTGATAGTTACGATAGTAGATCGGCATCCCATTGAGGTTCGGGAACATGTCCATCGCACTTTGGTACCTTTACAAGTATTAACGCGATTATACCGATAGGGACCAAGCACGATGACATCTTTATCAAATCTTGACTTGCTGAAAACTGGCACGTACTCTGTAATAAAACAAAATAGTTGTATAATGTGCACGTACTAAACCACAATAGTCTAATATGATTTCATTTTATTTGACAAAAAACTGATGTTAACATCGATGATTGCGGGTTTCCAACGAAAAGTTCTGGAAATTAGATATGTTACCACACAGAAACAGTTTGAACCAATTGTGTTATGTTTATTGTTGTATAATTCCCATGTCCACGGAAACAACAAGCTTTTTGTAAAAAATATCTATTCACACACACACAAATCTTCCAATTAAAACAGTTCAAATAATTATAATTAACCTAACACCTACCTACGTCCAGATTGTGAAATACAATCAGTATAGCACAAGTTACCTACTGACGAAAACCATATTCTAGAATAAAAAAATGTAACTATTGCGTGTTCAACAATTATCTTAGATTTAAGGTCAACGCACAGATAATAAGGACAGCAAGGGATCAGCATCGTCTAACTCAAACCATTTCGGATTCTATATCGAGCTATAACCGGCTATACCGCTATATAAATCGGCACCGCCTCGGCTCCGCATCAACTAGCAAACAGCAGTCACCGTGCTTAGCAATACTGATCCCATGCAGTGTTTCGAGCTGTGTGTTGATCTTTAAAGAGCTAATCCTAATGGTTATGTTCAGTCCCATGGCTAACAATCACACTGTCAACAGTAACGATAGTAGATCGGCATCCTGATCCGGCTCGGGTACAGGTCCATCGCACTTTGGCCCCTTTACAACTATAAATCCGATTATTTCGATAGGGACCAACGATGATGACGTCATTACCGCTTCTTGTCTTACTGAAAACTGGCTGCCAATCTGTAGTAAAACACAAAGTTAACGTTCATTAAACATATTTACTTGTATGTACAATAGCAAGCCTTGCAATTAAACACAGCATAAAACAGGAGCAAGTTACACACTAAATACATAAAATCATATTTTTGAATGAAATTAATCTATTGATATATTGAACAATAAATATCATTCAACACACTAATACTAGTAATTATATTCATATGATGATTCCTATGATTAGCAATCACACTGTCAACAGTTACTATAAAATAAAATATTGATAAAGAAGTTAAATAGAACTTTTTTGAAAATGTTTTTCTTTTGTTTTCACAGTATAGGTCTACTCTTGATCTCGTATAAAAGTTCATAATTCTTTACCATTATACTCGTAAGCATGTTCCGGTGCCACATCTAAAGATGATTAGGCTAGATATTTATCATCAAAGTACAAGTAAACGTAAATGAAGTAGAACGTAAGTTGAAGATCGTTTTATCGCACACGCTTTTTAAAAGGTCTGAAACGCAAGACAGTATGTAAATATAAAAATGAGTTCATCTAAAAACCTTTGACTTTATCCATCAATAGTTATGGATCGTTCACACGACTAACGACGACATTTTTGAAAGTATAAACTCTTGCTCGGCACCTACTGTGGTGCTTCGTACAGTACCGCCGGATTTTGGGCATTTTACAACCATTATTTCGATGATACCGGTAACTTCCCAGAAAGATCGCAGGATTGCCTTGTTTAGTCACGCCGAATACTGGCACTGGATCTGAAATACAAATCATAGAATAAGATATTTTGGCGTTGTGGTATTAGGTAAGAACTATATGATTTAAACGTGGAGAGGCAAGTTCCACTAAACGAGAACAACTTTAGGTTCGTTTATGAAAGTTTTCTCGAGAACAACTTTCTTTTTAACAAGAAGACACGGGTGTGATCACCGTCTATACACATTTTTGTCGAATTACGAAGCAATAGTTTTTTCTACGAACTAAATGTTTCTTGAAAAGACCAAATACGTAGGTACGAAGTAAGGTAAAAAAAAAAAAAAATTGAATTAATCGCGGATAATTTATTCATGGTTATGCTCAGGCTGATGGCGAATGACTACATTATTGAAAGTGAGGATTCTCGATCGGCATCCCCTGGGGTACTTATTACAATACCAGCGCATTGTGGACCCCCTACAGTTATTTGTCCGATTATACCGGTAGGGTCCTAGATAGATCACAGGGTTCCCATGCCTAGTCGTGCCAAAAACTGGCTTGGGACCTGAAATAAAAGCTTTGTGTGAGTCTTTGTAGCGTAGTCTCAATTATTATGTTCCGTGTTATGGATTATATTAGTACGAGATAACTTAATCAAAGACTACAACTGGTTACTACTTCAGTTTACTTCTTAAAACTTTTCTTGGTTATTTACCATTCCTTTTTGAGATCTCAAAATACTGTTTTATTTTTAATAAAATAGTCGCCAACATCTTTTCAACGAATAATACAGCAAAAATATTATAATTGTCAAAACTGTATGCATGCACGGAAGAAAACTTTTTTTTTGATTAGTCTTTATCCATTTAATGATTATGTTCAGACTTATGACAAATTATTATCCTATCGATGGTAACAACACTAGATCGACATCCACAGCTGTATCTATTACAGTACCACCGTTCTTTGGACCCTTTACAATTAAGTGCCCGAGTATACCGGTAGGTTCCTAGAACCAGCACCGGATTCCCATGCCTTGACGTGCTGAATACTGGTAATAGATCTGAAAGGAAACCGTTAGAGTTACGTAAGAATTTTTTAAGATGACGGAGATACTTTTATATACATGACGCAACCAGCGCCGTGTGTTTATGACAGGATGTACTTACGAACGTGGACGAAGCAAAAGGCACATATTGCAAAAAGGTACCAATTGTTCCTAAGCCATCTCATTGTTGATTTATTTTAGATTAGTTTGCAAAAATTAATCTTTCAACAAAAATCAATATTTATTTTGATTTATTTTGTAACTTCCGGTTGAGGTATTACAATATTTAAAATATCAGTATCCGGTAAAACCTCCATATTTATTTTCATTTTTGCCTACAGAAGTCTTAGTCTTGTTCTCGCTGTGCTAGAGGTCAGACGTATACCTTCCTAGTAAGTTAAATATAATAATAAACTTTAATAAGTGTTTGTTCGTTTTAATTACCCATAACCTAAATTCCTATACTCATCGGCATAAATTTTAGAGAAGGTAACTCAACAGTTATAACGAGTCCTTACACGAAAAATGTTCACTTTCCACCTCATTCTGCTGATTTTTTTGAAAAATAGACCTGATTACCATATAAATGATCTGACAATTGCATTTTTTCAGCCAAGACTCATAAAAGTTACGGACATCACGAAACACATTCAGGTGTCTTTTAATCAGGGCTGCGGGACTGTTCGAAAGAGATACCGCGGCCCTGGAACACAAAGGGCAAAGAAGGAACATGGATGGGTATTAGTCAGTACAAGTCTGACACTCCCTTTCGCTCCACCCAGAGCGGGGGGGGGGGGGGGGGGGTACTTGATGATTTCCCATCCTAAAAAAAAAAAAGGTGTCTTTTAATGAAATTGAAACCGAAATAAAATAATTGATTGCCACTTTTGAATACATCGCCTATATTTAATGGTTGTGGTCAGGCTTACAGCTAACTATTACATTATTAACAGTAACGACACTGGAGCGGCACCCGCTGGGGTACTTGTTACAATACCACCGCGCTTGGGGCCCTTTAGATTGATTCGATCGATTGTACCGGTAAGGTCCTAGAGTCATCACAAGATTCCCATTCCTTGTCGTGGTCACAATTGGTCTTGGACCTAAAATATAACTTAAATCTTAATGAAAGAAATTAAATTTGAATGTTAACAAAGAAAACTTGAATATAGCTCAGATATTTTAATGGTTATGTTCAGACTTAAATATGTGTAATTATGACATTATCGATAGCAAGGATATTCGATCGGCATCCTTTGGAGTGTCTGGTACAATACCAACGCACTTTGGGGCCTTTATATATAGTTGCTTGGTTATACCGATAGTATCCGACAGTGAGCACACGATTCCCATTCTTCGTCGTGCTGAAAACTAGAAGTAAATCCGAATCTGAAATATCCTTAATGTATGTACATACTAGTAGAAATGAGTCAAGCAGTTTGGATGAATTCAATACACTTATAACCAAGCAAATACATTTATTTTCATCATTTATACGAATAGGGTTAATATTTGCATAAAAGGTTTGTGTTCTTAGCTTGAGTAAATGCAGTCAGCTATAGATTTAGAGAGATCTTAGCCTAAGAAAAGCCGTATTTGACTTCATTGCCCCTTCATCTCGGTCAACATGGAGACATTTCAATGTGTATGCTCAAACTTATGATTTGATTAACGATGACATTATTTATAGTTAACACACTTGCCCGGCAAGCACTCGAAGTGCGTCTGTTACAATACCACCGGGCTTTGGACCCTTTGCACCAAGTTGTCTTATTGTACCGGTAGGACCCTATCGTGACAACACGATTACCCTTGGCTGAGTAGCCGAACACTGGTATCACAACTGAAAAAAAGGAAACAAAATAAAGTTTAGGTAATTTTTATTTTTAACAGACTTTAGAAATAATAATCATTGTTCAGTGGTTATGTTCATTCTTATAAGCAATAATAACGTTATCGACAGTAATGACAATGGCTCGACATTTGGAAGTCTTCCTAGCGCAGGCCCAACGCAGTTTAGACCCTTTGTAGCTGGATGACAGATTGTAGCGGTGGCGACCTGTGATGAGAACAGGTTTACCCGATCTTGTCATACTGAAAAACAGATCTATAAAAAAAAAGAAATCAAGATTGCAACCAATTTAGGCACTGTTTTTTTCTGTTATTAATGTGATTTGAGTCAAGTGAAAAAAGGGTAATTAAAATATAGATATATTCACAAGACAACTTAACAATAGGGCAAAACCAACCAGCAGTACATACAGGCACAATAGTGTGTATTAATTAAACAGTCACTGTTAATTAAATTGAGCGATCTGGTCGCCAGGCAACAAAACCCATTAATCAAAAAAAAAAAAAAAACTCAATTTTACAATATACTCGTATCTTTATCAAAGACCATGAAAACCAGAAATCAACGACCTTTATTTTTCAACATTCATACCGTAATTTTCCAACTTCAACAGCATCTTCAGGAATGACTGATGTTAGATTCAATGGTTGTGTTCATTCTTAACGGCTACGATGACATTTTTGACCGTATAGATGTTCGCTTTACATCCATAATTCCGTTTAGTGCAGTGCCAGCGCATTTTGGGCCCTTTGTAGCCTGACGTAAAGTTAAACTGATGAGAACCTACGAAGAGAACGGGATTGCCGGATTTCGTTTTACCAAAATATATACCTGCAATAAATCGATATGTTATGTCATTTCTTTAGTTATTTACATAATACCGTACGTCTTTATTTAATTTAATAATTTAACTAAAAATGTATTTGTATGTTATTAATATAAAAAACTCAAGATCAAATACATTCGGTAGTTTTTGCGTGAATAAGTACATAATAAACATCCACACATACATCCTCACAACCTTTCCCGTTTATAATAGAAGTAAGATACATTTAATTTATTAAAACTTCGAACTGATAATACATGATACCGTTTTTTATCCCTAAACGCTACAGAAAGACGTGATTTTTAAAACAGAACAATGAATTTTCTGAAATAACGCCATGTATACTTAATTCAATGGTTGTGCAAAAAACGTTGGCTAATGAAGACATCATTGATTGTGTAGATGGTCGCTTTACATCCGTAATTCCGTCTAGTGCAAGCCCAGCGTTGTTTGGGCCCTTTGTAGCTTGACGAGCGATTGTACCGATAAGAACCTCTGGAAATAACAGGATTGCCGGATCTTGTTGCACCGAAAAACATTATTTCTACAAATAAAAACTTAATTAGGTATATTTTTCTATAATGTTTGTAAGTGGGCTCTATTACTTAATGTAATATGATTTTATTTATTGATGAACTTAGATTTGTGTTTTTTTTTAAGCATTAGCAAGGCTTTATTGTTTTAATAATATATACAACCACATATAGTGCATGTGGTGTTAACCTATAATTAATTGTTGCACTTATAAATGTAGTAGTAAATATTGTTTTATGATTGAATTGTGCAAACAATTGTTGGTTAACCAACTAAATAAATAAAAAAATAAAAAATTACTATCGGCTACTCATATAAAAAACAACACAAAAGAACTTTAGAATTCTCTTTAATTGTTCTTGATATATTAAGAGCTTATTTTTTTACAAAAAATATGCTTACGAATGCAAAAAACACGCTAAAACAAAAGAAAAATATAATAAAAAATACAGCTAAATGCATATTGAGTTTTTTATTTGGAGTCAGCTCAACATTGCTGTCACAAATTCTACCTGAATAAACAAGGAGGCACGGAGAGATTAAAATTTGAAAGACAGTTTTGGATTAAACTAAACTAAAAACAACGTCACTTCAAACCACGAAGAAAAAGTAAATGTAAGAACTTCGATGTTTCTTTCGATAGCCCAATACTGCATCTGTTCCACGGAGTCGTCGGGGTCAGCACGAAGGTCACTGACTGTATATTTTGAGGCACAAAGGGCTGGCTATGAGGTAGAACAGTTTGAAAACAATCCTTGCAATCAATGGTTGTGGAGATTATTCTGGCTAGTGATGACATTGTCAAATGTGAAGATGTTAGCTTTACATCCATTCATCTTTCTAGTGCAGGCCCAGCGTAACTTGGGCCCTCTATAGCCTGTGGTTAGGTTGTATCGAAAAGGGCCTATGATGAGAACAGGATTGCCAGCTTCCGTTGTGCTAAAAAAAGGCTCTGAAATATGAAGAGTTGTTTAAACAATATGCTACAAGTTGCATGCACAAATTATTCTTAATTTTCAATAAATTGTTGACTTCTTTAGAAGAGCTAATACTAAATACTAATAGAAATAAAACAAAACTATAAAACAAAACGAATTTAATTATTACTCGAGCAGTATGCGTATATTAAACTCTAAATAAATTGTAAGTATTAGTAATTTAAGTAATGAAAATAAAACAAAAATAAAAAACTAATCTGTTTGTTGTGTGGTGATGAAAACTAGCTCTGGAATACAAACGAGTTGTTTTGCTTAATATTTTTTGGAGTTGTTTGTTAGCAGGAGCTACGATGATCATTTGTTTTACCAATGCAATGGGTTAATGAAATAAACAAAATCTACGTATAGTCGTAGTATTATATTATCTGTGGTATAAATCAATGTCTAATGATTTCATAGGTATAGAAGCAAATACCTACTTTACTCAGTTGTCTAAGTTAATGTGTCCGTAAGCGAAGTGAACAAGTGTTTAATACCATTATCTAAGGGTCATATTCTTATGAAACGCTTTCTATACTTAGCTATATGATCTCGCCCTTAATCGAGAAACTACCTTAATTTTTTAACACCATACATGGAATTCAGAACTAATGAATTATAATAAATTAAAAAAAAAATCTTTCACAAAAATGCGTGCGTTGCGTGTACGGTGGGGTGAATAAAAGCAGCCCCTACAAGTTTGATGAAAGGTTCACACGTCTATATCAAGTTCAGTGTGTCTCTCTATGTAATATATATAATGTTGTACTACAAAGTATTACTAGTTGCCTATTATTTCTTGAGGTAAATAGTTTGAATGCCACTTCGTTTATTAACTCTAGAGATTAAATTGAAATTAAATAACCTTATAGATACCTGGAATGTGCAGAATCGGTAAAAAATCTAGTAGTAGTAGTAGTAAGAATCCATACTAGAACTAAAGTGGACCAAGTAATAGTAATTTTTCATTTTTCATTATCGTTATCGCAGATGAAATGTCACTTTTTCTCTTCCCAGAATGGTAATCTGGTAAACCGTCTATTGTGGTTTATAGCTTCAAAACCGCAAATAAAAGGTAGTATAACACGGATATTAATTTGTGTATTTGCGTAAGGTTTAGAATACATGCACTGTGCCATCCCGTCTTGCAAAATCGTCACGTCAGTTGACAATCTAACTGACACACACTATTAAATAGGTATAAGGATACCTTTTAATAGGTTCTTAAAGCTTAATATAAACACCGTTACGTATAACATAATTAGAGGGTTGATGACAGTGGTCCAGGTGGTGGGATTTCATTTGTATCCTGTCTTTTGTGAGGATGAAGCGAGCTTTACACTTCCTCAAAGAGCACTTATAGAAATCAGTTGTCTTTTGCCGACTATCACACCAGAATGTGTATCCTTGAAGCATGGCTATCTCTTTTCCATTTTGCTTTCGGTACCATTTGACTAGAAAATAAAACAATGATTATATTATTATTTGCTTGTTGCAGATGACTACCACCATCTCTTAAAGCTATAATTCCTGCATAGCTCCATCTCTCACCCACACTGGAGAAAGGTTTAAATAATACTGTTTTAAGAATAAAGCCTTTTGTCGGAAGGCCCAATAAAAAGCAATATACCTATCAAGAACAGAAAAGTCTTTTTATTTGCCATGCAGGAATAACATCGCTCGTACAGAATTGATACTCTATTCAAAATAAAACAACTTTTACTTACAGGGTCCATATTATGTACATACAAAAACAGTCGCTAAAACAATACCTGTCACTGTTTAAAATAAAACAATTGTTTCTTTTAATATTAGTTAACAAGAGAAAAACATATCATTCCCCTTATGGAAGAAAAAGTAAATGAAAGTAGATGTTTCTTTCAATAGCCCGGAACTTAGTCAGTTCCACGGAGTCGGTCGGCGGCAGCACGGAGGTCACTGACTGCATATTTTGTGGCACAAGATAGAAGGCGGAACACAGTTCGTGAACAGTCCTTGACTTCAATGGTTGTGTTCATTATTCTGGCTAATGATGTCATTGTGATACGTGTAGATGTTCGCTTTACAACCACTCTTCTTTTTAATACAGGTCCAGCGCCATTTGGGCCCTCTATAGTTTGTGCTCAGGTTGTATCGGCAAGGGCCTACGATGAGAACAGGGTTGCCAGCTTTCGTAGTGCTAAATGTAGGCTCTGAAATAGAAAATAAAGTATTTTGATTTTTTGTCAAGTAATAATCAAGTGGTGACTGCGTTAGATGTACCTATGCACTAAACGCAAATCTAATCAAAATAATTATTCATATGACTGGATACTGGAACGTTAAAGTGTTTTTTTTTCTATTTAAGTGAGATCTTATGAGTCTAGAAAAAAAACAAAATCAGTCTTCGTAGGGCACAGCTGGAGGACTTTAATTAAAAAATAACACATTCATTTCAAATTTTAATAATTACTTAATTCAATTTAAAACACTGTATTACATCACAAAAAAATGTATTTCATTGTACAAAAAAGAAAAAACTAGTGTTCTGCCAACGTTTTGACACTTCCAAGTCTCCATTGACAAAACACATTTTCAAACTAATCACACATAAGTACAGTGTTCTTTGGATCTTTAGCCGTGATCTTCTTCACCCTCTTGCCATACAATGAGTGAAGGTATCTTCTAAATTTCTCCACAGAAACTACTCACTCAAGGACAAAACATTCATATTTATTTCTGTACCACTAATAAAAATATACAGATCACTTACTAAGATCATTTAAGTTATAGTTACTAATAAATATACAACTAAACTATAACGTTTTAAATGCCGTAGCCCGTCATTACTTTGACAGCTTTTTACACCATCACACAAATCGAATTATTTCGGTGATTTCAGCAGTAATATTCAATTGTTGTAAAATAATCAAAAGCAGAAATATATTAAATACTTACAATTCGTGATCACAATAAATTGTGCGAAGTCTAATTAAATGCAAATGAGAAGTATCACTACGTTGTTCGAAACAAAAAGGACTATTTTCTTCGCACACGAGGGTTTAGTTGAGTGTCTGAAGCTATGTCTAACGCCATCGTTGGCTTAAAAACCAGAATCCAGAATTCTAAAAAAACTCGTCCTTAAATAAATAAGTATCATGAAACTGTTTCTAAATTTTTAAATAAAAACCATTACGTATTACATGATTAGGGGGCGGATGACTGTGTTACAGGTGGTGGGATTTCATTTGGCCCCTGTTTTTTGTGAGGATGAAGCGAGCTCTGCATCTGTTCCCAAAGGAGCACAAATATAAGTCAGTTGTCTTTTTCCGACCATCACAACAGAATGTGTATCCTTGAAGCATGGCTATCTCTTTCCCATTCTGCTTTCGGTACCATTTGACTGTAGAAAATAAAACAAAGATTATTATTTATTTGTTGCAGGTTAGTACCACCATATCTTAAAGCTATAATTCCTGCATAGCTCTATCTCTCACCCACACTGAAGTAAGGTTAAAATAATATAGTTTTAAGAGATTTTGAAAGGCCCTCAGAGGAATGAGTAATAAGACAAAATATCAAGAACAGAAAAGCCTTGACATTGGCAATGGAGAACAGACTTCATGCTTAAAAGGGTACCATCGCTCTTATCTAAAAGAAATTTAATGTTATTCGAATAAAATAACTTTTACTAGTCAAGTTTTTATTTGTCGCACAAGTGCGGAAAGTTGAATGTCTAAAGTTATGTTTGGCGCCAGCGCTGGCTTAATGTTGAGCTTACACAGATAATTAGGTAAATCATTTAAAGACGGAGTTTCTTATTTATATTGTTCCTAAATTTTTAAATAAACGCCTTTACGTATTATATACTTAGGAGATGGATGATTGTGTTTCAGATTACTTGATTTGACAAACGCTTTGTTTTTTGTGATGCTGAAGCGAGCTCTACACTTATTGCCGTGGGAGCACTTATACGTATCGATTGATACATATTTATGGTCGACAGTGAATGTGTATCCTTGTGCTGCTATCTCCCTCCCGTTCTGTTTTCTGTACCATTCAACTGTAGAAAATTAAACAATTAGTCTGAATCAATGAAAAAGTTGAGGTGATTCCTTCAATGCAGCGCGCGTTTTTATTTCGGTTGGAAACAGAAAAACTTTTTTTTTTTTTGCATGTAATGCTAAAGTAGAGTTTGACAAGTTCTCAATTCATAAGCCGTGTGTCAGTGTGGTAGACGTCACAAACTTACCATCGAAACTAGGACTTATATTTATTTAATTTTAAAAAACATTGTTGATCAAAGTAAACTGGTAATCTATGTACTTATATTTTGAACTACTAAAACAGATTTGCTCGAACTAATGTTCGAAGTATATTAATTATTACTTTTAAAACCGAACTAGTTTTAATTCGTTCTAATATAAAGACCATTTCGTATTATATATGAAGGCGGTGGATGATTGTGTTCCAGACGAGAGGATTTTAACTCTCGGTCCTTTGTCACGATGAAGCGAGCATTGCATTTTCTTCCAAGTGAGCACATATACGAATCGGTTGTCTTATTGTGACCGTCACAAGAAAATGAGTACCCATGAAGTGCGCTCGGCACAGCGATCTCGTTTCCACTCACCTTGCGGTACCACTCCACTGTAGAACAACAAAGACAAAAATTAACACTGCTACAAAAATACTCTTTCAACGTTGCCCCACCCTAGGAATTTCTCCTGTATCGTGGGTGCGTTTACAAACATTTAAACTCACAAACAGCCAGACCCGAAACAACTACCTGTAGATCATACAAATATTTGTTCCGTGCGGGGATCGAACCCGCGACACGCAGCGCAGCATCCAATCGCTCAGCCACTGCGCCAACCGTGGCGTCAAAATTGTCAAATTGTAAATTTAACGAAAACCTAATCATATTTTTCCATTTTTGAACTATAGTTGAACTGACAAATTAATGTCATTGCCATTGTAAATGTGTAACGTTACAACATCATCATCGTCAACATTTTATCATCGCAGACCTTGTTTGAACAACGCCAACGTCTGCAATGTTATGACGCAACGAACCGTAGTGGCGTGTATCGTATATATAAAAAGGTAAGGTAGGAACTTATACCTACTTACAGCAATTTATTTTATTTTATTTTTATACATTTAATACCAGCTACAGTATAGCTAGTAGCTCTCTTATATCGTGTTGGCGCCGTGAGTGCTACGAAAATATAATGGTTAGTAACACAAGTAAAACAATTACAAAAAATAAACTCTTTATTGATTTTAACACAATTCAAGAACAAAAATATTATTTAGCCTAACTGTGTAGATCACTGTGCTGCGAAATGATTTATTTGTACATTATTCTCGCAAAAAAACGTTTTAATTAGACGTACCATGTAGTAAACATAGTTTAGTTAATCCATGATAAAATATTAAAAAAAAGACCAAATTAAGATATGCATTGTGCATCATGTTATCGTTACACTAAAGTTATTAATACAAAATCTAATTATTTTTCACAAATAGGTACCATTTATCTCAAGCAAACAAAAATCTTCTCACATCTTTATATACACTCCGTTACGTATAAGAAATTTATGGGCTGAATGATGGTGTACCAAATGCGAGGTTTTCATATAAGTCCTGTCCTTAGTGACGACGAAACGAGCATTGCATTTGGAGCTTCCCATGGAGCATACATACATCTCCGTTGTCTTACTAGGACCGGTTTTTAAGCAGAATGTGTATCCTTGTACTACGGCTATCTCTTTACCATTTGGCTTTAGGTACCATTTCACTGTGAAAAGAATATTTGTGTGTTAATATTGGGAATAACATAGAACTGACAGACAGTGGCAGGTATAGTACAATTATAGTAAATCCATGTCTGTAACTATATTTTAATAACACTATGAACTTGCATAATTATATTTAACAAGTATTTTGAAACTTACGAACAAATGCCATAGGTTTTCATGGATTAAAAATAACCTAAGTATTCATTTATTCTGATAACGTTATATTATGTTCGTCTTCAAATGTTTGACGGTGACTGAACCATGCTTGGCTACTCACACAAACCTACACCAGTTTCCTCCTTCTTCGTGTCGATGGTAACAGTTTTATAGAGCAACTAGGATCTTTTGGCGCTTCTATGAAATTGACAGGGGACATTGTTTTGTGAACATTTGTAACTTGTTTTGAAAAAATTAATTGGCGCAATTAGTTTCGATTTACGCCACGTGTCAAAAGATCCTTGTACATTAACTAAAGCAAAAGCTTTGACCCAGTGCGTTTCTTATACAGCACATTATGATGTAACACAAATTTCGGAGGTTCGTGGTTATGGTTCAGCTGAGCTGATGTGATTCCTCCGGCGTTGTCTGTGTTGAACTTTGACCGGCACTTCGCCCACCGGGTGCACCGCCATAGATTGGTGATGGCACTTCCTTTGCAGGAGTTGAACGAATGACCTTGAAGCAATGCTATCTCCTTGCCCGCAGCGTTGCGCACGTACTTCACTGAGGAACCAAGAGAAAAACGGTTAATAAAAAAAATACTTTGGTAATCATTAAACTGCGTGGGAGAAATTATTTTATGAATAGTGACAGCAAATATTTTATGGAATGTCTTATTTATTTAAAATAAATAATCACAACAGATTTTACAGACACTTTCTACTTATATTCAAAACTAAATTATAAACTAGTCGTCATTGTGTGTAATGCCTTAAATTAGCCTTCAAGCGAAGGAACAATAATAGAAATTTCAACACCGGCGGAAACTGATGACTGCATAGAAAGTTTATTTAATTTTTAAAAATCCTGAACATACATTTTTTTTTAATTGCTACTCCAAAATGATTTGGATAACAATGCACTAACCTGTAAAACAAAATAAACCCTACATGACTTACTATAGAAATAAAAAATCATGTCAAAATACGAAATAAATCCTTTACGTGTTCAAACTTATCATAATTCAAAATGTTGCAAATCATCTTTAATCTACAATAAAAGCAAACAAATAGTCAAGCGCATGATACCTTGAAAAAGTTCCTAACCTAGGGCTACAAATATCACGATTTTCTATTGTAATATTGTCTCAACGTCAATAAGGAGGAAAGAAAACCCAAGGAAAGAAAACACATTTCGTTCAATATCTTTCTTAAACAACTACGCCTTATTTCTTGCCTACAATATGATAAATCCCGGCGGCAGAACGTATCAACTTCGGAGGGTTATGCTGATGTTCGCCAATATGATCTGTAACTACATAGGTGACAGTAGTGAGTACTGCCGCCCTGCATCCCTGGTGGTAGCGAGTGCAGTACCATCGCAGTTTGTTGTCCTTCGCACTCATCATCCGATTGTAAATGTACCCGAGAGCATACATAAATTGACCTCCTCTGCCCATTTTTAAGATTTTTCCTGGAAGACACAAAAATAGTTCGCTATTCTGAATCATGAAGGTCAAGCACAAATTAAAAAATGCTGTTTTAAGCTTTCATGGTTTACAACTAAACTTCCAGCTAAATTTAATTAAAAAATGTTTTGCATGCGATGATAAAGGTGACGAGGCGCATCAGCACTTTGTTGTGCTTTGTTTTTTTATTAAAATAAATGATAAACAAAAAGAAACACCTATTAAAATTAAAATACCAATGACTTAAAATATTTATTTTGAAAAACGATTTAATTATTGACAATCATTAAATAACAAACAAACAACAACTAACAACTAAAAACAAACAACAACAACTAACAACAACTCAACTCAACTAACAACTTAATTTAATGAAATAATACTTTGACTGTTGTTATGAATAATATTACTTTTTCATATTTAACAAATACCTACACCATTAAAAAAAAATTAAACTAAAATGATGGAACATTTTTATGATGACTTGGTTTACCAGTTTATTTCAAAACTCCTTTGCAGCTTTGTTAACATTCTTTATCATTTTAATAACCGTTAGTGAATCTACTCTATCTGTTTTGCTAAAATAGAGTTTGACAAATTGTCATCTTCCAAATCTCAATTCAGTAACCGGAAGTAGTTTTTCCCACACAATTCAAGTATGTGAGTGCAAGCCTGTAGTAGATACCACAATCCCGTCGATAGTAACAGCTGATGCTTTACATTTGTGTTTATGTTTCTTAGCACATGCCCATCTTATCCTGTTGCTAACGAGTGATTGAGAGTGTCTGAATAATTTGTGTCCTCCGATGTACATATTTGTGGTCTCTCTGGTACAGAAACGTGCCCGAAGGAGCGACGCTACGAATTCTGTAAGCAAGTTTCGAAATAAATGATGGATCAATAAAATAACATAAGTACAGGGCAAAACATGCATTTATTTTCTCTAGCGTAGATACTCAGCCCATAACGTTCCCAATGCTGGGACACAGGCCTCCTCTCCTTCAGAGGGAGGACCTTAATCCACCACGCGGTCGCAGTACAGGTTGATGAAGTAAGTAGGCAAGAGAGTAAGTTCTCTATGCATGACAAAAATTATGGCGAATGTAACATTTAATCGTGATTATGTTTGTTGACTATGTTAACAATGGTGTTATTTACAGTGATCACGTGTGCTGGACAGTTGATGCTCCTCTTCACGCACCGCCACGTGACCCGCCTGCCTCTCCTGTCATTGCGCATGTAGTATCGGTGCCGCCCGACTATGATAACAGGTTTCCCTTGCTTACTAGTTCCAAAAAATGCATCTAAAATAAAAATAAAAACATTTCTTCAGTTAAGAATTTCGTTTTTTTATAAGATTTATTAACGATGGTAATTTGTTTCTTGAAGAAAAGCTTTATATTAACAAAATAATGTTTTATTTTATAATCTATCATACGATTCCTTAGATATATAAATAACTAAATTAACTGTACGTGAAGATTATCAATGAAAAGTTTAATAATAGGAAATTATTAAAACAATTTAAATTTGCTTGCAAACATTGTACTACTACTCAATGATTGTGTTCACCCCTTATGTTCAGTATAGTATCACCGATAGAAATGAGGGTCACTTTGCAACCATCAGACCTTCTTTTACAAATCCAGTACTCTCTGTCACCTCGCACTTTATTTCTGTAGTATTGTCTACCGTCGTGTAAGAGAGAATAAGCACCACGCTTAGTTAACACGAAATCAAGAGTACTTTCTGGAAAAATAAGAAAATTATAAACGGTACAAAAAAGAAAATTCGTCTGTGCACGATACATGAGTCAAGGACTTTCTTTAGGTCAAATATCACATTTATAAACGCGCACTTGCACCGCAAAGCTCTTACCTAACACACGTTAAACGCATTCAAATCATCGTTCAAAAAAATATACAGGTAAGTGGCATAAGGAAAACTATTATTATAACAAAAAATAATGTTTTTATTCCGTTAAGAACTAAAACCTTTTCTAATTTTTCTGGTTTAGCAGAAAAATAAGAAAATACAGTAGGTATGCCTACTGTATAAGCGATCACTACTTTCGTTACAAAATACAAAAAAAAACTGCTGAAAAATTCATATTACGCTATCAGTCGTACACCAAATTCAGGTGTTTTGGTAACTAAATTAAGTTTGTTGTTACGCAATTAAGATGCAATATAGAAACAATCGTACGGATAAGACAACCATACAACAATCGTACGGATAAGATAATCGGGGTAACAGCATTACAATATTGAGCACACACAGAACATTATTTTTTTTAATCTCGGCTGCATTTTATAGTATAGCTAACATGGATCTTTATGCACGTGCCAGAATCCAACGGGCAAATCGCCCTCTTGCGTTAACGATACATTTCACAAACAATTTTACAAATGTTCACGAACTGCGCTTCTCTGTCCGAGTGCCAAAAGATCTTTGTATCATTGTACCTTATACTATCATGTCTAGTATCTCAGTGGTTACTATGCTCGCCCTTAATTTTGATGACATCTATTCCATACGTATGAACGATGACCCTGCAGCCGTGGGCCTTCCTCCTGCACACCCAGTAAGAGTGCTCTCCCGACGTCTTATTCCTGATGTATACTTCATTATCTAAGAGAAGTTTCAGTCATCCTCGGGGTGTTGTTACTATTACATGTTCTAGAAATAAATAAAACTAGTGTTACCTCTTAGTAGAATTACTACGAACCATACCATTTTTTTTAAACTGCACCTTAATAATAAATCTGTCGTTCTTTATTTGTTTTTCTTTTATTTTAAATAAAAATATTTCTTCGTTTATTTTGTTACAATATGTTATTTAATTATGTTATGTTCTGGAAAATAACAACTTATTAATAAAAATCGGAACTTAAAAAAACATTGTTTATTCCAAATATATACTTACATGATAAATGCAACTACAACAAACCCATGGTTCTAAATATTTATTGAACAAATAATATTTAACGAAAATAATGAAAGATATTCATTATTTTCGTTAAATATTATTTGTTCCACCATTTAGTTATTAACTCTATATTATAAAGTTTTGTAAATGGTTATTGCAATAATCACAATAACCATTTACAAAACTTTACTAAAAGCAAAATTAAACTATACGCAGTCTCGCTTATTGAAATCTATCTCAGTTTTAATAAACTTCTTTCGTACGTATTTTGAAACCAATTATAATACAAAAAGACTGAGAAAATAATGGTATTGTCTCGAGATATTATCCTCAACATCTCCAAATATGCCATTATGATTTCCAACAGGCACTACTATAATATAATATATTTTTCATTTGCAGATCGATCCCGACAAAAACAAAGATAGATGTAAATTTTTCTAGTGATTTCGTGACCAACTTATGGTCAATTAAATGCACTAGGGCGTATGAGTGAACACTACGTTACCACGTAGTGTTCACTCATGATTAGAATGTTCTCCCCTAACTTTGGTGACATTGATGCCATTGGTGAGTATCGTCATCTTGCAGCCATAGGCTCTCCGGCGACACGTCCAGTAAGCGCTGTCACCCCATTGCTTGTTCCTGATGAACACAGCATTGTCCATTAACAGTTTCATGGCGCCTCTTTTAGTAGGAATCATTAAAGCATCTGAAATTGAATAAAATGATGAAGTCTTTAAATTCAAGAACACTATAAGTGGCAATACTTAAATTATATACCTACGTTCGCACCCTTGGTAATCAGGCCCGATTTGATGATATTTGTAACACCGTGCAGATTCAATAAAACTAGAAGTACCTATGGAACAGTTTTTCTTTGGAAACTGGCTGGTTGGGTTCAAAGAATTTCAATTCATCTTCATAGAATAATCTTTTATTTTCTGTAAACATTTGTGAAAAATAGTAGTGGTAGATATCCACCATAATCACGACAGGTACATTGTAGTATTTACAAGAATTGAGATTTTTATTCTGTCAATTAGCAGTGTATCATCAATTCGCCCCGCTACGGCAAATCGCGGTGACGCTCAGTGTTAACGGGGTGACGTCGCGGAGGTGCTTAGCTGCTCTGTTTACTTGCTTACGTTGAATTGACGTGTGAATGAGACGGTGAGGTGATACCAATTAGTGCTTATATGTGTGCCATCCAAAGTTACTCAATCAAGTTAACATGACGTAGAATAATTTAAGTTTTAACTTCAATAAATTGTTGAATTCTATGCACTTTCAGTAAACGAACATGTCAGTCATGATTATGCCGATTCTTTATATAAATGACTTCTTCATCCAACGTCACAATGAATGCTGGACAGAGCAGTCTCCCTTTCTTGACACACCGCCAGCTCGCGCGAGGCCCGGGTCTGTCTGACCGCTTGTTGTACCTGAACCCGCCTAGTTCTAACACCGGACGCCCGAACCTCGATGTCAAAAACACTGGCAGGAATTCTGAAAGTTAGAATTAAAATCTTCAATGTATTAATGTTGCCAAAAAGTAACACCAGTCTTGATATTGACGTAGCATAGGAAAACAAAGACGATTGTCTATTTCTTTGGTTTATTTTTAATAAAGTTATATGAACACAGACATTTATAAGAGAGCGTCTATGTATTATGTTTGAGGTGAGAAAGTTCGCGCAAGTCGCCTGCGACGAGTCTCCGTACAATCTTGTATAGTCATGAGCACCAATTTGTATCCATTTAGCAACTTTTAAAATGGATTTTCTTCTATGGCACTGATTGTAATTTAATGTAATATCTTAGAACCCACATAATTATGAAATTGATCTTATTTCAAATTTGCAATGGTTATTAGACGAGAGAATCGCATTTAAATGTATGTAAGTGCATACGTCAAAGTCCAAATAATAGGTATATTTGGCTTCGGATTAGTTATGTGCAATATATATACGTATATAACTTACCGATAATAAGAAAAACATTTAAATGGTTATGATTGTGTTGAAGTAAGACGAGCTTTTTATCAACAGTAATGGCAGTAGCTTTACAGTATCCTTTTTTTTAAACGCACACCCAAAAAACTCGGGCTCCCTTACTGTAAGTTCTTCTATTGTAGCGATGAGGTCCTATCGTCGTCGAGGGATTTCCGAAACAGGTCGTCGAGAAAACCGGTTGCGGAAAATCTGAAATATGCACGAAAAAAAGAAGTTTGGAGAATGACTGATAACATTGAATGTCTAATATTTATTCTGTTGTAATTTCCATGTCTGTTTTGCCTTGCTGTATTGTGACAAAATTCCTGAAGCATTAGTCGACCTTTACAGAGAATAAAGTATTTCATTAAATTAGCTGTCACAGATACCTTTCAATTCGAAGAAACACTACACGGAATGGATGTAACGTCATTATATTTCAAAACCAAAAATAGTAAAACTATCTATTTGTCATGATACTTAAACATAAATGTGTCAATACTTATTTATCAACTAAGCAGCATAATCCTCTGATATAATGTTTTTGTAGCTTCCCTAATTTTATTATTTCATCAAAAATGACTCCTAAATATTTAGTAATAATTGAATTCTACCGTAATTTAAATGTTATTTTCTAATCATATTAAAGTCTAGTTTACAATTCGTCATTCATGATTATGTTCTCCATTAGTCCTGATGATGACTCCTTCCACCGTCACCAGTGTTGCTGTACATCTAAGTGTTCTCCTCTTGTCACAGGACCAGCGGGTCTTTATGCCACTGTTGCGTTCCTTGTTGAATCGGAAATGTCCGACCAGGATCACTGGATTCCCTCTTTTAGATTTCCCGAATCTGGGTTCTAAAAAAATAATAATAATAAGTTCTTATATGCGCTCGTTACTTCTCAAATCTTTTTTTCTTTATTAATGCCTTACTATGGCTTGTGTTTTATTTAATTAATATAATTTCAATACATTTTGTATTAATTAATATAAATAAGTGCACACAGTACACTCACAACAATCATAGAGATTCAGCGCCTAGTATATAAAAATTAGTGTGTGTGTATTAGTGTTTTTTTATTATTATTTGTTTTTTAATTTTTTTTTTTAGGAAACAAGCACTTAATTCGCAAACGGCAATTAAGTACCCAATTTATAAGAATGTTAAATTTAATAGTGCTCTAAAAATAGTTAACATTCCTGCACCACATAATATTTATTCACAACACTAATATACCCCTTTACTTATAAACGTTTGTCAGTTAAGATGTCGGTTAGCAGCCCATTGTCACTCAACTACGTGACACCTGTACGATACTCAACACTCGGCCACAGTGTGTTTATTAGCAACATTTATAATGAAGGGGGTTCATGATTTTTTTTGTATGTTACCAATTATTTAATTCTAATTTATTTCAATGTTAACACACATAAATAACCACGTCAAACAAAAATGCCAAAAAATATACAACGTTTGCTTTTCTATGTATCAATAATTCTTATGCCTGTGTTTCTTGACACTGATCTCTATCGGATGGTCATTGAACGTGACGATGGACGCAGGGCATCTCATAGACTTGCGTCTGCTGCAAACCCACCAGGTCCTGTCTCCAGATATGGTGTCCTTCGAGTATCGGTAACCATGGAACCATAAGTATGAAGTCCCACCACAATCCTCCATGTCCACACTACCACCGGCGGAGAAAAAGGTAGGTAATATTTCACATTTTTTGTTTTAAAACTGTGTGGGTTATTTTGTTATTCTCATGAATTAATCATTAAATCAAACGATTTTTGTTTTCATGCACATCTTCTATGTAATTTTTTAATTGAAATAAAATAAGAGTGTGGTACATTTAATTACGTTTTGAATACATTTAAAAAGAGATTTTAAGATCATTCTCTGTAGGAGAAACATCTTGGACTAGTCAATGTGTATGTCCTTTTTTTTTCAAAAACTGCTGACCCGTAGACACACCGGATCCGGGGCATTTCTCCGAGACTCTGTTAATGCAGACCCACCAGGTTTTGTTCCTTCTGATTTGGTTCTTTCTATAAAGGTAGCCATCGCATTCAAGATATTTTGTGCCAAATTCTGTAGTTACGTATGTCGGCGCTGTAAAAATAGAACAACTACTTAAACAGTGGGCAACATTTTAAAAGCCAGTTACGAAGAGAACAGTGAGTGAATAAACGATCGATCACGGACACCTCCATACAAATAATATTTACTGAAATATCTGTCTGCGTCCGTGATCTGCTTCGTGGTAAAAGCGCCGTTGATAATTAAAACAAAATAATTTCCTATCACATATTTATTATATTACCAAAACAAACTCCTGACAATTGTACTCAATGTGTATGACCCTTCTTTTTTATGAAGAATCCTTCACATGTCACTCCGGAACCAGAGCACTTCTTAGAGTATCTACTTGTGCAGATCCAGAACATTCGATTACCAGAAACACAGTTTCTTGTGTACGAGTATCCATCACAATGTATGTAGGTTTTCCCATTATGTTCCGTCATATACAATCCTGGAAAAATAACACGGTGAACTTTGTGTGAATAAACCTTATAAAGAAAAATACTGATTCCGGTGCCGGTGTAAGGAGTTCCTAAACGGATTTTGTAAGTTCAAAGGATTTATTAGACTTAAAATTTTGCTAACCTGTGCATTATCAGTTTTTAAGTATTTAACATATTTTCCATAGTTCTCTTTAATTAGCAGGAACTTGGAATTAAATTAGAAGGAAAGACAACCATCTTTTAACTTAGCCAGAGTTTTGTATCAATTCTTATAAAACTTACTATAGCTATGACTCTATCTAGAAATGCAGATATTGACAATGTGTGTGCGCAGATCTTTTAAAAACGTGAGTTGGTATGACACCACGGAGCCACAGCAGGTCTTAGCGGTTCTTTGACTACAAATCCACCAAACTTTGTCACCAGAGCGATTGTTTATCCTGTACTTATAACCTTCGCAATACAAGTACGATCTTCCGTTCTCCTCCATACATGTTGCTTCAACACCTGCAAACCAACATTCAATAATAAAAAAAAAAAACAAATACTTTAACAGGTTTACCAAAAAAGATAAGAGTTTCTTTCTTAACAGAAAGCCTCTCTTTCGCACAATATAACTTTTTAATGAAGAAAGATTAGATTTTAAGTTATGGAATCAAACGTTCCTATTGCAGTCCACGACACTAAAAAATATGTACTTTTTAGTGTCGTGGACTGCAATACGAATGAATTAATATTAATTTCACTATAGAAACAATGTTTTACATATTCATGAATACTTTCAACCCCTTTTTTTTTTTTTTTTTTTTTTTTTAGGATGGGAAATCATCAAATGACCCCTCCCGCTCTGGGCGGAGCGGAAGGGAGTGTCAGACTTGTACTGACTAAAACCCATCCATGTTCCTTCTTTGCCCTTTGTGTTCCAGGGCCGCGGTATCTCTTTCGAACAGTCCCGCAGCCCTGGCAGGCATCGGCCCGTGCGGACCCCTACGTGGTTGCTGACATCTCTTTGAGGCGCGCGTGGAACACGAACGCGCCGTCGACACGGCCTGTCGTCATAAGACGGCCGGACAGCGAGCTAGCCCAAAACTCGCCGTCCACAGGCCCGCGCCTACGGTGGCCGGGGGCCACCACGTGACCCCCGACGCCCAGGGCGTCTCCCGCGGCGGCTGGGACGTGAGGCTCTTTCCCTCTCACGTTCCGCCACCTCCTTCACTAGCATGACTGCTTCGCAGAAGGAGGTGACGGCTTCCCATTCCCTCTCGCTCCGGACCATGGCTTGAACCAGGGCCGGGCGCGAGAGGTCGCCGCCGCCAATCGCCTCTACGAGGACACGGCGCTGCTCCGCCCAAGCAGGGCAGGCCTCCACAGTGTGCTGCACCGTGTCCTCCGGACGATCCTCACAGTGGAAACACCCAGGCGTTTCCTCCCGCCCGATTCGGTGCAGGAACCTCCCGAAACAACCGTGTCCGGTGAGGACCTGCGTCAGGCGGAAGGTGAGGGCGCCGTGGTGCCTCTCTAGCCACTCCTCAAAGAGGGGACTTATCGCCACTATGGTGGCGTGCCCTGCACGGGGTTGCGACAGTCGCTCTCTCCATGTCACCATGAGATCGCGCCGGAGGTCTGTCCGCCGAGCGGTGATTTGCCGCGGCAGCGGAGTTTCCCCCCGACTTAGTGCCTCCGCGCGCCATTCGTGAAGGCGTGCGAGTACTATCGCCTCCAGATCCCATGGCGGCAATCCGGCAAGGAGGCTCGCCGCCTCACCGGAGATCGTGCGGTACCCCCGGACTAGCCTTAGGGCTATCCCCTTTTGGGGCGCGTTCAGGTAGCGGGCGGCTTGCCGCCTCAGAGAACGCGCCCACACCGGGGCCCCGTAAAGGGCCATGGACCGCACGACCCCCGCGTAGAGCCTCCGGCAGGAGGCGTTTGGACCCCCCAGGTTGGGCAGGAGCCGCTTGAAGGCAGCCCCGGTCCGTTCCAGTTTGGGGGCCAAACGTCGGAAATGCTCCACGAAGTTCCACCGGCTGTCAAGGACGAGTCCCAGGTACTTCAGCGTCAACCCGACGCCGATGGAAACCCCTCCTGCCGTCAGTAGGGATCCCGACGGTGGCGCATTCCGAGGCCCATGAAAACACATGGCCTCGGACTTGTGCAATGCCACCTCGAGACCCAATTGCCGGATCCTCTCCACGACTATCGCAACCCCGCGTGTCATGTTTTCGGCCGCCGCCTCGTGCGACCTCCCTTGTGCCAGTACCAGCGTGTCGTCAGCGTAGCAGACTATGCTGACGCCGCTAGGGAGGTCGGCGCGCAGCACCCAGTCGTAACCGATGTTCCACAAGGCCGGTCCCAGAACCGATCCCTGTGGAACACCGCACGACATCTCTCGCCGGTTCCATTCTCCGCTCCGACCGGGGTAGATGACGGCCCTATCCGTCAGGTAATCCCCGACCACACGACGAAGGTAGGTCGGCACCCGGTGATACCGGAGTGCCTCCCCAATGCAGCTCCAGGGCATGGAGTTGAAGGCGTTGGCGATGTCAAGAGACACCGCCAATACGACCCCGCCCCGGGAAACCGCGTCCCCCGTCGTGAGGGCTCTCACGCGCATGATGGCGTCCACCGTCGAGCGCCCCTTGCGGAAACCAAACTGGTGTTCCGCAAGATCCGGCCCCATCCCCGCGAGGTGCCCGGCGAGGCGGTTAGCAATAACTCTTTCAAAGAGCTTGCCCACCTCGTCGAGCAACACGATGGGCCGGTATGCGGACGGAGAGTCCGCAGGGCGCCCTGGCTTCCGGATGAGGACCAGCTTCCCCGTCTTCCAACGAAGCGGGAACTGGCCTCTCTCCAAGCATGCGCTTAGGAGCCCTTTCAGTCGGGGCCCGAGAGCCTCAGAGGCCAGGACCCAGGCTTTGCCAGGCAAGCCATCGGGTCCCGGGGCGGTATTTCTGGCCTTCAGCCTGCGTACCGCCACTCCCAGGTCTACCCCAGTCACCTCCGGAACGTCGTCATCGGTGTGGTCCGCGTCCGGCACCGCAAGCGGCGGCGGAGCCATAGGCGGGGGAGGATGCCTCCCTCGCGAAGGGAACAGAGCGCTCACCACGTCCTCCACGAGCTCAGGCCGGAGACTCTGCGTCAGCGGGGGGGCCCGGGTGCGGAGTTTGTCCCGCACCATCTTGTAAGGGCGCCCCCACGGATCTCCGTTCAGAGACTCCAGCATCTCCTCGCGGGCCAGGTTCTTGGCCCGCCGGACAGCCTCTTGGAGGGCGGTCTTCGCCGCTCTGTACCCCTCGTAAAGCTCCGCCTCAATGGCTGCCGCATCCGGAGGGCGGATGCGGAGCCTGCGATGCCTGGCGTACCGGTGCCGCGCGGCAACACACGCCTCACGCAAAGACGTCAGCTCTCGCGACCACCAGAACACCTGACGTCGGGCGCTTCCTGGCCGAACTCGGGGCATTGCCACGTCGCAAATCTCGGACATGGCCTCCCGGAACCAACTCGCCTCGTTGTTGATGTCGGCAGGCCTGGCCGGTGATGACACCCAGGCCTGCACGATCGAGGCTTCCAGGAGGAGCTCGCGGTCCAGCTGCTTCAGCGCCCATCGCGGACCACTCGGGGCCTGTAGGACCGGCGCGCTTGAGGTCTGAGTGGAGACGTCGAACCGGATGTACCGGTGGTCGGAATAGGTCTCCACCCCCTCCATGACGCGCCAGTCAACGACACGCGGCGACAGGGCGGGGCTAGCGAACGATATGTCCACCACCGACTCACCCTGCATCCGCACGCACGTGGGGACAGAACCCCGATTTAGGACGACCAGGCCTGTCTCCAGTGCCCAGTCCTCCACCATCCTACCCCGCACATCCGTGTGACGAGAACCCCAAGCCAAGTTCTTGGCATTGAAGTCCCCGAGCACAAGCACGGGGAGTGAATGGCTCCCGATGACGACACTCAACTCCCTGAGGGAGTTGTGGAACTCGGCGAGAGTTCGGTTTGGAGAGAAGTAGACTCCCACTACAACGATCTCCCCGAACCGTGCTGCTACGCACCCCTGACCCTTCCTGACACTCTCAAGGGTCGGGGTACCGGCGGCGGCCGACGCAATTATGGTCACTGAGCCGCTAAGGTCCTCCACCCAGTCATCCCTGGGCGGGACAAAGTACGGCTCAGAGACCACGGCGATGTTAATCGACCACTGCGCCATGCTCTGGATCAACAGATCCTGAGCGCAGGCGCAGTGGTTGATGTTCGCCTGGAGAAGGCGTAATGGGGCCGTTATTGGCACTCCATTTCAGCCCCCTCCCGGGCCCCCTGCGAGGGCCCCGCTGCAGAAGTTGCAGCAGTGGCGGCCGCGGCGGCGACAGTAGCAGCGGCTGCGGTGATGGCGACGGTGGGGGTTTTGGCGGTGGAGGTGGAGGGCCTTCCGTTGCCCCTGGCCTTGGCCTTGGCGGGTGTACCGCAGGCCTTGCTCCCTGCCCGGTGATCGGCCGGCTTGCCGGTTGCCGCACATGCAGCGCAGTGCGGCGCGGCGGAGCAAGCCGCGGCCCTGTGACCGGGCTGGCCGCAGCGGAAGCATAGGCCACTGCGGTCCACCTCCGAGGTGCACCGGACCGACACATGGTGCCCCACATGGCAGCGGAAGCACCTCAGAGGTCTGGGTTCCAGCAGCTTAACCTGCGCCGAAACCCAGCCCACCAAGAGCCTTCGGCCCTCCACAATGGCTTTCGCCGCCGTCACAGGGCAGCTTACCGTTACGGTTCGCATGCCCGACACTTCCGGACGTAAGGTGCCTGCCTTGACCTGCTCAGCAGGGCACCCACCGGTCCTGGTGACGGCGGCCACCACCTCCTCCTCGGTCACCGAGTCGTCCAGACCCATGATGCGCAGATCTGCGCATTTGACGGGCCTGGACACTCGGGCCTCGTCCGCATTTAGGGACGCTCTAAGCTTTTCTGCCAGAGCGTCCGCGGACGAGCCACGGGTTTCGCCGGGGATCTCCAGCACTCGAGCCCCTGTCGCGGTGACTCTGAGGCGGAGGCCCCCGGTGATCCCGAGCTCCCCAAGATTTACCGTCGCCCTCGCCTTAGCGAGCACGTCGCGGTAGCTCACGCCCCTCTTTTCCGCGTCCGGCTGTAGTGTAATCACTACAGCTGCGGTCTTCGGGGCGCTGAGCCTTGCCGCGACGCTCCGCTCTTTTTCCTGGCGCTTGCGCTGCCGCTTCCTGGCCTTTTTGGCCGCCTTTTGCTCCCTCGTCCTCTCTCCGGCCACCTGCCACCCGGTCTCGGCCGCAGAAGGCTTAGGGGGCGGGGGGGGCGGCGGTGGCAGCTGTCTCGCGGCTGGCGCTGGCACAGTCACCGCCTTGCCCTTCTTTTGGGCCGCCACCTTGCCCTGCCTCAGGGCTGCCGCCTTCTTGGCCGGAGCCGGTTTCGCCAGAGCCGGCCCTTCGGGGGCCGACGCAACCCTGCCGGAGGGCCGGCCAGACGACCCCGGTGTGGAGGCCGCAGCAGCCGCATATGTGGCTACCCTCGGGCCCGGGGACGCCCTGTTTGCCGCAAGGGGGGGGCGCAGGACAATGCCCTCCAGGACGGAGAACCGCGCCTGGAAGGCAGCCAGCTCCTGCCGAACCAGGTTCAGGACCTGGTTCTCAACCGGCACGGGCACGGGCTGGCTTGGTCGCTGCTGGCCCCCATTTTGGGGCGCCTTGCGGGGGCCGGCCTCGCGCAGACCGGCCAAGTCTGCTCGGAGCTTCCTGTTCTCCTCTTGGAGAAGCTCCGTGGCAGCCGTCAGGCGAGCGACCTCCGCCCGCAGTTTGGCCACTTCGTTTGACGGGGGCCCCCCATATCTGGCCTCCGCTGACGCCATGATGGAGGCGATCGCTGCAGGCATGGCCTTATGCCTGGTGGAGGGCTTCTGTTTATAAGAGACAGCCCTCAGCGCCGCCTCCACCTCCTTCGCGAAACCGGCCTTACGCTCCGCCTCAGAGCCGCCGTCTGCACCCACCTCGTCGCCAGAGGAGCCCGAACGGGCCACCCCGCGACCGGCCACCCCCGGGTGGCGCCCCTCCTCGGCAAGCCGCGCCGACCTCTCGGCGGCAGAGAGGCCTCTCCCCTTGCCGCGGATCCCTCCTCGCTTACTGGTGGGGATCTTGCGAGCCGAGGCCAGCTCTCCCTCCGATGACGACCCTTGGTCGCCCTCCGGCCAGGACCGCTTGCGGAAGAACTTCCCGTTCACCGTAGTGGTCCCGGGCCTCCCGCGCCGGGAGCTCTCTGAGCCTCCCGCGCTCACATCGCTGGATGCGGCGCCGGACTCCGACCCCGCATCCCTCCCCTCCTTTGCTTCGCCGTTATCGGCCGTTTTTTTTTTTTTTAAACAATTTTCCATGTTGTTCCCACGAGTATGGGGGAAATAAAGAGTCCATCTGGGCAGTGCCCCCTGTACCCAGATAAGCCATAGCCAGGCCTGGCAGTGGTTCGCACTAGCAACTGATATTCCATAGGAACCCGTCAGCCATACATCTCCTCGCGGTGCGCCGCCGCTTGAGATTCGGGGTAACTTTTTATAGAGGTTTTCTACCTCGCGGTCCGGGCGGTTAAGCCAAGACCCTCGGTCCCAATCGAAGCCGCGAGACGTGATCCACGACACTTCGACGGTGGGATTACGATATCGACGGGGACAGTGAACGACTGCGTCCTTCACTGTCTGCTCGGAGGCAGGGTAAGTGCACACCGAGCCCGCCCTTGCTACTCCGCTGTGCCCTCTGCTTTTCAGAGGGTCACGCGGAGCAACGCCCCCTTGGTCCAAAACGGACCCCTCCCATGTCAGAATATTAGCCATGGACAGTAACATTCCCCAAGGAATAAGAATCTCTTCCCATTCCTCGGGGAAGGATACTGCCCACGCCCAGGGTGCACCGGCCCGGCAGCTGCTATTCCCTCCCGACGTATCGAGAGCGACCGGCAGCCATCGGGCACACGAGGAGGAATTCTGACAACGCACCCCATACTTTCAACCCCTGAAAGATTGCCAAAAACAGATGGTCTGCCTGTGTAGCTAAAATTTTAATACACCAATAAAATGATGAAAACGCTCATACGTTTATTTATGCATTTTATATTTTAAGACAATCAATTGAAATACATTAATTTTATTATTACATACATCATACAATTATTGCCACAGTGCAACAAATTGGTTGTGGTACTTACTTAAACTAGTTTATTGGAGGAGACTACAGAAGTGAAAAATTGACTCTGCCTACTTCTGTACAGATTTGTAGGTCTGTATTCCAAATCAACTTTAATTCAAATTCCCGCTTTGGCATTATTTTAGAATACGACTTGCAGTGTTAAGCACACCGTCCAAGTAATATAGATAATACATGTAATATAGTTTAGAGCACAGAACTAAGAACAATCTACGCAGAGATCATGGACAAGGCGCTCTAGTGATAAAATATTCTGTATATATCATGAAAAAAGTCATAATTTCATTTGTTTCTAAATCAGCGACCTGAATATAAAATGAACAGCTTTAATGATCACATTTCTAAATACTAAAATAATATTAAAGTCCTTCTTCGTATCAACAAGGAGTTTTCCAGAATTAACCTAGCTGTAAGGACGTGCGCCCAAACAGAAGTTAAGGCCCGCTTGAACCACTCATCACTAAATACGTTAACCACTAAACGAGATAAAAACATAATTCTGTTTCTGTCAATCATTTGAAGATGACAGACGGAATATAATTAAGCGTGTGTAAGTTTATTTCATAGGCATATTTTTGTTATAATGAAATTATGCAAAAAGAGCTCTTAGGTAGGGACTTAAAAGCTACTTCAACAGATAGACAAGAAAATAGTTTTACGAAATATCACGAAGAAAAATAGTAAAATGTTCAGTATTATTAAGTATTCACTAGAAATATCTGCATGTAGCCAATTCAATGTACTACAATCTGATAAAAACTCTGGAGCGGTATTCACACGGCGTATTTTATACGCACCGTAAAAGCAGATTGATGCGTATGTATGTATCGATTCAAATGCGCTCACGAAGAAATATAAACGTTTGCGAGAAGCACGTTCGCATCGCATCTACGCGTTCATACGCTGTATTATTTTAAACTCGCAGATGAAGCGCGTTGACGGCGCCACTGAATTTCTAAGGTTTACTGGCTCTGACTGAATCTCGTTTAAAGGGCGTTAAACACACGTCCTTTGCCCCGAAATAATACACCGTGTATTCTACATTATAATAATGTCAGAACAAAATTCCAGGCTTCCCACTAGGTGGACCGATGACCTGGTGAAGGTTTCAGGTATCCGCTGAAAGCGAGTCGCACGGGACTGGTCAATGTGGCGACACTTGGGGAGGGACCAGTGGACGTCTTTCAGCTGAAATGATGAAGAACAAAATTGCATTCCGAATGAAACAAAAGTTGCATACGTTGATCAGTAAAATAATCCGCAAAACTAATATAACTCTAACAAATTGGCTTCAAACTGCAATTGTTTACTGTCTTCAGCTCAGAAGCCCATCGAAGGCTTTATGCCAAATGTTCTGCTCATGGGAATGACGCGAGACAAACTCCAGTTTCCCTGTATCTGTGATGATGGAGCCGCTGCACCTCAACGAGGACTTCTTGTAGCAGACCCACCAGATGGTAGTCTGTAACTCCTTGTACTTTCGGTACCAGAAACCTTTGTACCAAAGATAGGTCCTGCCGCAGCAGTTCTGGTAGAAAACTGTAAAAGATTGATGAATTGGTGGTTTAGTGAGTTTCAAGAGAGAGTAAATCTTCTATTAATAGAGTGAATAGCATAAACCATAAATAACATGTTTATAATATGTTTCAAAATTAACCTACCATACGTACAAACCGTACATTGACTGACACAGCTGAAATGCAAAGTTTCAGAATAACTCAAAGCATTTATTTCAATGATGTCAAACAACCAAAAAAACGGAGCTAAAGTCTCAGTCAGTTGCCCATTCTAACGCGTAGATTTCTATGAAGTCTAATGTTTCACTTTAATACTTCAATTTTAATGACAAGAATAATGAAATTTCCTCTATTAACCCCCGAGCAAAAATAAGGGGTGTAACCTAGACCTGACGCGCAGGCATAACCAGGATCATGCAGAATAGTTAACCTGTCAGAAGAACTCCTCAACGGTGTATGGCATATCTACCTTGTGTTTGGGCTCATACAATGAGTTTTGACGAGCACGATGGTAGCGTGATTACCAGTAACATGAATTTGAAAAAGCATGAAATAAAAATTAAATTAAGAAACCCCGACACAAAAAACGTCAGCGGACCGCAAGAATAATGCTACAGCATTAAATAGCAGTTTGTTTGAATTCTTTCGTCAACTTGTCATTTGAGAGAAGGAAGGTAAAGCAAACGATAGAGTTTATATTTAAATACTCATATTTAAATTCACATACAGAAACAGCCAGACCCGGAACAACTACCAGTAGGCCATACAAATATATGTTCCGTGCGGGAAACGAACCCGCGACACGAAGCGCAGCAGTCAATCGCTCAGCCACTACGCCAACCGTGTCGTCAAAAAATAATAACAACAATAATAACAACCGTTTATGGTTATCCCTGGAAAAATACTACGGAGTGCTTATTATAAAAATTTAAAAAATAATCACTTATGTGATATTATTAAACAGTAATAATCGATATTAAAATCGACAGTAACAGTCACGACAAAAGGTAGAATAAAAATAAATAAATAGAATAATATTGGTCGATACATCCGTATTCTCGTAGAGGTGCCTCGCCACGCTCCGTGCTACGTCGTAGCTCATCGCTACGAACGCTACGATCGCCTCTAGTGTCATGTGTGTTTGAGGACTTACATTATATAAGCAAAGCCACGATTTTTTATAAAGCATTGCTGGACCATTCCTAGTTTACAGTTGCTTTAAACTTAATCATATACTCACTCAATGTAAAACATAACTACTCGTAGATTGCCGGAAGTGCATTGAACATTAAAGAATGGATTTAATTTTACAAAAAAAGCCTGGTATTGTACATTATAATGTTAAAATATTAATATATAATGAAAACTGAATATCCTTATGGATGGTTGTGTTCATTCTTGACTCTGATAATGACGTCATCATAGGTAACGATGGAGACCCTGCATCCCTGTGGGGCCTTATTGCATACCCAGTAGATCCTTCCACCTAGTTTCCGTTTACAGTTGTACCTGTGCTCTTTGATCTGAAGAAGCGGAGTACCTCTATTAGTCAGCAAAATTTTAGCATCTGCAAAATATAAGCAGAATTTTAGCACCTGCAAGATTCGCAACATTTATTTTCCAACCAGTTCTGCTGAAACTAACTATAACGGATAAGGGTTTTGGGAAAATGAAATTTGTCGCAGCCTAAGTACACGTCACTATATGAACTAAGTTTCGACCGCGGGAACCACGTGGGCGCACGGAGCACGGGCGATGCGTGTGCTCGCTTCCGGGGTTACATCGCGACTGATCGATAGCGGGGTGACGGGAGGTGCTCGTCGGACTAGTATTCTACAAGTTTCTGCTAGTGACCGTCCGGGAGAGCAGAAAGAAACACAAATTGCAATTTCTGATGAGCATATCTCATCAGAAATTGCAATTTGTGCAAGCCATAACACGATCCAGATATTTTTAAATAATGGTGATGTCGTTTAATTAATTTTAATTAGGACTAATCGATCTAAATTAAATACAAATAAAAAACAAATTTCAAACTAAAATAATATATTCTATAGATTTAAAACAATAAACAGGTAAAATAAACATACAGGCATTAACAAAAAAGGATTGCTGATAAGTGAATGAAAAGAAGACTTTTAAAAAATTGACAAAGGGAGAACGTTTTAAAATAATTTCTTCACTTTGTATACGATCTTAAATAAAATTACTTTTTAATTCATAAGGTAATTTCTACTTTATATTATTACTTACTTATGAAATCGCTCTTGGAGGACGATCTCTTTCATGAAATAAACAAAACCATGCAGTTAGCATAAACAGTTACTACGTAAAAAAACTATGAGAGTACTCTGCGTAAAATATAGTCTATGGTTATAAGCAATTCATTATTCACAGAATTAATCACAGCTTGACCAACGAATGAAAAAGTTGTTCAAGATACCTCCAGAGAGCCTCTACACAAAGCTGTCAGTATAGATATTCCATAGCAACGACGACACTGACAGCTTTTGGGCTACTTTAGATCGCGTTTAGTTTCATTGGTGATATTGACCCTAAGCTGCGTATCCATCATTGCCCGCCCTGGGTTATACACAATAATGGCACCAACTGTGCTTCAGCATACCCAAAGTTAAAGGCACAAGGGCGAGCGAAACGCCGATTGTTTTAATGGCCACCAGTCAAACGCAGGGTCCTGTAGTCAAGCTATGTTTCTGTCCTTAATATATCTTAAGGCAAAGCTTACCAAAGATTCTGAACGCAATCAGCACATTTGAACCCACTCTCAAGAGCTATCAGTGTCGTGATTGTTCTAAAACATTACATAAAATGAACACTGGCAGCTCTTAATCCCAATTTAGGTGTCCTGATCACGTTCAGTTTCAGTGGTGTAATTGGCTTTAATGGTTATGCACACATTTCTGTTTAATGACGACGTCATTGAAGGTTGTGATGGTGGCTCTGCATCCCATGCTGTTCCTATAACAGATCCACAAGGATCTGGCTCCAGAACTGCGGTTATTCCGGTAAAACCTGTACTTCCCCACCTGGATCGCCGGCTACCATAGCGCGTCTTAGTGTATATCAGAACTAAAAAGGTTAAATTAAAAGTGTTATATCTTGTAACGAAATGTTTGCCCCGAAACTTAATCTGCATTCAAAAAGTAAAAGTTAGTAAGTATTATTTTTTACTTATTTATTACAGACTTGTATGTAATCAGAAGACTAGACTACAACTTAAAGTACTACAACAAACCCTTAATAAAGTTATCATTTAATTGCTATGAATGCTTTAGTGCAAAACTTTACTTTTTTAAATATTGTTTGTTCAGCGTAAAGGTCAAAGCACACGTGTATGCACTGCAGTTTTTCTGTTAATAATTTTATTCTAGGATACAACAAAACATTATGATGTTAAGAATAATAATAGTTATAATTGTTTATTGGTTCCTTGCTACGATTTTATTTGGACAGTATTTTAAATGTTATGTAAGAACTGTCGTATTATTAAGTACTACGAGTGTACATCCTACCATAGACTAAAAAAATGTCTTTGAAATGAATGTATTAGCTAACAACGTCATAAAACACTGGGACTTTGTTTGATCGCCACCGACCAATTTCAAGTCAATTATATCGATCCGGAATCAGCCCGTAATGTAACCGAAGTCCTTTTAAAGCTATGCCCGGTGTAAGAGTTAGCACCTGGCAATCCCAAAAACATTGCAATATCTTTTGGCACGGCACTAAATTTCTTCAAACCAATAGTTGAGCCATACATTTTCCTGACTGATATTTTGAAAAGAGATGTCATTTTTTTGCTGTTGACGTGCGTAGGGATTAATACTTTTTACTTTTTAATAAAATGGACTGTGTACATGAAATGATCGTGGCTTATTTTTAGAATTGGTGATTCTGACTACAAGCATTTCACCGTGAGCGTCGATGTCTTTTGTAGTAATATTTCGTAGTTCCTCACATCTACATCCACTAGCAATTCCGAATATTAACGCAACCTTGAAAGAGAAAAAACAGGGATTAGATTTAAATAACAATAACATAGCAGGTGTGTGTAGATAAAGGTCATCGCACACATCTTCACTTAGATCAAAAATCTGCATCGGATCAGCATCACTTCGGCTCATCGGCTCGTTGGCCCGTCGCCGTAGTCTCGCCAATAATCATGCGTCAACCCAACGTAACTGTATCAGCTCAGTTCATCAAGCCGCTCCACTGTAAGCTCGGTGACTACTATTTTATAGCTAATCCCAAGACAAATCAATGTCATTACGAGGTACAGAAGTGTGCATTGCAGTATCCGTTTCATAGAAATAATCCTAAACGGCTCAAGTTCGGTCATGCTGATCCCGTGCAGACCTATACGTGTGTGTTGGCCTTATGGAGTTCAATTGAGCTGATTTTCCATTCTATGAAATTTTCATAGGCTGCTGCGTATTTTTCCTTGGTTACTGGTACCAACAGGCTATCGCTAGCATCTTGTCTGTCAGTATCTTCATCCGATGACAGCCAATCTAAAATAAAATATATGACTCTTACTAGGTGCCTACTTGAAATCTTTATTTTATCCAAATGACGGTACTTATAATTACTTTGCTCACTATAACTATTATACCTATAGGTACTTTACCACAAAACTATTCATTTATCTTGTTATTTATTAAACGGTTTTTATAATAATTTACAAAATGTTTAAGTAAAACAAGGCTTACGAATAATTTTCAGACATTAAAAAGTATTTGCACATTACGGCCCCGGTACAAATAAAGATGAGCATGTTTATAATGACCAATAGTCCCATCCGCAGTAGTGACGGATGCTTTACATCCAACAATGTCTCCCCCTCGTCTGCTGCTTCGCATGCAGGAGCACGTAGCTTTGGCTCCTCGACATCTACTGTTCTTATATTAACGATGATTGCATATAAACAAAATCGGTCGACCTGTCTTCGTATGCGGAAGCAGAATATCTGTACAAGGGATGGCGTTTAAAATGTTGTAGTCTCGAGGAAACAACCAATGCCGTTTATTTTAAGTTCAAGAATGGAAATGTATTAAGTAAGCTAAACACTATTTTACACCTTCTAAGCATTTTTGTTCGATAGCTGCCACAACGTGCTTACAATTCACGATTTTAGCGATCGGTGGCGAAAACTAAGAGTTAAGATAAGTAGATGAAAGTATTCATAAGTCATGATTATGCCTATTCTTAAAATTCACGATAGTTCCATCAGCTGTGAAGACGGACGCTCGACAGCCAGCGCTCCTCCTGCTGCAGAACCACGCGGCTTTGATTCCTCTGCTTCTGTTGTTCTTGTAGTAGCGACAGTTGCCAATGTGTAGCACTGGATTACCGAGTCTTGTCAACGCAAACCTGGGCGCCAGATACTCCAAAGAACTTAAACCTAAACAGAAATCATATCTTTGTGTAAATGTTTCAATTAAAATTCAGAATTGAGAAATCGTCATAACAAAGATATTTTACCACTTTTCTGAGTTACAAGACTGGCAACAAAATCAAATTGGTGTTATAATAAAATGCTTCTTTCTTATAACAATTTGATATAATATGTCACAAATATAAGATTTACTAAGAATTCCTGAATAATACTTAACTATACACATCTTATTATGGCTAAAAATATTGAAATTGTCAGCGTGTAAGACAATCAACATGTAACCCATGTCAATTTATTAAACAATACAGACACAATAGTTACTAATTAATCGCCATGAATTAAATAGATTCATCAAAAGTTTAACTACATGTCAGCAATGATTTCATATCTTATGCAGATCGACTTTATTGATGACTAATGATTGTGGTTTCTTCTACACTTGATGATGACGTTATTGAAAGTGGTGATGGATGCCTTGCAGCCACTACTCCTGTTTCTGCTGCAGATCCAATAACCATTGCGGCCTTGGCTTCTATCGTTCTTGTTGAACCTGTAGACTCCTATTAAGATAACGGGCCGGCCGCAACGAGATGTAGAGAAAACAACTGCAAGGGAAAAAAAAATATTCTAGAAATTCGTTTTTCAGGTTATGTTTTTAAAGCACTGCTGTTATGGTAGTAATTTAAACGGAATATTTTCCAAACGTGATCCTTTGCTTATTAAGGCGCGAAGCTTATCAAAGCTTACATAAACAAGTAGAGATTTACTATTCCATTTCAGCAATTTTCTCTGCTGTTATTTCACGATTATGTTCTTTCATGAATTTGACTATTACGTCATCGATGGTGATGAGATTGGCACTACAGCGGTTACTAGTCTACTTGCAGCACCTCCATTGCTTCCTGGTGAATTGGTGATAATGCTGATCACGGTGGAGCTGGTATCAGGTGGACCGATAGTTTTTGAATAAGATCACTGGCTTAATTCAGTTAAATTTAATGAACAAAAAAAAAAAACAATGAATTATTAAAGGTAAATTAATGAATTTAACTTTTTTATAATGTATGGTACAATTTTACTAGTGATGATGTAACCATTTCTTTAGCTGTGGGCGCGCCGGCGTATAAATAAAAAAAGTATCTAAAATTTTGTATATCTAAATCATCGAACTAACTATTTATTTGATTGGGTTGAATTCGAAACTTAATGTTTTTATTAAAGCCATTTAATTTTACCTTCATATCTTTAAACTACCAAGAAATAAAACACAATGTGTACAAACAAACGCAATCCTATAATACACCAAAAAGTTACAAATTCAAAACAATAACAGAAATTATATTAGTTGCACTACTAAACTTTGTAGTTAAATATCAGTCGGATTATTTAATAATAAACAGCTGTAAAATTATTCTTTATTTTTTGTATAATTATAAAATTCTTACTGCTATAAAATTTTCCTATCTCATCTAATGCCTTATCGACTTATGATTAGGATAATGCAAGATTTTAATAACATGGTTATAATAAAGGACTACTTACGCCCCTAAGGAACCTTCACACAGTGAAGCACCTGGTCATCGGAGGCTTTCTGGACGTGTGCCTGGAGAAGCGGTAAGACTTATAGCAGAGTAACCTCGCTCCCCGCTGGGACGTAGTGAAAGATAGACCTCAGGAGATAAAAGGGAAAATTAAATCAAAATGAATACATGAATACCCAGCTGCAGCTGAGGGTTCAATTGCATCGTGAAAGATTTACTTCATGTACCCGGAAATAAATATATTATAGGTATGTGTATACAGGACACTAACTACCCGTGTGCTCAGTTTCATTCAATTCCGTTCAACCCCAAAAGACTCTTGTCTGTTTAGAATTGTAGATGTTTGTTGAGAAGCTATTGATTAAATGTTATTTTTTATTTTTGAATTTCTTTAGCACAAAATAAAACGCAAATATAAGATGTGCATTTTTCATTTATTTCAGACCATAAAACTGTTAATTAAAATAACAACATATAAACAAAATAAAATCAGTGGTTATGTTCATTCAAAATCTTCGTAACTTCGTCATCCACTAGGACTATGGTAGCCCTGCAGCCAAATTTATACTTGTTGCAGATCCATCTAGTCATCGGCGGCCTACTGCTACTATGTTTCGCATAGCGGTAACCACGCCAACAAAGAGTTTTACCACCAGACCGAGACCTCTCGTAATGCAGATCTTTAAGAAAAATGTGAAATAAAATTATATGGTGTTCATAATTTTAACCAAAGACAAGACAGGAAGAGTTTACGAATCCAACGCCATGTTTTTCGATGTTAAACTTGGCAGAGTAACTCCTCGCCTTGGACGTGGTAAAAACGGTTCTTAGAGAATAAAGTGAATTTGAAATGTTAACCAGACATAGGTGCCCAGGTCACTGATCATGGTATCCGTGGCTACAAGAAATAAAGTATATTATTTTCGAAACTGATCACGATTAGAGAGACAATAGATAAAGTATAATATTTTTCGAAACTAATTTTATTTTTATACAATTTTTTTATTTTTATGAATAAAAATGGAAGAATTTAAAACGTAACGAGGACGCTTGTATGCTAGAGTTCGTTAGTTTAGTCGTTATTTTTTTACAAAAGTTCAAATGAAAAACATGAGGTAGGTACTCAATTTCATCATATTTATTATCGTGGTATGCCTTCTTCACATTTACACAATGGATCAACACTTCTAAAACTGTTAAAAATACACAAAAGCATCAAATATAAATAAATGTAAATGAGGCTAAAGCAATTATTGATGAATTTTACTCTAAATTAAATGATTATCTGCAAACGTTATCAAGTTCGTACGCTCAAAATCACCTTTCTGCTGACAGGGTTTTCACTCGTATCGTCGACTTCAGATACTTGGACTACATAGTCGTGCTAAGTAGTTAACTAAAATACTTGCAAATAACAAATAGCTTTTTTGTTTTCATTATCTACTTACTTATTTTACTTAAAATATCATCACTATCATCATAGACTTTACGATAAACTAACAGTGCCCCGCGACCTTCGTCTGCTTAAAATTATTCTAAAAATATTACTTCCTTATTCGAATCGGTTTCTAATAAAAATTTCAAGAGTTATAATTTTTTTGCACGGAACCCTAATCCTTTGTCTACTATAAAAGTAGCTAGTCGGCTAGTCTTATAGAGAATAGCCGAAACAAACAGACAGACAGACAAAAAAGAAATGTTATAAGTACCATATTATACTTTATATGCATTCAGTAAATTGCTTTTATTTTAAAGTTACAAACAGACACTACAACTTTTTTTACTTGTATAGATGATAGTGACTGGTGCACATGCTTTCTATAAGAAACTAATTCAAACAAAATACAAATCACAATACTGCATCTAAATAGAATCCGTTAGGTACTGTTGACATAATATTTATATTCTTCTTTGAATAATATTTAGATCCTCGGAGCAGTGCTCAATGAATATGTTCGGTCATGGACTTGATAACTTCGTCGTTGATAGTGGTAATTTTTGCTCGACACTTGTCCTGAATGTTTTTAGCACAGACCCAGTGGGTTTTCGGCTCCTTACTTCCAGACCAGCGGTAAAACCGATGCGGACCCATAAGAAGGCACCTGCTACCCCTTTGGGATTTCACAAACCTTATTCCTGTAGAACAATAGAATTATTAAAATATATTAGAAATCGCCAGTTTTAACAGCTTTCAGATATATTCGTTTTCTCTAAGTGTTTAAAAAGTAAAGAACAGGATTTTAAGGGGTAGTTCTGAAAAATCAATAGCTGCTATTAAAACAATATTTATTCAGTATTAGTTACAGTAATACAATATAATACTAGTTAAGTCCCGCGGTGTCACCTGCCGTTTCTATTTTTGCTCGACTCCTAAAGTTCATAGCCTGATGCTAGAACACCTATAATATTCCTCAAGAATTGGGCTAACAATTGCAATTCATTTATTTCCTTTATTTAAACTTTTACAAATTATTTTACATTTTTAAATATTCCTTAAAAAAATATAAAAAAATCATTTAAAAATATAAAAAATTGTAGCCCACCGGTATCGGGAACAGGGTCCAAGCTACCGGCGTTCAGGGCTCCAGAGAGAGGAACCTCCTAACAATACGAGCCGTGTCCAGAAGTACCGCTTTCTGAATCAAGCCTTTGATCCAGCTGCCTAACGAGAGCCTCCTCAGGTATTGGTCGAGGCTCTTGGCAATTAAGCCATGGGCTGATACGACTATCGGCACAATGATCGCTGAGTCCACATCCCACATGTCGACAACCTCGCGAGCCAAGTCAAGATACTTGATTTTCTTATCTTTCTCGGCTTTTATTATTATTTAACTCTTAATTTATAATAATTTATTTCTTTGGCATTATTTTTTACGTAACTGCACCATGCACTGTTATTGAAATCTAAAGTGTCGAAATACTAAAAGTTAATACATTTAAAATGCTGACAGATTTTTCTTCAGTAACACCCGTAGTTTAAGTCGTGGAATGAACTTAAGTCGGACTTGACACGCCTACTTTCCACCCCATTGGACATATTGACAGCTACAGTTTGTTTATAATTTGACATAAACGCCCACTTTTCAAGGAATCATCTGTCAAATTCAACGAACAGTAGTACAAGAATCTTTTGACGCTCGAATGAAGCTGACAGGGGGGCGCTGTTGGTAAACCTTTTGTTAATTGTTTTGTAAAAAATATTGAGAAAAGAAAGAGATGGCTGCGTTAGTACCGATTTTTGCCCCGCGCCAGAAGATTATTAAAACCGTGAAACCCACGTTGTGGGTGACATATGTACCTACTGAAATTCAAGTGAATCGACGTGTGTAAAATTGTTTTCTTGTTGTAGCCAAAGCAAGATGAATTTTGAGGAGTATGTCGATTATGTATACCATACGCCATATAATTATTTATCGCGACGATATTTACGCGATGCCGATAACCCGTTAGAATATTACAACAATGAACAGTTCTATAGACGATTTCGATTTCAGAAGGAAACCGTACAAAATGTTTTGTTACCCTTGGTATTTGAAAGTGCTAGCAGTAGCTCTAATCGTGGACTACCAATTCCATCAACATTTCAGCTAGTTATAGCGTTGAGATTTTACGCTACTGGAAACTTTCAAGTAAGTTAAATTAGAACAACGTACTACTAGGATCAGTATATGCCTATTTTTTTTTTTTTTTCGAGATTAATTTTACTTTATCTGCTGATGCAGTTTCTGTTATTATTTTGTAATATTATACATTCCTATATTTTTTTTTCTTTTCATTTTAGATTGTTTGCGGTGATTTACATAAAATAAGCCAGTCGCAAGTATCAAAAATTGTGGCAAATGTTTCAAATATATTGGCAAGGAAAATGAGGCAATTTATAAAATTCCCTGCCCTCGATGACCAGGCAGCGGTGAAAAACAATTTTTATCGCGTAGCTGGTTTCCCTGATGTGCTAGGATGCATAGATTGCACGCACGTGCCAATAAAAAATCCGAACCGCACAAATGGCGAAGCTTTTCGCAACCGAAAAGGATGGTTTTCCATAAATGTGCAGATAGTTTGTGGACCACGTATGGAAGTTTATGACATTGTTGCCCGTTGGCCTGGCTCAGTCCACGATTCTCGAATCTTTAGTAACAGTAGGTGTTGTTTGCAGTTTGAGGATGGCCACATGTCAGGCATACTGATCGGGGACAGCGGCTATGCCCAAAGCTCTTATATGTTCACGCCTGTGCTTAATCCACAGACTCCGGCTGAGTTACAATACAATAGGGCTCACATAGAACAACAAGAAACGTTATTGAGCGATTCAATGGGGTCTGGAAAAGGCGATTTGCATGTCTCAGTAGGAAATTGCAAAACAAATTACCAAACACCTTGAATATCATTAGTGCCTGTGCCATACTCCACAATATTTGTATCATGGTAAATGAAGACATGCGGACGCCAGAACCCGGAGCTGGACACACGTATACTAATAATATACCTGTCACTACCACTAATGAAACTGAGCGTGGCAGTATAATAAGGGCTGCATTTATTTCTAGATATTTTGGTCCGTAACATGATTCTCCTGCCGTTATCCCAATATACTTAGGCTCGGCGCAGCATGTCTTCCTTTTTCAGAGTACATCTATCGTTTCTTTGGTCTTCCCCTACTCTTATAATATTCGTAATCAAATCTTTCTTCACGACATTTTCCTCATTCAGCCGCATCACGTGCTCATACCACTAGAACCACAGACTTACCAGTCTTACCACATAACTTTTCAGACGTCTTCCTCTTTATATTAAATTGTTATTGTTATTCTGAGGCCTATGTCCAGCAGTGGACGTCTTTCGGCTGAAATGATGATGATGATGATGATGTTATTCTAATCATTCACGTTACACTACACGTTCCCCATTCATCTTAGTATTTTCATGTCAACTAAAATTGCCTTTTATTTTAAAACAACACGGGCATGGGTAACCATGCCCGTGTTGTTTTGTTTAAACCTACGATATCACCAAGTCGCTCTCATCTTCTATCTACACATATAAAATTCAAAGCCCTGACTGACTGATATTTCAAAGCACAGCCCAAACCATTGGTCCTAGAGACATGAAGTTTGGAGAGAGTATTCTTTGAAATTCTACCCGTAAAAGGGTGAAATAGGGTGTTGAATTTTCTGATTTTTTTCTCGAGGTCGATTGATTTGAAAATTGGTGTACACACTTTTCAATTAAAATTATGAGACATGTGTATCACAGTTTTTCCAAAATCATCCCCCAACAGAGTCAAATAGGGCTTCGAAACTCACGTAGACGGGCGGATGGCGCACAGTGTGGCGCAGGGCGTGCGGGGCGCGGGAGTATTTAGTTGCCTTTTAGTAAGTAAGTAGAATATTTCTGAGGTAGACGTGTCTGTAAATATATGTGAAATCCCGATATTGGCGTTGGCTCGTGATACGTGACATTGATATTAAATATTAAGTAAAAGTAGTATGTCTATAAATTGATTCCTAATGAATCATTTCGGGGCTTTTGTTTTTAAATATAATAATCGCGGACGAAGGTCGCGGGCAACAGCTAGTATGTTTATAATTGTGTGATGTTCATATTTATATTTTTGCTGTCTCGTTGGTCCACTAGTCATAAGCGCAACTGTACGGTGTGAGGTTATGGGTTCGATTCCCAGGCCATGCAGTGTTGTTGGGTTTTACTAACGTAGAGACTGGATCCAGTCTTACGTAGCCCTACGTGAATGAAAATGAAAAATTTCCTATGTTTTTCTATGTTAATAAATGTTTAATTTAGATTTTTTGTTACTTGTTGTACGTGATACTACTTATAAATAAAATAAAAACCAGTTGGCTTGTTTAATGTATAATAATAGTTTAATTTTTTTTTTCGGCTTCCTCCCTTGTTACTTCGCTGAATTGGAGTAGCTGGGCGGCATTTAAACGTTCGAGCCTTGCCTTTTGGTAGGCTTCTTCTGCTGTCTTCACCAGCCACTTCTGCTCCTCCATTTTCAGCAGATGTAACTGCTCCTCTCGTTCCTCATTCCGCTTTAATTTTTCTACTTTCAGCAGATGCAACTCCTCCTCTCGTTCTTCATTCCTCTTTAAATATTCCGCCCGTACTTCGAACTCCTTTGTTATAACTTGGGCGCGAAAATCTTTCCCTACAAAATTTAACAAGTTCAGAAAATAAGTGTTAATTTGTTAACTACAAGTACCTTCAAAAATCGCTAATGAGAATATAAAAAAATAAATGCTTCGAATGAATACAAATAGATTGATGTTATTTCAAATTCTGTATTGGTGCCACTGTTAAGCCACACACAGATAAATTGACTTTCTGATGTACTGTTCTGGAGTGGCGACCGCGAACCGGAAGACGATGCGTTGGAAGGCCTTCCACTAGGTGGACCGATGACCTGGTGAAGGTTGCAGGGATCCGCTGGATGGAGTCGCACGGGACCGGTCAATGTGGCGACACTTGTGGGAGGCCTATGTCCAGCAGTGGACGTCTTTCGGCTGAAATGATGATGTACTGTAATAGGTAGAGATCAACTGAAAATCATTTGATCAACCCTACCAAAAAACTGCGAGTTTGCTGCTGCCAAGTTAGTCGGGTTATTATGAGCCGCCGGTGCCGGTACCTCGTCTACCGGACGAAATTCCAGAACTGAAAGAAGAAAGTAAATATGTTAATATTTGTTAATACAAATAATGGAATCAATAAAATTACTAGACTATAGGTGTACCGTCAGCAGGAGTTTCATTTGGCATAGTGTCACAGTCGATTGCGAACCTCAATTCTAAATCGGTGGAGGCCGTCAGCGCATCTTCCACTCCTTCGACACATGAAGACGCGGGGCCAGGATAGGGGCCACCCCCAGTCCTCAACCTTTCTTTTTTTTCTTGATTAAGGGTGGTTTTTTTCTTGGCCTTAATATTGGACCAGCATCTTTTTAGCTGAGATTCCGTTCTCTATAAAAAGAAAAGATTGCCGTTCATTACGATCATCAAAAATATACCAGGTATTAAAACAGCCTCGATGTTATTTGGTACTTACGCGCGAGTTAAATATGGAGTTATACTCTTGGGTTAGGCGAGTCCAAACATATTTTTTCGCCGATGGGCTGCCCGACAAAGTCGTATTTTGATGTAGTTTGTGCTTGCGGACAAGTTCCTGTACGCACAACTTTTCACTATCCGAAAAGAATATTCTTGAAGACATTTTTTTAAAAGAAATTATTGAAAATGCACCACGAAAAAATAAATATTTATTTTTACGCAAATTAGTTTTAACGTTTTAATTTCTTTGACAAATGATGTCAGCCAAGAGTATTCGGTTGAACATCAATTTATGACATCTCTAGCATTGTGACGTATTTTAATATAACATTTTTAGCATACAAAGCAGCTTACAACCTTCATGCAACATACTTATTTTGAGTTTAAAATAGACAGCATGTTTTCGAGGTAAATTAAGGTGAGTACTCATATGCGCATGTCCACGTATTGTAACATTGGTTGATAAATTGAGGAATGATATAATACTGCAAGGTTGCGGTTGAAAAGAAGATGTGGAGACAAAAAATTAAAAGAATATGTTGGCTTGGTCATGTTGAGAGACTAACAAAACCCGAAAGAGAACACCCTAGAAGGACAAACTTTATTGGTATTGTTCCTCAAAAAGGTCAAGGCGTGTGAGTATGACCAGACGTATGAACGTGGACTAAGCAAAAGGAATAAGCCGGTGGTGTTCTTTAGTGACTGTCCTTACTGTGTGGCATTTATTCTTCGTTGATATGTTGGATTACGATTATTGATTATTGACGAGTTATATTAAAAAAAACACAGCGAATTAGGAGAAGTAACGACCAGCACGACCCCTCAGTCCACGCACCTCATTCCATGTTGCACAATTGCGCTCGTGTTTCTGATCGATGAAATGTTACACAAGTTCGCTCGTTTCTTAGCAAAATCAAGTTTTAACAAAGTGTCAAGCGGCTCGATGTCTTGTTGCAAATGCAAGTCTAGCTAGTCTGTCCTTCCCTTATGAAGTGGGTGTTGCTGATGCCGTGGTGGGCGTTCTTCACCTGTTGCCATGGCAACAAATGACGACTTAAGTTCAAAAATGGACTTAAGTCGGCTTCTGGAATACGGGTGTCAGTTTGTTGTCATTTGAGAAATTATGTACAGTATAACAGACCATTGGAAACTATTGCACAGTTAAAAGAAACATATTTACAATATGGAATGATAAAAATATTAAACATCATACTTAAAAATAACAAGTAAAAGTCATGTTTCAGCCTTGCTACACTTAGCTGACAGGTTAATGTTTTTATCACAACATAATTATTCTCAGCTAAGTGCGGTGACCCCTGCTCTGCTGTGCCGACTGGCTGGCAATCTGCGTATTCCGGACTTTTATTTACATGCTTGCCATGAGACATACTTAGCTCAATTTCAAGTAAAAAAGCAACAAAGCCACACCACAGATCTTTCAACTTTTCAGTTACTAATGTGTATGATAGTTCTCCGACTTAACTATAATATTATCTATAGTTGTGATGGCGGCTCGGCCACCTTGTGGGTTCTTCACGCAGGTCTACCGAACCCGGGCACCTTTGCTGCCACTCCACTTATAGTATCTGTATTTCCCAACCACTATCACAGGATTGCCGAAACGTGTCCTGTCGAACTTGCAGCCTATGAAATAAACATTGTTTGTTACCGTTTTGTTTTCATAACTGAAGAACTTCTACAACACAACGATACATTTTAGCAGTTTACGACACTAAATTCTAATAAGCTAACGTGTCTAAGATTTTCTAAAATCATTTTGTAAGAAATACTCTCAACTCTCTCTTTCTCTCTGTCTACGCCGTACAGCTCCACCTAAGATTTTTAAATAAAAGAAAACTCTAGCATCAACAATTATATTGTTATAAATAGATAGACGAATATACTTTATTGTACATCAATATTTTACCTTGCAAATAGGGTACAGAGGCGGTCTTTTCGCTAATAGACCAGAGAAACTACGTCTAAAAAAAATCCACACGAAAAAGAAACAGAGGAAGCTTGCTAAAAGGACGCAGCAGTACGACCATGGTTATGTAATTGATCAATTTTGTAAATCTCGTTGTCGATTGTGAAGATCCTGGCCTTGCAGCCGACGGAGACCTTTACACAGACCCAGCTCGCTTTGGGACCCTTGCTGCTACTTCGCTTGTTGTACCGATACCCATCGTACTCTATGACAGGATTCCCGAACCTCGATTGTAAAAACACTAAACCTGAAATTGAGTAGACAAATTAAATTCATAGTTATAAGACTTGGCGGAAAATGTCGCTAGACATGTATTGAATATAATTATAATGGTTGATACAGATATAAGAAAACACTTGCTGCACCGAGCAAGTAACTCGAGATCGGGGTAACCATAGTCATCCGTGTTTGTCGCTTTAGATTGAAAGTCACTATAGAAATAAAATAAATAAAAAGACACAAAAAAGGCGATGGGTTTTTAAAATTTCATTATTAAAACCCAACTGCAATGTTAGGCTTTTGATAAATTTTGACAAATAATTTTAAAAAAATTGCTTGATTATTTCTTTCAGTGTCACAAATATCACATATTTTACATTGATTTTTGTACTCCTTCTTATAAAAGTACTACTACTTCTTCTTACACTTAAAATCTTGATTTAAAAAAATAAAAGACTTGTGAATTTTCCTTTTATTTCAGAACAAAAAACTGTTAATGAAATCAACAACATATAAATAAAACAGAATCAGTGGTAATGTTCATTCAAAATCTTCGTAACTTCGTCATCCACTAGGACTATGGTGGCCCTGCAGCCAACTCGATACTTGTTGCAGATCCATCTAGACATCGGCGGGTTACTGCTGCTATGCTTCGCATAGCGGTAACCACGCCAACAAAGAGATTTCCCACCACGCTGAGACCTCTCGTAATGCAGATCTTGAAGAAACACGTGAAATAAAATGTACCGATAAACACATACGTCATTTTAACCAAATAAGAGACAAAAAGCATTTACGAATTCAACATATTATATTTATTTGTATTTGACAAATAAACATCTGAATATTCAAGCACACAAAAAGTACGTAGGTAGTTTACTTTATCTGCTATTTAAAAAGAAAACTAATTATAATAATTAATAAAAAAAAGTATGTCAACTCTATTTCAAATGGAATGTAGGTTTTAATTTTGCGTTCACAAAAACCTATTCAGTCATAACACCCGTTAACACTTCCCTATAGGATGCCTATGTTTTATATATTAATAATATAATATTTTTAAGTTGTGACAGGTAATAAAATAAAACAAAAATATATTGTCACAGCCTTCAGGCAAGCGCAATGGCAGGGAAAATATGAAGACAGGTCCTTAACCTGTTACAAGACAGTATTTTACTCAAGAAAAAAAAAAAAAAGCTAAGTCACAAAAGGCAACATATTGCTAGTTAATTTCCATTTTGCAACGTGCCAAAAGATTCTTGTACATCTTCAGACTCATTTATAATGGTAGTGAAGTCACTGCATGCTCAATGAACTGATGTGACGATTACGCGATAACCTTATCCATAAAAAGCGACATCTTTGGGATTTTCCCTATTCAATCGATAAAAAATTTGAAGACTTAGTATACCTCCGCCTTTGATCGTTACTCATAAAATATTACCTTGCTAGGTGCTGGGTTCACAAAAAAGTTTTTTTAACAAGGATACGACGATATTCATCCATGCACACCTACACAATATCTCAAATATAACGATTTCCATATAAACTTAAATCTAATGTGACTTCCCATTAATACAAAATACTATTCATAACTGCATAACACAGACGTTACTTAAAACTAAATACAATGATTCCAAGCACCACCGCGGCACCGTTGATATTTATACTTTTTGGTTAAGTGTAAGGCTTCAAGAACACGACAAGCGTAATTAAAACATTATTTTTAGAAGTTACCTATACTAAAAACAAAAACAAAAAGTAGTATCTACTTGAAGTTTTGGAAATATTTTAATACTCTAGAAAATATGAACTACAAAATACTTAGGCGAAGTGTAAGAAATAAAGAAAAAATAAATGAGTACTGTATGCTACCCATAACAAAAAAACAGAAAGACTATTATTTACGAAGATAAGATAAATGAAATCACCCCTTGTAAATCAAATTTGACAAGTCCAACAGAGCAAACAACATAAAACACGCTCAACAGATGACTATTAACAAAAAAATATATTTTAGTTAATAAACTTTACTAAAGGAACTATGTTCACTAGTAGTTGACATCTCACTAATACAAAAATATTTTGGTTTTCTCGATTATAATAAATCATTTCAACAATACTACATTGCATTACCTTGTGAAAATTGGTCAATTTCTAACTTTATGCATGTTATTAAATGGGAAATAATAAAACTTCCGAAGAACAAATTAACTTCCAACGATCTGTGGTTGATTGTAATACTAACTTAGCTGTGTTAAAATGAATTACCGAAAAATTAATACAAACATAACCGACAAAAAATGTTGTACTTATATATTTAACAAACAAACATGAGCATATTCAAATTACAATTCTACGAAAAATAATCTGTCTTTCAATGAAACTAAATTTGCAAAAAAAAAATATCAAACTTTCGAAAAACTAAGTTTCCGAAAACATATGTTCAGCTAAAATAATCGTTTTCTTAAGCTCTATAACTTAGGATGCAAAAGCGAACGAAGCGAGCTCGGGACTCGGGGCATAGGCGAGGTTAGGTTCGAAGGGGATATCGGGGACTTGAGAGCGAGCGATGCGAGCGAACTAAGACCCCGCCATACATTTGTAATAGGTGAGTTACGATGAAAATTACATTAAAACTGTAAATTTCGGTAAAACGCAATTTAATCCGGTGGAAAAATATTACATCAGCAATTGCTGTATTGATTTTTCGAAATTTTCAGAATTTTATTCGGTCGTTTCTTTATTTTTATTTGCATATAAGTTGTCGGGAAATTAGTATATAAAGCAGTAAATTTCACATTTTGATCATGCTCATGTATTTTTTTCGCAGTTTTTATTACATAGAGTATTCACAGCACACGGGATCAAACTATGTTCAGCCGTGACTCAGACCTACTGTAATGTGAAAAACAGTAGAAATAAACTTTCACTTACAACAATGATTACATACGTAAATACCCCATGCACCATGCGCAAACAGGTACCATGGTAACAGGTAGCATATTATTGTACGAGTGGAAGACACATTTAAAGACTCATTTCCAAGATAAAAGCCCTCGGAGCGGCGTTTTAAATTTCTTAAAATATATATTTATACTAATACTAATGCGTTGGTAATTACTTATGCCCCGTTTCAAAAAGTTTAATTTACTACTAATAAAGACGTCGTTTTCGCTAAGTATCAATAAAGACTAAGGAACGTTAGTTTTTGTCATTGAATATACCTCAATATAACGTAAACCTAAGGCATTACAAAATAACATTAGTACTCGTCTCGGTAACCTTGACGTAAAAAAACCGTCGTCTGAAACATCAAGGATGAATATGTTCCCCGACAGTTCTGACGATAACGTCCCCCTTGGTGTAGAATGTCGCCTTGCACTTCTTCCAGCTACACTGCCAACGCTGACCAGTTCTCTTGGCTGTCCCGTGCGCCCAGTACTTGTGTGTGCCCACCAGGATCATCGGGTTGCCGAACCGGCTCTTGCCGAACACCGGCACTGAAGGAAACCACAAGCAAACACCTCTAGTTAAAAACAAACAAAATATGGATACGATTGATTAAATAAATGTGTAACATTTCTGGAAGCTTAGAATTCAGAATTCAGATTTATAAAAACCAAGAAATAATAAAAAGGTTTTCAAGCGGTTTTTATTTAAAAGTGGTTCATGTATCAACATACTACCGTCAATAAAAATCAAACATTGTTCTAGAAAAGAAATGAATGGAATAGTAATAAAACTTCATACAATAATAAAATCAAATTTTATTCAGCTCTTTTACGAAACAGCAAATTAAGTTAAAAACGACATCGGCGCATTTGCCAACTCAATATCAAATCATACACGACGTAAGAACCTCTTCTACTATATAAAATAAACTTTGAAAGCATGAATCATGCCATGCTGTCATGCTACTGGACAAATTAAAAATGAGACGCACAAACAATGCAATATTCAAAAATCGGTTTAGTCCCATCTCGGCACCCATGAATTTATTTATCATGCCCATGAAACATTCCCATCTCGGCATCCTCTCATTTATCATTGTTAGGTACACAGTCATCAAAAAATGGATACACAGTATCAGTATAGTGAGTAAATCAACTTAATCACTCATTAAAGATATAAACAAAACACATTCACTTAGTATAATATAGTTGGAACAAAATAGAATGCTCTTACGAACTTGAAATGACATCTAATGCTGATGCTCATTGATTGTCCTGACGATGACGTCATCGAGAGTAACGATGGCGGCCCGACACCCAGCCGATACCTTGGAAGAACACGTCCAGCGCCGCCGACGGCCGCTCGCAGATACGACTGATCTCGTAAACCGATAAGGTCCCAACTCTATTACAGGATTTCCATATCGACTTTCACTGAACACAGGTACTGCGAATAATATAACGTCTAGTCAATACCTCCCTGAGCAGTTCGCAAAATGAATTTTCAAAAACTAAAAAAGTTTATTCACGTCTTTTAATCTACGTAATTTAATTTTTAAATTGGTTGGAAGGTTAGGAAAATGAAAAAGAGAACAGAAATGTAATTTTAATCAACTAAATATTTGAGTATATAGAGACATCGTGCTACCTATCTAGGGTAGCACGATGTCAACAATTTGTTTTTAAACCCTAAATAATTCCTAAAATAACATAAACAATATTTTCATTATCTACAGTAATACAATTGATTTTTATACAGCAACATCATAATCCCAATAGAATAGAACAAAATTATCTATTTGATATTACAGACTGAAGAATTTTGGTAACACACCTTTTTGTAGCTAAATTCTTTCATTAACAGACACTTTGTCTTATAATAAGTCTCTAAGAGCTGCGGACCGCTCCGTCTACTGGTTTCAATGTAACTCGCTTAAAACGCTGCCATTGATAGATACAGTGTCGCCTGTTGCAATGTCGATGTGAGTTACACAGAAGGCAGTATAGTCACTGTGGTCTGTTATGACGATTAAGCGACTTTGAAGTTGATCACCGACCGCAAAAAGAAACTCATTTTGCGGTCGGTGGTCAACTTCAGAATTGTACCATTCGATTTATATATTAAAACAAAAAAGCAGTTACAGCAGTTCCAATAACAAAAAAATTAAATATTATGTTCAGTACGAATCATGAAACGGTTTAATTGAATGATTTTGAAGGAGTAGGCCTACATCAATCGAAGACAAAATAGTTTCGCTTACAGATTGTAGCATTTTGCTAGTAAAAATGGTTGTGGTTTAAATTAGACTTGACTATTAGTTCCCCGAGGGTAGTGATCCTGGCTCTGCACTTGGTTCTCGTCTTCGTGGTGCACTGCCATCGGACATGCCCGTTCCGTCCAATGACCCCGGAGCGAGCAAAGCGAAATCCATTCACGACCAGGAGCTCCGTTTTCTTATCAGTCAGTATTCTGTGGACTGGCGGAATAAATGTGGAGTTAAATCATAGTTTTCTTTATATTATCACAGATATTATGAACTTTGTATTAAAGGTTGGTAAAGAAATAAATAACGACCCTCGCGAGGATTGAAACATTTTATTATTTAATTCAGTGATTGTGCTTCAAACTACTCCTTATAACTAAATTGTCGAGGGTTGTGATGTACGCCTATCCCTACTAAATTGGTGTCTTCCTATTTTCAGCATTGGATAACCCCTTTTGTTCTGTATCCATTCAACCGAAAATAAGAAATAATCTTTAAGTAGACGTGCGTTAAATAACAATCATCTTTATTCAGTAAAACATTAACTTATGAAATCGAACGTTGACGTTCTTTTAGTTGAAAAAAAGAGAGCTGTAATGACATTTCATTGGCATTCATGCAATGAATAAATAAGGTAGACGGACGACTGGTCATTTTATGAAGACAGCTGCTTAAAGTAGATAAACGACAAAAAGAAGTAAATTAAAAAAAAAAAAATAATTCATGATACATTATCTTAATTCTATGTCTATGTTTCAAAAAGGTTTTTACAACATTATTTTCGTCCGACAGGAACAATAAATGTAGCCTAGTAGTTCCGAAGATTTCATTATCCATATTTATGTTAAAGGTGGTTAAATAATAAATATAGACCATCACGGGAATGGAAACATTATGAGTATATTAAATTATTCAATGATTATGATTCATATAACCACTTATCACTAAGCTGTCGACGGTTGTGACGAACGCTTTGCATCTAGTTTGGAACTTTTGTGAACATGCCCAACGAATTTTGTTAGTACAGGTCCTGGACCTGTTGAATTTGTATCTTCCTATTTTCACCATCGGATAACCGCATCTGTTCTGTATCCATTCAACTGAAAATTAGAAAAAATCATAAGTACCCGTGCGTCTAATAATCATATTTCTTCAGTCAAGCAGTAACTAAAGAAATCGAAAGTTGATTGAATTGAATAAAAGCTAAAGTTAGTATTCATGCAATGCATATAAAAACACCTAACATTTTGAGGGACAGCAGCTTAAAGTAAACGACAAAAACAAGTCAATTTCAAAACATCAGACACACTGACCAATATTTTATTTCGAAAAATACATTTACTTCATCTTAATCCATATGATTATGTATTAAATTGCTCCTTAAAATTATGCCCTCGAGGGTTATAAGAAACGCCGGGCATTTTGTACGACTCCTTGTGGTACATTGCCATCTTGTCTTCCTGCCATTATTGTACGACTTGGTGAATCGAAAGCCATCTGCCGTCAACATCTGTGTCCCTCTTTGCGATACCATTTCCCTCACTGAAAGTATTTAAGACAAATGTTTTAAATGGGTAAATGGAAAAAAATATTAAATACTTGTAATCCACCGCCATTGGTTTTCAGCTGTAGAGATACGTTTCGTACCAGTTCCTTACATAACTCATTTATATTGACTATTTAAACTCCTAGTTTAAGTTTCTCACTATGTTCTACGCTACTTTTCAATATTGTGTTTTCCTCATGTGGTGATGAAAACGTTCAATCCTAGACTTCATAGAACATCGCTTCCCGAGCTTGCCACGGCCTGCTGCGATCATACATTACCATTCCTATATCTGATGGCATATCTACAATTTAATTAATTTTGTATTTAATTTGTTTTTGCATCAAAACATTACCGGTCACTTTGATGAGTTAAAATAAAATTAAAAACCGCATTGCAATAATCGATTTTTTTTATTTCACCTAGATTAAAACAATATTAAAAATAAAAACTATAGTTTACAGTCTGTTTAAACTAAAATGAGTATGACAGTAATTATGCTTTTATTCCTATAGGAATTCCGGCCGAAACCAGCCAGTCTCATTTATAAATTAATAATGCCATGGTTATGTTCCAAGCCACATCTCTCGACTAGTTTTCCGTATGTGATGATGAAAGCTGTACATCTAGTCCTGGTCTTGGCAGAACATTGCCACCTCACCTTGCCGTTGCCTAAAACTTTCTTCTGCTGGGAAAATCTAGGTCCTCCTACTTGCAACATTATCTTTCCTCTGCTTGACAATACTTCCATGACTGTAAAAAATATATTTTTATTAAATGTGCGTGTGCAATGTAATTTTTTTTTAGGGTAAAATTATGAATGTTTTTAAATTAGTATTAAAAAAACACATTGCACAGTCGATGTTTTTTATTTCCCCCAGATAAAATATAGAATACGAAAACAATGTTTCTTTTTTTAATTTTACTTTGGTTTTTACAAAAAAAAATGAAATAAATATTTACAATCTCGGACAATTAGTGTTTGTACTTATATTATATAATTTCTAGGTACAACTTCATGGTAAACATCTTGATCTGAGGAAGATATTTTATACTGACATTTGCATAATTAATTAAAAGGCTTATGATGTTTTTAAGTTACTTTTTCTTTAAGCTTAATTTATTTTTGAGATATGAGATATTTTCGGTAACAACTACTTGAATAACTTTTATTTTTCTCATTCGTTTTTTTTTTCGAAAATTACTATAAAACAAACTTAAATTATTGCAGTAAATGAAATCAATATTGAACTTGTGTAAATATTATTCCGACAACGGAACCTCTTTGCGTGGCCCGACAACACGTGGCCATTTTTTAAACTAAGTAGTTATAGGTATTACAATGCTGCATTGTTCCTAAATTATTCTAGAAATTGCACTTACGTCCAAAAAGGCCTAACCAGATATTCAATATGCACATTCAATTTACATAGGTTGCAGATTCTTTGAAATTCACTTAAGGAAATCGTTACCTCATGAGATTGAGCAAGTTTAAGATTTACAATTAACATAATAAGATAAGCCAAAATTCTTTGTTTATTGTTCATGCCAAACCAGAGACAAAATCAAAATCAAGTTGACACATTGTTAATATCGTGCTAGTAAAGAGTTCGCATTCCGATCTAGGTTTTCCTGAAGAACGTCTTCTCATGGTTCCTTAATTATGATTGTAATTGTCCATGGCTATTACGGTAATTAGCCTTGATTATAGTCCCTTCGATGGTAATGACTAAAACTTTGCATTTGGTCTGCCCGTCGTAGGTGGAACATGTTTCATCAAATAATTTATAAATACTAATGAACGACAAGGTTTCCTTAATTTTATAACTACAGTCGCTGTTGAATCAAGCGTCTCACTTGAGCTATCTCACCAAGCGGTCAATATACTTCTTGAAATGTGTACCCACAACCACATTATCACCCACAGGGTGGTTATGTTCGAGGTAAGTCTTCACTGGGTCATCGCCAATAGTGACGACGTACGCTTTACATTTCCTGAAGAGTCTGGTGGAACACTGCCATCTGGTCTTGTAGCCAGTAACCATGAGCTTGTAGAAGCGATAGCCTCCAATTTCTAACGCCAAAGAACCTCTTTTCGTTCTTATTTTGATTACTGAAAACATTTTAAAATAACTTTTTTTTATTTGGTCAAATATCCAGATAATTGTAGACTTTCTGTGAAAAGTAGGACCGAGGGCTCAATAAAACGACAAAGTCATAAATCATAAATTATAAACGTGTAATCTTAAGTAGTAACCTATTGAAGATAAACATTACTCATGATTAAATACTGCACAAAAGATTCTCCCATTTTATCCACCACCGAAACCTACGTGTACTGTATCTGTACGTGCGAGTGCGTACACTACTAAATTCTACTAAAACATAATTAAAATGCTACTTATATAAACTTCAATCATAATTTATTTGATTTCATCCACTGAAAAAAAATAATATTCACTAAGTACCCATAGCAACTAGCAACATCTATTGGGAAGCACCCTTTGTCATAATAATTATTTCCATTGATCATAGAAGAATCGCTTTCGATGTAACGTCTGAGAATGCAGATAAGTCACGTCTCGATTTTGATCGTGACTATTAAAAGTCAATAAATTAACAAACGAGATACTACTAGTCAGAATCCCTTGTCACCGGGGGTTAAAAGTTTTAGTAAAGACCGCCGTTCTTATTTTCGAATTTCATGTGAGATCCGAAATCTTGTTCTCAGTTCATAGCAACTGTCAATTATAAATTAAGGTTAGTTTGAACTACATAGAACGACATCGACAGTGTCAGTGTGATTTGAGGTTTTAATAATAATAGGACCTTAGTCTCAATTCATGCAAAAGAACAAGAATATCTTTCGAGCCAACTATGTTATTACAGAATTTAAATATTTTTTTGCTACGTCACGACGTAAGTTTTGGAGTTACCCATAGGATCAACCAAACCGGCAATTTAAATATCCGACACTGGAATGTGTACAGTTTCAGGATATGAAAATCGCCTATAGCTCTATGTTACGTTCTAAGAATTATTACATTTTTATTGCAGAAACGAGGTATGCACCAGGGATTGTAGCCCCGACAACGTTCGATACAAATTCTGAATCTGAATTACTAGAATCTATTAGCTGTAGTGTGAGCTAGCGGGTCATGGAACCCCCACACTCGGATGATGGCGTTGTCCATCGTGTGCAGGGACGCTCTGCAGCCAGACTTAGCTTTGACGAACACCCATCTTGTCCTGTTGCCGTGTTTATTAACTCGGTTAAATCGGTACTGACCGATCATGATGACCGGGTTACCTCGCTGAGATTTCGCAAACACAGGATTCAGATCTGAAAAAAACATTTCTTTTAGTACCTGGTGAATGAATAAGTATTTGTAAGCGGAATAATAAAGGGAACATACAACACTACAAAATCACCGTTAATATGACAATAGTATCCATTCATCATTCACATACAATTGGAAATAGTAAACTAAGCATTATTCATTATCTCAAACACCACACAACCTCACTTTCACACTCACCCACACACTCACTCATTATACACATACCATACGAACATGCGCGAACTGGCCTTTTTCTACATTACGCTCATTTATCTACAGAGCTGTTTGTATAATTGTCTACATTTCAATTACCTATTTAATGACAAGTGGAAGTGCGGGGTCTCCTAATACAAGCAATCCCTTGCTTAAAAGGTGATCTCCAATAACATGTATCAAAATGCCTATTGAAATTGAAATAAACGTTTTTATTTATTTTTTATTATACAAATGCAGCCTGAGTCGCGTGCACGTGCACCGGTGACTTGGAGACATTCGCTGGTTTGTACGGAATGCAGGTAAGAATGGTAGAATTAGTTTTGCGCATTTCTCATACTAGACATGTGAATATAATATCTACGTTTGACAGTTGTCAAAATAAATGACAGATGATTATTGTTGTCCATGGTAGACAGAAACGATAAAATTGGTCTTATTAACCACCAGTTAGTTACTATAATGAAAACCCTCTTCGAAAAAAGCTAAGAAGAAAATGGGACCACCGGAAAAAATAAAAAAAACGATTTGAAAATGGAATATTTACTAATATTACAGTGAAAAAGTTTATCAATATTAAGTTAAAAGTGAAAACTCTGTTTACGGAAGTTTCTACAGAATCTAAGTAGCCGAGTGCAACAAAAAATACTCATATGGTGGAACGAAGTTTATAGTGGTCGGATTTTCAAGGGACTGTTGTATTGAGTTCCTATGTTGTATGTTGACAAAGTGACAAGACAGTTTTAAAGAGTACATTAAAGACTATTAAAATTATTGTATAGAAATTATGACATCGGAATAAATCCCCATTCATAACATAAACCACAATATTATCCACAACTGCCACGAGATTTATTTATTAATAAAAACAATTCATAATCATTAAACAGATTTTGAAAAGAACATTGCTACTACACCAACATTTATTACTTATATCATTTTTAGGAACTTTAGGAGAACTAATTCGCTGCTAAAGCTAAAGACAATTTAGTTCAATCATCTATTTATTCAATCTCAGCATAATCTGAATAGTTGCTTACCTAAATACCTAAAAAATATAACTAACTACCTACTAGAACATTTAAATTTTAATATTTTACCATTATTACGTATTTTTACGAATATATTAGCCCTAAAATAAGCAACACAACAGATTTTAATTCAAGTCATCACATCAAAAGAGTATTACCTTAGCAGTCAATAAGAAGTTAAAAATACCCTTACTTTATCACAAGCACGTTAAAAGGATACACAACAAAACATGTTCAAAAATCAGTGTATTTTATTGCTATAAAATAGGAAATCTTAGCTTAAAACCAAAAGTCTTAGTTTCAATAGTTCTAGCTTCTATTTTGTTTGATTTATCATAAAATTAGAACATCTAGCCAAGCAGCCGGTCACCTTCTAAAGAGAATTAAACCTCATATTTCCTAACAACTGCCCCATATTTGTCACTTTCAGAAGAATTAAAAGATCATGCTTTACTGTAGGTACTTAGGCACCTTCTTAATAACGGGTGTTAAAAGGCGCCGAAAGTCACTTGTTCGTAAAATAACACATTACTTAATGATTATGTTTGCCAAGAGTCTTGACGATGACACTGTCAACAGTAGTAATGGCTGCAGTACAGCCATTCTTCTTCTTGATGCAAGTCCAGCGAACCTTGGACCCCCAACACGCATGTTTGTTGAACCGCCACGGCCCTATTTGTACTACGAGGTTCCCGCGTTGAGATAAGTCAAATGTTGGCTCTGATTGCTCTGAAATATATCAGAAACATTACCATCTTTGATAACATTTTGAGTTTGTGATAATCTTCATGCAGCCAGTATATCCTATAAAGTATGCACTAGGTATGCAAATACTAATCATACAGGGTTAATAAGATAAAAAATACAAATTGTCTAAATAACTTTAATAATAAGGATTATAACTTTTTATCTAAATTAAAATAAAGTTACATGAAATTATAATAATTAATTATATTAAATGGAACATTGCTTTCGTAACTAGATAATATAATTATAATAATATTTTCCTCATAAAATAAATATTAATTGCTGTAAAATAAAACCTTCTGTGTCCATTTTACATATTGACCTATTAATATTATCAATTAGAACTTTGGACCAATTTGTCCCCATGGACATTTTTTCATTTTTTTTTTTTTGCAAATTAATAAAACTTTGATAAAATATCTTTGAACAAAATTTTATCGATAGATATTCCTGCCCTTATCCCCATAGATATCTACTAAAATTTTTTTAAAGCTACACGAATGTTAGGTACTTATTAAATACATAATTCCTTCAGCTAAATACAATATTCAATTGTTTATAGACATAACAGTAACAAAGAAGCAATTACAACTAGGTTATACAAACTGACAGGCGAACTGGTTCTGTATGGTGTCCGGACGTAAAGAATAGCACCATCCCATATCTACCCGTGGGTGTCGTAAGAGGCGACTAAGGGACTTACCAGAGAATGGGCAGCAGCGTTCTCTGTGTTTTATAACAACCCTACTGCGATCGCCAACCCGCCTGCCAAGCGTGGCGATTATGGCAAAACCCCCCTCTTGGGGGAGGCCTATGTCCAGCAGTGGACGTCTTTCGGCTGAAATGATGATACAAACTGCGTTATTTGACTAGTGGTAGCAATTATGAGTTATTTGACTCAGAATACTTTCAAAATTTTCTGTAAAAAAAAATCTAAGGGCCCTATCTTAGCATATGCATGCAGCCACCAAATCATGAGGATTTTAACGCGACTACTAGACAAAAAATGAGGCAGCCAAGATGTCCAAACAACTATATCGAATAGTCCACTGAAACATTAATGAAATCATCTATGAATGACATTGTTTGGCTACCTTTATTTGAGTTATGATAAACTATAGCAATTGAAAACAATACTATAAAGCATCACTTTTGTACCCATCATGATATAATTCAAATGTCAACAATTATTTTGTTAAAAAACGCTTATCTGTTCGCACTGTCTAGTCTCCATTTCAGTTAGTATCCTAGTGGTTGTGCCATCCATTGAGCTTGACCAGTCGATCGTTGACAGTGACAGCAACGCATCGACAACCACAGCTCTTCCTCGCCGAACACTCCCACCAGGTCTTCACACGTCGTTCCAGCTTCTTGGTAAACCGATATCTGCCCCAAGTTATAATAGGGTTGCCATACCTTGTAACCCCAAATATAAGACGATTTACTGAAGCCGCTGAAACATCACAACATGTTTAATCTATGCTTACGACTCGCATGTAATATTTTAAATAAGTTTAAATAAATAAGGCTCGGCAGATGATGATGATAATGATGAAATAAAAATTACACAGCGTAACTGATATAATATGGTATGATATGGTAGAATAAGGATATCCGTAATTATTTTGATTTCCTACTACCAAAATAATAATAAAATCGCACTAAAACGACAAGATAATTTTATGAAAACAATGTATTTCCTGGAATTTTATAATCTAGACACACTTTTAAGGTCACACACACACTAGTTGTGTTAGATTTTAGGATTCCACACCAAAATGGTCAAGAAGGGATCACAGGTCAGCGCTGGACATAGGTATCTCCCAAGCTGGGCCACAACACCAGCTGTTGTCCGGCCTAAATGTTGTAGGTCTAGAGATTTTCCTACCGAGATACGGTACCCTGGATGTGCGAGTCCGACTCGCTCTTTAATGCTTTTTGCCTTAATTCATGAGTATGTCGAATATTCATTATCACAATATTTTCACCCTCAGTGATTATGAAAGAGTTGCTTCGCTCCCTGGTCTTGATGCAGATCCATCGTCTGTACTGCCCCATGTCCCTCATCAGTTTAAACCGGTGACCAGATAGCACCAGTAACGGGTTCCCACGTGTGCTTGTGGCAAAGTAATATTCTTCTGTATGCTCGGATCCATCGGAGTCCGCACCTGCATAAATGGTGGAGCGTCAAAAACTTTGGTTTCACGCAAATAGAAATGTCTCCCTCGATTAAAATTATTGCGCCCTATAATAATTTTTAGATTACTTTTACCACCGCAAAAGAAAGGAGTCAATGATAGCGTGACGATTGACAGGGGAGAATGGAAGACAAAAACTTGGTGCGCCGACCCCAAATAACATGGGACAAAGGCAGAAAGATGATGATTACTTTGACCACCTTGCTTTAATATCTACAACTTAGTGATTTTATACCGAGAGCTAAACATTTCGGAGAGACAGAGCCAAAACACGACACGATCAGCATCACATCTCTCTTTCCTTCTTTACTTGCTCTTGCTGTCTATTCCAACTTTAATTTTAATCTTTATGGTTATGTTCATTCTTCACCATCACGATCTCATTGTGGAGGGTAGTGATGCGAGCCAGGCCCCCGAACTGGTTGCAGCGATGAGACTCCTTGCCGCTTGCTTGATGCCGGGAGTTCCTCGAGCATCGCATTCCGTTGTACACTAGCATAGTTATCCCTTTCGTAGTCTTTATAAATGAACTTGAAAATATATTAATGGTATCTTTATATGAATACGCATTTAAGTTGTGTATTGCTAAAGTTAGACAGACATGTCTGAGGGCCAAGACAAAGTGACATGCTATCAGCGATCATTTAAAGTAAAAAATGCCCATACATTTTTGACATAAGCTCTCGAGCGCTACTGCTGAGCTTGAGATCCTGGGTTCGACGTTCAGATCAGGCATAACGGGTTCTTCCATCAGACATTTAGGTAGCAGCCATGGAGTCTGGATCTTCGCTCGGTTGATGGCAATAGCTCCCGAATTAATACTGACTCATCGGTTGCCGTTTCTCAGCATGATTTTGAATGTCAAGAATCAAAAAGAATCAAACAACAAAAGTCTTTTCATCAAAACAATAGTCTATTTGAAATCGCACTCAATAAATTAACTTAGACAAGCATGAATTCATTCCAGTATATTAAAATATTGATTTAAATGGCTTATTGTGACACTTTATTATATGAACTGAACGATTATTCTTAGGAACATACCTATATAAAATTATCTAGCTAAAAGCTGCTTACTTATAAGGACTAGGAATTGACTAGGTATGACTGCATAATACTTTATAACATTTGTGTACACGAAGTAAAATAATGCCTTCAAAATTTTCTGATATTCACACCTTTTTGCATGAGGGTAGGCAGAGTCAAAAGAAGGCCAGCTACCACCATCCTTACTAATTGATATTTGCTATTATCTATTTGTTTCGTCTTATTTCCGAAATATGTCAACAATATCTGGAAGCTCTTACAGATATTTCTAAAATACAGTTTCAATAGTCATAAATAATTAACTAGAGTTTCCCTACATGTATACAGTGGTATACAGTCCCCTCCTGCAAAAATCAAATCAACAAATGATCACACCACATAAAACCTCTGTTCATCATTACACACTCGCCCGACATTCTTCCGAGTGTTCCTTCTGCGACACTCCGATGACGTAGTTCCCCCTCGTCCTAATCCTGCGGTTGCAGGCCTTGAACTGACAGATCCAGGAGACCACGTCACCCTTCCCCTGATAGTTCTTGAGGAACCTTTTACCTTCAAACTCGGCCCCAAGCTGCCCCTTCGTCGTTGTGAAGAACTCAAGAATACCTACAACTTTATTTCATGTTATTCTTGTTTTAATATATCAGTCTGTTCTCATATTAATATTCCTCTATAACGTAACACAGATTGTATGTATAAAATATCAAACAAACAACACATACATTATTTAATTATGATTACATTTTTTTTTTTGCTTAATGTATCTACTAGACCTACTTGACTACGAAGACCTTTAAAATATCGAAAATAAAAGCAAAATTGTGATGAACAGTTTTGAGATCGACGAGAAATTATGTAAAAATTAATTGAGCTATTCTTAACAAAGCAATACACATAACGGAATTATACATAAACATATTAAAACAATACACTTTGAATTACCCGTTACTTATACATGTGTGAGCGACCTTACTCCTACCGCGAAAGTTACATCTCAAGTATCTCATAAGCTTCTAAATCCGCCTTAATACATTCAAGTGAATGCCCCTTTTCAGACATGGAGATAATATTACGTCCCTTGGTCTTGATCCGACGGTTACAAAGATGCTTGTTGCGACAGATCCATGACACCGTTCCGTCACTCCCCTGGTAGTTCTTGTAGAATTTCTGACCATTGAACAATGCCCCAATCTGACCACGACCCGTTTTGTAAAACTCCACCCTTCCTGAAAGCATAACATTTTTATAATTTCAATTTCAACTGATTATGACTAAATTAAAGACTGCTAAAGACACAGATGATTTTTAAAGGTTGACAACGAAAAGCAAGTCACAATAAAATATAGTTTATAATAACACTTCAAAATACATAATAAGTAAAAGATATCAATCTCTATACAACATTATTTTTATTATATATGCGAAACATATTCAGTAACTGAATCGATTCCAATAATTTTTAAACCATGTTCTATATGTCCAAAAAATTATTAAAAAAGGATACAAGTTGGACACCGAGCGACACTAAGTACCTATCGCAATCATTTAGGTACCTACTGCCAAATTTTTATTATCAATGAGCTCAAGACGACGCTGGAGGCGCGCGCGGCTGTGCCGCGTGGTGACCACGTTTTAGTGCGGACAACCATAACAGAACAAGCTTATAACTTTGTGATTTTTCATGATATAGTTTTAAAATTTTGTACATAGATTCTTTACATAAAAATAACACGTGTTTCAGGTTTCGCATATACTAAAACTATTGTTGTATACTTCACTTTTAGACTCTGGATAAATGACGTAAAGGATTTTGTAATAAGCACTTTATTGTGTCCCTAAATTCGTACAGCCTTCAAATCCAAAGATTTCTACTACTTTTTCTGTGTTTACTCGTGAGAACCTGCAATTGGTTGTGTTATATATACAATTGTTGTCTGTATATTATAGCTCTTGGTTCTCCTATTAATACATACAGTTATCATCCAATCAATTAAGGAACGTTCAATTACGGGACTAGGTGTATAGTACGCGACCAATGGTCGACCGCCCCGGGAGCTAGACAAAGGGCAATTAAAGCGTTTCGTGTTCCTACAACGAGTCTATCTTCTGGATCGACGTTAGTCATCGGTAGTTTATGTCAATCCAATATATTATAGAGCAGAGCAGGTGGCCAAGTGGTAAAGGCCCCGACTTACGAGCTGCTGGTCGTGGGTTCAAACCCAGGCAAGCACATTACTTTGTCTAATTTATTTTTATCACCACTGCTCTCAAAACGATGAAGGAAACATCATGACCACCGGCTTGTCCTAGAACCAAACTTTCAAAGACACGTGACATCTACCAACCCGAACAGGGCCTGCGTGGTGGACTACAGCCCATTCCATCTAACAGAGAGGAGGCCTGTATCACAGCAGTGGTAACATTGCCGGCTGATTAAGCTTATACAATACATTTTTGACTTTTCCGTAATAGTTACTGCTGATAGACTGTCGCTTTGTCTAGGTCCTCAATTAAACAATTCGAATGCATTGGAGCACTTAGCCCTCCGGCCAGTTGCGGCCAAACTTCACAGAAAAAAAACTTCCTCTACCAGACGCAGTGCGCAAGGTCCCTAAATTGTAAATAAGTGGTCACTAACGGACACTGTAATATTTCTATGTCCCTCCCATTCAGTCCACGTCAGTGGTTGTGACAGTATTTGGTGCACAGCAGTTCATTGTCGATAGTCATGGCAGTCGCTGGGCAGACTCTCTTAGAACACCTCCACGAGACCCTTACTCCTGAGGAGTACGCCTTAATGAAGCCGTATCCTTTGACGAGCAAGTTTGTGCAACCCCTTTTGTTCGTTGCGAATCGTACACCTAAGGCATAAACGGATTATTTTGTATTTTTTGTATGTTTTATAAAATGTCAAACATCCAATATACGCTGTACCTAGTCTTACCAAATCTTACAACAATACAATCACGGAAGATATCCCGTAAGTGACAGTATAAGTTTACCAAATCTCACTCAATAGGTATAGGTATCATTCGTAAATCTTAGGGCCAGTAATGTTGCGAGTATGAAGACATTGCTTGTCTATCAGAACTCGAATAGCCAACCCATTTAAGTTTGAAATATTTATTTCTAGTAATTTCACCGATATTAGGTTAAACAAAGGTAGGTAAAATCTCTTTATCTTGGACCGGTTGTATTTTTTTGACACTGTAAAGGCGATAAAGCTGCATTTTTACTTGTTGTCAAACTAACAAAATCTCAAATGATTTAGTTGGTACTCATTTGTTACTCACTCCAATCCCCAACGAATATTATTTGTATAGTAGTACCAACCTACCTAGGTACGAATACTCTTCAGGGTAGCTTCTACACAGAATGACAAATAAAATGCCAACATTATTTGAACATAACATAATTTCTGTATGCAATTTATATTTAGAAATTATGATTTTATAATATTAATATTACAAACGCAAGATTACTCAAGTATTAAACATGTAGATAACTACAATTATATTTAACGTAGGTAGTTATAATAAGGCTCATTTAACTACAAAAAATACAATAACAATAACAACAATATTAGTACAATAATATTAGGTACTTGGAAAATATCACCGAATTACGTATCGCGTTGAATTATTATCACTGAAAGCGAAGCTTATAACATTAAATTACTCAAATATTCCTACATACATTTTAGAGATCAACAGATTCAAGAAAAAATTGATATCTTATAAATGATCTAGTCTAACATTAAGTACCGTCACGTTCCACTGATGCGTATCACAACTAGAGTCGTCATCATTTTTAAATTCCCTTTTAAGAGATGGCTGGCGTGTTTTTTAACTTTTGATTTTATTTCATACCTCTTATGACAAAAGGATATTTTGAACTACGTCCAGTGTGCCATGAAATAATTATAGTTTTATTTTTCAGGACAACAATATCGCGCAGAAGATAATGCGAAACTAAGTCGCCTTAGTTATTTTAATCGATACTAAGATTTCTGAGACTATACGGGGTGGAAGGGATAACGACGCGAAAACGGTTACCACGTATTCAGTACGTCATTCTTCAAAAAAAACAGCTGTTCCAAACATTTTGATTGTGAAGGTATTGCAGTTTTGTAGGAAACAGATGTTTTTTTTTAAATTACCGATGAAAAATTTCTAAGTGGGGGCTCAGAATGATGTATTGAATACGTGGTAACCGTTTTCGCGTCGATGTCCCTTCCACCCTATATATCATATGGCTGGTGGGTAAGCTTATGGACGTGGATCTAAAACGCCAATTGCCAAACCTTATTTCTGCCTCACGCGAGTAGGCACGACATAAGCTTGGCCCTTAGCGTCTAAATCTACAACGGCTCTGTCAAGTGTCCTCCGTTGCAGTTTGTGCACTGCCACGACCCTACATCATATGAGTGGAAGCGGGCACCGCTCGACGGCTCGATTGTAGGTACCTTCACCCGCGCTGTACTTAACGCGTCAGTTTAGACAGTGCTAGGCTACAGTCGGTTTGGAATATTTTGCCACTTATCGTCTTATCATCGAACTCTACGAAGACATCTTGTAGTAATTCTCCCAGTTCAAAATGGTAACGTCGCGTGGCCGTACGAATTTTCGAACGATCCCCATAGCACCATTTACCAAGCCATGTGCAACGTTAATATTTTTCCACAACATTAACATCCTGGTTAATTGGGGTCAGAAGGTATGAGTTCGGGTTATTGTCGCTTGCCGCAGGTTTTGGGTTCCACGAATATATGTAGATATGTATCTGCTACCGCCACGACATAAGTACATGTATCGGCGAGGTCGTTGTACAGACGCCAGCACATCAAGCTACTACAATCTGTCAAATTACTTTAATAGATTTTCAACTTTATCGCTAAAGCATTAGGTTCATGGTTCATTGGAAAAAAATTGACAGTTTCGGGTAGCTTGATATGCTGGCGTCTGGATATCGTTACAGTATACTTACTCATCCACCAGTTTCGTCGAAGGGAAAATGAATAACGAGCTATAGTAGTCGCGTCGTCAATTTTATTTTTTAGTAGTAGGTTCCTAGATACTAATGCATCAACAGCGCACTTCTTACTTACGTCTCAGTTCAAACGGTTGATGCCAACCATTCCTGCGACAACCAGAGACGGATACAAATAAGGGCATGGGTATATTGGCATATGGGCATATTATTTTTTTAATATAAGTACCGTTTTTTTTTAGTTCTAATCGTAAGTAGGATTTATATGGACGTAAATCGTAAGTAGTATTTCCCTACTATAACACTTTATAACAATCCGGTCCCGACACGCATCACCTAACATGGACACCAAGTCATACGTTCTATTGCTCAAAAAGTACCTAGTACGTATTTCTACTTAACTAATTAAGGATCCTTTTTATCCTCAGGATTAAGGGGCCGCGACCACAGGTCTGTTTTGGGAAGTATTCTAGGGAAGGTGAGGGCATGGAGGGCTAGAGCTGCTACAGTTGGGGAAGACATTGGGGAAGGAAGGATAGCTGAGGAGTGTCCCGAGAAGTTAGCCAGACCTCTGGGACGGAGTTGCACGAAGGCACCGTTACCGCAACGCGCGTGTGACGGAGGCGCGTGGTTGTGTTCGTTATCAGACGGCACCAGCTTCCCCGATATCAGCCGAACCCGCGCTCTGCACCCCATGTGCTTCGACGAACAGTAGAAGAACCGTCCCCCAACTTGTGAGTACGTGTAGCCGCCAAGCACAAGGATAAATTTCCACTTCTCCGTGGGTATGAACTGAACATCTGTGTAATAGGGTTACATTTAGAAACTATTCCGGACCTCGATTGTGTCAGAATTCATTTGCATCAGATCAACCTAGAAGGCAAATTTAATTCGACACAGCATAGGTAGGAGGGAGCAGCTTCGCCCGGTGACGAATTTATTTTCATACAACCTTTCAACCTCAATATTACCTGCTTAGGGGTTTCATATTCCAACGTTTCTTAACGGATGCCTATTTCACAATAGACGTTGATAGTTAGTCAGGATATAATCGATTTATTAAGTACCTACCTACAGATATATACCTACACGTAGGTTATTGAATGAGAATTGGATAAAGTACGTGTACTACACGAACTATAGACATATTTTAATGAATCTCTGAAATGTGTTTGCATGCATGAACGAATGACATGATGGATGGTAAAACTCGTTTGCTGTCTCAACATGAAAAGCCTTTACGAAGCAGTGGTAGGGCCTTTGGAGCCAACCTTGGGTGCAGCAATCACATCATGGTGAACTTTGCACGCGTTGTGCGAGATGGGGCTATCATAATTAAAATTATGATAATTAGGTAGCAACCGTATCGTACCGTGTATCGTTCGTTCCATATCGTCACATGTTCAAAGAGTCTTTAAATGATAAATATATATTTATTTTGTAATAATGTTTTAATGGCGGGACGAACTCGGCTCTTTAATAATAGCACTGAATAGGGAAAAGTGGAAAGAGGGAAGGGACGCCTTTGCCCTGCAGTGGGACACAAATGGCTGATAATAATAATAAACTGAAATTATAAACAATAATAATACATTTATTGTCAAGGCCAGCACGGTTGACGTCGCGAATCAATCCGGCACATTATCTCCGGGTGTTCTCGTCTGGCTGACGGGGACTATTTACATAGACACAACCTTGTAGCCAGGATTATCCATCAGCAACTAGCTCTAAAATACAGCCTTGTGGAATCTGAACTGGAGGACTATTGTAGCCAATAAGCCTGATATAGTAGTGGTGGATCGATCAATGGGGTTACTATGACGTCTTAAAGCAGGAGTAATTCTAGTGTGGGAAAGAGACAGAGCTATACAGGTCGTCTAGCGCCATCTCTTTCCCACACTGGAATTAATCCTGCTTTAAGACGTCATGGTAGGCCACCTGAACGGCGCGCAATGATTGTTGATATAACGGTCCCGCATGATGAGACCTCGTGAAAGCCGACAAAGATAAGCATAACAAGTATCTTGACTTGGCTCGCGAGGTTGTTGACATGTGGGATGAAGACTTAGCGATCATTGTGCCGATAGTCGTATCAGCCCACGGCTTAATTGAGAAGAATCTCGATCGAGAGGCTCTCGTTAGGCAGCTGGATCAAGAGCTTGATTCAGAAAGCGGTACTCCTGGACACGGCTCTTATTGTTAGGTTCCTCTCTCTGGAGCTCTGACCGCCGTAGCTTGGCGACCGTCGCTTCGACCCTGTTCCCGATACCACTGGGATACAATTTTTTATATTTTTTTTGTCTTTTTTTAAGGAATATTTAAAAATGTATGAAATTTGTATAGGAATAAATAAATGAGGAATAAACTGATAATAAAAATCTGAATAATAAACTGAAATTCCAACATACCTACTAAATGGCTCTCACGACTAACCAATAAAAAAAAACAATATAAAATCAACAAATTAATAACTAAAAATTAATAACTAAAAATACTGGGAGAGTAACTATTTAGGAACTAGTCGTGAGTCACGACTAAGTTCCTATATAATGTTGGTACTGTTCTGTGAAATTGTTACGTAGCGTTTACAAATAAATTGCCTCTCATTTAGTTAAACAATAACCACAACTTAAAATTTAGGTACCTTAAATTTTAACTTTTAAAGTGTTTATTATAATAACCATTATTTATATCGACATTATAAATTAATTAATTATTACTTAATTTTGAATTAACGTGGTTTTGGTTTGGGATTAATATTAGGTTTTTCTTGTTCGGCTACTTTGACTTTTTTTTATTTGTTTTTGTTTTTCTTTTTGCTCTCTCCATACTCGCCTTTTTTCTATCTTTTCAGCTTCACTCAGTTCAGATATTTTTTTTCGATTTGCTTTTAACCAATTCAGTTGTTTTTTTCTTTGTATAGCTAGTTTTTCTGGGTTTTTCTTTAACTTCTCCCTATATCGTTTTGCCCTTTCGGCGGGTGTCAAGGCCATTTTGTAGATTGTATGACCTAAAAGAAAAGAACATTTCATTTAAACTGTAGGTACCTACATTTTTTTACGCCATCACTTCCTTTTACGAACTGCGTCAACAGCCTGGTACTATTTTACTACTGTCATCGTAAAAAATAAGTAGGTACTATAGTTCTATTCAAACTTCTGGCGGTTCGGAAGTTAGCTGCGAGTGAAGATCTGCGCATTAGATGTTCCAAGCTGCCATAAAGTTTGAACTGTTATACATGTGCTGACCGTTACTCGCAGCTAACTTCCGAGTCGCTATAAAGTTTGAATAGAACTATACGTGTTTACATTTCCGTACTTCCCGAAAAAATTATCATCACAAATAACGTCAAAAAGCGTTTTATATCAACTATGACATAAAAGGCTTAAAAAAAAAAGTTCATAAAATAAAAGCTTTACTAATTTAAGCTGTTATTTTATTTTAAATTTGCATAATGCTTAAAAAAAATTGGCTGCTGATTAAAGTCTTCCTGAAAAGACATTAGGTACTTCACTTTTATCTGCATCTGGATGAACATCTGTAAAATATGCTTCTTAAGTATTCCACATCGTCACGAAACCTCTCCACTAATACATTACGGGACGTTGCCCCACTTAGCTATCAATTCTATTAAACCTTTACTTATTTTCTGAATTTGCAAAACTGTTTTGTTAAAACTGTTTCTTTCCCTCGATGAATTCATTGTTTTACATTATAAAACGTAAAGCCTTGTAAGTATGAAAAAAAAAAATGGCGTGACTTTTACACAAATTTTCAACGATCACAAGCCACAACTTGTAGTAAAGAGTAAAATACTTATAGCAAATAATTGACGTCAAGGCGTCAAACTGAGGGAAAATTCTAGCAATGGCGGTTGCAAAATAAAAATAGTGTTGCCAGAATAATGAAAAGGGAATACAGCCTGCGAGGAATTAAAAAAATAAGGTATTTAATAAAACTATTGCCGTCGTGCTGCGCCCGGACAACCGAGTTAACAATGTATGAATGGATAGTCTGTGTTTGAGTGCGTACTACCGCGCGCGTGCGAATATATCAATGTGTGAATGGCAGTGGCGAAGGTTCCATAGAACCCGATTCCTACCGGCTTCCCTTTGAAAAATAGCACAGTCAGTATTCTTTAGACAAATAATATAATCACATTAAAGATACTTACTCCCGCTTACCTTTTACAAAAATTGACCCTTCGCTACTGGTGAATGGATAGTCTGTGTTTGTGTGCGTACTGAGAGAGCACCACCCGCGCGTGAAGATTCTTTTACCCGCGAAGCTGTCTGGTTACTAAACATTTTCCATATCTTCCTAATATTCAGTGTCGCTGGCAAATATTTTTACTCCACTGACGATCGGGAATAGTGTGATTCTTAATATTGTAATGGTTTGATAAATTGTTTTTTGATCGTTTTTTTCGTGCGGCAAGAAAAACTTAGTTGAATATTGTGCAGGTTCCCTCGAACGGTCTCCTCTAGCACGCCGAAAATTTTTGGAAACAATTTGTTCATACCGTCTGAGAAAGGACGGAAATGACGAAATAATAAATTTACATACCTATTTATTGTTAAAATAATTTCTTTAAACTATAAAACAAAATTACTGCAAATAACCCACACATCTGCGCACACACACTCTCATACAACATAATTAAACATTAGAAGTCACATTATCACAAACTGTAAAACTTAAATGTCATTTTTGTGACATTTTCTTTACTTACCACCTTCTTTTTACTGTACTGCCAAGGGTGTGTGCAGTACCATGATATTTTCTTTTCTAAGCAAACACAGCTTGAGATAATAAGAGAATCAAAGTCAACCAGAATATAATATGAGTATTAGCCTGCAACCAGAAAAACAATTTTTGAGTTACTTTGTACACATACATTATGCTGCATTGAAAACAATAAAATGATGAGAACAAAAAAAACAAAGTGTTTAATGGCAAGCATTTATTTAAATCATCCAAAAATAAATAAAACATTATTATACAAAATGTAACTTATTTATTAAATGAGATATATACTTTATTTACAAATTATAAACAGAGTATCAAAAGGAGAAAAGAGCCACCGAACATCAAAATCTTGGTCCGCATCTCTCGAAATTCAGTTACATCTAATTACAATTGAATGACCCTACATTCCAGCATTCTTTCCTTACATATACATAGGTGTAATAAAACGACAGACATATTTCCAATATTATATTTAAAATACAAAAACATAATTTATTCACTTAATTTATGTTATCATTGTATAAGCTCAACACATTGGGTCTTCACACTTGTTGCATTTTTGTGACTCAAGCCCTAATTCTACATCACCTGCCAGCTCATCATCTCACTATCACTGGACACAAGTGGATCACAAAGTTTTAATTTGATGAGATTATTTCACCACAGAAAAACCTCAATGAAAGTGTCATCCGGAAGATGGTGAATTAGAAGCACAAATTCAGTGTGTATTTGTTGCCAAGGACACTTTGGCAAGGGTTACTAAAGAGGTTCGGACCTTCAACAGTTAATTTTCACCATGCTCAGCCTACTTCGGAGACTGCAAGCTGTGTGTGTGTACTGTGTGCTATACAGGTTGACGTTTTAGAAACCAGGAATCTAGTTTCAAGCTATGACGACCAATCTGCGGTCTAGAGAGCGAAGATAGCTCTGAAAGGTAAAGGCTTGTTGTGTGTCTATATGCCTCAAGGAGCTTCAAGAACTGAGCCTGCTGCTGGTCAAGTATCCCAGGGTTCAAACTTCTGAAGATAACCTGCAAAACAAAAGGCGTTTAAGGTATCAATATGCAATTATTAACTAACAGCATTCACGCATTAGATACTTAGGCTTTACTTACTTTTGAATTTGTTATATTTCATTGTTACGTGCATTGTTTGGATAACCTTTAAAAACTTTTGTCTCATAATATTTGTGAAGTTGTGCGGTACTAAGTACTTGCTCTTTCCACTTACACCTCTACGATTATAATTTACACTTCGCACACTAAGAGTTTCCCCACAGCAAGTCTTATTTATTTTTTAATAAATTACACAAATAGTTTATTTACGTTTCAAATGCCAAATTGTCATGATTGTCAAATCAAAACAGTATAGGGTTGCTAGATCAAGTTTTTAATTTTCCCCGTATTTTTTACCCGTTTAAATGAAAAGTTATTCAACTTTTTTTGTGACAGGAAATTCAATTTTTAAAACAGAATTGTAACAGACGCACGATGCGATGCAGCGTATTATAATAGTAAGCATAATTAAAATATACAAATTACTATTTACTTAATATAATTATTTGAACAAATTGTATAGAAAAATCCCTAGTTTGGCTGTAAATGTCACCATAATTTAACAGCGATTTTCCATCTATTCGTGGGGAATTTCTCCAAGGATTGCAGGTTCTCAAAATATCCCCATAACATTTTTTTCCCCACAAAAATCAAAAAACTCTTATGTACCAACACTAAATAGCACAAAAATGACGTTTCCTAAGATCGGCTGCGTTCACAAATGTCAGTTGACGGCTGTAGGGTGCGTTCCGGATACCAAAATTCGATATTATAATTATGTTGTACTACTTTACCAGTTTGGGTCTTTTATTTTACTTTAAGTGCCTTACACGCTTTTTATTTTGTGGGATATTGTTTATCTATCTATTATCTAAGAGCTAATCTTATTTAATACATCATGTCACTGGTCACCATTAAATATAGTAAAATCCATATAATAGTAATTTTATTATAAATAAACTTCAGGTTTAGTTGCTGTAAATTGCTGTAAATAAAATGGTATACCTAAGCCGGAGAGGTGATCTGTACCTCAGGACCTTCCTACTTCAGACACCTTTCTCTATTTAAGATTGTGCAAATACCAGTGCCTGTTACTTCTGATGTTGAATAAAATAAAGATTTATGATTATGATTATTTTTTTAATACCTATCTACTCGTATTACTAGTTTTTTTTTATTTAATTGCCTCGGAAACGAAATTTGTAATTTTTTTTTTAATTTAATTTAATAATGTTATATTATAATGAATTGGAATAAAGGCAAGAGAATGATGATGATTTATGTTATATGTAATGCCTTTCCATCATGTCCTACTTTTAACATAAAATGAATGGTCACCTTTTTAGAAAAAGATTAAATTAGCGTTAACCTCTCTTTTGGTGGGAATTTTTTAATGCAAGTAAGAATTGCAGTTGTACATACGGCGGCACATGAAGCTGTAAATTTCCAGTATAAATTGACCTCGCTTTGTATAGATTTCCTATACAATGAGAGATCCGCATAAACTGGTTTAGTAAAGCTTGACTGGTCGTCGCGTGCGTACGTAGTACTTATTAATTCCGTGCAAAGAGTAAAGACAAAAGGAAAAATAAAACAAAATTAGTTTTCAGCCATTCCGATTGACTACACTACGACTAAAATCTATTTACGTAAATTATTTTTATCATAGAAATCGCGTATGAGGTTACTAACAAAATTTTAAAAATTAATATCTTTTGCGTCTGTTGGTCGATTTTGATGAAATAAACGCTAAATAATACCCACAACAGTGCTTCTTATTTTGTAATATTTAGATTTTGAATACAATGAGGGGTTTTTACGTGATGCGCGCACAAACGAACAGACAAACCGACAAACAGACAAAAATTAAGAAAAGATATTTTTACTTTCTATTACTTATTTCTTGCACCTTCCAGTGACTTTTTTTGCAAAAATCTGTAGGTAATGCACACACAGAACGTCTACGATTTTATTTTATGTATAGATAGATTTGAGAGTAGATAACAGTTTAGATATAGGTACATAAAATAAAGTAGAACCTACCTATATTAATAAGAATACATTTAAATATAAATAGACATTCATTTATAAATCACTATTTAAAGAACATAACGAATAGTAACTTTTACCGGTGTCTTGTATTTTGTTAGGAACAAGTCGATGTATTGTAGAGTAAGGAGATAATTATACAGTCAACAGCTTTTTTTTCACAAGAATTTTATATAAACGTAATTTATCTGTAGTAATTTATGTAGTAAATTAGGCTACCGCTGATGCTGGCGAAGTTAAGTCTCACTTTAGTCTAAGTACCGATTAAATCCTTCAAAATAATATTCTCGGATGACGCCAGTGCTAACGGCTGTCTAATTTACTAGATCAGCTTTTGTAAGTTAACCAAAAGCTTTGAATACGGGTTTTACACAGGAACTATTTAGCTAGGAGGATGTGTGTGCTTGTTCTGCTTGTCCACCATTGTGTGTCCTATAGTGACCACGATGGCGTGACAGTGCCGTGACCTACTGTCCGCACACAGCCATCTCACTCGAGATGAGCAGACAGAATGTCGTGTGTATCTGTAGCCACGAATCTTCATAATTTTCGCGCCAATCTCAGACGTGTAGAAAATCGGGCGATCCACTGAAAAATAAAAGTTTTGTAAAATAATATAAAACTTTTTAAATTATTATTAAGGGGTTTTGTATACCAATAGTGTATACCAGTGGAATGATTTTCAACTAATACGTGGCTGATGCCACGAGCAAAATCGGGCAATTAAAATTACAAAAACTTTTTTAAATAGTTTTATTTCCTGAAGACTTAATGACACTAAGAACAAAATAGTTGCAAAAATTTCAGTACAATACATGTATATATTACATAATTTTAATTTATTGGCACAGAAACAGTAGTTTATTGCGTTAGTTCATCTGCACTACAGACCAGTGTGGGCTCTCACTGAGAGGAGGCATGAGTCCTAGTAACCAGTACATAATAATAATATATAAGTATACAGATTATGAAAGCGGTAGATCAGGTGGATGGTTATGATCGTTTTCGTACCTAACTATACAATCGTCGATAGTGACAGCAACGGCTGTGCAAGCTGGTTTCCGACAAACCCATTGAGTTTTACTATTATTAGAGCTTTGTTTAAACAACCTGTAGCCATCAATATTAATCGCCGGACGACCCCTAGACGTCGTTATGTATTGTACTGAAATTGAAAAATAACATGAGGTTAAAACATTACGATATTAAAGTTTATGTTTGATTCATTTATAATTCGATATCCCATACCAGGCGTTTCCGTTTAGATAGAGTACATAGAGTTCAATTTGATTTGTTTTTATTTCTTAAACAATTAATAACTTTCGAAAATACATTAAAATCCACGTAAAACTTAAACACATACGCCTTTTGGTTTTATAAAAAAACATGTTTCAGATAGTTTGCAGGTTGTGTAGTTGAGCTATTTCAATGAGGTTCACAACGGTAGGCAGTAAACAGTGTATTATGTAAACATACAACATAGTGTTGATGGGGCATAAACTGGTAAACAATGGTAAATAACAATATGAAGTAAGGTCACGGGTGATGTTAAACATGACTGAATCTTTAATTCTACCGTTTTCTTTCTTGCAATTAATTTTTTTAATGAGGCCGTGAGACAGGTTCAATTTCAATGTTCTCTCAAATTATAGTACACACGGCAGCACATGAAGCTGTACATTTCCAGTGTAACTTGGCCTCGCTATGTACAGATCCTATACACTGAGAGATCCGCATAAACTGGTTTTGTATAGCTTGATTGGCCGTCGTGCGTACCTACTCGGTCAAATATTGAAGTTCATTTTGTAATTATTACTACAGGAAACGGGATATTTACCATGTTTACTATTTTTGTTGAGTTTCCGATACCAACAAGAGGTAGAACTATGCTTGGCACATCTTAACAGCATACATGGTAAAATAAAATTTACCTACGAGATGGAAAACGAGAGGACAATTCCATTCTTGGACGTGAAAATAGGGGTCCGTACTGACGGTTCTCTAAGCCACTCAGTCTATAGGAAATTGACTCACACGGATCGATATCTACACGCTGATTCTCACCACCATCCCAGACAGCTGAACTCTGTAGTGACTTCACTCACCAACCGCGCATATGATCTATGCGACGAGGAACATTTACGTGCTGAGCTAACACATGTGCAGAGAGTCCTACAGAGAAACGGATATACAGTGAAACCCGCGCAGCCTAAACCAGAACCTGGTTGTAAGCACCGGAAGTGCGAGGTTGAGAGGCAGCCAGCATTTTTGCCGTACGTGAGGGGAGTGACAGATAAGGTTGCCAACATTCTTAGGAAATACGCCGTAAAGACTATCTTCACTCCTTTCAAAAAAGTGTCACAGATGCTGCGTTCGCCGAAAGACAAATTTCCGCTGGAAAAGCCCGGTGTTTATAAAGTAGACTGCAGTTGCGGCAAGTCTTATATCGGTCAGACGAAACGTACGGTAGCTTGTCGAATATCGGAACATATCAGGGCGGTGAAGAACAACGACACCCAAAAATCGGCCATTGCTCAACATCTCCTGGAATCAGTATCGAACCACTGGATTGAGTTACATAACCCTCAGGTCATCTCGACAGAACGCCACTATATTCCTAGACTGGTTAGAGAAGCCATTGAGATTACCAAATATAGGAACTTCAACCGGGAAGATGGGTTTCAACTGTCGAGAGCTTGGAATCCAGTGGTCCAGCTATGTAAAAAGCGAAAAAGTGCGGAAAAAAGTTCGCGAGCGGACACAGTGAGTTTCGTATGTCGGGAACAGAATCGAGTTGCGAGTGACAGTGGTAGCGGTACTGAGTGCAAAAAACGAACAAGAAAGAGGGTAGACCGATTTGTCTGCTCATAAACACCCACCCGCAATAACTTCAGTTTATCCGTGTTCATGGTGCTTGCAACAGCGCCGAAATATCGGGAACTCAACAAAAATAGTAAACATGGTAAATATCCCGTTTCCTGTAGTAATAATGTTAGTGACCATGATAGTTTAAAATTTCATTTTGTAAATAGATCAAAGTGAAAATTACCTAACTAAATTCAAATAATAATAATATATCTATTAATTGACCTTTTCTTCCATAGACTGCTAAAAGTTAGGGTGATTATGACTGTTGTTGTACTTCACGATAGTGTCATCAATCGTAAAAGCAGCGGCGGTGCAATCTGGTCTTGTGCATCGCCATCTTGTTTTACCATTAGTACACCTATGTTTACGTAAGTAATATCCATCGATGCAAATAGTTCGCGCTCCTCGGGACGAAGTAGCATACACTGGCACTGAAACGATAAATAATGGATAAGTATTTATTAAAACCATTTCTTATTCAATTTCTGTCAGTGTCTGGTGTGATTTCAATCTAAAAGCGATTTCTCAAAGTTAAATTGTAATAATATGATATGGCATTTTATTGATATAAAATACAATAAGATGCCAAAAACAAAGGCGACCTAAGCCTTCTCTCATAATTCTGATACACAGTGTGTCTCAGAAAGGTGTGATATTTAAGGATGTGATTCAGACCATCGAACTGAACAACGTTTTTCGTGGGTGTTTAAGGTTAAAAATGGATTTTGCCAAAAATCGTCATTATGCCTAGTAACATTATGCGAATTAAATTTATGACAATACAAATTAGCCTTCAAGAAAAAATATGACAAAGTATTATTATGGAAAAACAAATTATACCAAAATAGTTATGCCAAAGTATATTAGGAAAAAGAACATTATGCGAAAATAAGGGATCTCGTTTGATTCACATACCACTACTAGTGTGCCTCAAGATACATACCAACTATCCTGTTTGGGATAAATAAAGATGAACACGATAAAAAAGAAATTTAGCCTTTATTCATTTCACTCACGTGATTAGATCTATATTTCTATTCAAACAAATTTTATGATTAAATTATTAATTGCTACTTAACTCTAACATACCTTCTTTAATGCTTGTTTATACACACATACACATTACAAGCAACATTTCATAAAGTACAAAGAATGTTTTAAATATGTGCTTTTTAGTGTTTAATTGTAAGGCCCACTTGCACCATAAGTCACTAAATGTGATCAACGCTAAATACATTTAAACATCCTTCCGTCTCTGATATCTTCAAACGTTTGACAGAGCCATATTTTTTAAGTGCTTTGTCGTACAAGCAGACCTTGAAATATTTGTTTAAGATTTTCTCGAATTCACCTATCAAGCGTTGACTAAGGAGACACAATTAACTACAGATGAATGGCACTAAGTTCTATTCAATTTAAAAATAGTTCTTCTATCAATCAGCTCTGCACGAGTGTAACTAAGGTGGATGGTTATGTAGGTTATTGCAGCGAACAATGACATCTCCAACGGTGAACACGACTGCGGTACATCCTCGGTGCACATTCCGGCACCACCAACGAGATTTCCCATAAAACGTCCGTTGCTTGTAAAATCTATAACCACCTATTGTGATGATCGTTGCTCCTCTAGACGTTTTTGTGAATAATGGTTGTGCAACACCTGTTAATGAAAAAGGTATCGATGTAGTACACGGACTCATTAAATATAATAAAAAATAGAAGTTATTACAAAAACGCTTTAATTTAAAAATCGAAATATGTTGGAGTCATCCTGTCTCCAAGATAGTACTAATGTTTCTCTGTGTAAGGTTAGGGTTAAGTACCCACACATAGAATTTAGATTATTAATTACCTTTCTAAATATTTCATACATGTAACAATAGCCATCCAATTTCTTAAGGTAAATAATAATTTTAGCCAAACTTAATACTAAAAGAGACAATTTCTATCATTTTAAAATAGGTGAGTAATTAAAAGAAAGTTAAGTCTGTTTAAAAAACGAATTAATTGTTACCTATTGCTCTTAACAGATAGAATTGGATTATCCGGTCAATTATTGATAGGAATAACAGTATCAAGACAGATTCTTCGATTCACTTGTCTTGAAACTCTTCCTTATTTGCGATCTAAGGGCTATGACTACAATTATATCATTAAATTATTATCGTAGTTGCCAGTACCTCATACCTGAATAAAAATAACAACAACTACAAATTCAACATAACCGGAATCGGATGGGAATGCTCGTTGAAACAGCTGATGATCTCATTGGTTCCACGGATAGTGTACATGAAGGCTCTGCATCCTCTAGATCCATGGGTTCCGCAGTGCCACCGCACTTTGAGACCCGTGGCTCTGTGACGAAGAAACTTGTACCCCATTAAAAGAATCGTCTGAGCCCCGCGCGTCGTTGTGATGAATTGAGCTTCTAGAAAATAACAAAAGATAGTAGAGATTAGGGGATCATAAATGTGACTTAATATAGAATCTTATTTTCTTAATCAAACTAACTAATAAAAATCTGAGATTAAGCAGTCTTTAAGACTTCTTTATTTCAATACAAAAAAATAAGTTTGTACTTATTAATAAAATCAAATGAGCTATAATCTAGAGAATCAGCTTTTTAGCCTCGGCTTGTCTTTTACGCATGGCTTTTCATGCCCTATATCTCTTAGACTTCTCCTTTCAGATTTCTCTCATACTCGTTTGTTCTTCAGGTGTATAGTCACGTATGGTTTTAAGTAAGCCTTTTTCTTTCTGTTTCTTGTATGATATCGCTCTTTTTACTCTTCGTAGTTCCTTTCGCTTAGCGTCGTTTTCACCATCGGATGTAAAACTAAGGCGTCTCAGTGTTGCTAAGCCTGTAACATGATTGGCTAATTAATAAAGTATTGAAACGTTCCATGTAGAAGAAAACAATTACGTAAACAGTAAGGTTAATGTTTGCTACTTGTAAGATTCCCTACAATCTAGTCATAAGTTTTTCTATGAAAGAGTACTCGGGGCAGTTTATCTCGCTGTAATCTGGCTAAACGGAAAATATATTTGATACGAAAAGTGTTATTATTTTTAGTTAGTTCCGATACTCCTAGCTAATAATGCCGTACGTCCGCGTGTGTGGAGTACTTGCATACCACAGGTTGATGTCACGACGTAAGCTTTTCAGTAGCTTATGCAATCAAATATTTTTGAATTTATCACCATCGTAATCACTGACAGAATGTCACTTTGTTTACGTTTACCGGAGAAAATTAATCATCAAAATCTCAATTTTAAGTCCAAGGCCCACTCGCTGCATAAATCACTTAAAACGTTTTGCGCTTACCTTCAAACCTTAGATACAAAGATGTTTTTAATTGCTAAATAACTAAACGTGCTTAATGATTTGTGGTGCAAGCGGGCCTAAGATTCGAACCAGTTCTGAAATATTATGTCTCGTTGAAGTACCTGAAAAAGAAAAACCTGCTTTATAATCTACCAGTAATTTTGTCTTGTACAACTTTTTATTGTATACCACAAAAACGTCAACCAAGAAACAATAAACTTATTAAAATAATTTGATTACAATCATGGTGCCATTACCGTTTTAAAACTAAAATACTATAAATATATTTATAATATTTGCAAAGCGTCACAGTTGAAAACTATGTTTAGTGTGTCATTAGCCTGTCATTGATAAGAGGATAAATTATTATGATAGCAAATTGCTCAAGCCGATTTCACACCGATGAGTATGATCACTTCCTTAGACAACCTACATTCACATATTTTTATAATAAATGATTGTTCCACACGGTTATTTAGGCGCATGGTTATGGTTCTCATTTATCTTTAGAATGTCGTCCTGATATGTATGTATGTTCGCTCTGCAACCCTTATGGTGATGAGTAGAACAGAACCATCGGTATCTGTCGCCACTCTTTCGTTGCAGACTGTAGTTATAGCCACCACGGGAAATCATCCTTCTTCCTTGATTAGATGTAGTGTACTCGAAACCTGATAAGTAAATCCCGTTTATAAACTTTGGTTTACCAATGACAGAAGAGACAAAAATGTGTTTCGTAAAAGTTTTAAAACTTATGTCATCATGATTCCAGTCTGAAAAACGTGGACCACGCTATGGGCAATTTAAAGTTCTGCCTCTTTCTTACACTGTTTTCATTGGCACAGTTGGCATTAAATCGTCATACTACACCACCAGGGTGCTGCACATAGGGATTTCCATTCAAATCACCAAGTTGGTTTAAACATATATATTTCATTGTTATGTACAGTATTAGATATTTTTGAACAACAACCAGTTAACTGGAACTACATCCTAAAATAATTAAACTGAAAAAATACCTCAATGATCTTCCAAAATATTAAAATCTCATTCAAGCTTTTTCAACATTAGAATAAATGGTTATGCTTATTATTGATGCTAACAATTTCATCGTCCACAGTAAATATCACTGCACTGCACCCTTTACTGTGATGTGTGGAGCAATGCCAACGAGTCTTGAATCCTTTTTCGCGATGGCGGGTGAATCGGTACCCAGCGAGTAATAAAGCACGGTTCCCTCTTTTAGATAGAGCGAACACAGCTCCTGTAAGCCAGAATATAAACTTAGAAGTTTTAATTTAAATAGAAAGATGAGGAGATACATGCAATCAAGAACAATGAAGTGGAAGTGGTGTAGTTCTGTCGTACCAGCGACACGAAGAATAAAAATAACAACAATGCACTTATGTTATATTTTATTGTAACAAAAACATTCAAAAACGTAAATTTTCAATTAAAAATTGATATATATTTTCAATTAAAAATTGATATCGGAGAAACTTTTGAAAATTAAATATTTGAAGATACTATCGCTGTCGCACTGCGAGTGCGATAATACACGGTTTACTTCGTGTCAGATCCGTCACTGTTCTACGATTATAACGATAGGAAGTATTTAAGTATCGCCATTTTGGAGACTGTCCTCAGGAGCCGAGTGATTACATGTACCGACGTAGGATCGGCTTGAGCCGGACAGAAAGAGATGTGTACCCATGTGATTAAATTAAAAATACTGACGTATTGTAGACTCGCGTGACCGAACAGGAACGAAATGAATGACTTGTTTTTTGCTTTTATATGAGTCGATAAGTATAATCCTTTTCTTATGTAACCTTCATTCACATAGTTTTATAATTAATTATAGTTCCACACGGTTCTTTAGGCGCATGGCTATGAATATCATTTATTTTTATAATGTCGTCCTGATATGTATGTATGTTCGCTCTGCAACCTTTGTTGTGATGAGTAGAGCAGTACCATCGGCACCTGTCACCTTTTTTTAGTTGCAAACAGTAGTTATAGCCCCCACGGGATATCATCCTTCTTCCTTGATTAGATGTAGTGTACTCGAAACCTGAAAAGTAAATCCCGTTTATAAACTTTGGTTTATCAATGACTGGGAAAGGAGATAGAGAAAAAAATGCGTTAAATAAAAGTAGATAGATAAAGAGTTTTATAAAAAAAATGTTCATTACAATTTATTTCTTCCAACCAAAACCAAAAATTACATTACGTTGTAAATACGTAGACTACTCGTAATTTAACTTAGTTGTTTTTACATTGTACAACGAAAATTACAGCTACCTCTGGCAGAGTCAAATAAGTTAAGTCTACACTGAAAAACAGCTGCAGCGTAAGGATTCTCCTTAGCAATGAATGGTTTTGCTAATTATTTATTTTAACGAAGTACTCCCTTAACTCGTTTACTTATCCATTGGCATGTGAGTGTGATTATCTTTATACCGATACACTTTGTCTAAGTAAGTGTACACCGCAGCGGAGCAGTTATGTGAATAGTGGCGACTGCTGCGCCACTTGGTCTTCGGGCCCTGAACTGTGTGTTTGGTAAACTTGAAGCCTCCTAGGAAGACGACTTTGGATTCTCTATTAGATGTAGTAAACATTGGAGCTGAAATAAAAACTTGTGTAAGTGACCTTGTACTTCCAAGCGCTTAATTTTTTTAAAGAAATTCTTTTACCAATTTATTGGCGTTTATTAAGAATCTCCAGAGATTTTAAAGTATAGCTAAGCCAATGTAGAGCTACACTGACTTAGCAAGCATTTAATGGCGCACGAATCAAGTTCACAGGGGGAGCTGTTGGTAAACAATTGTGCAATATTGTTTAGTGAAAGGTTGTCAATTTTGGCCACGCACCAAAACATCCTTGTACAACATCAGTTGTTACTTCTATTCATAAAAATGATATGCGATATCTGCCATGTAGCAGGTCTATTTAGAACGCTTTTCACTCATTCTTTTAGTAGTCTCATCTCGGACTCTCCCACACAAATAATAGCGTTTTCTTTTTAGAACCAGAACTAAAGATAACGTCTTTTCTAGTTCTAAAATCTAATACAATAAGATAAAAATAGGTAGTGTTTCTTTGTGATTAAAATAAAATAAAATGAAACTATGAGTGGGGATCGTTTGTAGCCCGGACTAGCTCATCTAAATGGGTATATTTTTTTCTGGAACATGTTCAATAAAAACTTTAATTTATCTGTAATTTTGTTAAAAAAGGAACTTCTTTAATACTTATTGTTTAAATAATATTTACGGTTTCACATTGATGGACTCCTATCAAGATCGGAGACTCTACACTCGAAGTTGTAGACGATTATGTCTACCTTGGACAAACGATCCAGTTAGGTAGGTCTAACTTCGAGAAAGAGGTCAATAGTCGAATCCGACTCGGCTGGGCAGCGTTCGGGAAGTTGCGGGGTATCTTCTTGTCCAACTTACCGCAGTGTCTCAAGACGAAGGTCTATGACCAGTGTGTGTTGCCAGTGATTACATACGGGACCGAAACGTGGTCGCTGACAATGGGCCTTATCAGAAGGCTTAAAGTCACCCAAAGGGCAATGGAGAGGGCTATGCTCGGAGTTTCCTTGCGTGATCGAATCAGAAATGAGGACATCCGCAAGAGAACCAAGGTAACCGACGTAGCCCGAAGAAAAGCCAAACTGAAGTGGCAGTGGGCAGGGCACATTGCTCGCAGAACGGATGGCCGATGGGGCCAAAAAGTTCTGGAGTGGCGACCGCGAACCGGAAGACGCTGCGTTGGAAGGCCTCCCACTAGGTGGACCGATGACCTGGTGAAGGTTGCAGGGATCCGCTGGATGCGAGTCGCACGGGACCGGTCAATGTGGCGACACTTGGGGGAGGCCTATGTCCAGCAGTGGACGTCTTTCGGCTGAAATGATGATGATGATGATGATTGATGGATTGCTGGTAAATATCATAAAAATAGAGGCTTCTTTAAAAAAAAGTAAAAATATCTCTACAAGGAGTATCACTGTCTGTTAAGCCTATCATGCGAACATGATTTTAGGCAGAGAAAGAAAGTAATTTTTTTTTAATATTAAAAACCATAATAATATTTCACTCTTAAAAATAGCTCATTTTAGTTTGTTCAATTCACCAATAATACAATTTAATGGTATAAAGCGTTAGTCTTTAATGTTATAGGAATAAGGCTAGAGTTTTCGGTCACCTTTGAAGCGCCTAGGAGGCAGATCGGTCTAAGGCAGCAACATGAAATATATTGATGCGTCATTTATGTGCGCTTGTTCAGTGTAGGATACATTAAGCGCTATACAAAGGTGTGCTGCTTCGACTGCGACAATAGCGTCTTAATTGTAGAACAGTGAGGGGTCTGACAAAATTATGTTACATTTTACATTGCAGCTTTTTGTATTTTTGAAATAACTGTTTTAATACTAAATCTGTATGTTGAAAACTGACATACATCTGACAAGTAGGATTTATTTTAAGATGGGATAGGAATAACAATTAATAAGGTCACCGATAATATACGATAACAGATCCGTCACTGTTCTACGATTATAACTATAGGAAGTATTTAAGTGTCGCCATTTTGGAGACTGTCCTCAGGAGCCAAGTACGATGTACTGACGTAGGATCGGCTCGAGCCGGACAGAAAGAGATGTGTACCCATGTAATTAAATCAAATTGACTAACGCGGTGTCGACTCGCGTCGACCGAACAGGAACGAGATGAATGACTTGTTTTTCGCTTCTATTTGGGGCGATAAGTATGGTATTTTTTTATGCAACCTAAATTCACACAGTTTTATCATTTACGATTAGTGCCACGCGGTTTTTTAGGTGCGTGGCTATGAGTATCATTTATCTTTATAATGTCGTCCTGATATGTATGTATGTTCGCTTTGCAACCCGTGTTGTGATGAGTAGAACAGTACCATCGGCATCTGTCATCTTTCTTTAATTGCAGACTGTAGTTATAGCCACCACGGGATATCATCCTTCTTCCTTGATTAGATGTAGTGTACTCGAAACCTGAAAAGTAAATCCCGTTGATAAACTTTGGTTTACCAAAGACTGGGAAAGGAGATAGAGAAAAAAATGCAATTCGTAATATGTTTAAAAAAAATGTTCATAACAATTTATTTCTTTCAATGCGCTATAATAGTATGTTGTAAATACCTTGACTAATTTAAATTAGTTTCTTTTACATTGTACAACCCAAATTGCAGCCTGGCAGAGTCAAATCATTTAAGTCTACACTGAAAAACTGCAAAAATATTCTCATTAGCAATTAATGGTTATGCTGATTATTTATTTTGATAATGTCATTAGTACTACTGATGGAGATTATTGATGCTCGGCACCCTTTGACGCGGTGTGTCGCGCAGTACCAGCGCGTTTTAAAACCATAGTCACACTGCCGATGGAATTTGTACCCTCCTAAAGTTATAACGCGAGCTCCTCGTACAGTAAATATTGACTTAATCAACCTACGACGCTAGCACCGTTACTGCTGGGATCCTCTTTTCTGCGAGAGGGGGTGGACTATAACCTACCACCCCCGTGCGGGATGGTTGACGTCACATGTCTTCGAGTTTATGGTTCTAGGATATACCGGCCGTATTTAATAGGTTCGTATTATGATAAACTTATGTCATCATGATTTACAGTCTGGAAAAGGGATGACGCTATTGGTAATCTATAATAAAGCTCCATCTCTTTCTTAAACTGTAATCATGATGATTTTAAAAAGTCATACTACACTACCAGGTTTCTGCACATAGGGATGTCCATTCAAATCACCAAGTTAGTTTCCGAAGTATACATATATTTCGTTGTATTAAGATATTTTCTTACACTAAACAACAGACTGTTAACTGGTACCATTTTGTACCAGCTAGGCCGGAGCAGTACTGCATAGGTATACCTAAATTGATTCTACAAACTGAAATGATTGAGTGAGATCACTGGGGTATTCAGTGATCTCATTAAATATTAAAAACTCAGCCAAACTTATGCAACATTTGATTATGGTTATGCTTATTATTGATGCTAAAAATTTCATCACCCACAGTAAATATCATTGCACTGCACCCTTTACTGTGATGTGAGGAGCAATGCCATCGAGTCTTGCGTCCACGGTCGCGATGGCGGGTGAATCGGTACCCAGCGAGTATTAACATACGGGTCCCTTTTTGGGATATAGTGAACACAGCTTCTGTAAGACAGAATATAAACTTAGAAGTTGTATTTCAAGGGGAAAAATATGGAGATAAATAATAATCAAGAACAGTGAAGTGGAAGTGGCGAAGTTCTGAGCTGTCAAAATATAAAAAAAACTGTCGTGCCAGCGACACGAAGATGAAAAAGAACACCAAAACACTTATGTTATTAATTTATTGTAATAAAAAAAAGTACATAATCGTAAACTTTCAGTTACAAATAGATGTCGTAAAAAAACCATAAAGCCGTCATCAGTCAGACCTTTGTTAAGCACAGCCTTTAACATATTTAAAAAACAATATATTTGTAAACCGCTACAACCTTTTGACCCTTTTTTTAATAAACTTCAAACCAAAAGGCCACCTAGACGAAGTACAGTTGGTAATCATTAAATATGAACGACGTTTTCTTTGAGACCAACGCTGAAAAACCTACAAAAACTCTGTTTGTCCATACAGAGTTGGTCCCGTTGTAATAATTGTTCATACTCCGTGTTCCAAGCCAACTTCCAAAAAATTGATTCTGACAAAGTCAATGGTTATGCTCATTAATAGTTTTAACTATGTGATCATCCACAGTGAAGAGCGCAGCTCTGCAAGTGCGGTGCTTGTTGCAGTGCCACCTAGTCTTAGCCCCAGAGCTTTGGTGATAAATGAACTTGTACCCAGCTACTATGATCATATGTCCCCCTTTTCTGGTTCGAGTGAATACAGCATCTGTAGTTAGAAAGAAGATTTTGTATAGTACGAGTCCTGTGCCCGATAGGATTTTCATGTAAATTTTCACCGTCTATTTAATGCGCTTCAAAAATGTTTGAAAAAAAAACATCGTAGTGCTCACCTTCGTTATAAAATGAACTATTGTGCAAAACATTATTTGACACCCGGGTTAATGGTGTGCAGTGTCTAATACGTATTCAATTACAGTTGTAGTAAGGCATGTTGTACACGGTGGTGATGTACTCAATAAAAAGCACGATTTTTTAAGAGTTTATTTTTTAAATGAAATAAATAAACACACAACGTTACTAATAAATTATTTAATTGCTACTTTTCAGTGACACATTTGCGAGGTAAGTATTGGCGTTCATCTAGGTTACTGTACCGTTCCATTATGATTCAGCTTCAATCTTAACAATTATTACAACGTCCATAATTGCTAAAAGTTTGAAAAAACTAATTTAGATTATTGGCGGAAAAAGCAGCATAATAACACTACTCACGGTGTCAACTATAACTAAGTAGAATGAAAGTCTCTCCGGAATAAAAGGATCGGCGCAGAGAGGAGTTGGTAACAGGTAATTGTAGGTCAGGGCTCACCTTTTTAGTCAGGTAAGCCTGTATCCCAGCTAAAGTAGAGAAAAGAAGGAAATATTTATTATTGCCACAAAAACTGGAAGAAGAGAATGCAGTAATATTGCTAATCGAGTCACTTAAGGTCACTCAGTTCAATGAGAGATGCCCAAGGCCTGATTTCTCTAAAAAATACAACTGTATGACTACCTCTAGCTAGACCTACAACGATAATACACATCCGGATGGTTATGTGTGTTATCAATTCTGACTAATTGATCACCGATGGTGAATATCTTCACTCGACAACCTTTTTTTTGGTGAGTGGCACAATGCCATCGTGTCTTCACCCCCAACAAGCACTGTCGTGAGAATCTGTAACCAGCTAGGAGGTTCACACGAGCCCCCCGGTTGGAATATGTAAATACTGCCCCTGGAATGTAATAAAAGGGAATGCGACAAACTAGATTTCTTATGAGGCAGGAATTAAAATTTTGGGCTCTTAGGGAACAGAGCCATGATGCCATGACGATGTTATTAAAATGTTTTTATATGGGCATGAAAACAGAGTTATAATTGACTTTTTGTTTGTTTAATATTTAAAGAACAAAGTTTTTCAATTTACAGGATCTACCCTAAAGTCTAATTACGACACATACTTAGGCCGTGATCTAGAATCGCAATTAGGTTAAGCGTTATTCTTATCGTTGTTGACGTCAACGTACTACAAGGTGCAAGACGAGAAAATATTAAACTCAAAGCACGTGCTAAGTAACGATTATAGATCTCGGCCTTAAGTCTGGTAAAATCGAACACGTGGTTATAACACAGGTATTCTTCTAATTCTTCACATCGAACAAAGCACTAAATTACAGACACAAGCAGAACCCAACACATGTAGCTTGGAAAAGGCCAGATGATGATATTAATAATGGTTATGATTATCTTTAACTTTGATGATCAAATTGTCTAGTGTGAAGACTGCAGCTTTGCAGCCTTTAGAGTGATGAGTCGAGCAGAACCAGCGGGTCTTCAGCCCACTGACAACTTGGCGGGAAAAGTGGTATCCATGCAGGACTAACACTACAGCCCCTCTCTTACTTCGAGAGAATACAGCTTCCTGCATACCTAGGAAAATCATAAAAACAAATACTGTATGTATGTAATATTGGATCCTCTTCATTCAGAATCCTAGTGAAGCAACAGGTTTTATTTTAGATACGAATACTAAAACTATTGTCACGTTTACCAATTTTTTTTATTAAGTCTGGTACTGTATTTTATTTTACAAATGCTCTATTTCTGAAGTAAAACCCATACAAATTATAGACATATTATACCACATACGTTTACAACAATGTATAAGAACACTACAGCATTATTTCCACAAATCAACATCGTTAATTCACTCACACTTGATACTATTCTTTTGTACCTTTCATGCATGTTTAGGATCATGATTATGTTCATTATTGACTTTGATGATCATGTCTTCAATAGTGAATATCACTGCTCGGCACCCATTCCTACGACTGCAAAACCAACGAGTCTTTATCCCCCAGCGAGTATGAGGTGTAAATGTATTCCCATACAAAATAATTCTTGGGGCACTTTTCTTAGGCGTTGTAAAGACCGCATTAGCTAAAAGAATTAATTATATGTATTATTAGATGCCGCTACCCAACATGTTTGTGAAGTTTCACCAAGTTAGGTTAGTAATAACCAAGGTAAGCCATAGTTAAGCCGTGTAAGTATTTAGAAATAAAATGACAGACAATTAATTTACCAATTTATTTCTACATTTTACACTAGAATGTACTGGATTGTCAAAAACTATTGAGAAGCATCAATCCTGATGAAATTCTTTGCGGAAATACGAAATGCTTTGAAAGTAGATGCTTATCTATTGTTGCCCACAATTATTTGTGACAACAGATTCATGATTATGTTCATTTTGAATCTTAGTGATATTATCTCCGATTGTAAATATCTTAGCTTTACACCCGCGTCGGTAGTGCGTCGCGCAGTACCATCGTGTCTTCTCCCGCGTGTCTCGATGCCGATAAAACATATATCCACCTATTAGTATAACTCGAGCCCCTCGTTTAGTTTCACAAAATATACCTGGAAAGAACAACAATACTGTTACAAAACTGTTTAAAATAATTAATATGCTCAATTGGAAAACTACCAGATCCGTAAAAGCGTAACGTATTGCTGTATGTTTGACAAATGCCACAAATTCCATTTCTTCATAATATGTTTTAAAATACTGTTCGACGAAGTATAAAAACCGGCCAAGGGCGAGTTGGACTCGCGCACCGAGGGTTCCTTATAAACTTGTAGGTATTTGCTTCTTGCCAATTTTCATGATTCTAGGTCAACGGTAAGTACCCTATAGGTTTTGATTGTAAAATCGCAATATATACGACTCGCATAAACGGTCATACCTTTTGATCGCGTTGACTTACAAGTTTGATTTTTTCACTGCTATATCAAATAGGTACTCAAGTCCCCCTTGGACTTGAGTATTTGATATTAATTTCAGCTTGATAAATTCACACTCCTGAGAAAAAGGGTCTTGACGGACGGACAGATGGACAATAAAGTGATCCTATAAGGGTTCCCTATAAGTGATATCTTATTATTTGTTATAACCTCCGACTATATATCCGATCAGGAAGAAGACAGTGAACCGATCCAGTCCGTAGGGCTATCTTTTTAGGAACTTCAAGAATGATCCAGGTACGAAACTGGCACCAAGCTGTGATAAGACATGTACCAGGGAGGTCACGATTCTCAGCATGAGATGGGAACAAGTATAAAGGGAGATCCTAGACTGAGTTAGTAAATAAATATTATTTTAAATAATCAACTAAAATTTTATTTTGTTTTGTTTATTAATTAGATAAATCCAAAACCACCAAACAAACTCTAACTATTACAGATTCTTTATAATTTTGAACGAAATTCCTTGGTGCCGCCCCTCCCCGCAAAACATTGTTATCGGCGTCGGGCGATGCGACACACGATGCAACTTGTCTGGCTTCAACCTAACGTGATTAACACGTGCTTTAAACGTAAAATTAATGTTAACCTTATTCACAAAATAATAAAGATACGGGTCACACTCAATAGTCGTTCACACAATAGGCGGATGGTTATGAAAATCCTTGCATTTGATAATAGTGTCATCATCCAGGGTGAATAGGATAGCCCTGCATCCTTTGTTGACTTTGGAGCATTGCCATCTTGTTTTGCCGTTCCTGGCGTAATGCTGACCAAATCGATAACCTGACAAATGAAGTATTCGCCCCCCTCTGGAAGACATCGTGAACATTGATCCTGAAAAAAAGGTAAAATGAGCAAGCTTAAACTATAGGGACTTACATTTTCTGACTCAAATCAAGTGATTTCTGGCTAGAACGTTGCATGATATTATACATTTGTGTTTAAAAGTTATTATTAGCACTTCTAACAGAGCACCTGTCCTACCCTCATATGGTACGCGAGCGCTCAACTTTGGTGGGGTTCATCTCAGCAGCCGGATGAAGTGGTGCGTTGGTATATTTACTCATAAAAGTGACATTTCTTCTATAAACTGCAACGCAGTAAGTGTGCATGCCATTTGAATTTATGTCTAACATCCAGAAGTTCAAACTCGAGTATCTATGTACTTATAAATAAGGTACATACTTTACATCAATTAAATTAAACACTAAGTTTTTATATTATGTATTTAAACATTTTTTTTTTCTAATTTAATAAAATATTACAATAATACAAAGTTTCCCATGTCTCAAGAACCGCCCATATTATTTCCTACAGGCGAATGATTATGAATATTCCTGCTTTTAACGATGGTATCATCGTTAACTGTGAAAACCAGGGCCTTGCATCCTTTATTCATATGTGTGGAGCAGTGCCATCTTGTTTTGCCGCTCTTTGAGCAATGCTGGCTGAATCGATGACCTGACAATCGAAGTATTCGCCTCCCTCGGGAAGACATCGTAAACATTGGTCCTGAAAACAAAGGAAAAAGAGTAAACGTAATTCAAGAATCTTCTTGACAAAATTTCAGTGACGACCAAATTTCGTTCGTCTGGCCTAAACCTAAAGTGATTAACACTTTGTCTAGCTAGAGAGAATGAGCGCCAGTTTAGCATGCGAGAGCTCCCATGCATAAACATCTTAACCATGATAAAAAAAAGAGTTGCTGTTATTACATCAATGGAAATTACAAGTTGTTATAATATATATTTAAAATAATCACTTTTTTTCACACTAAAATTTTATATTTCCTAAGAATCCTCCATAGTTTCGACAGGTGAATGGTTATGGAAATTCCTGTTTATGACGATCGTACCATCGTCAACAGTAAAAACATTAGCCTTACATCCTTTATTCATGTGTGTGGAGCACCGCCATCTTGTTTTGCCGTAATTTGAGTACTGTTGTGTGAGTCTGTGTCCCGACAATCGAAGAATCCGCCTCCCTCGAGAGGAAACCGAAAATATTGGTCCTGAAAATGACCTAAAATAAGTAAAAAATTCCAAAGATCCATACTTATATTCTCAGGGCACGCCACCATAGTGGCGATAAGTCCCCTCTTTGAGGAGTGGCTAGAGAGGCGCCACGTTGCCCTCACCTTCCGCCTGACGCAGGTCCTCACCGGACACGGTTGTTTCGGGAGGTTCCTGCACCGAATCGGGCGGGAGGAAACGCCCGGGGTGTTTCCATTGCGAGGATCGTCCGGAGGACACGGTGCAGCACACTGTGGAGGTCTGCCCCGCTTGGGCGGAGCAGCGCCGTGTTCTCGTAGCGGCGATTGGCGGCGGTGATCTCTCGCACCCGGCCCTGGTTCAAGCCATGGTCCGGAGCGAGAGGTAATGGGAAGCCGTCACCTCCTTCTGCGATGTAGTCATGCTAGTGAAGGAGGTGGCGGGACGTGAGAGGGAAAGAGCTTCACGTCCCAGGCGCCGCGGGAGACGCCCTGGGCGTCGGGGATCACGTGATGGCCCCCGGCCACCGTAGGCGCGGGCCTGTCGACGGCGAGTTATGGGTTAGCTCGCTGTCCGGCGGTCTTATGACAACGGGCCGTGTCGACGGCGCGTTCGTGTTCCACGCGCGCCTCAAAGAGATGTCAGCAACCACGTAGGGGTCCGCATGGGCCGATGCCTGCCAGGGCTGCGGAACTATTCGAAAGAGATACCGCGGCCCTGGGCAAAGAAGGAACATGGATGGGTTTTAGTCAGTCCAAGTCTGACACTCCCTTCCGCTCCGCCCAGGTCTTGATGATTACCCATCATAAAAAAAACTTACATTCTTGACGCAAGTTACACTGGCTTTCGCCCGTCTGGCCACAACCTAAGAAACATTATTATTATTATTCGCAAATATACTAAGATGAACACGCAATTTCAGATTTGTTGAAATAATTAAAAAAATTAAGAAAGACAACAATATAAATGTTTATTTGACACATGATTGTCACAAGTATGCTCAATATAAAAACAAAGAAACAAAAACTTAAGTCTGAAAATAAGGAAATATTGTTAGTTACAAAAGTCGGCTTATGCAAATGCTTGCTGTGGACAATGGTATCATTGTAAAGACTGAAGACAAAGGCCTTGTATCTTATGCAATATGATAATATATTATAGGTAAAGTCACCAAGACGAATACAAACTTCAGATTTGTTTATCAAAATTAGGTACAAATGTCGACCATATTTTTTCGACGGCCGAATGGTTATGCTAATTCTGGTTGTGGAAAATCATATCATCATCGTCACGGGTGAAAACGAAGGCTTTGCATCCAGTATTCATGCGGGTGGAGCACCGCCATCTTGTTTTGCCGTTCCAAGAGTAATGCTGTGTGAGTCTGTGTCCCGACAAACGAAGGATCCGTCCCCCACGGCAGGATGTCGTGAATATTGGTCCTGAAAACCAAGTATTATAAATAAGAATGATAAGAACAACAAAGATTCGCTCAACGTTGCCTCAACATAAGTAATATAATACTGAAGATATTAAAACTCATTTAGAATTTAGATTTGTTTATTATTGGCTATAAAAGTCACCAATATTTTAGACAGGCATGGTTATGCAAATGATTGCTGCGGATGATCGTATCATCGTCAAGGGTGAAGACAAAGGCCTTGCACCCCTTATCCGTGTGTGTGGAGCAACGCCATCTTGTTTTACCGTTCCTTGAGTACTGTTGTTTAAGTCGGTTTCCTAACCAACGAAGAATCCGTCCACCTCTGGAGGACATCGTGAACATTGGTCCTGAAAACAACGTTAAATTAATTAAGAAGCTCAAATATTTGATTTTATTGGCCCACATTACGCTGAGTGCGCTCGTTGGTCTCAACATAAACAATAAAATAATTTAAGTAAATATAAAACAAATTTATATATATATAGTTATTTTATTGTTAATTATATTTTATAAGGCATGAATATTTTCGACAGGCAAATGGTTATGCGAATGCTCGCTGTAGACGATCGTATCATCGTCTAGGGTAAAGACTATGGCCTTGCATCCCTTATACATGTGGGTGGAGCACCGCCACCTTGTTTTGCCGTGATTCGAGTAATGTTTTCTGTATCGATGACCGCACAAGTGAAGAATCCGGCCTCCCCGGGACGACGCTGTAAACGTTGGTTCTGAAAACGACAGCTGTAGTTAACTCAAAAATTCAAGAGACTCAAGTTTAGCGACGCAAATTACAATGGATTATGTTTGTCAACCTAACATGATTCACATGTGCCTTTCAGATAAAATATCATATTATATAGGAAGGCGTAGAGCAAGCTAACTGTCCCGAAAGCTTTAAATTATGAAGAGCAATCAAATTTGAAATAAACGAGAAGATATCATAACTATGTATGGTATCTTCTCGGTTAAGGTATATTAAGCTTAAAAAGCTTGGTTAATAATACAAAAAATCTTTTTTCACATTCATTTGTTCACCAAGAAAAGAGCAGCCACATAGAATTCATAACAATTTTTACATAAAATAACATTCTACCTGTATTCCCTAAGAGGTTAGACAGAGGTACATACCCACATTTCGAATGTTAAGTTTAAGTCCCATTTAATAACAGAGCATAATTGCCATCAACAGGGCCAAAATCCAGACTCCTAATTGAAAACCCAACACACACTCAAACACTTTGACCCAGAAATCGAGTCCAATACCTCAGGGTGAGCGATTTTCATTAAGTGTTTTCTTGCATATGACTTAGTTAACAAGTAACATTTAATTAAAAGTATCAAAAAACCCGACTACAAATTGTATTATTTACCAATTTTTAATTTCCTTCATTTTGATATCCTACTCGATAGGTTTCGTTGACAACATAAAGCGATTAACATAGCCCTTCCTTGGCAGTCGGGTAAAAAGGTGGAGGATGATTATGACCAACAAAAGCCTTAATAATAACGTCGTCTTTGTTCGTAAACACTGCGGCACAGCAACTCCCTTTACTTCGCTTAGAACACTGCCACCTTGTGTGAGTTGCCGTAACTCTGTGCCGGGTAAACTTGTAACCTTGGTAGCAGAGGAATCGTCGGCCTTTGGATTCACGGAAACAGCCTGGAACGACAGAAAATTATTGTATACAAGCTGGTTATAGGAAACAAATAGGAAGGTAAGAAAGTTTTCTCTATTTTGATCAGATGGAATCTTAAACATATCGTAAAGTAACAATAACGCCCGGTCACTTCAAGCGATGCGATGTGCGTCAAGCACGAAGCGTGTCTTTTGTTTCCTTCGCGTGAATGTCGTCGACACGTTGCATGCTCTGAACAACTTATTCAAACTATTTCAAAAGCAAATAATAAATAATAAAAAAAAAACTGTTTTTTTTTAATAATTATGACAAATATAATTACTATCAAAATATCAAAAGTCGTACAAAAATAAGGAAATGCCTGACTTAATTATAAGATTATATGTATAAAAAAAAACATAATTATATAAGTAAGTAAAAAAAAAACAAAATAAAATATATTAACGCGTGCCTAAAAATACGCGAAAAAAAGGTTACGTCTATTAATGAGAACTAAGGAAATATTAATTTTTTTAGTCGATTTGTCGGTAAGTAGTTAGTTTCTTTGAAATGCAAACTACGATTCGAAATAAACATACAAGTCATGAGTGTAAAACATAGGATGTCATAATGCTTCCAAGCATTTCTATGATTACGCAAAACTACGACCAATAAAAATTATTGTTATTTTATGTTTTAATATGTTTCTAACAACATTATGACTAATGTTGACTCATTATGTGATGTTCTTTAGGAAGCAACCGTAAACTCACCGGTTTGACCCTGAAACCTCTCTTAACACAGGGGAAATTTTATGGTTAAGACTCTTACTTAGGTAAACAAGACATATTTCTCTAATAATTTGATTTTAAAGGCCACCAACCTAAGGTGTACAATGAACATTTAGCAATATAGGTGTCAGAATATATTAAATTTTCTATAAACAAATTATTACCATGATTTTAAGGCATATTATTTTATTTAAGCATTTGTGTTTGACACAGTATTTTATTTAATAAAATAATGTTAACTATCTTACGTACATTAATAAATTAAAATAACCTATATTAACTAACTAACTTAAAAATAAACTTAAAAAATGGCGTCAAAAAACTCCTCCTCAACGTAGTCAACTGGTAATGTACCCAAAAGACTGGCGGTGTTGCCACGTTGTATGGCAACGCTAAGACTTTGGCCAAGGTAAAAGCACGGGAAGAGTCAACTAAACGTTTAGAAATGTCCTTGAAAAGGCTGTGAGCACTCGGACCCCACGGACCTAGAGTTTCAACCCCAAACGGCTCGAAAATATAGTTACCAATAAGGTTACTATATTTACGCCGCTTGAGGTTTTCTGCAGCCGCAGCCGCAGCACCAGCACAGCACGATGAGCTAGGAAGATGGGATGGCGCAAGAGTATCGACACAAGTTGCATCCCACACTAAAGGCCTACCCAACTTCCATGGAAACAAAGACATGCCGTCCGGTCTCCTGCCATCGTCGCGTGCCAAGCCATTTGGTTCTAATAAAGCTGGAACGCCGACGGTGACAAGAGCTCGACGGATGATATCATTTAAGTTCGCGTGCCGTGCAAAGCGGCCCGCACTTCGGCTGCATGAAAGGCCGTGGTGTCCAAGGCTGTTGACAGCTTCACCACAGTGACAGCGATGAGGAGAAAAACAAGGGGCGCCTAGGCGTAGAGCAGCAGCAAGGCGGAAAGTAGTGTCGTCGAGCAAAGTGCCTATGCTCGGCGACGGTAGTGCGTGAAGCCAAAGACCCGACTCCCACTCACCCACAGCCAGCAGACGCGCACGCTCAGCAGTAGTAGCAGACGTGAGCATAAATTGTTCTGAACTACTCTGCAGAGCGGCTCGTCCCAACGTCTCTGGGAAAATGGATGGTCGGGTTCTTCAGAATTCGGGCAAGCGAGTTTCCAGGCATTAATAGCCTCGGAGAAGCACGGCACATCAAAATGTAAATCTTATGTAATGTTTACCCAACACACACACACAAACACAATATTATTACTTCTTACAATATAAATAATGTAATTATAAATACTCTACAGTATATAGATGACGACATAACTGCCAATATTCGGATCAACTTGTATATATAGTGTCGACGTAGCGAGACATTTCGAACTAAGTATTCCTAACATATGTACCCGGATGGTTATGCTCGTTTTTGGACTTACAATCTCTATGTTCTATAGTGGTCAGAGTTACCCGACAGCGGAATGAGCAATGTCGAGAACATCTCCAGGTTTTCTTTATATTTCTTGTGTACTTGAGATGGTATGTGTAGCTTCGGTAAGTTAGCACCACGTTGCCTTTTTTAACATCATAAACATTACCTAAAATAACTATAGAAATAATATTTTATCACAAAACAAATACGACCTTTTTCTTCTTGCTAATATTTAAAAACATTTTATTAAAAATAAAGATCACGAAGATTATCCAGTCAGATGAGCAATAAATAATTATAATGCTCGTATACAAATAAATGGCACGATAGCAACAAATCAATTACAATTTATAATGTTTTATTACAAACTGTCGAATTGGACAAAAAAAAAGCAAATAAGTGAATGATACACCAACACAAGACAAGCTCAATTAAGATAACGTTTTGCGGATACAAGAAAATCTCTAATCAGCAGTTTTACTGAAAGCAGTATCGATAATGCAGCCATTTTAGTACTTTTAATTTGGTAGCGAAAATGCGGATAATTTCTGGCAGCGACTTTTTAATGAACAAGAAGAGAATTTTTCCTAAAATATTTTTCACTTAAATTATATCAATAGTTACAGACATTCTAAACTATATTAGTTTGTAACTTATCTAATTATTGCACCTGTGATGAGATCATTTAATTACAAGTTAAAGCAAAATAATATATATCATCCAACCCGAAAGCACCACTACAATACTTTCATAACTAACTTCCCTCAGAGTTCCACTACCACAGCTACTCATCACGGAGGCAGCTGTCTCGCGAACAATGAGCCTGAGCAAACATTCCTGATGCAACATAATTGTATTGCTCAATGTCTGTATTATATCATTAAGTATTATCTGCTATTTATTACTGGTAAGTATACTATAATACAATTGAACATTGGTGGTGAAATTTTTGTAAAGTGTTATAGTAGAGTGCGTCTTTAATGTAAGTTATATTAAAGCAGTGTTTTAAATGACTCCGTAATCCCGCAGTGCTATTGGCACAATTAAAGTCTTTGTAACACATCTTACATGTTGCCCTGCGTTTGTTTCTTTTTATAAAATAAAAATATAGCCATAGTGAAAACATATCCAGATGAATTGTTGCGCCTGAAAACTTCTTCTTACCTGTAAATAAAAAGTGTAATAAATATTTGAAAATACATTCTTACAATATAGACATACTATGTAGTAATATGGTGGTTTATTTTGTTTGTGTAGAGTTATAAGTACTAGGATAAATAACACAAATTTAATGAAAATTATGTACTAAGAACTTTATATTTGAAAAAAAAAACGGATATTTTTTCTGGTAGCTACTTTGGTACCAAGTCAAATACTATCGGTTTGAACATTTTATTTAAAATTATTTTATTTTATATTATTTATGTATCGTATTTACCCGTTATGTAAACAGATGTTTTTATATCTAAAGGGTTATATAACTTTTTAATTAAGATAAATATATGCAATGTTTTGATGCTAAATGTCTGCGTAGTCCCGAAGTAGTTTTGTCGCAGTTTAACACTTTGTTACAAAGTTTACATTTTGCGCAGCATTTGTCTGTGTTTATGAGAAAATACTTCCAGGCTTGTGAAGGCTCCTTGTGCGTGTGATCCAGTTTCCGTTCAGTAAACTCATCATCTCCTGAAGTTTAAAGGTGAATGAAACAGAACTTGATTATTTCCCAGGTAACAACTTAGGAGATTTAGTAATATGGGCTCTAAAATATTATATTTAAGTAGTTAGATAGCTAGTTGAGCATAAGATTACCAAAAAATCATTACAGTGGGAGAAATATACTTTTACAAGTTGCTGCGTGTAAACATGTAAGAGCCTGTGACTGTACACAGGTGACACATATATTGAGATGTCTTAAAAAATGTACTAGTCTAAGATTCCGACTAAAATCGTCATCCATCTATTTACTGAATTAAAAATATTTTGAGCAAATCTCATTATCTACATTAACTATGGCGTAAACCACAAAAAAAACGCAACAATTCCTTTCATTTTTAGTGAAGCGTTATGTTTGAAGCATCGGTTTTGTTGTTTTGATTGGTAAACTTTTTGTTCGGCAAGTACAGTTAGGACTCAGGAGCACTACTAAAAATACTACAATTAATATTCTGTACGCTCTTATTTATTTTTACCTTTGTTTGGGTATACCCAAACAAGGTAGTAGATACACAAAATAAAACTTCTTGTTATGAGAAAAAAAAACACCAATACGACTTGTAACTAAGTAAACAAATAGTTCCAAAAATACTTGAACTAACGACCTTAATTTTATAAGCCTAGCCAAGCCTAGTACTTTTATAATAAGTAGGTCTTTCCCAGAACTTGTGTGCAGGCAGAATACTTTCTGTTCAAATTCTAAATTGAGAAGATTGATCGGTCGATTGATAGGTTGATTGTTTTTTTTTTTGATTGATAATCTTTATTTTCATATCTTGTCGATTATTCAGCAATAGACCAATAATTTCATGATTGAGATTCGTGGTATAAAACAAAATCAGGTATCAAATCGATCGGTTGATTAATGGATTAGTTGTTTTGATTGATTGGTTGTTTGTTTGATTGATTTTTTTGTTATTTTGATTGTTTTTTTTGATTGATTTGATTGAGATTGATAATTGATTTTGATAATTACTTTTTAATTGTTTCTTAATTGAGTTCTCTCGTAATTTGTGTGCCAGAGAGAGACAAAAACTATCAACATCAACAAGGAGTTTAGTTGTAACTTTGGTAACCGACTATGCTGTACAAAAAACAGTTGAAATTTATGGTTCACTCAATGTATGAAGATTAAAATAGTTACGAATGGCCACTTTTTTCACTTTGGGATGCAGCCATTTCCAGGTTGGTCCCTATTAGAAGAGGTCCGTAATTATGAGTTTAATGACTTATTTTCTTGTTTTCAGAGATACATTTGATTTTTTTTTTTGATTTTTTGATTTTTATAAATTACAATTACCTTTTTCCCCGTTCTTCTTGTTTTCCAAATTGACGAAATGAACTTCAACCTTATGTTTTCTTTTTTGATCATTTTATGTGTTGGTAGATGTCTCAGTAACTCTGAAGTGCACCTGCCGGTACATTTTATCACTTTGTTACAAATTCTACATTTTGCGCGCAATTTGTCTTTACTTCTGAGAAAATACTTTCAAACTGGAGAAGGCTCAGAATTCGGATGATTGAGTTTTGGGTCTGTGAAATCGTCCTCGTCTGAAAATAAAAGTCGTAATTATTATTTTTATCATTAATTCGATCATACAAGTATTTTTATTTAAAGCTGGCAGTAAGACTAATAAAACACAATTAAATCTTTATACTATTTATTATCAATTTTGGTCCCGAGGCACCAAGTTACTAAAATTACAAAAAAAAGACTATGTGATCGAAGATTAACCGATACTTTTAATAGATTACATGTTTAATTATGTCATTTATATTTTTTTATGAATTGCTGACAAATGATTTCTTAATCCTGAAGTGGAACCACCTTCGCATTTCAGTATTTTATTACATATTGTACATTTCGCAAACTGTTTGTCCTTGCTTCTAAGAAATGCTTGCCAGACTGTGGAAACATTCTTTCTGACAATTTTTGACACGTCTGCAAAGCCCGTCTCTGTAAAAATAAAGAAAATATAGGGTTAATAAAAAAAAAGTAATGTCGAGTTTTATGGATGTAGTGTGGTAAGAAAACCAAGAAATTCGTCAAATTATTAAGTCATTATGGCTTCGATTCCAAAACACAGCGTATGTAATTAAGATTTTTTTAAATGTTTATTTTATTAAAAATACATAACACACAAAAAAAAATAACACCAAGATTCTTTTTTCGAAAGGATTAACGGAGTTGTACGTGTAGTAAGTACAGTCAGCAAAGCTAAATAGTTTACATGGCACACAGCGGGAACTTTCATTGTACGAGCCGGTAATGTTTGTACAGCCGCTCATTATCATTGTGTGCGTATACGTAGTCTACCCTTCACGGGGTTTATTTTATTTATCTTTAACCTTGTAGGGTACAAGGAAAAAATAAAAAAACGGGTTTACAATAAGGCCAACATTTTGTACAAGTGTAACATGGTCACCATAGCTGATTGGTGTAAGCGCTTGCATCAGTTAGTGATCTAATCTTAACGATGTGAGTTCGATCCCAGGTGAAGAGTAGTTATATTTGCTGTTTTTTACTTTTTGATCTTTATTAAATTAATTTTGTGACCAATAAAATCACTCAAGCAAAAAGTAAAAAGTATTTAAATAAAACCAATAAAATAATTTGATTTTTTATTAGATAAACATTGGGTTTGAAAGGACCTTTGCCTTCCTTACATTGGTTGTTTTAAGGTTCAATTTGGTGGGAGTTGTATGTTAGCAAAAAAAACTTGTGTGGTTGATACAATAATTTAATACGAACTGGTTTTAAACATATATAGGCTATAGCTATCCATACTAGACATTTGAATGAGTAAAACACTGTTGTTTACCAGTTTTATTGACAAAGGCAAAGTTTTTTGTTGGTAAGGATGGACGTAAATAATTTGTCAAAGTAGCAGGTATATAAATTGAATCAAAGTAAAATTAGAGGTGAAGTGAATCAACATGTTAGATAGTAAGAAATTATGACAACTTCTAACCGCATAACAATAACATCACTTCACCATACTTTCAATACTATACGAGTTGTGGTTTTAAAAAGAGGATTAGAGGAGGAGATTATTAACATCTATACCTAATTGTTGCTAAGGTTTATATTTGTTTACATTCGCTTAACAAATATGAACATTATTTGCATAAAAACAAGATTCATATTCGCCTACTAATTAAAATAAATTCGACTTCAATGAGTCTGTAAACCCTCGTTTTCTATTACTTCTTGTAACCTTCACCTCATTCTGTTAACCTTATTCGCGCATATGTTTAGTAACATTTACGCCCATCCTTATCCGACTTAAACGTTTTTTCGTCGCTATAAATCAGCACATTCTTCTCCCAATCAAAATTAATCTATGACCTAGCAAAGTGTAGTCGGTTTTGTCGGTGCGCAGTGGACAGTTTTAAAGCACATATTGTGTGCTGTTGCTTTTACGCGGGTGGACAAGAAGGGAACAGCCTTGTGCCTTGCCACAATGTCGTGGTGTCGAGCCGATGAATTTGCCTTTGGTTTTGACCTAGGATGTTCTACGTCTCCAAAATCCGGTTCTCCTCTGTGGATAAAAAGAGTATTTATAATACTATTAATAATAGCTATTATAATAAAAAATATATACTACATTTAAATACTATATACATAATATACACAATGTTTAAATAATAAACTTATATATACCTAATTAATTTTATAATAATACAAATAAAAAAATCAAATATAAGATATACTCTGACATTAGCTTTTCTTAAACTGTCTAAAGGCTAAATCAAGCTAATTTTAGACCAAGTTAATTTTTATCATAATCATCTTAAGATAAATTTTAAATAATCTTTCAGTCATGATAATATATTATTATAACTATGGTAGGTATTGCACTTAAGTTACATTAATTATTTATTCGTAGTAAACATTGAAAGGTGAGAGGAGTTAGTTAAAGTGAAGTAGGTATAATATCAACATAGTGTTATATGTAACTGTTACTCACCGATATTATTAAGCGCCTTCCAATTTCGCATCTTCTTAGCGTGTCGATGACAATTCAAATTGAGTCAATCCAAAATGTGTCGACGACTTTGGCACTTTCAGTAGCGTCCTATGATGCACATCGCAGGAGCAAACAACAGGACAGGCAGGACACGATATAAAGTGTCCCATCGTTTGTGGGGTAGCACCACATTTACACTCACAATTTCACATAAAGATATGTTTTGCTCATCCAAAACAACGATTTCTACCCTTTTGAACATTGATAAAATGTTGCATTGTTGGATCCACAGAAATAAATCCGCACACATGCGCTTGAGTAGCAATCAATAAACTCAGTAATGTAAATACTCGTAGATTGACAACTAAGAACGCTCATTTTTATAAATGAAGGTGTTTGACAACAATATTTTTAAATTGTCGGTAGTTTTTTTCTAAGCAGTCAAAATAAAATGACCTGAGAGTTCCGTGTTTATCTCAAACATTGGAAACTTCATTACCCAACCTTGAACGGGATTGAATCGTTATAAATTCTACTTTAAGTAATGTTTTAACAAAATAATGAATACAAAAAGAAAAAGAATATATTGTTGCATACAAGGTTTGAACGTACGGCTTCTTGTTTACTGACCAAAGACGATAGCCATTGTGCCAAGCTTGCTATAGTGATATGATGCAAAATATTATACCTCCTTCAGTACCATAAGTGAATGATGACTATATATTGGTATATGGTAAATGATGTGCCACACGCACACTAATAAAAACCGAGCTCGCACGTTTTATTTAGTGTTTGTGTGCATAACTATGACTTCACCCACACATATAATCTGTAAATCAATTAGTTGGGTTTCGTGTACGTCCTATAGTACGCCCACGTTTCGCCAGTAATGTTTAAGTCGCATGGGGTGCTACCACGCTAATCGATCGATCGCCGATCACCAATCGATCGGTGGTAGAAATGACGACGATCGATCAATTGGTGTAGTGTAGTAGATACTGTCAATCGACGTCGACTCATCCATTCTACCATCGATCGATTGGTGTAGTAACATACTAGTAAGGAATAGAGATAAAAAAACGCGCTTTTATTATCCATTTATAATTTTTTACTGCTATTATTACTTAACTTTACATTACTAGAACTACAACATTAAACATACATACATAGTTGTCGTCCTTTGCCTCCGTGGAGGTATGAAATGATCACACAGAAACATAGACATATTAAGTACCGGGATGTAAGTCGGGTAAAGACCTTGATCTACGTTAGGGCACATCGTAACGGGTTACGATACCCCCGGATCATGGGCTATCCGTGAGCCAAACATCTAAATTCGTTCAGCCTTTTGTAGTTGAAATAATTATTAATTGATTCCTCGGTAAATGGGATGATAAGATTATCAATTATTTTTATTTGGATTGAAAATTGATATAACACTGGCCTTGATATTATAATAATGATTAATTATTGTCTAAATCTCGCCATAGACTGGCATACAAATATTTTACAGAAAACAAGTTATACTGCCACAGACGTAGAAACAGTAATAAGAGTATATTCAAGCTTTCATACTATAACATCATAACTATCAGTATTATTTCAACTCTAACATGTCTACTTTATCTTTAACTGTTTTCGAGGTTTCGAGTATTTACAGTTTGCGAGACAGAACATTTAGAATCAATAAAAATATGTGAGTACTTGTTACATAGCAGACATAATTTAATAATATACAATACTTGATCGTTTTTTTTTTTAGGATGGGAAATCATCAAATGACCCCCCCCGCTCTGGGCGGAGCGGAAGGGAGTGTCAGACTTGTACTGACTAAAACCCATCCATGTTCCTTCTTTGCCCTTTGTGTTCCAGGGCCGCGGTATCTCTTTCGAACAGTCCCGCAGCCCTGGCAGGCATCGGCCCGTGCGGACCCCTACGTGGTTGCTGACATCTCTTTGAGGCGCGCGTGGAACACGAACGCGCCGTCGACACGGCCTGTCGTCATAAGACGGCCGGACGGCGAGCTAGCCCAAAACTCGCCGTCCACAGGCCCGCGCCTACGGTGGCCGGGGGCCACCACGTGACCCCCGACGCCCAGGGCGTCTCCCGCGGCGGCTGGGACGTGAGGCTCTTTCCCTCTCACGTTCCGCCACCTCCTTCACTAGCATGACTGCTTCGCAGAAGGAGGTGACGGCTTCCCATTCCCTCTCGCTCCGGACCATGGCTTGAACCAGGGCCGGGCGCGAGAGGTCGCCGCCGCCAATCGCCTCTACGAGGACACGGCGCTGCTCCGCCCAAGCAGGGCAGGCCTCCACAGTGTGAAACACCCGGGCGTTTCCTCCCGCCCGATTGGGTGCAGGAACCTCCCGAAACAACCGTGTCCGGTGAGGACCTGCGTCAGGCGGAAGGTGAGGGCGCCGTGGCGCCTCTCTAGCCACTCCTCAAAGAGGGGACTTATCGCCACTATGGTGGCGTGCCCTTCACGGGGTTGCGACAGTCGCTCTCTCCATGTCACCATGAGATCGCGCCGGAGGTCTGTCCGCTGAGCGGCGATTTGCCGCGGCAGCGGAGTTTCCCCCCGACGTAGTGCCTCCGCGCGCCATTCGTGAAGGCGCGCGAGGACTATCGCCTCCAGATCCAATGGCGAACCTCCAACTACCTACGTATTGTTTTTCACTACTACAATTTACATTACTAGAACGACAAAACTCAAAAACTCGATTTTAGTGGTTTGTTTTGTTTCCTCGCTAAATGTGAGGATAGTCCTGAAGTGGAACTCTTGTGGCATGGTATCACTTTGCCACATAGTTTACATTTCGCGTGACTCTTGTCGTCGCTTCGGATAAAACTCTTCCAGACTGGAGAAGTGTACCTCCGGAAAGTCATCTGTTCACCGTCACATAATTCGTCGTCTTCTGTAATTAAAAGTAAAGTCTGTTTTTTGAAACAGTTTGGCGGTAGAGTTTATCGTTTTGAAATGCATTTTATTGCATTTAGCTTTTCTGCCATGTTCCTACGGCTGGAACATAGGCGTCCTATATGTTCTACATGTCGTAACCCCACCACGAGGGCCTGGTGCGGTATCGGTAGATATCAAATGTTTTCGGATTATTAGTTCCAGGACATGTCGGTTTTCTGACGATGTATCCCTTCACCGTTTTGAAAACAGTGGCGATGAAATAAATAACAAAAAGTAACGCTAGACTGGGTTCGTACCCCCGACCTATAACTAGTAAACTAGTAAGGGCCGCTAACTCTAGGTCATCATTTTGACTACGATTGGAAATTGAATAAATATAATTTTTATCAATGTCAGTAATATACAAAATATTGAATACGAGTATACTTAACCTTCAAATGTTAACTCGGCGGGATTTTTTTTCTTTTTGAGAACTTTTCCTTTTTGCTGGTGTTTTGCTAAAAAGTGGTTTTTTAATCCTGAAGTAGAACCTGCGTATCGTTTCAGCACTTTCAGACATATTTTACATTTTGCGTAAGTTTTGTCTTCGCTCACAAGAAAGTACTGCCAAACAGCTGAACCTCCCTTTCTATCATGAAGGAATTCTGAGAATTTCATTTTTTCAGCTAAATCTAAAGGTTCCTCCTCCTCATCTATTTCCTCGCCATCTTCTTCTAAGTCTTTCTTCTCTCTATCGTCTGTAAATAAAAGGAATACAATATTCTCTCTACCACCTATAATATAATATTATTTGTACAGCATGTATCCTATAGGCGTGGTCTTATTTAACTGTGTGATACAGACGATCACGTTGAACAATTTTCTACAAGGGACCAATATCGTAAACGTAACTGCCGAAGCCGGTGGCATTTTGTTGTTCTGCCTACTCCCATAGAAAAAAAGCGTGAGTTTACGTATGATGTTCTCGTATTTAATATCTAGAAATCGTTGTAATCACCTTCAACTTTGACGTCGAGAAAATAAACATTCTGGAAAGTATCCACTAAGATTTCGTGATTTGTTTCCAAGTGATTACATAACTCGGACGTAGATCCACCCTTGTATTTAAACTCTTCATGGCATATGTTGCATTCTGCTTTGCTTGTATCTTCGCCCCTAACATAGTACTGCCAGACGTCTGGAATCTTCAACTCAGCAACAGAACCGGGAATCGACTTTTCTGTGAAAAAAAAAGAAAATTGTTAAGAAAGATATAATAATGTTCGAATTATCACCAGTGTCTGTCTATGTATTATCGCTTAGAGTACAAAAATTAATAGTGAGTAGATAAATAAATAAGAAAAACGCAATTGTAAATTTTATTTTTATTTACAGTTTGTTCCCAAGTACCGTTTTACAATCTCATAGCATCAATGAGTAGCCCTAATGACACAGCACTATATTTTAACAGCGGTCCGTAAACGATGTAACCATTCACCTAATCCGGTTTAAGGATTGAAACCAAGTCAGTCCAATTCGTAAGTGGCTCTACCAGTTATTGATCAGATACTTATGGAACAGCGTATAGTTAATAACGTGTTAGTAAGTCGTGTCACACTATTTACTTAGGTTTCTCATCTGTAACTTTTAACAATGAAGTGGTTTTTCTTAAAAAGTTCTTGTGTGATTTTGATCCCAAGTGTTTCATTAATCCAGTTGTAGAACTACCCTCGCATTTTATCACTTTGTGACACAATTTGCATTTAGCACAATTTTTGTCTCTGCTTCTGAGGTAATTCTTCCAGACTGCGGAAACCTTTTGCTTCTTTCGAATATATACGTTTTCGGAAAACTCCATATCTGTAAATAAAGGGGACAGATAATAGTCGATTCAGAACTTTGCTCTTATGCCACTACTGAGGTTGCGGTACACCATGAAGTAGGTAGGAAGAAAATTGGATGGATTTCTTAAGGATCGGAAAAAGGTGACGGGATGCCTTTTCCACGAGTAGGACAAATGGTTTTTGCACGAGGATACCGTACTGTGTCCTTTGAGGCGGCAACACTCCTGGCTCGTTTTCCACCGCTGGATATCCTGGCAGATATGGACACGAGGGTTTACAGCCGAATCCGTGCCATCCGCCAAAGTGGTAATAGCGTACCAGGAATCGCTATTGCAAGGATGAGGCGGCAGGAACGGCGACACGCGCTCGAGCAGTGGCGTGAGCGGCTGCAACAGCCGCAATATTCGCGTAAGCGCGTTGTCGAAGCCGTCCTGCCGCACTTCGAAGCCTGGCTGAAAAGAGAGGAGCGTATCTCCTATAGACTTACTCAGGTACTTACCGGGCACGGTTGCTTCGGCGAGTACCTGAATAAGATTGGGCGAGAGGCAACAGCCAACTGCCATCATTGTGGAGGCAACCTGGACTCAGCACAGCACACGCTCGAGGAGTGCCCTGCATGGGACTCTGAACGACGGGTCCTGGTAGCCAAGATCGGGCAAGACTTGTCTCTGCCAGCCATAGTTGGGGCTATGCTGGCGGAGTCTGACAACTGGAGGGAGGTGACCTCGTTCTGTGAGACCGTGATGGTCCAAAAGGAGGCTGCCGAGCGGGATCGTGAGAGAGCCGATCCCAGTAGGAGAAGAAGGCGTCGGGGAGGCAACCGCCTCGCCGCTTAACACGCCGAAACCCCGCCTGCATTACCTAAAGCAGGTGGGACACTGAGGTCACGGGCGTTCAGAGTGGGGACTCTGTGCGCTCACCGAGTGATCTCGGAGATGACCGGCAGCACAGTGGTCACGTGCTGCCGTGCACACTTGCACAGCGAGGCTCAGGCGAGATCTCTGTATAGTCGCCCCAGGGATGTGCCTTAACAGGCGTTGCACAGAGGGGGCTCCGGACAGGTCTTTTAAGAGGAAACGGTGCCTCCTCTCATGTGCGGATGGTGACCACCGGGGTGGTTTTAGTGCGGTAAAAATCCCACACTCCCCGGTCTTATCCCCAAAGACCGGTCGCCTTTTGAAGGTTTCCCCCCGAAAACAAAAAAAAAAAAAAAAAAAAAAAAGGACAAATGGTTTAACTCGTGATACAGAGCCATACATCGCCAAAACACCGCTTATCAAATGTGTCGCTGTACTCGCTGTAGCGTTGCGTGCCAAAGAATGCAATGAAATGTTCTAAGATAAAGCGGCGGCACCGTCAACATTTAAATAATTATAAAACGGTAAGTATAACGTCATAATTTATAATGAAATCGATCTCAGTACAAATTAATAAAATGACTTAAAATTATAAAGGGTGTAACATGCCCTTAATTTTATTTAAATTATATCATACGTATTTTATACACGTAAATAAAATACGTATGATGGCAATGAGAAAAAAAAAAGCAAATAATAATCTAGATCGCTCTTGTAAAGTTGTTTTATTTATAATATTTATTTTAATTACAATAAGAACTAATAGAAAACAAAAGGAGTGATTGCTACCGCTCACAAGTACTATGTTACGATAAGCCACCGAGGCGTCTGTTGCTTATCACAAGCTGTAATATTGTGTCCCATTAGGAGAATGATTGTGTTCTCCCTTCCAGTAGACAACACGATCGTCTTTTGTATGGACGACAGCCTTGCACCCTTTCCTATGGTGCGTGGAACACATCCATCTCGACTTCTGACTCATGTTAATCTTGTGCAGGCAATAGGTGTATCCCGATAGTAGGATTAGCTTACCGCCTTGCCTCGAGGTGACGTAGTGTGCCATCCCTGTGAATAATGTGTATAATTTGTTATTATCATTTTCTCTCAAGTACCTAAAGATGTACCCAACACCTATGTACTATGTGTCTGATTTCATGCTTTTTACCTGCTTGTATCTGGTAATGAATTTAGATTTGATAGGTAAAGGAAAAAAATGCAAGTAATATTGTATTATTTATTCAAATAAAAATGGAGAAAGTAAGGATTGGTAACAACCGGTCCTAATCTTCCTGCATTGATAGTGAGTATTTTTCGTCACATGCCCGATTAAAGAATTTTAAGCTACGAAGAGCCGGGTCTAGGACAGAACATGAGTTTCGGATTCTTTCTGTGAAATTCCATACTGCAGCACACACTTGTAAGCACCGAAACAGTATCGCATTGGGTCGGGATCAGCTACCAGAACGAGGTGAGATGATACTGATCCGTTGCAGAGCTTACAACTGTGCTATAACCGTTATAAATAAATAGAATAAATAAAATCAAAAAGGCTTTATTATTTCTCATTTTCATGCAGTTTTACATTTTATTTATTTTTTCATGCAACAATAATATTAGTAATATTTAAAATTCATTTTTAGTTGACTTTTACTTATACAATGTCAATTTGTCTATGAGCCTAACATGAGTTTCTTATTCTTTGGCTCGGCAACACGCTCTATTGGTAGTATTGGTGCTGCTCATAAGGAGGATGATTGTGAACTGTCTTCGAGAAGACTATTTGATCTTCTACTGTATGGACAACAGCCTTGCATCCCTTCATACGGTGAGTTGAACACATCCATCTCGATTTTTGATTGCTGTTGGCAGTCTTGAAGTGCCGGTAATACGTGTATCCCGATAAAAGGATGAGCAACTTGCCTCGTTTTGAGCGGATGAAATTTGTAAAGCCTGTAAATAAATCGGTTTTTAATACGAAACACCAATAAAATAAGCAGGTGGGTAAGGTGTAACAAAATTGGATTCGTTTTAAAACAAACAAAAAGATAAAAAGCAGATCTTTAATCATTATGAAATACGGAGTGTACATTATTTATCTTGAAAAACCTTTCAAACATATTAGGATTCTCGTAAAACCAATTAACTCTAGGCGAATGTCCATGGTCCAATCTTATGGTACCCGCCAAATCTACGCAACCTCCTTTTGTATAGAGAGCAGCTTTACACCCTTTACTTGAATGCGTAGAGCATGCCCATCTTGTCTTGTTATTGTAAGTCATTTGGCGATGAAAGGAATATCCTGCTACTAGGAGCAGTTTATTGCCTCGCTTCGAAAAGACGTAACTTGCAGCAATGCCTGTAAAAAATAGAGAACATCAAGTCCAAATGTTCAGATACCCGAAGAGGCCAAATGAAACAGAGGAACTACACACAGTGCACTTAACATAGCTACCAAAAAGCTGTAAAACGATTATTTATCTAGCCCTCAGTTACGTTAGTTTGGCGTGATAAGATGCATGCACATGCACAAACAATACAATAATATCTTATCAGTTTTAACCTTATCAATTCTCCAACAGCAGTGAGTGTTATACGTTTCCGACGAACGTTTCCATTCGTAACTCCAAATCCAAGAAGAAAGAAAGAATCAACACAATAAATACACACATTTATATACATACACATTTATTTGGTACTACAGTGCATTAGACAAAATTAAAATGTATGTGAAGTAAATTGTGAAGTGTGCACACGAAAAAACGTGTTAAACGGTTGCACAAAATAGCTTCAGTTCCCGAGTATCCCCTTATCTCCTTAAAAACTCTATATTATAAAATCCCCTTAAACACGTTATATAAATTGACTCTGAACCGATGATATCAACTCCTTCCAACCTTCTGAAGTCACACTGTTATCCAGTTAGGTTTGATGGGCTCCATTCGCTGGGTGGGTGTGATCTATCTTCGTGATGCGTGGAACAAAGCCATCTTTTCATTCGACTGTTATGAACGTCGTCTTACTGAGAAATCCACAAATACAAGTTGGCGCACGTCTGTAGCATCTTACAAAGCACAATTGACACAACGGCTTTGTGGAGTATGCGCTGTACCTGCAGATGCCATTTTCGTGAAATATTTTTTAATAAATGCGAAAAATCTGCAGAAACACTTTTACGAAAATCAAAATAAACAGAAAGAGTAAACATCAAATGAAGTTGTCTGTCAGACACCAAAAAGGCGGATTTACAACGTTCTGTGTCGTTTTCGCTAAAATCGCATCGATGTGGTTTAAACAATGTTAAACCACATCGATGCGATTTTAGCGAAAACCTTTAAAAATAGCATTAAAAAAAGTTCACAGTTTAATAATATTTATTTTTATTTTCTATTTATATTATAATTAAAGCAGATATTGTAACCACTGGCTACTGTACTTTTTATTGTAAAACGTAAAAAACGCCCCTATTCACGTTACTATTTTCTGTCAAATGACATTGACCATAACAGGAATAAATTGACTCGCAAAAAATTACCAAAACATAGATATATTTACAATTAGACATCTATGTAATCTTGCGTTTATTACTATACTAAATTGGTTACTTTTTTTGGTGTAATATGAATATTATACGTAACATAAATGAAGATGGCCGAAAAAAAATTGTCTCCTTTACCGTAAAGGGCTTTTACCTCGCTTATCTTCCCATCAAAACTTTTGACGGAAGGAGACTTCTGGTTATTAACGTAATTAACAATAGATTCCCTCAACAACTTAAGCTGCATAAATAGTGACGTTAATTCCACTTCCATTTAAAATTAATGTCCCTGAACCGATAGATCACAATGCACAAGCACCCGTCACAACACTTAAGTTCAAATCACGTCCACTTACTTCTCCCGTCGCTCCGTCTGCCCCTGGTCAGGCCATCTGCATAGCTCGCTGAACCTCCCGTTGATTGATCTTCTCTTCGGCCCAACTCTGAAAACACCTTTTGCATGACCGGACCGCCACACAAATGATGACAACCGCCAAACATGCGGCAATGAACAACAGCACCGTGTTGGTAGTCGATAACTGGTCCTGCGCAACCGTCGCGGTGTTTGAACCACCCGCTGCCGTCTGGGCGACAATAACTTCTTCCTTTGTTGTCGAGCTCCCCATAGCCTGTGTCTTTGCAACTGACGCGAAACTTGACTGAAGCCGACCGTAGTGACTCTGACTATCCCCCGGTTGGGCAACTATAACGCCGTCCAGTCGACTGGCAGGGTCGCCATGCGAAGGGAAGGAGGGATTAAGTAAAACATCGTAATGCGTACATCTCTAAGAATCCCCCTTTAATTGTTAACGTACGGTATATATACATAGTGCGTAGGTTCGTGATACTATTCTAATAAAACTACGAACACATCTATCTTAACTTATACTATGTGCTATGCGTGATGTACGTGACATCACACCACACCTGTACGTAAATCAACCTGTCCGTGTTAAGGAGCCTGTCAAACTTGTGATTGTGCTGTAATTGGCTTACTAGAAACAACAATAGCCAATCAGATCACATGGCATGAATTTGAAAACTCGACAGATAAAATATTATAAAACAGACAATAAATAAAGATAGTAATAAACAATCTGCTTAAAACTTATTGAATTGCTGAAAATCTTGCAGACAATTTGTAGGGTTCTCCTTCACCCAATTGACTTTTGGCGCATGATTATGTTCTAACTTTCCGGATATAATTTCATCATATATTGTATAGACAACTGCTCTGCATCCGTGTGTTTGATGCGTTGCACACAGCCATCTTGTTTTCTTATTGAAGGCAGTCCGTTGACGATAGAAAGAGTAGCCTGATATCAGGATGAGCTTATTTCCCCGCTTGGAGTAGACGTATTCTGCGATGCCTGTAAAAAAGAAAATATTTTAAGACCATTCTTTTAGAACTGCAATAAACCTGCACCACACTTTTTACGTACGCTACGACTGTCCAGAAGAAGTTTGGCACAGGATAGCACTCCCCAAAAATATACAGCTATTTAATACAAGTACATTTATGCATTATGGGTAGGGACAGACTAGAGATACGATGCATGGACTGTGTGAAAGACAATAATATTATTATGCGCTATAAGGGGATGACTACAGAGATGCTGTGACCCTTTACTGCGCCAACCCCAAATAACTTAAAATAAGGGGAGATAATGATGACAAACCTATCATTTTTTAGGAACTATGAACTGAAATACATCTGGGTGGCTACAGCTATAATTAAAAAAAAACATATTTGGGTACCATATGTATACCCAAAGATAAAGAACAGTAACTTATGTAGAGAAGGATTAAATTGAAACACAAAATTACGAAAATAAGCAACATTTATTTAGTTACAGGCTACACATTTTTTATTTTTGTAAAAGCTAACACCTACGTAGACAATAGTAATATGACACATCGACCCTTTAGAAAGAAGAAACTGTCACACAGTATGAGTGACAGAGACGACGCAATTCGTCAGATTATTTAACACAAAAAAACGAATAAATAACAGTCCGCTTAAAAACTATTGAACTGCTGAAAATTTTGCAGACAATTAGTAGGTTTCTCCTTCACCCAATTGACTTTCGGTGCATGATTATGTTCCAAATTGCCGGAAATAATTTCATCATATATTGTGTAGACAACTGCTCTGCATCCGTGTCGTTGATGAGTAGAACACAGCCATCTTGTTTTCTTACTGAAAGAAGTCCGATGACGATAGAAAGAGTACCCTGACATCAGAATTAGCTTATTTCCCCGTTTTGAGTAGACGTAATCTGCGATGCCTGTAACAAAAAATATAGTTTTAGACCATTCTGTAGAGATACGAGAAAAACCCACACCATACATTTTTACGCACTTACGTTACGCAAAAGCTTTCCGTGGCTTTGGCACAGGATAAAGCATTCCTATGACATACCTATTAACTACATGGACAGTAGGAAAGAGGTGTTAGGTAATTAAGCATTACAAAAGACTTAAATTTTGTAAGATTTAAATCTAATATCTAGCTATATAATTGCCTGTACGGATACGCTTACCTCCTTAAATGCAAGGAGCAAGCAGGTAAGCCTATTCGTCATATTATACAACTTTCTCAAAGAAACTCTTATCTGACTCTTAAAACAAAAAATCAAATTCCCATACAACAGTAGACAGACTATTTCGATGCATGAATGATAATCTATTTTTTGTACTCAAGAATTTACACAGGACTATGTAGGAGGGCAGAAAATGATACACAAAATCTCTAAAATAAGAAACATTTATTAATTATTAAAAAACTACAGGCTACACATTATTTATTTTTGTAACAGTAACACACTCTCTGTCAAAGAGACTACCCTCAGCTAAGCTTGGCTTCCAAAACTCAATGGGCCAAATTAACTCAAGCAAAGGTTTCTCACAAAATATAAAATTAACTAACGTTTTCTACAGAAGCACAGAGAAGCAAACACAAAATTACGAAAGTAAGCAACATTTTTACTAATCATAAAGTTAGGAATAAACTAGGTAAGTTAGGTATAAACTTATATACATACTTAAGCTATAATATGGCACATCGACCCTTTGGAAACCAACTGCCACACAGATATGAGTGACAGAGACGACGCTAGACAACGCTTGGTTTCCAAAAGTCAATGGTCAGATTAGTTCCAACTTTGTGAAGACGGCCGCTTCGTAAAGGAAAGGTCCTTTCATAGGTGTGATATGATACCTACCTGTCTTCCTACACAAAGTGGCATTCACTCGGCGATAACGAAGATAGAATGTATAGGATTGACATAAGCTACCGAAAAGCTCATGTTGATTGCGTTGAAAGTTGTTGTAGAAATTTGAAACGCTTTTAAAGGGAATGCTGCTTGTGCAAACCCTTCGGTTTTGTAATTATAGGGAGAAATTAACTACTGGTTAAACGGGTATCCTGATTCAAAGAATAGCCTACGGCCCTGTTATTAAAAAAACAACTAATCGTGCACTGGTTGTGATACAAAATGGCAATTGGTGGATACTAAACTAAAGCAAAAAGGATTTATCAAAGGGCGTTGATTTTACTATCATAAAATTTACATTAACAACACCAGCTACAAATACAGACACCAATTTTAATTTTAGTTTTTAAGAAACACTGTTACAATTATCAAAAATCCAACTATCTTAGGGTTGGCTTCCAGTCTAACCGGACGCAGCTGCAACCAGTGGTTTACACGGAGCGTCTACTTATTTGACCTCGACAGCCCAGTTACTGGGTTACACGGTATGCCCACCGACACCAGACGACACCTTCATACATTATTCGGCCTTAAGCTATTAAACTTGTATCAAACGTCTCACTCGAGGAAATTCATTCTTGTGACGTCATTCTACGTTCTTTTGATACATTTTGTGTTTAGAAGTTTCAATTCGATTGAAAGACAAAATTAACAGAAAGTGAGGCGTCTGATTTCGGCTTTAGAGGGATTTAATTTCGTACATTTGTCAACCAAAATATGCGTAAATGTATTAATATTATAATCAAATCTTAGACCTATTGGATAGATTACTTTTGATGAAAAGTACATTTATAATCAAGCCCTAGAGCTAGGTAAGCATTTAAGTTATTTCACATTATACATTCGTCAGCCGAAATCTAGATATTTTGTCAGGAAAATTCATTGTTATATGTATTTACGTAAAGCTGAGTCAATTTGCCGTTTTTATACAACTGTCACAGAATGACAGTTATTTGAGTAAGCAACCCTTAATAGTGAAAGTCCTTATTAAGCAGCTTAACAATGAATTTCCCTGACTTTTTTTTGTATCTGTGTAAATCCGAAATGTCATCGTCACTGTCATTTGACAGATATTTGTTATAGCATCTGGATTGCGGTTTCTCCTCAGACCAATTCTTAAAAGGCTTGTGGTGGTGACCGAACTTCCTGTAGACTATGCGATCTTCAGATGTATGAATTTTAGCCTTGCACCCTTCTTTGAAGTGTGTGGAACAGGCCCAAGCAATCGTCCTGGTGCTGTAAGTCTTCATACGTTGGAAAGAGTAGCCAGATACAAGAATATATTGCTCTCCTTGTCCGATTGAGTAAACATATTTTACTGCGGCGGCCTCATCCGTATCTAAAAAGTTCATGTTCGTTAGTAAAAACAAATAAACGTACATCTACGGTGCCGGCTAAACTACTTTCGAGTTAAGGTTTTCGTTCCGAAGAACTTGTTAAAGAAACCGGTTCAGTGTAGAACCAATAAACCGGATGATTTGGAAGCTCGTATTACTAAACTAAGACACATTTTATGTCTGGTTTGGTACATACGAGTAAATGAAAGACGGTTATGTAAGTTTTTTTTATTTAACAAGGAAATAACAAACTTGACTGGTTAATTTATAAAACAATGTCAGTTTCAAAACTTAATAGATATAGTAAGACGATTTTGTTATTCTCAAACATATTTAGGCAGTACGTCTCACTAGGTACACAAATACGGCTAGAAGGATCTTGTTCTGCAACGGGTACTTCTAAAACAAATTACAGGCCCATTCTTAGTACGTAAGTTGGTTATTGTAAGTAGTTACCTGCACTTTTTAACCACGAACCCTTACTTGTGTAGCGGCCCTATGCTTACGACACTGGACACCAAACTTTTTTAGGAGTTCTTTTATTCTCGTTATTTCCTTAGGGTTACAAGTATCTGCTGAGTGTTCGTAAATTATTATTATTATCAAAATCCTTATGATTCATCTAAGCACATCATGTTTCTGAATTATATTTTGTTTTATGAGAGTATGTAGATACTCATAATCTTATTTAAATTGTACATGCAAGTTGCATATCATAACTAATCTATCTATAATTTTGAGAATACAAAATTACTAACCACATAAGGTTCAATAACAATGCTTTTAGCTAGCATAGCTCCCATATTATATATACACTAGTCACACGTTTTTCAAACACTTCATTTAGCAATATATTCAGTTAAGTATACCGGTCGCACAATTAAGGCACACAACTCACGTCTTACTTTGGCGAGCAAGCGTCAGGTACTGATCAATTGATCATTTTTACGGTCGTTGTTTGTCACCTGTCGCATGCACCCTTCAGCATCGCCGCACAACAGTCGTCACCCTGTGACGTCATGTCACGTGGTGTTTGGGCAAGTGAAGGTAAATTGTTATTTTGGCTGGAACTTTTGTTTTTTTTTACATTTATGCCAACGGTTTCAATCGTAAGTGTATTAGAATTGCGATTTAGCGAAAATAGATCATGTAAAGTTAATAAAATTATAGGTATTTCAGAATTATTTATCATTAAAATCATCATCATCATTTTCTTGCCCTTATCCCAATTCATCATTATTAATGTATTGAATTTTATAAAATGTTAATACGTACTACTTATCGAAGTAACTAAAAATGTGCTTGATATGTAAAGTGGCTTCTAGACGTGTTTTAGTTAGCAGATGGTTCGAAGTTTAGTCGGTTATACTTTGGTGGTACGCGGGTCCCTTAACATGGTATGGATTTTTCGAAAACCAGTTTTTCTTTGGTGGGTGGGTGTGTTCCATCTTTTGCGAAACTATCTTATCGTTTTTAATATGAATGAGCGCCTGGCAGCCATTTCTATAATCAGTAGAACAGAGTCATCTTGACTTCATACTGGAATACGTTTCTTGGCGGTAGTAAGAATATCCATCCAATAAGATCAGCTTAGATCCTCGCATTGACTAAACGTATGTTAGACCTGCAAAGAAAAAATAATTTTATGAAAGTTCTCTTAAATTGGTATTAGTAATGGTCCAAACATGCTGCCTTGAGGCACTGATACATACAGTAACACACAAGATAAAATGGATGGATGGTGATATTGTATGCTTTAGTATTATTGTTTTGTGTTTGTGTATGAACCCTAAAAATACGCAAATAAAAATACTTATTTTCCTTCTCCTCGAAAAGGTTATGAAAACAAAAGAACTCAAAAGACTATGTAATGGAATCGAAGTAAGGGGAATTACGAATAAAACATTAATTTAGATAAATATTTTTTATGCATCATGATGATCCTTATAAAAACAATTGTATGCCTACTGCCACCACCACACCAACACCTACCACAAAGTGTCACCGGACAGTTTGGTGGGCAAACACTTTAGAAAGCCAGCTGCAGCGATTCTTAACGTAACAATTAACGAGAATCACACCTTTGATGGGAAAGAAAATGCGATGATGGGTTAACAAATGGCAAATAAATGTTTGGTCAACAATAAATATACGAATACAACCTTTATTAAGAAATACAAGACTCATTTCAATATCTCTATTTTAAATTAAACTACTTAAAAAAATACAGTCACGGGCTGAATCTCAGCGTAGAGCAAAGTAGCTTCTGCTCAGAGAACTTGCTCAATGTCATTGGAAAATAGACTTTATTTTCATTGATTACAGTGTAAAATCGAGGAAACTCAGGCATGCATTAATGGTTGTGTGATTCCACACTTAATTTCATTGACATTAAATTCAATGTCCGCTGCTTTGCTTTTTCCAGTTCACCTGAGGTTCATGGTTGTGTACATTCATCACTTTCAGTATACAGTCATCATATGTAAAGAGGCCAGCTTTGCATGCAGTTTTCTGCCGATGTGTCGCACACAGCCACCTTGCCTTCCCGTTAGGGTAAGTCATTTGTCGTTGGAATGTGAATCCTGACAGTAAGATCATTTTAGATCCTCGCTTTGAGTACACAAAGGTCGCCGGGGCGCCAACTGAAAAACAAAACTCGTAAGTATTTATTCTACAGGGACAAATTATATTAGCTGGTAATACTTCTTACGAGAAGTAGGTTATCATGAAGGGAATTTATTGTCGCCTGAGTTACAGGTTAGCAAGTTTATTAGACGCAGAGTTTTCATGCAACAGAGTCAGTTATGGTCATCAGTATCTAAAATAATGTTGTATCTGATAGGTTTAAATAAAACAAAGTATGACAAGCAAGAGAGTATTAATCACCTAATCACAAAGTTATATCTTTGGCCGCAATAGATACAAATGTTTTTAAGTATTTTGCAGAAATACGAGACTTTACAGGTACAGTTAAAAACAATTCGAGATAAGAATAACATAGAATAATGTATATGTGCTAAAATAAATAATTAGCCATTATTACTATAACAGCACAGACGAGAAATACGATAACGCTTTCGAAAAAATTACTTTTTATTCCTATATTTTATAAACTTTATAATATTATATACTTTATAATCATCATCATCTGCCTACCCTTTTCCCAACTATATTGGGGTCGGTTTCCAGTCTAACCGGATGCAGCTGAATACCAGTATTTTACATGGAGTGACTGCCTATCTGTCCTCCACAACCCAGTTAGTACTGGGTAATACGAAACCCCTTGGTAAGACTAGTTGTCAGACTTTTGGGCCTCTGACTACCTTACGACTGTCTAAAGTATTATATGTATACTTTATAATATTTAACAATAATATTTTTAACATAAACTTGGATTTATGTTATCATTATTGCTTCTCCGTAACAAATTCTTATTACTTTGAAGTTTGCGCGAACGTTTTAATGGGGAGTCAGCCCAAAAGTCAGACAACCAGTCTTAAAGAGAGTTATTGTCTTAGTAACTAGATTGAAAAGATAAATAAGATAGGCGACCGCCATTTATAATACTGAGATTCAGCTGCAACCGGTTAGACTGCAAGCTCACCCAAACATAGTTGGGAAAAGGCTAAGCAGATTTTGACGTGAATGCGATGTTACTTATACGTGAACTTTTGGGGATGCATTCGAGACTTGCGAATATACTTCGGAGGATGCGTATGACTCTCGTTCACATTTATGACGTGGTCTTTGTAAGTATGTACTGTAGCCTTGCATCCGTTCTGACTAGAACAACGCCACCGAATCTTGGGTCCCGTTGAAGTAGCGTAATACGTGTAGTGGTTGAATTTCAGCATACGCTTGCCTTTCATTGATACGACGAATACTGGTCCTATTTCGTCGTCTGAACCTGAGAGCAAAGTTGTGTATAAGTGTCTGACTGACATGTCTTACATGACTATGGATGGAATAGTCTTTGGTATAATACCTTCTAACTTACGTATAATTTGTTACCCGTGAAAACCAGTAAATCTATAGAAGAAAGAAGCCTGAAATATCTCTTTATTTGTAGAAATATATTAGAAGGAAGTAAAGAGAGTCTAGTATAAATACTAGGACTCGTCAGTTACTTTAGTAAAAGATGAGTAAAGTAATACCAGATTTCTTACACAAAACTTAGCTTTAATTGTATTGAAATGCCTATTGAGGTAATAGTACCTTCTAAACCGGATCAGACGATTACCTTTCTGCGACTGTATGAATATTGCTGTAAATACGATTATAATTAGTTTAATTAATTAATTGAAATTTACCTGCAAGTGGATAATAACAACGCTCTGAATTGTATAAGAGATTGGTTGTAAAGTAAAGTATCATTTAAATATTGTAACTATAAAACGCTTGCGTACAATAAAGAATAATAAATCTAAAAAGTAAATCTAACCGTTGTAGCCTGCTAGAGAACTAAATTATAATTAAAAATATCTACTTAATAAAAAATACCAAAATGGATCAAAATAATTATAGACTTTTTCTCTGAATATTTTAAAAATCGTAGAGAAAAAAACGAAACAATCTATGGTAAAAAGCTCTGAAGCATAGAATACTTGCTTTCACAACTATTATTATTAATATTTGGTTAGTGGAATCAAAGCAAAGGGCATTTGTAACACAAGAGATTTCTCAAAAACATTGTGATACGGATGACTACATTGTTTCAGAACTACGTCTATGTCTAGAGTCTAGTTTATCTCTATAAAAGCATTGTGTACAGGCGGAATAGGTAAGAGGAAATCTCTTTCAAAGCTTACATATCTCTACAACGACTTTCAACAGAATTGACACAAGCTTTCGATAGCTTATGTCAGTTTAATACATTATTGACTTGAGAATATCACTGCCGAGGCGCTGGACTTAGCACAATGACGATAACTTGTAAGTATAAGGTCCAAACCGGTCAAGGTTTTTTCCATGGGATGTACGGCTTTTCCTGTTTCTTTACATAAGTAGGAGCATGATTGTGTCCTTCGCGAATTCTTATAATTAAATCATTTTCCGTGATGATATCTGCTCGGCATCCTCGCGCTAAGTGGGTAGAACAGCGCCACTGTCGCCTGCCAGTTTTTGAGGGCTTTTTAAAGTACGTGTATCCATTAAGATGTATGAGACGCTTCCCTTTCCTCGATAGTATGAATTCCGCTGTAACAACAATAGATTATAATAATCCTAATCTTATATAGGGCAATTCGCTATATAAAGATCTCTTGGACTAAAGGTTAATAAATATTTATGTCCGCATATTTCCCCGCGACTTCGTTCGCGTGGAATATTTGATGGGTATGTGTGAAACAAAACAAAAGTAGTTTATATACTATTCTAGACTATAATCTATCTCTGCACCATCCAGATCCGTTCAGCCGTTCTGGCGTGATTGAGTAACATACATCAATCCAGCCAAACTTTCGTATTTATTATAGTATACTTACAGGATGCGGCGCGGGAACTTACTTATTAAAAAAAATATATAAAAAAGAGAATAAACAAAAAAAGATTAGATATTTAATTATTATTATAATGAATTATGTATTCAATTCTTTTTTTTTAATTCTGGTACATTCAAAATTTTGTTTAAATTACTTACGAATATTCCAATTTAAATAACTTAAAAAATATTGTGTACAAATACTCAATAAAAAAGTGAGTATTTGTACACAATATTTTCTACTAATTCTAATCTGGCCTGCAAATTTCATCAGTGGTTTCGACCACTGACAGGATTTGATCGCAATCTTCTCCTTTTAACTAACAACTGTCGTATTACCAAAGTAATGGATAACTTTCTTCGGAGCCTGCGGAGCATGCTGGTGTTGCCCATTCACAGCGATCACACAGTCATCCAAAGTGACGACATGAGCGTGGCATCCCATTGGCGAATGAGTGGAGCAACGCCATCTTTTTCTCTTCGACTTTGAAGGCAGCGATGAGTAATTAAATCCGTTTACTTGGATCATCCGCCTGCCTCTCTGGGAAAATATGAATCGTGCTGAAAAGTAAATAAGCAAAGGTGAGAATACAGCTGGGAGTAAAGATAACGTAAATATAGTACCGCAAATATATTAGTATACATTTTTGCCTTCTTGAGTCTACTATTATTTTTTAATTGCTTGCTTAGTCGAACACAATCCAGCAACATTTTTTCAAGATAGTGCTAGAAGCGAACTACATAAAGGGTGTAACAAGACCCTTAACGATGCCGAAAGGCACTTGTTCTCCTCGTCATTGTGATAATTTTTTTGTTCTACACGGTACCTAAAAGGTAAAAGGTTTCAACAATTTTTTTAAATACATGTTTTTAATGTAAGATTTTTAATATAAACACCTCCACGACCCCAGTACTATTCAATCCATCCACAATGCACAATGTTTTGAGTGCGTTACATTGAGCCCTACCGTAAAACGTGACTTTTCACCTCAAAAAAAGAAGGTCGTTTCCCAGCAATAATTTTTGAGTTACTTAGTTTTATGTTCAGAATGCTTGGTTGACGGCTTCGTGAAGGGTCCGTTTACACCGCGTGTATAGCAAAATAAATGAAAATGAGGAAAATAGTAAATGGCGGTATTTTTATTTAAATTTAAAAAATAATATACACAAAAATAAACTATAGGATAAATCACAAAATCAATAAAACGTCGCAATAAATAAGGCATGCATTAAAACAGTGACGGGTTTTCAAAGGAAGCTCAAGAAAGATACATGTACTTTTTAGAAATCTGCAATCTGAATATTTCAGCATTCGGAAAAATATAGCCAATGACACTAGAAGGTGATGTCAGTAGACTTTTTCAATAAATATGACGGAGGTTCGTTATCAGTGGGTCGCGACATCGGAAATAAAACTCACAAAACCTTCGTTTACACTTTTAATAACTTGCTAACACGCACTCAATACAAATTAATCAAGGATGCCTGAGATATGGCTCGATTAAGAATTTAGGAACGCGGGAATTTTAGCGCGGAGTAACGAACGTCTACCCAGACTGCCGGACCGATTCAAAGTGCCCTCTCTCAACTGTCACCGCACACGTGCACTACCCCCGTTACAGGTTAGCCAACCTACCTGTCTGCGTCAGTACCTGTCAATGTCGAATAGCCGATTATACTTCCGGATCGACATTTGACTCGATTATTCGCTCAGTGTCGCCATTACTCCACGCTAACCATCCCCAAGTTATTACTTGACGTTCCCAAACATTAGTTGTCAAATCTAACTACATAGTTCCTTCACTGAGAGATAGATGGCGCTGATCCAGACCGACTGATATGCGTCGACGCTTCGACAAATATATAGTCAACAAAACAGTGCGTACTGTTTTGTAGAAAGGCAGAAAACTACAACTTCTTTGAGTTTTCCGTTTGAGTGTCCTACGATTAAAAAGGTTCCCTCACTCAATTAGACTCATAAAAATAATTTATACACAACTCATACACAAGTGAAAAAGTCAAAATCATGCCAAACATTTCCAGTAAGTATAAATTTGCCATTTCCATTGCGAAATCAACTCATACTGAAAATATATGGCTTGATATCTTTGCACAAAAATGATATTTCATGGCTGTATTTAATGGCGTCCACGCAACTGCCACAAACAGTTCATAAATTATTAATACAACTGTTCTAAACTTGCGTTCTTTCGTACATCATGTTGATGGTGGTCATTAACAGACACTATGACGTCATCGATAGTACTGATGACGGCTCTGCAACCGTGCTTTTGGTGAGTGGAACACGCCCAACGGATCTTGCATCCTCGGACCTGTTGTTGGTAGAAGGTGTGTCCTTTGAGCCGGATCATCCTCTTGCCACGACGCGAATTGGTGAATGTTGCTAGAAAGAGAGGATGTATTGAACATGTTGAAGTAGACTTCGGTGGTTTTAAACGTAATACACGTCTCACAAGAGAGTTCACTTATGTATTTTTAAACCGCGTACCACTCGTTACGTGTTTTTATTAACAGTGTTTACTAAGAAAAAATGTATCACACGCGATACACTTTTAGTTGATCTTTACCGATAGATAATTTTTAGAAAGCCTCTTTGCTCGTTTTTCCACTTACATAACTTGTTATTATATCAGAACTTATAAAGATCATTTTACCAATAACACAACATAAACATAATTAAATTATTTATTAGAACATAATAAAAACATTATCTCTCACGTTTGCTATATAAATATTTATATACATAGGTAAACAAGAAAGTACCCATAGCTGATAACATTCCTAACAATAAATGAAACAAATAACAAATTTAAATCTATTTTAAAGTCTAAAATAAAAAAATAAACAATCTCAAAACTATGATTAAGGCTACCTTAATCATAGTTTTGAGATTGTGTATTTTTGTATTATTTAAAGTGCTCATGCATATCAGAATATGCGTGAGCACTGTCCAACATCCATCATCTGTCTAGCCTTTCCCCAACTATGATGGGGTCGGCTTCCAGTCTAACCGGATGCAGTTGTATAGGTACCAGTATTTTACATGGAGCGACTGCCTATCTGACCACTACAACCCAGTAAATCTTTCCAACATCTATAAGTACTATAAGAACTTGAAATGGTTGAAAAAGTGCTAGTGCGAATCAGACCTTAAAATTACAGACCCTTCTCGCTGAATGCTTGGCTTTCACAAATGCAATATAATATCATACAAAAGTTGACGTCATTACGTCTCTCACTAATATTTAATTTATTCGATTTACTTTGAGTTCAAACTCAGGACCATCTTAATAACATAAGTACAGCTGCATGGATATTATTTTTTATTTAAAGGCTTGTACCTATAAATATTAAGACCCTATCTACAAAATCAGCCTCAACCTAACATTAAATGTTATGAATCAAATATTACTTCTTTCGACCCAATGTTGTGTAGGTTCGTGGTCGTGTATTTCTGATAAGCTAACTATCTTATATTCTATGGTCCTCACAGATGCCCTGCAGCCTTTGGAGTCATGCGATGAGCTATACCAACGGACGTCTGATTTCCCTTCGTAGCGATTCCGACAAGAATATTTGAAACCGTTGTAATACAGCTGGCGCTTACCACGAGGAGTCGTGAAGATCATTGGTCCTTAAAAGAAAATGTGTGAAAATACATCAAATGTAGGAATAGATACCATTTTACAAAGGGGTTTTTGTTTTGGACAATAATTTTATAAGGAATGATGGGATTGATCCAGTTGTAAAAATAAGATATAATTCACCGTCTCTTTAATATTGTGAAACGTAAAAAAACTTAAACGTAAATAGGTAACCAATAGTTAGTTTCTGGATAAACAAACATTAGATCAATAATAACCACACTAAATAGTTATGTTTTTGTTTTGTTTTTGTGTTTGTAGTGTGATTATAGTCTGACTGTATTGTGTGAATTGGCAATGGGTGTAAATTACCTAAATAAACGATTTTTTTTATTTTTTATTATTAAATAATATTCTCTTCAATATTATAAGAACACGTTTTATACTATACACAAGCTTGTGTAGGAAAACCATAGATAAATAAAACTACAAATCTATCTATTTAAATCGCGAGTTAAAAGGCTTCTTTTGGGTTAGCTCGTTCCATCGTCGACCTCATCTCTGTCCTCAGGATTAGATTGAGGTCATGAGTAAGCCCATTTAGTAAAAATAAATAAAAAAGTAATAATAGTTTTGAAATAGAATCATTTAAAATAAGGATGGTAGTATACAATTTTTTAAATTAGAAGAAAGTTCGGAAAAGTAATAAAGCTTGTCGATGTCTATCAATTCGGTTCCCTCGTCTTAAAAAAATGTGGTACAAGATGACAGACAGGTAAAGGAGGAGGTAAGGGTGGTGAAGGTGACTGAAACTAGTTATAAAAAAAGTTTAATGAACTGGATACTACTTCAGTTGGTAGTGTTAACCAGAGACTAAGTTATACCCATTGTTTTTGTGATTGTTATGATGTGTACCGACTGGCTTAAGGTCTCCCAAAAGGGGCAAATGGGTATACCATACTAATGACATTAACAAACAAAATACGAAACATGAAATATTCATGAAATTAAACATATTAATGAAATTTCAAATGAATGTTTTTTGTGCCCATTTTCCTAAAATCTAACAACCTTTTAAAACGTGACAAAACCATCTTCGGCATTAGTATGTTCGATCGTCAATTATTAGTTTTTCACTACTCGAAAAGCGACCGGAGTGTCGCCCCCTGTGCCCCTGTGTTGTCGTCGATCTACAATTTATCGTAGATTGATTTACCGACCATTAATATTGATGTTTCACCAAGTTTTAAATATGAAGTAGTACTTGATGGAAATTGATAATAATGACAACCAACAGTAGCTCACGAAAACCATCTTTCAACTGTTCCACAAAATATGTGGATTTGGATGTGAAATTCAATCTAACATTATAGATACCGATTACCGACGTACTAATTAAATATTAATTGCCATTTTCTTTGTACAGGCGTTCCCTATTAGGTCAGAATGGTAAATACCTACCTGTCTGTGGCCCGCTCCACCTGTGTGTTCTTGACTGCACTTTCTCCGTGCGAATGTAAGTTTTACCTGAAAAAGAAACCTCAATCAGCCTTTACCTCTAAAACTACCACATTTATTACTTTAATAACCATTTGCCATTAGAACCTTTTTAAATTGTGACAATTTGAGTAAGATAAACTATTTATTAATAAACTTATTTTAATATATATTATATATATAAATATGTGTTTTCTTATAACAATAAACTGGATGCGCTTGCTAACCGAACTTGTTTCTCTTTTCCATATTCAATGATTGTGATCATTTTTCAAAGCGACGACATTATGTGCTACAGTATACAGCACTGCTTTACATCCGTGGTTGTGATGGGTTGAACATCGCCACCGTTTCTTCTTAGACTCGTATCTCTTGTCTCGTATCTCGCAGTATCGGTAACCGTTGTATAATATCAATGGATTGCCTTTGATAGTTGTGCCGTATGAAAACTGCGAGCTTTCTAAAATTTCTAGAAACAAAAGAAAATAGTTATTTTGGCATGAAATGAAGATGATGGCATGGAACACGGCAGTGGTAACAACACCAGTAGGTATATGCAGCAGCTGTCCTCATATTTTATTGAAACCCTGTATTACACTAGACCAGCTTTAGGCAACGTGTTTCGGCCGATGTGCGGTAGACAGCCTAAAGGTTCGGTCAAGCTGGTACGGACAGATTACGGACAAGATTCAGTTTATTAGAATTGGCTTTCGAAACACGTTATTTATATAGTAATTATTGACTTATCAGTACCACCCTATTACAGTAAGGTGAGTCGATGACCTGGTGAAGGTTGCAGGGATCCGCTAGATGCGAGTCACACGGGACCGGTCAATGTGGCGACACTTGGGGGAGGCCTATGTCCAGCAGTGGACGTCTTTCGGCTGAAATGATGATGATGATGAGTCGATGTATCTGAGCTAAGTCGTGTGAAAGAAAACACAATAAAATAGTTATAGTTTATTAGTACCGGCCGACGTCCAATTCCCGTTACGAATCTCTCTGCGAAACTATTACAATACTACTTTTTCGGGCAATAAAACGCATTCGCTTTATAGGTTTTGGTCTATCATGATTATGTTGTACAAAATAAGCGAACAGTACATCATCAACGGTAAGAGCATTCGCCATGCAGGCCCGATCTCGATTGTTACATCGCACCACCGTTTCCGTTTTCTTCGGAGATGACCCCGAGCTTGTTCCGTATAGAATCGATAGCTATTAACCTGTAACACTGTGTTTACCCTTCATGGATTGCACAAAACTGTATGGCGGCAGTAATTCTGAAAAACAAAAAACGTACTTCAACGTTCCAACTACTCGTTCGTTACTAATTTTTTAATTTGTTTTTTTTTTTTATCAATTAAATTTAAAGAATGTTTGCGAATATTAGGTATTTGCAAGAAAAAAATTAGGATGCCATAAAAAGATCAATAAATCACAAATAATTTTATTTATTGATTACGTATACCTAAATCAGACACAAATGACTAGAACATTAAAGTCAAAACTAAGTGTACATAATTAATACACAGATCCTTATACCTATTTATTTTATGAAACTGAAGCTTTTAATAATAATTTTGGCGATTTTATTATTTATGTTTCCAGTTACAACGATAATACTCGATATACACTTTATTTCTATATCAGACTTAAACTATAAAAGATCAATTAAAAATGTCAGGTACAACACAGAAGGATGAAGTAGACAAAAATTCTGACTAGAAATTGGACTAGAATATAATGTTGTTAATTACATGTTTATAGGTAGTTAGTATAATGGTATGGAATATACGATTTATTATGAAAATCATTTATAAATGTTCCTTAACAATTAGGTGACTACATGAGGATTACAAGTATTCCTAATGATTAATAATTCAAGCAAAAACTACTGATAACACACGCACCTACATATAAATTGGGTGCAGTTGCTAAATATAAACTAGCTTAACTAGCCACAGTGGCTTTTAATGACAATACTAATAAAGGTAAGACAAGGTAATTTGGTGGGTTATGTGATGACATAACCCGACCATACTATTTGTTATTGAACAAACAATTATCTACTTCTACACAAACACAATACACTCACTACACAAGTACACATAGAACGAATATAAATGAAAGCCACGACACATTTACACATACCAAAATGAAAGACATATGACGCCTAGTAACATAATACAAACTTATATCTATTAAATATCTGTAGTTTTCTGTAATTTTGTTGTACAATTTTTGACAGTTTTGTGTATCATTCGCTCAGGTGACACTTTCAGTTAATGTTCACCACTTGCGGATAACAATTAATTGAAAAGTAAACCCCAAGTTTACTAATTATCTGTTTTTTTCGATTGACATTTGCGTTACTCTGTAATTTAATGTTATTTGATGATCCAAAGTTCTATAGAGTTTTTGGCATTGTCCTTTCACTGTGTTATTCCGATTAGCTTAGCCCCTCCCCTTACTTCTTCTTGCTTATAAATGTTGGTAAGGTCAAGAGACATTTAACTTTTTTAATTTTAATGGTTGTGTTCTCCAAGCATGGTCAGCACAGTTTCGTCGACGGTGATGGCAGTAGCCTTGCAGCGTATATGCTGGCTGCTGCATCGCCATCTTTGTTTCCGCGCGTCACTGCGAGACTTCTGCAAACAGTAGCGGTACTTGCCAACCTGCAGTATCGGATTCCCCACATTTGACTTCACGATACTCCAAGTATTACCTGAAACAATAAAAAGTGTTAGCACCGTTCTGGTTCTTTAATATCAAGAAAGAAACTCTTATTAATATAAAGTCTGTCACAGTAAGTTCTAATATGAAACATGCATCGTTATATTATTTATAAAATGGTGAAAATAAAAACAACGTAACACAAATATTTTTATTGATTGAATAGAACCCGTTGGTTTAACTTATAGCTAGTATTAGTATGTACTGATCACATATTTTCAACCGATTTCTATTATTTTAAATAGTTGGATCGCTCAATATCCCCGAAGTTATTGAGACGACTTTGCTCTTGTTTCTTCAACGATCATGATTATGTTCTCCAGATTGATGAACCACCTCGTCCCCCACAGTAATGGCTACTGCTTTGCAGTTTAATCTTTGCTTGCTACACCTCCAGCTTTTCTTAATTTCATCACTGCGCATTTTCAACATGCTGTAACGGTAGCCATCTATCACCAACATTTGGTTTCCAACGTTAGACATTTCGTATTTTACAAACTGCGGTAGTCTTGAAACTAAAAACATAACAAAACAGAGTGTTAGGTCAGAGGGATAGGTCCCTATCGACACGAAACCTACGAATCTTTGAATTCAGTCAAAACAATACATATATTAAACACCAAATATTTTATTCGTTGACTAGATATTAAGATGACTAGTATCTATGACGAACAAACATTATCCTCATTAAGCAAGTGACCAGAATGTGTATAAGTACATAATTATAACTTCAATTATTACTAGGGATCAGAGTAGGTAGAGCAATTTTTTGTACTTGCGATACGTTGTGAATGGACACTCCCGGAATCCCGGGATTTGAAATATATATTATTAAATAAGTTAGAAATTACTTTGTAAAAAGCTATTCACGACTCAAGGAATTATGAACGAACACATATCCCTCCACCCCTCCGACGGGTAACTATAAGACGTCGACACGTTTCAGGTGAATGAAATTAAAAACTTTATTTTATAATTTTCTGTGACAATTTTGTACAGACAAGTATCAATAGCTGTTACAAACTTATTCTGACGTTCTACAAGATCATGTTACCTTACAAATGTCCATATTAACATCAACGTTTGCGGCCACTGAACCAATATAGCTCTACTTAATCCGTTCACTGATTATTACACAACAGCGAAATACATCAATTATCTAAATGCAATTCATATTAGACCTGTGTCGTTCACGATTGATCGAATCTTTTTGATTCGATTGCAACCTGTACTCGAGTGATAGAATCACGAATCTCAAAAGCACCCGATCTTATTTGACTCGATCACCAGGTAACAAAATAAACCAAATTGGACTTTATTTTCATACTATTATGGTAACTAATTGCGTGCTCGTACAATCGATTGAGTCGTGCATTCAATGACACAACACGACGTAACAAGCAAAATGTCTTCTATCTCTTTCCTTTACATACATGATATTGCACTTTCATTCACCTCACTCTTTCTCCAAAAGAAACCGGGTTGTACAGGATTGCTCGCGACGCTGAGCCGCAAGCTATCGATCGCGTGATTGAATTTTGTTTGAAGAGATCCGATCAGTTGCACTAGTAACTTATGACCCGCGAGTCGCGACACGGATGTGAAAATCGGATCGCAATATTCAGGTGTTGTTTTGTTTGCTTGTTTTAGTGGTTTTTAAGACATTATATTGCGAGTGATTGCTTATTAAAATAGGGAAACTGTTTGGTGTTGGTGTTTATGTATTTTGCATGAATGTGTGAATGTGAATATTGAAATTAACATTAGCTTACCTAATTTAACTGTACAAATTTAGTTTTAGTCGTGTTATTTTTTTATTTTGTCATTACCTAATAACTTAAAATGTCAGATCTGGCTAAGAAAAGGAGTAAAATTTGGAATCATTTTTCTGTAATAAACAAAGATAAGGCAAAATGTGAGTACTGCTCGAAAATAATCAGCTATTCTGGTGGTGGCACAGGTAATTTAACTAGGCATATGAAAAAACTACATGGGACTGTATCTATTGAGCAACCTATAAGTGAACATCCCCAAGCACAGATTGGCCTACCGAGATGTGCAGAATCAAACGCTATAGGAACAGATAGTGTGCCTTCTACTTCTACACTAAGTGAGTTAGTACCTTCTCCATGTGATAAAACTGCACCGGCGGCGGCAGCCCCATTTGTTCGCCAAACCACGCAATTGCAAGTTCAGTCAAAAATCAATAATTTCGCTGTGTCTACGAGACCATTACCAATTAGCAAATCAAAGAAGCTTGATGAACAAATTGTAAAATTTATAGTCAAGGGCTATCATGCGTTTGCAATAGTTGAAGAGGAAGAATTTAAAAATATTTTTAAATCTATATTGCCCACATACACATTACCTACTCGCAAAACTATATCTTCCAGCTTAATACCTAAACTTTATCAAACGACCAAAGATAAAGTTCTACTACAGTTAAAAACAGAAGCTGATGCGATATGCTTAACCACTGATGGCTGGACATCTACAAGTAACACGAGTTTTGTTGCGCTGACAGCTCACTATATTGACCAGAATTCGTTGCTTAAGTCGGTTTTATTAGGCTGCATTGAATTTGACGAACGGCACACGGCAGAAAACTTATTTAATTTTTTGATAAATGAAGTTGAAACATGGGGCATATCTAATAAAATTACAGGAATGATAACAGATAATGCGGCAAATATTGAGGCAGCCGTTCACTTAACAAGTTGGCGCCATTGTTTCGCTCACACAGTAAACCTCGTAGTTCAACATAGCTTAAATAATATTAAAAGACAATTAGATCGGGTTAAAGCAATTGTACAATATTTCAAACATAGCTCATCAGCTGAGAGCAAACTGACGGTTATGCAAAACCAAATGGAATTACCTCCCCTCAAACTCAAACAGAGCGTTGTAACTAGGTGGAATTCCACGTATGACATGCGTCAAAGATTGCTTAAAATTAAAGATGCTGTCATAAGTATCTCTAGTTAAGCTAAGTAGCTATCGAACAACCCCGTCTTAATACCTTGACGACGGATGATTAACTGCTCATAGAAAAATGTGTTAAAGTTTTAAAAATATTTTATAATGTGACGGAAGAAATGAGCGCTGAAAAGTCGGTCTCTATGTCGAAAGTGTTGGTGCTGGTAAAAATTATGAAAACACATGTCGAAAATTGCATTGACGAAAATGCTCCTTCTGCGCAACCTGACGAATATGATCAATTACTTCGGACTCTTAATAAACAGCTTAACGATCGCTTTATTGATGTAGAGGGTAACGTTTTGGCTGCAGAAGCATCATTTCTCGACCCCCGCTTTAAAAAGCATGCATTTACTAACAAAGTAAAATATGATAACTGCATGAAATCTATCAAAGGAAAACTTCGTGGGTTGTGTGCGCGAGAAGATGCGACACCTTTACTAGTTCAAGATAGCCTGCCGCCGCAACCTTCTACTTCTGGCAACATCTGGGCGTCATTTGATAAAGAAGTGGAAAATGAGATCATAAAAAACCACACAAATATATAAACGAACCACTTATAAAACGAACGGATGATCCGCTAAAGTGGTGGAATGAGCGTCGTCTCCTTTATCCACATTTATACATTTTAATGAAGCGTCGATTATGATTGCAAGCAACATCAGTACCATGTGAGAGGATATTTTCAAAGGCCGGAATGACTATAACTAATAAAAGGAGCTCGTTAAAGCCGAAAAAAGCCTCTCAAATTTTATTTTTGAACCACAATTTGGAGTGAATGCTCAACACCAATAAAATTTATTTTCTTTTTTATTACTTTTTATTTTATTTTTTATCCTTGACGTCTAACGGCATCAGGCAATAATTACACCACAGCACAGATAATATAATACTGCAGCACAGAAATTACACTCTCGAGTAACGTTTTCGGACGCGACCATAATAGCCAAAATACACCTTAGAAACTCTTTGTTTACTTAAGTAAACAGAGAGTTTCTAAGCTGTATTTTTGTTATAAGTTTATATTTTTTGTAATAAAGTTTTAAGGTTAAGTGAGAAAAAATATCAAAAGTGAAAACATATCATACCATTGCGACATAAGGTCAGTTTTATTGCTTATTGAATGGTATAAATAATAAGATTCACTCATGAGGAATCCAAAAAGGTATAATAGATACCGTTTTAACGTTTAGCTAGTTTCATTTCAGCATACGTCAATCGGTTATTATAAACGAACTGCGACCCGAATGATCGAAATGATCGAATCTTTTTAACCTGATCACCATACGAGTGGGTCATGATCGACCCGGGTTACGACAAATGATCGATCGACACAGGTCTAACTCATATAGACTAACATTTTCTCTTATTATATTAATAAACATCAATAGTTCATCTTATAATATAATAATAACCGTATGTCCACACTAACACTATATTATACCATTTCTAAAGCTATGTATAATCTGAGGTGTAGACGGCGCAGCCCTGGGTAAAGGCAGGTTTAAATGTTTATACCAACAATTAAAAAATATATTAAAGGCTCCGCCCGACTATATACTAATATACTATATAATACTTTACTTACCTCCACCTCAGCATTATGCTCAGCTCATATATAAATTATATCAAGAATATTAAGGAATGTGTTCACACCAATAAATATAATCAGAATTTAAACATCAATGACTAGATATTGTTACACTACTTAACACGAAGTAAATACATTGATTCATTCAATATAATGCGATACTGTTGCGTTAATCAATGGTTGTGCGTTCCCCCTTGCGCCACAACTCGATGGTTGACCGTCATGGCAGTAGCTTTGCAACGCAAATGTTGGCAAGAGCACCGCCAACGTTGTTTGGACGCATCGCTACGTTTCTTCTGTAAGGTGAACCGGTATCCGTCAATCACCAACATTGGGTTCCCCACGTTGGAATGCGCATATTGGCACATCGAATATTCTGTAACTAAAAGTTTTAAATTTAGTGTCTGTTGGGAACGATCATTTTATTAAGTTGATCTTATTGTGATTTTGACTTACAAATCTTTTATCTTTTCAACAAGTCATAATTAAGGTTTAAAACAGTTTTGTCTTAAGTAGTAACTTAAAGAAAAAATATGTGACACCAAGAATAATTTATTCAGTGACTAGGTATTATTCTCAATCAAAACATATATTTATTGAGAATAAAGTCATGTTCATAATAAGAAGTAACTAGAATATTTCATTATTATAAAGATACATTAAAACAAAATGTACTTCGGTAAAAGATATACACTCAACTTTACTTGGGTATTAATTTTACCCTGGCTGCAAAAAAGCTATATGCACTTTTCCAGTGAAACCTATTTAAATCTAATGACTAATAATATCTTATTTAACATATTTTATTAACCTAAAACCTTCTAATTACATTCACATGTTATTTGGTCCAAAATTAATTTTAAAATTAAATAAATTCATATATTTTTTGTTTTCAGTGACTAGATTGAATGTTCCTTTTATCGTATAGGCGCTAGGCGTCCTTCATTAATTACGATGTTTACCATGCTTGCTTTTACCATTCTTGCTTTTATCACATAAAAAACAAAGTTCTTCCTCAATTACCTACCTAATATTTTTCTGGAAATACTTTTCTTTTACAAAATTAACTAAATTATTTCCTGCAATATTTTTATCCGTTGCCCAATCATTGAAAGTATCCATATAGTAAGATGTGTTTTGATTAATCTGCCTTAATTGTGCGGAAAGCCCTTCTTTTAAATTGTCAAATAAAGTCGCTGTCTTTCTCTGCGTATTACAAAAGATTTTTCATCAAGAACACCTATAAAGTGTTCACGGATACTTATTACTCTTTTTATTATTATGGACCGGACCTAGTATGACCACAGTGTCATTAACAGTGGTGGCAGTAGCCTTGCAGCGCGAGTGTTGACTATTGCACCTCCACTGGTTCCTGACTGCATCACTGCGCTTCTTCTGGAGACAGAACCGATACCCATCTAGCACCAGTATTGGGTTCCCGCATTTAGACCACACGTATCGGCACCGCCTGCCGTCTGAAAAATAAATATGGTTAGTAGCTTGAATAAAATATTGTCAAATTAAAAACAAAAGCGTAGTTAGTGAATACTAACTAACGCTTTTGTTTTCATGTTTAAAAAATTTGGTGTAATTTAGCGTATTAAATGAAAAATAAGAATATGTCATGATTTGTTAAAATACAATAATTACAATGTTTTGTCAATTTTATTCATGAAATTAGATTTACAGAGAAATTTAAGTAGGTGGTGTATATGTTTTGGTAAGCATATTGAGGAAGAAAATGTATTGTTAAATAGTTACAAAGACATGATTTATATTGGATAAATACCTATTATTGTTAAATATTGATACTATTCATTTTATTAGCTTATGGTTAATGATAAGTCAATAACTATTAATAACTATTTCGATACAATGTTGCAAAAAAACTAATATCGCCAAGTAATAAATAACTACTTTCGTTCTCATTTCATTTCATAAATATTTAAAAAATCATGTTCCTATTTTTGTATAATATTGTGTTATGTAAGGTGGGCTTGCGTATGGTGTGTGTGAGTGTTTGTCCGTGAGGTGTGTATGAGGGTGTTTATGTCAAATCATGGCTGTTTTAAAATACTTTTCAGCACTTTCTCTCATCTAATTTGAGATATATTATAATTATAACTCAGCATATTTATTAAATTATTATTACTTTATTGGTACCTAATCTAAGAACAAATCGTTCTACCAGTCTAGATACTCAAATAAGTTACAATTGCGAATGCATAGGGATTAAACACTAGAACAATCATTAAACACGATTTTTTTTAAAATATATTTAGTTGTAGCTGTAAGTGGGATAAGTATTGCAAATGGATTTAAAAAACAGTCGCTTCTCGAGCTTCAATTTCATCGTATTAATTTTAGAAGTCCCTTTATAAGTAAACATTCGGTTTCAAATAAGGGTTCACTTTGAACAAAACCTCGGTGGTCTTTTACTGCCGGAACTATCCAAATGCTTATTAAACCTGCGTTTGGTCGGGTATTGTTCATGATCGTGCCATCGACGTACATCCACCAAGTTCTTTCCAATAGTAACTGCAGTAGCCTTACAACCAAGACTATGACGACCACACCTCCAGCGAGTCCGGAAAGCGTTACTCTCTTTTTTGACAAGGGTGTATCGGTACCCATCAATGACTAACATTTGATTCCCCATACAAGACTCCTCGAAGGAAAAGTTGTGCGTTACAACTGAAATATAACACAAATACCAAGGTTAATCATCCGTTTGTTTTTTATATGAATATATGGACTCCTATATAGTATTTCATGCAAGTTTTGTGTAATATAACTTGCGAAATGTGCGTGTACAGTACATCTGTGAAGACCCACACCTCGGCCTGCCCCTTAGGAGAAGTAAAGCACTTACTTATACAACCATGCAAGCAAGCCTATTGAAATAGATAATTAATTATGAAATGAAGGAATAGAATTGTTTTAAAATGAAAAATATAACATGTATAAATTAATTCACTAAAGTACAATGTTAGTTTTATGAAATATTTATTTAAAAGGGATTTCACAATAAAGTTGTAAGTAAGTAGCATAAAGTAGAAAAGTCCAAGTACAGAGTTTTTCCCAAGATAAGTCATCAACTGAATGAACTACAATCAACACAAAAATAAAGATTTTTTTTTTAAATTCATAATCCATTGCTTCAGAAATTATGTCTGAAAACATTTGCGGCTCGACTACGTTACTAACGCAATCAATATGAAATTTCAGAACTAATGGCATTCGGATTGTTGCACCCGGTTCCTCAATTAAGAATATTAAGTTGATAACAAGTCAAACTGTAGAATTTTGGTGATTTCTTTGAGTGCTAAAAGAGATTGAGTTGATACCCTCCAGTTGATTGTCAACTGATTAAACACTCAAAATTATTACTTCAAAACTTAGTTATGGTTATGAGAATCGTGTGAAGCTATGATCTGATTGTCAAGAGTCCGTAACTTGGCTTTACAGCGATACCGCATTCTATTAGAACATGTCCACCTCACCACCCGAGTTTTACTTCGGTTATCCTTCATTTTAGTATACGTGAGTCCTTTGTGTAGAACCATTAGGTTACCCCTGTTTGATATCACAAATGTAACTGAAAGGAAAATAAATGTTTTAAAGGTTAAACAAATTTTGGCTCGTAGGGCTACATCGTCTGAGGATGCCCCGAAACCAAGCCTAAGTTGCAAGTTGCATTTTAATTATCGAACGTACTGCATGTGCATGCATACTTTTGCGGAGGGGAGAGATGTACGGAGCTCCAGGTTTTGTGGAATTAAAAATAAATATTTTTGCAAAATGTTTAATATTGTTTAGTCTAACCCGCTTTATCTGTCAGATGTCCGGTAGGCACAAGAGGTCCTGGTTATGGCCAGCCTGTCTGCAGTTGCCACACAATCTGCCCCGTCGCCGACATTGTGCGCTCTTTTTATTCGTTTCCTTCTTGATGACCTTTTCTGCTAATCAAAAATTAATACAATCTTAAAACACATTATAGAATCATATTTCTTATCAGACGTGAATTTTTACCTTACTTTATTATTTTGTTTGTATATACCCATAATTTAAAAGTTTCGTCAAGCGGGTTTGGACAGATCGCGGACACTAGACACTGAAAAATACTTCAGTACATTATCTATCAGAGCTCAGTGTCGGAAGCCGTGCCCGAAATTTAATTTGCCCACACCGGTTTAACCGTACCTTTACTCACAAATCGTAAATAAAGGATGGATAAGACAAAACATAACACTACACAAATTAAACAAAACTATAGATGAACTATATTTACAAAATGTATTAATTACTTCTCATTGCCACGCTGTTTTCAAAAGCACATTCTTAGGTGGCAATGTCACTTTAGCGCTTGATTTTTTGTCAAATATGTTCAAATACATTGTTTTTGTAATTTTGAGTCAGTATCTAACAAGTTTAGTTTCAAAATGAAACATATTTCTTACTATTGCCTATGAAACCGCAGGGCATAGGATGATTAATATGATTATGGATATTTTTTATCGAAACGATAACGTCATCGATGACGTAGATAACAGCCTTGCATCCTCTGCAGAAATGAGTAGAACACACCCATCGCTTTTTGATGCACGACCCAGTCTTCTTGTACCTAATAGAAGTTGTAACCATTCAGTCTGATCTTAGTGTTTCCTTTTTTAGGTGTTACAAAGATTGCTAGAAAGTAAGAGAAAACAGGTTTTAATCATATTTTTATAAATGTTTCCCTTATGTCGATTCCCTTTACGCCAATTTCCGCTGTGTAGAGTTGAGAGTTTGCTCACTTTTATTCCACGTCGAGCACATGTTTGTATCCTATTTGTTTTAACTAAGTACGCTCATTAAAAATTTGTCTGTCTTGCAATAAACCTTTCAATACTTAAACATTATAACTTTATTTCATTCACAAGTCAACAGTCACTAGAGTTCGTTCATATTTTGGTTAAACAAAAAAAGACTGGACTTAAACATATTTGATAAACAAAACACTATTTTAGAAAAAATAAACAAACTTACTTACTTACTTAGTTATTGTTTATTATATGTACACACAAATAGTTACCTTAAACATCTTACAACTAAATGAATGACATAGATAGGTACCTATTCTCTGTTTCTTCCACAAAGTATGACATAAAATAAATTAAAAAGTAGTTTTTGCTTGAGATCAACTATTATCCATAAAGCCTTTATTATAAACTGAACAAGTTTCATGTCGTCTTTACATAGGTAGGTGATAACGACAACTCTTTGAATCTTATAAACAGCTGTAATTTCTTTTTTTTTGTAAGTACCCTCCCTGCGGTGATACTCACGCGGAGGAAAGAGACGCGCGCGCGTGGCTTCGTCGAGGTCGTGAACAAGCCTAAGGCTCATGAGTATGAATATTATTACAAGCAACAATAACAGTATCGTCATTAACTAGCACTAGTTTCGCTCTACAACCCGTGTGTATTTTTGTACAAACCCATCGGCTCGTCCCACCTTCTTCCCTTTGCCTTCGTGAGTCATTTTTCTTGTAAAATTTATATTCACCGACAGCTATGTTCAGGTTTCCTTTTTTCGATACAATGAATTGTGCTTTTGTGCCTGCAAATATAATTATGTATATTAACATAAGTTACCTTTAACACATTTGTACCCCTTTTTGCCGAAAACAATTTTAAGAAATGGATAGAAACGTTAGATCCAAAAAAAACATTCGTATTCATGTGAAGTTATTGTATTTTAAAAATAACAAAAATAGCTGGTTACGTAGTAAACAAAGATACAAGAAAAAAACAGAAATAATATGAGAAACGTTGTGTTTCTAATTTTCTTTTGTTTCTATTTTACAAATTTATTTGGGTACCTTGCTTATAGCTAAAGAATATAGTTAGCCATCAGATAAAAAATAAAATGAAAGATTCTTAAACTTCTAAATAATTAAAAATAAAATAAAAATGATTGACATAATATGTCGAATCTGTGTTGACATGTTTGTGTGTTTGTGAGTGGCTTAGTGTAGGAGTGTTTAAGTGTACATGTGTATAAGTGTGCACATGTGTGTTAGTGTGTGGATGTAGGAGTGTGTTTGGAGTTATTGTGGGGTTGGGTTAGTGAGTGTGTGGAATGAGTATTGGATCGTTAGTGAGTGTGTGGCATGTGTATGTGTGTTAGTGTCTGGGTTGAACTGTTGAGTGCTCTAACAAGTTTAAGTATCGCGTGATACTAATTTTAAAAGAATTGAGCTTATATTTGAGACTGAACAGTTTTAGCTCAAAGATTCAATAAAAATGAGAATGTACATCATAGACTGAAATAATTGTATCATCGATAGTAGTCAGCCTAGCTCTGCAACGTTTAGTCATGCGCCTAGAGCTGGCCCATCTCGTTTTAAAATATTTCTCTTGTTCCTCTCTATTGCTGACCATTATGAAATTGTTGCCTCTGTAGAGTATCATTGTATTTCCAGTTCGTGTATGTCCAAAAATCGCGTGTTCTGAAACTGTGTGTGATTCAGTAAAAGTGCTTTATAATAAAAACAGCTTGAGAACCCGTTTTCAGGGCTATCATGATGAAGATGGAAAATAAAAAAAATATTCATTTGTTATTATAAAGAAAAAAAAATAGAAATGACAAATTAAAACTTTATTTCTTTTCATGATTATGTTCGTTATAAATTGCAATAATTTTGTCATCCTCTATGTGAATACATGCCCTACAATATTTATTCTGTGTACAACTCCACCTCTTCTTATTCGTCTTGTAGTTTCCTGGTTTCAAATAAAATGTGTTATCACCCACTTTTATATTTGTCTTTCCTTTCTTCGTTCTGATCAGGGTGACTGAAATAAAAAATACATGAAAAAATACTTACACACGAACATAGAACCTCCTTTTTTTAAGTCGGTTAAAAATCTGTAAGATGGTACATAATATGATGTAAGTACTTATGTAATAAATTAATTAATGACACTTAGAACTATTTACCTATAACAATATTAATCTTGGAGTAAATAAAGTTAACATAGTTTTCTTTTTTTTTGATAAATTGTAATTTAAGAAGAAAAACGTGATTGAAAAAGTAATATTTTTTAAGTAATGATTGATTTGCTTATTTACGTTCTGAAGATTGTTGACGAAGTTAAGACCCAAATATAATTTTAAGTATGTTTGTATATGTATTACGGTTTTTATATTATAAGTTTTGTAAATAACTCTTCTTTTATTCTGTTTACTTAAAATTAATTCACTAACAAGAACGAAGACTTAATATCAACAGATCTTCTAATGGAATAACAATATATGTTTTTACTATTACTATTTTAAAGAAAAGGTTTCTTTTTTGGATGATTGTGAAAATTATTCATTTTGATGATGTTGTTCTCTGTTGTGTAGATTGCAGCTTTACATCCTCGGAAACAGTGGCTAGAGCAAACCCATCGGACTTTCAACCCCCTTGAAGATTTACGGGTGAACAGATAATCACCAACTCGTAACATCGTTCTTCCAGTGATGCTTGATTCCGTGAATTCGCAAAAATCTACAAAGAGAAGTAAATTACTCAGTGTGTTACCGGTTATTATTGAAATTAGCTATGAAATGCAGTTAAGTTCTACCTACTAGGAGTATATTTTGTAAAGAAAGCCATTTTTGGAAAGTAAAAAAATACAAACCGCAGCCTGTCCGCAATCCGTCCGTATCAGTTTGATCGAACCTTGACTAATAAGTTGGCTCTACTGGACCTAAGATAATTGAAAATAAATAACAATTCCAGTAATACATTGAGATTAATTTAATCTAAAAATAAAGTTTCACGCTTACGAACATTTGAATAAAATTTAGTATATCTACAGACTACGATCTTTACTAACATTTAGGTTTTTTTCCCCGTTTACACACAGTAGTTTACCTAGAATGTGAGTCAATTGTAGCAAGAAAATTGTTTAGTGTGCTCACAGACGCTACAACGCGGCGACGCGCAACGTTACACGTAATAATAATTATTTTTGTAATTATTAATCTTTCTGATACAATTTCTACACTCAAACGAGTATTTGGGCTTCACACACAATCATTTGCTCGCTCCCGTGGGTGCACAAACGCCAGCACATCAAGCTACCCGAAACTGTCCAATTTTCCCAATCAACCTTAAACGTAATTCTTAAGCGATAAAGTTGAAAATCTATTAAAGAAATTTAACAGATTGTAGTAGCTTGATGTGCTGATGTCTGTACACCCACGGAAGAGAGCAAATGATTTCAATCAATTTCTAATAATTTATTTATTATTAATAAAGGTCACCAACACCAACTGTATACAAAATATCTTTAAAAAAAAAACAAATAGTCTCGGGCTTATACAGTAGCCAATTACAGGTTAACCAACATTCTCAAATACAAGTGATAGTCATAATAATAAAAAAATGTTTTTGTTTCATATTACTTTGTATAGAAATATTTAAAAATGTAAATTATATGTATAGGAAATAAATAAAAGAAAAAATGTTGTCCTTTTTCTTTTAATTTAGAGAAGATATGAACTTACTCTAAAATTAAAATAAAATTACAAAAACAATAAAATTGCAATGTTGCTTAGTTTGAAACAAAGCGTTTGATATAAATTGTAACAAAATTACCCTAACAAAAATGAAAATTATAATTATAATTATAAAGAATATTTAATTACTTAGACAAACTACAAATAGATCTAAAATAATAATAAAATATTTTAGTACAAGTATCAATATGAAAAAATAATTACAGGGCATATATAAAAAGTTTGCAAATCTTTCGGGCACAGTAACTTCCTTACTTACTTCTTTCGTTTTCGATAAAACTTGTTTTTAATATTTTTAAATTTAGGTATTTTTGTTATTCCTTTATCTTTAAGCGTTGAAACAGTCTGTCGGAACGCATCTGGTACAGAAATAGTATAGTCACTTTTCACTTTTTCAATGCATTTGTTAGAGTTAACCTCCAATTCATTTGACACAAAATCAGGCTCACAGTTGTGTTTGTCATCTCGTAGGATGCAGTTATTGCTAGCAGTAATTAGTCTCGCTTTGCAAATAGTTCTCTTCGAACACCTCCAAATACAGGAACCATCTTTATTTTGTCGGTATTTGTGATATTTATATCTTGCACGAAGTCGTCCCGACTTTCCTCGCTGGGGGGTAACTATTTCATGTCCAGTATTACTACTAGACAGACCTGCTTGTGATCCACTTCCTGAAAAGATTTTTTGCAGTTAGGTATCTTTGAACAAAGGAGATGGCCAATTTACTTAGGGCACTCTGCCTAGCCTATTTAAAGTTCATGTGCATTAATAAAATTTGCTTTATTTTGAATTTAGTATTCTCTAAAATTAACTGTAAAAGTTACATAATCCACTAACTTCAGATTTCTTAGGAATTAATAGAAATATATTGTCATGGTCATGAACATTGTTGACAATGTCCAAAACGTAAGTACAATCAAGTCTGCATTAATAAGCACTCGATAATCGTTGGGTAATGGAATCAGTCCGCGTAGAACCTGTTTAGGTAAAAACAAAGTCCGATCACTAAAACCCCAGTTATCAATGATTATGATGACCACTACAGAACACAATTTCTTGGTCTATCGTATGGATCCTCGCCTTGCATCCCTTGTTGCAGTGTGTAGAACATCGCCATAAGCGATTTCTTGACCCTAAAGAGTTTCTTTTCAAACAATAACTGTAGCGCCCGACCCACAAAATGTAGCTCCCGCGTTTTAACTTCATGAAGAAATGATCTGCAACATCTAATTGAGTGAGAACTAAGGTGAATGCAAACACCGACAATTTTGCCAAAAGGAAGACTACTTTTTGCTGTTATTTTAATTGAACAAATAATTCTATGATCGAAACCATGCAATCAGAAAAGACAACTTTTAATAAAAGCTGTTTATTTACAAATTTTTCAGAACACAAAAATAACATATTTTATGATACGCACATAAGGATTCAGTGTTACAATATGGCAATAAACAATCATAGGCCACTTATGCACTACACGGAATTTTACGTTGGGTTTGTTTTGAAGAGCATCATTCGGTCCTGACAGTAAAAGTCCATGAAGTGCAAAATAAGATGGAGCGACCTTTTTCCAAGATCAATTGGGTAAAAGTAGTGCACCATTTGGCCGCATGGTTAGTACCTATTTGTTCCTAGATTAGACATTAACATGTTAAAACTTACTTATAGAGACCTAATTACAGAAAATCCACTTCATTCGCTTTATTCTTTAACTCAATATATAATATGGTTATGTTCGCCCACTTCGCTAATGAAACTATCGCCGGTGGCCAGGACGAAGCCTTGCACCCTCTGGAAGGATAAGTACAACACTTCAAAAAGTCCTTGACCCCAAAACTATACTTCTTGAAGGACGTGTAACCGTTAAATTGTAAAACTAGATTCCCTTTTCGTGATGTCGATATGTTAACTCAATTAAATAATGATTTGAAAACTAAAAATATGTAAAGAACATACAAAAACAACATACATGCTAAACAAATTTGAAAATATACTAAAACAGCTGCTTCTCATTTTACAACTACATAATTATCCACTTGTAGATACTACTGTTATTCATTTCTACTGAACTAGGACATTTTCATAACTAGGACATATTATTTTACAACAAATAATAACCATTAAATAAATTTTGTAAATATTTTTAATTCTAAATTATATAAGAGTGTTAATCAAGCCGGATAGATATCTATACAATTGTTAACATTTTACAATAGAAAAATATACTGAAAAGTATTAACACAATTGGATCAGACGAATTTTAATACAATGAGAACGGCCCAAAACAGTATGTTTTAACTTACTAAAATATAAATTAATAAGAGCAAGAGTATTAATTACTAAGATCAAAAAAAATCAGCTAATTACTGAAACTAAATAATAAATTTCAAATTGCAAGCGTTCCTAACTAGACCAACTTTGATTGCAATTATTAGATTTGCTCAGTATCGATGTACTTTCCTTCAACTAAACGAAATACGGAAGGTCTTGTCTTCCCTCAAAGGCGCAGTAAAACATAGTGAGCAAACTCAAACTTTACTTAAAGTGCAAGTGATTGTTATTAACTCTTATAATTTCATTATAAACCGTGTGAACAGTCGCCCGGCATCGCTTGTGGTTGTGTGTCGAGCACACCCATCTTGCTTTTGGCCCCGACACGTTTTGCTTGCAAAATGTGAAGCCTCCGATGCGTAACAGCGTTCTACCACGTCGCGACATTTCGAATGATGCTAAAACAGGTAAAAAACATTTACAGTTTTTTTTTATATCGGAAAGAGATAATTTTTAAACAGTCACATAAGTACTACATTCGTTTTATTAGATAATTGCAAAGAGAGACGTAATTGATAAAAATAAAAATAAAACTGCTGTATACCCATACTTTAATAACTTGGAATAGTGAGAACCAACAATCTTTTTAGCCTAACTATACAGATCATCATTGTCTTCTTACTAATTATTTTTCAACATGTTTTAGAATTCTTCTTCTGTATCTTGATAACTATGCAGTTTTCCTAGAAATTCAGTTTATTTACTCAGTAACTCGAAATTGCTTTATTTCCTTCCTAGCCAGTCATAAGGAGCATGCATATCAGTGTAATGCACAATAACATCGTCGACAGTATGCATTGTAGCTTTACATTTCAATCTCTCGTGAGTCGCACAGCGCCATCTTACTTTGCTGCCTGCAACACCGTTGTATCTGAACTTTATATTGTTTAGCACCAAAACTCTTTTGCCTCGAGCAGAGTATTGAAAGTGAGCAGCTAGTTCTGTAGGAATGACGTTTTTGTTAGATATCATGAAAGTTATTCTTAAGTGTAAAACCCATAAATGATTACAGCAAACTCACTTAAAAGTTATCAATACGTTTAAGTGGCAAAGAAAGTTTAACTTGACGGCGTTTAAGTAAATTTAACTTACTCTGAAAGGAGGTCTCACTTATTTCCTAAAGAGTATAAGAGTATTTACAGAACATGAATGAAAACAAAAAACAAAAAAAGTTTATATATCTAATTATTTGAATAAAATCAGATGGTAAATTAGTATGGATTTGGATGCGAACACGAGTAGAGGAAGACCAAAGAAACGATGTATGGACTGTGTAAAAAATGATATGGCAAGACTGGAGGTGTCTGATGAGAAGACGAGTAATAGAGAAGTATGGAAGAAGAAGACATGCTGCGCCGACCCTAAATGAATGAGGGCAAGAGAATGATGAATGATGATGGGTTGAACCTATCACCGGCTAACCAGTGATATTTTTAAAGTAAGGATGATCATTGCAAACCAGTAATTATATTATCTATGTTTTTTTAAATATTTATTAGATGGCATAGGTTCTGTTCCAAACTTGTGTCATGTACATACTAAGCAATTAAACAATTTCGATTCTATTTCTAAATCCTTTCAAAAATACTGTACCTAGTGTCACTGGACGGTATTTACAGGTATTTATTTGGAGCTTGGTGATAAGAAAACATAAACTGTAATTGTAATGAAAACTATAAAATTCATAGAAAAAAAGAATTACATTTGTCTAAATCACTGTATACTAGAAAAGTTCGTTCAAACCAGTACGAAAAATAATGACACTCGACGCGACGTTCAAATTGCGCATCGACTGCAGAGACTACTGAAGTATCTGTTCGAGACGGGTGTCCGCAGTCCTTCCATAATGTGTCCGTACCAGTTTGAATGAACTTTTGTGAGAGTTTCCCAAGCTATCAATGATTATGATCACCAATACGTAACACAATTTCTTGGTCTATCGTATGGATCCTCGCCTTGCACCCCTTGTTGCAGTGGGTAGAACATCGCCATAAGCGTTTTCCTGACCCTAGAGAGTTCCTTTTCAAACAATAACTGTAGCGCCCGACCCACAAGATATGGTTCCCATATTTTGACTTCGTGAAGTAATAATCTGAAATAAAAAAACAGTACTTAAATGAAAAGAAATTAAATCAAAGAAATGTTGCCAAAAGGAACAAAATATTATTTGCTTAGGTTATTTTAATTGTTAAAAATATTCGTTGATCGAATTCATGCAAATACAAAAACAACGTTAGACAAATGCTATGTATTTATTTTTAAATGTACAATAGAAACATATTTATGACACATTGGTACTGAATATCAAATGGCAATATACCGTCCATAGGCAGCTTATGCACTTCACGGAATTTCGTGGCGAGTTCGTTTTCAAGCAAATCATTTAACGCTGTTAAATTATGATTAACGATTGTTTAACCGAACATTCAAAGTTCCAACATCTCTTAACTTTAACCAGCGCTTATGAAGAAACGCTTTCAGTATATGTACTATATTTAGAGAGCACAAAGGTAGAGAAAATCTGCTTCATTCGCTTTATTCCTTAACTCAATGGTTATGTTCTCCCGTCACGCTAATAGCTCTCTCTCCATTAGCCAGGATGGAAGCCTTACATCCTTTTGAATGATGAGTAGTACACTTCCAATAGTTCTTGACCCCAGTGCTGTACTTTTTTAAGAACGTGTAACCGTTATATATTAAAACTGGTTTCCCTTTTTGAGATGTCGACCTGGTAACTGAAATTAAATTAGGATGTGAATATTTATCCCTTGATATTCAACAATTTAGTAAATCAATCATTCACTTTTAAACGATAATAATGTGTGATTAAACCCATTTCAATTTTGTTGACAAGTGGCAAGATGCTAATATTGATTAGCATTATGGTTAAGTTAACGATTGATTAATTTTAAGTGATGTCTCGGAGCGTAGCGTAGCGTTAGGAATTTGAAGTTGAGAACTTGTCACACTCTACTTAAGCTCACCTGAACCACTGCGTACTGCTAAAGAATTCGACAGGATCTCAACCTCAAATTCTCAATTTGGAAACTGACATTAAGTCGTCAATGACTATGACCCCAACCCCGCATCCTCTACTACAGTAAGTTAAACAGAAAATGTTACTAGCTAAGTAACATTTTCTCCTTTGTTATTCTTATGCAGAAGCTATCCTCATAGCCTCCCATTAGACTTAATCCCTTGTCTTAAAATTCTGAGGTAAAATCTGAAAAATAGTTTACTCCTTGAATACGCAAAATGGAAAAAAAGATTGCAGAATTTAGCATTCTCAATAATAATTTATGAATATTTATTTATTAATTCATGAACTCACTAAATCAAACATTTATTGAAGAAATGTAATGAGAAAACAATACTGATACTGCTAGCCTGCGTCATCCCACTGCTGGACAGAGCTACTCCATGACTTCCAAATTTTTCGATCCAGGGCCACTGTGGACCACTGAAAACAATAATGCCATAAAAAAAATTTGTTAATTTTTCTAAAATATGAGTTCATTGCACATAGAATTATAAGATGCACCTAATAAGAGCAGGACTTTGAATAAAATTCCAAATAAACTTTACCAATTCCAAAATAATAAGTTTCAAATCCAATCGATATTCGTTAGCTTAGCGTTAGTTGGAGGAGTCCAACAAGACAAAATACAGAAGACCAATAGAGAAATACAATAGAGCACAGTAAAACATATTACAAGAGTGAGTGAGTTTGAAGTACTTATGTCATTTGTTTGTATCGGTAAGTGTGAAAAAAATTTTTGAAATAGAGGTACAGACAGAGAGACAGAGGTCGAGGCTTTGCACAAATGCTCGATAGTATCCAAACACAAGTACCTAAATGGCAACCGTACTAATCCTGTAGTGACAAATATCCATATCGAAAGCACAAAACCAAGAAAATTTACGTATGCATGTGATTATTATTAACTCTAATAACTATGTTATCAACAGTGTGAGCAGCCGCCCGGCATCGCTTGCTGTTGTGTGTTGAGCACACCCATCTTACTTTCGACCCCGACACGAATTGCTTGCGAAATGTGAAGCCTCCGATGCGTAACAGCGTTCTACCTTGACGTGACATTTCGAATGTTACTGAAACAGATAAAAAACATGTAGTTTTTTTAATATTTTTCTTTTTTTTCTTAGTATTTTTACTAATATTTGAATAAGAGTTATAAAAAAAATAAAGAAAAATAATAAAAATAGTTAATAAAGAAATATAACACATATTTATGTTTCCTCATTTGCTTTGTCTGTTGTTTACTATCAAGTTTTCCTAGAATTTCACTAAACGTTAATTTGCCCAGTAACTCGAAATTGCTTTATTTCGTTCCTAGCTAATCATAAGGAGCATGCATATAAATGTAACGCACAATAACATCGTTGATCACTGTAGCTTTACATTTCAATCTCTCGTGAGTCGCACAGCGCCATCTTACTTTGCTGCCTGCAACACCGTTGTATCTGAACTTTATATTGTTTAGCACCAAAACTCTGTTGCCCCGAGCAGTGTATTGAAAATGAGCATTTAGATCTGTAGAAATAACATTTGTGTTAGACATAATGACAGGTTATTCCTTAGTGTAAAACCAGGAACTCGCCTGCCAGTAACTAGCACAAAGAAATGCAAGTAGTTTGTATATCATTGTGGCATAGGTACCTTTGTTATCACCAATTAAAGGCTGGTATGGTTCAATTAAGAACAAATAAAACTTTAACATTAATTTCGTGTTTTATTTAAACGACTCTCTTACGCAATTACACAATTTTTATTTAGTTATAATGAATGTACCATACAGCTTGATCAGCCAGCACCTTACACCAACAATATGGACTGACGCACGTATTCACAGACAGTGTACCGAAGACGTGAACTCAAATTTGCTGCACCAGAGACCCCTGACATAAGACAAGCGTCAATCACTTTCAAAGCGTAGCGTCCTTCTACGAAGACTTTCAACAACTGTCATAAGCTTTTACATCATAGTTATTGTTGATAGAATGCCTTTTTAGTGGCACAAATAAAAATGTGTAAGTTTTTGGGGTCGGATAGAAAATTACATCAATGTACCTTGTATATTATGTCTTTCACGAACAACTGTCACAACGTCAACGTGCCATAATCTAAAATAAAATAAATTAAAGCAAATGGATACAATCGAAATAAGTAAGTATTAAATAAGGAGGTAACCCTAAACTTATTAAGCGCATGGGCGCAAACCGCAAACAAACCAAATACAAATTCACTTTTCAAAAAAATTAAAACAAAAGCGAAGGGCACTAAGGCCGAGATAAATAAATACTACTTAACATGGTCTATGGGTAAAATTATTGTTCCTGCTTCTCTGTCTGAAACTGTTAACAGTTGAGTTTGACAATCGCACGACTGTGACAGGGATACTGGTTCTTACACCATGTCTTAATAATAAAGTCAGTCTATATATACAGCAAATATACAGTTCGTCGCAATCATTTGCCACACATTTGTTCGGAAAACCCGAACATCACCGACCTTACTGGTCGGTGCAAGGACGCGCCCTCACGCGATGATAGCATATAATTTTATTAACAGACGGAGTTAACTTCCGCAGGTAAACGTAGCATCTCAGCCTTAATGTAAACAGCGTAAAAATATATTAAAACCACACTACAACCTTATTCAACTTAATTTGTGTTCATTCACAAAATAAACAACATCGTTATCGACAGTGTGTAGTCTTGCTGGACATCCGAAGCGCTCGTGTGTCGCACACCGCCATCTTACTTTATCCGAACATATTCTATTAATTCTGTACTTTACGTCACCAATCATAAGCATGTCTTTACCTCGGCTGCTCCGAAAAAAATATGGTGTGAGCGATAGACCTGAAATAAATATACAACATATTATGTTTAATAATAAATATCACTACTATTATAAATGCGAAAGTTTGTGAGGATGGATAGATGTTTGTTACTATTTTACACAAAAATATCCTACGGATTTGGATGAAATTTGACAAACAGATAGTTTATAACATGGGTTAACGTTGATGAAGCTAAAAGAAAATAAAACACAAGAATAGATAAAATTTAAAAATAGCAAGTGCCTGAAAAGTTTATGACTATATGAAACTTACAGAGAAAGTTACATAAATACAAAATCACTTTCCTCATGATTATTTATTTATTAGAGTCAAAATAATTCATAGTTAAATTCCATTTTCTTCTTTTTCTTGATGTCTCTTGGTGGGTGGTTGTGGTCTTCCAGAGCGTGCACTATGACGTCATCAATGGTAAGGATTTTGGCATTACAAGACCTGTCTGAACATCTCCACTTGATCTTATGTTGAGGCCCACAATGTCGACTGTACGTGTATCCATTCAGAACTAACTTTTGTTCCTTTCGTGAGCTAACAAAGTTATCTGTAAAGTAAAATTTTAATCATACATTAATTATCTACCCTTGGATTTAAGGATACGAATAAAATAAAATGGCAAACAGGTTTGAATAATGAAATGAATTGACAAGGATAAAGTTTTTTTTTTAATTTTAAACATAAAACAATAAAGTACTGAAAATACTATATTTATTTAACACATAGGAAAAAAGAGATGGTAACGAACAGGGAACTGTATAAATCTAACATCTTGGCCCAGCAGTGGAAAAAAACTAGTTATACAATGATGAGTTAACAAATGGCATGAAGATGAAATAAAAAACTTTAAAAGTCTACGAGTCTGCGGATATCTCTCGGTGAGTGGATCTTCAAGAGTAAACACGATAACGTTATCAATAGTATGGATCCTAGCTGAACATGTCCTATTCGAACATCGCCACCTGATCTTGTTTTCAGTTCCATAACGCCGATTATACGTGTACCCATTCAGAATTAACAAATTACGTCCTCTTGTCGAAGTAATAAAATTTACTGGAATATAAAATTTTAGTCATAGAAAAATATTAACGATTGGAAGGACCAATAAAAAGCACCAACAGGACTTAGTAAAATAAGTTGCATTGAAAATAAAATGATTTTTCTTAAAATACATCAGCCACAGGAAAATAAACTATCAAAAATATTTTAAGTAAACATGAATAGACAAATTATACATCGTTAAATAACAAATCAATCCAGCTATGAATCATAAGAATTTTCTTGAAGATCAACGAGTTTGTTGTCATCTCTCGGTGGATGGTTGTAGTCTTCAAGAGCGTACACATCTTCAATGGTATGGATCCTAGCTGAACATGACCGGATTGAACATCGCCACGTGATCTTAAGTTCAGACACATAATTTCGATGAAACGTTTATCCAAGTAGGAGTAGTAACTTATTACCTCTTTTTGTGAGAATAATCCTTCCTGGAATGTACCAGTAAATACAGAAAATATTGGGCAAAAGAGAATGTTTACTCCATTAGGATAATTATCCCGCTTGCATCATTGCGTCTACCAATTTCAAACGATTGATAGAAATGAATCAAAGTTAGTATTTACTCGTGGGGAAAGTGGGTCTAGAGCCCGATGTGAGACCGAGTTTGAACAAAGGTTGACACTCAATACTTTATCTTGAGATTAAAAAGACAAGACAAGAAAACTAGTGAATAAAGCCGTTTTATTTCAGTTATTAAACACAATAAACTAGACAACAATACAATTGCAAAAATAGTATTGCAAAATTATGTAATATTGCGTGGTTAGGTATAATATTATTTTGTAACAAAAAAAGGTATGTCACAAGTGTGGGAGTAGCTTAAAGTGAAAAGTTTCTATGATTTCCCATAGTGACTGTCACTCCGGTTCATCATCAGATGTGTGTGCTCCTCGTGCATCCTTGTTAAAACTCCACCTGTTTCGAAGTAGAAGGCCTTGCATCCTCTCTTGGTGCACCTCCATCTAACGCCTAAACTCTCTATCTGTTGGTAGTACTTCGCATTCTTATATATCATACCGTGCTTCCCTCTTGTGGTTATGAAAGAAACTGTCTTTGTTTCTTCTATGTTTTATATCACAGTCTAAATTTCATTTGTCGGATCAAGAATCATTCAATAAAAAAGTCAGTTAATTATAAAGAGGTAATTATGTATTTAAAAGTTAAACTATAACTATCGACCGGACTACAATTTTGCATTCCTACCTAGGAAAAAATTGATCGGAGAGAATTTAATTTAATTCATTCATGAAAATACTCACTTACATAATTATTTCTAAACATTCCTCTTAGTTTGTTTCTTTCTTAGTGATATTAATTTGAGCATAGTCAATAATATTTGTCTATGTATCATTTATCATTTTTTGAAGAGTTTTTCGCGATGCGTATGATCTCCATAGACTCCAACAATCGTTTCCCCGTAAGTCCTAATTCTGGCTGGACAGTGTCGACTCTTAGTCATGGAGCAGTACCATCGGTATCTCTTATCCTCCAACGATTTCGTGGCTACATCAGAAAAAAATGTATTATCTCCATAACGCAGCATGTAGTTCCCACGCGTAGATCGAATAAATTCAACTTTTTCTGAAAAAGAAATGAAATTTTCATAAAAAAACGTCCAAACAATTTATTAATCTAATGGCAATCATAATCAGTGTGTGAATAAAAAGGAAAACGGATAACGAAATTATTGTTCTGCAGTTACACATTAAATAGTTGACTTTACCTGTTTAAGCAATGATTTAAGAATCAAGGTACAACATAAAAATAATCACACCTTTATTTAATTTCATGAAACATTGGATATGCATGTTAAAACTTTACAAAACAACTCGCTGACTTGTAGGAGTTACACCAATAGCTGTAGGATCTAATGCGTAACGTGAAGTTCCCCCCTCTTTGTTGGCAACTAAACTGCACCGCGAAAATCTTGAGCCATATTTCGAGGAGTAAACTGATGAATTAAAACTTCCAACCACTGATAAATAATAGGTTTCTTTACTTCTTCAATTACTATAAACGATTTTTCTCAGAACAAAAATAGTTGATGAAATATCATATCGTCGTTTCAATCGTCATCAAATAAAAGCATTTTATAAACTGACTAATATTAAAATACAGAATACAGTGCAAAGCGTAATTCTTGACTGGCAGTAAAACCCAAACCACCACTTTGTCACCTTGAAGGTACAATTCTGAGAGCCATCATATCCGTACACCGTGGAGGCAAGGCCCCACTCGCTATGATAGATCGCAACAACATTACTTGTTTTATGCGACTCTATGAAAACGCTTTCTAAATATTGACATTGCTGCCTGTTGCCGTTTTAATAGTTACATATAAACCAGTCGTGTCCTTCCGATGTCGTTGCAATAATCAGTCGTCATTGGGCGGCTCAGCCGTTACGGTTGCCTTCTGAATTGTATCCTAATGATTGTGACGGCACAATAACTGTCACCTCACATACGCACAAATTCTCCGTGTCGCAAATAAAACTGTGGAGGCTTATTAGTGTGTTCTCCTTAAAGTGTAACCTCTTTGGTCTCACGGTCAATAGTAGTTTTAAATAAAACAAGGGAGCAAATAGAATTCAACATATTAATTATTTAAATGCTTTTTTTTAAACAAAGCACTACGACTAGTTTGAATGTGTTTTTATTCATTTTGAAATTACGTACTAAATTATTAAATACTTCATGTGTAAAATAAATTATGAACAAAATGATTAAATACAAAAACTTAAGATTACCGTTAGTCACAACAAACTTTCGCTTTCATTGTATTTTGCCAATCTGTGGGGTCATATGTGTGTTCTACTGTGCAGCCTATGACCTCTTTGTTGTACATCTTCACTCGAACTTGGCACTTCTTGCTGATCCTTTTCGAGCAATACCAGGTGCGATGACCGAAGAAATTGACGCGATTTGTGGAGTAGGTGTGGTGACCGATTTTGAGCAAGTAGCTTCCAGTAGGCAGAGGGATCAGCTTGTGATCTGAAACAATACTAACATTAAGAGGACGAGAGAGTTACACTGTTTGTTTGATTTATAGATATGGTAGGTATAATTTATTCAAACACGTTTATAAGTACTGGTTAAAGTGTTTTTGACATCAAAAATACAATTATTATTATACTTTCAGGAAAAAGAGAGAAGAAACAGCTGTTAGGCATTCCGTCGTTAGAAAAATTAAAAACAAATAACGATACCACTTCCATTTTTATTTTAAAATTAACAGATATAAATTTACAGTAATATTCTTTAATGAAATTCTTAAAATGATTAATTGAACATAATTATTTTAGTTACCTATTTCTTTTCTTAATTATGTAAACGGGGTTAATTCAAAACATTTTCTTGAGCGTCGTATATAAAGTACCCATGGTAATCCTACGACAACTTAACACATAATATCCTAATGTCAAAAACATCATCACTTTCATTTTCACAATTTCTATTATCACGTGAATTGAGTTGGTGAGCTCAAGAACCCTTCTAAATATTTTCGATCTATATAATCCTTTCACAGTTATTTTGCCTCTGATAGCTGCAGTCTAGTAAACAATCGTATTCATATCACTATATTTTGACTGATTTGTCAGTGATACCAACTTAACAACAACCTTATTGCTACGAGCATATAGACCACTATATTTTTTACAGCAATGAAAGGGCGGAGGTAAATTAAGGACAGGTTCCTCAGAATCGACCTATTTTTGATTCAACAGTAAACAGTCAAATATTGTTTGTTTTGATCTAATAAAAATATATGTTGTAGTTTAATAAACATTCTTGATTATTCTACCGTTCAAAACACGATACTTATAGCTTTACTCGATCATAAAAAAAACATTAAAACGTTAAAATTATGACGGTTTTTCAAGTCGTACTTGAAGTAAAGTAAACTTTTAATCCAAAAAACATGTTAAAAATTGGCAATGATGTTTAGAAGAATATTCTACGGTTACTTTGTCTTAAAAAAGTTTTTTAATGTCTTAACAAGTGATTATATAACTAGGCGGCCCGCGCGAGTCGTTTCACCCGGTTAAGCAGGAACAAACTCTCCGAGATTTTGTACTGCGAGTGGTCATTTCAAAAAAATCATATAAAAAAAGCGAGTCGTTTCAGTAGCCCGTCGAGCGTCTCCGAGGCAGGACCTGTGTCGCTTTTGCTGGCTCGCTGCGTTCGCCCGCTAAGCGATCAAAATATACCTGCGTTACATTTTTATTGTGTATCGCATGCAACAGCTAGGTACAGTCAGTAAGTTAAGTCTTTTTAAGAAATTTTCATATTTGTTTGAATTTAAATAAGTTAATTAATTAGAACTGGACACATCAAAATCAACAAATGTAATACAATAATTTGGTACAGTAAATATTAATTATAAACGTAGGTAGGTACTAGCTATATCTTTATATTATACTATAAAACAAAGTCGGGTTTGTTCGAAAACTTATAACTCGAGAACGGCTGGATTGATTTTCATGGTTTTTGATTTGTTGTATTTATCTCCGTGTTGCCAGTTTTTTTTTTATTTTGTTGACTTATTTACATATTTAAGATAAAACATTTTTTTTTAAATTATACTTCCTTTGCATTTTATGCTTTACTCTTTATTTTAGTTCTGTTGTCATGGGTGTCGTTTCCGTGGTTTTTGAGGTCGCTGATAAGGAAACTGTGGTTAAAATGAAAATCCAAGATGGAGCCGACAAAAATTTTCGATTTTTTCGTCATGGGTGTCATTTTCATGGTTTTCGGGGTCGCTGATAACGAAAATGAGGTCAAAATGAAAAGCCAAGATGGCACCGTTGAGAATTTTTGGTGTTTTGAATGAAAATTCGATTGCACCAATAATTTTTTTTGTTTTCTTCGTCATGGGTATCATTTTCATGATTTTCGAGGTCACTTATAACAAAATAAGGTCAAAATAAACAGAAAAAAACTAAAAAAATACAAAAAACAATCAATTCTCATTTTTTCTCTTCGGCTTCCCCTGATTTAATTTTCACCCTTCGCCACTACCCACCACCTATCTACCACCGACCTTCCACCTACCTACCACCGACCTTCCACCTACCACCTACCTACTACCTACCTACCACCTACCTACCACCTACCTAACATCTACCTACCATCTATCTACCACCTACCTACCACCTACCTACCACCTACCTACCACCTACCTACTACCTACCTACCACCTACCTACCACCTACCTACCACCTACCTACCACCTACCTACCACCTACCTTCCACCTACCTACCACCCACCTACCCCCCACCGCTCAGCGGGATCAGCGAGTTCATTTCAAATGAGCGTCCGCAGGACTTGCCACGCGCGTAGGTTTATTAACGCTAAATGCCTACTGCGCTCGAATATCCTGGCCTTAATTCTCTTAGAATACACATGCATAGATAATTTTACATGCCGTCGCTTTGTACGGGGTGATGTCCATTGCAATGTCACAAGTAAAAATTTTGTTAAATCGGTACGAACAAGTTGCGTACCAACTGCAGATACTGAAAAAGTGGGCGCCGATACTTACTGCAATATATTATCTGGCAGAGTCTAGTTACACAATTTGTCCGTATCGGTTTAACTGAAACTAAAAGACGCAACTTTACACAGCGTGTGTCTAATTATAGTGGTTATGTTTACCAGTATACTGTACGGTTACGTTGTCGTAGGTGACCAGAGAGACCTCACAAGCAGTTCGCTTCCTGTGCTTGCAATACCATCGCACGCGCGGCCCGTTATTCGTTTTACAGTAAAACACGAACCCATCCCGTACTAAACTCCATTTGGTTCCTGAAAAGGCTGAAAATGAAGGTAAACATTAGGTCCTATACGTAAGTATAGATTGTGACGGAATCGTGGAAGTAGTCATTTTTTTTAAAAAGTGCGACAAGGTGGTTTTGAGAATTAAATTCATAGAATATTTAATTCATAATTTATTAAGTCAAAATTAAAACTACTCATAGACAATGCTCAGGCTTAAGATTAATAGTTACACTTATGTCCGTTCTCACTAAAACCTAGGAGACACGTAAATTAATGAGATTTTCAACTCTCGGCTGAGCGTCGAATTGAAACTACAATAGTGCGCTTGTCATATTATTTGTTAAAAGTGTCGCTTAGTGTAAGTGAAAATTAATACTCTTTCTCTATCCAGAGAATGAGTTATGTGCTTAAACCTAGAGATTTAATATTACATGCAAATATGATTTGCATTTTATTTTAAACCTATGAGTATACTTAATTGTTTATCGTTATATTAGCAAATGATTGAATAAGAAATAAAGTATACTTTGTAATTGAAAAATAACGCAAACATTTGGACTAAAGTTCGTTACTATATTTCGTCGTCACCGCACTATATTTTCAACGACGCACTTAGCTTGTCTGGCACACTGGTATGTAAACTACTAGCAAACCGTGCCGATGCCAGTCGTAGTCATTGTATTTAATTTTACAGTTTGATGCACATAGATAGCTCTACCCAATTCTAATATACTTCCCCCCAACTATGCGATAATTAGTAGGTGGATGTGTGTGTTCATAATGCCCAAATTCAATAACATTTTGGCGGTTAAACACTAGTCTTGCCTTGCAGCCTTTACCACAGTGTGAGGAGCACCGCCAATGGTCTGTCCCTTTCGTTTGATATTTCTTGTAATGGCAATACGTGTAGTGGTTTAGCAGAATCAATTGTTTTCCTGAGCGCGATTGTACAAAGGTGTATTCTGAAAGCATTAATAAAATATTAGAAATCCACATTATTGGTCATAGCAATACTTTACTTTAATCTAAACTGCACACGACGTGAAATCACTGCTATCACAAGCCCCGATGGCTTGTGAAAGCAGTGACTTCTCGTCGAACAATTTTTTTTCTGTGGTGAATAGAATCATACTTCTAACAAAAATCTGGTAAATAACTTCTGTTTCTTAAAAGTGATTTATTTCTCAAACTATTATTCAGATATATAAAAAGAGGTAAAACCGTTTCGCAGCTTGATGTTGTGAACACGTGTAAAGATCATAAGATTTGTCCAAGAATAGCATCCACTTTGGAAAAACTGGTATGCTTGTATTATGGAATAAAATATTGGTTTTAAAAACTTAAACAACAATCAACACGGTGTATAGCATAATAAGAATAATTGACGAAACAGTAAAACTTATTTAAAACGGGCACATTTCATGACAATTTAACATACTTTCCGTTGAGAATTAAATGCCGTGGTAGTGGATGACTATGACGACTGTTCACAGAAAAGATGTTCTTATGACTGTCAAGAACCAGTCTTGCTTTGCATTTCTTACTGTTGTGCGTTGGACACCTCCAGGTTTGACAACCTTTCTCACTCGAACGGTGAAAACTAAAATTGTAACCTTTGTACAGTAAATATTCCTTGCCCGATTGGGTTTTCATTAATCTGTATTCTTAAAAAAAAGTGAAAACAACAATACATAATGTATACTTGTGACAGTCGGGTGAGGTGACCTACGGAAAATATTAAATATTAATTTTTAGTTCTATTGAAAGTCGTTGTAGGAATATGAAACGCTTTGTAAGCGATCACCACGTTTGTCTCGGGCCTCTGGTTACTGACTGATACAATAAAACAAAAGACATTCAAATAGTATTTTTTTAGGATTTCTGATACTACTACTAAACGTACTCAGTAAGTTTTAGGCCGGACCTCCTCTCGATGAGTGGCGATGGGTCATAGGGTTGTATATGTCAGCGCAGGTTGGCAGATGTCACACGTTTTCGATTTTTTGGTGTTGGGAAAAATGCCCTCATTTTTCCTTAAACATTTTAAGAGCAGAGGTAAAGTTAGAAATCATTTAATTTTCTAAATAACAATAGAAATACTTAATTTAATTCTCATCATTTACTCTCTTAAGGGTCAGTAATAGGAAATAGTGTTATGGCATTGTCATAAGTTTATATATAAAACTTAAAATAGTAACCACGAAAAAAAAGGTCTGGGTAGTTTAAGAGTTTCACCGGGGTCTACAAAAATCGGATTGAGGATAAACCGGGCTGGAATTGTTAAAAAAAATATTGAAAATCACTAAAAACGCGCAAAAAGCACTGCCGTATTGTGTTAACTTTGGCGTAAATAAGCAGACACCTAATTCATATTATACATAAATAAATAGAACAAAGAACAGTGAACCGTTTGCATTTTTCTGTTTTTAAAAACATTGTTTTTGTTTTGCGTAAAAAATTCGGAAGATAACCGAATTTTTAGGCCCAAAATCTCCATACATTTTACTATGGCCGCGTATTTTATCCGGCCTAGGTTCGAGATCGAATTGCAGAGTTCAGTCGTCCGCTGGATTTCGATGTGAGAGCACGTCGCTTTTTAGCAAAAAAATACGCGGCAAATAGTGGCGTGTACGCACACAAGACACCCCGCACAGTGGTTGGAAATCAGGAATTGAAAACAAATGATGTTAAGCACAATTTTGTTTAAAATTGAATACTTGTGATCAATAACGTATTTATTTGGATAAGGATTAATATCATGTTTATTTTTACACCTTCGGAAATAATGCATTATTTTAGAACAAATTTGATTGCCATAAAAAGGGTTATATTGAGTCATCCTTCATATGCTGTCGCGGACTTTTTTTAGAACTTTTTAAGGGGAACAATTCCGTCATATATTATTTTGGCGTAACTTTAACCGTTTACGCAGCGCACGCAACAGAAGCTCTCAAAAGGAATATTTTTTTCCCGATTTTCTAACAATTTTCATTTCTGCTCCGCTCCTATTAGTCGTAGCGTGATGTTATATAGCTTAAAGCGATAAATGGACTATCCATCACAAAAATAATTTTTCAATTCCAACTAGTAGTTCCTGAGATTAGCGCCTTCAACCAAACAAAAAAAAAATTTCAGTTTAGATAAAAATATATTTCAAAATATTATTGTGTTAGGTACGCGCTTACTGCCCCGCTTGAACACTATGCGATCATAGATGTGTGTGTGAGTGGGGCGACCGCTTCTATCGCTGTGTGAGTAGCGCTTCAATACCTAATTTTCTCTCGCGCCCGCCGCGTAATGGACCCTTAATACACTAGTGATATATACAATGAATTTAACATTAATAATAGGTTCTGGTGTCAGTTATACAAATACTATAGTTAATTTAATACTATGTTATTCTATAGTAAAACCTAATATTTTATTAATCCGTCTTCCTTTGCGTATAATTATAAAATGTAGGCCGTGCATGTGTATGCTCATACGCCCCTGTTAAAATGGTAGTATTGTTACTATCCATCAATAATGTAGCTTTACAGCATTTGCTTTTCATAGACGAACACCTCCAGCGGTTCAGCCCAGGCTTCGATTGATGAGTATTGTAATATGTGAACCCATCGAGTAGTACTAACCAGGTCCCTTTTTGAGATTTGACGAACTTGAAAGCTGAAAGAGATTATAATATTACCATCTTTTCTTTACCGTATCAAGCTGCTAAACTATCGGCCAATGGAAAGCCCCTTGCTTGCCGGAGCTCTTAACACGAGCACGTCCACGACGCTACTCACAGTAACGTGTTACAAACCCAGATCAGCGATATTAGTAACCTTAACGTGCTATTAGTGATGTGGTACTAGCGGTCCAGTGGCGGTTCTTACAGGACCTAACCGATACTTCTAATTGAGTTTCAGTTGAATTGAAAGAAACAAAAAATGGGCAATAAATAAGAATATTATCTATTCGTGTGTACCTTTGAGAACAAGTAATGTTGAAACCTATCGTCAGACAGCTCTTTCTTCGGCTAATATTAGGCTTACCTTACACATATTTATTTAAACATTTGTTTTAATTAAAAATGACGACACGGTTGGCGCTGTGGCTGAGCAATTGGCTGCTGCGTTGCATGTCGCGGGTTCGATCCCCGCAAGGATATTTGTATGTTCTACAGGTAGTTGTTCCGGGTCTGGCTGTTTGTGTATGTGAATTTTAAATGTTTGTAAACGCACCCACGATACAGGAGAAATTCATAGTGTGGGGCAACGTTTTTATTAAAAAAAGAAAAGAAAAGAAAGAAAGAAAAAAATGAAAACGTGTTTACAAAGTAAAAGTTTTATTGGTGTATAAACATGATTTAGTTTTAACTAAATACATAAAATCAAAGCAATCAATTGGGTATGATCTCACGCGAACGGTTTGGGACGTAGCCCAAGTAGCGTAGTAGTGGATTTCAGGATAACACTCAAAATCGAATAGCACGGATAAAAGCTTGGATTCGTTTCTCGCACTACTTCTTAATAGGCCTGTGTTAGTCCCGCTTCAACAAACATAAACAATGAACGTGAATGTGCTAATTTGTTTAATTTCCCCTGTTCTTCTTCGGAGGTATTTGTTTCATTGCTGCCGCACGTTTCCTTGCTTTTCTGGGACTTTTTGTTAAATCTTTTACAATTTTTGACGCATCTACTTTGCCCGTCTCCACTAGTTTCATCTGTTGCAAACGTATATTCATCTGTGTCAGATAATCTAAGTTCTTTAGTTTTACGTCTTTTCTTCTTTCTAAGAACGACTTTTGAGGTCGACCGGGACTTTCTCCTACAACAAAAAGACAATAATTGTACTCAAACAAATACTTTACATTTAGGTCATTACTACCTTTAAAATTAAAATTTAAGTTATAAACTACGTAATGTACGGAGAAACAAAATGCTTCAAAGCACGACAAAACAATAGAGGTAATAAAATTTGGGGATCACCTACCTGCTTTCGGTAACGCAATGCATCCTTTAAGCCACTCGGCATTATTTTCTAGGAATCTGGCCTTTGTACTGCGAGCAGCTAACCATTTTTGTTTAAATTGATGTGTGATGATCGATAGTTTTTGCTTTACATCAGCAATATTTTGGTCATTTTCTGCATATTTATTAAGCACTTCCCGCCCCATAAATTGCAACGTTTCATTAAAAGTTGAGGTATTTGAGCGTTCCATTATATTAAACAAATCATTTCGAGTCATAACTCTCATTCCAGAAGAGCCTATAAAACAATAAACAAAATATAAGTAAAACTTCATTTGCTGTGTATTGAACGTGCCTACGGAAAAAAATCACCAAAATAGAGGGGTACTTTGGAGTGGCTGTTTTGAGCTTAATTATATCTTAAAAGGTCTACTCTATAACCAACCGTTACAATTTTGGCTTAGAATTGATGAGAAATATATTAAAACTTCCTTTGATCTTCCAAATGTGTTTTTTATAGTAGTTTCTTGGTGTTTACTTCTCAAGGATATAAATGAAGAAAGGCTTTAGATTAGTTGTTAAAAGTAAGTGCAAATAAAATACATACCTGGTTGTGCACAATCCATAGTGAAAACCAACACAAAATCGTTCAGTCACAAGATGGCAAATATTTGAAAATAACGAAATCTGAGCGCATCGAACAATCACACGAACACTTTTGGCGAACGGTAACTTCCGACTGAGCCCACGGCGTGCTTGAAGGGGCTAGCGCTTTGTTTTATTGCTATTGTTTGGAGAAGTTATCCTTATTTTTGGAAACAATGGCTTTTCTGTGGTGTCTAGAATCACATTTCTATCACCAATCTGGTGTCAGTCAATCAGTTAACTTCTGATTTTTAAAAAGTCATTTTAGTCATAAACAGTGATAAAATAGTTTTATAGCTTGATTTCGTGAACACGTCGTATCACATCCACCTTGGGGAAACTGGTATGCTCAGATTAAGGAAAGTTGGTTTTAACTTAAATAAAAATCATCACGGTGTATATTGTACTTAGAATAATATTGACAAAAAAGTAAAACTTATTTAAAATGTGCATATTTTATAACAATTTAACAACACAGTAAAATTCCTTGCCTGATGTGATTTTTATTAATTTGTATTCTGAAACAAAAACGAAAGCAAGAATACAATATCACATTTGTGATAGTCGGACAAAGTAAGCTACGAGTAAGTTTGTAGAATTACGAAACCTTTGTAGCGATCACCACGTTTGTCTCGGGCTTCTGGTTACTGACTTATGCAATAAAACAAAAGACATTCAAATAGTTTTTATTTTTAAACTGTATAATAAGTTCTCTGGGAATGGACAGAGGCCATAATCGAAGCGTGTCCAGTAAAAGATGGCAGATATCATATTTCTTCGAAATTTTGTTGCTGGCATAAATGTCTTTCTTTTTCATTTTTTTATCATTTTAAGGGCAATGGTAGGTTGGCCCTGGAACACAACGTGGCCCTGGAACACAAAGGGCAAAGAAGGAACATGGATGGGTTTAGTCAGTACAAGTGTGACACTCCCTTTCGCTCCGCCCAGAGCGGTCATTTGATGATTTCCCATCCGAAAAAAAAAGAAGGACAATGGTGAAGCAAACTTTTAATTTCCCAAAATAATAATAGAAATACCTAATTGAATTGAAATCATTTACTCGCGGTGGTACAATCAATTAAATATTAATAATAGATTCTGGTGCCAATTATTCAAATACAATTATTTTTCTTTGATTATAATTAACAGACATAGGTGGTGAATGTGTATGTTAATATTTCCCTGTTATAATGGTAGTATTGTTACTATCCAGCAATAATGATGCTTTATAGTTTTTGCTTTTCATAGACGAACACCTCCAACGGTTGTTAAACCCAGGCTTGGATTGATGAGTATTGTAATACTATAAAGTGATTTTAAACAATTACTGTATAAAAAATTTGATTGAATGTTGCGCAATTGATGTGTGTATATATAGGGTCCCAAATTCCGACTTAAACACTTTCTATGACAAATTGGAAAATATTCTTTATCTAGTATGCATTCAACGTAATAAAAAGGTTATCGTTTGTGGGGACTTTAACATAAATACATTAAAAATAAATAAACAGACCCTAGATTTTGAATACATTCTTTTAAATTTTAATTTACAATTGCAATTCTCTCAACCCACTAGAATAAGTAGTGGGACATGTTTGGATAATTTCGCGCACAATATCAGAGGTTGTAAGGGGGAAATTATAGAATTTGGACTGTCAGACCACACCACACAGGTTTTAAGATGCCCGGTAAAAAAAATATGTGCTATTAAGTCATGGCGTGTTAGACGAAGGAACTATTGCCTAGAATATTTAGATAAATTTAAAAATTGTGTAAAAAGTCTCTCATTCTCAGACATCTACAGTACTTCGGACCCTAATGAGGCTTATATCTATTTTTTGGATCTATTTCAATGCTTTTATGACCTCTGTTTTCCCTACGAAACTATTACCAAGTCATTAACAAAAAAATCTAAATGGATCTCAAAGGGAATAAAAAAATGCAGTAAAAGGAAACGTATGCTTCTGTGGCAATATAGAGCTAATCCCACTATCAAGAATAAAAATGCATTCAAAACATATTCACGTAGACTTAAAAAAATTATATCTTTAACCCAAAAATCTCAAAATAATTATTTTATCAAAACGTCACAAAATAAATCCAAAGCGACATGGACCGTAATTAACAAGAATAAAACCTACTTTCCTAAAGAACCTATAACTAAAATAAAAACTGACACAAAGATCGTCACGAATCCCACTGAAATAGCAAACTCCTTCAACGAATATTTTATTAACCAAGTCTCTACTCATAGCATAGCAGTCTCGACTCATAGCATAACACAAGAAATCCCCATTCATTCAAACACTTTGAACTCTTTATTTATGGAACCAACTTTGCCGCATGACATCATGAATCATATCAGGTCTCCTAGAGATACAAACAGTGTAGGCAGTGATGGAATATGCACAAAAGTCATAAAAAACTGTCTCTCAATACATAGCCCCACATCTAAGTTACATAATTAATTTAAGTATTGAGAGTGGTATCTTCCCGGAGAATCTCAAAACCTCCATAGTTACCCCACTATATAAAAAGCAAGACAAATGTCTAATGAAAAATTACAGACCTATTGCTTTGATAACCATATTTGCAAAAGTATTTGAAAAGTTCATATATAAAACACTTTATACTTACCTAGAGAAATCAAACATTCTAATTGATGAACAGAAAGGATTTCGCAAGAACAGGACAACTAACATGGCTATCCATGATCTGATACGCCCTATCTTACCAAATGTAGACGAAAGAAATTCCGTATGTGCTATATATATGGACCTTACAAAGGCTTTTGACTACGTAGATTCTTAAATACTATTAAATAAATTAGAGAAATATGGTATAAGAGGCAACATACTGAATCTTATTGAATCTTACTTACACAACAGAAAGCAGATTTTAGAAATAACACGTATTTGCCCACGCACTGGTTACGAAAGAAGATACAGATCTAATTGTATGGTTATTAAATACGGAGTCCCACAAGGTAGTGTGTTAGGACCTCCACTATTCTTAACTTATATAAATGATCTGCCTAGAGAAATAAAGCATCCGATGGTATTATTTGCTGACGACTGCACGGTAGTAGTAAAATGTGACGATCCTAATACATACGAAGCAGAGATAAATTTGACATTAAATAAGATAATTACTTGGCTAAATAATAATAATCTTGTCATAAATCTAGAAAAAACTAAAATAATGCACTTTTATCAAAAGATTCCTAATATATGTATATCTTGACATTAACTACTTAGGCACTAAAATAGAGTCGGTAACTATGACAAGATTCCTTGGTGTTGTTATAGATAATAACTTGACCTGGAAACCTCAAACGGAAGATATTTGTAAAAAAATCAATAAATTTGCATATGCCCTCTATAAACTGGCTAAAATTGTTAGCCTAGAATCTCTTTTAATGGCTTACCATGGCTATGTTGCATCCACACTAAGATTTGGCATAATATATTGGGGTAATTCAGTAAATAAGGACTATGTCTTCAAAGCCCAAAAAAGATGCATCAGAGCTATGTGTGGCTTACAAAGTACCGACAGTTGTCAACCTCTATTTAAAAGTCTCAAAATCTTAACCTTGCCTTCTCTGTATATTTATGAGGTAAATATATTTGTTAAGACAAACATGCACCTGTATGAAATAGCTTTTAAAAGTCAATATAGGAAACTACGAGACAGAAATAAGTTAGAGCTTAAAGTACCAAATGCAGGCACGGCTTTAATGAGGAAAAGCTTTTTTTGTATGGCCCAAAGAATATTTAATAAGTTACCTTGCTCAATAAAAAATCTAGATTTAGTAAATTTTTAAGCGTAAATTATGTACTATTTTAATACAGAAATGTTACTACTCTCTCAACGACTACTTTGATGACATCTCTTTGACATAAAATATTTGTATGCTCGTAACATGACAATAAAAGCATGACGACTATCACAGTTCTGTGGACAATATCAATTTAGACATTTTTCTTAGCAGTATCTTATTGACATCACAACCATTTATTATTGACATAATCGTATTTCATTAAAGATTGACATTACCTGACATTACCTAATGCATTTTATTAAAATTGATATTGATATTACGAATTAAATTTTACCTCTTTATAATACTAGTACCTATAGATTAATTTACCTAATTGGCAAAAGCCTCCTTTAAATATATATTTGTACGCCAAATGGCAAAACATAGAGAAACTATATTATGTAAAACAATTATTGTAACATCTTGCACACTGTTGTAACCTATGTTTACAAATAAAGACGATTGATTGATTGAATACGTGAACCCATCGAGCAGTACTAACCAGGTCCCCTTTTGTGATTTGACGACCTTGAAAGCTGAAAGAGATTAAAATATTACCACCTTTTCTTTACCGTATCAAGCTGCTAAACTATCGGCCAATGGAAAGCCCCTTGCTTGCCGGAGCTCTTAACACGAGCACGTCCACGACGCTACTCACAGCAACGTGTTACAAACCTCCTCGTTTAACATAGGTATTTTTTAGCTAAAAATCTTCACTATGAAATAAATCAAAACATGGGATTACACAAAGTGGCACTTTACACGCTGAGCACTGTATCCTCGACCTCTTGTTTCGAGTTTTAGAGCTGCACACCCGACAGCGTCGCCACGAGCTCAGCTGTTCATGGCGGTGGTTGCCCACATTAACCAGTCGGATCTCATCAGCGACTCCCACTTCCTTCAGCCGGTTTGTTGACGATGTTGACCGGGTCTTTGAACGTCGTGACTGGGTCTCCAAGTTGTTCGGTACAAATTCCTTATGTCGTTTTAACTGTGTATCCCGTGGTGAACTGATGAACACGATTTCTGAAAAAAGTGGTGTTTCTACTTGTCCATTAAACTCCCCAGTAACTTGTCGCTGTATGTTTGGATAAAAGAACTTAATTGCACTATCAGTATACGATAATAAGGCTGCCATCAGACGGACTGCATCGCAGCAACCGCGCGCAGTCCGTCTGATGGCAGCCTTATTACGGATAATATTTCGTACCCTATCTTGGTGTTAATTGGGTTATCAAATAAAAAAAATGCATTTAGAATTAAGGATAATGTCAAATAATAATATTATCTCATAAAAAGAAAAGAGATTTTTGTTGATTAGGATAAGTGTGTGTCCAAGCATACTATAAAAAACATATTATACATTAATATTATAGACACCAAAATATATACACATTTCAATAAAATCATAAAATAATATTGATCATTACTTTGTTTTTCAAAATAATATTTTAATGTAATATGAACATTTTGAAAAACTCACATGCTTTTAAAATATTCACCTTTATGAAAAATATATTTCGGAGGTGCATGATTGTGGTTATCTTGTACGAATAAAATGTTTCCGTCTAAATCTAATACTAATTTAGCTGTGCAGTTTCTGTGAGCACAGGCTGAGCATCTCCAATGATGAAGACCTTTGTTCTGGACGAGGCGCCCGCGACAGAATGTGTAGTCATTGTACATGATGAGCTTCATGACGCCTTCTACTGACTTAATAACTTGGTAACCTGAAACTGATGTGTAATGTTATTTGAAATGGAGACTGTAGGATCATTAGATACTTATTGTTAGAGATTCCACGATGTGTTTTAGAAAAGAGTTTTTAATGTTAAATGTAAGAACTAGTCACAAATAGTTATAATTTTGGAAGAGGATACAATGAAAGAGTAAAGTCTTGAATTTATAATTTTAAAAGCACAGACAACAAGGCACTATCAGTCAAATTGTGACCACCGAAGTGGGGTTAACTGTACGGTCCGTAACGAAAGTCGATTACACTGATAATTTTAATCATTAAAATAAGACACTAAGTTAAAGGAAAATCTGGAGACTGTATTACTGCAACAAGATTACTTGACACCTGCTTGTAAATTTATAACTTCTTTTTAAAAGAATTTAGACATCCGATTGATGAATTGAGAATTTTAAGACATAACTTGTCGAACTCTACTACATTACTTATGTTGGTCCCTTGAAATCCTTACGTTTTTAGCATAAGAATTATTTCCAAGTAATCTTAACCTTAATTTAATTAACGTCACCTTAACTAACTAGCTGAAATAAAGGTTTTTCGAAACCGAGAGTTTGTAGAGACAAAATTATTTTAATTTAATATATATCCCATTGCGAATAATAAACTGGGGTGCTGGATGGTTGTGATCATGATTTGCCACCTTGATTGAATTATCATCAAATAATATGACTGTCTGCATCTTTTGCTCTGCATCGATGAGCGTCGCTCTCGCGTATTTTGGTTGTTGACAGAAAGTGAAGCCGTAGGCCAGGAGTAACCGGGAACCGTGACTTGCATTTATAAACTGGTAGAATCCTGGGCAAAAAACAATTTATTTAATCTTATGGCAACTTAAGACTAAGATAAGATAAGATAAAGATTTATTTCTCACCACAATACATAGGTACATCATTAGGTTTCGTGAACAATACATACGTTTTTTATACTGTGGGAGACTGGTGCCTAAGCTAGACGAAAAGCCTGTATTTCAGGACACCAGGTCTCCACCCCAACGGAAGCACTTTTAAACAGAATTATGCACTCGTACACAAATTAATGTAGTATGTAATATTGAGCAAGAAAAAAAAAAATAAAGGATAAAAATATAAATTAAATTACAACAATGGCGACAACTAATTATTCAATCAGGGGTTAGTACGTGGGTGTATGTGTATGTGAGTGTGTGTGTAAATGAAGGGTGTGTGTTTGTGGTGGGTGTATGTATGTGGCGGGTGTGTGTGCGTGTGAATAAGGAAAGGGGAAAATTGTTTAAATATGGATGCACAGAATTGTGAATATATTGAATTCTTCGACAAGCAAGTTATTTCGGGGCAGCTAAAAGTTTTTCCGTAGCGTCATAACTTAACTCCAGAAGCCAGCTCGTAATTTTCGATTTACACTTAGTTTTGGCAAGATCATAGATCGGGAGCGTTCTATTTATTTTATTATAGAGAAAGCGACCCAGATAACAGAAGAAACGTTTCGAGAACATGGTAGTTAGTCGTTTACCATGGCGATCTACTGGGTCAAAACGTCTTTTACTTAAAAGTGAGGAGTTGAAGACAAGGAGTCCATGTTGTTTCAGGGCTGTTTGTAAAACAAAGAGTTGACGCACAGTTAGGACATTAGCCTCTTTGTATAAGACTGCTGTGGGATATCTAAATGGTAGAAAGGAAGATACCTTCAAAATAGCTCTCTGCGCTCTTTCCAGTTGCAAGATTGTGTATTTAGGTGCACCACCCCAGGACGTTATACAGTAAGTTATTAGAGACTGGGCGAGGGCAAAGTAGATCGATTTCATCAGCTTGAGGTCGGCTACATGTCTTAGGGTCTTAAAAACAAATATTAATTTACGTAGTCTATTGCTGAGGGTGTTGATTTGTTCATTAAATCTCAAGTTGCAATCTATTATAATTCCTAGGTATTTTATACTAGTTTCTATTTGTAGGCGGGTGCAGTCACAAGTGTTTGCGTGTTGATTCGAGCAGGAATGGGCTGTTATTGAATATAATGGTGTCGTTTGCGATACGTGTGTATTGGACTTTAGGGAAAAGGCAATATATTTTGTTTTATCTGTGTTTAGTGTAAGTACATTGCTATGAAGCCACCTCATCACATAATCAAAACCTGTCTGAGCATGCATATAAACTTCATGCCATGAATTTGCGCTAAAGAGAAGAGCAGTGTCATCTGCAAAAGTGATAATTTTGCCATTGGGGACAGTGAGCATACCCAGCTCGTTAATGTATCTGAGAAAGAGAGTCGGACCGAGTTCGCTACCTTGTGGCACACCATAGGTGACGGTGCGCTCTTCACTGATGATGTCATCTATCTTAACGAACTGTGTACGCTCACTCAGGTAGTCCTCAAAAAGTTTGAGTTGAACCCCCCTTATGCCTAATCTTTCCATTTTGTGAATGAGCATGGGTACAGAAACAGTGTCAAACGCTTTGGCAAGGTCTAGAAAGATACCCAGGACCTTCTGCCCCCCATCCATGTTTGTGACAACAAAGTTAGTCAGGTCATGAACCGCATCAGACGTTGATCTACCAGCCCGAAAGCCATATTGTGAGTGTGACAGTATGTTAAACTTTTCTAAGTAGTCAATGAGCCTTCTGTTCATGATCTTCTCTAGAATTTTGGATAAGGCAGGGAGTACAGCAATAGGTCTGTAGTTGTTGACACTGTTTCTGTCCCCACCCTTAAAAATTGGATGAATAATGGATTTTTTGAATGGTTTGGGAAATTGTCCTAGTTTGAGAGCGAGGTTGCAAATATATGTAAGTGGTGGTACAATTGTAGCCATGTGCTTTTTTATTAGGCCATTAGAGATTCTGTCCCATCCCACAGAACAGTCGTTACGTAGGGACAGAATAAGATTAACAACTTCATTTTCGTCCGTAGGTAAAAGTGACATAGAATGTGACAAGCTGCTGTTGATTACCTGCGGTGCTTCAGGAGTTGGTCTAGAGACTATTTGTTCGGCTAGATTTTTACCAATTTCTGCAAAGAATTTGTTAGCCAGGTTAACAGATTGCAGTGGTGTAGCTGACATATTTAATAATTGTGACGGGCTGTCTTTCTTATTAGTACGATTGGATATTGTGTTGATGGCTGCCCAGATTTTTTTAGTATTACTGCCTGCGTTTTTAATTTATTTTTTCTCAAATTCTAGTTTAGTCTTTTTTAGTGTCTTGTTGCAGAAGTTTCTATATCTAGTAAAAGTTATTTTTAAAATTTCGTTGGTAGGTGACTTTTTAGTTTTTTTGTGTAGGTTGTCTCTGTGCCTAATACATCGGAGGAGACCCGGTGTTAACCAAGGTTTTAAGATCTTTTTCCGATTTGATATTTTAACAATTTTTGAGTTAGAATCAATCACCTGTGTTATAAGGCTGATCATCAGTTCTGCAGCTATGTGGGGGTTTTCAGTTCGATAAACTGTTTCAAAGTCAATTTGCTTAATTGCAGCGTCTAGTAGGTCGTAATTGGTTCGGACAGATGTTTTATTTACAGTTATTTTAGGCATTTTTTTGACTAGGAACAGTAAGGTGGTATCATGATCAGTCAATGCAGAGTGGGCAACATAAGTAAACGCCGGTAGCCTAGTTTTTAAAATAAAGTGGTCAAGGCAAGCTTGAAGTCGCGTGGGCAATGTGTGTGCTGGTAATAGGCCATGTGAAGCAAGTAGATTTAGGTAGCTATGTTTGGTTGGGTCAGGACACTGATCACTGATGTTTATGTTTAGATCGCCGGTGATGATTATGTTTTTATAGTTCGCGATACTCAACAGGATCAGATCAAGTGAATTAAGAAAGCTTGTAATATCTTTGTTGGCCGGCCGTCGGTAAATAGCCAATAGGATAGTGCTTACGTCAATTTTTATCAGTAGGCAATTAGCGTCCTCAATCGATGGTTCTTCCACGGACACGTTCAGATTTTTATTGACATAAACAACTACCCCCTCATTTTGTGTCAAATTGTTATCAGTTTTGAAGTAGTTATACCCTTGGAGGTCTGGAATGTAGTTAGTATTAAGAAGCCAGCATTCCGTTAACGTTATTACGTCCCATTCAACCTTTGTTCTAGCGAGAATAGTGTGTAGTCCTGCCATATTTTTTGTGATACTTCTAATATTTTGGTTAAGTATTTTGAGCGAATGATTTTGATTGATGTTGGGTGGGACACAGTTATCTAAATCACAGGTAGATGAGTCAGACACAGAGACAGAATCTATGTTGTATATGTTATTTTGTGTATTATCGAATTTTAGTTAATTTTATCAACATTTGCATTTTTTGTGTATTACTGTATATTAGGCAAGTCATTCTAGTAGTACTGCTAAGGCATGTTGGGACATGGACACATTGTGATACTAGATCAGAATTTAGTGCACAGGCTTTCATTTCATATGAGTGTTGTGCTTTAGGAGCATGAGTAAAAAATGAGAGACATGTGTAGTTTGTATTTTGTATCTGTAAGTAGTAATATTGTAGATGTATATTAGTGTAGGTGTAGTAGTGTAGGTAAATAAGTGGGTTAGTAATTGATTTTTGTACATTTGGAACTAACGATACTAGCATATTGCAGTTAGTAATTGTATTCAAATATTTATGAAAAATTTGTGGGTATTTGTAAAAAAGTAAGGTACTAACAGATTTTAACACAGGTACGTAACTTATTAATAGGTAGAGGAAGAAATTTTTGGCTAATGTGGTACGGCGAGGTAGAATAGGTACTAGTCATTTAGTTTTCACGTGACGTAATTTAGCCAGGTCTTCTTCGGATTTTATGAGCCGGCTGGGCATCCCTTCTTTTTCGCGTACATATACCTTCCCATTAGCAGTCCAACATTGTTGGTACTCACTGCTTTTTATAAACTCCCTGGAGAGATAGTGCAGGCGTTTGGCTGAAGAAGTAAGGGCTTCCGATACGTAGATCGGTTTCTTAGGTCCTGCAGCTTGCAAGTGGGTAGTGTTAAGACGATTAAGTGTATTTTGTTTGTTAAAGTTTTTAGTGGACTGTATAAATTTTTCTTTCAGTGATGCGGATGAGAATTCAACAATGATTGTATCCATTGCCTGTTTTTTGGTTCTTAAACGAAACACATTTTTGACCTCAGATGGCGGCACAGGTTGATTAATAATAGTACCGAGTTCTTTAATTAACGCAGTCAGGGATTCTTTGGTCTCGGGGTTTGAGGTTGGGATATTTTTTATTTCAATTGTTGCAGATTAAGACACCGACATTAAGTAAATAGATACGATTCAACCATCTACCGTATTCAGCTACCATTCTTAATCTCAAACAGTTGACAATCTCCCAAAAAGCCAAAAACATAAGGCTTTCTGCGTTAAGTCTTCGGCAAGTAACTCTTGCTTAAAGCATTTTGATGTCAACATTTGTAATGTTAGGCATGGTTTTAATCAGTGTTTTAAGAACATATCGGGCTCTTTTTCGTGGTTCGCTCTCTTAGATAACAAAAGGTTCAGTGAGTGCATCCTGCTAAAAGAACATCTAAAGCGAGTACCTGAAATAACTCTAGAGAAAGTGGAAGCTATGGAGTGTTAGTAAAACTAGGGAATAAGAATATAGAAGAGTTTCGGAATAAAATAAAATAAACAACGGCAAAGCATACATCAATTTTATTCAACAAAAAAAAATCACACCTTTGTAAGATGGATACAAATCAATACGATTTTTACAACCAAAGAACTGAATTAAAAAAATAATATTGTCGATTACAACCGATTCTACATCGTGGTGGTGAATAGTAAAGTTGTGTTCCAAGTTGTTAAGACTGTTTACGACTATTGTTGCGTTGCAGTTGTTGCTAGAGCGTCCTGTGCACTTGCAGTTGTTGCTAGAGCGGCCTGTGCACTTGCAGTTGTTGCTAGAGCGTCCTGTGCACTTGCAGTTGACAGTTCTTCTGGTAAAAGAGCGGTATGTGAACTCAATATGCAGATTTTCTAAGCTTAAGCTTTATACATAAAAGGCATGAGAAGATCCAAGGATTTGATTGATTTACAACTACAAACTACAAGTTGTGTTCAAAGTTACTAGATACAATTTTTTCGTGACTGTCTTCTTCTTAGTGCATTGCCAGTTCGTAGTTCCTTTTTTAGCAGACTGATGATGATAGCAGTATGTGTAGTTTTTATATAGAACCAACCGCTTGCCCTTCTTTAAATTGATTTACTTAAAATCTGAAATAAAGCAATGTTTATGAAGATGAAAATGAAATGGTTGATGTTTCGGAGTTTCTTGTCTAAATAGTCGAATAGGAATCGCCGATCACTGTAGTTTCAAAAATATTTTCACTGTAAGTGAATATTTTGGGGTATAAAAGTGTTTGTTAAATTAAAACCAAACTACAAAATAAACATCCTTTATCAATCAAGAAATTTCATAACTGGTACAATAATTCGCAAGTTGTACTTGCGAATTGTTGTACCAGTTATGACATCTCATCAGTATGGACTCGACATAATTATTTTCTTTATTAAATTAAACAAAAAACGTTTGCCACTCTTGATCTGAAGACAAAATTTATAGAATGATTAATATAACAGAACAACACGCCTCTATTTCCTCGAAGGTTAAGGCGCAGGTGTACTTAAGTACAGTTCAATTGTGTTAAAATAAAGAATTAACTAAACAAAAAGATTAGGTCATAAGTAGTAGTAAACTTCAACACAACTAACTGCAAAAGTTTTCAAAGTCATTATATAATATTTTTTTTTAATTCTGACCAATTTCACCACCCCGGTAGAAACAAGTGGTTGGGGTGGATGGTTATGGTCTAAGTTACCATCTAAAATTTCACCATGAGCATCAACTTCTATCTTATCCTTGCAGCTTCTTCTGGTTCTTACTGAACATTGCCACTGGACAGTCCCTTTGGTAGAGGACCGATGATTGAAACAATATGATTGTGTATTTTCTATACAGGATTGCCTTGTTTTGAATTAATGTACTAAAATCTGAAATAAAGCATTTTTATCAAATTAATTACATTATTTGATACATGATTTTAAACAAGAAAATACAACAAATCAAGCCAATTATTAATTAATTAGACCACATGTTATAATAAGCTATTATATTATATTTCGCGTTTTTTCAGACACGACATTTATAAAGGAGTTTATAAGGATTAAAGTAAAAATCTTAACCATAAGATCAGAAGATAAGAACATCTAAAATGCAATCACTATTGTAATAAATAAACAAATAAGAGCACATTATCATTCATTTCATCCAGTCAAACTACAAATTATGTTTCCAAAGACTTTATTTCATTCTTATCTAATAAATTCTGACATATTCGCCATTAGAGTTACAAATAAATCGCAGTCGTGGATGGCTATGGTCTAGGTCACCAGATATTATTTCACGACGATCATGAACTGTTTACTTCTACATTTTGCCTTGCAGTGTTTGCTGGTTCTTAATTAACAATACCACTGGATAGTCGCTTTGGCAGAAGCCTGATAATTTGAACAATATGTGTAGTCTCTGTGTAGAATTAACTTCGTGCCCTGCCTCGAATTGACGTACTTGAAATCTGTAATAAAACAATATATTTATCAAGATCAAATTATTTAAGATGGATTATTTAAGACCGGCCAAGTACAATATTCAGCCAACTGAACCATTACGAAACTGCGACTAATATTTAAAGAACTTATATTTTTAACGTTTTATTACTAATCAAATAAAAGTACAATATCAAAATCTTTAACAAGGAAGACAACAAATTATGTTTTAAAAGAAATTTTATTAGAAATTCTGACACAAGGATTAATACAAAATCGGAAATGTATTGGGTAAAACTTAAAGCATCATAAGAACCACAACCTACCCATAGGCTTCGAAGCAAATCAGTTATAAAATTACAAATTATAATAGGTACATTTAGCGCTAAACCAACTTTAAAGATTTTCTGTCAATCACTTGAAAATGACAACAACGGAACGAATAAATAGGATTTGTGGTGTAAGTAGACCTAAACGTAGTTTATTATAGTTTAATTTAACATTACATATACATATTTACTTTTACTTTTATTATAACAATAATTTATTTGTTTTAATATTATGTGACGATCTGATCATGTTCGCGAGGCAACCGTGGCCAAAAATTACACAAAAGAGACAAATTTGGAAGGAGAAAGGGGAGGCCTTTGCCCAGCAGTGGGACACAGCATAGGGTATGAAAAAAAAGCATAATAAATGTTGGGTTACAAATGCAGTGTAGTGTATCGCAAGCCGCTTCCATCAAATCAATAAGTAGGTACATGATTCCAGAGCCCCAGGGAGGTCACACTCTCCAATTGTTATTATCTAGATTCTAATATACTGTCCATTGCTGATGAAAAATTAGGGCGGCGGATGGTTGTGCTGATCTCGCTTACCAGGTACGATCTTACCATTATTATCGACTACTAGTTTCGCCTTACATTTTCTTGTTCTGCTTGCTGAACATTTCCAGTAACTAGTTCGTTTCGTTCGAGAGTAATTGTTTAAGTTGTATGTGTACTCTTTGTACATAATTAATTTGTTACCTCTCTCCGAAGTTATGTACTTGAATTCTGAAATAAAGAAAAGTTATTATTAAGTTCAATAGTACTTTATTTCTTTTTATGAAATATAGCAGAAGACACGAGCAGGAAAAGATTTTACTGAAAAGGAAGTCAAAAAAATTAATCACAAGATGTAAAGCAACATAGAGTTAGCTTCAACAGAACCTAATACAGTTTTCTTTTAAGCACTCGGACAACAAAACTACACATAAAATTAGTTATCATTTTTTAATTGAATTATTTGAACAAGTATGTTCAATTAATTCAATACTTGAAATCTGAAAAAACTAAATAAAATATACCTGTATCTTAGTCTGAAATGTGACTTTGAGCTAATCTAATCACTCATTCAAAGACGCCGAAAATGTCTAAGATTTTATTAGAATAAAAGTACTACACAAAAATAACAACATACTGGCTACACTGGCGGACAAAATTGATGGGCCTTTCATTAGGCACTGGGCAGCTAGGCATGTGCGTACTGGCGTACATGTCGCCAATTAATTTAAGCTTTTTATGTACTAACAATAGGTTAAGATTTTACTAACACTATATGGATCAATGGTCTGAATTAAATAAATTATTATTATTATTATTATTAAAAACACAGCACACATACTCGTAGAATTTCAATAGAACAAATGCAAAAGAAACGAAATATTTTACCAAAAGTCTAATGTTTTGCAAGCACTCTGACTTAACACACAAGTCCTTATTGACCTATATCTATACATATTATTAAAAAATAAAGTGTCTGTTCGTCTTTGTCCGTGTGACGCGTGTTGTTCTTCTAAACTACGGATTTTGATGTCATCTTCATCATTTTTCAGATTTTATTACGGAAGGTTTATTTTCATTCATATTAAACTTATGTAACTATATACATAATTGTTATTACTATAATTAAGACATCTCGATGTTTTGTCAAACCGTGAAAACCGTACTAAGCAGCGGTGCGGGCGGCTCGCAAATACTTTTCTTTTATTCATATTCAGATAATATGATATTGTCGTCAATTTCATTTTGATTCAAATTGGTTCATACTTTCAATTAATTTGTATGAAAAACAACACATCAAGTCAATCAAACTAATAATCAAGTATTATAAAAGGACTAAAGTTAAAGTTTAAAAGATTTTATTAGCAGTAAAGCGCAATAACATATAAATCAATCTGAGAAATATGGAACTAACCTCAAATTATTCAGAATTAAAACAAACCACATAGTTATAATTACTGACTCCTACTCTGTCCCACTGCAGGGACATGCACCACGCTTGTTGCAAGGCGAGTTGGTGATTTTTAGAAAGTATGGATTTGAACCCACAACCTCGCGTACGTGAGGCGAAGCCTTATGCACTGGGCCAGAACGACATAAATAAAAGTAAAATCAATTTAACTAGTAAATCAAATATTACGCAAAAGTTTAAAAGATTTTATTGGATTAAAGCGCAAACACCGAAATTGTGCTGTATTAAATTATTAGTATTTAAATTAACCACAAAAAATTCAGCATAAAATATTTTAAAGTTAGTGCGGTAAAACTCACAATTATTAATGTGCATTTCAAATGCATATTATTTTAATAAACACAATGACGTCGTAACTATTAAAGTACTACTTCCTAAATAGTTATAGTACCTATAGTGACCCCTTAAGATCCATCATCATTTAACATTATTCATGTTATTATATTATGTTAAAGAGAATCACAAGTAACAAGTACTAAAAACCTTATTATATGGTTATGGTATGGTTGGTACGGGACAGTGGTCATCTTATGTGGATAGGTTGGACATGTACTTTCTGGTAAATAAAGTGGCGGAGGAGTTGAAGTTACCTACCTTAATTTCTACAATCGGAGATGAGGCGTACGAGTTACTCGTCAACCTATCGAGTCCAAAGAAGCCGTCGGAGTTAACGTACGGTGCAGTAATTACTTTAATGCATCAGCACCTACAGCCGACGCCATCTTCATTAGCGGAAAGATATCGTTTCCGTCAAAAAAGACAAGGATCGGAGGAAAACGTGGCGACCTATGTCACCGAGTTAAAAAGGTTAGCTCGCCACTGTAAATTTGCAGAAAATTTAAACGAGAGCTTGCGTGACCAGTTTATATGCGGACTCAAGAGTGACGTCATCAGGCAACGACTGTTTGCGGAGGATGACTCGATAACATTTATACAAGCCGTGAAGTTAGCGAACGCTTTGGAGGCGGCAGAAAGAGACGCGGCAGTAGTGGATGGAGCGTCCACATCTAGTCCTAAGGCAGAAGCGGTGCATTCGGTCACATCGAATAAGGGAGGCAGCAGCGTTGCGAGCCGCAGCAGGAGCGGTGGCAGCATGCGGCCGCGCGGGCCCGGGCGTCGCGGGCCGAGCGGCGCGGGCAGCGGCGGCAGGCTAGCCGCGAGCCGCGTGGCGGGCGCGACTACCTCGACTTTTGCGTCGGGACGCAGCAACAACTGCACAGCTTGCGGAGCCACTAACCATAGTGTGGCAAGCTGTCGCTAAAGGGAGTTCGTGTGCAGCAGGTGCCAGCATGCGGGGCACTTACGTCGGGTGTGTCCGGAGAATGTTGAACAGCCGTCGCGGGAAATAACACCCCATCGTCGCGGTCGACAGAATGGAAATAATATGTTTTCCGCGGAAACCGTAAGCGAGTCCGACGTGGAAGACATCGAAGAGAGTTTGAACCTTATTGGACTCAATAATTATAAGCCAGTAAGTTTACCTATTTTTGTAGATGATACCGTATTAAATATGGAAATGGATACAGGAACTGCGATATCATGTATAAATAATTGCACGTACGAACGTTACTTTTCACATCTGTGTCTTAAGAAGGACGATACAATTTTAAAGTTTTATGATGGTACTAAAATAAAACCATTAGGTATAATTCGCCCACGGGTTCGATACCAGGGGCAGGAAAAACAGCTAGAATTGTTTGTAATAAAAAACGGTACTACATCTTTGATAGGTAGGCAATGGTTAGCGGAGCTACAAATAAAAATACCTATGTTTACATGTAAAGGTATAAGTAATATGAATTGTGTGCAAATTAATGAAGGAATTGTAAATATTCTCGACAGGCATAGGGTATTATTCAGCGGCGGACTGGGACGGTACAAAGGCGGCAAGGCTACGCTGCGAGTGCGCCCGGGGGCGACGCCGGTGTTCCAGCGCGCGCGGCACTGCGCGAGCGCATCGACGCTGAGCTGGATGCCATGCTGCGCGACGGCGTCATCGAGCCCGTCGACTGCTCCGACTGGGCCTCACCTTTGGTGCCGGTGACTAAGGCAGACGGTGCGTTGCGAATTTGTGCGGACTACAAAGCGACACTGAATCCCGCCTTGCTGATCGATCGTTACCCGCTTCCTAAGATTGAAGATGTGCTCGTAGGCCTGAACGGGGCACAATTTTTTAGTAAGATTGACCTTTCCCGTGCGTATAACCAAGTAGAACTAGACGATTCAAAAAAATATACCGTTATTAATACACATCGGGGTCTTTTCCAGTATAATAGGTTAGTTTACGGTCTGTCATCAAGCGTGGGTATTTTCCAACGTATAATGTCGAATTTGTTAGGTAATATACCGAATGTGCAAGTGTTCCTCGATGACGTCATAATTGGCGGGAAAAATAAAAGCGAGCATTTATATGCACTCGAACAAGTCCTACAGCGACTATCTGAGAGTGGGTTAAAACTTAAGCAAGAAAAATGTGTTTTCTTGGCGGACGAAGTGACTTATTTAGGCTATGTTGTTTCAAAGGAAGGGGTCAAAGCGGACAAATCAAAAATTAAAGCTATAAGTAAACTAGAAGCACCAAATAATATTAGTGAATTACGTTCTTTTATAGGTATGGTCAATTTTTTTTCAAAGTTTATCAAAAACTTTAGTTCCATGCTAGTACCTTTACACAGGTTGTTACGGAAAGGCGTAGACTGGAACTGGGATGAACAGTGCGAGCGTGCGTTTACGCAGATAAAACAAGCTTTAATGGGTACCGAAGTATTAGCGCACTACGATCCAAACAAACCTCTAATCGTGACGTGTGATGCGAGCGCGCGGGGCGTGGGGGGCGTGCTGGCGCAGCCGGGGCCGACGGGCGAGCGCCCGATAGCTTATGCGTCACGAGCGCTCACCGTCGCGGAAAAAAACTACTCGCAAATACATCGCGAAGCACTTGCGATTATATTCTGTGTACGGAAATTTCATCAATACATGTATGGAAGGAAGTTCACTTTACGTACTGATCACAAACCCTTAGTATCAATGTTAGGCCCGCAAACGGGGATACCTACAATGACGGCTAGTAGGATGCAGCGTTGGGCAGTGATATTATCGGCATACAATTATGACATAGAATATATCCGCACCAATGAAAATTGCGCAGACGGCTTATCACGTCTGCCAGACAATAATAGCGGAAAAAATTCGAAGGAGGAATCTATTCCCGAGCAAACATATCTGCACTTCGCACAAGACGGATTATTACTCGATTATACCGAAATTAAAAAACAAACTGAGAGGGATCCGTTAGTAGGTAGAATTTTAAACTACCTACGCGACGGTTGGCCAGATAGGTGTGAAATCGTGAATTTACAACCTTATTTTAATAGGAAAGCGGAACTGTACGAGGAGTTAGGTTGCGTCATGTGGGGTCACCGGGTGGTGATATCAGAAAAATGCAGGGATAAGGTTTTAAAAATCATCCATGAGCCACACATGGGCATCGTAAAGTCAAAGGCGTTGGCACGCAGCTATGTATGGTGGGCGGGCATCGACGAGGCGGTAGAGCGCGAGTGCCGCGCGTGCACCGTGTGCGCCGCGTACGCGGACGACCCCCCGCACGCTGCCCCTCGCCCTTGGCCCTGGCCCACCAGGCCTTGGTCCCGGCTACATCTGGATTTCATGGGCCCTTTATGCGGAAAGACTTATTTAGTAGTAGTAGACGCAACATCCAAGTGGCTGGAAGTATTTCAAGTTCCCAGTACTGCAGCGAGTCATACGATGGTCAGATTGCGCGAGCTTTGGAGTCGGTGGGGAGTCCCTAGGCAGATAGTCTCTGATAATGGTCCGCCGTTTACTAGTAGTGAATTTGCACTATTTATGCAAAGTGACGGTATCCAACATATATTTACAGCTCCCTATCATCCATCATCCAATGGAGCCGCGGAAAATGCGGTTAAGACTTTAAAAAGAGTGATTAAAAAAGCTTATTTAGAGAAAAAATGCATAGAACAGGCCTTAAACACATTTTTGTTGTACTATAGAAATACGGAACACTGCACAACTGGAATAAGCCCATCAGTCGCACTAATAGGGAGACGGTTGCGAACTAAGTTAGACGTGCTGAAACCCGAAATGGCAGTTAGGGTACAAAAAGCGCAGCAAGAGCAGGTTGACAGTGCGGGAGGGGCGGAAAGGATAGTGAAAGTAGGAGACGACGTTTGGTATCGACAATATCTAAAGGGGGAAAAATGGTTGCCCGGCACTATAGCTAACTCGTCAGGGCCAAGTAACTATAAGGTACTAGACAGTAATGGTAAACAGGTGCATAGACATATCGATCAGCTAAGGCGTAGGACGAGGAGTTCTCTGGTAGTCCCCACAGAGTTGCCACGTTCACCGGAAACTTCAGCGCCTAGGCTGTCACCAACATCGCCCCTCGAGGGCCGGTCGGAGCGGCCGGGGGCCTCGGTGGCGTCGCCGTTGCCGGCGCGGGAGCCAGTGTCATCACCGTCTCAGAAAAACGATCAGCTCGACCAAAATATAGTGGCAGAAGAGTTCTCGACACCACCGTCCACGCTTGTACCGCCCCAGTCTCGCCCCATTAGGAAATGTAGGTCAAATAAGGATGTTAATTATAAGATTTAGTTAAGGATTTAGTTAAGTACTTAGTTATGAATGATTAGTAGTTAGCTTTGCACAAATGTATAATTAAGTTATAAGCAGTGAACGATAAATATGTTGTTATCTTTAAGTTCCACAGTTATTGTTGAGATTAAGATTTGTTGGCTTGTTGTTAATTAGTGGTGGAGGGATGTAATGTAGGTATATGGATAATAGGGTGTCCCGTCCATGTATGGTTTCTTTTTTTTTTTGAGCTTCGCCTGTGCAAGAGGTATCAAAAGTTGCGTTTTGACACATAGATTACGATTATTATAAAATTTTATTAGATATCTGTCATCTTGAGGCCTCTACCGGTCCTTGAAGTTTTTAAAATTTGCCATTTTTAGGGATTCTTAGCATAAACTATAAATCATACAAAAATAAAATTTAAATGGTTATTATTAAATTTAAGGATACAACAATGAGTCAAAGCAAGGTTTACAATAGTTGAAAGACAAATAACCAATGGTCTCTTTAAAAACGGAACTGGTTTTTGTGCCCAAAATTAGGCATTTCCGCGCGAGACTTTAATCTGTTTCTAATCAAACCATCCCGAGATGTAGCATCCATGACGCTTAGAGAAGCCTCCGTCACTAATTTCACACATCTTTCCACTGACTGTGTGTGACAGGGAAAGTCAACAATGTCGAGGCTGTGTTCTTTAGCCTTAATTATAAGTTCATCGTTGGAGACGTGTCGCAAAATTGGTGGAGCTGATATCTCACACTCTTGCCAAAATATTATATCAGTGTAATCTTGCGCACAGAAGTTAAGCTTTGGTGCTTTAAATACCCTGCGAGAGTTGCTCTTTTCTGCTTCTCTGGCCTTTAATATTTTGCGAGATGCAAGCTCTCGAATATGGTCTCTATTGTCGAATAACATGGCAGTCAGCAAGTTTTCTGGGTGCGCAAAAAAAGCGTTTCTTTCGATCACTGAATTTACAATAGATCTCTGACTATCAGGCAAAAATCGAGAGTACATAACCATTTGAAAAATATGCTTGGCTCCATCTTTAAATGATGAGTTTTGCTTGATGAGGAACCAAACAGGAGCGTACACCTTGACTACGTAGTTCACAAGTATCTGCAAATTATCTGACGGCGATACAGTACTTACGTAAAGTCTGAGTAAGCGATTGGCAGTAGTGAGCCATCTCGAATGCGCCATTTTTCCAGGTTGGCGGCTCGCTAGCTCAGGGGAACAGGAACCAGCCATCACAGCATGACACATTTCGTAGAGATACTTTTGATCCGTGCTTAGTTCCTTTACAATATCATCAGGTAATTCGAGCAAATTGCCAGTCACTGCACAAAAAGATGCTAGAGGTTTACTTTCACAAACAGCTAGCTGTTTTCCAATAGGTCCTGAATATTCCTTTGGGCCAGATGTGCTACCATCCAGAGACATGAACAAATGGCGAAGCGGTAATTCATTCGCGTGAAGCATACAAACACACCATTGCAACGGTCTCTTTAAATAGTTTTCCAGGTATTGAATGACACCTCCCTTCCAACCTGTATTCGTAGGAGTACCATCGCACCCCACACAGATCACCTCTTCCAAGTTCAGCCCTTGATTTTCGAACAAAGATATGATAGAAGTGACAATCCCTTTGGCAGTGCCACGACTTGGTGTCGTATGTCCCAAATAAATAGATCCCGGCTCTGTGAGAACTGAAATGTGCTCTTGCAAGACTTCTCTGCGGTGGTATCGATTGCCTATTTTATCGTTTATGATTGTTTTGTCCTTTCGTCCATCAAAGTAGATACTTTTTACTACAATTGCATCAATATCTTTGCTGGCCTTGGTCCGTGCTTTTGAAACAGCTCTATGAATTTTATTCTTATCAATAACAAGACTTAGATCTTCGGAAGATACCAATCCTACGTCAGCTAAGACCGCTGAAGCGACCGCAGCCGCAGATCGCGTTGATAGTCCATACCGATCACATACCTTAGCTACTGTTGGCAGCGCCAGAGTGTTCCGATTCAAGGAAGTAAATGGAGTCTCATTCACAAGCACGTCACTATTCGGAGAAAGCTCTGTTGCAGGCAACTCGCGCACCGGAACAGGATTAGTTTCTTGTGATGTACTTGGAAAACATGCGTGCTCTAACTCTATCTGCTTCAAATTTTCTTGTCTCTGATGTTTCTTTAAAAGTCTTGCCGTTTCTTTTGTGTCTATACCGCTTATTGCCATTTTTCTATCACTTCTTTGGTCCAGTAAAAAGTCTCTTTCAGAAATAGGAACTTTCTTAGGTTTTATGCAGGAACAAATGTCAAACGAAGTGCACTTACAAGCAGCAATATCGAAGAGTTTGTTTGACGATTCCAAAAAGCACTTTACTTTGCTTTCGTAGCTATCATTTCTTTTATTTTTGGGATATCTTATCAATGACAGGTATTTGTCGAAATATGATTTTAGCAATTGGGTAATTCGTACGTTGGTAACGATGGGAATCGAAGCTTTGGCCCAAATCGTATCAAGTTTTCCAGAAACGATTAAAAAAACTTCTGTGTTAGAAGGATCTTTCCCATTCTTCTGTAATTTTAGTTCATTTTTAGTAAACAAAATGAATTTGATAACGTCACTTATCACTGGTAACTGGCGATCGTCAAGTTCTTTATATGATCCCAAAATAGCACAAGTAGTCTCACTTCGTCTTGAACCCATTATTATTTGTAACAAAAACACGTATTTTATCACAAGTAAGTGCAGAGCGACACCTTACAGCAATAAAACCGCAATAGAAATAAGACTAACTGCCTCCCGTTACAAGTAGAAAATTTAAGAAAACGAGTCAAAACATGAATTTTGCGAGTTCGATCCAAACCAATTCCTTACTGGAAACATCCTGTCGGTGCTTACAAATCATAACTTAGGCTTCCACTATCAGAAAAAAAAAAAAAAAATGGGAATAATGTACATAAAATAGAGTAGACAACATTGACTGGAGGGTTATTTAAGTGTTTTTTTGTTTTAATAAAAATGCCGGTAGAACCCATAAGATATGTTTTTATATTTTTTAAATTATTTTTACGGTAATCTACAACTAATAACGCAACTTTTGAGAGGTCTTGAGAATCGAAAACTTAAAAAAAAAAAAATCGGGACACCCTAATGGATAAATATGTGTAAGTTAGGTAGGTCAGGCACCGGCCGCTGCCGGCAGTCCGCAATAAACGATTTACCGAGTGCCCGTGTTTCATTGTGTCATTCCGCCTTAAGTATATCACAGTTGTCGTTTATGGTTGTTGTTGTATGTTGTACCTATGTTGGTATACGTTTTAAATTCTGATGTTTTGGCATAAAAATGTGGCGGTGGATGAGTGTACTCCTGGCAAACAGGTACAATTTTACCATGTTCATTAAGGAATAAAGTTGCCTTGCAGGTTTTTCTGGAGCTGCTTGTGCATACCCAGTATGTTGTATTCTTGGTAGGAGAGTAAATACTATAGCTGTAAGAATACTCCTTACAGATTTGATGTATTGGTAATCTGGAATAAAGCAACATCATTATGCTGCCGCCGATGAAGTCCGTGCCGTGTAACTGGTAAAGTATTAAGAAGAAAATGAAAATAAGAAATTCTGCCGTGTCAGCGACACGAACAAGAAGAAGAATAGAAAGGTATTTCCTAATATCTTGTATGAGAGTATCACATCAAGAGTATCAAACCAGATATTAAAAGATGTAATCATTCTTACAATTATTATTAAAATTAAATTTAAATTCAAATGTTTATTGCTCAACATAGTACATTTTATATATTTGCAGATGTCAGTTCACTGTTTTGTTCCAATTAAGGCATGCAACTTGTTCATTTAAGTTAAAGCTATACAATTTCATAAATTACAATTAAGACCATAAACAGTGTCGAAAATAAAATCAAAAACAATACCCTATACAATGTCATACAATAAAATTAATCCGTTATACAATAGTCATAGAAATAAAACTTAAAAACAACTACTGGATATTATAATCATGAAGAATTCACCATAAGGTTGTCAACTTAAAAGTAAAGTGATTAAAACTTTATTACACAATATTATTTATGTGTAAAACTAAAATATTACAAACAAAGCGGTGGACCAGAAGGAGATGGCGGGATGAGCTGGGACTCAGTTTTACGAGATTAGCATTTAACAGAATTAGATTGAGAATGTTATAAAATTATAGACGATGACGTTTCAAGTATTTTAATTTTAAATCCTGAAATATATTCCATCTTTTACGACAAATTGTGGCGGTGGATGGCTGTGGTCTGGGTTACTGGATATAATTGTACCATGAGCATCAAACACTAATTTCGCTTTGCAATTGCTTGCTGCTTTTCGTGATGAGCATTGCCAGTAGGTAGTGTTTTTAGTAGAATTAGATCTCGTGAAGTTGAAAGTATACCCATTGTGGAGGATTAACTGCTTGCCCGTCTTCGAATTTTTGACCTGGAGAGCTGAAAAACGTTTTGTTATTAGTGTAAAGGTAAATAATAATAATAATAAACATTTATTTCAGACTAGGTCCATATTTTGTTAGTAACAATGTACTTAAAAAACTAATGTTAGTATAGGCAAAAACAAAATTTAAATTACGGCATGAAGCCGCACCCACCTTTGCAGCATGGGGGACTCCCACCGATCAGTAAAAACACCCAGTATAGTGTTGGTACTGCCACGAACGCGAGCGAGTAGGGAGGCGCATCTTTTCCTAACGATAGCGGCAAAGCCATCCACCCGCGCCTCAGCAAACATCCCTGACGCACTGCAGCGCCATGGCAGCCCCAACAGTACCCTGAGTGCATTATTATATTGGACACGCAGGTCGCTGTATGCCCGCTGCGAATAACCGGCCCACAGGCTGCAGGTGTAGAAAGATTGGCAATATGCTTTAAAAAGCGTGATTTTAACTAAATTCGTACAACGTGCAAACCTGCGGGCCAGCATGTTACAACGGACAGCCAGCGACCTGCGTTCCCTTTCTATATCCACATTATCATTTAAATCATCGGTGACCCAGTGACCCAAATATTTAAATTTAGACACCCTACACAGAGGAGTGCCACACAGAGATACGTTGGGAAATGCTGGGTAAGAAAAACCTCGGGCTTTAAAGAGCATTAGTTCACTCTTCCCAACATTATATTTGAGCCCATGGGCCACCGCATATGACTCACATATTGACATTAGCTTTCTCATAGCGCTGATTGATGGACTCAGCAACACCATGTCATCAGCGTAACTAATATTATTGGTACACACTCCGTCAATATGACATCCCACCTTGGTGCTGCTGAGCTCAACAATCAGCCGGTTAATGTACAAGTTGAACAAGCGAGGGGAGCTCAACCCGCCCTGCCTCACCCCACATTCGAACCGATACACACTCGAGAAGGAACCGTTCCACCTTACACAATTGCTTTGATTGCTATACCAATACTTGAATATTGATATAACTTCAGCTGGTACAGAAGTTTCAGATAGCAATTTATTCCACATGACTTCATAACTGACAAGATCGAATGCCCTCGATAGGTCCAAAAAACAGGCAAAGACAGGTGTTTTTCTATCCTTGTAGTACTGCACAGTCTGCTTAAGACACAATATAGCGCTTTCAGTGGACAGCCCCGGCCTAAAGCCAAACTGAGCGTCATGCAGTTTTATATGCTTAGCCAATTGTGCGTCAAGCAGACTGTCCAGCACCTTGGCTGAAACAGTTGCCAAGGATATAGGCCTGTAATTTGACTTACCTCTTTTCATTGATTTTACCACCGATGCAACTTCCTTAGGAGTAAAATGAACGTCAATGTCACCAGAAACGGCCTCAGCATTGACAACCCGTGTCGTTCGAACAAGTGGTGACTCAACCTTAAAGTGCTGCTTAAATAAGTTTGCTATTTCTGTTGGCTCATGCACGCCCGCCACGCTCACAGGAGAACCAGACCGCGGATTCAATTTATTTGTTGCCTTCCAAAAAGCACCAAATTGCTTGTCAGTCTGATTCTTAGCTATAATATCCATTTTTATTTGCTGCTCATTATCCTGGCAATATTTTAGCTTATCTTTAAAAACCTTCCTGGATTTACACATATTTGTATGTATGCACCCCGCATGCATGTGAGCCTCCCTGTGAGCGTCACGTACATGCACGTTCCAACCAGTCACATATTTTCTAGTACAACGGTTGTCAGAACCTATATATGAAATATCAGCGCCTTCTGCGTAAAACGTGGGTTAGTTTTTTTTTAGTTGTATTAGTAATCCACAGTTGCACTTATATTATAATTAATGTGAAAGCAGAATGGATTTCGATGGGATACGGCATACTTGTAGACTATAATCCGCATACAAACCTAAGATACCGAGATAGAGTGGCGACCGCGAACCGAAATACGTTACGCTGGAAGGACTCCCACTAGGTGGAGCGATGACCTGGTGAAGGTCACAGGGATCCGCTGGATGCGAGACGCACGGGACTGGTCAAGGGGGGGGGGGGGGTGAGGCCTTTGTCCAGGAGTAGAAATCTTTCGAAACCTAAGATAGTTGCTATCCCGGTAGCAAACGATCCGCTGGAATTATTTTATGATCTCAGCGCGGGATAAGCCGCTGATAAAAGCTAGAAAATACAATATATCTTTATAACTCCTTGCCTTTCTCTGATTTTATGAATTTGAAAGCTGAAAACAAATTGTCAATTATTAATCATAAAAAGGCTGTTAAAACACTTTTGTAGTTAAAAGGATTTTATTAGAAAAATATCTCAATTACACGAAAAGTCGGTCTGAAAAAGATATGGAATTATAATTATCCTTTATCTTGTGATGTAAGGAGCAGACCTCATTTAATACATATCTTACTATTAATACTTATATTTTAAGTTATCACGTTTACATAAACAAATTGTCTACATGTTCTCGCACTATTGTTTACATTTCTCCTTTCGCAAGTCTGGAGGATGAAATTTCTTAAGAAATAAGAAACTTCTTTTGTACTCAAAAGTTGTAAGTTGATATCATATGTTATTGGTGTGCATAAATAATGAAATAATACTAAAACAATAATTGGATCAAGCATTCTTAACAAACATTGTGTAATATATTCCACTATTGATGAAGTGTTGGTGTGGGGAATGTGTATGGTCTAGTTTACCATATATGATATTACCATAACCGTCTCCGACCATTTCTGCCATGCAGTTCTTTGAGGTTCCCCCTGTGCACTGCCAGAGGGTAGTATTATTCGATAAATATCTTCTAGTGAAGCCGTATGTGTACTTTTTGTACAAAATTAACTGCTTGCCTTTCTCCGAATTTATGATCTTGATCCTATCATCTGAAATATAAGTGTAAGATTGAAAAGTAGTTCTATCTACAAAAAAATAAAAACCGTTTTTAATCTTAACAAGTTTTATTTAGATAAAAGCGCAAAACATTGCTTATTCTCTATCAGAAGAAGAAATAGTCTATCAACATTAATGTAAGATAATCCATGATTTTAACGCAAAATAACAAGACGAAGTAAATGACTGGAAGTCAATCTAACTTGGCTGCGTGATTGAAGGTTGAAACAGATTTATTTCGTAACACACTTGCATTTTATTTATTTTAGAGTACTGATCTTGTGTGTGTAACGAAGTTGAGAAAGTGAGATGAGTGAAAGACGCAAAAAGTTCTAAGAATTTTATTAGTAAAATATAAACATAACAATTATCTTTATCAAATGAAGCCATAGAATTAACCACAAATATTATAACTAAAGTACATAAATGAAAAGTACTAAAATAAACAAGTTTTCGTCTCCTGCTCCCGGCCAGAGGCAGTTAAAGGAACATCGTGTGAAATTAGCGAGGTCTTTCTCATTATGAAACAACTTGTCACTTTAACTTGTTACTTCAAAGCTTCATTACACCTTACTTGTGCCAGCTCTTCTTCATTGTGAGGGGTTCAGGTACAGAGTACTGCAGGGCACTGGCTGTATGATATCCCTGAACCAGTAGGACATCCATGCAGTTTTCCACAGGAAAGAACAGTCCTTCTTCTTAAAAATACTGATGTACTGACCCTTACAGATGACATATTGGGCCTGCCCCAATATGTCATCTGTAAGGATGGGTGTGTTCTTCGTCCACAAATTTAATGTGACCCAGATCATCTATTGCTATTTTCGCCTTGCAAAGAACTGCAAGGCGAAAATATCTGATGCGTCCAGAACATATCCAGAGTGTGTAACCCTTGGTTGCAGAATAATTATTGAAGCAGAATGTGTAATCTTTATGCAGAACTAGCCTCTTGCCTTGTTTCGAGTTGATGTATTTGAAATCTGAAAAAAAGAGTCATGTAAAAAAAACGCCATTATTCAACTTGCAAGTGGCTCATCACCCGGTATAAACAGGCTCAAATTTTCTGAATTTGCTGAATACTGAGTTTATCGAAAATTTATAAACAAAAGGGCTTGTCAAGAAAAAAACATTTAATGCTAACAATTATATTTTATTTTCTTCTTATCATAATGAAATAATGATTCATGCTGTTATAATCTCAATCGATAAGTTTTTAAATAGAAAGGATAGCCCATTTTTCTACCATATTACCTATTATAATAATATTAAATAGTAAAACAGGTTGCATAATTAGAAAAATTAAAAACCCGACAGCAAATATTATTATTATTTTATTATTCGGTATTCCTAATTTAGCCGTGCCGTGTAACTGGCAAAGTCTTAAGAAGAAAAAGAAAATAAGAAATACTATCGTGCCAGCCACATGAACAAGAAGAAAAAAATTAAAGTGGTTAATATCTTAATATTAGAGTATCTTGCTGTGATACTCTAATATTAAGATATTAACCACTTTAATTTTGCCAATGAAACGAATATTATTAAAAGACGTAACAAGTCTACAATATTTTTTAGGATAAAAGCGAGGCCTTAAAAACTAGGCCAGAAAGGAGTTACGGATAACCTCGTATAAAAGAACAGAATCAACATACAGGCTTTTATTTACATGTGGACGTGGTTTCTTAATTAATATATAAGGTATCAAACCGATCTTACTACTTATTAAAAGACGATTCCAATTTAAAAGATTTAATTATAATAAAAGTACACACAGAATACACACACGTTTAAAGAGATTTCAATGAAATGTAGCAATCAGGTAGATCATGACCTTGGCACATAGTTATCGAACTATACGCGGGCGAAGCCAGGGGAAAAAGCTAGTTTTTCTAACATGAAACTTGTGAAGCCACACACCAAAGCTTCGCCTCCGGCCGACCCACCGGCCCCCCGAAACATTCATGTCAAACCGAGTTAAAAGTGTAACACTGATAACTTAAATAGCAAAATGTGATGAAGGCATAAAATACTTGACTGTGTATCATCTAAATTGTTTAAATTCTGATATATTTTCCATTTTTGACAAAAAATTGTGGCGGTGGATGGCTGTGGTCTGGGTTACCAGATATAATTTTACCATGAGCATCAAATATTATTTTTGCTTTGCAGTTGTTATATGCTCGTCGCGTTGTGCATTGCCAGTAGCTTGTTTTTTTGGTTGGAAAAGATTTTGTGAAGTTGAAAGTGTACCCTTTGTGCAGAACTAACTGCTTGCCTCGTTTTGAATTGGTGTACGTATAATCTGAAATAAAGCAAACTATCAATATGCAGGCTTTTATTTAAAAGGGACGTGGTTGATTCATTAGTATAAAAGGTAACATCAAATCGGTACATTCACTGAAAGACGAAAATTGTTAAAATATATTTTTTATTCGGATAACGTAGGTGCACTAACACCTCTAAGAAATACAAATAAATGAGCCTTAATTTTTAAGAAATACTATTAAACACTCTTTACACCTAGTTAAAGATCAGTTAAACCGGTACGTTCAAATTTCGCACTGAACCTGAAACCGGACCTTAATGGAATCTTTAGTACAGTATCTGTCAGTCTCAGTCCACGGTATCGGAAGCGGCGAAGGCAATTCGTCTATATCGCTTTGACCATACCCATTTTTTTGGGGGGCTACACACAGTCATGTTCGGAACGGCATGGCTATCAGCCTGTGTGTAATTATTATGTTTTCGTTCAAAAAAATGTTGACTCGTACATCACCATCTCGATTCACCGATCAGCACTAGCCTCGTGAAAACCGTGTAGTAATTGCTTCGGGTCGTCTTACTTGTTTAAGAAATACTGCCGAAGCAAGTACTTTAAATTCTGATATATTGTCCGTTATTTATGACGAATTTAGGTGGTGGATGAGTGTGGTCAAAGTAACCAGATATAATTTTACCATCATCATCAACCACTATTTTCCCCTTACAATAATTAGTTGAGGTTCGCCCTGAGCATTGCCAGTACGTAGAATTTTTTCTGGAATAGTATGTAGTGAAGCAGTATGTGTACCCTCTGTGCAAAATTAACTGTTTGCCTCTCTGCGAACGAATGAACTTGATATCTGAAAAAAAAGTAACTTAATGTGTAATACTAATAGTTTTATTCAAAAAAATCCGACCGCTAGTCAATCTAACTTGGCTGCGTGATTGAAGGTTGGAACAGCTTTATTACATAACACACTTGAATTTTATTTATTTTAGAGAGTAGGTACTGGTCTTGTGTGAGTAACGAAGTTGGCAAAGTGAAATGAGTGAAAGACGCAAAAAGTTCCAAGAATTTTATTATTAAAACAAAAGCATAACAAATATCTTTATCAGAAGAAGTCATAGAATTAACCACAATCGTTATAATTAAAGCTCATAATGGATAGATAGAGATAATCGAGGAAATAATAATGAATTCTCCTGCTCCCGGCCAAAGGCAGTTAGAGGAGCATCGTGTTATTTTAGCTATATCCATCTCATAATGAAACGACATGTCACTTTATTCCAAGCTTCATTAAACCTTACTTGTGACACACACATCTCTTGTCCCCTGTGAGAAGGGTCGTGTAATATAGCGCACTGACTGTACACATCCTAGATCCTGTGGAATCATGCGGATTCCTACAGAAAAAAACATTATTTCTTCTTCAAATAATGATGTACTGTCCATTACAGATGACATATTGGGATGGGGGATGGGTGTGGTCCCCGTCCACAAATTTAATGTTACCCAGATCATCTACTGTTATTTTCGCCTTGCAGTGTCTTCTGTTGCGTCGAGAACACATCCAGCGTGTGTGACCTTTGGTGGCAGAATATTTATGGAAGCAGTATGTGTAATCTTTATACAGAACTAACCTCCTGCCTTGTTTCGAGTTGACGTATTTGAAATCTGAAAAAACAGTGTCATTTAAAAAAGTTTAAACAACATTATCAAACGGGCTTGCTCAAGAAAAAAAAACATTTTATACTAACAATTCTATTTTATTAACACAAGCATAGCCAGTCGAAGAAAACAAAAACTCTGATAATTATAAGTATTCAAAATAAAAATTAAAAAAAAAACATTCTAGATTCTTGCTCTCGTCTCTATCTAATCAAAGAATTATATTATGATTAATCATTTTCAAAAAAAATTCTAATTGCATGTCCATTTAATATTCCATTTAATTTCTATATCGATTGTCATCGTTGAGCAACAAACACAGCTACTCAATATTTCGCGCCTCTCCGCGTCCAGCCCTACATTTTTAAATTCAGTCTCCCCAGCCTATACTTCTACTTATCATTTATAACATATACTACGAAGTAAAAACAAAATAATATTATTGAATATTAGGATTCCACTAAATCAAAACTAGCGGGCCTAGAAATAGTGTCGTTCTGTCAGCCTTAACGATGATAGAGAAGTGAAAGAAATAGTGTCGTTCTGTCAGCCTTAACAATGATAGAGAAGTGAAAACTGTGTTAGATTGACATAAGCTAGCAAAAAAAACGTTTTGAAAGCGATTACCCTGTGGCCCAGTCCTTAGCTAGTGTTAGGGACCTAACTAAGGACTTAATTTAAAAGCAGTGGACTGTACACTAATATAATTCGAAAAAAGATACAATGGACTGTTGGTAAACATCCGACAGCAGCCGAAGACCGCCGAGTGGTCGGAGGCGCCCGAACATCCTCCCTGGGTTGAAGAATTCAAGTGAGAGGAAGTGGGCAGACGTTGTTGCACGCTCGCACCACCGTCCCTCTCTTCGTTTTCAACTCTCCCTCTGCTCCCACTGAGAGTTGGCCTGTTGACGCTGTCCATTTTGTTTTTTGCTGGAGCAGAGAAACATATTCTGTTTGAAACCGATTCCAAAAATGGTATGGTATGCTCCACTCTTTGGTAGCGCTCCAATCGCCCGATGTTGTAATCAGTAACCTGTGGATGCGGAACAAATATTAGTGGTCGCCCAATTATGAAATGTCCAGGAGTGAGAACGGAAAAATCTAGAGGATCAGTGAAAAGAGGGGTAAGAGGACCTCTTTTTGAGTCAAGCACGTGACCATCTTCGTATGTAAAGTTTGTTAAGCCTAAAAGTCTCTTTAGATGATGTTTGGTGGATTTGACGGCGGCTTCAGCAATGCCGTTGAAGTAGGGGGAGTATGGAGGCGCAAAAAAGTTTGATGCCTTGTTGAGCAACTTCAGACACGAGATTCGAGTCTTGTAAAAACTTACGCAGCTCATTGCAAGTACCTACAAAGTTTGTCCCATTATCGGACAAGATGCTTTCGGGTTTACCACGGCGAGCCACGAAACGGTTCAAAGCAGCCATGTACGCTTCTTTCGTGAGGTCTGTAACAAGCTCGATGTGAACAGCCTTGATGGCAAGGCAAACAAAAATACACAAGTACGCCTTTATAAGCCTACACCCTCGCCCTTTGCGATCAGCTATCAGCACTGGCCCAGCATAATCCACGCTACAATTTAAAAATGGGTATTCTAAATGTGTCCTTGAAGAGGGCAGCTGAACCATTGTAGGTTGCACAGTTTGACACTTGTGTTTAAAACACTTGATGCATTTTTTAACAATACATTTAGAAAGATTCCTACCACCAAGAGGCCAATACATTTGGCGTATATTTGCCAAGAGCAGCTGAGGGCCGGCGTGTAAGCAGTCCAGATGATATTTATGAAATATTATTTTAGTTATATGGTGCTTACCACATAATAATACCGGGTGCTTGACAGTATAATCATAAGGTGAGTTGTCAAGTCTTCCTCCTACGCGTATGAGACCATTCGAATCTGTAAAAGGACTCAAAAAAATAAGCCTATTTTTCCTAGGTAGGGACTTTCTTGATTCCAGTAAATGATACTCATTAAGAAACATATCTATTTATTATTTTATTTTTTTTAAAAACGTTGCCCCACACTAGGAATTTCTCCTGTATCGTGGGTGCGTTTACAAACATATCATATTTGACCGTGACGTAAAATGAAATTTATAGAACTTGTCAGTTCTTCACAGGAAAGGGAACCACGTAATTTATTATGTTTATGTTTTAAATTGTAAGTAAACACGTAATTTATTATGTTTATGTTTTAAAATGTAAGTATGTAAGCGAAGACTCTCTGCAAGCGATTATAATTAGAGTATTTGTGAATGAGTGATTTAATGAGTGATTTATTATTATTATGTGACAAATGACTTACAGTTAAATTATTGCATGATTGATGATGAGACGAGTGATCCGAAAGGTGTGATGACACAACTTCAGGTAGATCCTGTTTCAAGTTTTCATTGGGCATTTTTGGCCAATTTGATTCGTCATTTAACAAAAATTGAGGACCTGACCACCATAAGAAACACTCGCTGATAAGGTCAGCCTTCAAGATCCGCCGGATTTTCCTTCGACGGCACGTAGCTCCACGTGTGCCCTGTAGTGCGTTCTTGCATTTCATTGATGCGATTTCGGACAAAGGGTTTTAATAAATTAGGTGTCATGGAAAGCCAACTCAACACTATTGTCGAATCGCACCAAAAATAACATTCGCTAACGGGTTTGGTGAAGGAATTCCGTACATTAGCATACAGTCTTGCTCCTAATAAAGCCCCACATAACTCAAGTCTAGGGATGGTTGTTGGCTTGATTGGTGCAACACGATTTTTAGACACCAACAGCTGTACATCCTTCGAGCTAGACTTTATATAGATACATGCACCGTAGGCCTTTTCGGATGCATCTGTAAACACATGATCTCATTTATGGTAGAATTGTCACATGAAATCCACCGGGGTATTTTAAGGGTGTTTAAACATGGTAGACTATTCACAAACATTGACCAGGAGGTTTGTATATTGTCTGGTACTTGCTCGTCCCAGTCACACTTAGCCGTCCATAGACTTTGGATGATAATTTTAGCCTCGATAATGCAAGGACCTACCAGTCCTAATGGATCAAATATTTGACTGATCACAGATAAAATGTGGCGCTTTGTGATTGGTTTGCTGGTGTCGACTGATATTGAAAACTCAAGAGAATCAGATTTACATAGCCAATATAGGCCTAACGTTTAAGATGACACGTTTCTATCCTCAGACAAGTTTAACCTATCAGAATGCCCTGAAGTATCGGCTTTTTCTGTTAAAATCTCTGAACTATTGGATTGCCACTTTCTCAAATAAATGTTGGCTGACGCTAAAATGGATGCAACTTCTTTACCCATCTGGACCAACTCGGGAACCGAGTCGCCACCACTCAGATAATCGTCGACGTAAAAATCCCGTTCAATGGACGTCTTTACAACGTCATTTGAGGCGGTTGTTGCTAGACTGACTAAGCTCTTAGTAGCTAAATAAGGAGCGGAAGCTATACCATAGGTTCAGTATTAAGACTGTACGTTTGAAGTGGTAGCTTGGGGTCAGCACGAAAGATAATTTGTTGTAATTGACATGATAATTTGTTGTGATGGGGTTACCAGAATGGCCCTATACATCTTTTCGATGTCACCAGAAATAACAAATTAATGCCGACAGAAACGCAGCAATATAGAAAATAGGTCATCTTGGACAGTAGGCCCCACCATTTGGATGTCATTAAACGACACTCCAGAAGAAGTCGCTGCTGATGCGTCGAAGACTACCCTGAGCTTAGTTGTGGTACTGGATTCTCGGATAACGCCATGGTGTGGCAAAAAATACTCAATTTTATTACCTGAATGAGGTTTCCTTGATGAGTTATTCACACTCATGTGTCCCAAGCTCACGTATTCCTCGATGAATGCAACATATCTTTCCTTAAAGGCAGGATCACGTTGGAAACGACGTTCCAAAGATAAAAATCGACGTTTAGCCATTTCATATGACTCGCCCAACTCACTGGGATAATTTTTAAGAGGCATTGTAACTATGAAGTGCCTGTTTTGATCACGCACAGTGTTAACACGAAAATTTTCTTCGCAAGCTCGTTCTTCCTGAGACAAGGAGTGCTCAGAAGAAACGGAATCGAGCTCCCAAAACCTATTTAGGCTGTTATTTAACTCGTTTATGGAGATGTAACAAAACTGTGAATGAATATTTTTGGATGGATGTTTTGAAAGACCCATAGAGCCTGATACTATCCATCCAAGCTTTGTCTCATGTAACTTGGGCTGATTTTTGCCTAAATTTACAGATGCACTGCCTAGAATATTCCAGAATATTTCTGCACCAACTAGTATGTCAATCTCTGATGGAACATTGAATGACGGATCGGCCAGTTTCAAATCTAACGGTATTGAAATGCTACCTATGTCGACAAAAGTAGACGGCAGTAATTTGGTAATTGTCGGTAATATAAAACAACTTATGTCTGCCTTGTAACTGCCGCTGCACGATTCAATGGTTAGGTTGCAAGACTGTGTACTTAATGTAGTGTGACTGTTTATACCTGTCACCGTGGAACTCGCGCTACGTCGCGGAAGTCCTAGCTGATCGGCTGATCGCATAGTTTCTGCGTAATAAAATTATAATAATAAAATTAGCTGTGCTACCATTATCGAGCAGGATCCTGGCGTCGCTCCTGATGCCTCGGTGGTTCACCACTCTCACCAACGCTGTGGACAGTAAAATATGAGAGGTAGTATGTTGTGACCGAGTGTCACTCGACAAGGAGATATTTTCTGTGGTACCATTGCGTGGAGCGACGCCTCCAGTAACATCAGTGGGCAATGCCACACTATTGGGCATAGGATTTTGGATCTGAGTAGACTGCTCCACATGTAAAAGGATGTTATGTCTACCTTGACAATATTTACACCGAGCTAATCTACACCGTTTTGTTAAATGACCACTACGTAAACAGTTGAAACAAACTTTAAATTCCTTGACCTGTAGTATATGTTGTTCTACGATTAACTTTCGGAACTCTTCACAGGTGTACAATAGATGATTTTGTTTGCACAAGGGGCACTTTGCCTCTTACCTTTGTTTTGAATTATTGTCAGGTTGGTTGGCTGCCACTACTAATGACTTATGTTTGCTTCCCACTTGATCGCCATGAATGTTAGTACTACTTTCTACGTTAAATGTGGCCCTGTTATGTTCTAAAGTTTCCAACAAATCAGCTTTCTTACTGATAAAAGAACAAAATTGTGAAACCTTTGGTTTTATTGGTATGGTATTGCGATGAGCTTCCCATTCCCTGCTAGTGATAGGATCTAGTTTACTTGCCATATTATAAATAATTAATGTATCCCAACTGTCCGTGGGCTCGTCCGTTGTATTCAAGGCTCTAAGATTTTTATTAATTAGATCATTTAAACGACGTAAAGAAAAGGATGATTCTTGTGTTATACAGTCTACATTATGTAAAGCCTTAAGATGGGTATCTACTAAGAGCCTACTATTTTATCAAAGCGGTCGCATAGTAACTTCCACGCCATTTGATAATTATCACCTTTAAAGTCAATATTTTTTATTATTTCCAAAGCATCGCCTTCAAGCGACGCACGAAGGTAGTGGAACTTACTAATGGCATCTATGCAACTACTGTTATGGATTAGTGACAAATTTGTATCTCTATACTCAAGTCAGTACTGATAACCACCATTAAAATTAGGAAAATCTATTTTAGGTAAGCGTATAAAGTTACGTTGTTGGAACGATTCACCTGAGTGTTTGTTCACCGAGCCTGTTACAGACCCGAATTTATCGTTCTCGTCTTTGGCAAGCAGGCTGTTCGCCTGCGCTACGAGTGCGTGGTAACGGCCCTCGAACTTTTCTCTCTCTGCATACGCCTCGCCGGGATCATCCGAAAGCACCTCAATGTCCATCTGTAAATTGTTAAATTCATCGTATGTAGCCTCGGAACTTTTTAAAACAGCCTTCCAACTCTAATCGTTGAATGTCGGACATAGTTTTGCAGCTAAGAAGCACAGTCATGTAATTGGTGAAATTTGTAAGCTTTGCCTTAATGGCACTTCGCTTTCTCAACAATACGTCTAAAGAGGCCATGTTATAGCGTAATCCAGTAAGATAATCAATAGATAATAACAGTAATTGATTATGCGTAGCAAAGTTTCGTAAAGAAGTTGGCAGTTAAGTTTAAACTAAACACAATAGTGAATGAATAGTTGCGTGACCTTGATGAATGTCACCGGTCAACGAGCGCTCAGCTGTTGCGCACACAGTCGATCCTGCACCCGAGTACGGTACATTAGCCTGGCAATCTAGCAGTGAACAAGCGCGTAAGCGTAAGCAGTGCATAAGAATGAAAGAGATAGCTAATGTTAACACGTATTGACTCAAATATGAACGTGAAAACGGAAAATAATTTGAATCTTACGGAATAAAAACACTTGTTTGATTAAGCAGAAAAGGACATAGAAGGAATAAAATTGGAACAAACTCACAAAATACCGAATCCTTATCCACAAGAAAACTATCCTGAAATTCTTCCAAGCGATGACACGGCGTAAATCGTCCAATCCAGTCGATGTAATAAGCGCCGGCGTCGTTAACAAGACTTGGTGAAATATAGTTTAGTCCAGTTCCTGTTCTTCCTTTGTTCAATCGACTTCGGCAGAAAAACCGTTGCTCCGGTGACGCAGCGAATTCAATGGTTTTTCGAGTCCAAAGTTCACCAACGTCGTGATGCCAGTTGCCGCCGAAATTGGTTTCACCAAAACCTGACTATAAAGAGGCTTGAACCTAACTAAGGACTTAATTTAAAAGCATAAATAATATAATTCGAAAAACAGATACAATAAACTGTTGGTAAAATTAGGAATGTGCGCGCGCGTCGTCTCTCGAGATCGGTAGCGAAGTGGGCCGATGGCCCGCGTCCCGCACGTCGCACGCCGCACTTCTCCCAGCCGCCTTCCGACAGCAGCCGAAGACCGCCGAGTGGTCGGAGGCGCCCGAACATCCTCCCTGGGTTGAAGAATTCAAGTGAGAGGAAGTAGAAATAAATTAAAATAAACAACAGCAAAGCATACATCAATTTTTTTGTAAATGAAATCAATCTGTTAGATTTCAAAATAGCGACAGAAATTCGAGACTTTCTTTATATTCTGAAATATTCTCCATTAACGATAAAGTATTTGTAATTAGCTTGGCCCACTGTACTTAAACTCTGAAATTAATTATCTTATCTGATAGACGATTTGTGGCAAACAAAACAAAAAACAAATCAACCCAATTAGACCATATGTTTAATAATACAATAAAAAAGCAGTTAGCATAGTAACAATAAAAAAGCAGGTAGCATATATTTCACGTTTTTTCAGACACGACTTTTTTAAAAGATTTTATAAGGATATAACTAAAAATAAGAACACTTCGAATGCAATCAATATTGTAAATAAACAAATAAGAGCACAATACATTTATATTATACATACATTTCATCCAGGAAAACTACAAATTATATTCCCAAAGACTTTATTTTATTTTATTCTTACTTAATAAATTCTGCCATATTCGCCATTGGAGTTACAAATAAATCGCAGTGGTGGATGGCTATGGTCTAGGTCACCAGATATTATTTCACGACGATCACGAACTACTATTTTTGCCTTGCAGTGTTTGCTGGTTCTTAATGAACATTGCCACTGGATATCCGCTTTGGCAGAAGCCTGATATTTTGAACAATATGTGTAGTCTCTGTGTAGAATTAACCGCTTGCCCTTCCTCGAATTGATGTACTTGAAATCTGTAATAAAACTATATTAATCAAGATCAAATTATTTAAGATAGATCATTTAATACCGGCAAGCACAATAACCAGTCAATTGAATCACTACGAAACCGACATATTTAAAGAACTTATATTTTTAATATTTTATTATTAAACAAATCAAAGTACAATATCATAAACTGTAACAATAGAAACAAAAAATAAAGTTTTGAAAGACATTTTATTATTATTTTAAATTCTGACATGTTGGCCACTAGGATTAATACAAAATCATGGTGAGGGATATACTCTCAGTGTAAAATTAATTGCTTGCCTTTTGTTGTATTTATGTACTTGAAATCTGCAATAAAGTTGTGTGTCACCGTCAAAATTAAATGAACAATAATATAATCATTTGTAGCAGTAGTTATAAATATAAAATCAAACCTATTCAACCGTTAAGAAAAAGACAGAAAGAATTTTATTGGAATTACACTACAATGCTTAAGTAATATTCCTAACTAGATCTAAAGAAATGCAATCTATGGTTGCTTGCAAGAGGATACAAGTTTAGAACGTACAAGTCGATACGGGTCGATACCGATCGCACACAAAGAATCAGGCGCATACCCATGTATGCATGGGTATGCCTGCATACAGACACAGGTATGCCTGTGCCTGTTTGTTTGACTATTATCCCCGCACCAATCGGTACCGATCCGTTACGGCTTGTCCGTAGTTTTATAGAATAGAGTGATGAAATCAAACGCCATTATACTTTGCAGTAGCAGTGGTCGCACGAGCGCTCGGCTCGGGTGACAGCGGACAAGTGACTCGAATGGGATACATTTTACTATAATTTAATTGTTTTAGTACCTAAATATTGGGTTACAAGGGCAATGTAGGGGACATAGCGGAAGCTGCTACCATACATTCAATAAGTACAGGATTCAATACCCTGCAGAGTAGACAGTTATTATTTTCGTTCGTTATTCAAAAGAAAATAAGTTATCACAAGGTCCAATTTGCTTCAATCTATATTCTGATATACTGTCCATTGCTGATGAAAAATGTTGGCGGCTGATGGCTGTGCTGATCTCGCTTGCCAGGTACAATCTTACCATCATCATCGACTACAAGTTTCGCCTTACATTTCCTTGTGGTGCATGCTGAACATTGCCAGTAGCTAGTTCGTTTCGTTGAAGAATAATTATTAAAGCTGTATGAGTAGTCTTTGTACAGAATTAATTTCTTGCCTCTCTTCGAAGTTATGTACTTGAATTCTGAAATAAAGGTAAGTATTATTAAGTTGAAAAGTACGTTATTTCTATTTTAAATTTTCAAAACCAGATATTGAAATATTAGTTTGGTAATTCGTGGCACCCATGACGATAATTGTTTTGAGGTTTATCAGCACAGTGCGAACTCTTGGAAAAAAAAGCTGAATAGCGAATTCGACCACTTGAATTGAAAACTTTGCTCTCGATTTCTGTCTGCCCTGTGCATCGTCAGTATTTAGCAGTATTTTTTGACAGAAGACTAATTTAATGTAGCAGTTTAAGAGCATTTTAGTTTACCTACTCATTGTTCAGATTTTTCTTTTATCTGAATTTGAATTGATGTACTTGAAATCTGAAATAAATTCTCCTTGTTACGTAACAGTAAGGTGGCTGACATTCTAAGTATAAAATTCAACACAAATCGAAAGTCATTAACAGAGAGGTAAAGTTTCAAGGAATTTATTAAACTAGTAAGTACATAATTGCAAGATCTAAGAGATCGTTCTGAGATAGATAGTTAAATATGGAATAAACGCCTACCACATATATATTTACAAGCGCCATATTCAAAACATATTATAAAAGACTTTTTAAATTCTCGTCCTTAGAAACTACATTCTTCAATTCGTAAAGATTAATGTGGGATGTCCAACAAAAAATATACACAAATCATGACAGATAAAAAATGGACAACAAAAAGTATAACGTAGGTGTACCTACTCCTACACTTATACCACAGGAGACCACAGCACGCACAAAAGTTAACAACTAAGGTAAAAAATTAAGTAATAATAAAATATATTTAGACAAATTAATGTAAAACACAAACTTTGGTACAATTTTAAAATATAAAATAACATTTAATGTTAAATTATTAATGTAGTAACAACAACTAGATATAATGACTAGATTCAATACGTAAAACAAATATAAGAGCAAAACAGCAACCCGCTGTCGATAAAAATCTTTACCAAAGCTGTCTAAGAATCATCAAAGAGTTCTATTTATTTAATTCAGTAAAAATCATTGTTATACATGAAGCTTTCTACGGGCACACATTAAACCTAAGGGCTTTGGCGCAGCAAGCCATAGGCTCAAGAAGAGGTCTATAAACATTCATTTAAACATGCTACCGTACAGGGCAAGGGTTTGAACGTATAGTTTGACAGATTTCAGACGATTAGTGACAAGTATCCTACTAACATTATAAATGCGAAAGTTTGTGAGGATGAATGTTTGTTACTCTTTCACGCCAAACTACTGAACGGATATGTATGAAATTTAGCATACAGATAGTTTATAACCTGGATTAACACATAGGGTACTTTTTATTCCGGTAGTATGATTTCGTGGGACAATTATCGAGCTCCACATAAGCATAAGCTAGTACTACAAAACCTAAGTTCATGCTAAGTAACTTTTATTGGCCCTAGATGATTGATTTCTAATTATTAGATATTAATACGAATATTTAGTGCATCGCTACATTTTCAACTAATAGTTGATGAATTCCCGAAAAGCTAGATAGAGGAACAGTGGGTACACAGAAACATGTAAAACTGGGAAGGAGTTAACCAGAATAAACTAATAAAACTAATACCTAATTAGAAAGAGACATTTCACACTTTTCTTGGATAGATACTAATGTATTCTCCATTTTTGATATAGAATTTGGGTGGAGGATGGGTGTGGTCCAGGATAGACGTAATTATGCCATCATCATCAACCAATATTGCCGCCTGGCAGCTATCTGTGGTGCGGCTTGAGCATCGCCAGTAGGAAGTATCTTCCACAAAAGAGTAATTACTAACGAAGTATGGATATCCTTGGTACAGAATTAACTTCTTGCGTTTCTTCAAATAGACTAACTGGAAATCTGAAACACAGAAACCCATTTTACAATTGGAAGGTCGTTGTTATCATAAGATCAAAACAAAGAAGAAAGAATATAAAACTGTTTATTCTGCGCAAAGTACAAGCTAGTACACATGTGTTGAGGTGATGACGACAGTGCAGCATATATACATGTGCTATAAGCTTTAGTATAAAAATAACATACCTATCTATCAACTCAATTTAACCAGGTAATAAAAGACGCCAATGATATAAAAGATTTTATTAGGATAAGAATGCAAAACATTAAAATCAATAGGAGAGGATATGACATCAACCAATATGAATTAAGAAAGTATAAAAACTGCCTAATACAGTACACTGCAGGGCAAAGGTTTCTTCTCAAAGAAAGAAGGTATGAGCACCACGCTTGCTCAAGGCAGGTTGGCGATTTCAGACTTAAAGACATTTTCAGGTTCACTCATAAGCTTTTCCGTCACCGATGTCGGTTATACCCATAATAAAGAACTAAAGCGCGGAGTAAACGCAACGTAATCTCGACATTGAAAATACATGTTTCACACTTAACATTTAGTTAGTTTTAAAATGTATTCATTTCTATGTGTAACACTTACTACGAAAATGCTAAAAGGATACTGCGTTCACGACACATATTTGTCGTGCGAGATTTGAATTTTTTTTTTTTAGTATTTGACGTCTTGTCCATTATTGACGACAAATTCAGGAGGTGGATGACCGGGTCCACGTTCCCAGGTATAATTTTACCATTACTCCTGCTTCTTAGTCTGGAATGTAACATTGAGCCAATCCAACCACTTATTCATAGACGTAGAAAACCTATAGGATTTTATTAATATAAAGTACACTACAAAAACACAGCACACATAGAATAATATTTGCGTCAACAGAACAAATGCAAAAGAAGCTACGAGTAAATAAATCATCATAATTTATTTATTGTAATAGGTACCAATTACAATAAAAAAATTACAGTAAGCTTAATATTATAGGTAGGTATATTATTAAGCCTCTGGGTTTTGTCTCAGCATGCCATGTTCAGAAGCCGACATGTATAAATGTTACTTAGCACATGCTTTGACGAAAACATGTTCTCGTGCAAGATAGGACCTTGCACTTGTAGTTGACAATTGTGCGATAGCGGCAGGAATACTACTCAGACAAAGTACGAGCTACGTAACTTTTATCGGTCTCCGATTTTTTTACACTATTAGTTGATGGATTCTTTAACATTTAGAAAGAGAAAACCGCGGGAAATGAAAAATAAGAGAAGGAGTGTACCAGTGTAAGCTGCTAAAACTGACACCTGATAGAAAGAGACATTTAATCGTTTCATTGATAGATTCTGATATATTCTCCATTTTTGATGTAGTATTTGGGTGGTAGATGGTTGTGGTACTGGTTAGACGTAATGTTGCCAATATCATCAACGAATATTGTCGCCTTGCAGCTATTTGTGGTGCGGCTTGAGCATCGCCAGTAGGAGGTTCCTTTTACAGAAGAGTATTTACCAAAGAAGTATGGATACTTTTTGTACAGAATTAACTTCTTGCCTCTCTTCGAAGTGATGTACTGGACAACTGAAACAAAGAAAGGTCATTATCAAATTCAAAAGCTATTGATATCTTGAGTTAATCAATTAATTAATATTAAAAAACTCAAGCCATCAAGTCAATATTATTAAAAGACGTAACAAGTTTAAAAGATTTTATTAGGATAAAAGCGCACAACATAGAAATCAAACTGAGAATCTCGTTGGTTGGTTCAACAACAAACTTGGTTGTACCCTAAAACTCTTAAGGAGGTGGGTCATTGTATTTAACATTTAATCATTTTAGTCAAAAAGTTGTACAATATGTTTTAAATTCTGATATATTGGCCATTATTCATAACGAATTTGGGTGGTGGATGGGTGTGGTTCTGGTAAACAGATACAGTTTTATCATGTTCATTTAGGAATAAATTTGCCTTGCAGTTTCGTGCGGAGAGACTTGTGCATACCCAGTATGTTGTATTCTTGGTAGGAGAGTAATGACTATAGTTGTATGAATACTCCTTATAGAGAACTAATTTCTTGCCTTTCCTCTATTTGATGTATTGGTAATCTGGAATAAAGCAACGTAATTATGAAATTGAAAAAGCAGTCATGATGAGCTCTGTGCTGCCACCGACGGACATCCGTGCCGTGTGACTGGCAAAATTTTAAGAAGAAAATGAAAATAAGAAATTCTGTCGTGCCAGACACCTGAACAAGTAGAAGAATTGAAAGTTGATTAATATCTTATTATGAGAGTATCACATCAAGCCAATCTAACCAGATATTAAAAGACGTAAACATTCTAATAGATTTTATTAAAATAAAAACTTGAAACAAAGAACTACTAGAAGTATTTACCACAAAGGTGTCAACATAAAAGTAAAGTGATTAAAACTCAAACACACAACATTATATATGTGTAAAACTAAAATGCATATTAAAAACAACGTGGTGAGCCAAAAGGAGATGGCGAGATAAGCTGAACTCAAATTTTAAAAGATTGTCATTTAATAGAGAGAGATTGAGAATAACATAAAATTATGGACAATGACAATGAATTTCAATTGTTTTCATTTTAAATCCTGAAATATATTCCATCTCTTACGGTAAATTGTGGCGGTGGATGGCTGTGGTTTGGGTTACCAGATATAATGTTACCATGAGGATCAATCACTAATTTCGCTTTGCAATTGCTTGCTGCGTTTCGTGATGAGTATTGCCAGTAGGTAGTGTTTTTAGTAAAATTAGATCTCGTGAAGTTGAAAGTGTACCCATTGTGCAGGATTAATTGCTTGCCCGTCTTCGAATTTTTGACCTGGAGAGCTGAAAAACGTTTTGTTATTAGTGTAGAGGTAAAGTGGGTTAGTTGTATTGAAAATCCACAGTTACACTTATACTATAATTAATGTGAAAGCGGAATGGATTTCGATGGAATACGGCATACATGTATACTATAATCCGCATTCAAATCTAAGATACCGAGATGGAGTGGCGACCGCGGAACGGAAGACGTTACGATGGAATGACTCCCACTAGGTGGAGCGATGACCTGGTGAAGGTTACGGGGATTCTCTGGATGCGAGACGCAAGGGACTGGTCAATGGGGTGACACTTAGGGGAGACCTTTGTCCAGCAGTGGACATCTTTCGAAACCTAAGATACTTGCTATCCCGGTAGCATACGATCCGCTGGGATATTTTTATGTTCTCCGCGCGGGATAAGCCACAGAGATAAGCTAGAAAACACAATATATCTTTATAATTCCTTGCCTTTCTCTGATTTTATGAATTTGAAAGCTGAAAACAAATCGGCAATTATTAATCATAATAAGGTGGCTGATTTCGAATGATATAAATGAAATTAAGTTAAATCAACCCAACGTTAAGAGACTTTTGTAGTTAAAAAGATTTTATTGGAAAAATATCTCAATTACACAAAAAGTCGGTCTGAAAAAGATATGGAATTATAAATATCCTTTATCTTGTGATGTAAACGAGACCTCATTTAAAACATATCTTACTATTAATACTTATATTTTAAGTTAACACGTTTACATGAACAAATTTTTGTCTACAATATGTTCCCACACTATTGTTTACATTTCTCCTTTGGCAGGTCTGCAGGATGACATTTCTTAAGAAATAAGAAACTACTTTTGCACTCAAAAGTTAGAATGTTGCTGTCTTATGCTATTCGTGTGCATAAATAATCAAATAATACTAAAATAACTAGGTCAAGTATTCTTAAAATACATTGTGTAATATATTGCACTGTTGATGGTGTTGGGGTGGGGAATGTGTATGTATGTACCAGATATGATGTTACCTTATCGGTCTACAACCATTTCTGCCATGCAGTTCTTTGAGGTTCCCCCTGTGCATTGCCAGAGGGTAGTATTATTCGATAAATATCTTCTAGTGAAGTCGTATGTGTACTTTTTGTGCAAAATTAACTGCTTGCCTTTCTCCGAATTTATGATCTTGATCCTAACATCTGAAATTTAAGTGTAAGATTGAAAAGAAGTTCTAAATACAAAAAAACCTCAAACAAATAAAACCGTCTTCGAACTTAACAAGTTTTATTTAGATAAAAGCGCAAAACATAGATTATCAACATTAAGATAAGATAATCCATGATTTTGACGCAAAATAACAAGACGAAGTAAATGACCGCAAGTCAATCTAACTTGGCTGCGTGCTTGAAGGTTGGAGCAGCTTTATTCGAAAACACACTTGCATTTTATTTATTTTAGGGTAGGTACTGGTCTCGTTGTGTTTAACGAAGTTGAGAAAATGAGATGAGTGAATAACGCAAAAAGTTCCAAGAATTTTATTAGTAAAATATAAGCATAACAAATATATCTACTTACTTTTAGTTGTATTTTTATCAATACTTTAGTTTTATTTGTAGTCTTATAATGTAAATTATATAGTTTTATTAGAATTAAGTTAGATTATTTGTAAAGACATAAATAAAGTACTGATTAGCATAACAAATAGCTTTATCAGAAGAAGCCATCGAATTAACCACAATCGTTATAATTAATGTCCTTAGAATAATGGAAATTACTAAAATAAATAAGTTTTCGTTTCCTGGTCCCGGCCAAAGGCAGTTAGAGGAACATTGTGTGATTTTAGCTAGGTCCTTCTCATTATGAAACGACTTGTCAGTTTATCGCAAGCTTCATTACACCTTACTTGTGTCACACACACAGCTCTTGTTCCTTGTGAGAGGGGTCGTGTAATTTAGCGCACTTACTGTACACATTCAAAATCCAGTGGACCCATACGGATCTCCTCAGGAAAGAACATCCCTTCTTCTTCAAATACTGAAGTACTGACCCTTACAGATGACATATTGGGGCGGGGGATGGGAGTGGTCTCCGTCCAAAAATTTGATGTTACCCAGATCATCTACTGCTATTTTCGCTTTGCAGTTCTTTCTGATGCGTCCAGAACATAACCAGAGTGTGTGACCTTTGGTAGCAGAATGATTATTGAAGCAGTATGTGTAACCTTTATGCAGAACTAGCCTCTTGCCTTGTTTCGAGTTGATGTATTTGAATTCTGAAAAAACAGCGTCATTTAAAAAAGTTTAAACGATATTATCAAACTTGCAAGTTGTTCATCTACTGGTATAAACAGGCTCAATTTCCGAATTTGCTGTATACTGAGTTTATCGATAATTAATAAACAAAAGGGCTTGTCAAGAAAAAAAAACGTTTTATACTAACAATTCTATTTTATTTAAACAATAATAGCCAGACTACGAAACCAAAAACTCTGATATTAGATACATTATAAGTCTTCAAATAAAAAAAACATTCTAAATCAATTATTTTTTCTCTTTCTCATCACACAATTATATAATTATTAATTTCTATATATTATAATTAATATGTATATTCTATATTCCATTTAATGTCTATCCCGTCCCACTTGTTCTTATTCCCCTGACACCGCTTTGACTGAGTATAAGAGTGTCATTGGGTCAGAACGTGTTATCACCTTCTAGGGCATCCTTCCTCTATGCATCTTCTGCCACTTCTTCTACGACTAGCAGCTGTGGTTACTTCTAGTCAAGATCTTCTCCAATAGCACGCCATTTAGTTCGATACTCAGCCTCTATCCTTGAGCATAAAAGACCATCACTCCATATTGCGCACAATTCACAGTCTCCCCTATACTTCTATTTATCATTGATAACATATACTCCATCATGAAGGCTGAAAGGTGGTGACGGGTGATTATGGTTACTATTGCCAGTTATTTTACTGTTCTCGTCTGACATGATTTTCGCCTTGCATCCTTTATAAGCTTATCCTCGGTAAGCTTTGCAACGCCAGAAGTCATTACGAGCTTTTACAATATGTTTGTGGTGCCAGAAAGGGTAATCTTCGTATACTATTATGAGTTTTCCTTTTGTTGATTTTATTGTTTTGAGTTCTGAAACGAAGTAAAAACAAAATAATATAATAGAATATTTCGATTCCATTAAATCAAAACTAGCGGCTCTCATAAAGTGTGTCCCTAGTTTAACCTAATATAATATGTACAATTGTACATTTACTTACAGCAGTTCTAAAGTTCCTAAGACACTATCCAATCCTGACATATTTTCCATTGTAAATGCAATATTTGGGTGGTACATGATTATGATATCGAATACTAGATACTATATTATTCCGACTGTCCAGTATAAGCTTCGCGTTGTTTGCTGCAACTAGCCGTGCATAGCCAGTGATGGGTGCCTTTTATAAGAAAATGTTTTTGAAACCTGAAAGTATAGTCTTTATATAGTATCAACGGCTTTCCTCTTCTTGATTGTATGCACTTTAAGTCTGAAATTGAAAGTTTTTATTATTTGTTTTTTTTTTTTCACTTTACTATGCAATTTTCAGCTCAAGGTAAATAAAGGACTATGAGCAAAAATATATGAGACTTTTGAAGGAATCTTATCAATATTATAATTTTGCTGAAGTGTTTTTCTGGTTTCTTCATTAAATAATAGTCACGACATTAAAGTCCAAGTATTAAAACATAAGTTAATTTTATTCCTTACATTTTCTAAAAATACAACTATTTTCTTACAAACTATCATTTCTTTTACATTGTATTTACGTTAAACATTGAGTCACACAACAATACTATTGAAGATACACACAATACTATTGAAGACAACACGAGCAACTCGAACTTCTGAGCAGGTGTTGAACTTTCATACCCATAATTAATTTTTAGTACATACTAACTTCAAACTTGTCACTGTTTAAGACTATCGATATTTAATATATTCCCCATTATAAATATAATACTTAGGCGGAGGGTGACTATGTTCTAAAAGTGATGACACGATTTTCTGTTTGTTATCCAACATGATTTTAGCTTTGCTTTTACTATGGAAGTGAGACGTGCAAACCCATCGGAATGTGCCTTTCTTCTCTGATCGCGTAGCAAACGTGTAGGTGAACTCGTTCAGCATTATCAATGCCCTGCCCTTTTGAGATTTTATGAACTTGATGACAGGAAAAAGAAAACAAACAATTTAAAGCTCTAGCTCATAGTATCGCGCCTTATGTTCAGGAATGATTAGGCAGAGGCGTAGCTATAATACCTTCATCCAGGCTTCGCTAGTTATGCCTCTAGATCTGAATATGTCAAGTGTCATGATTTTTTTAAACTTTTTTAAGTTCTTGTATTAGCCAAGGATACAAACAACTAAATTATTTGATTTGATTTTCATCGCTTTATTTGCACATTCTCTTAAAAATACCATCACAGAGATAATACATGGCTGGCGGATGATTATGGTGTCCACGTTTGGAAACAAGTTTCTGTTCAGCATCCAACTGAAGTTCTGCTTTACAATTAAGTTTGTTGTAAGATGTGCACACCCATTGATGAGCTCCTTGCTTTCGGGACAGTTGGCGACGGAAAGAGAAGGTGTAATCTTGGCACAGAAGCAAAGACTGGCCTCTTTCGGATTCAACGAATGTTATGTCACAATCTGAAACAAATGAGCACGATCAACGACTATGTAGTTTTACCGAATGTGCTGTAATGCTAAGCGACAAAAAACTTTAAATAAATAAAGAGAAAAAGGCAAAATAATTGTAATATACCTATTAAAAGTGTGTAAAAATACCTAAGTCTGGAAAATTGAAAACTCAAACGATATATAAATAAATTGGTTACAAAAAGAAAAAAAAGTTTTAAATCATTATTTGCGCAATTTATTTGTTCAGTTGAAATTCAGTTACAGAAACAGTATCGACATTCATCATAAGCAACCATCTTGCCAAACTCTAATAATTATAATATATCAAAAACCAAATAAAATACCTAATTTAGGACTTATACTTTAGACACATTTTCCTTAACGTATAACATATTAGTAAGGAGGATGATTATGTTCATTATTGGCCGAAATACTTCCTTACACTTGTCTTGTGAGTAGATCAGTTCCAACGAGTAGCATTTTTGTTCGATACATAACGATAGCAATCATAAATGTAGTCGTTAATAAGAATTAGTTGTGACCCTTTCCGGAACTCTAAGTATTTGAAAGCTACCGAATAACAAAAGAATTACGGACATTACACAAATACAAAGAAAATAAAGAAAAAGCAACAAATAACAGTACATAGTTAAATTCGAAGATATTTCCCTTTACACACAACGTATTTGCCTGGAGGATGATTATGTTCATAATTAGCAGAAATTATTTTATTTTTGTCGTCAGTGACGAGCATAGCCTTGCACTTCTTATTATGGTGAGTAGAACAGCACCAACGAGTAGCATTTTTAGTATGTAAATAATTATGGCGAAAATAGGTGTAGTCATTAAGTAGAATTAACTGCGTTCCTCTCCGGGACTCGACGAACTTAAAGTCGTCTGAAAAAAAATCCAATTACAGATTTTATTTTTAGAGTTTGGAATCTTGAATTCGAAGATGATTAATTTTCATACATCGCCTGTTCGATTACATGCAGGTTCTTTTTGTTAAATGACATCTAGCCGATCTAGACATCAGTCGGCTAGCACTAGTCTTATCTCTACCTAATTCTGATATACACTCCCTTAACCACAGCATATTTATAAGGAGGATGTGTATGTACAGAATTCCCGCTTACATTTCCCTTAGTATCCGTGAACAGTTTAGCCTTGCACTTCTTGCCATTGTGAGAGGAGCATCGCCAATAAGTCGTACCTTTGATCAGGGACCGATGTACCAGACAGTATGTGTAGTGGTTCAGTAGGATCATATGTGTGCCTGTTCTGGATTTAACGTATTGGACACCTGAAATAATATGTCTGGTCAGTTTCAATACCGATGAAAGAAATATGTTTACCAATAAGTACCTATTTCTAATTTTCATGCTGAAGGTAGGATAGGAAGTAAAGATGGATACGTCTTGAGAGAAGAGAGATTATAGTCACAAAGTTGTCTGCTTCGAAGTTGTATTTACAAATCTTTAAAGCTTATTTCTATTTTCTTAAAGTTTTCAGGCACGAGGTTACGTGGCGATTTATGCAGCACTTTCTTGATGCATGATGATTATAAAAGTAAAAATTGTGTATGTTTACTGGCACTGTATGCAACAACAGTCGAATTGATCCAAACTTCAAAGATCTGTTGATGTTTCTTTCTTGCAAAAAAAAACCTGAATACCACCTTTGCTAATATTCATTTGATAATAACAGCCGCTTAGGTTAAGCCCTGCTTGCCTACGTTGGTCTGTGGGTGGGTGACCACCCATTACGTACCGAGTTCCTCCGTGCCTCGGAAAGCAGGTTAAGCTGTTGGTAGCGGCTGTCATTTGTAGATTTTTGACAGTCGTTACAAGTAGTCAGTGGCCCAAAAAATCGGACAACCTGTCTTACCAAGAGGTCTCGTATTACCTGGTACTACAGGCAGTCGCTCCATGTAAAATACTGTTTGGATTGTATTCAGCTGCATGCGGTTAGACTGGAAGCTGACCCCAACATAGTTGGTAAAAGGCTAGGCAGATAATGATGAATTATCTCCAGATGTACTAGATTAATAAAACCAGAAAACTAGATTAAGCCACACATTTGAAGTTCGTGTCTTGTAGATTGGTTCCTTATTCAAGTGTTATATTTAATACCTAATTTATAAATGAGCACAAACATTTAACTTACTGATATAATTCAAATTGAAGACTAGTCCTAAAACAATACTACAACGTTATGATTCCCTTTATTAAAAAAATATACACATAGGTTTATTACAAAATGTAAGTCAACAAATCCTATGTGATCGTCTTAGACAGGAAGCAAACCTTATTCTTACTGAAATCTCTGAACTACGGCCTAAAAACATTCACATACAGGGACACACACCCGTCTGTGGAGTTCAACTAATTTGGTAATTTTGTTGCTATAGACCAACCAAGCAAGCAAGTAGTGACGTATGTAACCACCTTTACAGATATATTAACTTGCAACGTCATGAGACGTCTGCAGTGTCAGATCTTTATGTACTGACCACCGTGGATACAGTATTTAGCTGGAGGGTGAGTGTGTTCGTTCTCAAGGCCAACAATGGCGAATTTCTCATCCAAATTTACCTTAGCATTACAACCTCTACAGTTATGTGTGGAGCAGTACCAATGGAAATATTTAGTCTTCTTACATTGTTTCTTGCAGTAGTAAGTATATTTAGCCCACATTCTAAGGAAAAGACTATGAAAATAAATTGCTCAAAAATCAGTACTCACCGACTACTCGTTGAACATGACCAGATGTTTCCCTGAATACCGTGATTCCGCCAGCAGAATCACTGAAAAGATAAGCTGGTGAGTACTGATTTTTGAGCAATTTATTTTCATAGTCTTTTCCTTAGAATGTGGGCTAAATATAGCTCAAATTCGACAGGGTATTATTTTGATGATGCTGTAACAATTTTTGAAATGATTGAAGATTCTATATTAAAATTAAAAGGCAATTGACGGATCAGCTAAATTTCGGAGCATTCGACATTATGCCACCTCAATCATGAAGTTTGAAGTTTGAACTACATATTTATATGTAGTTCAATAGTTATAGTTCTCTGAAATTAGGGAATCTTTTCAAATAGTCTGATGAATAGACTTTGTTATGAAAGTGTTTGCGAGCTCTGAGCCTTTTCAATTTATTTGGTGATTGAACCTGAAATTACGCTCAGTAAAAAAAAAATCATCACCACAAGTTTATTATAAATATTTATGTACTTTTAAATTGTTAAAATAACTGTATGTTTACCTTTATGTAAAGTCGATTTAAAAATGTATGTAACAGAATACAAGTTTTACGCATGGCACTACTCTTAGATTTGGAAACCTTTTCTACTTTCTACGTAAATTTAATTACTTACTATTTATTACTTACTTTGATTACTTAGATTATACACAAATTAGCTACGAACGTCACTGCTTTTGAATTATACGTGTGCGCAGTTTTATCGACCGCGCAGTCTTAGACCACCCAACCCTACAGCAAAAATAGTTACATTAAATTTTAACATAGTATCCATTTGCTATGACAAATGCTGGCGGTGCATGGGCGTGATCCAACCTAGCTGATACCACGGTCCTATGCGATGCTCTGACGTCATTGCTGATGCTGAGTCTTGCTTTGCAAAAACCTCCATTAGTGCATAGCCAAGTACTTGTCTTCACATTATTCTTCTTTCAATAGAATGTGTAACCGTTGACAAACGCCAGTTCCTTTCCATCAGTCTTCAATACCCATTGCAGCACTGGAAAATGAAGTAGAAATTTTATGCTGTTCTGGAATGTACGGGTGAATATGGTTACCAGCTAAGTTTGACAGTCAGATTATGTTAGCTAATTAAACTTGTCTATTACAGAGACATTAGAAAAGCTATCGTAGTTTGACTGTGACATGTAGTATTAGGTTAATGTATAAAAGTATAGAAATATAGAGAGGCTCGTGGATCAAGGTTCAGTTCCGCTTGCCGCCGTCGTTCCGTCAGTAAGTGATTCTCCAATTTGTATCTAGACCCTGCAGTACCTCGGAAAGCACGTTTATCTACGAACGACAACCAGGATAGTCAAGTCTAAACATCTCACGAAACGCGCAAACACAGATGCACTCTCGTTTCTCTTACTGTCCCGTGTGGCAGCAATCCGACACGCTCGGGGAGAGATCAGGCGGGATGCATTGCCCGTCTATGCAATCCATCTCGCGCTTAATCTTTCTTTCAAATATATTTAATCATCAGACATGGTTTCAAATACCCAAATACACACAAAGTTTCGATGTTTATCAGAGGTATTTAAGCATATCTGCAAAGTTTGACCTAGTAAGGATCGGTCGCACTGATATGGACAAATTACGAACCGGCTGCGGACTTTGAACACTGAAGTGCTAACGAGTAACGTATTAAAACCACCGGGATAAGTTCGATAATTTTTAAATTACCATTCCTCGGCACTTCAATATGTAACAGACTCCGTCATAAAAACACACCTTGTTTTATTAAAATGTTGAATCAACCAATAAAAAATAATAATTTTAACGTAGAATAAGATAAAATGGTACCGTAATTGTATCCCTACAGAAAACAGTTAGTGTGTTAAGTATAAAAGAATACCAAACAAAATTATGTTAATTTATATAATTAAGTTTAAATAGGTCAAATGACATAGGTCATTTGACTTATATCACATTGTTACACGAATTACAGTTTTGATCGCACACAAAGACAAAAATACTTTTTGTCATATAAGAAAAACAGATTAATATAAATTTTAACATTCATAATAGGCAAAAGACGATAGATACTTCGACGAATAAATAAGTTAATTCAAGATTAAATGCATTTAATTTAATTAATTAGGACACTAGACCAATAATAAATACTCACACTAATACAGTGTGTTGCCTTCACTACGATAATACACGAACACAATGTTCTATTTAGATTGATTTTGTCAATTATTTGCCTTCCCTAAGCTTAAATTTTGATGTAACATCCGTTTCTAATCATAAACGCCGGTGGAGGATGTGCATGAGTGTCTTGAACTGACCTTATATGACGCTCCGCGAGTGTGGCGCCGTTCGTAAAGGTCAGCCTGGCTTTACAAGGGTATCCTTTGGTGCAGTACCAGACACTTGTCGCCAAAGTTTGTCTTTTATTGAAAAATGTGTAACCGTGCATAATAGCGAGCTCCTTTCCGTCAGCTTTTTTCACCCATTGAACTGTAAATAAATGAACTTGTTGTAATCTGTGTGAAAAAATAAAAAAATACAAACTTCATTATTATGAGGAGCATTTTAAATGTTAAATTACATCACAAAATAATCATAATCATAAATATTTATTTACGTTAACATTAGGTGTAATATAAGTACAGAATATAAAATGAAAATCTTAGATAGAGTCATGACTTACAGATCACCTGAATAAGAATAATAAATTATGTTCATGTATTTATTTATGATATTACAAAAACTACAACACTTGCCCAATACAGCTTGACATAAAAACCTTTACGAATAACAAATTCTGGAGGCGCATGATTGTGTTCCAATTTAGCTCTGACCAGGCGCCGAGGATTACTGTTGGTGACCTTTGCAGATGTGTGCGGAAGAGCAACTCCAGGTATCAGTGAGCTGACGACGCCAGTGACAGTATAATGAGATTTCGTTTACAGTAGCAAGCACCTGTAACGTGGGTTCGTTTACAAACTTATAAACCCACATACATAAACAGATCCGGAACAACTACCTGTAGACCATACAAATATTTTTTCCGTGCAGGAAGAAAAGTATTTTAATATCTTACATGGTACAAATTTGAAAAAAAAACCACTACAAATACTTACTCATTCTATATCAACATGGGATCATTTCTCATGTTGATCTAGAATTTTGTAGGCGCATAACCGGAGTGAGCCGATCTAGACTCCGATTTTTCAAAGAGCCTGGACGTAGGAGTGTCCTCAGTGGTGATGATCAGGTAAGCTTTGCAGGGTTCTCCGAAGGAGCATCTAAAATGTTTGAGAACTGATGTTGCTCGCGACAATAGAATGAGTAGTCATTAACAATAACCGCTTTTTTCCCGTCCTGTTTCTTTGCCCATCTCACTGAAAAAGTGAAAAGATTAATCTTAAGTGTCCGTCTCTCGTATAAAGAATATCTTGCAAATAGTTCACACCAGGGTAAACATACTTGCCAGTCAACGTTATGGTAGCATGTCAGCGGTAGAACTTTGGCGGTGCACTGTACGTATAAGTATTGCCATTAAAATTGCTCTTAAATAGTTTTGCAGAAAGTAAATAACAAAGTTTTTGAACAATCAAGCAAGTTTACTAACTCAGAAAAATACAATTAGATGTAGATTTAACCTAATGCAAAGACAACGTATGTAATACATTATAATTTTCATATTGAATAGATTGGAAATCTACGAAATATCACAAACCATCTACAATATAATACATGCAACAAATAAAAAAAAATGATATATAAGAAATGAAATGACTCTTTGGCTAAGATTACTAGATAGGTCAATAGACAAGTTTTATTATTAAAACTACTACAATAGTTATAATGCAAATGACTAGATGTAATAATATGAATCGACAACGATACAAATGTCTACTCCACTAATTCCCTGATCCTTTTAAGCGAATCGACATAAACATGAGATGATTACATTCTCTGGCAAAACAAACGAATATAGGTCTAGCCAGTCAGAGAGATGATTGTCAGCAAGGATTCATTTATTTCACTATTGTGATCTCACTGACTGCCTCATTGGTCAGGTCTTTAAGGTATTTTGAGGATAACAGGTGTGATTTTATATTTAATTAATAATGTTATTTTGATCTCTGGAATTTTCAAATACTAGCCTTAAGGCTGGATTTCATTATTATTAATGGACTTGCCCCTTTTGCATCCTTATTAAATTGAAGAAATATGGTTATCCTGGGCATCTCTACCTAATCCTTCCGGAAATACAGTAGCTATGTTATAAATATCAATAATAAAATGGATTGATCTTCACATAAAACCCGTCAGTAATTCTAAATGTTGGTGGCTTATGATTATGCTCCAGTTTAGATGTCAGGACCGTTCGTTGTGCTGGGTCGGCTCTGTTAGTGATCATCATCCTCGCTTTGCATCTCATCGCGCTGGTACAAGTCCAGGTGCTCTTGGTCATATTCTGTTTGTGGCAGTAGAAGGTATATCCGTCCACAATGACCAGTTCCTTGCCGTTTGATTTTTTTACCCATTGAAGTTGTCCTAAAAAATAAACAATTACTGATTAATATCACAGGTTTTAATCCTACATGCTTAGCTTTATAAATCTATAAGACTGTAAATATTGTGATATTATTATGAGTATGGAAACAGAATGTATTGCCATACAGAATAGCTAGCTCCTACCAATTCTGTTTTGTCACCCAGGTTACTGAAATTGATCAGAACAATCGTAACGAATTTTTGATTGTTGGCTTTTATAGCCATTTTCAGTATAGCCAATGATAGGAATAAAACAAGAAGAAAAATTGAACCAAGTATATTTTGAAAGTTTTAAAGAAAGCAGGGAGCGTGGAAATAAACACAAACTTCATCCACACATTCAAGTTTATTGACTTAGAACTAAAAATAAAAAAGCAATGCAAAATGAAGGACAGGAACAAGAGGTTTCTACCGACCCTTCATACGTACATACTTAGAACCTGAAATGATATTCTGATCACATGGCATGGCCTAGAACCTTTCGTTAATTTTTATTTATTTTTTAAGTGATCTAAGTACAGCATAAAACAAAGCTAAACATTCTTCATCTTAGTTGATATTTCAATGCTGGCGGTCGATGTGTGTGGTTTAATGAGGCCGATACCACCATTCTTTCTACAGGTATCATATGAGGCGTTGTGACCAGCTGAGCTTCGCATAAACTGCACAGCCAAGTCCAATTGCGGCGGGTGACTTTTTTACGGCATGTGAATGTGTATCCGTGTACTATAGCAAGTTCCTTCCCGTCCATTTTGTTCGCCCATCTCACTGAAAGTAATTTAATTACATTTTAGTATTCTACTATTTTTGAGCGGACGGCTTGGCTTACCTTTGCCTCAGAATTAGGTTGAAGCAACTAAAATGACAGATTCTTAAGAGACTCCGCCCTGCGGGTAAATGTGGTGCTGTTCCTCAAACCACGTGGTACCAAAATGGTATCTAGTGGCCAGATTCAATGTAGAATATTGCCATCGACACAATAAGAAGAATTGAGAACGTGAGGGGGGGAGGGGGGGGGGGCATGTCCAGTAGTGGAAGTTTTCGGTTGAAATGATTATGAGGATCAGCAATATTGAGAAAAAATATACATATTTCACCCCACGTATTCTTATTAATTTTTCGTACCTAAAACAACATTTAGCAATTTCCAAACATTATTTATTGTTAAAACACGCATAGGAACAGAACACTCAGTAATATACAAATGTGAGATCATTTAAATAGTAATTTGCAAACATTTAACATACAATACAGAGTAATTGAATACCTACATCTACACATGTTCAAATGTATGACTAGGTTCTTAATTCTACATGTCAGGAAAATAGTTAATTCATACATATAACATAACTTTAATCAAAACTGAATTTTGTACCTAATGTAATGCGGGTGTTAGGCAGAGGTGTACCTAATAGTACATGGGCATAACCACTACACACAATACAGGCGTGATGTTATGTTATGTACTGTTACCATGACTTATTTTTTTCACTTCACATTACTAAACCAGTTTATTTTCATTCATTTAAAATTAATTTTGACTTGAATGTGGCTAAATTTGCATTAACGTAAACACAACGTACAACTAGAAAGTTCCTGTATATAATAAATATTGTTTATGAATGTGTTATTTCCAGAACAATAAGTCAAAACTTCATGACAGTCGCTAGAAAGTAGAACAAGCCTAAACAAAGAGAAGATAATTACCAACTACGTACTCACAACACTACTTAACAGAATAATCAATTCCTTAGTATTGACTCTCAAGCTACTTCGTAATTTTAACACTTTCGTCTTTTTCAGGAATTGCTTTGAAGTAGTATCGGGACACAGCACTCAGGCGCAGCGGGCCGTTGGTACCTATAGGTATCTAGTTTTTTCAGAGACATGCGCGGCCCTACAAACTATTAAACTAGTCATGCATAACCTCCGCCTTTCTTTCTTGAATCTCCTTTTTTTTGTTAAGAATGAAGCGCACGAGTGCCATATATACATCCCTTTATAATCTAACATTTCTGCCAGAAGTGTTTAGAACGAGTAGCTTTTTGAGTTGAAACCAGTAGTGTTGCTGCGGTCTGTTGTTGCGGATGGTCTGTTGTTGGTGACAATGTCGGTGCCGTCACATGCGGAGTTATAGCTCAAATACACATTTCAAACGTAAGTAAACGTTAACTACTAATTACAATTTACAATAATACCCATTACTGATACAATACTTAGGAGGTTCGTGCTTGTGTTCCAGTTTCGCTGACAGCACAGTCCGACGCGATGGTTTCGTTTGCTTGGTGATCTCCATCCTGGCATGACAGTCCCCTCCATAGGTACAGTTCCAGATCTTTGTAGACCTCTTCAAACTCTGCTTGCGACAGTAGTAAGTGTAGCCGTTCACTAGTGCCACTTCTTTTCCGTTGAGTCTCTTCATGAATTTTACTGTAAGATTTTTTAATGTGTTAATAACGACGTGAAATATTTGATCTGCACACATGTGAGTTTGTTGCATGCATAAAAAACATGCAAAGCGTGCTAGGATTACAAGGATGGCTATTACTATGTGTTACGTGTGAATCTTAATTCAGTAGATCTAGAGTGACAGCATCCTATACCTACGGACGATGATACAATTAACAAGCTTAAAAAAAAATTGAAATCGCATTATGCAGAAAACTATACAATACGAATGTGTAGATTCAACGAAGTCGTATTAAAAATGTTTCATGTTTAAACGTCTTTATTTTCTTGACGAAGACACGGATTAAAGTTAAAAAACTATGCGTTTAAAGCATTTTTTTAACACCACGTACTTGAGGTTACACTATCAGTTATTTGATTTACAACATTACGCCTTGGGTTCCCCCATAGGCCTCCGCCTATGTCCAGCAGTGGACGTCTTTCGGCTGAAATGATAATGATGATGATGATTACGCCTTTTAATAATTTTGTTACTTTGTCCATATTTTTGATTTACACTTTTTAGGTTCCGATGCGAATTGTGTTTAAGACTCACTGACAGCAATAATTGTAATATAATCCTCATTATCATTTCAGACGAAAGACGTTCACTGCTGAAACCATGTGCAGCGAGCTTCTGCGACCAAGTCGTCATTCACCTTGTGAGGTTGCGACGATATAATGACGTAGGTAAGGCATGTTGCCTTACATTATATTTTAACATAAAACCCATCAACAATCATAAACGTGGGTGGTGGATGTCTGTGCTCCAGCTTAACAGATACAACGCGCCGCTTCAGAGGATCTGGCTCACTGCAGGTAATCAGTCTGGCCTTACAGAGCCATCCACTGGTGCACGTCCAGATCTTCGTCTTGGCGTTGTTCTTGTGACAATAGAACGTGTAACCGTTCACCATCGCCAGTTCTTTGCCGTTCCTCTTCATCATCCATTTTACTGAAATAGAGTTCATTGTTTAAAGGAGATAAGTTAGCCAGAAAAAAGAAACTTACGTATCTTTACCGATTGCAGCGAAGTGCAATGAATGTTTTGGTTGGCATGTCTACTTAGGTACTATTTTCAGCCCAACAGTTATATTTTATTTTAACTTTATGAACAGCGGTATGTTACCGCATGTCATTGTATTACCCGTACATGTTCAAGAAAATTACATACAACTAAAACAAAAACAATATTTATTGCCTTTAAACAAACTAACAGTGTAGTATTTCTTTATGTCACAGTTGTACAGAGTATTGATTTTCCTTGTAACTATATCCGGTTTTACCTATATTTACAAAATAATTAAAGCCTTCTTAATGGTTATGCGCGTTTTTAAAGCAAACCATGACGCCATTGACGGTATGTACAACTGATTTACACCCTGAAGCTCTCCGAATACAACGCCAGCGTGTTTTATGCCCTTTCACCGGACCACCCTGATTGAACCGATACGGTCCCATGTTGAGACACGGATTGCCACGACTTGTTGAGCCGAATATCAGCTCGAATTCTGAAGAGTAAAGAAAAGCAAACATTAGTTTTCTTTATTTTGTGACCTGTTTCTCCTTCATAAAAAGTTTCGAAACAAAATCATTTCCTTCCCGGATAAACTATTTATTTATGAAAACAAAACACGATTTATTTATTATGGTCGTGCTATTGAGAAACCACTTCATCATTACCACAGGTCGACATCCCGATTCATCTCGGGTACAGGTTCATCACATTTTGGCCCCTTTACAAATATTAATCCGAATATATCGACAGGGACCAATGATGATAACGTCATTGCCGCTCCTCGTCTTACTCAAAATTGGCTGCCAATTTGTAATAAAACATAAAGTTTTCATTTGTTAAGCATTTACTCATATCTACAGGAGCAAGCCTTACATTTGTAACAAAGCATCAAAACAGGAGCAAGTTACATACTATCTAAATAATTCTAGAATGAAATCAAAATAACTATATATTTTTGAACCATACCCTTTATTCAAAGCAGTAATACTAGTGCTTGTGTTTATTGCTATGGCTAACAATCACACCGTTAACAGTTACGATAGCAGATCGGCATCCCGATGCGATCCGGCTACAAATCCATCGTATTCTGGCTCCTTTACACCTACTAACACGATTATATCGATAGGGACCAACGATGATCACAGGGTTGCCACGCTGTGACGTACTGAACACAGGACGTGTATCTGTCAAACATAAACGTATTGTATAGTTTTGTGTTTAGTTCATTAAAAGTATACCATCACATAGAAAGAATTTGTAATTATCGAGAAAAAAATATTGCTGGACGAGCCACGGGTGGAGATAGAGACGGAGGATAAAGACTATTACTTTTAGGTGAATATTTATTTAGGTATAGCATAAGTAAGACTTTGTAAACCTCACTCCATAATTATTCATTAAATTTATCATCAGCTATAAGATACAAAAATACATTGTAATTATGTTTCATATGACTTAGAACTGCAGGTAAAATTATTCTTAACATTATATACAATTTTATACTAGTTGACACCTTTTGCACGTCCTTCTTTTGTATCTTCTGTTTTCTTTAATGGTTATGTTCATCCTTATGACTAACTATCACACTGTCGACAGTTACGATGGCAGACCGGCATCGGCAGCCCAACGGGTACCGAGTACAGATACGAACAGTAGGTACTTGATCACAGGAGTGCCGTTCTTTGTAGTGACGAAAACAGGCCCTTAAAATATAAGTTTGACGAATGATTTTGATGTGAAGAAAATGTGATAGAGACAGTGCTTTAAGTTTTAAATTAAATTATCGATTATTTGTTTTATAATACCTATATCCAGTGGCATATTGACAAAGTATTACAAAGGAAAATGTATGCAAAAGAAAAGAAAAATCCTGACTCCCTCACTCACTGACTGACAGATCATTAACGTCCAGCTATCCAAACCCTTGGACCTAAAATATTTGACATTTAGGCTGCGCATTGTCTGTCAGCAAGCAAATGAATGTGGATAGGTCTCAAATAAAGGTGAATACTGCAAAGTAGTCTTAAAAGCCACTATCAACATTCATCTGACGTAAAAATTTACGATTTAAAAGATTAGTCGAACCATTACGAACAACTTGAGACGCGGCTGCGGACACGGACAATGACTGATTCTTCAGTATTTGAAAGCAGGTGTCCGTGTTCGGAGCGACGTCCGGAATTTGTGGATTGACCGATCCTACAATAAAACTACACTTCAATGGTTATGATCAGGCTTTTGTCTAATTATGACATCGCCTAAGGTGAAGACATTCGATCTACATCCATTGGAGTTCCTATTACAATACCAGCGGCGTGATGCTAATGTCCCACTACTGCTACTCTTTCTCTGGTTATATCGGTAGGATTTTAGAATGGGACACAACGGGATCTGGATTTGAATCTTGACGGCAAAAAACTTGATGTTATAGCGGAAACTGTATTCTTAGGGATTTCTATCGATTCAAAATTGCAGTGGGGCGCACACATTAGAACTCTTTCGGGTAGACTAAGCTCAGCTGCATATGCAGTAAGGAAAATAAGGCAGTTAACTGATGTGGCTACAGCTAGGCTAGTGTACTATGCTTATTTCCACAGTATTATGTCTTATGGCATTCTGCTGTGGGGATCAGCAGCTAGCAGACGTTGACTCAATTTTCATTCTTAAAAAGAGGGCAGTCCGCGCGATATATAAAATGGGTCCTCGCGAGTCCCTCAGAGAAAAATTTAAAGAGATTTATATACTGACCCTGCCTTCACTTTATATCTTAGAATGCATTTTATATGTCCGCAAAAATCGAGGGCTTTTCAAAATAAGAAGCGACTTTCATAATATAAATACACGCAGTAAACACGAAATTGTAATACCTAAGTTCAGATTAACAAAAACTAGCAAGTCTTTTCATATAAACAGTATACGCTTTTATAACAGGTTGCCAAAGTCAGTTATAGAACTGACCGATGGAAAATTCAAAAACTACATCAAACGTGTCCTTATTAAAAAAGCATATTACAAAATCAAGGACTACGTTGACGATAAATAAGTTTGGCTTTAGTTCCTTCTGCGCATGCGGCTTCCCTGGTAGCTCATAAACGGCACAAATATGTGGATGTCTCTAACTATTCTCAATCTCATTTTTTCTCCTCTTTCAAATCAGATTTTCACAATAGTTTTCAAATCATTTATACATCTTTTGCTCAGAATAGTTACAGCACTGATAACAATATTTGTGTCACTTGTTTAGTACTTTACAATTCTTTTTTTTACCTTTGTATAGATTCTTTTTTATCAATTGTTTGTAAATGTGTGAACATTGTAGGCTTTGTAGATTCCCAGCTGCTTGTTAACTTTTGTTAACTTTTTATTTTGTTCTACATTTTTTTGTGTAGTAAGCAACGATTTATTGTCGGGCCTACGCTGTCCCCCCATACTTAAGTACAAATGCTGTATCCATGATATTAATGTAACACCAAATGATTTGAAAAGAGTAACCATGGAGTTTCTTGCCGGTTCTTCTCCATAGGAAACGACCAACCCGAACCGTGCACCTTTTTTTCGACGTTTTATAAGTGCCCATCTAGGCCTATGTAAAATAAAATATTTTGATTGATTGATTGATTGAATGAGCACAGGATTCCCTTGATTTGTACTGAAAACCGGTACAGTCTACAAATAAAGTTTAAATGTTAGTGTAACTTACGCCATCAAGTCGCCGTCGTTGACAGGGCACATTGCTTGGAGAACTTGGGTGTCTCATCTAAACAGAATAAGGTAGGTGTCAAATATTTACTTACCCATTAAGACTTAAATGAAAGTTTTAGATCATTTTATAACACACACTTTTTAATAGATTTGAAGCACAAGACAATTTCGTTTGTGTCCGATTGTAAACATTATTTACTTATATTCATCCGAACCATCTCAAACATAATAAACTAATAATAAATCAGTTCATTTAAAACTCTTTGACTTTGACCGTTAATGGTTATGCATATTGTTCATACGACTAACGAGGAGATTATTGAAAGTCACCACACTTGCTCGGCACCCACTTTTGTGTCTCATACAGTACCACCGGACTCTGGGCCCGGCTTGACAACGATTCTTTTGACTATACTTGTAGCTTCCCAGAAAGATCACAGGATTCCATTGCGCCGTCACGCCGAAAACTGGCACTGGATCTGAAATATAATGAAGTGCCATGTAAGTCTTGTTAGCGTAATGTCAGTAATAACTATGTTAAGTGTTTTAAAAAAAATGTTGTTGATAGCAGAGGAAAGCTGGAAAATACTACATTCCAACGAGTAACGAATGGGTAGAATAAAAACCAACTTTAGTGAGCCTAGTTCAAGCTTTATGACTGACAAAATGAACTCGACTGACTCGACTCGTACAGTTCAGTTTCAGTACAAATTAAAGTATACGTTAACGCGATTGGATCGGATAAAAACTCACACCGGGGCCTCTGTTTCCTTCATGAAAACTTTATAGTTTTCATTTAACGCACTGGAATCGACAAGCATTTGATTAAGATGTCCATATTGGCCATGTTTTCACAAATAAAGGTAAATACTGGCACTAAGGCTTCAGTTTCCTTCATGAAAGTTTTTAGTATTCATATACTTTTTATACATTTAGGATTCCAGAGGCGTCACAAAATTCCAATTCCTTGTCGAACTACTATTACATATTTGTTATAAATGAAAGGTCTGGTCGTTTTGCTAAGAATTAGGTCGAATAAAAACAGTTTTGAATGAATCGCAGAATATTTTATTTATGTAAATGTTAGTATGAAATCTTACAGGCTTACATCTACTTAACTTACATCTTCCTTCCACAAAAATATTGGCCTTTACTCCTAAAGTTAATAGCAAAAAACTAAAACCCGACTACTGAAAAATCAAGCTCAAAAAAGTATGAACAAAGAAAATATTCTCGTCTGAAACTGTTATGTAGATACCTACTAACCATTCAATATTTATTGTCTATTTGAATAAAAAACTTACACGTTACATAAATTATAATGTATTTTAAAAAAAAGTTTAGTTATGTTCAGAGGATAGCCGTGGTCGTATCCCACTTTGTCCTAAGGTTTATGATTCCTTACAGCTGTTAGAATGTATTGTTTTTTAGAGCAGGTAGGTCATTTGTCAAGATATGATAGTTCAGAAGTGAGAAAATCATGACCCTCCTTTTTGCGTCGCCATAGTCGGGTAAAAACGTACCAAACTACAGTGAACAGACTACTGAAAGTTCGCTGTTATTAAGATCAATAAACGCTACGCTACGCTACGGTAGCACCTAAACAATGAATCTTATTTACATAGTGTCAAAACAAATGACCTGCACTACTTACATAATTAACCTTACTAACGTTTTCTATTCGATAAAGATGAATACGACACACACGTAATTCAAAAGGCCTTCGTAAGCAGTCATCGTCAAAAAGCTACTTCTATTAAAATCATGATTCTTCTTTACCTTGGTAAGTTTAATGGTATTTTTTTTACAATTTATAAGCTATATCTCCAACACCATTTAACTATATATAAATAACTAATCTTAATGGTTATGTCCTCTCCTATGGCTAACAATCACACTGTCAACAGTAACGATAGTAGATCGGCATCCCGATGAGGTCCGCGTACATTTCCATCGCACTCTGTCTCCTTTAATATAATAATAATAATAATAATAATAATTTATTTCTCAAAAAAGCTTAGTAATATTTTACAGAAAAATAATTTGGCAGTATTTATTTCTAATAAGTGGATGTAGCTACTGCAACCGAACTAGGCAATGCCTGTATTTACAACTAGTAATCCGATTATATCGATAGGGACCAACGACGATGACAGGATTACCGCTCTTTGTCTTACTGAAAACTGGCAGCATCTCTGTAAAAGAAAACAAAGTTTTCAGTTCATAACCATATTTACTCTTATCTACAGTAGCAAGCCTTTTTTTTTCAGATTGGAAATCATCAAATGACTCCTCCCGCACTGGGCGGAGCGGAAGGGAGTGTCAGACTTGTACTGACTAAAACCCATCCATGTTCCTTCTTAGCCCTTTGTGTTTCAGGACCGCGGTATGTCTTTAGAAAAGTTTCGCAGCCCCGGACAGTAGCAAGCCTTACAATTTAAACAAAGCAGCAAAACAGGAACAAGTTACATACTATCTAAATAATTCTGGAATTAAATCAAAATAACTATTAATTTTTGAAAAATACCCTTTATTTAAAGATGTAATACTAGTGATTATGTTTAACTGGTGGTTTTATTATGTTTCTAACAATCATGCCGTTATCAGTTACGATAGTAGATCGGCATCCCGACGCGACCCGGCTACAAATCCATCGTATTCTGGCCCCTTTACAAGTACTAACACGGTTATATCGGTCCCTATGGACCAACGACAATCACAGGGTTGCCACGCTGTGACGTACTGAACACAGCACGTGTATCTGTGAAACATAAACGTATTGTATAGTTTTGTGTTTAGTTCATTAAAAGTATACCATCACATAGAAATGATTTGTAATTATTGTGAAATAAATTTTGTGGAGACGAGGTACGGGTGGAGTTAGAGAGGGAGGACAAGAACTGTTACTTTTAGGTAAATATTTATTTAGGTATAGCATAAGTAAGGGTTTATAAACCGCACTCCATAATTTATTCATTAAATTATCAGCCATAACATACAAATACATTGTAAATATGTTTCACACGAGATTGAACTGCAAGTAACATTATTTTTAACCCTTAACGCAAAAAGAGGGGTGTTATAAGTTTGACCGCTATGTGTGTCTATGGCACCGTAGTGAATGATTTGATTTGATTTAAGCGATTGAACCGATTTGGATGCGGTTTTTTTTTACTGAAAGCTAGTGTCTTGGCAATGGTTCTTAGATATGTTTTATCAAAAGGCACCACCTTTTGATAAAACATATCTAAGAACAGCATCAGGCATTTACTTGATATGGGGGGTGAAAGTGGGTATGAAAAATCGAATATTTTCAAATATACCCAATTGGGGTCGTAATTAATGACAGCGCATGATGTCTATATTATAATTAGACATGTTTTATCTAAATCGGTTCAGCCATTTTAGACATGGGGTGAAAATGGTGATGAATAATCGAATATTTTCAAATGTACCTACCCAAGTGGCGTATCAAATGAAAAGGGCATTATGTGTTTATTACAAAAAACAATACGTTTAATTAAATCGGTCAAATTGTTAAAATGTTCCTCCTAACATTTAAATATCTACGGTAATAAGTTAATCTATCCAGAATTACAAACAAAAATACTCACAAATGTAAATTCTTTTACAAAACAAAATTATACGAAGTTTAAAAAAAATAAAAAAATTAAATGTAATGTCTGAATAAAATCGTTTTGCTAAGAATTAGGTCGAAGAAAAACCGTTTTGAATGAATCGCAGAATATTTTATTTATGTATTTGCTCTCATGAAATCTTACATGTACATAACTTACACTTACATTTACTGACTAATGATAACCTAGTTTTGCTACTAACAAGCTTCTACAAAAATATCAGCCTATATTCCTGCAGTTAATAACAAAAACGTACCAAACTACAGTGAGCAGACCACTGAAAGTTCACCGTTATTAAGATATTTTAACAAGCTTGATCAATAAACCTACGCTAGAATCTAAACAATGAATCTTCAAACAAATGATAAATTATTTATTAATGATTATGCTCTTTCTTATGGCTAACGACGATACCATCGAAAGTAAGGATACTTGATCGGCAACCACGTGAGTACTTATTGCAATACCACCAAATTTTAGACCCTTTATTATTTCTATTAGTTATCCGATTATATCGATAGGATCCAAAGAAGATCACAGGGTTTCCATGCATAGTCGTGCCAAAAACTGGCTTTGAATCTGAAACAAAAATTAGTGTGAGTCTCATGATGTAAGTGGCCACGTTTATTGCATCGTCAGAGGGGTTGTTCAGTACGGATTGTCAAGGGATTAGTCTCAATCATTATGTCCAGAGAATTATTTTAGTTCCAGATTACTTCGACAAAGATTGACATTACTACTTTAGTTTACTTCATAAACCTTTCTCGAGTATCCACCATATTCCTTCTTCTCTTCTGGGCTCTTACAATACTCTTCCATTGTTTTACCGATTTTTTTATCAAAGCATTAAAACAAAAATCAAACAGATTCCATTGCTTTATTAATAGCGAATAATTTGACCAAAATGCATACATTTTATGCATAAACCAAGGGTAAAAGGAAAAATAAATAAAATTGTAATTGGTGTTCATCCATTTAATGATTATGCTTGGATTTATGGTTAATTATAATCCTATTAAAGGTAATAACACTAGATCGACATCCATAGCTGTATCTATTACAATACCACCGAGCTTTACCCCCTTTACAATGACCTCCTCGAGTATAGCATCCTAGAATCAGCACCGGATTCCCATGCCTTGACGTGCTGAATACTGGTAATAAATCTGAAAGCAAACGTCAGAGTTAGGTAAACATTTGTATGATATGATACTTTTACATACATAACGCAACCGCTGATGAGATGTACAAACGTGGACGAAGCACAAGGCACATAATTATTGCGAAAAAGTATAAACTATTCATAATAAGCATTAGATGTAAAGAGGGTAACTCAACAGTTATAACGAGTCCCTACAGGAAAGATTTTCACTTTCCACCTCAATCTGCTGGACTTTTTGTAAAATAGACCAGACAACCATATAAATGATCTGAGAATTACATTTTTTTCATTCGTAAAAAAATCAGACATCACGAAACAAATTCAGTTTTCTTTTAATGAAGTTGAAACAAAAAATAAAACAACTGCCACTTTTAAATACATTGCAGATATTTTAATGGTTATGGTCAGGCTTACAGCTAACTATTACAGTAACGACAGTGGAACGGCACACACATACTCATTACAATACCACCAAGCTTGGAGCGGTTCAGATGTACCGGTAGGGTCGGTTTGTTTACTTAACCCCTCCTTATCCCCACATCGCACCTGATTATACCGATAGTGACCAAGAATTACCACTATTCGTCGTGCTAAATACTGGCCCCAAGTTTGCAATACCTCATATAATAATTATTATAAAAATGATTGAACTATTTTGTGGTATATCATCAGAACTCGGACGGGTGAAACAATAATTGTCAAAATTAAAGCTATTTCAGAAAAGAGACTTTTATTCATGGCTACAAGCAATATTTTAAACACAGCATGAATAATTTACAGTAAACAGGAATTATCCTAGTGGGTATGTTCACTTCTGTGGGTAACAATGACACTGTCGATAGTTACGATAGTAGATCGGCATCCCAATGAGATCCGGGAACATGTCCAACGCAATTTGGTCCCTTTACAACTATTTACCCGATTATACCGATAAGAACGATGACATCTTTTCCAAATCTTGACCTGCTGAAAACCCTAACCGTAACGTTGTATTTCCTTTTATTTGTCAACAAACTGATCTTTTTCTTTATCGTGTAGTTAGTGCCTAACCTGGTGTCAGAATTTTTATGCCGCTCATGGGCCTCTGACTTGACTATTCAAACTAATGTATGGCATCGAAGCCTTCGGGATTTCAGGAACTGTTTGAGCCAATCCTGTTGTATTCATTATTGCAATTCCCATGTTCACGGAAAGAGCAGTATTTTTTTTTATTTATAAAAATATTTAATCATCATTCACACACTAACAAAACTTAAAATAATACAAATAACTAACCTACCAGCTACGTGCAGATTGTGAAATACAAGAAACATAATTCTAATGATTGAGCGCTGAACAGTAAAATTAGATTGAAAGCAGTAATTCTAGTGCTTATGCTCAGTATTATGGTAAACAATCTGACCCGTGATAGTGTAGATTACAGATCGACATCCCGATCCGGCTCGGGTACACGTCCATCGCACTTTGGCCCCTTTACAACTATTAATCCGATTATATCGATAGGGACCAACGATGATGACGTCATTTCCGCTCCTCGTCTTACTGAAAACCGGCTGCCAATCTGTAATTAAACATAAAGTTTCATTTATTAAGCATATATTACTCTGTAACTTAAGTAGCAAGCTTAACAATTATTTTAAAACCCACATCAAAACAAAACAGGAGCAAGTGACTTACTAGATAAAATCATTTTGAGATATTAACTAAATATCAATATCGAGTATTGAACAATAAACTTTATTCAAAGCACTAATACACTACTAATAGTGATTAAGTTGAGTTCTATGATTAACAAACACACTGTCAACAGTAACGATAGTAGATCGACATCCCGATTCGGTTCGGGTACAGGTCCATCGCACTTTGGCCCCTTTACAAGCTTAAACCCGATTATATCGATAGGGACCAACGATGATGACGTCATTTCCGTTCCTCGTCTTACTGAAAACCGGCTGCCAATCTGTAATTAAACATAAAGTTTCATTTATTAAGCATATATTACTCTGTAACTTAAGTAGCAAGCTTAACAATTATTTTAAAACCCACATCAAAACAAAACAGGAGCAAGTGACTTACTAGATAAAATCATTTTGAGATATTAACTAAATATCAATATCGAGTATTGAACAATAAACTTTATTCAAAGCACTAATACACTACTAATAGTGATTAAGTTGAGTTCTATGATTAACAAACACACTGTCAACAGTAACGATAGTAGATCGACATCCCGATTCGGTTCGGGTACAGGTCCATCGCACTTTGGCCCCTTTACAAGCTTAAACCCGATTATATCGATAGGGACCGACGACGATCACAGGGTTGCCACGCTGTGACGTAAGTGACGGAAGTGCCATCCGTGTTCAGTGTGTTCAGAGGGACGGCTACGCGACACCACGCAGCAAAACACGACGCCGTCAACGATTCGTGTCTATTTATAGTTTAATAAGGTTTTATTTGAATCAACTTTTTTTTTGGGGTGAAATATGACGTTTTACGTTAGGACTCGATGGAAGGCACTCAAAGCATTATGTATGGAGGTGTGTAATCTATAGCAAAAATAAGTATATAAAAAAAAAAAAAACTTGTGAAAATGTTGGAACTTTGACCCCCAGTATCTCCGTAACTGAAGGTATGGTCTAAAACAAAAAAAATATCGCAAAGACGGGGAGAACAAGCTCATGGAACAAGTGCCTTTCGGCTATGTTAATGCCTTTCCCTATTTACACCCTTTATGTAAGTATTAGTTTATTATTTTATAAGATTATTTTGTGTATTTTTATCTATGGACCCCAGTTGCCTAACAATAAAATGATTGATTGATTGGAAAGTCTGGTTAGCGTAGTCTCAGTAATAACTATGTTTAGTATTTTGAATTATTTTATTGTTGATAGTGGAGGAAACCTGGAAAATACTACATTCCAACGAGTAATGAATGGGTAGAATAAAAACCAACTTTAGTGAGCCTAGTTCAAGCTTTATTACTGCCAAAATGATTTCGATTGCGCTAAAGTCGCGAGACGGCGCTAGTTCAGTTTCAGTACAAATTAAAGTATACGTTAACGCGATTGGGTCGGATAAAAACTCACACTAGGGCTTCTATTTCCTTCATGAAATCTGTTTATTACTCATATACTTTTTATACATTTAGGATTTCAGTGTGATCACAGAATTTCCATTCCTTGTCGAGCTACAATTACATATTTGTTATAAATGTAATGTCTGGATGAAATCATTTTGCTAAGAATTAGGTCGAAGAAAAACAGTTTTAAATGAATCGCTGAATATTTTATTTATGTATTTGCTCTTATGAAATCTTACATCAACATAACTTACATCTAATAAACATTTACCTAGTTTTGCTATTAACAAGATTCTACAAAAATATCAGCCTATTTTCCTACAGTTAATAACAAAAACGTACCAACGTACGGTGAGCAGGCCATCGAAAGTTCGCTGTTATTCAGATATTATATAAAGCTTGATCAATAAACCTACGCTAGAATCTAAGCAATGAATCTTATTTAAATAGTGTCAAAACAAATGATAAATTATTTATTAATGCTCTTTCTTATGGCTAACGACGATACCATCGAAACTAGCTACCTATTAAATGCCTAATTAACTAACTAATATTACACTAACACTTAAAAATAAGTCACACTAACCTATGCACTAATCCAACTATCATAAATCGTCTTTAATCACACAATTAAAACTTTTCATAAAATCACGACATTGCGCGCGCGGCTCGTCTCGTGATAAAAAAATTTAGCGTGTGCTCTCCTCAAAGGGCGCCGCTATGCACTGACTGACATAGTTAACCGAGTCCGAGACTTTTTGCCAAAAAATTCCGCTCACACACACATACGCAATGGTCTATGCACCACTAATGCATAATTTGCGTAAGTAATATTTCTTTTTCTTTCTAATTGTAGTATTTTGTGTGACTGGGCGGGGCGCGTTGGAGTGGAATCGTATGACACCTTTCTCTGTCTTTCAAGCATATTGAGACGTAGAGAATAGAATCGTACGTTTTGCACCTTACAATGTTTACCTATTATTGCGGACTCAGATCTGCATCATGTTGTAAAATAAGAAAACGAAAAATAATTTCCTGTGGCTAAAGTATTCATTCATATCCCATATCTTCCCGTGGGTGTCGTAAGAGGCGACTAAGGGAGTTACCAGAGGATGGGCAGCAGCGTTCTCTGATTCTACAACAACCATACTGCGATCGCCAACCCGCCTGCCAAGCGTGGCGATTATGGCAAAACCCCCCTTATTGGGGGAGGCCTATGTCCAGCAGTGGACTTTTCGGCTGAAATGATGAAAGTATTCATTGGATTTAATTGATTTTTTTGTACGGGTAAAGAACATGACACTCTTTACGTGGTTTGAAAGATTGTCAATCGTCCTTCTCCACTTTGTATAAAGTTGATTGGATGAAAATAAAACAATAATTGAATATAAATATTTACTAATGCACAAACAAACAGTAAGTACAACATTAATACTAAATGATAAACATACAGATATTGAAAATTTTCTAGAAAATCATCTCAATGATTATGTTCAGTCTTATGGCTAACAATTTCATTTCACTGTTAAAAGTCAAGACAGTAGATCGGCACCCGGTTGCGTTCCGGGAACAATTCCAACGGACTTTGGCCCCTTTGCAACTTAAAACCCAAATATACCGATAGGGACCAAGAATTATGATAAGGGTTACCACTATACGTCGTGCTAAATACTGGCTCCAAGTTTGCAATAACTCATACAATAATTATAATAAAAATGCTTGAAACTATTTTGTGGTATTTAATCAGACTCGGACGGGTAGAATAATAATTGTCAAAATTAAAACTATTTCAAAAAATAAAACTTTTATTCGTGGCTACAAGCAATATTTTTAACACAGCCTGAATAATATACAGTAAACAGGAATTACCCTAGTGGTTATGTTCACTTCTGTGGGTAACAATGACACCGTCGATAGTTACGATAGTAGATCGGCATCCCAATGAGATCCGGGAACATGTCCAACGCAATTTGGTCCCTTTACAACTATTAACCCGATTATACCGATAGGGACCAAGCACGATGACATCATTACCATATCTTGATTTGCTGAAAACTGGCACGTAATCTGTTATAAAACAAAATAGTTTTTTAATGTGCGCGTACAAATTCACAACAGTGTAATATAACTTCTTTTTATTTGTCAACAAACTGATGTTAACATCGATGATTTCGGTGTTTCAACGAAAAGTTCCGGAACTAATATCTGTCACCAGTTCACCACAAAGAAACAGTTTGAACCAATCATTTTGTGTTTATTGATGTGATTCTCATGTCCACGGAATAAGTAAAAACAACAAGCTTTTCATTTATAAAAATATTTATTCACCCACGCTCACACAAATCTTCTTTATTAAAATAGTTCAAATAATTAACCTACCAGCTATGTTCGAATTTTAAAATACAAACAATATAACACAAGTTACCTACCTACTGACGAAAACCATAGTCTGGGATAAAAAATGTAACTATTGTGTGTTGAACAATTATTTTAGATTTAAGGTCAACGCACAGATAGTAAGGACAGCAAGGGATCAGCATCATCTAACTCGAACCATTTCGGATTCTATATCTGGAATACATACAATATCGGAATCTCCATACTGCAACGCGTAACTTATGAAAATCGGCACCGCCTTGGCTCCGAATCAACTAGTAAACAGCAGTCACCGCGCTTAGCGATACTGATCTTATACAGTGTTTCGAAGTGTGTGTTGATCTTTAAAGACCTAATACTAATGGTTATGTTCAGTCCTATGGCTAACAATCACACTGTCAACAGTAACGATAGTAGATCGACATCCCGATCCGGCTCGGGTACAGATCCATCGCACTCTGGCCCCTTTACAACTATTAATCCGATTATATCGATAGGGACCAACGATGATGACGTCATTACCGCTTCTTGTCTTACTGAAAACTGGCTGCCAATCTGTAGTAAAACACAAAGTTTACGTTTATTGAACATATTTACTTGTATCTACAGTAGCAAGCCTTACAATTAAACAAAGCATAAAACAGGAGCAAGTTACATACTAAGTACCTAAAATCATATTATTGCATGTAATTAATGTAACTATTGATTTATTGAACAAAATTTTTTTTTGGAAATCTCGGCACCGTCTACTCTTGACCTGGATCTCGCATAAATGTTCATGATTATTTACCATTATACTCGTAAGCATGTTTCGGTGTCTCATTTAAAGATGATTATGTACCTCGATATCTACCATGAGAGTACAAGTAAATGTAAATGAAGTAGAATGTAAGTTGAAGATCGTTTTATTGCACACGCTTTGTAATAGGTCTGAAACACATGACAATAAGTAAATATAAAATTGAATTCATTGAAAAACTTTTGACACTGACCCTCAGTGGTTATGACTAACGACGATATTTTTGAAAGTATCCACACTTGCTCGACATCCACTGTGGTGCCTCGTACAGTATCAATGAATTTTTGGCCTTTTACAACCATTCTTACGATGATACCGGTAGCTTCCCAGAAAGATCGCAGGATTACCTTGTTTAGTCACGCCGAATACTGGCACTGGATCTGAAATACAAATCATAGAATAAGATTTTTTGGCGTTGTGGTATTAGGTAAGAACTATATGATTTAAACGTGGAGAGGCAAGTTCCACTAAACGAGAACAAGTTTAGGTTCCTTTATGAATATTTTCTCGAGAACAACGTTCTTACATAAATACACATTTTAAATTTTGTCGAGTTACGAAGCAATAGTTTTTTCTACGAACTAAATGTTTCTTGAAAAGACCAAATACGTAGGTACTAAGTAAGGTAAAAAAAAAACATTTTTAAATTAATCGCGGATAATTTATTCATGGTTATGCGCGGGTTGATGGCGAATGATTACATTATTGAAAGTGAGGATTCTCGATTGGCATCCTCTGGGGTACTTATTACAATACCAGCGCATTGTGGACCCCCTGCAATAATTTGTCCGATTATACCGGTAGGCTCCTAGATAGATCACAGGGTTTCCATGCATAGTCGTGCCAAAAACTGGCTTTGGATCTGAAATAAAAGCTTTGTGTGAGTCTTTGTAGCGTAGTCTCAATTATTATGTTCCGTGTTATGGATTATATTAGTGCGAGGTAACTTAATCAAAGACTACAACTGGTTACTATTTCAGTTTACTTCTTAAAACTTTTCTTGGTAATTTACCATTTCTTTTTGGGATCTCAAAATACTGTTTTATTTTTAATAAAATAGTATTTCATCTTTTCAACGAATAACACAGTTAAAATCTTGTAGTTGTCAAAACTGTATGCATAAACCATGCAACCACGCAAGCACGGAAGAAAATACATTTTTTTTTCGTTTTTATCCATTTAATGATTATGTTCAGACTTATGACAAATTATTATCCTATCGATGGTAACAACACTAGATCGACATCCACAGCTGTATCTATTACAGTACCACCGTTCTTTGGACCCTTTACAATTAAGTGCTTGAGTATACCGATAGGATCCTAAAACCAGCACAGGATTCCCATACCTTGACGTACTGAATACTGGTAATAGATCTGAAAACAAACCGTTAGAGTTACGTAAGAAATTTTTAAGATGACGGAGATACTTTTAAATACATGACGCAACCAGCGCCGTGCGTTTATGAGAGGATATACTTGGGGACGAAGCAAAAGGCACATATTGCAAAAAGATACCAACTGTTAATGCTACTCAACAGTTATAACGAGTCCCTACACGAAACATTTTCACTTTCCACCTCATTCTGCTGAACTTTTTGAAAATAGACCTGATTACCATATAAATGATCTGACAATTGCATTTTTTCGCCAAGACTCATAAAAATTACGGACATCACGAAACACATTTAGGTGTCTTTTAATGAAATTGAAACAGAAATAAAATCATTGCCACTTTTGAATACATTGCAGATATTTTAATGGTTGTGGTCAGGCTTACAGCTAACTATTACATTATCAACAGTAACGACACTGGAGCGGCACCCACTGGGGTACTTGTTACAATACCACCGCGCTTGGGGCCCTTTACATTTATTCGATCGATTGTACCGGTAGGGTCCTAGAGTCATCACAAGATTTCCATTCCTTGTCATAGTCACAATTGGTCTTGGACCTGAAATAAAACTTAAATCTTAATGAAAGACATTAAATTTGAATGTTATCTAAAACGATAGACTGGACAACGCGAACAGAACCGTAATCTATTTGCAAGCGCCAACTGGTTGCTGTTGGTACCAGAGTAACGTGTCAAACTTGGCAATCTTCTTATTTTGCTTTTAGACGTCGCTGAGAGATGGGATCACATTTTTATTAGGTCGTTTCTTTTGATAACCTGTAATAGTTACCTTATGATAATTCCTGAGTGAGACCCGATACATGACCATGATATTAGTTAAAAATTGGAAATGCACAAGCGAAAAATATACTGTAAAATATAATATAGTCGGGCGTTTCGCAAAGAAAATATAACAGAAATAAAACAAAGACAATTTTGAATATAGCTCAGATATTTTAATGGTTATTTTCAGACTTATGTGTAATTATAACATTATCGAAAGTAACGATACTCGATCGGCATCCTTTGTAGTATCTGGTACGATACCAACGCACTTTGGGCCCTTTACAATTTGTTGCTTGGTTATAGCGGTACGATCCGACAATGAGCACACGATTCCCATTCTTCGTCGTGCTGAAAACTGAAAATAAATCCGAATCTGAAAAAAAATGATGTCAGTAGGTACCTACATACTAGTGGTAACGAGTCAAGCAGTTTGGATGAATTCAATACACGATAAACCAAGTAAATATATTTATTTTCTTCAAGTTTCATAATACACATTTACGTACAGTGATTACTCGTGCGTGTTTACATTTGATAAATTAATTATAAACTAAACAACGACTACTGACAATAGAGTTCAAAATAACGAGCAAAAAGCCAGGGAAATTAATTGATTACTAAATTGACACACTGACATTTTCAAAAGCATGTTAATGTCCTTAACTTGAGTAAATGCAAAGTCGGCTATAGATCTAGAGAGATCTTAGCCTTAGAAAAGCCGTATTTGGCTCAATTGTCCCATCATCTCGGTTGGATAATTGGCGACATTTCAATGTGTATGCTCAGACTTATGATTAACGATGACATTATTTATAGTTAACACACTTGCCCGGCAAGCACTCGAATTGCGTCTGTTACAATACCACCGGGCTTTGGACCCTTTGCACCAATTTGCCTTATTGTACCGGTAGGGTCCTATCGTGACAACACGATTACCCTTGGCTGAGTAGCCGAACACTGGTACAACTAAAAAAAAAGGCAACAATATAAAGTTTAGTTCATAACAGTGTTAGCTAATTTTAATTTGTAACAGACTTTAGAAATAATAATCTTTGTTCAGTGGTTATGTTCATTCTTATAAGCAATAATAACGCTATCGACAGTAATGACAATGGCTCGACATTTGGAAGTCTTCCTAGCGCAGGCCCAACGCAGTTTGGACCCTTTGTATCCGGATGACAGATTGTACCGGTGGCGGCCAGTGATGAGAACAAGTTTACCCGATCTTGTCATACTGAAAAACGGATCTGCAAAAAAAGAAATCAAAATTATATCCAATTTAGGCATAATTTTTTCTGTTATTAATTTGAGAAAATTGAAAAAAGGGTAATTAAAATATAGATATATTCACAAGACATCTTAACAATAAGACAAAACCAACCAGCAGTACATACAGGCACAAGAGTGTGTAGCAATTAAACAGTCACTGTAAATTAAATTGAGCGATCTGGTCGCCAGGCAACAAAACCCATTAATCAAAAAAAAAAAAAAAACAATTTTACAATATACTCGTATCTTTATCAAAGACCATGAAAACCAGAAATCAACAACTTTATTTTTCAACATTCACACCCTAATTTTCCAACTTCAACAGCATCTTCAGGAATGACTGATGTTAGATTCAATGGTTGTGTTCATTCTTAACGGCTACAATGACATTTTTGACCGTATAGATGTTCGCTTTACATCCATAATTCCGTTTAGTGCAGTGCCAGCGCATCTTGGGCCCTTTGTAGCCTGACGTAAAGTTAAACTGATGAGAGCCTACGAAGAGAACGGGATTGCCGGATTTCGTTTTACCAAAATATATACCTGCAATAAATCGATATGTTCTGTCATTTCTTTAGGTATTAACATAATACCATACGTCTTTAAGAATAAAATAAAATACACACCTTTAGAAATACATTTCATCATTTCATCATCATTTCAGCCGAAAGACGTCCACTGCTGGACATAGGCCTCCCCCAAGTGTCGCCACATTGACCGGTCCCGTGCGACTCGCATCCAGCGGATCCCTGCAACCTTCACCAGGTCATCGGTCCACCTAGTGGGAGGCCTTCCAACGCAGCGTCTTCCGGTTCGCGGTCGCCACTCCAGAACTTTTCGGCCCCATCGGCCATCCGTTCTGCGAGCAATGTGCCCTGCCCACATGCCACATGCATGTGCCTGCATGGTTTCAAAACTCACTTCACCGTTGTCATGGGGGACTTCAACGCAAAACTGGGTAAACGAGACGGGGATGAGCTGCAAGTGGGGCAATTTGGGTTTGGACGTCGGAACCACCGGGGTCAGCAACTGGCTAGTTTTATGGAGAAGGAGGGCCTCTATATGATGAACTCCTTCTTCAAAAAGCGCGAGCACAGGAAGTGGACCTGGCAGAGTCCCGATGGTGCAACTAAAAATGAGATTGACTTCATCATGTCAACCAAGAAGCAAGTGTTCAATGATGTCTCTGTGATCAATTCGGTGAAAACCGGGAGCGATCACCGCATGGTAAGAGGCACATTGAACATCAATATAAAGCTTGAAAGGTCTCGACTGATGAAGTCTACGCTCCGTCCAGCACAGATCCAGATCCAAAACCCCGAGAGCTTTCAGCTTGAACTCCAGAATCGTTTCGAGTGCCTAGGAAGCTCAGTGGACGAATGCAACGATGGGTTCGTGGAAACTGTCCATACGACTGGGTCTAAGTTCTTCAAGACACGTCGTGCACACAACAAAAAGCTCTCTGATCATACTCTCGAGCTCATGAAGGAGCGGCGTGAGATGATCCTGCAGTCTTCAGACGAGGCGTGGAAATACCGGCAGCTCAATAGACGGATCTCTAAATCCTTGAAGAGCGACCTCCGCCGCTTTAATACCGAGCGTATTAAAGACGCTATTGAGCGGAATAAAGGTTCCAAGGTATTTTCAAGAGATCTGGCTATTGGGCAGAGCCAGCTCACGAAACTGAAGACCGACGATGGCAGGATCGTATCCGCCAAACCGGAGCTGCTGAGGGAGATCGAGAGTTTTTATGGGCAGTTGTACACTTCAACTAGAAAGCCCGTTGCAACTCTAGCTAACGACCCAAGAGCTAGACTGACCCGACACTATACCGAAGACATTCCGGATGTCAGCCTGTACGAGATTAGGATGGCTCTTAAACAGCTTAAAAACAACAAGGCACCGGGTGATGACGGAATTACGGCCGAACTCCTGAAGGCGGGTGGAAAACCGGTGCTTAAGGCCCTTCAGAAGCTGTTTAATTCCGTCATACTCGAGGGGAAGACGCCGCAGGCATGGTGCAGGGGTGTGGTGGTACTCTTCTTCAAAAAGGGCGACAATGCCCGGCTGAAGAACTATAGGCCCATCTCACTTCTAAGCCATGTCTACAAGTTGTTCTCAAGAGTCATCACGAATCGTCTCGCGCGCAGGTTTGACGATTTTCAGCCTCCCGAACAAGCCGGATTCCGAAAAGGCTTTAGCACCGTAGACCACATACATACGCTGCGGCAGGTTATACAGAAGACCGAAGAGTATAACCTGCCTCTCTGCTTAGCGTTTGTGGACTACGAGAAAGCCTTCGATTCGATCGAGACTTGGGCTGTACTGCAGTCTCTCCAACGGTGCCAAATCGACTATCGGTACATCGAGGTGCTAAAGTGTTTGTACAAAAACGCCACCATGTCAGTCCGACTTCAGGACCAGACCTCGGAACCTATCCTTCTGCAGCGAGGCGTGAGACAGGGAGACGTCATATCTCCGAAACTGTTCACCGCTGCACTGGAGGATATCTTCAAGGTTCTGGACTGGAGAGGGCTAGGCATCAACGTCAATGGCGAGTACATCTCTCACCTTCGATTTGCCGACGATATAGTGGTCATGGCTGAGACCATGGAGGACCTCAGTACAATGCTCGATGACCTTAGTAGAGCTTCCGAAAGAGTGGGTCTTAAAATGAACATGGACAAAACCAAAATCATGTTGAATGCCCATGTAACACCCACTCCTATCAAGATCGGAGACTGTACACTCGAAGTTGTAGACGATTATGTCTACCTGGGACAAACGATCCAGTTAGGTAGGTCTAACTTCGAGAAAGAGGTCAATCGTCGAATCCGACTCGGCTGGGCAGCGTTCGGGAAGTTGCGTGGTATCTTCTCGTCCAACTTACCGCAGTGTCTCAAGACGAAAGTCTATGACCAGTGTGTGTTGCCAGTGATTACATACGGGACCGAAACGTGGTCGCTCACAATGGGCCTTATCAGAAGGCTTAAAGTCACCCAAAGGGCAATGGAGAGGGCTATGCTCGGAGTTTCCTTGCGTGATCAAATCAGAAATGAGGACATCCGCAAGAGAACCAAGGTAACCGACGTAGCCCGAAGAATAGCCAAACTTAAGAAATACATTTAATTTAATAATTTAACTACAAATGTATTTGTATGTTATTAATATAAAAAACTCAAGATCAAATACATTCGGTAGTTTTTGCGTGAATAAGTACATAACAAACATCCACACATACATTCTCACAATCTTTCCCGTTTATAATAGAAGTAAGATACATTTAATTTATTAAAACTTCGAACTGATAGTACATGATACCGTTTTTTATCCCTACACGTACATAAACGGTACAGAAAGACGTGAATTTTAAAACAGAACAGTGAAATTTCTGAAATAACGCAATGTATACTTAATTCAATGGTTGTGCGAAAAACGTTGGCTAATGAAGACATCATTGATTGTGTAGATGGTCGCTTTACATCCGTAATTCCGTCTAGTGCAAGCCCAGCGTTGTTTGGGCCCTGTATAGCCTGACGAGCGATTGTACCGATAACAGCCTCTGGAAATAACAGGATTGCCGGATCTTGTTGCGCCGAAAAACAATATTTCTGCAAAAAAAAGGCTTAGTTGGGTATACTTTTTTATAATGTTTGTAAGTGGGCTCAACTACGATCGCTATTTAATATAAAAAAATATTAAAAGAACTTTAGAAAGTCTCTACTTGTTCTTGATAATATTAAGAGCTTATTTTTTTACAAACAACATGCTTACGAATGCTAAAAACACGGTAAAACAAAAGAAAAACATATTAAAAAATAGAGCTATATGCAGATTAAGTTTTTTATTTGGGTTCAACTCAGCATTGCTGTCACAAATTCTACCTGAATAAACAAGGAGGCACGGAGGCATTTAAATTTGAAAGACAGTTTTGGATTTAACTAATAGTATTACTAAGACTAACAACGTCACTTCAAACCACGAACAAAAAGTAAATGAAAGTACTTCGATGTTTCTTTCGATAGCACAATACTGCGTCTGTTCTGTGACTGCATATTTTGAGGCACAAACATAGTTTGAGAACGATCCTTGCGATCAATGGTTGTGGTAATTATTCTGGCTAGTAATCACATTGTCAAATGTGAAGATGTTAGCTTTACATCCATTCATCTTTCTAGTACAGGCCCAGCGTAACTTGGGCCCTCTATAGCCTGTGGTTAGGTTGTATCGAAAGTGGCCTATGATGAGAACAGGATTGCTAGCTTTCGTTGTGCTAAAAAAAGGCTCTGAAATATGAAGAGTTGTTTAAACAATATGCTACAAGTTGTATGGACAAATTATTCTTAACTTTGAATAAATTGTTGACTACTTTAGAGGAGCTAATACTGAATACAAATAGAAATAAAACAAATTTAAATATAAAACAAAACGAATTTAATTATTACTCGAGCAATATACGTATATTAAACTCTAAATAAATTGTAAGTATTTGTAATTTTTGTAATGAAAATAAAAAAAACTGTTCTGTCAAAATTTGACACTTTTAAATCTTCATAAACTAAAACACATTTTCAAATTAATCAATCATAATATATATCCAATATATGCGGTGTTCCATGAATCTTTTGCCGCTTGAATGACATTGTCAGGAGGACGCTGTTGGTAAGCGTTTGTGATATTTTATTTGAAAAAACAAGATGGTGGCGATACTTCACATTATTGCCACGTGTCAAAAGATCCATTAACAACCATACTAATGGTTATGCTCTGCTCTATGGTTAATAACAACGTTGTCGAAAGTGAATATTGCAGACCGGCAACCTGACGGGTACCTGGTACAGTACCAGCGCACTTTGGGCCCCTTGCAGCGACTGGCCCTGTTGTACCGGTAGCTACCTAGCTTGATCACAGGATTTCCTTGTTTTGTGGTGCTGAAAACTAGCTCTGGAATACAAACGAGTTATTTTGCTTAATATTTTTTTTGGAGTTGGTTGTTAGCAGGAGCTACGATGATCATTTGCTTTACCAATACAATGGGTTATTGAAATGAACAAAATCTACGTATAGTCGTAGTATTATATTATCTGTTTTATAGTTAAAACAATGTCTAATGATTTCAGAGGTATAGAAGCAAATACCTACTTTATTCAAGTTACCTAAGTTAATGTGTTCATAAGCGAAGTGAACAAGCGTTTAATACGAATATCTAAGGGTCATATTCTTATGAAACGCTTTCTATACTTAGCTATATGATCTCGCCCTTAATCGAGAAACTACCTTAATTTTTTAACACCATACATGGAATTCAGAACTAATGAATAATAATAAATAAATAAAAAATCTTTCACAAAAATGCGTGCGTTGCGTGTACGGTGGGGTGAATAAAAGCAGCCCCTACAAGTTTGATGAAAGGTAACCCTACAAAGTATTACTAGTTGCCTATTATTTCTTGAGGTAAATAGTTTGAATGCCACTTCGTTTATTAACTCTAGAGATTAAATTGAAATTAAATAACCTTATAGATACCTGGAATGTGTAGAATCGGTAAAAAATCTAGTAGTAGTAGTAGTAAGAATCCATACTAGAACTAAAGCAGACCAAGCCAAGGCATTTAGACAAGTGACAATCGTGTTTAAAACTTCTTGTATAATTCATCGACGACTTTGAACATGACTGACACAAGCCGGTAGTGCCAATCTAATAAATTGATTGTGACGTCGCTGATAGAATGACACTTTGTGTAGGCCTTCAGATACAAATGATCCTGTTTACAATAGGTGAACAGCTTCACAAGAACTCGCTGCACATTTGGCCAGATTTTAATTGTATTAAAATGATCATTAAATTCTAATATAAACACCATTACGGATAACATAACTAGGAGCTTGATGACAATGTTCCGGGTTATAGGATTTCATTACTCTCCTGTCTTTTGTGATGGCGAAGCGAGCTTTGCAGTTTTTTGATACGGTGCACCTAAATATATCATTTGCCTTACTTTGACCGACGTTATAGAATGTATCATGGCTACCACTTTCCCATTCTGCTTTCGGTACGGTACCATTTGATTGCTGAAAATTGAACGAATATGTTTAGGAGTAAGAAATTATTCAATTTATTTTAAAATGAAAATAAATGAATTAAAGAAAATAAATAAACCCAATAATAAATGATTATTTATTTGAGACTAAACACAAAAAAGTACATAACTAGAAAGATTCCATTACCTATGTTAGTACTTAAATTGCAACAAACAATATTGTCATAAGATACAAAAAAGCAACTTACAAACAAAGCTGTTAATGTGCTTAATTGAATGAGTATCCAACATTAATATTAAAATAAGATGGACCAAAGAATTTTTCATGTTCTATCAAGTCATAAACATCGTGCAAAGCAGGTGAGGGTCGACACTTAAATAATGAGAAATCGCAGCCCGCTATGAACATGATCTATGAGTTCCAGACTAAAGTCTTACATAAAACCATCACGTATTATATAACTAGGCGGTGGGTGACAGTGTTCCAGGTGACCGTGTGTCATTTTTCCCCTGTCTTTCGTGATGCTGAAGCGAGCTCTGCATTTTCTTTCAAAGCAGCATACATACAGCTCAGTTGTGCTGCTTTGTCCATAACACCAGAATGCGTATCCTTGTAGCATGGCTATCTCTCTCCCACTCTTCTCTCGGAACCATTGTACTGTAAAAAATAAACGGTTAACTGACACAAAAACCAATGCGAGCGTAAACGATCTTAATACGAATGAAAAGCCTGGACTTTAAAAGCGATGAAATAACAAGGAATAATTATAGGTTAATTCTTTATATCGGACGACACATACAACGCATGATGACGGTGCTTAGATTAAATGTTAAGAAATTATCTTTATGCTGCGTTAGTTCAATTTTACACAAACGTGAAGTAACACAATAGAAAAAAAAATATCTAACACTCACGAGGCTATCAAAGAAAGTAGGAAGAATATAATTATTATATTGAAAAACAAGCAGATAGATAACACAAAAACACTTAACCGGAATCGAAATAAAACAACTTTACTCAAAAAATATATATATATTTCATTATTTCTTTTTATCAACATAAATAACAAAAGAGTCGTAAATGTCACAAACGACTCTGAGGCGGGAGGCCTGCTTGCACCAAACTACATCGTTCGGTTTCTGTCTATCTTTTGAAGATGACACGAACAGAATGATGATTTGAACAAATGTTTAACATTGAACGCATTTCGTGGTTGGATGGTTGGACGAAGGACAAACCTGAACTCATATTCCACAGGGGCGTAGATAACTGGCAATTGCTTACAAAGCGACAACTACTTCCAAAACGATTGGCAAAAGGTTTTCGGTAGTTTAATATAACCCATATAACAGTAATAACACATATAATTTTACATTTTTCATTATCGTTATCGCAGATGAAATGTCACTTTTTCTCTAATGAAATCTGGTAAACCGTCTATGGTGGTTTATAGCTTCAAAACGGCAAATAAAAGGTAGTATAACACGGATATTAATTTGTGTATTTGCGTAAGGTTTAGAATACATGCACTGTTCCATCCCGTCTTGCAAAATCGTCACGTCAGTTGACAATCTAACTGACACACACTATTAAATAGGTATAAGGATACCTTTTAATAGGTTCATAAAGCTTAATATAAACACCGTTACGTATAACGTAATTAGAGGGTTGATGACAGTGGTCCAGGTGGTGGGATTTCATTTGTATCCTGTCTTTTGTGAGGATGAAGCGAGCTTTACACTTCCTCAAAAAGCACTTATAGAAATCAGTTGACTTTTGCCGACTATCACACCAGAATGTGTATCCTTGAAGCATGGCTATCTCTTTTCCATTTTGCTTTCGGTACCATTTGACTAGAAAATAAAACAATGATTATATTATTATTTGCTTGTTGCAGATGACTACCACCATCTCTTAAAGCTATAATTCCTGCATAGCTCCATCTCTCACCCACACTGGAGTAAGGTTTAAATAATACTGTTTTAAGAATAAAGCCTTTTGTCGGAAGGCCCAATAAAAAGCAATATATCAAGAACAGAAAAGTCTTTTTATTTGCCATGCAGGAATAACATCGCTCGTACAGAATTGATATTCTATTCAAAATAAAACAACTTTTACTTACAGGGTCCATATTATGTACATACAAAAACAGTCGCCAAAACAATACCTGTCACTGTCTGTTTCTTTTAATATTAGTTAACAAGAGAAAAACATATCATTCCCCTTATGGAAGAAAAAGTAAATGAAAGTAGATGTTTCTTTCAATAGCCCGGAACTTAGTCAGTTCCACGGAGTCGGTCGGCGGCAGCACGGAGGTCACTGACTGCATATTTTGTGGCACAAGATAGAAGGCGGAACACAGTTCATGAACTGTCCTTGACTTCATTGGTTGTGTTCATTATTCTGGCTAATGATGTCATTGTGATACGTGTAGATGTTCGCTTTACAACCACTCTTCTTTTTAATACAGGTCCAGCGCCATTTGGGCCCTCTATAGTTTGTGCTCAGGTTGTATCGGCAAGGGCCTATGATGAGAACAGGGTTGCCAGCTTTCGTACTGCTAAATGTAGGCTCTGAAATAGAAAATAAAGTATTTTGATTTTTTGTCTAATAATCAAGTGTTGACTGCGTTAGATGAACCTATGCACTGAACGCAAGTCTAATCAAAATAATTATTTATATGGCTGGATACTGGAATGTTAAACATTTTTTCTTTTTAAGTGGGATCTCAGAGTCTAGGAAATAAACAAAATCAGTCTACATAAGGTCACAGCTGGAGGACTTTAATGAAAAAGAAAACACATTCATTTCAAATTTTAATCATTAATTCAATTAAAAACTCTGTATTACATTACAAAAAATTGTATTTCATTGTACAAAAAAGAAAAAACTAGTGTTCTGCCAACGTTTTGACACTTCCAAGTCTCCATTGACAAAACACATTTTCAAACTAATCACACATAAGTACAGTGTTCTTTGGATCTTTAGCCGTGATCTTCTTCACCCTCTTGCCACACAATGAGTGAAGGTATCTTCTAAAACTCTCCACAGAAACTACTCACTCAAGGACAAAACACTCATATTTATTTCTGTACCACTAATAAAAATATACAGATCACTTACTAAGATCATTTAAGTTATAGTTACTAATAAATATACAACTAAACTATAACGTTTTAAATGCCGTAGCTCGTCATTACTTTGACAGCTTTTTACACCATCACACAAATCGAATTATTTCGGTGATTTCAGCAGTAATATTCAATTGTTGTAAAATAATCGAAAGCAGAAATATATTAAATACTTACAATTCGTGATCACAATAAATTGTGCGAAGTCTAATTAAGTGCAAATGAGAAGTATCACTACGTTGTTCGAAACAAAAAGGACTATTTTCTTCGCACACGAGGGTTTAGTTGAGTGTCTGAAGCTATGTCTAACGCCATCGTTGGCTTAAAAACCAGAATCCAGAATTCCAAAAAAACTCGTCCTTAAATAAATAAGTATCATGAAACTGTTCCTAAATTTTTAAATAAAAACCATTACGTATTACATGATTAGGGGGCGGATGACTGTGTTCCAGGTGGTGGGATTTCATTTGGCCCCTGTTTTTTGTGAGGATGAAGCGAGCTCTGCATCTGTTCCCAAAGGAGCACAAATACAAGTCAGTTGTCTTTTTCCGACCATCACAACAGAATGTGTATCCTTGAAGCATGGCTATCTCTTTCCCATTCTGCTTTCGGTACCATTTGACTGTAGAAAATAAAACAAAGATTATTATTTATTTGTTGCAGGTTAGTACCACCATATCTTAAAGCTATAATTCCTGCATAGCTCTATCTCTCACCCACACTGAAGTAAGGTTAAAATAATATTGTTTTAAGAGATTTTGAAAGGCCCTCAGAGGAATGAGTAATAAGACAAAATATCAAGAACAGAAAAGCCTTGACATTGGCAATGGAGAACAGACTTCATGCTTAAAAGGGTACCATCGCTTTTATCTAAAAGAAATTTAATGTTATTCGAATAAAAGAACTTTTACTAGTCAAGTTTTTATTTGTCGCACAAGTGCGGAAAGTTGAATGTCTAAAGTTATGTTTGGCGCCAGCGCTGGCTTAATGTTGAGCTTACACAGATAATTAGGTAAATCATTTAAAGACGGAGTTTCTTGTTTATATTGTTCCTAAATTTTTAAATAAACGCCTTTACGTATTATATACTTAGGAGGTGGATGATTGTGTTTCAGATTACTTGATTTGACAAACGCTTTGTTTTTTGTTGAAACAGAAAAACTTTTTTTTTTTTTGCATGTAATGCTAAAGTAGAGTTTGACAAGTTCTCAATTCATAAGCCGTGTGTCAGTGTGGTAGACGTCACAAACTTAACAACGAAACTAGGACTTACATATTTAATTTTAAAAAACATTGTTGATCAAAGTAAACTGGTAATCTATGTACTTATATTTTGAACTACTAAAACAGATTTGCTCGAACTAATGTTCGAAGTATATTAATATTACTTTTAAAACCGAACTAGTTTTAATTCGTTCTAATATAAAGACCATTTCGTATTATATATGAAGGCGGTGGATGATTGTGTTCCAGACGAGAGGATTTTAACTCTCGGTCCTTTGTCACGATGAAGCGAGCATTGCATTTTCTTCCAAGTGAGCACATTTACGAATCGGTTGTCTTATTGCGACCGTCACAAGAAAATGAGTACCCATGAAGTGCGCTCGGCACAGCGATCTCGTTTCCACTCACCTTGCGGTACCACTCCACTGTAGGACAACAAAGACAAACATTAACACTTCTACAAATATAATACTCTTTCAACCACGGATTTTTTTTTTTTTTTTAGTGAATCGTTGCCCCACCCTAGGAATTTCTCCTGTATCGTGGGTGCGTTTACAAACATTTAATCTCACATACACAAACAGCCAGACCCGAAACAACTACCTGTAGATCATACGAATATTTGTTCCGTGCGGGGATCGAACCCGCGACACGCAGCGCAGCAGCCAATCGCTCAGCCACTGCGCCAACCGTGGCGTCAAAATCGTCAAATTGTAAATTTAACGAAAACCTAATCATATTTTTCCATTTTTGAACTATAGTTGAACTGACAAATTAATGTCATTGCCATTGTAAATGTGTAACGTTACAACATCATCATCGTCAACATTTTATCATCGCGGACCTTGTTTGAACAACGTCTGCAATGTAATGACGTAACGTAACGTAGTGGCGTATATATAAAAAGGTAAGGTAGGAACTTATACCTACTTACAGCAATTTATTTTATTTTATATTTATACATTTAATACCAGCTACAGTATAGCTAGTAGCTCTCTTATATCGTGTTGGCGCCGTGAGTGCTACGAAAATAATGTAGGTTTAGTAACACAAGTAAATCAATTAAAAAAAATAAACTCTTTATTGATTCTATAACAAGAACAAAAATATTAGGTATTCAGCCTAACTGTGTAGACCACTGTGCTGCGAAATGATTTATTTGTACATTATTCTCGCAAAAAAACGTTTAAATTAGACGTCCCATTTAGTCTCAATGTAGTAAACATAGTTTAGTTAATCCATGATATTCAGTTTATTATTTAGATAGATCTTCAAACCAAATATTTACAAAAAAAAAGACTAAATTAAGATTAAAACTAAAAAAAACATTAAAATAATGCACTAATGTGCATTGTGCATCATGTTATCGTTACACTAAAGTTATTAATACAAAATCTAAACATTTTTCACAAATAGGTACCATTTGTCTTAAGCAAACAAAAATCTTCTCACATCTTTATATACACTCCGTTACGTATAAGAAATTTATAGGCTGGATGATGGTGTACCAAATGCGAGGTTTTCATATAAGTCCTGTCCTTAGTGACGACGAAACGAGCATTGCATTTGGAGCTTCCCATGGAGCATACATACATCTCCGTTGTCTTACTAGGACCGGTTTTTAAGCAGAATGTGTATCCTTGTACTACGGCTATCTCTTTACCATTTGGCTTTAGGTACCATTTCACTGTAAAAAGAATATTATTTGTGTGTTATTATTGGGAATAACACACAAACAACAATTATAGTAAATCCAGGGCTATAACTATATTTTATTAACACTATGAACTTGCATAAATATATGTAACAAGTACTTTGAAGCTTACGAACAAATGCCGCAGATTTTCATGGATTAAAAATAAAATAAGCATTCATTTATTCTGATAATATTATTTCTGTTCGTCTTCTGATGTTTGACGCTGACTGAACCATGCTTGGCTACTCACACAAACCTACACCAGATTCCTCCTTCTTCGTGTCGATGGTAACAATTTTATATAGCAACTAGGATCTTTTGGCGTTTCAATGACATTGACAGGGGGCGTTGTTTTGTGAAAATTTCTAAATAGTTTTGAAAAAATAAATTGGCGTAATTAGTTTCAATTTATTTAAGACACGCGTCAAAAGATAACTAAAGCAAAAGCGAACCCAGTGCGTTGACTACAGCTTATACAGCACGTTATGATGTAACACAAATTTCGGAGGTTCATGGTTATGGTTCAGCTGAGCTGATGTGATTCCTCCGCCGTTATCTGTGTTGAACTTTGCCCGGCACTTCGACCACCGGGTGCACCGCCATAGATTGGTGGAGGCGCTTCCTTTGCAGGAGTTGAACGAATGACCTTGAAGCAATGCTATCTCCTTACCCGCAGCGGTGCGCACGTACTTCACTGAGGAACCAAGAGAAAAACGGTTAATAAAAAAAAAATACTTTGGTAATCATTAAACTGCGTGGGGAAAATTATTTTATGAATAGGGACAGCAAATATTTTATGGAATGTCTAATTTATTTAAAATAAATAATCATAACAGATTTTACATACAGTTTCTACTTATATTTAAAAATAAACTATAAACTAGTTTTCATTGTGTGTAATGCCTTAAATTAGCCTTCAAGAGAAAGAACAATAATAAAAATTACAACACTGGCGGAAACTAATTTTGTATCTTTTTTAATTATATGGTTTCTAAACATGTAAAAATATAAAATAAACATGTAAACATGAAAAAACGAAAAAGACAAAATAATTGATTTTTACCTTACTACAAGATGGTCGCATTTACTAGGTTATGAGATATACAATATTATTTTCAGTATATGCGAAACCTGAATATAGTTTGTTCGGAATAAGTAACTCAATCGATTCCAATCATTTTTAAACCATGTTATATTTTGTGACAAAAATATTTAAAAAAAGTTACAAGTTGGACACCGAGCGACATTAAGTACCTATCGCAATAATTTAGGTACCTACTGCCAAATTATTATTATCAATGAGCTCAAGACGACGCTAGAGGCGCGCGCACGGACGCGCTGCGTGGTGAACACGTTTTTGCGCGGACAACCAGGTAACAGAACAAGCTCATAATTTTGTGATTTTTCATGCTACAGTTTTGAAATTTTGAACGTAGATTCTTTAAATAAAAATACTAGACACGTGTTTCAGGTTTCGCATATACTAAAACTAAGGTTGTATATAGACACAGATGAGTATATTATCCGATAAAACTGGGTATTATTTCGGTATCGATTAAATACATGCCTTTACATATCGAACAAGTGAAGTCAGGCATGATTATGATCTGATATAAACTTAACAATAATATTATCAATGGTATATAAAGCCGCGCAGCATTTACTGTGTCTTTTAGCACAGCGCCATCTAGTTTTTGTGCCTCTTACGTAATCCCTGTGATATCGGTGAGGTCCGAACTCTAAGTTAAGTTGTCCCCGCTGATTCGTAGTAAATATTGGCACTTCTGAAACACGAGTCTTCAATTAATTTATGTATACTCATTAACTTTAATCCCATAAAGAAAATTAAACTTTATATGTATTAGTTACAAAATATAAAAGGGTTTTGTTAATAGAATCGCGCGCGAGCGTTCAAGCGGTTAATAATTTCTAATAATTTAAAAATCTTTAATAAGAATTTAGTTCGTTATGGATTATAATACTATACTAAACTATACTATACTATACTTTCATCAACATGTAAGTACGTGTATACCGAAAAGTGTGAACAGAATAATTCGGTCTACCAACACGAAAACAAAAGATTGCTTATGATGAAATAGTTAATTAAAAGTTGTATAAACGCCTTCAGAGCTACGGATTAATTTCGGAGGTTCATGGTCATGTTCACCCACACAATCAGTGATGACCAGGTCCCCGCTAGAGATGATAGCTGCCTTGCATCGATTGTGGTACCGGGTGCAGTACCACCGCCAGTTCTGGGACCTCGCGCACTGCTTACGGTTGTAGGTGTATCCAAGAGCGAGAAGGCATTCACCTCTGCCCACTTTAATAATCTGTCCTGTAATGTACAATACGTCACTGATTATTTTCCGTCCAAGTCATATTTTTATTAGATTTCACCCTTAACTACTTTTAATGAGACTTTTAGCTTGATGCTTCCAGACTGAGGTGTCAACTGATTCTCTTACAATAGCACATCTTTTGTCGGTTTTCAATTATTCATCGTTTGACCTAAACTGCCGTAAAGGCAAAGACGTTGAAAAATACCGTCAATTCTAAGACCCGGCAACTCGTACGAACTTATTAAAGTTTGCTCCACTATTTCGTGCATTAAAAATATTAAAAATGACCAGATGACCAGATGATGATGAATGACCTCGGCGATTGGACATATTTTCTTGCTCTTTGGCGGAATTCCAGAGGGTGGCACTTGGTATGTTGTCTACTGTATAACTTATGCTTCTACCCTATAATTTGTAACTTATGACTACTTTGTTAGCTTGGGTCTTACCTGTAATAACAAATGTATGTGTTAAGGAATAATAAATAAATAAATAAAAATAAGACGTTCAAAGCCATTAACAAATTTTAATAAAACGTTCCCTGGCAGCAGAATAGTATATAAACACCCGATAGAAGATAATTGAGAAAAAAATGTTTTTTTTTCAGAAATGCTGAAACGATTTGCATTATTTGCACTTTTGTATTTATTTAATCAATTAACATTATGCAGCAGGATATACCAATATGTAAAGAACATGTAAACAAAAAAAACTTTATTTTTTTAAATCCTAACCATACGTAGGTATGGTTAGGATTTAAAAAAATAAAGTTTACACTTTTGTATTTATTTAATCAATTAACATTATGCAGCAGGATATACCAATATGTAAAGAACATGTAAACAAAAAAAACTTTATTTTTTTAAATCCTAACCATACCTACATTTTTTTTTATTTCTACTCTAAAATTATTTGGATAATAATTCACTAACCTGTAAAACAAAATGAACCCTACATAACTTACTATAGAAATAAAGTATTATGTCAAAATGCGAAATAAAATTGTTACGTGTTCAAACTTATCTTAATAAATATAAAAATGTTGCAAATCATCATTAATCTACAATAAAAGCAAACAAATTGTCAAGCGCATGAGACCTTGAAAAAGTTCCTAACCTAGGGCTACAAATATCACGACTTTCTATTGTAATATTGTCTAAACGTCAATAAGGAGGAAAGAGAACCCCCAGCGTTAACACATTTCATTCAATATCTTTCTTAAACAACAACGCTTAACTCTCGCCTACAATATGATAAATTCCTGTGGCAGAACGTATCAACTTCGGAGAGTTATGTCGATGTTCGCCAATATGATCTGTAACTACATAGGTGACGCTAGTGAGCACCGCCGCCCTGCATCCCTGGTGGTAGCGAGTGCAATACCATCGAAGTTTGTTGTCCTTCGCAGTGTGCATCCGATTGTAAATGTACCCGAGAGCGTACAGGAACTGAGCTCCTCTGGTCATTTTTATGATTTTTCCTGGAAGACACAAAAATAATTCGCTATTCTGAATCATGAAGGTCATTGTGAACAATTAAAAAAATGCAGTTTTAAGCTTTCACGGTTTACAACTAAACTTAAAGCTAAATTTAATTAAAACATGTTTGCATGCGATGATAAAGGTGACGAGGCGCATCAGCACTTTGTTGTGCTTTTTTTTTATTAAAATAAATGATAAAAAATAACACCTATTAAAAATTAAAATACCAATGATTTAAAATATTTATTTTTAAAAGTGATTTAACTATTAACAATCATTAAATACTAATAGTTAATTTAATTAAATAATAATTTCCAGAAAATGTAACATTACGAGACTGTTAATATGAATAATACTACTTTTTCATAATTAACAAATACCTACACCATTAAAAAAAAAAAAAAAACTATAATGATGGAACATTTTTATGATGACTTGGTTTACCAGTTTATTTTAAATCTCCTTTGCAACTTTGGTAACATTCTTTATCATTTTAATTACAACGATCACATTGTCTCAAACATACAACGACATAACGTATTAGATAATTGGTATATGAAATTCAAAATATTAAATATTTTAAAATTATAATTATCAAATTTCTGTGATTCTTAAGATAACACCTTATGACTTTAAATGACGTGCTTCAAAAATACATAATTTTGAAATGGTAGGTCATATTGAAATAACAAAGGTACCTACTACAAAATGATCTCATTGGAGATCCCTTTCTACGTTTAAGAATTATTTAAAAGATCCATTTGATTGCAGTAATATCTTAATTTATTTGACAAATTCTACGTACCTATAGTAAACAAGTAAATTTGGATATTTCTCAATAAATCAGAACTTTCAAGGCACCAAAATTCTTAGCAGAATTTCTATTGGTACGACCACAATGCGCAATAATAGTTTTCCTGAATTTGTATCTAATTATATAAATGTTTCTCGAACATTTTTTTTAAAGTTAGGTACATTTTCCAAACTCAGCTTTAACTGAGCTAAAACACTCAGTTATTTTTAAGATTCAATCAATATAAGCTCCAATAGATTCAACAGGATTTCATCAATTATCAATTAATCATTTCGCATCAATTCGACAAGCTGACAATCATGCGGTTTCTAAATTGAGAACTTGACGTTGAAAACATGTCAAACTCTGGTGACTTTGAGATTTAACATTTCTGCAAACAACCGTTACTGAATCTCGCAGGCTTTGAAGGGTCACCTTGTTTTGCTAAAGTAGAGTTTAACAAATTGTCAGCTTCCAATTCTCAATTCAGTAACCGGATGTAGTATTTCCAGCACAATTCAAGTATGTGAGTGCAAGCCTGTAGTAGATACCACAATCCCGTCGATAGTAACAGCTGAGGCTTTACATTTGTGTTTATGTTTCTTAGCACATGCCCATCTTATCCTGTTGCTAACGAGTGATTGAGAGTGTCTGAAGAACTTGTGTCCTCCGATGTACATATTTGTGGTCTCTCTGGTACAGAAACGCGCCTGAAGGAGCGACGCTACGAATTCTGTAAGCAAGTTTCGAAATAAATAATGAATCAATAAAATAACAGAAGTACAGGGCAATACATGCGTTCATTTTCTCTAGCGTAGATACTCAGCCTATAAAGTTCTCAATACTGGGACACAGGCCTCCTCTCCGTCAGAGAACCTTAATCGGGCGCACACAGGCGAAAAATCAATAAAACTTGGCATAAACCTTAAATTCGTTTAACTTGATATAATTATTTTTCTGTATCAACAACTAAAACCCATCCATGTTCCTTCTTTGCCCTTTGTGTTCCAGGGCCGCGGTATCTCTTTCGAACAGTCCCGCAGCCCTGGCAGGCATCGGCCCATGCGGACCCCTACTTGGCATCTCTTTGAGGCGCGCGTGGAACACGAACGCGCCGTCGACACGGCCTGTCGTCATAAGACGGCCGGACGACGAGCTAGCTCATAACTTACTTAGATCATAAATAACTAAATTAACTTTACCTACGTGAAGATTAGCAATGAAAAGTTTAATAATAGGAAACTATTAACACAATTTAAATTTGCTTTCAAATATTGTGCAACTACTCAATGATTGTGTTCACCCCTTACGTTCAGTATAGTATCACCGATAGAACGGAGGGTCACTTCGCAACCATCTGACCTTCTTTTACAAATCCAGAACTCTCTGTCACCTCGCACTTTATTTCTGTAGTATTGTCTACCGTCGTGTAAGAGAGAATAAGCACCCCGCTTAGTTAACACGAAATCAAGAGTACTTTCTGAAAACATAAGAAAATTATAAACGGTACAAAAAAACAAATTCTTCTGTGCACGATACATGAGTCAAGGACTTTCTTTAGGCCAAATATCACATTTTTAAACGCGCGTTTGCACCGCAAATCTCTTAACTAACACGTTAAACGCATTCAATCCATCGTTCAAAACATTAAACAGGTAAGTTTTAAAAGAAAAAACTATTATTATGCCAAATATAATGTATTTATTCCATTAAGAACTAAAACATTTTCTATTTTTTTCAGGTTTAATAGTTATCAATAGACCCATTATGCTAAATACATTATACCTACTGTATAAGAGATCACTTCTTTTATTACAAAACACAAAAAACAATCTGCTGAAAACTTTGTATTATGCTATCAGTCGTACACCAAATTCAGGTGTTTGGGTTACTAAAGTATTATTAAAATTTGTATTACGCAATTAAAATGTAATATACAGAAACGATCGTACAAATAAGAACATCAAGATAAGCTGTTAATAAGTAAATGTGTATATTCGGGGAAACAACACTACAATCAATGGCGAATACACACAATCAATAGATCCAAAGAATTTTGAAGGAAAGACCGAATCCATTGTTTTGTCAGTTTCAAAACTGAGGCTTAAAAACTTCAGAAAATCTTAAAGACAAGACGTGTATAATGTTGACGTAATTTTGACGTGTATATATTTTCATAAGGTTTAAAATAAATATTAAAAAAAATAAACAGAAAACACATAGACAGCGACAAACATAATCAAAATCAGGATTATTTCTACTTTAATCTCTGATGCGTCATTTTATAGTACAGCTAACATGGATCTTTAGGCGTGTGGCCAGACGGGCAAATCGGGCTTTTGCTCTTTCAATACTTTTTACAAATTTTCACCAACAGCACCCCTTTGTCATTCGGGCGCCAAAAGATCCTTGTATCATTCTACCTCGACATATTATTATATCTGGTATCTCAGTGGTTACTATGTTCGCCCTTAATATTGATGACATCTATTTCATACGTATGAACGGTGACTCTGCAGCCGTGAACCTTCCTCCTGCACACCCAGTAAGAGTGCTCTCCCGACGTCTTATTCCTGAAGTACACTTCATTTCCTAACAGAAGTTTCAGTCCTCCTCGGGGTGTTGGTACTATAACATGTTCTGTAATTAAAACTAGTATTACCTCTTTGTAGAATAACCAAAGTTTATTTTTTTAAACTGTACCTTAATAATAAACAGTCGTTTTGTATTTGTTTTTTTATTTTTGATATAAGCACTCATGTATAAAGTTTTTCTCCGTTTATTTTGTAACATAACAACAAATTGATAACACGGCACTAAAAAAACATTGTTTATTCCGATATAAGAACACTTGAGTACATGATAGATGCAACTACAATAAACCCACGGTTCCATTGACCATCATCTGCCTAGCCTTTTCCCAACTATGTTGGGGTCGACTTCCAGTTCTAGCCGGATGCAACTGAATAATTTTTTTAACAAATTATAATACAACAACACACGGAAAAAATAATGGTATTGTCTCGGGATATTATCCTACACATCTCCAAATATGCCATTATGATTTGCAATAGGCGCTCCTATAATATAATATAATTTTCATTTGCAGAGCGATCCCGACAAAAACAAAGATTGATCTTGTTAATTTTTCTAGTGATTTCCTAAGTTAAGTTAGTCAATTAAATGCACTAGTGCGTACCACGTAGTGTTCACTCATGATTAGAATGTTCTCCCTTAACTTTGATGACATTGGTGCCATAGGTAAGTACCGTCATCTTGCAGCCATAGGCCCTCCGGCGACACGTCCAGTAAGCCCTGTCACCCCTTTGCTTGTTCTTAATGAACACATCATTGTCCATTAACAGTTTCATGGTGCCTCTTTTAGTAGGAATCATTACAGCATCTGAAATTGAATAACATGATGAAGTCTTTAAATTCATGAACACTACAAGTGGCAATACTTAAATTATATACATACGTTCGCACCCTTGGTAATCAGGCCCGATTTTCTTATATTTTTAACACCGTGCAGATTCAATACAACTAGAAGTACCTATCGAACAGTTTTTCTATTGAAACTGGGTGGTTGGGTTCAAAGAATTTCAATTCATCTTCATAGAATAATCTTTTATTTTCTGTAAACATTTGTGAAAAACAGTAGTGGTAGATATCCACCATAATCAGGACAGGTACTTTGTAGGATTTACAAGAATTGAGATTCATACTCTGTCAATTAGCAGAGTATCATCAATGCGCCCTGCTACGGCAAGACGTAGTTTACGTAGGGTCGTCGCCACCTTCACTCAGCAAGCGCGGCGTCGCGGTCATCGCGGCAGTGTAAACGGGGTGACGTCACGGAGGTGCTGAGCTGCTCTGTTTACTTGCTTACGTTGGATTGACGTCTGAATGAGACGGTGAGGTGATACCAATTAGTGCTTATATGTGTGCAATGACATCCAAAGTTACTCAAAGTTAACATGACGTAGAATAATTTAAGTTTTAACTTCAATAAAATTGTTGAATTCTATGCGCTTTCAGTAAACGAACATGTCAGTCATGATTATGCCGATTCTTTATATAAATGACTTCTTCATCCAACGTCACAATGAATGCTGGACAGAGCAGTCTCACTTTCTTGACACACCGCCAGCTCGCGCGAGGCCCGGGTCTGTCTGACCGCTTGTTGTACCTGTACCCGCCTAGTTCTAACACCGGACGCCCGAACCTCGATGTCAAGAACACTGGCAGTAATTCTGGAAATAAGAATGAAAATCTTCAATGCACTTATTAATGTTGAAAAAAGTATCATCAGCCTTGATAATGATTCACAGATACCTTTCAATTTGATGTAAGAAGAAACACTAGGTACACGAAATGAATCTAACGTCATTATTATTTCAAAACCAAAAATAATAAAACTATCTATTTATTATGATAGGTACTTGAACACAAATATGTCAATATTCATTTAACAACTAAGCATACTTTACAGACCATTAACTCATATATATTAATTAAATATATTTCAACAACTAAAAAACCTTTAAAAAACTGCACGGTGCAGCAAAAAAGTACATTTCAAAACGAGTCGGAAGGCTTCCACCATACCTAATGCTTGATATGTTTTTTAGCTACTCTAATTTTCTTATTTCATCATAAATCACTTCAAAAATACATAGCAATCAATTTAATCATTTAATTCTACCTTAATTTAAAAGTTACTTTCTAATCATATTAAAGTCTAGTTTACAATAATAATTCATTATTTATGATTATGCACTCCATTAGTCCTGACGATGACTCCTTCCACCGTCATCAGTGATGCCGTACATCTAAGTTTTGTCTTTTTGGCACAGAACCACCGGGTCTTCCTGCCAATGTTGCGTTCCTTGTGGAATCGGAAATGCCCGACCAGGATCACTGGATTCCCTCTTGTAGATTTCCCGAATCTGATTTCTGAAAAAATAATAATAATATGTTCTTACATCAAAGGCTTCCTATATTATAGCCTTACTGTGGTTTGTGTTAATTGTGAATGAATATTTTCGAACACATTTGTCTTTCCACAAGGACCTTACTTTCATTTATCTTTCCACAAGGACCTTTACCTTCACTAGAATTTAATTCGCAGAAAATGTCATATTTTCCTGACTACCAAAATAAATGCTTGTAATGCTTGTGTTTGCTTGCTTGTGCTTGCTTGCTTGTTGTTTTATTCTTTATTCACAAATAACACTGACAATTAATAGAATTTCAATACTTTTTGAGTTAATAAATATTAATAAATCCACACAGTACACTCACAACAATAATGGAGATTCATCGACTATTATATAAAAAATAGTGTTATTCATAATAAGCACTTAATTCCCAAACGGAAATTAAGTGTCTACTTTATAAAAAAGTTAAAATTAGTGCTTTAAAAATAGCATTTCTGCATCACAGTTCATGCACAACACTAATATACCCCTTTACTTATAAACGTTTGTTAGATAAGATGACGGTTAGAAGCCCATTGTCACTTGACTACGAGACAACTCTATGATCCTCAACACTCGGCTACAGCATGTTTATTAGCAACATTATAATGAATGGGGTTCATGAACACTTATATAAATTACCACGTCAAACATAAAATGCCAAAAAATATACAACGTTTGTTTTTCTTTTTTTTGTATTCTTATGCGTGTGTTTCTTGACACTGATCTCTATCGGATGGTCATATGGAACGTGAAGATGGATGCAGCGCATCTCATAGATTTGCGTCTGCTGCAAACCCATCAGGTCCTGTCTACAGATATGGTGCTCTTCGAGTATCGGTATCCATGGAACCTCCACAATCCTGCATGTCCACGCTACCAGCTGTGGGAAAAAAGGTAATATTTCACATTTTTGTTTTAAAACTATGTGGGTTATTTTGTTATTGTCTTGAATTAATAATTAAAACAAACGATTTTTGTCTTCATGCACATATTTTGTGTAATTTATTAATTGAAATAAAAAATAAGAGCGTGGTACATTTAATTACGTAGGAGAAACTTCTTAGACTAGTCAATGAGTATGTCCTTTTTTTTTCAAAAACAGTTGGCCCGTGGACACACCGGATCCGGGGCATTTCTCCGAGACTCTCTTAATGCAGACCCACCAGGTTTTGTTCCTTCTGATTTGGTTCTTTCTGTAAAGGTAGCCATCGCATTCAAGATATTTTGAACCAAATTCTGTAGTTACGTATGTCGGTGCTGTAAAAGTACAACAAATACTTAAACAGTGGGCAACATTTGAAAAGCCAGTTACGAAGAGAACAGTGAGGGAATACACGATCGATCAAACTGGTAGGAATAAATTGTGGACGCAGCTTCAGACACGGACACCTCCATACAAATATTTACTGCAATATCTGTCCGCGTCCGTGATCATTTTCGTGGTAAAAGCGCCGTTGATAATTAAAACAAAATAATTACACTATCTCGATTTTATTACATTACCAAAACAAACTCCTGACATATTGAACTTAATGTGTATGACCCTTCTTCTTTATGAAGAATCCTTCATATGGCACTCCGGAACCAGAGCACTTCTTAGAGTATCTCTTTGTGCAGATCCAGAACATTCGATTACCAGAAACCACGTTTCTTGTGTAGGAGTATCCATCACAATGTATGTAGGTTTTCCCATTATGTTCCGTCATATACAATCCTGGAAAAATAACACGGTGAATTTTATATGAATAGACCTAATAAAGAAAAATACTGATTCCGGGGTCGGTGTAAGGAGTACCTAAACAGATTTTGTAAGTTCAAACGATTTATTAGACTTAAAATTTTGCTAACATGCACATTATCCTTTTTAAGTATTTAACATATTTTCCATAGTTTACTTTAATTAGCAGGAACTTGGAATTAAACTAGAAGGAAAGAGAACCGACAACATCACAACACTACTTAATAAACCATATTTTAACTTAGCCAGAGTTTATTATTAATTCTTAAAAAACTCACAATATCTATTACTCTATCTAGAAATGCAGGTGTTGTCAATGTGTGTGTGCAGATCTTTTAAAAACGTGACCTTGGTATGACATCACGGAGCCACTGCAGGTCTTAGCGGTTCTTTGACTACAAATCCACCAAACTTTGTCCTCAGAGCGATTATTTATCCTGTACTTATAATCTTCGCAATACTCATACGATCTTCCAGTCTCCTCTATACATGTTGCTTCAAAACCTGCAAACATACATTCAATATTAAATAAATAAACAAATAGTTTAACAGGTTTACCAAAAAAGAGTTTTTCTTAACAAAAAGCCTCTCTTTCGCACAATATAACTTTTTAATGAAGAAAGATTAGATTTTAAGTTATGAAATCAAGCGTTCCTATTGCAGTCCACGACACTCAAAAGTACCTAAACGAACTAATATTTATTTTACTATAGAAAAAATGTTTTGGAGTATATTCATAAATACTTGCCTGTTTAGCTAAAGTTTTAATACAGCAATTAAACGATGAAAAACACTCAAACGTTTATTTATATGTCGGATTTTTCAGGATTTACTCCGTTAGGCTCGTATATCATGTGGGCAGAAGATGGGTTTCGTGCAATAAAAATACACTGGGTGCGATAAACTTTCTATTAAACTAACAAATTACTTGAAATTAAAATTTAATAACATGGGGCACGCTGTGGTGTGGGTAGACTTGCAAGTAGGTCGCGTGACGTCACCACCAGCGCACTTGTGATTTATTTTATGTCCGTACAAATGACCGGATCCAACATATACATTTTATATTTTAAGATAATCAATTGAAACACATTTAATTGACTAAAATAATTACATACATTACATACAATACAATTTTATTATTGCTACAATGCAAAAAATTGGTTTTGGTACTTACTTAGACTAGTTTATTGGGGTACGTTCTATTTGATAACTTTCCCGGTTCACCAACTAAAAAAATACCTTATAACTATTTTGATCTTCATACATTGACTACAGAAGTGGATGATTGACTCTGCCTACTTCTCTACAGGTTTCTTGGCCCGTATTTTAAAACAACTTTAATTGAGATTCCCGCTTTGGCATCATTTTAGAATACGACTCGCAATGCGTGCACAAACATGTATAATATAGCTTAGAGCACAGAACTAAGAACAATCTGCACAGAGACCGTGGACAAGGCGCTCTAGTGATAGAACTCAGGAGGTATTATTATAAAATCTCATTTATGAATATTCTTATTCTTTCTTTCTATTTTATGATTATGGGATCCTTTAACCTTGTAGATAACGTTGTCGTATGTGGCGATGGTAGCCTTGCAGCCAGTGCTCCTGGTTCTACTACAGCACCACCACGCAATGTGGTCCTTAGATCTGTTTTGGTTGAACCGATGCCCACCGAGCAACATGACAGGCTTGCCGAAGCGCGACGTCGTAAAAACCACTGTAATTAAGAATGGGATTACTTTCCGACCAAACCAAGGTTATTCAATGTCGTAAATGAGAACAAAATGTTTAAAGTAAAATATTAATGTTTATTTTTAAGTTCAAGACCAACCAAACCAACTGACCAACTGTCCAACCAACCAACCACAACCTGTCCATGTCCCTGTCCTGTCCAACTGTTTAAGACTTGCAACCCTTTTACAGCACGGCGGCGTCGGTAACGCAATAGCGCTGCGATGTCCGCTGGCAGGGTCGCCATGTAAGGTCGAAGGTATTTGTGGAGAGAAATGACACACACGACTGCCCAAGTAATACTCTCCTTTATTTTAGGTTACACATGATTATATAGGATAACATACATTGACGTCACTACATACACACTACAAAAGAAGTAAGCTAATCTTCATAAAAGCCATCTCTGTTCGATAGCTGCCACAACGTGCTTAAAATAACGGACATACTGAGGTCATCAAAAACTAAACTCACATTATTTGCAATTGATTAGATAAAACTAGCTGCTAAGATAAATATTTCAAGGTACTCATAAATCATGATTATGACTGTTCTTAACAAGCACGATAGTTCCATCAGCTGTGAAGACGGACGCTCGACAGTCAGCGCTCCTCCTGCTGCAGAACCACGCGGCTTTGATTCCTCTGCTTCTGTTGTTCTTGTAGTAGCGACAGTTGCCTATGTGCAGCACAGGATTACCAAGTCGTGTCAACGCAAGCCTGGGTGCCAGATACTCCAAAGAACTTAAACCTAAACAGAAATCATATCTTTGAGTGAATGTTTTCATAACGTATCAATCGAAATTCAGTATCGAGAAACAGCCATAACAAAGAAAGAGAAAGTTGCCACTTTTCCGAGTTACAAAATTGCAAAAAAATCGAATTTGTTTTATAATAATAATGCTTGAATAATAATAATGAGTGAATTGGTGACCGCCCATTACATACCGACTGTCCTCCGTGCCTCGGAAAACACGTTTAGCCGTTGGTCCCGGCTGTCATTTGTAGATCTTTGACAGTCGAAAGTCTGACAACCACCAGTACTAACCGGGCTGTGGAGGTCAGATAGGCAGTCGCTCCATGTAAAATACTGATCTTATATTTTTGTCTTTAAAAAAAATATTTAAATAAATATCATAATTTGGCATCAACTATGAAATGAGAAGACAATAACTAATCAAATATCTTTATTATAAGGCACACTTAAACATGTAACAAAATAAGGCACTAATTATTTGTAACATAGGGAATACGATATTTAGTGGCTATGTTTATCATTAATAGAATGCGTTTCTCCATACAAAGTGATGATTCTGGCTCTGCGGCTTTTGACCCATTTATTGCACCTCCATACTTGTCTGATTTTGAATCCTTCAGACTATATCGATTTCGTTTGTAGTATATCATTTTATTTCCTCTCTGCGATAAAATGAAGACCGACTCTATAAATCACAGAATTCTACTTATAAAAAGTTGTAAAAATTTAAGTACCTGTTTTAATACTGTTACTGAAACGGATATTTGTATCTACCAGAATGCTATGTACCCGTACGATTAGCAAGTACCAAAGTAAGTAGATATTACTAAAATTCAAAACGTATTGTTTCGTGTTGATAAGTGGAACTATTGTTCTAGTTCAGTTTTAAAATCACCTTGATATCGAGCTTTTTATCAAGTCATCACTCACTCTTTGATTTTAACGATAACATTCAAGTAAAACCAAAAGTTTTTATTTTAATTACTTTTTACAATAATTAACATTTACAAATACTATATAATATAATGTTGCCACCGGTCGAAGACAAGTTACCCAGTATATTAAGACAAACAAGCAATGTTTAATGATTATCATCGCTGTATTTGACAATTTTCTTCTCTACAATCTTGAAGAGAGTTCGACACCCGCGAGACCAGCGGTTGCACCTGAATATATTCTTCGATTCACCCTTTCGTAGGGTTCTTTCACGCTTCACGCTCTTCCGTAAGTATCTGTTACCACCTAACTCTACTATAGGGTTGCCATGACTCGATGTCGTCAAAACTGGAACTAAAAAAGTGGTTTTTGCAACAGCGCATGTATCATGTGCTTCACCTCAGTTTGTCCTGTTCATTCCAGAAATCTTTGGTTCCCACGGATAGAGGTAGAAGACAGTCATAATTATGTTTAGATAAAATCTCGTCACCATTTTATGAATTAAAACAGAGCCAAGAAATTGACATGTTATTTTATTTTTACAAACGGCAAGAATAGGTACCCACTTACATTAAACAACACCCGTGGAGATTATTTCGATTCATTCTGTATTGTGGTCTTCAATGAGAATGTTCGTTTCTAATCTTGACATTGAGGTCTTCGCAAGTAGTGATGGCAGCCCGGCAGCCGTGTGCCCACCGCGTGCACACCCATCTCTTCCTCGGCTTGTCTCCTATAGTAGCCTTGTTAAAGCTAAAGTTGTGGTCATTGTACTGGATCATCTGGTTTCCCCGATTCGATGTTACAAACACTAGCTTTTCTGAAAAAGAAACGAAGAATCATTTTAACAGACAGAAGATTTTTTTTAAAGTTAGGCGCGACATCCCCGTCGTGTTTTGACGCATGCCCAGCATTTGGATGTTTACGAAACTTCAGATTGTAACGATAGCAATCCAATCGATCACGGGATTCCAACATCGAGAGCTGGTAAATATAGGACCTGAATGTTATGAATGATCTGCTTTCATGACAGACCTCGAAGACCCCACCCCGAAATACGCCAGATGCTAAATTTTACCTTCGCAGTAAGGCTTTTGGGATGACCGGTGTATTCAAGACTCAAGACTTTCGAAGAAATGGACAAAATAAACACACAATACAATAATGTGATAGCATCTATATTCAATGCTTATACACTTGAAGGCCACATATCAGATAAGTTGAAATTAATAAAATAGAAATTTTTTCAAATGTAAAGTACAGAACGTTACTTTAGAATCAACTTTAGGGCACATTACCAAGTCTTATCAGATAGCAATACGATGGTTGCCTCCATCAAAAAGAAACACAATTTGTGCCGCTGTTCCCTTTAATTCAAACAAATTACACAATATATAATATTAAAATTCACTTCTGAGTCAAAAACATTTTAAAAATATTAACGTGTTTACATAGATGATTTAATGAATAAGATCGTGATCATATCTGACAATAACATCATCCAAGGTGATGATGGTGGCTTTGCAGCCGTAACAAGCCTTGACACAAGGCCATCTAGCGCGGGGACCCTTGCTGCCACTCCATTTGTTAAAACGATATCTTCCTATTAATATCACTGGCTTCCCGAATCGAGATGTTGAAAAAACTGGATTACTGTCATCTGCAATTAAGATACACCACATATTGTATTACCTTTTTTGTTGAAAGAAAAACAAATGTCCATGATTGTGTTCATGAATACAAATGACGATAATGTCGTCACAGCAGGTAGTAACTTTTGCTGGACACCTTTTAGTATGACGGTGAGAACATATTATCCAGTTGTCTTATAATTGTTCCGAGTCCGTCTATAAAAGCGGTATTTTCCTATGTGAAGGCATGGTAAACCGCGTCGTGTTGTAATTTTCTACAACTATCACGTAACTGTTTTTGTTTTAAAAGTTTTTAAAAGTTATGTCTTAACTATTTACAACAGAACTTACATAAATAAATATAAAAATAAGGCATTAAATGGAAACGAATGAATATTTACAAACAATATTTATTGAATAAGTACATTTTGTCTCATATATAATGTCTGGAGAGACTCTACTAACTATTTTTGCTGTCTGTGTTTAATCAACTATCGAGCCTTTTTTACTGAGTCACGATTCATTTTATCAACTGTCGGAAGGCGAACGTGCATCAACAGCCGAGTGTTAATGATTGTGTTCGGTCATGGACTTGACAATTTCGTTGTTGATAGTGGTTATTCTTGCTCGGCATCTGTAAGAGTTGCTCTTAGCACAAATCCAGTGGATCTTAGGTTCCTTGCTCCAAGCACATTTGTTGAAGCGATGGTTACCCATGAGGAGCAGCGGGAATCCCCGTTGTGATGTCGCGAACCTTATTTCTAAAAATCAACAATGATTATCTTAGTTACATTTTCATGTATTAAGATATAATAATATGTACAAATGACTGACTGGCTGACTATGCCGTCAGTTTTAGCAATAAATTTAAAACTACAATTTCAATATTTAGTAATGAAGGCAGTTATTTTCCGTTGTTCTAATTCCTCTAATATCAGTGATTAATGATTATGTTTGATCGTGGACTTGAAAACTTCACTGTCTAGAGAAGTGATTCTTGCTCGGCACTTGTGGGGTTGGGGATGCTTTTAACACGAACCCATTGGATATTCAGGCTCTTGCTGATTGTGTACTTGTTAAACTGATAGGGGATGAGAAGAATCCCAGATATCTTATTAGAACTCCGTCAAAGTAAACAGTTTCTGCGAGAATGTACATTAAAATTTCTCTTTTTCGAAATAAACTCCTGAGTGCAAAGTATTTATTTTATTGGCATTAAATAAATAAAAAATGTTTTCACGCACAATCAATCAAAATACACCTATTGTGAAATCTAAAACTTCGTAATAGTAAAAGTTAACTCATTAAAATGTTGGATTTTTTATAGGTCCTTATTCTCCAAACAGATTTCAGTTATGATTATGTTCAGTCATGGCCTTGACAACTTGGTAGTTGATAGAGGTCACTTTCGCGCGGCACTTGTTCGGGATGCTCCTTGCACAAACCCAGTGGATCTTGGGCTCCTTGCTGCCGGCCCATTTGTTGAACCGATGCCCACCCATGAGGAGTAGCGGAAAACCACGTTGAGATGTCGCGAACCTTATGTCTGGAAATCATTGTTGATTATTATTCATGTCATGTTTATGTTTTAGGACATAATTTAAGTAAGAGTGGTTTTTAAGGGTTTCTGTGGAGCCGCAGCAGTCTCAAATCGTAATCTTTAATTCAGTTTCTATAACAATTCAATTAAAACAAAATCATCATAAAATCACGCCTTGTAATCCCCCAAGGATTAAGCAGAGGTGTAGGTACCTAATTGTACACCCACATTTGGCTAGTTATGTTTAAGTCCCATGTAAGTGTGTGCCTAATGCCATCTTTAGGGACTTTTCACAATTTCATTATAATGGTATCTAACGTTCATGTAAATTTTCAGCTTCTTGGAAATATATGCAAGTGTCAATGTCTATTTTGACCGGGCTATAACACACATGTGGCCGGAAAACAAAGGAGTTTCTAACAATTAACTATGGTTATGTCCTTGTAAAATTGTAAAGATTCTATTTTCTTAAACTACAAGGTTCCTCTTACAGGCTCCCCCAATTCTCGAACAGATCGATCGAGTCTTATGAGATTTACTAGACCTGTAGTTCCTTGCCGAGATATCGTAAAAGAGACCCTTAGAGACATACACAACCCTTAGAGACATGACAATATTTCATTACTTAAAAGCAACTTTACGGCTTTTGACTAATTACGGCAATTAAAAAAATGCTTTATTATGTATTTCAGTGTCACAAATATCACATTTTTTACATTTATACATGTACTTCTTCTTATAATTCCCTTTTTTCCACCAGACCGAGACCTCTCGTAATGCAGATCTTGAAGAAACATGTGAAATAAAAAGTATTGATAAACACATACGTCATTTTAACCAAATACGCTACAGAAAGCGTTCACGATTTCAACATATATTTATTTGTATTTAACAAATAAATACCTGAATATTCTAGCACAAAAAAGTATGTAGGTAGTGTAATTTGACATTTGTACTAAAAAAAAAATCTGGAAACAAAACGTATGTCAACTTTATTTAGAAAGGCCTGTAAGTATTAATTATGGGTTCACAAGAACCTATTCAATCATAACACCTCCCCACAGGTTGTCTATGTTTTATAAAAAATATTTGCTTAAAGACTAAGTTAACGACATTTACAGTAACAGGTAATAAAACAGAAAATATTAAATTGTCACAACCTTCAGATAACCGTAATGGCAGGCAAACATATGAAGAAATACTGTAACGGGTCTTAACTCAACTACACAATAACTCAAAATAAGGATTTCCTTATAAACTTAAATATAATGTGACTTCCCATTAATACAAAATGCTATTGATAACAGCATAACACAGATCTCAGTTATAACGAATTATATTTTATTATTATTTAGTTTGATTTTATACTTTTTGGTGAAGTTATAAGGCCACAAGTTCCTAATCTAGACACAACTCATGAAGAAGAACACGACATGCGTAATAAAAATATTCATTTTAGAAGATAAACTTAAAAAGAAGTTACACATACTTTAAAAAAAAATAAGTAGTATCTACCTACTTGAAGTTTTGGAAATATTGGAAACTAATAATCTAGAACAATAATAGTTATGACCTTCAAAATACTTAGGCGAAATGTAAGAAATAAAGAAAGAAATAAATGAGCAAGATGCTTCTTGCTTTTGTTATAGAAGTACTGTATACTAGTCACAAAAAAACATAGACTATTTATTTACGAAAATATAAATGAAATCACCCCTTATTAATAAAATTTGACAGTAAAAATATTTCGTCAACAAACTAGGAGTACCTACAGTAGAGCAAACAACTTAAAAAACAGGCTCAACCGAGGGCTATTAACAACAATTATATTTCTTAGTTACTAAACTTTACCTTTAAAGTTTATTTATTTATTTATATAAACTTCATGTACAAGAGTGGTACATAGGCGGACTTAATGCCACAAGGCATTCTCTACCAGTCAACCTTTGGGTCAAATAGGATAGCATTGTGAGAGTACAAAAAAAAAAATAAGAAAAAAATCCAATTTGTTAACATAGATTGATATACATAAATAGGTACATATCAATACACATATATACAGTAAAATGAAATAAACTAATATATATTATAATATTTACAAATAGTCCAAATACGAAAAACCTTATAGTAATTACTATGACTACTAACTAATATCTAGCTTGTGAGCAATTTAGTCTGATTTCAAATAGTACTTCCGAACTGTTCTCTTGAATGTTTAGTTCCTTTGAAAACATGTTCACTAGCAGTTGGCATCTTACTAATGTAAAAATATTTTGGTTTTGTCGATTACCTAGCGAAAATTGGTCAATTTATAACTCTACGTAAGTTATTAAATTAGATAGCACACGATGTCAGACTATGTTCAGCCGTGGCTCAGACCTACTGTAATGTGAATAACCTTGAATCAATAGAAATAAACTTTCACTTACAACAATTATTACATACGTAAATACCCCATGCACCATGCGCAAACAGGTACCATGGTAACAGGTAGCATATTATTGTACGAGTAAAAGACACATTTAAAGACTCTTTTCTTAGATAAAAGCTCTCGGCGCGGCGTTTTAAATTTCACAAAATAAATATATTTATAATAATACTAATGCGAAATTACTTATGCCCCGTTCTAAAAAGTTTAATTTACTAGTAATAAAGACGTCGTTTTCGCTAAGTATCAATATTGACTAAGGAACGTTAGTTTTTGTCATTGAGTATACCTCAATACAAAGTAAACATAACAAAATAACACTAGCACTCGTCTCGGTAACCTTGACGTAAAAAAACCGTGGTTCGAAACATCAAGGATGAATATGTTCCCCGACAGTTCTGACGATAACGTCCCCTTTGGTGTAGAATGTCGCCTTGCACTTCTTCCAGCTACAGTGCCAACGCTGACCAGTTCTCTTGGCTGTCCCGTGCGCCCAGTACTTGTGTGTGCCCACCAGGATCATCGGCTTGCCGAACCGGCTCTTGCCGAGCACCGGCACTGAAAGAAACCACAAGCAAACACCTCTAGTTAGGAGAGGAAAAACAAACAAAATATGGAAACGGTTCATTAAACAAATGTGTAACATTTATAGAAGCTTAGAATTCAGAATTCATATTTATAAAAACCAAGAAATAATAAAAAGGTTTTCAAGCGGTTTTTATTTAAAAGTGGTTCATGTATCAACATACTACCATACTACCTAAAAATGAAACATTGTTCTAGAAAAGAAATGAATGGAATAGTAACAAAACTTCATACAATAATAAAATCAAATTCATTGGCTCTTTTACGAAACAGCAAATTAAGTTAAAAACGACATCGGCGCATTTACCAACTCAATATCAAATCATACACGACGTAAGAACCTCTACTACTATATAAAATAAACTTTAAAAGCATGAATCATGCCATGCTGTCATGCTACTGGACAAATTAAAAATGAGACACACAAACAATGCAATATTCAAAAATCGGTTTAGTGCCATCTCGGCACCCATGAATTTATTTATCATGCCATGAAACATTCCCATCTCGGCATCCTGTCATTTATCATTGTTAGGTACACAGTCATCAAACAATGGATACACAGTATCAGTATAGTGAGTAAATCAACTTAATCACTCATTAAAGAAATAAACAAAACACGGTCACTTAGTATAATATAGTTGAACAAAATAGAGTGCTCTTACGAACTTGAAATGACATCTAATGCTGATGCTCATTGATTGTCCTGACGATGACGTCATCGAGAGTAACGATGGCGGCCCGACACCCAGCCGATACCTTGGAAGAACACGTCCAGCGCCGCCGACGGCCGCTCGCAGATACGACTGATCTCGTAAACCGATAAGGTCCCAACTCTATTACAGGATTTCCAAATCGACTTTCACTAAACACAGGTACTGCGAATAAAATAACGTCGAGTCAATACCTCCCTGAGTAGTTCGCAAAAAGACTTTTCAAAAACTAAAAAACAATCTGAACTACGTGATAATTTAAATGAATTGTTTGAATGGATAAGAAAATGAAACAGAGAATAGAAATGTAATTTTTAATCTACAAAATATTTTAGTATTTAGATAAGTAGCACGATTTTGGGGTGGTTGGGATCTACCTCCTAGCGGTCCACCCCGGGCAACGGCACCACTTATCTTCACGGACTGTGATGCGGCTGAAGATCCCTTACAGCGGTGGTAGGCTTCGGCCGCCTGGCGCGCGACCACCCTCCTGCCGGAGTCCGGCGCCAAACAGCTTGTCTGTGTTCCGTCGGTGAGCGGGAGTGCCAGTGCCATTGGGAGATGGATATGGTCAGTTGCGCGGTTTCGGACCAGAGTGGGTTTCTATGTGACTCTGTACCGGGAGACTCATGCTGGAGGGTAGCGGGATCCGAGGCACGGTCTCTGCCGTTGGCCGACCGCAGTTAGTAGGGGGCCCAAGTACTGCGCCAGCCACGTGGGAAAGGCTGCCCCGCCAACTCGCGAAAAATCCCGAAATGCTCCACTGTGCCAGTTGGCGACTAGGCGGGAGGACCCGGTGGCCATTTCGGGGGGGCTCGGGCGTCCCCGCAGTCTCCAGATGAGTCTCCCACAGGTCGGATGACCTGAAGAGGCCCGTTGGGTAACCGAGCCGCGTCTCGACTAACCTTCTGTTTCCCCACAAAAATACTCCACTAACATGAAAAAGCATAAAAGGGAAAAGGTTTTGAAGCGTCAGCACTTCCTCCCACTTAAAGTGCACCTCATCAATATCAGGGGGTTGCACTCAAATCTCGATCCGGTCCACCACCACCTCGAGACCGAGAAGCCGCACCTATTCTTTTTAACGGAGACGCAGATTGCGACTCCGTCAGACGTGGCGTACCTCAACTACCCAGGTTACTCGTTTGAACATAAGTTCGTAAAACGAGCTGGGGTCTGTGTGTACGTCCGCGATGACATATGCTTTCGGCGTCTCCGTTGCTTTGAGGATTCCGGGTTATCTACTATCTGGATACTGGTGGATACCGGGGTGGAGAAATCACTCTACGTCGGTGTCTACCGGTCGCACAGCGGTGACCAGGAGACGACCAGGCTCTTTGAGCGCCTGATGGAGATGGCAGATTGTGCCCAGCAACGGTACCCGACGGCGGAGCTTCTTTTTCTGGGGGACTTTAATGCCCATCACGATGAGTGGTTGTTCCCGTTTCAGAAAACTGACCATGCTGGGAGAGAGGCGCGCAGATTTGCATTGTCGCTAGATCTCACCCAGCTGGTGACTGAAGCTACGCGGGTGCCTGATGTTGACGGACATACACCCAACTGCTTAGACTTACTGCTAACCACTGACCCAGACAGGCACTCAGTATCGGTATCAGCCCCACTGGGAACTTCCGACCACTGTCTGGTGAAGTCCGTGTCTATCAGCTCTCCTCCAGATGATAGCCCTAGGGGCGAGAGGCGAGTTTGGCGATACGAAGCAGCAGACTGGGATGAGATGCGGCATTTTTTTGCGTCCTTCCCTTGGCGTCCAGTGTGCTTTTCTTCGGGCGACCCCACTTGTTCAGCTGAAGCGGTTGCGGATGTGATACGGCAGGGAATGGAATACTATATTCCATTCTCCGACATACCGCTCGGTCACAAAGCCCGTCCTTGGTTCAACGTGGATTGCGCTCGTGCTGAGGCTCGAATGCAGTCTGCATACCAAGCCTGGGTGCAAGCCCGTTACCGCAAAGTACGAGCTCGACGGGTTCGCGCGAAGAAAAGAGCTTTTAATTCTGCCGCAAAGTCTTGTAAGCGGGTGATCCGAAAGGCGCGTTTCGACCACGTCAGCCGTATAGGAGCTAAACTTGCGTCCTACCCATCTGGTGGTAAACAGTTTTGGTCCCTATCCAAATCGGTCGAAACCAACTTCTGCCGGCCCACATTACCTCCCTTGCAAAAACCGGATGGGTCGCTAGCTCACTCCGCTACCGAGAAGGCAAACCTGTTTGCATCTCTATTTGCTAGCAATTCACGTCTAGTTACTGACTCAAAACAGCCACCAACGATTCCTCACTGTGATTCTTCGATGCCGGAGATCACAATACACATGAAGGAGGTTCGTAGAGTACTCTATAGCCTAGACGTGAACAAGGCTAGCGGTCCTGACGGCATACCAGCAAGAGTCTTGAGGAACTGTGCGCCTGAGTTGTCTCCTGTGTTGACACGCTTGTACCGCCTCTCTCTTAAAACCAGAACGGTTCCGAAGTCATGGAAGGTTGCCAATGTACAACCAGTACCCAAGAAGGGTAGTCGTGCCGACCCCAGTAACTATCGACCAATCGCCATCACCTCCATACTTTGTAAAGTTATGGAAAGGGTTCTGAATGCGAAGCTGCTGGCATACCTAGAAGCAAACGACCTACTCAGTGACTGTCAGTATGGCTTTCGCCGGGGACGATCAACTGGGGATCTTCTGGTGTTTGCTACGCACTGCTGGGGTGAGGCCATCTAGAAACACGGCGAGGCCCTTGCCGTTTCGCTGGACATCTTGAAGGCTTTCGACAGGGTTTGGCACGCAAGTCTGTTGAGCAAACTTTCTGCATACGGCATCCCCGTTGACTTTTGCCGCTGGATATCTGACTTCCTGAGTGAACGGTCGATCCGAGTGGTCATTGATGGCTGCTCCTCTGACCTCATCGCTATAGATGCCGGAGTTCCTCAGGGGTCTGTTCTCTCCGCGACACTTTTCCTGCTGCATATCAATGACCTTCTAGCTCCTGGTATTGTTGGGTACGCAGACGACAGTACTGTCATGGAGAGTTATGCGAGACGTGCGTTAAATAACAATCATCTTTCTTCAGTAAGGTATTAACTTATGAAATCGAACGTTGACGTTCTTTTAGTTGAAAAAATGAGAGCTGCAATGACATTTCATTGGCATTCATGCAATGAATAAATAAGGTAGACGGACGACCGATCATTTTATGAAGACAGCTGTTTAAAGTGATAAACGGCAAAAAGAAGTCAATTCAAAAAAATATATTTAATTCATGAAACACTTAATTCGTACACTATGTTTCAAGAAGGTATTTACTATATTATTTTCGTCCGACAGGAACAATAAGTATAGCATATTATGAGACTCGTGGATAATACCTATTAGTGAAACTTTTTTTTGGAACCGTATCAATAGTTCCGAAGATTTCATTATCCATATTATGTTAAAGGTGGTTAAAGAATGAATAAAGATCACGAGAATGGAAACATTATGAGTAAATTAAATTATTTAATGATTATGATGCAAATAACTACTTATTACTAAGCTGTCGACGGTTGTGACGAACGCTTTGCATCTAGTTAAGAACTTTTGTGAACATGCCCAACGAATTTTGTTAGTACAGGTCCTGGACCTGTTGAATTTGTATCTTCCTATTTTCACCATCGGATAACCGCATCTGTTCTGTATCCATTCTACTGAAATTTAGAAAAAATCATAAGTATCCGTGCGTCTAATATTCATTTTTCTTCAGTCAAGCAGTAACTAAAAAAATCGAAAGTTGATTGAATTGAATAAAAGGTAAAGTTAGTATTCATGCAATGAATAAAAAAACACCCAACATTTTACGGAAACACCAGCTTAAAGTAAACAACAAAAACAAGTCAATTAAAAAAATATTTAATTCATGATACATTTTCTTGATTTAATGACAATGTTTCAAAAAGCTCTTTACTATATAATTGTCGACTGTTATGACATGCGCTTTGCATCTAGTTCTGGTCTGGAACATACCCAGCGAGTTTTTTGTTCCAACATTTAGCTTTACTATACTTGTGATCTCCTACTCGCAACATGTAACCCCCTTTCGTTTGGAGCCATTCCGCTAAAAAAATATACAGATTGAACTGATTAAAGTCAAGAAAGTACACAACTGTTATATTGAGATAACTGGATGAGTACCTGAAAGTATCTCAGATACCCACAATATTGTATAATACCGAGAGCAGTCAGAAACTCTGGAAGAAAGATAGTGAAACAAGCAAGAGTCCAAAACGGCTCAAAAGAAAGTAGTGTGTGGTAATTGTGTGCCAACTGCCAGCGCAGAACAATGATCTCTTCTCATGCAGAAAAGGAACGATCATTGATTAACAAGTGCTCCAATCTTAGGCTGAATTCTGAATCTTAGACCCCCAACATATTTGAGAAAAAACTAGACAGATGATGATTTTCTAAATAAAACATCAGACACACTGGCCAATCTTTTATTTCGAAAAATATAGAAACTTATCTTAAACTACATGATTGTGTATTAAATTGCTCCTTAAAATGATGCCTTCGAGGGTTATGAGAAACGCTGAGCATTTTGTACGATTCCTTGTGGTACACTGCCATCTTATCTTTCTTCCATTGTTGTACGACTTGGTGAATCGAAAGCCATCCGCCGTCAACATCTGTGTCCCTCTTTGCGTCACCATTTCCATCACTACAAGTATTTAAAAAAGTGTTTTAAATGGGTAAATGGAAAAAAATGTAAATCGTAGTAATCCATTTGTGTATCGCTATTGTTTTTCAGCTGTAGAAATATGTTTCGTAGCAGTTCCTTACCTAACATATTCGAATTGACTATTTAAACTCCTAGTTTACGCTACTTTTCAATATTGTGTTTTCCTCACGTGGTGATGAAAACGTTCAATCCTAGACTTCACAAATGCCGTCAGATACGGGAATGGGCCCATATCTGATGGCATATCTACAATATAATTTAATTTGTATTCATTTTGTTTTTCCATCAGAACATTACCGGTTACTTTGTTTGAGTTAAGATAAAATTAAAATCCGCATTGTAAAATATGTAAAAATGGTACCTTTTCATTTATTTTCAGATATACATCCTTAAAATTGTTAGTACCACAGAAATGCTTATGAGAATCTAATGTCAAGTAAAATATGATTTATTTAACTCATTGTTCATAACTCAAAGTCCTTTATTTTATTACGTTAGAAACAACTAAAGACAACAATATAACTGCTATCAAATACTCTTATCGACATACTATACTTACTTACCAGTTACCTATAAGTGTAACAACATATCTGTCATGGGTGAACGTATCGCCAGTGCGAATGTAGGGTAATGTTCCTGAATGAGAGAATTCCCATTGTGCGTCAACAATCAACACACTTAAAGGCACTTCAAAAATTAATATACATACTTATTTAATTCATCGTTAAAAGAGAAGCTTCTGATCCTGTTTGTAGTGATAATTTCCAGGGTCCAGAGGCGATACTCGCCAGGTAACTATTGCACTTAATTGTGTGTACATTACAAAACAGCCTGTATATTATCGTTAACTGATTACTAAACTTATACGTAATGATTGTGTTTCAAACAACTCTTCATGATCTGCTCGTCGATAGTAGTGAGAAACGCGCACGGAACACTGCCATCGAATCTTCACACCCATGGTTTTTTCCTTTGAAAAGCGGTACCCTCCAATCAACAACATTACAGTACCTCTACTTGTTTTGTACTTTATTACTGAAAGGAAAAAGCCAAAAATAATAAATAAAAAAATAGGCCGTCTCCTTTAAGCACATCGATATATCTGCATCATGTCTTTGTGTCGGGGATAGTCAGAAACTACAAAGTACCAACCGCAATATGCTGTGAAAATAACTGTTTAATAATACAAAAAAAAAAACATAAAAGCATTGCAAATAGATGAATATGTTTCATATTATATTAAAAGCAGACATCAATTTATACCGTTAAATGTGAGGTTCCGCTCCAATAATTAAGTAAAGAAAAATACATATTCAATCTCATCCAATATGGCTGCCCGACAGGAAGTTCTTTAATTATGATTGTAATTATCCATGGTTATGATTGTAATTAGCCTTGATTATAGTCCCTTCGATGGTAAAGACTAAAACTTTGCATTTGGTCTGCCCGTCGTAGGTGGAACATGTTTCATCATACAATTTATAAATACTAATGAACGACAAGGTTTCCTTAATTGTATAACTACGGGTGAAAGATCTTTTTGCATATAGGATAGCAACGCGCCTGCGAAGCCACTGGTTGTCCATACGCAGCTACAACCACTTCTTTCATTTCTTTATTCACCGGTCGCTGTTGAATCACGCATCTCACTTGAGTTACCTCACCAAGCGGTCAATATATTTCTTGAAATATGTACCCACAACCACATTATCACCCACAGGTTGGTTATGTTCAAGGTAAGTTTTCACTGGGTCATCGCCAATAGTGACGACGTACGCTTTACATTTCGTGAAGAGTCTGGTGGAACACTGCCATCTGGTCTTGCAGCCAGTAACCATGAGCTTGTAGAAGCGATAGCCTCCAATTTCTAACGCCAAAGAACCTCTTTTCTTTCTTATGTTGATTACTGAAAACATTTTAAAATAACTTTTTTTTATTTGGTCAAATATCCAGATAATTGTAGATTTTCTGTGAAAGTCGGACCGAGGGCTGAATAAAACGATAAAGTACAAAATCATAAATTAAACTTGTAATCTCATCTCAAGTAGTAACCTATTGAAGATAAACATTACTCATGATTAAATACTGCATAAAAGATTCTCCCATTTTATCCACCACCGAAACCTACGTGTACTGTAACTGTACGTGCGAGTGCCTACACTACTAAATCCACTCTAAAACATAATTAAAATGCTACTTATATAAATTTCACTCATAATTCATTTGATTTCATCCACTGAAAAAAAATAAGATTCACTAAGTACCCATAGCAACTAGCAACATCCATTGGGAAGCACTTTTTGTCATAATAATTATTTCCATTGATCCGAGAAGAATCGCTTTCGATGTAACTTCTGAGAATGCAGGATATAAGTCACGTCTCGATTTTGATCGTGACACTAAAAATCAATAAATTAACAAACGAGATACTACTAGTCAGAAACCCCTTGTCACTGGGGGTTAAAACTTTTAGTAAAGACCGCCATTCTTATTTTCGAATTTCATCAGAGATCCGAAATCTAATCTTGTTCCCAGTTCATAGGAACTATCAATTATAAGTTTAGGTTAGTTTGAAGTACACAGTCTGGCAGTGTCAGTGTGGTGTGAGGTTTTAATAATAATAAGACCTTAGTCTCAGTTCCTGCAAACTAACAAGAATAGCTTTCGAGCCAACAATGTTAATACAGAATTTAAATATTTTTTTCTAAGTCACGACGTAAGTTTTGGAGTTACCCATAGGATCAACCAAACCGGCAATTTAAATATCCGACACTGGAATGTGTAGAGTTTCAGGATATGTAAATCGCCTATATCTCGATGTTACGTTCTAAGAATTATTACATTTTTATTGCAGAAACGAGGCATGTCCTAACCAGGGACCGTAGCCCGACAACATTCGATACAAATCCTGAATCTGAATTACTAGAATCTATTAGCTGTAGTGTGAGCTAGCGGGTTATGGCTCCCCCACACTCGGACGATGGCGTTGTCCATGGTGTGCAGGGACGCTCTGCAGCCAGACTTAGCTTTGACGCACACCCATCTTGTCCTGTTGCCGTGTTTTTTAACTCGGTTAAATCGGTATTGACCGATCATGATGACCGGGTTACCACGCTGAGATTGCGCAAAAACAGGGTTCAGATCTGAAAACAATAATTGTTTTAGTACCTGGCGAATGATTAGATTAAATATTTACAGACAGTATAATATAAGGGAAAATACCATAACCTTTTTTTAACAAAAAACACTGTTGAAGTATGATAAATGATATTATCAACATTCACATGCAAATGCATACGCGCCGCGTGCACGTGCACCGTGGACTTGGAGACAATCGCTGATGTGCACGGGATGCGAACACGTAAGAATGGTAGAAATAGTGTTGAACATTTCTCCCACTAGACAATGTAAGTATATCTAAGTTTGACAGCTGTCAAAATTTATGGGAGATGATTACTGTTGTCCATGGTAGATATGAATGACAAAATTGGTCTTATTAACCGCCAGTTAGTTACTATAATGAACACTCTTCGAAAAAGCTAAGAAGAAAATGTGACTAAACGTAATAAAAGAAACGATTTGAAAATGGAATATTTACTATTATTACATTGAAACAGTTTATCAATATTAAGCAAAAATACTCAAAAGGTGGAACGAAGTTTATAGTGGTTGGATTTTCATGGGACTGTTTTATTGAGTTCCTATGTTGTATGTAATATGTTGAGAAAGTGACAAGACAGTTTTAAGTAAATCCTCATTCATAACATAAACCCAAACATCAACCACAATATTATCCACTGACACGATACATTTATTAATAAAAACATTACATAACATCACTGACACATAACAACACACATTACATCATTCTCTCAAAGTTTTTATCAAAACCTGTTTATTTTGAAAAAAACTTTGATACTACACCAACATTTATTACATAACGTCGGGGATAGTGCAAATCCGCGAATCTACCATACGTAAAGTGCGCGTATCTGCACTACGTGTAGGTTTACAGGGGAAGGTTGTAAGTTTTGTTTTTTTTTTCAACGATTTTTGACCTAATTTTTACATGAATAGTAACAATTCATGTGTTCTATGTATTGTTAACAGTAGAAATCTATTAAATTCATTAATTTAGTCGCTACGACAATGCGTAATTGAAATTAGCTACATTTGTCAGATACGCGGAATTATCCAATGCTAATTCCACGGATTTGCGACCTTTTATAATTTTTAGGAACTTTAGGGAAGTTAATTCGCCGCTTGGAAACCTACAGAAAGTCTTAAGACTAAAGACAATTTAAATAAGCTATTTATTCAATCTGAATTTCATTATTATTACGTATTTGTACGGATATAATGTAGCCCTAAAATTAGCAACACAGCAGATTTTAATACAGGTCATCACCATGCTCATCAGCTAAGTCAAAAGATTAATATTATTATATTAATAGATAGAACCTTAGCAGTTAATAGTAAGTTAAAAACGCTCCTACTTTATTAGAAGCACGTTAAAAGGATACACAGAAAAACATGTTAAAAAATCAGTTTATTTTATTGCTATAAAATAGTAAATCTTAACTTAAAACTACAAGTCTTAGTTTAAAAAGTTCTAGCAGTCTAGCTTCTATTTTGTTTGATTTATCATAAAATTAGAACATCTAGCCAAGTAGCTGGTGACATTCTAAAGAGGATTAAACCTCATATTTCCTAACAACTGCCCCATATTGTCACTTTCAGAAGAATTAAAAGATCATTACGCTTTACTGTAGGTACTTAGGTAGCTTCTTAAAAACGGGTGTCCCGAAAGTTACTTGATCTACTTATTGTTCGTATGATAACACATAACTTAATGGTTATGTTTGCCAAGAGTCTTGACGATGACACTGTCAACAGTAGTAATGGCTGCAGTACAGCCGTTCTTCTTCTTGATGCAAGTCCAGCGAACCTTGGACCCCCAACACGCATGTTTGTTGAACCGCCACGGCCCTATTTGTACTACGAGGTTCCCGCGTTGAGATAAGTGAAATGTTGGCTCTGAAATATATCATAAACATTACCATATTTGATAATATTTTGAGTTTGAGATAATCTTCATGCAGCCAGTATATCCTATTAAGTATACTGCACTAGGTATGCAAATACTAATCATGCAGGAATAATAAGAGAAAAAATACAAATTGTCTAAATAACTTTGTTAATAAGGATTATAACTTTTTATTTAAATTAAAATACAGCTACATGAAATTATAATAATTAATTACATTAAATGGACCATTGCTTTCGTAACTAGTTAATATAATTATAATAATATTTTCCTCATAAAATAAATGTTAATCGCTGTAAAATAAAACCTCCTGTGTCCATTTTACATATTGACCTGTTAATATTATCAGTTAGAACTTTGAACCAATTCGTCCCCATGGACATTTTTTTGCAGATTAACCAAACTTTGATAAAATATAATTTGATCAAAAAAATTTTAACGATAGACTGATGTCATCATTCTCCTGCCTTTATCCCTATAGATATCTACTAAAAATATTTTAGAGCTACACGAATGTAAGGTACTTATTAAATATATCACTCCTTCGACTAAATACAATATTCAATTGTTTATAGACGTAACAGTTACACAGAAGCAATTACAACTAGGTTATACAAACTGCGTTATTCGACTAGTGGTAGCAACTATGAGTTTTCTGTCTCAGAATATTTCTAAACTTTTTCTGTCAAAAAAAACCTAAGAGCCCGATCTTGGCATATGCAGCCACCAAAATCATGAGGGTTTTAAGTCATAAGCCGCATTGCGACTACTAGACAAATAATGAGGCAACCAAGATGTCCAAAAAACAAAATCAAATCGTCCACTGAAACAATAAGAAAATCGTCAATGAATGACATTGTTTGGCTACCTTCACATGAGTTATGATAAACTATAGTAATTGAAAACAATACTATAAAACATCACTTTTGTACCCATCACGATATAATTCTAGTTTCAACAATAATTTTGTTGAAAACGTTTATATATTCACACTCTCTAGTATCCACTTCAGCTAGGTATACCACCTAATGGTTGTGCCATCCATTGAGCTTGACCAATCGATCGTTGACAGTGACAGCAATGCACCGACAACCACAGCTCTTCCTCGCCGAACACTCCCACCAGGTCTTCACACGTCGTTCCAGCTTCTTGGCAAACCGATACCTGCCCCAGGTTATGATAGGGTTGCCATACCTTGTAACCCCAAATATAAGAGGATTTACTGAAGCCGCTGAAACAACACAATATGTTTAACCTATGCTTACGGCTCGCATGTAATATATTATAAGCTTAAATAAATAAGGCTCGGCAGATGATGATGAAATAAAATGACACAGCATAACAGAAATAATGGTAAGGTATAGTAGAATAAGGACACCCGTCATTATTTTTTTATTTCGTCCTGTAATTTCTAAAGATTACAAAATAATAATAAAAACGTACTAAAACGACAAGATAATTTTATGAAAACAATGTATTTCTTGGAATTTCTATCTACCCGCACTTTTAAGGTCACACACACTAGTTGCGTTAGATTTTAGGATTCCGTACCAAAATATTAAAGAAGGGATAGCAGCCCACCGCTGGACATAGGTCTCGCCCAAGCTGCACCACAACACCAGGTGCCGTCCGGCCTAAATGTTGTAGTTCTAGTGATTTTCCTACCAAGATATACTCTTTAAAGCTTTTTTCCTTAATTCATGAGTATGTCGAATATTCTTTCTCACAATATTTTCACCCTCAGTGATTATGAAAGAGTTGCATCGCTCCCTGGTCTTGATGCAGATCCATCGTCTGTACTGCCCCATGTCCCTCATCAGTTTAAACCGGTGACCAGATAGCACCAGTAACGGGTTCCCACGTGTGCTTGTGGCAAAGTAATATTCTTCTGTATGCTCGGATCCATCGGAGTCCGCACCTGCATAAAATGTTAAAAACTTTGGTTTCACGCAAATCGAAATGTCTCCCTCGATTAAAATGATTGTGCCCTTTTATAATTATTTGATTACTTTGACCACCGCAAAAGAAAGGAGTAAATAATAGCGTGACGATTGACAGGGGAGAATGGAAGAAAAAACGTGTTGCGCCGACCCCAAGTAACATACAATAAACAAAGGACAAAGGCATCTTTCTAAGATGATGATTACTTTGACCACCTTGCTTTAATATCTATAACTTATTGATTTTATACCGAGAGCTAAACATTTCGGAGAGACGGAGCCAAAACACGACACGATCAGCATCACGTTTCTCTTTCCTTCTTTACTTGCTCTTGCTGTCTATTCCAACTTTAATTTCAATCTTTATAATTATGTTCATTCTTCACCATCACGATCTCATTGTGGAGGGTAGTGATACGAGCCAGGCACCCGAACTTGTTGCAGCGAGAGACACCTTGCCGCTTGCTTGATGCTGGTAGTTCCTCGAGCATCGCATTCCGTTGTACACCAGAATAGTTATCCCTTTCGTAGTCTTTATAAATGTAAATGTAAATGTGTGCTTAATAAATGTAAATGTGTGGGGCTGTGCCACGTGGTGACCACGTTTTAGTGCGGACAACCAGGTAACAGAACAAGCTTATAACTTTGTGATTTTTCATGATACAGTTTTAAAATTTTGTACATAGATTCTTTACATAAAAATAACACGTGTTTCAGGTTTCGCATATACTAAAACTAATGTTGTAGACTTCACTATTAGACTCTTGATAAATGACGTAAACGATTATGTAATAAGCACTTTATTGTGTCCCTAAATTCGTACAACCTTCAAATCCAAATATTTCTACTACTTTTTCTGTGTTTACTCGTGAGAACCTGCAATTGGTTGTGTTATATATACAATTGTTGTCTGTATGTTATAGCTCTTGGTTCTCCTATTAATACATACAGTTATCATCCAATCAATTAAGGAACGTTCAATTACGGGACCAGGTGTATAGTACGCGACCAATGGTCGACCGCCCCGGGAGCTAGACAAAGGGCAATTAAAGCGTTTCGTGTTCCTACAACGAGTCTATCTTCTGGATCGACGGTAGTCATCGGTAGTTTATGTCAATCCAATATATTATAGAGCAGAGCAGGTGGCCAAGTGGTAAAGGCCCCGACTTACGAGCTGCTGGTCGTGAGTTCAAACCCAGGCAAGCACATTACTTTGTCTAATTTATTTTTATCACCACTGCTCTCAAAACGATGAAGGAAACATCATGACCACCGGCTTGTGCTAGAACCAAACTTTCAAAGACACGTGACATCTACCAACCCGAACAGGGCCTGCGTGGTGGACTACAGCCCATTCCATCTAACAAAGAGGAGGCCTGTATCACAGCAGTGGTAACATTGCCGGCTGATTAAGCTTATACAATATATTTTTGACTTTTCCGTAATAGTTACTGCTGTTAGACTGTCCCTTTGTCTAGGTCCTCAGATTAAACTATTCGAATGCATAGGAGCACTTAGGCCTACGGCCAGTTGCGGCCAAACTTCACACAAAAAGATCCTGGTCGGAGCTTCTGCAGCCAAGATTGAGCCCTCTACCAGACGCAGTGCGCAAGGTCCCTAAATTGTAAATAAGTGGTCACTAACGGACACTGATGGCTGCCGCCATTATAGTGTTAATATTTCTATGTCCCTCCCATTCAGTCCACGTCAGTGGTTGTGACAGTATTTGGTGCACAGCAGTTCATTGTCGATAGTCATGGCAGTCGCTGAGCAGCCTCTCTTGGAACACCTCCACGAGACCCTTGCTCCTGAGGAGTACGCCTTCCTGAAGCCGTATCCTTTGACGAGCAATTTTGTGGAACCCCTTTTGTTCGTTGTGAATCGTACACCTAAGGCATAAACGGATTTGTATTTTTTGTATGTTTTTATAAAATGCAGGAACATCCAATATACGCTGTGCCTAGTCTTACCAAATCTTTCAACAATACAATCACGGAAGATATCCCGTAAGTGGCAGTGTAAGTTTACCAAATCTCACTCAATAGGTATAGGTATCATTCGTAAATCTTAGGGCCAGTAATGTTGCGAGTATGAAGACATTGCTTATCTATCAGAACTCGAATAGCCAACCCATTTAAGTTTGAAATATTTATTTCTAGTAATTTCACCGATATTAGGTTAAACAAAGGTAGGTAAAATCTGTTTATCTTGGACCGGTTGTATTTTTTTGACACTGTAAAGGCGGTAAAGTTGCATTTTTACTTGTTGTCAAACTAACAAAATCTCAAATGATTTAGTTGGTACTCATTTGTTACTCACTCCAATCCCCAACGAATATTATTTGTATAGTAGTACCAACCTACCTAGGTACGAATACTCTTCAGGGTAGCTTCTACACAGAATGACAAATAAAATGCCAACATTATTTGAGCACAATATAATTTCTATATGAAATCTATATTTAGAAATAATGATTTTATAATAATAATATTACAAACGCCATATTACTCAAGTATTAACATGTAGATAACTACAATTATATTTAACGTAGGTAGTTATAATAAGGCTCATTTAACTACAAAAAATACAATAACAATAACAACAATATTAGGTACTTGGAAAATATCACCGAATTACGTATCGCGTTGAATTATTTTCACTGAAAGCGAAGCTTATAACATTAAATTACTCAAATATTCCTACATAAATTTTAGAGATCAACAGATTCAAGAAAAAATTGATATCTTATAAATGATCTAGTCTAACATTAAGTACCGTCACGTTCCACTGATGCGTATCACAACTAGAGTCGTCATCATTTTTAAATTCTCTTTTAAGAGATGGCAAGCGTGTTTTTTTAACTTTTGATTTTATTTCATACCTCTTATGACAAAAGGATATTTTGAACTACGTCCAGTGTGCCATGAAATAATTATAGTTTTATTTTTCAGGACAACGATATCGCGCAGAAGATAATGCGAAACTAAGTCGCCTTAGTTATTTTAATCGATACTAAGATTTCTGAGACTATACGGGGCGGAAGGCATACCAAAGCGAAAACGGTTACCACGTATTCAGTACGTCATTCTTAAAAAAAAAACAGCTGTTCCATACATTTTGATTGTGAAGGTATTGCAGTTTTGTAGGAAACAGATGTTTTTTTTTAAATTACCGATGAAAAATTTCTAAGTGGGGGCTCAGAATGATGTATTGAATACGTGGTAACCGTTTTCGCGTCGATGTCCCTTCCACCCTATATATCATATGGCTGGTGGGTAAGCTTATGGACGTGGATCTAAAACACCAATTGCCAAACCTTCTTTCTGCCTCACGCGAGTAGGCACGACATAATCTTGGCCCTTAGCATTTTAGCGTCTAAATCTACAACGGCTCTGTCAAGTGTCCTCCGTTGCAGTTTGTGCACTGCCACGACCCTACATCATATGAGTGGAAGCGGGCAACGCTTGACGGCTCGATTGTAGGTACCTTCACCCGCGCTGTACTTAACGCGTCAGTTTAGACAGTGCTAGGCTACAGTCGGTTTGGAATGTTTTGCTACTTATCGCGTCTTATCATCGAACTCTACGAAGACATCTTGTAGTAATTCTCCCAGTTCAAAATGGTACCGTCGCTTGGCCGTACGAATTTTCGAACGATCCCCATAGCACCATTTACCAAGCCGTGTGCAACGTTAATATTTTTCCACAACATTAACATCCTGGTTAATTGGGGTCAGAAGGTATGAATTCGGGTTATTACCGCTTGCCGCAGGTTTTGGGTTCCACGAATATATGTAGATATATATCTGCTACCGCCACGACATAAGTACATGTATCGGCGAGTTCATTGTACAGACGCCAGCACATCAAGCTACTACAATCTGTCAAATTTCTTTAATAGATTTTCAACTTTATCGCCAAAGCATTAGGTTCATGGTTGATTGGAAAAAAAATTGACAGTTTCGGGTAGCTTGATGTGCTGGCGTCTGGATATCGTTACAGTATACTTACTCATCCACCAGTTTTGTCGAAGGGAAACTGAATAACGAGCTATAGTAGTCGCGACGTCAATTTTATTTTTTAGTAGTACCTAGATACTAATGCATCAACAGCGCACGTCTTACTTACGTCTCAGTTCAAACGGTTGATGCCAACCATTCCTTCGACAACCAGAGACGGATATAAATAAGGGCATGGGTAGAGTATTCATATTATTTTTTTAATATAAGTACCGTTTTTTTTTAGTTCTAATCGTAAGTAGGATTTACATGGACGTAAATCGTAAGTAGTATTTCCCTACTATAACACTTTATAACAATCCGGTCCCGACACGCATCACCTAACATGGACACGAAGTCATGCGTTCTATTGCTCAAAAAGTACCTATAGTTCTACTTAACTAATTAAGGATCCTTTTTATCCTCAAGATTAAGGGGCCGCGCCCACAGGTCTGTTTTGGGAAGTATTCTAGGGAAGGTGAGGGCATAGAGGGCTAGAGCTGCTACAGTTGGGGAAGACATAGGGGAAGGAAGGATAGCTGAGGCGAGTCCCGAGAAGTTGGCCAGACCTCTGGGACGCAGTTGCACGAAGGCACCCTTACCGCAGCGCGCGTGTTTTGTTTTTACATAATATGATTATATATTCAAAGAGTTTAATTTACCACATTTTAAAATTAAAATATAAGCATAAGCTATTAAAAAAATATAGCATAATATTATTCCGAGATAACTCGACGGAACATGTGACGATATGGAACGATTTATCGTTCCATATCGTCACATGTTCCGTACTTCCCGAAAGAATTATCATCACAAATAACGTCAAAAAGCGTTTTATATCAACTATGATATAAAAAGCTTAAAAAAAAAGAAATATTCATAAAATAAAAGCTTTACTAATTTAAGCTCTTATTTTATTTTAAATTTGCATAATGCTTAAAAAAAATTGGCTGCTGATTAAAGTCTTCCTGAAAAGACATTACTTCACTTTTATCTGCATCTGGATGAACATATGTAAAATATGCTTCTTAAGTATTCCACATCGTCACGAAACCTCTCCACTAATACATTACGGGACGTTCCCCCACTTAGCTATCAATTTTATTAAACCTTTACTTATTTACTGAATTTGCAAAACTGTTTTTTAAAACTGTTTCTTTCCCTCGATGAATTCATTGTTTTACATTATAAAACGTAAAGGCTTATAAGTACGAAGTATTGCGTGACTTTTACACAAATTTTCAACGATCACAAGCCACAACTTGTAGTAAAGAGTAAAATACTTATAGCAAATAATTGACGTCACGGCGTCAAACTGAGGGAAAATTCTAGCAATGGCGGTTGCAAAATAAAAATAGTGTTGCCAGAATAATGAAAAGGGAACACGGCCTGCGAGGAATTAAAAAAATAAGGTATTTAATAAAACTATTGCCGTCGCGCTGCGCCCGGACAACTGAGTTAACAATGTATGAATGGATAGTCTGTGTTTGAGTGCGTACTACCGCGCATGTGCGGATATATTAATGTGTGAATGGCAGTGGCGAAGGTTCCATAGAACCCGATTCCTACCGGCTTCCCTTTGAAAAATAGCACAGTCAGTATTCTTTAGACAAATAATATAATCACATTAAAGATACTTACTCCCGCTTACCTCTTACAAAAATTGACCCTTCGCTACTGGTGAATGGATAGTCTGTGTTTGTGTGCGTGCTAAGAGAGCACCACCCGCGCGTGAAGATTCTTTTACCCGCGAAGCTGTCTGGTTACTAAAGATTTTCCATATCTTCCTAATATTCAATGTCGCTGGCAAATATTTTTACTCCACTGAAGATCGGGAATATTGTGATTCTTAACACTGTAATGGTTTGATAAATTGTTTTTTGATCGTTTTTTTCGTGCGGCAAGAAAAACTTAGTTGAATATTGTGCAGGTTCCATCGAACGGTCTCCTCTAGCACACCGAAAATTTTTGGTTCATACCTGAAACAATTTGTTCATACCGTCTGAGAAAGGACGGAAATGACGAAATAATAAGTTTACATACCTATTTATTGTTAAAATAATTTCTTTAAACTATAAAACATAAAATTACTGCAAATAACCCACACATCTGCGCACACACACTCTCACACAACATAATTAAACATTAGAAGTCACATTATCACAAACTGTAAAACTTATATGTCATTTTTGTGACATTTTCTTTACTTACCACCTTCTTTTTACTGCACTGCCAAGGGTATTTGTGTGCAGTACCATGATATTTTCTTTTCTAAGCAAACACAGCTTGAGATAATATGAGAATCAAAGTCAACCAGAATATGAGTATTAGCCTGCAACCAGAAAAACAATTTTTGAGTTACTTTGTACACATACATTATGCTGCATTGAAAACAATAAAATGATGAGAACAAAAAAAAACAAAGTGTTTAATGGCAAGCATTTATTTAAATCATACAAAAATAAATAAAACATTATTATACAAAATGTAACTTATTTATTAAAAGAGATATATACTTTATTTACAAATTATAAACAGAGTATCAAAAGGGGAAAAGAGCCACCGAGCATCAAAATCTTGGTCCGCATCTCTGTCGAAATTAAGTTACATCTAATTACAATTGAATGACCCTACATTCCAGCATTCTTTCCTTACATATACATAGGTGTAATAAAACGACAGACATATTTCCAATATTATATTTAAAATACAAAAACATAATTTATTCACTTAATTTATGTTATCAGTGTCACATCGGGTCTTCACACTTGTTGCATTTTTGTGACTCAAGCCCTAATTCTACATCACCTGCCAGCTCATCATCTCACTATCACTGGACAAGTGAATCACAAAGTTTTAATTTGATGAGATTATTTCACCACAGAAAAACCTCAATGACAGTGTGATCCGGAAGATGGTGAATTAGAAGCACAAATTCAGTGTGTATTTGTTGCCAAGGACACTTTGGCAAGGGTTACTAAAGAGGTTCGGACCTTCAACAGTTAATTTTCACCATGCTCAGTCTACTTCGGAGACTGCAAGCTGTGTGTGTGTACTGTGTGCTATACAGGTTGACGTTTTAGAAACCAGGAATCTAGTTTCAAGCTATGACGACCAATCTGCGGTCTAGAGAGCGAAGATAGCTCTGAAAGGTAAAGGCTTGTTGTGTGTCTATATCCCTCAAGGAGCTTCAAGAACTGAGCCTGCTGCTGGTCAAGTATCCCAGGGTTCAAACTTCTGAAGATAACCTGCAAAACAAAAGGCGTTTAAGGTATCAATATGCAATTATTAACTAACAGCATTCACGCATTAGATACTTAGGCTTTACTTACTTTTGAATTTGTTATATTTCATTGTTATGTGCATTGTTTGGATAACCTTTAAAAACTTTTGTCTCATAATATTTGTGAAGTTGTGCGGTACTAAGTACTTGCTCTTTCCACTTACACCTCTACGATTATAATTTACACTTCACACACTAAGAGTTTCCCCACAGCAAGTCTTATTTATTTTTCAATAAATTACACAAATAGTTTATTTACGTTTCAAATGCCAAATTGTCATGATTGTCAAATCAAAACAGTATAGGGTTGCTAGATCAAGTTTTTAATTTTCCCCGTATTTTTTACCCGTTTAAATGAAAAGTTATTCAACTTTTTTTATAACAGGAAATTCAATTTTTAAAACAGAATTGTAACAGACGCACGATGCGATGCAGCGTATTATAATAGTAAGCATAATTAAAATATACAAATTACTATTTACTTAATATAATTATTTGAACAAATTGTATAAAAAAATCCCTAGTTTGGCTGTAAATGTCACCATAATTTAACAACGATTTTCCATCTATTCGTGGGGAATTTCTCCAAGGATTGCAGGTTCTCAAAATTTCCCCATAACATTTTTTCCCCACAAAAATCAAAAAGCTCTTATGTACCAACACTAAATAGCACAAAAATGACGTTTCCTAAGATCGGCTGCGTTCACAAATGTCAGTTGACGGCTATAGGGTGCGTTCCGGATACCAAAATTCGATATTATAATTATGTCGTACTACTTTACTAGTTTGGGTCTTTTTTTTTTACTTTAAGTGCCTTACACGCTTTTACTAGCTTCTCCTATAACCAGCAATATAATAAGATCTTACAAGTTAAATTTGACCCACTTCCCTGTTCCCGATTGAGCTGAAATTTTGCATACAATATGTTTAGTTTGGATGACAAAGCATGGCAAGTTAAGTGACGCCATTCTAAATCCAATTGGGATATCGAATTACCCAGTAATTGGTTTGTGGTGGCCAGATATGCTGTTGCTTCACTGGTATATAGCCGCAATCTGTTAGACTGCATACTGACACCAACATGTTAATAAAGGCAAGTAGATGATGTCAGTAGTCGTCTCTGATCAAAGAAAACTAATTAATGAAGAAAATCAAATAAAATCAAAATACTTATTTTGACCTGGAGATGTTTTTATTAATTTATTTAAACTTGGCATTACAGTAGTAGAAGTAGTAGGTACGTAACCTAAGCAGTCTTAATTCAAATTCTTTATTGACGTATGACGTCACGTGCTACTTTTCATTGTTGTCTTTGTTTCGACAATTCAAACGTGTCTGTAACTGGCCTACTTGAAATAAATGCTTTGATTTTGACGTATAGGTTACAGAAATTTGTTCTAGCGCCGGTCTCGCCACCATCGAGGCGATCCGACCAGTGCTCGAGGAATGACTCGAGCGGAGGCACGGCTCCCTGTCGTTTCGGGCGACGTAGGTTTTCTCGGGGCTTGGTTGCTTCGGGAAGTACCTGTGTCGCATAAACAGGGAGCCGGACGGCCGGTGTCACCACTGCGTCCACTGCTTGGAGGACACGGCGCGGCATACGCTGGCAGAGTGTGCCGCATGGGAGGAGCCACGCCGTGCCCTCATAACAGAAGTCGGAACCGACCTGTCGCTGCCGGCCGTCGCTCGTTCGATGGTCGGGAGCGCAGAGTCGTGGGATGCGGTGATCTTCTTCTGTGAAACCGTCATCTCACAGAACGAGGCTGCGGTAAGGATGAGGGAGGCCGAGACCACTCTTCCAACCCGCAGCAGACGTACCGGGCGTCGGCGGAAGGCGGACAACGCCCTCTTCCAGCCCCCCTAAACGGGTGCAGAGCAACGGCGGACTTGGGGACGTCCGCCATCTCTTCATATAACTGGACCCGAGGCGGTGGCGCGTAGTGTTCCACGCGCGGCCCTATTGGATGTCGCGGGGGTTGTACACCTCACTCCCCCCGCGGAACTGAGGAGGCCCGCAGAAGCGGGCCGGCACTAGCCGGGGATCGTGGAAGGCGCACTAGTTCCCATGATCCCCGGTGCAAGTGTGCGAGGGAACACCGGTGTGGTTTTAGTCAGTCCGAGTCTGACAGACCCCTCCGCTCTCCCCAGGGCGGAGGACATCCATTGAGGATTTCCACACGGAGAACAAAAAAAAAAAGGTGTTCCTGTAGGTGGTGGTAGTAGGTAGGAAGTTGGTAGGTGGTAGGTAAAAATTAAAAAAGAGTAAGTTTGAAATTAAGTGAACTGTATTGGAGATCATGAACATTTACAATTTACTTACATACAAATTAATATCAAAGTGAGATCAGAACAGTTTTCAATTATAATCTTCACTAGCCAAATATGGAACCCTTAACATATCGCAACATTTGGACCTGCATTTCCACAACCGTTTAACTATTGTTAGAAAATTATCACTTAAACTGCTTATTGTATTCTACCGTCCTAAGATTTGAGAGAGAAATGTTTTATTTTAGATTTGAGAGTAGATAACAGTTTAGATATAGGTACATAAAATAAAGTAGAACCTACCTATATTAATAAGAATACATTTAAATAGAAATAGACATTCATTTATAAATCACTATTTAAAGAACATAACGAATAGTAACTTTTACCGGTGTCTTGTATTTTGTTAGGAATAAGCCGATGTATTGTAGAGTAAGGAGATAATTATACAGTCAACAGCTTTTTTTTCACAAGAATTTTAAATAAACATAATTTATCTGTAGTAATTTATGTAGTAAATTAGGCTACCGCTGATGCTGGCGAAGTTAAGTCTCACTTTAGTCTAAGTACCGATCAAATCCTTCAAAATAATATTCTCGGATGACGTCAGTGCTAACGGCTGTCTAATTTACTAGATCAGCTTTTGTAAGTTAACCAAAAGCTTTGAATACGGGTTTTACACAAGAACTATTTAGCTAGGAGGATGTGTGTGCTTGTTCTGCTTGTCCACCATTGTGTGTCCTATAGTGACCACGATCGCGTGACAGTGGCGTGACCTACTGTCCGCACACAGCCATCTCACTCGAGATGAGCAGACAGAATGTCGTGTGTATCTGTAGCCACGAATCTTCATAATTTTCGCGCCAATCTCAGACGTGTAGAAAATCGGGCGATCCACTGAAAAATAAAAGTTTTGTAAAATAATATAAAACTTTTTAAATTATTATTAAGGGGTTTTGTATACCAATAGTGTATACCAGTGGAATGATTTTCAACTAATACGTGGCTGATGCCACGAGCAAAATCGGGCAATTAAAACTACAAAAACTTTTTTAAATAGTTTTATTTCCTGAAGACTTAATGACACTAAAAACAAAATAGTTGCAAAAATTTCAGTACATTAATAAATTTTACATGTATATATTACATAATTTTAATTTATTAGTTTATTGCGTTAGTTTATCTGCACTACAGACCAGTGTGGGCTCTCACTGAGAGGAGGCATGAGTCCCAGTAAACAGAACATAATAATAATATATAAGTATACAGATTATGAAAGCGGTAGATCAGGTGGATGGTTATGATCGTTTTCGTACCCAACGATACAATCGTCGATAGTGAGAGCAACGGCTGTGCAAGCTGGTTTCCGACAAACCCATCTAGTTTTACTATTATTAGAGCTTTGTTTAAACAAAGGGATGTAAGGGGGCGCACCTACCATCTCAGTGCCCCAAGTCAACCTCACCTGCTCGTGGTGCATCCTGCTAAACAACAAACGAGGCTCTGACGACCGATAAATGGCGGTATAACCATTCGAAAGTTCGCAACTAAATAGCGCAGACTAGCGACGGGCACAGCGTCACTAGTGCGAGGAGTTGTGATCTGCGATCGCCAACCCGCATGCCCAGCGTGGCGATTATGGGCAAACCCCTTAATGGCAAGCCAAAATCATCCACGGCCCCCAGTTCCCGGCGGCCTTGCTATTCCTGATTTTGGCGGCGGTCACGGTAACGGCAAGGTAGGGGGTGCTAAGAATCCCCGGGTTACGAACGGCCGCCAAACCCAACTGACCTTGGCGACGTATAATGGACGCACGTTACGGCTCGACGAACATCTAGTGCAGCTAGAGGAAGAACTCGAAAGGGTACGGTGGCACATTCTTGGGTTGAGTGAAGTCCGAAGAGAGGGGGAGGACACAATAACCCTTGAATCAGGCCACCTGATGTACTTTCGAGAGGGAGACCAGCTATCCCAAGGCGGAGTCGGGTTCCTGGTACATAAATCCCTTTGTGACAACGTGGTAGAAGTGTCTAGTGTCTCGAACAGGGTAGCGTACCTCATAGTGAAGCTAACCGAGAGGTATAGCCTCAAGGTTGTTCAGGTCTACGCACCGACTTCGGCACACTCGGACGACGTGGTAGAGGAAATGTTTGAGGACATCTCCAAGGCCTTGCACTCTACTACTAAGGCCCACTACAGCGTTGTCATGGGGGATTTTAACGCTAAAGTGGGAGTACAAAATGGCAGTGAATCGGTAGTAGGATCCTACGGGTTTGGCAGCAGAAATCATAGGGGGCAAATGCTTGTCAACTTCCTTGAGAAGGAGGGGCTTTTTGTGATGAATTCTTTCTTTAAGAAACAGTCCCAAAGGAAGTGGACGTGGCGAAGCCCCGACACTATGACGAAAAATGAGATAGACTTCATCATAGCGGATAAAAAGCATATATTCAGAGATGTCTCGGTGATCAACAGGTTCAACACCGGTAGCGATCACAGACTTGTTCGTGGCACTCTGAATATTAATTTAAAGCTGGAGCGAACCCGTTTAATGAAGTCTAAGCTCCGTCCAAATATGCTCTAAACCATGCTAGGGTCTGAAGCGTTCCAGTCAGATCTGGAGAACCGATTCGTGGCCGTGGAAACCACAAATGATGTTGACCAGGCGCTCGACCAAATGGTGGAAATCCTCAGGGAGGAAGGGACGCGTTTTTGTAAAATGCGGCATACGGGCAAGAAGTCCAAACTTTCGGAGGAGACTCTGGAGCTTATGACGGAACGACGTGAAAACCCACCCATCACTTCGTCAGAACTACAGGCACTCAATAATAAAATTAGAAAATTGATACGACGCGACCTTCGATGCTCCAGCACCCGCTCAATAGAAAAAGCGATTGAGCAAAATCGGGGGTCGAAAGTGTTCGTCCAATCACTTGGGAGGAGCCACCTGACGAAGTTGACCAAATCTAGTGGGGATATCGTCGTTTCGAAGCCGGAGATTCTTTCGGAAGTCGAAAACTTCTACGGCCAGTTGTATGCATCGCATGCATCTCGACCTGATCCCGAAAATGAGGATTCCAGAGCCACCTTAACCCGCCATTTCACAGAAGACCTGCCAGAAGTCAGCCAAGACGAAATCGAGGCGGCTCTTAGACAGCTTAAGAATGGAAAAGCCCCTGGCGAGGATGGGATAACGACTGAGCTCCTGAAAGCGGGAGGAAGCCCTGTTTTAAGAGAGCTTCGGGAGCTCTTCAACTCGGTCCTGTTCTCTGGGAGAACTCCAGAAGCGTGGAGAAGGAGCGTGGTCGTTCTTTTCTTTAAAAAGGGAAACAAGACCCTATTAAAGAATTACAGACCCATTTCGCTCCTTAGCCACGTATATAAGCTGTTTTCAAGAGTCATCACGAATCGTCTAGCGTGAAGACTCGACGACTTCCAGCCACCGGAGCAGGCCGGGTTTCGAGGAGGATACAGCACCATAGACCACATCCACACAGTGCGGCAGATCATACAGAAGTCCGAAGAGTATAATCGGCCGCTGTGTCTTGCATTTGTGGACTATGAGAAGGCTTTTGTCTCTGTCGAGACCTGGTCAGTTCTGGAGTCTTTGCAGCGATGCCAAGTCGACTGGCGATACATCCAAGTGTTGAGAAATCTTTATGAGAACGCCACAATGACCGTCCAAAGCCAAAACCAGCAAACGAAGCATATCCCATTGCGTCGGGGGGTGAGACAAGGGGACGTTATTTCCCCGAAATTGTTCACCAACGCACTGGAGGATGTGTTTAAGACGCTAAAATGGGAAGGACGTGGCATAAACATCAACGGCGTGTACATCTCACACTTGAGATTTGCAGATGACATCGTCATACTGGCTGAATCGCTGCACGACTTGCAGCAGATGCTGGATGGCCTAGTTGATTCTTCAATACACTTTGGTCTCAGGGTGAACTTGGACAAAACCCAGGTTATGTTCAACGAACACGTCACCCCAGGACCTGTTATTGTCAATGGCGGTCCTCTCGAGGTTGTTCGAGAATATGTTTACCTCGGGCAAACTCTGCAGTTTGGTAAGAACAACTTTGAGAGGGAGGCTAACAGAAGAATCCAGCTGGGCTGGGCAGCATTTGGGAAGCTTCGCCGGGTCTTCTCGTCGCGTATTCCACAGAGCCTAAAGACTAAGGTCTTCAATCAGTGCGTCCTGCCTGTTATGACTTACGGAGCCGAAACGTGGACACTCACAGTACGGCTGGTCCATAAATTTAAGGTCGCTCAGCGAGCTATGGAACGAGCTATGCTTGGAGTCTCTCTGAGGGATCGCATTCGAAACGATGTGATCCGACAGAGAACCAGAGTTGTCGACATAGCTCACAGAATAAGTAAGCTGAAGTGGCAATGGGCCGGTCATATTTGCCGTAGAACCGATGACCGTTGGGGTAGACGTGTTCTTGAGTGGAGACCGCGAATCGGCAAACGTAAGGTGGGACGCCCTCAGGCTCGGTGGAGTGACGATCTTCGCAGGGTGGCTGGTAGCAACTGGATGAGAATTGCTGAAAGTCGAGTTAAATGGCGTGCGATTGAGGAGGCCTATGTCCAGCAGTGGACTGCTATAGGCTGATGATGATGATGATGTTTAAACAACCTGTAGCCATCAATATTAATCGCCGGACGACCCTTAGACGTCGTTATATATTGTATATTGAAATTGAAAAATAACATGTGGTTATAACATTACGATATTTAGGTTTATGTTTGATTTATTTATTATTCGATATCCGATACCAGGCGTTTCCGTTTAGATAGAGTACATAAAGTTCAATTTGATTTGTTTTTATTTCTTAAACAATTAATAAATTTCGAAAATACATTAAAATCCTTTTGGTTTTATAAAAAAACAAGTTTCAGATAGTTTGCAGGTTGTGTAGTTGAGCTATTTCAATGAGGTTCACAACGGTAGGCAGTAAACAGTGTATTATGTAAACGTAAAACAGTGCAGATGGGGCATAAACTGGTAAAAAATGGTAAATAACAATAAGGTAAGGTCACGGGTGATGTTAAACATGACTGTATCTGGAATTCTACCGTTTTGTTTCTTGCAATTTATTTTTTTTAAATGAGGCCGTGAGACAGGTTTAATTTCAATGTTCTGTCAAATTATAGTACTCTGTCAAATATTGAAGTTCATTTTGTAAATAGATCAAAGTGAAAATTAGCAAACTAAATTCAAATAATAATAATAAGACTATTAATTGACCTTTCTTCCATAGACTGCTAAAAGTTAGGGTGATTATGACTGTTGTTGTACTTCACGATAGTATCATCAATAGTATAAGCAGCGGCGGTGCAATCTGGTCTTGTGCATCGCCATTTTGATTCACATACTGCAACTAGTGTGCCTCAAGATACAGACCAACTATCTAGTTTGGGATAAATAAAGTTGAAAATGATAAAGAGATTTAACCTTTATTCATTTCACTCACGTGATTAGATCTATATTTCTATTCACATTAATGTTTATGATTAAATAATATTTTAATTTGATAATAAATTGCTACTTAACTCTTACATAGCTACTTTAATACTTGTTTATACACACATACACATTACAAGCAACATTTCATGAACTACAAACAATGTTTTAAATATGTGCTTTTTAGCGTTTGTAATTGTAAGGCCCACTTGCACCATAAGTCACTAAATGTGATCAACGCCAAATACATTTAAACATCCTTCTGTCTCTGATATCTTCAAACGATTGACAGAAGATGATAATTGTCAGAGCCATATTTTTTAAGTGATTTGTCGTACAAACAGACCTTGAAATATTTGTTTAAGATTTTCTCGAATTCACTTATCAAGCGTTGACTAAGGAGACACAATTAACTACAGATGAATGGCGCTAAGTTCTAATCAATTTAAAAATAGTTCTTCTATCAATCAGCTCTGCACGAGTGTAACTATGGTGGATGGTTATGACGGTTATTGCAGCGAACAATGACATCTCCAACGGTGAACACGACTGCGGTACATCCTCGGTGCACATTCCGGCACCACCAACGAGATTTCCCATAAAACGTCCGTTGCTTGTAAAATCTATAACCACCTATTGTGATGATCGTAGCTCCTCTAGACGTTTTTGTGAATACTGGCTGTGCACCACCTGTTAATGAAAAAGGTATCGGTGTAGTACAAGGACTCATTAATTAAATATAATAAAAAATAGAAGTTATTACAAAAACGTTTTAATTTAAAAATCGAAATATGTTGGAGTCATCCTGGTCTCCAGGATAGTAATAATGTTTCCCTGTGTCAGGTTAGGGTTAAGTACCTACACATATAATTCAGATTTTTTTGTTACCTTTTTAAATGTTTAATACATAATAATAGACATGCAATATCTTAAGGTAAATAATAATTTTAGCCAAACTTAATACTAAAATCACAATAGCTATCATTATAAAATATATGTACTTAAAAAAGTTAAGTTTAATTCTTCGCTTCATTTGTCTTGACACTCTTATTTATTTGCAATCTTATGGGCTATGACTACCATTATATCATTAAATTACTATCGTAGGTAGTTGCCATTACCTCATACCTGAATAAAAATAATAACAACTACAAATTCAACATAACCGGAATCGGATGGGAATGCTCGTTGAAACAGTTGATGATCTCATTGGTTCCACGGATGGTGTACATGAAGGCTCTGCATCCTCTAGATCCATGGGTTCCGCATTGCCACCGCACTTTGAGACCCGTGGTTCTGTGACGAAGAAACTTGTACCCCATTAAAAGAATCATCTGAGCCCCGCGCGTCGTTGTGATGAATTGGGCTTCTAGAAAATAACAAAAGATAGTAGAGATTAGGGGATTATAAATGTGACTTAATATAGAATCTTATTTTCTTAATCAAACTTACTAATAAAAATCAGAGTTTAAACAGTCTTAAAGACTTCTTTATTTCAATACAAAAAAATTGGCTCATTAGATTTTATTAATAAGTATTAATAAAATCAAATGAGCATGATGATCTTTTATATATCGTTATAGTATAGATAAAGTCACACACGTCAAGTATCTCGGCGTTGTGATAGACAGTCATCTGACATTCAAAAAATATATTGATCACCTCTCTAACCGTGTACGGAAGCTCATTTATATATTTAAGCAATTGCGCGAATCCGCAGGAGCAGACATTATGAAGATGGTCTTTCAGGCGCTGTGTCAATCGATTTTAAACTATTGCAACACGACCTGGGGAGGTGCCGCCAAATCTAACCTGATAAAAGTCGAGCGCGCTCAAAGAGCGGTCCTTAAAGTTTGTTGTTTCAAACCCCGCCTATTTCCCACAGTTGAACTGTACGAATACTGCCAGTACTGACTGTAAGGCAATTATTCATTCTGGCCACAGTCATCAAACAGCACTCTCTATCACAGTACACACCGGGACCAGTGCGTCGAAGCCGCCTTGTTGCCACATCTTTTCCAACCAAAACATCATTCAGCCGTCGCTTCTTTGTTTTCCTCGGACCATACCTTTATAATAAAATTCATAAAATTCTATCTGTGCACCAACTAAGCCAATACGACCTTAAAGTAACTCTACAAGATTGGTTACTTCAGCAGTCATATACTGGAACAGAGTGCTTGTTGCAGGTTTTGGCTTAATTAATCTACAATTTACAGGCACATCATACACATACACACTTACACACACTCATGAACATGAACACACACGCGCAAGCACACGCACACTTTCATACACACACATCTACACCATGAAAGTAATTATTTCAAATTGTTTTTGTTCTTACAGTTCTTATATTGCTTTTTATTTTTATTTCACTAATGTTGTACTTTTGTTTCTTTTAATTTGCTAACCATCCTTAAATATTGGTACAAAACAATGATTATTGTAAAATGCTTTCTGAGTGGAAACCTGGTGACCTGTAATACAGGTGTTTCACTACCTACCACAGGCACCAGTGATTCACAACCTTGTATTTGCGTGTTTATGCCAATAAATAAATTATTATTATGTTATTATTATATCTAGGGAATCAGCTTTTTAGCCTCGGCTTCTCTTTTACGCATGGCTTTTCTTGCCCTATATCTCTTAGACTTCTCCGTTCAGATTTCTCTCATTTCTTTTTTTTTTCTCTTTTGTTCTTCAGGTGTATAGTCACGTATGGTTTTAAGTAAGCCTTTTTCTTTCTGTTTCTTGTATGATATCGCTCTTTTTACTCTTCGTAGTTCCTTTCGCTTAGCGTCGTTTTCACCATCGGATGTAAAACTAAGGCGTCTCAGTGTTGCCAAGCCTGTAACATGATTGGCTAATTAATAAAGTATTGAAACGTTCCATGTAGAAGAAAATAAATACGTAAACAGTAAGATTAATGTCTGCTACTTGTAAGATTCCCTACAATCTAGTCATAAGGTTTTCTATGAAAGAGTACTCGGGGCAGTTTATCTCGCTGTAATCTGGCTAAACGGAAGATATATGTGATACGAAAAGTGTTATTATTTTTAGTTAGTACCGATACTTCTAGCTAATAATGCCGTACTTCCGCGTGTGTGGAGTACTTGCATACCACAGGTTGATGTCACGACGTAAGCTTTTCGGCAGCTTATGCAATCAAATATTTTTGAATTTATCACCATCGTCATCACTGACAGAATGTCACTTTGTTTACGTTTACCAGAGAAAATTTATCATTAAAATCTCAATTTTAAGTCCAAGGCCCACTCGCTGCACAAATCACTTAAAACGTTTTGTGCCTACCTTCAAACCTTAGGTACAAAGATGTTTTTGAATTGCTAAATAACTAAACGTGCTTAATGATTTGTGGTGCAAGCGGGCCTAAGATTCGAACCAGTTCTGAAATATTCTGTCTCTTTGAAGTACCTGAAACAGAAAAACCTGCTTTATAATCTACCAATAATTTTGTCTTGAAATTTTTTTTGTTGGATACCACAAAAACGTCAATCAAGGAACAGTAAACTTTTAATAAGTTTACTGTTCCTTGATTGATTGAATAATTTTATTATTATTCATGATGCCGTTACCGTTTTAAAACTAAAATACTACAAATATATTTATAATATTTGCAAAGCGTCACAATTAAAAACTATGTTTATCGTGTCATTAGCATGTCATTAATAAAAGGATAAATTATTATGATAGCAAATTGCTCAAGCCGATTTTACACCGATGAGTATGATCACTTCCTTAGACAACCTACATTCACATATTTTATAATAAATTATTGTTCCACACGGTTATTTAGGCGCACGGTTATGGTTCTCATTTATCTTTAGAATGTCGTCCTGATATGTATGTATGTTCGCTCTGCAACCTTTATGGTGATGAGTAGAACAGAACTATCGGTATCTGTAGCCACTTTTTCGTTGCAGACTGTAGTTATAGCCACCACGGGATATCATCCTTCTTCCTTGATTAGATGTAGTGTACTCGAAACCTGAAATGTAAATCCCGTTTATAAACTTTGGTTAACCAATGACAGAAGAGACAAAAGTGTGTTTCGTAAAAGTTTTAAAACTTATGTCATCATGATTCCAGTCTGAAAAACGTGGAGCACGCTATGGGCAATTTAAAGTTCTGCCTCTTTCTTACACTGTTTTCATTGGCACAGTTGGCATTAAATCGTCATACTACACCACCAGGGTGCTGCACATCCCCCCGCCCCCTAAGCCTTCCGTGGCCGAGACCGGGTGGCAGGTGGCCGGTGAGAGGACCAGGGAGCGAAAGGCGGCTAAAAAGGCCAAGAGGCGGCAGCGGAAGCGCCAGCAAAAAGAGCGGAGCGTCGCGGCTAGGCTCAGCGCCCCGAAGACCGCAGCTGTAGTGATTACACTACAGCCGGACGCGGAAAAAAGGGGCGTGAGATACCGCGACGTGCTCGCTAAGGCGAGGGCGACGGTGGATCTGGGGGAGCTCGGGATCACCGGGGGCCTCCGCCTCAGAGTCACCGCGACAGGGGCTCGAGTGCTGGAGATCCCCGGCGAAACCCGTGGCTCGTCCGCGGACGCTCTAGCTGAAAAGCTTAGAGCGTCCCTAAATGCGGACGAGGCCCGAGTGTCCAGGCCCGTCAAATGCGCAGACCTGCGCATCCTGGGTCTGGACGACTCGGTGACCGAGGAGGAGGTGGTGGCCGCCGTCACCAGGACCGGTGGGTGCCCTGCTGAGCAGGTCAAGGCAGGCACCTTACGTCCGGACCTGTCGGGCATGCGAACCGTAACGGTAAGCTGCCCTGTGACGGCGGCGAAAGCCATTGTGGAGGGCCGAAGGCTCTTGGTGGGCTGGGTTTCGGCGCAGGTTAAGCTGCTTGAACCCAGACCTCTGAGGTGCTTCCGCTGCCATGTGGGGAACCACGTGTCGGTTCGGTGCACCTCGGAGGTGGACCGCAGTGGCCTATGCTTCCGCTGCGGCCAGCCCGGTCACATGGCCGCGGCTTGCTCCGCCGCGCCGCACTGCACCGCATGTGCGGCATCTGGCAAGCCGGCCGATCACCGGGCAGGGAGCAAGGCCTGCGGTACACCCACCAAGGCAAGGGGCAACGGAAGGCCCTCCGTAACCACCTCCAAAACCCCCACCGTCGTCGCCACCGCCGCAGCCGCCGCCACTGTCGCCACCGCTGCCGCCACTGCTGCAACTTCTGCAGCGGGGCCCTCGCAGGAGGCCCGGGAGGGGGCTGAAATGGAGTGCCAGTAACGGCCCCATTACGCCTTCTCCAGGCGAACATCAACCACTGCGCCTGCGCTCAGGATCTGTTGATCCAGAGCATGGCGCAGTGGTCGATTAACATCGCCGTGGTCGCTGAGCCGTACTTTGTCCCGCCCAGGGATGACTGGGTGGAGGACCTTAGCGGCTCAGTGACCATAATTGCGTCGGCCGCCGCCGGTACCCCGACCCTTGAGAGTGTCAGGAAGGGTCAGGGGTGCGTAGCAGCACGTTTCGGGGAGATAGTTGTAGTGGGAGTCTACTTCTCCCCGAACCGAACTCTCGCCGAGTTCCTCAACTCCCTCAGGGAGTTGAGTGCCGTCATCGGGAGCCATTCTCTCCCCGTACTTGTGCTCGGGGACTTCAATGCCAAGAACTTGGCTTGGGGTTCTCGTTACACGGATGTGCGGGGTAGAATGGTGGAGGACTGGGCTCTAGAGACAGGCCTGGTCGTCCTAAATCGGGGTTCTGTCCCCACGTGCGTGCGGATGCGGGGCGAGTCGGTGGTGGACATATCGTTCGCTAGCCCCGCTCTGTCGCCGCGTGTCGTTGACTGGCGCGTCATGCAGGGGGTGGAGACCTATTCCGACCACCGGTACATCCGGTTCGACGTCTCCACCCAGACCTCAAGCGCGCCGGTCCTACAGGCCCCGAGTGGTCCGCGATGGGCGCTGAAGCAGCTGGACCGGGAGCTCCTCCTGGAAGCCTCAATCGTGCAGGCCTGGGTGTCATCACCAGCCAGGCCTGCCGACATCAACAACGAGGCGGGTTGGTTCCAGGAGGCCATGTCCGAGATTTGCGACGTGGCAATGCCCCGAGTTCGGCCAGGAAGCGCCCGAAGTCAGGTGTACTGGTGGTCGCGAGAGCTGACGTCTCTGCGTGAGGCGTGCGTTGCCGCGCGGCACCGGTACACCAGGCATCGCAGGCTCCGCATCCGCCCTCCGGATGCGGCAGCCATTGAGGCGGAGCTTTACGAGGGGTACAGAGCGGCGAAGACCGCCCTCCAAGAGGCTGTCCGGCGGGCCAAGAACCTGGCCCGCGAGGAGATACTGGAGTCTCTGAACGGAGATCCGTGGGGGCGCCCTTACAAGATGGTGCGGGACAAACTCCGCACCCGGGCCCCCCCGCTGACGCAGAGTCTCCGGCCTGAGCTCGTGGAGGGCGTGGTGAGCGCTCTGTTCCCTTCGAGAGGGAGGCATCCTCCCCCGCCTATGGCTCCGCCGCCGCTTGCGGTGCCGGAAGCGGACCACACCGATGACGACGTTCCGGAGGTGACTGGGGTAGACCTGAGAGTGGCGGTACGCAGGCTGAAGGCCAGAAATACCGCCCCGGGACCCGATGGCTTGCCTGGCAAAGCCTGGGTCCTGGCCTGTGAGGCTCTCGGGCCCCGACTGGAAGGGCTCCTAAGCGCATGCTTGGAGAGAGGCCAGTTCCCGCTTCGTTGGAAGACGGGGAAGCTGGTCCTCATCCGGAAGCCAGGGCGCCCTGCGGACTCTCCGTCCGCATACCGGCCCATCGTGTTGCTCGACGAGGTGGGCAAGCTCTTTGAAAGAGTTATTGCTAACCGCCTCGCCGGGCACCTCGCGGGGATGGGGCCGGATCTTGCGGAACACCAGTTTGGTTTCCGCAAGGGGCGCTCGACGGTGGACGCCATCATGCGCGTGAGAGCCCTCACGACGGGGGATGTGGTTTCCCGGGGCGGGGTCGTATTGGCGGTGTCTCTTGACATCGCCAACGCCTTCAACTCCATGCCCTGGAGCTGCATTGGGGAGGCACTCCGGTATCACCGGGTGCCGACCTACCTTCGTCGTGTGGTCGGGGACTACCTGACGGATAGGGCCGTCATCTACCCCGGTCAGAGCGGAGAATGGAACCGGCGAGAGATGTCGTGCGGTGTTCCACAGGGATCGGTTCTGGGGCCGGCCTTGTGGAACATCGGTTACGACTGGGTGCTGCGCGCCGACCTCCCTAGCGGCGTCAGCGTAGTCTGCTACGCTGACGACACGCTGGTACTGGCACAAGGGAGGTCGCACGAGGCGGCGGCCGAAAACATGACACGCGGGGTTGCGATAGTCGTGGAGAGGATCCGGCAATTGGGTCTCGAGGTGGCATTGCACAAGTCCGAGGCCATGTGTTTTCATGGGCCTCGGAATGCGCCACCGTCGGGATCCCTACTGACGGCGGGAGGGGTTTCCATCGGCGTCGGGTCGACGCTGAAGTACCTGGGACTCGTCCTCGACAGCCGGTGGAACTTCGTGGAGCATTTCCGACGTTTGGCCCCCAAACTGGAACGGACCGGGGCTGCCTTCAAGCGGCTCCTGCCCAACCTGGGGGGTCCAAACGCCTCCTGCCGGAGGCTCTACGCGGGGGTCGTGCGGTCCATGGCCCTTTACGGGGCCCCGGTGTGGGCGCGTTCTCTGAGGCGGCAAGCCGCCCGCTACCTGAACGCGCCCCAAAAGGGGATAGCCCTAAGGCTAGTCCGGGGGTACCGCACGATCTCCGGTGAGGCGGCGAGCCTCCTTGCCGGATTGCCGCCATGGGATCTGGAGGCGATAGTCCTCGCGCGCCTTCACGAATGGCGCGCGGAGGCACTACGTCGGGGGGAAACTCCGCTGCCGCGGCAAATCGCCGCTCAGCGGACAGACCTCCGGCACGATCTCATGGTGACCTGGAGAGAGCGACTGTCGCAACCCCGTGCAGGGCACGCCACCATAGTGGCGATAAGTCCCCTCTTTGAGGAGTGGCTAGAGAGGCGCCACGGCGCCCTCACCTTCCGCCTGACGCAGGTCCTCACCGGACACGGTTGTTTCGGGAGGTTCCTGCACCGAATCGGGCGGGAGGAAACGCCCAGGTGTTTCCATTGTGAGGATCGTCCGGAGGACACGGTGCAGCACACTGTGGAGGCCTGCCCTGCTTGGGCGGAGCAGCGCCGTGTCCTCGTAGTGGCGATTGGCGGCGGCGACCTCTCGCGCCCGGCCCTGGTTCAAGCCATGGTCCGGGGCGAGAGGGAATGGGAAGCCGTCACCTCCTTCTGCGAAGCAGTCATGCTAGTGAAGGAGGTGGCGGAACGTGAGAGGGAAAGAGCCTCACGTCCCAGCCGCCGCGGGAGACGCCCTGGGCGTCGGGGGTCACGTGGTGGCCCCCGGCCACCGTAGGCGTGGGCCTGTGGACGGCGAGTTTTGGGCTAGCTCGCCGTCCGGCCGTCTTATGACGACAGGCCGTGTCGACGGCGCGTTCGTGTTCCACGCGCGCCTCAAAGAGATGTCAGCAACCACGTAGGGGTCCGCACGGGCCGATGCCTGCCAGGGCTGCGGGACTGTTCGAAAGAGATACCGCGGCCCTGGAACACAAAGGGCAAAGAAGGAACATGGATGGGTTTTAGTCAGTACAAGTCTGACACTCCCTTCCGCTCCGCCCAGAGCGGGGGGGGTCATTTGATGATTTCCCATCCTAAAAAAAAAAAAAAAAAAAGGGTGCTGCACATAGGGATTTCCATTCAAATCACCGAGTTGGTTTCCACATATATATTTCATTGTTATGTACAGTATTAGATATTTTTGAACAACAACCAGTTAACTGGAACTACATCCTAAAATAATTAAACTGAAAAAATACCTCAATGATCTTCCAAAATATTAAAATTTCATTCAATCTTTTTCAAAATTAGAATATGGTTATGCTTATTATTGATGCTAACAATTTTATCGTCCACAGTAAATATCACTGCACTGCACCCTTTACTGTGATGTGTGGAGCAATGCCAACGAGTCTTGCATCCATTTTCGCGATGGCGGGTGAATCGGTACCCAGCGAGTAATAAAGCACGGTTCCCTCTTTGAGATAGAGCGGACACAGCTCCTGTAAGCCAGAATATAAACTTAGAAGTTTTAATTTAAAGAGAAAGATGAGGAGATACATGCAATCAAGAACAATGAAGTGGAAGTGGTGAAGTTCTGTCGTACCAGCGACACGAAGAATAAAAATAACAACAATGCACTTATGTTATATTTTATTGTAACAAAGACATTCAAAAACGTAAACTTTCAATTAAAAATTTATATAGTAAAAAGACATTAAGAAGAAATGCGGTCGGAGAAGCTTTTGAAAATTATTGATTTGAAGATACTATCGTTGTCGCACTGCGAGCGCGATTTCTATATTTGTGCGATAAGGGCAACTGCAGATCCGACTGAATAGCCTAAGTAAAAAGTCATAATTCGAGGTTTGGCTCTCGACTGTTTGCTCCTCCAATATTCGACCAATTTAAAAGATATTTCATAAACTGAATAAGAAGGGTGTATCCTGTGTCCCTATGTTTTTCTTTTCTCATTAATAGTTGTCAAATTTGTACACTAGGCCTCTGTTGACAGCGATCTAAATAGGCAATTTTGAGCATTTTGTAAAGGTTAGAACCTTTACGTGCTTATGAAGATTATGTATCATCAAAAAGGAAAACATAGGGACATAGAAGAAGTTGATATTTATTTTACTGTAAAAAATAATTGCTTTAAAGTCATAAACCAGAAATAAAACAGGCGAGAGCGTTTGTATGGAGAAAAGACCACCCGCATTTCCTCTTAAGCCGTCACCAGTTAGACTCTTGTTTTAAAAGACAAAATATGTATAAACCGCTACAACGGTTTGAACCCTTTTTTAAACAAACTTCAAACCAAAAACCTAAGGGCCACCTAGACGAAGTACAATTGTACTTCGTCTAGGTGGCCCTTAGGTTAGGTAAAAGATTGTCCATGGAGTTTCTTGCCCGTTCTTCTCCATAGAGATCTATGTTAGGGAATGAGCAACTATAGTACTTTCACAGTTTTTATGCCTTGTGACTTGGACTGTAGCTACATTACATTGTTGTCTTTGTTTCGACAATTCAAAAGTGCCTGTAACTGGCCTACTTGAAATAAATGCTTTTTTTTTGCTAACTATTACAGATTTTTTATAATTTTGCTCCTCCCCGCAAAACATCATCGTTATCGGCGTCGGACGATGTGACTTACGATGCAACTTGTCTGGCTTCAACCTAACGCGATTAACTTGATTGAGCTGTAAACGTAAAATTAATGTTAACCTAATTCACAAAATAATAAAGATACGGGTCACACTCAATAGTCGTTCACTCAAAAGGCGGATGGTTATGAAAATCCTTGCATTTGATAATAGTGTCATCATCCAGGGTGAATAGGATAGCCCTGCATCCTTTGTTGACTTTGGAGCATTGCCATCTTGTTTTGCCGTTCCTGGCGTAATGCTGACCAAATCGATAACCTGACAAATGAAGTATTCGCCCCCCTCTGGAAGACATCGTGAACATTGATACTGAAAAAAAGGTAAAATGAGCAAGCTTAAACTATAGGGACTTACATTTTCTGACTCAAATCAAGTGATTTCTGGCTTGAACGTTGCATGATATTATACATTTGTGTTTTAAAGTTATTATTAGCACTTCTAACAGAGCACCTGTCCTACCCTCATAAGGTACGCGAGCGCTCAACTTTGGTGGGGTTCATCTCAGCAGCCGGATGAAGTGGTGCGTTGGTATATTTACTCATAAAAGTGACATTTCTTCTATAAACTGCAACGCAGTAAGTGTGCATGCCATTTGAATTTATGTCTAACATCCAGAAGTTCAAACTCGAGTACCTATGTACTTATAAATAAGGTACATACTTTACATCAGTTAAATTAAACACTAAGTTTTTATATTAGGTATGTATTAAAACATTTTTTTTTCAAATTTAATAAAATGTTACAATAATACAAAGTTTTCCATGTCTCTAGAACCTTCCATATTATTTCCTACAGGCGAATGATTATGAATATTCCTGCTTTTAACGATAGTATCATTGTTAACAGTGAAAACCAGGGCCTTGCAACCTATTCATATGTGTGGAGCAGTGCCATCTTGTTTTGCCGCTCTTTGAGTAATGCTGGCTGAATCGATGATCTGAAAATCGAAGTATTCGCCTCCCTCTAGAGGACATCGTAAACATTGGTCATGAAAACGACGGAAAATGAGTAAACGTAATTCAAGAATCTTCTTGACCCAATTTCAGTGACGACTAAATTATGGGTTTCGTTCGTCTGGCCTAAACCTAACGTGATTAATACTTAGTCTAGCTAGAGAAAATGAGCCCCTGTTTAGCACGCGAGCGCTCGCATGGGTACTTAAACATCTAAACTTTGTTAACCTTTATCTCAGCCATCAGCCAAATGATAATGTTTGTAAAAGTAGTTGTTATTACATAAAAAATGGTTGTTGTTATTACATCAATGAAACTACAAAGCTATAAGTTTGTTTACAAGTTGTTATAACAGTAAACATTTAGAATAATCACTTTTTTATAGGAGATTTTATATTTATTAAGAAAAGAAAAGGAAATTCCTGTTTGTGATGATCGTACCATCGTCATCAGTAAAAAAAATAGCCTTACGTCCCTTATTCATGTGTGTGGAGCACCGCCATCTTGTTTTGTCGTAATTTGAGTACTGTTGTGTGAGTCTGTGTCCCGACAATCGAAGAATCCGCCTCCCTCGAGAGGAAACCGAAAATATTGGTCCTGAAAATGACCTAAAATAAGTAAAAACCCAAACATCCATACTTACATTCTTGACGCAAATTACACTGGCTTTAGGTCGTCTGGTCACAATCTAAGAAACATAATTATTATTATACGTAAAGATACTAAGATGAACACGGAATTTCAGATTTGTTGAAATAATAATAGAATTAAAGAAAGACATCAATATGTTTATTTGGCACATTATTGACACAAGAGTATGCTCAATATAAAAACAAAGAAACAAAAACTTAAGTCTGAAAATAAGGTAATATTGTTAGTTACAAAACTCGGCTTATGCAAATGCTTGATGTGGACAATGGTATCATTTTAAAGACTGAAGACAAAGGCCTTGTATCATATGCAATATGATAATATAGGTAAAGTCACCAAGACGAATACAAACTTCAGATTTGTTTATCAAAGTTAGGTACAAAGGTCGACCATATTTTTTCGACGGCCGAATGGTTATGCAAATTCTGGTTGTGGAAAATCATATCATCATCGTCACGGGTGAAAACGAAGGCCTTGCATCCAGTATTCATGCGGGTGGAACACCGCCATCTTGTTTTGCCGTTCCTAGAGTAATGCTGTGTGAGTCTGTGTCCCGACAAACGAAGGATCCGTCCCCCACGGCAGGATGTCGTGAATACTGGTCCTGAAAACGAAGTATTATAAATTTTATTTTTTATTTTTTTATTTTATTAAGAGGAACAGCAAACAGTTACATTATGAAACCTTAAAATTAGTATAACAATATTTGTATTTTGTAATAATGTAACCCACAACACTGTTCATAGGTTATCATAGTAATATAAAACAAAACAATAAACGCCAGGAGAGATAGAAAAAAAAAATTAAACAATAACAAAATAAAAGAAAGATTACAAACAAAAAGTATACAACCAGGAGATTTAAAACAATAATTTGAAGATTACATCTATAGTATATATTAGTTTTTAATTTTAAGAGTTTTGAAAATAAGACCTTTGAATTGTCCTATTGGGCTGTTGAAGATGTCAATATTTTCAAAAGTTTTATTGTACATGTTAACCATGCGGCGGATGGGTGAGCGCAAGCCGGAGTTGGTTCGGCAGGAGGGTATTGCAAACAGCGTACCTGCGCGCACCTGACGCCTGTAAAAGGTTCTAGGTACTGCGTAGCAGATCATGTTATTTAGGTTTATGCAGTTGAATTTATTTCTAACAATTTTGTATAACGTGATAGCTTCAAGGTATTTTCTGCGAGAGTTTAAAGATAAAAGTTTGTACTTGCTGAGTAACTGGGCATAAGGTAGATAAGATCTGTGGCACCTGTAGTGCATAGCACGTAAAAATTTGTATTGTACATTTTCAATAATTTCCGTGTATTTCTTATAAAAGGGGTTCCATATCGAAACCGCATACTCCAACTGAGATCGAACTAGGGCTTTATACAGGCATAAATAAGATGAGGTTTTTTTAAAGTTAAGGGTGGACCGCATAATAAATCCGTACATCTGATAAGCTTTGCTTACAATTTTATCGATATGCAGGTCTAAGCAGAGTTTCGAGTCAAATATAACACCCAGATCTCGAATAGAGTTCAATTTAGCAAGTGGTGTTTGACATAGAGTGTATGTAAAATTAATAACGTTCTTTTTTTTGGTGAAGGTAATGTAATTACACTTAGGTAAGCTTAACTTGAGCTTATTATTGGTACAGTAGTCGGACAGTCGATCCAGGTCCTGCTGGAAAAGAGCATAGTCGTCAACAGTTTTCACTGATTTGTACACCTTCAGATCGTCTGCGTACAAAAGGAACTGAGTATGCTGAAAACATTTCCCTATGTCGTTGACAAATATGTCATATAATAAAGGACCAAGGGTAGAACCCTGTGGAACACCAGATGTTAACTTGGTAATGTTCTAATGTCTCTGATTCCATTGAATGCGATTTTACCAAGTAATAATTCGTGATCCACCTTGTCAAAGGCCTTGCAAAAATCTGCGTACACCGTGTCCACTTGTTCATTACCATCAATGCTGTCAAACAAGAAACTAGAGAAAGTTAGAAGGTTTGTGGTAGTAGATCTATGTTTGACAAAGCCGTGTTGTTCCTGTATAATGACATGGTGTAACAATGGATATATTTCGTTATGTACAAGCTTCTCAAAAACCTTTGACAAGGTAGAGAGGATGGAGATTGGACGGTAATTTTCAACGTTATTTTTAGAGCCAGTCTTGTGTACAGGTGTTATATTAGCGTATTTCCACCGGTTGGGAAACACGCCTTCGTTAATACACTTATTGTAAATAATACTTAACGGCTTAAAGATGAAAGCTGCAGTGTTCCGAATAAAAAGTGCTGGTATTCCATCAGGTCCAGGTCCTTTGGACGGATCCAATGACTTGAGTTCAATCAACACCTTTTCCTCGCTGAAGTGTAAGTCTGTGGTAATATCACTAGTTAAAGAAGCATCCGTTGTCGGTTGCCATTGTGAAAGTAGTGGAGAAGCAGGTTCATACACCGAGTAAAAGAAATCAGAGAACATATCACAAATTACCTCTGGTTTGTTGGATTCTGTATTATTATAGTGAACTTTTGCTGGAATAATTGGTTTGTCCTTTCGGTTTGATACATATGTCCAGAAGTGTTTAACATTAGTGCGAAGACTGTCTTCAATCGACTTTATATACGTAGTAAAGCATTTGTCACACAAATCTTTAAAGTTTGTTCTATGTAAGGCGAATGCTTCATAGTCTGATATATTATTGTACTTTTTCCATTTAACCCAAACTTTTTGCTTTTTTCTAAACAAACTTATTAAGGGACGTGAGAACCAAACTGGGAATGTGGAAGATTTATAATTAGTCAGAGGCGTGTGAGGCTTAATGATCTCGTCTAGCTTGTCATAAAATACAGATAAAGCGACTTCAGAATTTTCATGTGCGAGAAGGTCATTCCAATCCGTTTCCTGTATCATTTTGTTAATTTGATCATAGTTAGCCTTGTAAAAATTGTATTTTTGTATATGATGTTTTTTCAGGGGAGGGATTTTTACATTTATGTTTGTATCATAAACGAACGGAGGGTGGTATACGTCTACAGGCAGCAAAGAAGGGGACTCGAGTTTTACGTTACAGGAACTATTAGTTATTATAAGATCAAGTGTTTTGCCTTTAGCGTTAACCAAGTTATTATATTGCGAGGCATTTAGAAGTGATATAAAGTTGTTTAGGTGGTTACAAATCATGTTGGAGTTAAAGCACATAAAAGCACTTGGTGGGGAGTCCGGCGAAGTTGACATGTTCCATGTCGTGTCGGGAATATTATAATCCCCAAGTATATAAAAGTGTTCGACACTAGGATTGGCCAAAACGTCGTAGAGTAGTTCAAAGTGCTTCGCGTATACATGCTCAGGGGTTGTGGGTGGGATGTATGCAGCAACGACAACATGACGCTTCTGATTTTGACCACTCGGTATTTCAATGGCAACTTGCTCGATGTGGTTATGCCACGGAGTAACATTTAGGTACGTATTTAGGTCAATCTCAGTGGATCTGAGAGTCTTTAGTATTGCTATTAGAGCACCACCACCATCCAGCTTCTTCGTAGCCGTGCGATCGCGATCACACCTGTACACAGTGTAGCGCTGGTCGATGAACTCGCTGTTATTAATTTCTGGTGTTAGCCATGTTTCGGTCAGTACGATGATATCGTACGTTCGCGAAAGGATGTTCATGTTTAGAGTATGCAGTTTCGTACGGGTGCCCCTACAGTTTTAATAATAAATCGATAAGTTGTTACGAGTCACGGGCGCTGGTAGGGTATTTAATTGTGTTAGATAAATGTGTTAGCAGCACAAGGGTTCCTGGCAAGACCGAGCTATGTGTGTAATGTGTAGAAACCATGTAAAATATGAGTTTAATTCCAGTTATCCAGCAACACAAACAAGTAAGTGGGAATAACAGTTCTATCTTACAATAAGTACATGAGTTTGAAATAATATTACATGGTACTTTGACGCAGAGCTTTGCAGTGCAAATAAGAATGATAAATACAACAAAGATTCGCTCATCGTTGCCTCAACATAAGTAATATAATATTATAGGTAAAGATATTAAGACGCATAAGGAATTTAAATTTGTTTATTATTGGCTATAAAAGTCACCAATATTTTTGACAGGCATGGTTATGCAAATTATTGCTGTGGATGATCGTATCATCGTCGTCAAGGGTGAAGACAAAGGCCTTGCAGCCTTTATACATGTGGGTGGAGCACCGCCATCTTGTTTTGCCATTTATTGAGTAATGTTTTCTGTATCGATGACCGGACAAGTGAAGAATCCGGCCCCCCCGGGAGGACACTGTAAAAATTGGTTCTGAAAACGACGACTGTAGTTAACTCAAATTCAAGAGACTCAAGTTTAGCGACGCAAATTACACTGGATTATGTTTGTCAACCTAACATGATTCATATGTGCCTTTCAGATAAAATATCATATTATATAGGCGTAGAGCAAGCTAACTGTCCCGAAACCAAATTGTGAAGAGCAATTAAATTAGAAATTAACGAAAAAATACCATAACTATGCATGAAGGTATATTAAGCTTAAAAAGGTTGGTTAATAATACAAAAAAACTTTTTTCACATTCATTTGTTCACCAAGAAAAGAGCAGCCACATAGAATTCATTACACTTATTACATAAAATAACATTCTACCTGTATTCCCCAAGAGGTTAGGCATAGGTACATACCCACATTTCCGATGTTAAGTTTAAGTCCCATTTAATAACGGAGCATAATTGCCATCAACCGGGCCAAAATCCAGACTCCTAATTAAAAACCCAAACACACACTTTGACCAAGGAATCGAAATCAATACCTCAGGGTGAGCGATTTACATTAAATGTTTTCTAGCTTATAACTTACTTAACAAGTAACATTTAATTAAAAGTATCATAAAACTCGACTACAAATTGTATTATTTACCAATTTTTGTAATTTCCTTCATTTTGATATCCTACTCGATATTTTAGGTTGAAAACATAGCGCGACTAACATAACCCTTCCTTGGCAGTCGGGTAAAAAGGTGGAGGATGATTATGACCGACAATAGCCTTAGTAATAACGTCGTCTTTGTTCGTAAACACTGCGGCACAGCAACTCCCTTTACTTCGCTTAGAACACTGCCACCTTGTGTGAGTTGCCGTAACTCTGTGCCGGGTAAACTTGTAACCTTGATAGCAGAGGAATCGTCGGCCTTTAGATTCAAGGAAACAGCCTGGAAGGAAGGAAATTTATTGGGTATTACAAGCTGATTATTAGAAAAAAAATGGAAGGTAAGAAAGTTTTCACTATTTTGATCAGATGGAATCTTAAACATAATATCCGAGTAACAACAACGGCCGGTCACTTCAGGCGATGCGACGTGCGTCAAGCATGACGCGAGTCTTTTGTTTCCTTCGCGTGAATGTCGTCGACACGTTGAATGCTCTAAACAACTTATTCAAAATATTTAAACCAAAAAATAAACTATTTAATTATTAATAAACTATTTAATATACTATTTCTAAACCAATAAAAAAAAACTTCTTTTTAATATGACAAATATAATTACTATCAAAATATCAAAAGTCGTACAAAAATAAATTACTACCTGACTTAATTATAAGATTATGTGTATAAAAAAAATATTAAATAGGTAAGTTAGACATAAACCTAAAAAAAAATATTAACGCGTGCTAAAATACGGGAAAAAGAGGTTACGTCTATTAGTGAGAACTAAACATTAATATCTTTAGTCGATTTGTCAGTAAGTAGTTAGTTTCTTTGAAATGCAAACTACGATTCAAAATAAACATACTACAAGTCATAGATGTAAAACATAGGATGTCGTAATGCTTCCACGCAAATCTATGATTATACAAAACCTCGTCCAATATGAATGTCTTATAATATAAATCAAGTAATTATGAATACTCTACAGTCTACAGATGACGACATAACTGCTAATCATCGAAACAACTTGCTTAAATAGTGTCGACGTTGCAAGGCATTTCGAACTAAGTATCTCTAACATATGTACCCGGATGGTTATGCTCGTTTTTGTACTTACAAACTCTATGTTCTATAGTGGTCAGAGTTGCCCGACAGCGGAATGAGCAATGTTGTGAACATCTCCAGGTTTTCTTCATATTTCTTGTGTACTTGAGATGGTATGTGTAGCCTCGGTAAGTTAGCATCACGTTGCCTTTCCTTGACATCATAAACAGTAGCGGCTCATTAGCTGAAAATAATAAAAAATATATAAAGAGTATTTTACCATAAAACCAGTACGATCTTTTTCTCCTTGCTAATAATTAAAGACAAGATCAATATTAAGATAAAGTTAAAAAAAAAACAATACAAAAAAAAAAAAAACACAAAAAAAAAACAAAACACACACATAAATAGTACTACTGATTACTATCACTAGTATTATTTATTTATATATCGCATTGACCAACTGATGTTTTATATCTAAAGGGTTATATAACTTTTATATTAAGACAAATAAATGCAATGTTTTGATGCTAAATGTCTCCGTAATCCCGAAGTAGTTCTGTCGTAGTTTAACAATTTTTTACAAATTTTACATTTTGCGCTGCATTTGTCTGTGTTTATGAGAACGAGACTGCCAGGCTTGTGAAGGCTCCTTATTCGTGTGATCCAGTTTTCGTTCTGTAAACTCCTCATCTTCTGAAAATTAAAGGCCAATGAAACAGAACTTGTTTATTGTCCAGGTAACATCTTAGCAGATTTAGTATTAAGGGCTCTAAAATATTATGTTTAATTAATTATAAAGCTAATTGAGTAAATACTTCTTTAATTGTTTTTTTTTATATTTTGTTTTGTTTTAGCACTATAATAATTTCATGTCTTGATCTTGTTATGAACAGTTTATAATAAACATGTGTTATTATTAATAGTTAATAAACACACGATCCCATTCGATTTAAGAACAGTTTTAAGTCGAATAAATAAATGTTCGGAACAGCACAAGATTATACAATACGGTGGGAGAAAGTTACTTTTACAAGTTGCTGCGTGTGAACATGTAAGAGCTCGTGACTGTACACAGGTGACAGATATATCGAGATGTCTTTAAAAAATACGCGATTTCTGAGTTGGTCCCTATTAGAAGTTGTTCTTAATTATGAGTTTAATGACTATTTTCTTGTGTTCTGTTATTTCAATGACATCCCGTAAAATAATGTTAAATCGATAGACATTTTTATAAAATAAAAATTACCTATTTCTCCGTCCTTCTTGTTTTCCACATTGACAAAATGAACATCAACCTTAGGTTTTCTTTTTTGATCATTTGAATGTGTCGGTAGATGTCTCAGTAACCCTGAAGTGGACCTACCGGTACATTTTATCACTTTGTGACAAATTCTACATTTCGCGCGGAGTTTGTCTTTACTTCTGAGAAAATACTTCCAAACTGGAGAAGGCTCAGTATTCGGATGATTGAGTTTTGGGTCTGTGAAATCGTCCTCGTCTGAAAATAAAAGTCGTTAGTAATTAATATTTTAATCGTTCATTCCACAATGCAAGTATTTTTATTTTAAAGCTGGCAGTAAGACAAATAAAACACAATTTAATCAGTATACTATTTATTAAAATTACTTGATTGTTTAGATTGCCTTTCAATTGAGTTCATACAATATACTTAACACACGATCAATTTTGCTACAAAAAAAAAGACTGCGTGATCGCAGATGAACCGATACTTTTAAGAGATTACATATTTAATTATGTCATTTTTTTATGAATTGCTGATAAATGATTTCTTAATGCTGAAGTGGAACCAGCTTCGCACTTCAGTATTTTATTACATATTGTACATTTTGCGTACGATCTCAATGTGTCATCGCTCCGAAGAAAATACTGCCAGGCCATTGAATTTCCTGTCGATTGCGAAAAAGATAGTTCTGTAAAAAAAAGAAAATATTAGAAATCTGTAACAAAGCAATTTTAATGTGACTGACGCAGGAGTCAGTCGGCTGTTATTAGCTCCCTAGCCACGAGCTCCTATCAATAATGAATGGACTCATTAGATGTAAATTATTTTTTTTGTTTTATTAGTTAAATAGGCGCAGGTGCCGCCCCGGTATACTTACTCTCAATTTCATCAAAATATTCCTGGGAATGAGTTTTGCATGTTCTTTTCTTGTCTTTGGAAGCTTTCTTCCGGATATTAGTTCCCTCTCCGTCAGATAACTCCTTGACTGCTGTAAAGACAAGGAAACAGTGGGTCAAGTAAATTGGTGAATAGTAAGTAATTCTTACTCGCCAAACGTGGCCCTACTATAGGACTTAGGTGCTACGCGTAAACGTCTTTTGAAAAAATAATCTCGATGTCATTTTTTTGAGTGTTATGTTAATAAAATAAAAAGAAACAAATAAAATGCTTTTTTTCTAAATTACTTACACTTTTTATGAATTGCTGACAAATGACTTCTTAATGCTGAAGTGGAACCACCTTTGCATTTCAATATTTTATTACATAATGTACATTTCGCAAACTTTTTGTCTTTGCTTCTGAGAAATGCTTGCCAGACTGTGGAAACATTCTTTCTGTCAATTTTTGACACGTCTGCAAAGCCCTTCTCCTTATCTATTTCCTCGCCATCTTCTTCTAAGTCTTTCTTCTCTCTATCGTCTGTAAATAAACGAATACAATATTCTCTCTGCCACCTATAATATAATATTATTTTTACAGCATGTATCAGATAGGCGCGGTCTTATTTAAGAGTGTAATAAGAATCACGTTGAACAATTTTCTACAAGGGCCCAATATCGTAAATGTAACTGCCGAAGCCGGTGGCATTTTTTAGTTCTGCCTACTCCCATAGAAAAAAGGCATGACTTTACGTATGGATGTACTCGTATTTAATATCTAGAATAATCGTTGTAATTACCTTCAACTTTGACGTCGACAAAATAAACATTCTGGAAAGTATCCACTAAGATTTCGTGTTTTGTTTCCAAGTGATTACATAACATGGACGTAGATCCACCCTTGTATTCAAACTCTTCATGACATATGTTGCATTCTGCTTTGGTTGTATCTTCGCCCCTAACGTAATACTGCCAGACGTCTGGAATTGTTTTTTTTTTCAACTCATCAAAAGAACCGGGAATCCCCTTTTCTGTGAAAAAAAAAGAAAACTGTTAAGAAAAATATAATAATGTTCGTATTATCACTAATATCTGTCTAAGAATTATTGCATAGAGTTCAAAACTTAGTCATAAATAAATAAGAAAAACGCAATTGTAAATTTTATTTTTATTTACAACTTGTTTCCAGGTACCGTTTTAAAATCTCGTAGCATCAATGAGTAGCCAAAATGACACAGCACTATATTTTAACAGCGGTCCGTAAACGATGTAACCATTCACCTAATAAGGTCTGTTCCAAAAGTATGTGATGAAAGTCTAACTAATTTCCGGTATTTCCGGTTTAAGGATTGAAACCAAGTCAGTCCAAGTCGTAAGTGGTACTACAAGTTATTGATCAGATACTTATGGAACAGCGTATAGTTAATAACGTGTTAGTAAGTCGCGTCACACTATTTACTTAGGTATATCATCTGCAACTTTTAACAAAGAAGAGGATTTTCTTAAAAAGTTCTTGTGTGATTTTGATCCCAAGTGTTTCATTAATCCAGTTGTAGAACTACCCTCGCATTTTATCACTTTGTGACACAATTTACATTTAGCACAATTTTTGTCTCTGCTTCTGAGGTAATTCTTCCAGACTGCGGAAACCTTTATCTTCTTTCGAATATATACGTTTTCGGAAAACTCCATATCTGTAAATAAAGGGGACAGATAATAGTCGATTCAGAACTTTGCTCTTATGCCACTACTGAGGTTGCGGTATACCATGAAGGAGGTAGGAAGAAAATTGGATGGATTTCTTAAGGATCGGAAAAAGGTGCCTGGATGCCTTTTCCAGGAGTAGGACAAATAGTTAAACTCGCGATACAGAGACATCGCCAAAACATCGCTTATCAAATTCGCCTTTGCGTTGCGTGCCAAAGAAAACAATGCTCTAGCTAGGATGAAGCGGCGGCACCGTCAACATTTAAATAATTATAAAACGGTAAGAATGACGTCATAATTTATAATGAAATCGATCTCAATACACTTGAATAAAATTTCTTAAAATTATAAAGGGTGTAAACATGACCCTTAATTTAATTTTATTAAAATTACCTTTAATTAACCCTTAATTAAAATTAAAATTATACGTAAATAAAATACGTATAAAGGCAATGAGAAAAGCAAATATTAATCTAGCTCGCTCTTGTTTAGTTGTTTTATTTTTAATATTTATTTTAATTACAATAAGAACTTATGGAAAACAAAAGGTGTGGTTGCTACCGCTCACAAATACTATGTTACAATAAGCCACCGAGGCGTCTGTTGCTTATCACAAGCTGTAATATTGTGTCCCATTAGGAGAATGATTGTGTTCTCCCTTCCAGTAGACAACACGATCGTCTTTTGTATGGACGACAGCCTTGCACCCTTTCCTATGGTGCGTGGAACACATCCATCTCGACTTCTGACTCATGTTAATCTTGTGCAGGCAATAGGTGTATCCCGATAGTAGGATTAGCTTACCGCCTTGCCTTGAGGTGACGTAGTGTGCCATCCCTGTGAATAATGTATATAATTTATTATAATCATTTTCTCTCAAGTACCTAAAGATGTACCCAACACCTACGTACTATGTCTATGATTTCATGCTTTTTACCTTTTATCTGGTAATGAATTTAGATTTGATAAGTAAAGAAAAAAAGATACAAGTAATGTTGTATTATTTTATTCAAATAAAAATGGAAAAAGTAAGGATTGGTAACAACCGGTATTATATTCCTGCATTGATAGTGAGTATTTTTCGTGACAGTTGTGCACGGTTAAAGAATTTTAAGCTACGAAGAGCCGGGTCTAGGACAGAACATGAGTTTCGGATTCTTTCTGTGTAATTCCATACTGCAGCACACACTTGTAAGCACCGAAACAGTATCGCATCGGGTCGGGATCAGCTACCAGAACGAGGTGAGATGATACTGATCCGTTGCAGAGCTTACAACTGCGCTATAACCGTTATAAATAAATAGAAAAAATAAAATCAAAAAGGCTTTATTATTTCTCATTTTCATGCAGTTTTACATTTTATTTATTTTTTCATGCAACAATAATATTAGTAATATTTAAAATTCATTTTTAGTTGACTTTTACTTATACAATGTCATTTTGTCTATGAGCTTAACATGAGTTTCTTATTCTTTGGCTCGGCAACACGCTCTATTGGTAGCATTGGTGCTGCTCATAAGGTGGATGATTGTGAACTGTCTTCGAGAAGACTATTTGATCTTCTACTGTATGGACAACAGCCTTGCATCCCTTCATACGGTGAGTTGAACACATCCATCTCGATTTTTGATTGCTGTTGGCAGTCTTGAAGTGCCGGTAATACGTGTACCCCGATAAAAGGATGAGCAACTTGCCTCGTTTTGAGCGGATGAAATTTGTAAAGCCTGTAATTAAATCGGTTGTTAATACGAAAACCCCTATAAAATAAGCAGGTGGGTAAGTTGTAACAAAATTGGATTCGTTTTAAAACAAACAAAAAGATAAAAAGCAGATCTTTAATCATTATGAAATACGGAGTGTACATTATTTATCTTGAAAAACCTTTCAAACAAATTAGGATTCTCGTAAAACGAATTAACTCTTGGCGAATGTCCTTGGTCCAATCTTATGGTACCCGCCAAATCTACGCAACCTCCTTTTGTATAGAGAGCAGCTTTACATCCTTTACTTGAATGCGTAGAGCATGCCCATCTTGTCTTGTTATTGTAAGTCATTTGGCGATGAAAGGAATATCCTGCTACTAGGAGCAGTTTATTGCCTCGCTTCGAAAAGACGTAACTTGCAGCAATGCCTGTAAAAAAATAGAGAACATCAAGTCCAAAGGTTCAGATACCCGAAGAGGCCAAATGAAACAGAGGAACTACACACAGTGCACTTAACATAGCTACCAAAAAGCTGTAAAACGATTATTTATCTAGCCCTCAGTTACGTTAGTTTGGCGTGATAAGATGCATGCACATGCACAAACAATACAATAATATCTTATCAGTTTTAACCTTATCAATTCTCCAACAGAAGTGAGTGTTATACGTTTCCGACGAACGTTCCCATTGTCAACTTCACATTCAAGAAGAAAGAAAGAATCAACACAACAAATACACACATTTATATACATACACATTTATTTAGTACTACAGTGCATTAGACAAAATTAAAATGTATGTGAAGTAAATTGTGAAGTGTGCACACGAAAAAACGTGTTACACGGTTGCACAAAATAGCTCCAGTTCCCGAGTATCCCCCCCCTTATCTCCTTAAAAACTCTATAATATAAAATCCCCTTAAACACGTTATATAAATTGACTCTGAACCGATGATATCAACTCCTTCCAACCTTCTGAAGTCACACTGTTATCCAGTTAGGTTTGATGGGCTCCATTCGCTGGGTGGGTGTGATCTATCTTCGTGATGCGTGGAACAAAGGCATCTTTTCTTTCGACTGTTATGAACGTCGTCTTACTGAGAAATCCACAAATACAAGTTGGCGCACGTCTGTAGCATCTTACAAAGCACAATTGACACAAAGGCTTTGTGGAGTATGCGCTGTACCTGCAGATGCCATTTTCGTGAAATATTTTTTTAATAAATGCGAAAAATCTGCAGAAACACTTTCACGAAAATCAAAATAAACAGAAAGAGTAAACATCAAATGAAGTTGTCTGTCAGACACCAAAAAGGTGGATTTACAACGTTCTGTGCCGTGATGATTGTTTAAACCACATCGATGCGATTTTAGCGAAAACCTTTAAAAATAGCATTAAAAAAAGTTCACAGTAAAATAATATTTATTTTTATTTTCTATTTATATTATAATTAAAGCAGATATTGTAACCACTGGCTACTGTACTTTTTTCTGTAAAACGTAAAAAACGCCCCTATTCACGTTACTATTTTCTGTCAAATGACATTGACCATAACAGGAATAAATTGACTCGCAAAAGATTACCAAAACATAGATATATTTACGATTAGACATCTATGTAATCTTGCGTTTATTACTATACTAAATTGGTTACTTTTTTTGGTGTAATATGAATATTATACGTAACATATCAAGGTGGCCGAAAAAAAATTGTCTCCTTTACCGTAAAGGGCTTTTACCTCGCTTATCTTCCCATCAAAACTTTTGACGGAAGGAGACTTCTGGTTATTAACGTAATTAACAATAGATTCCCTCAAGAACTTAAGCTGTATAAATAGTGACGCTAATTCCACTTCCATTTAAAATTAATGTCCCTGAACCGATAGATCACAATGCACAAGCACCCGTCACAACACTTAAGTTCAAATCACGTCCACTTACTTCTCCCGTCGCTCCGTCTGCCCCTGGTCAGGCCATCTGCATAGCTCGCTGAACCTCCCGTTGATTGATCTTCTCTTCGGCCCAACTCTGAAAACACCTTTTGCGTGACCGGACCGCCACACAAATGATGACAACCGCCAAACATGCGGCAATGAACAACAGCACCGTGTTGGTAGTCGATAACTGGTCCTGCGCAACTGTCGCGGTGTTTGAACCACCCGCTGCCGTCTGGGCAACAATAACTTCTTCCTTTGTTGTCGAGCTCCCCATAGCCTGTGTCTTTGCAACTGACGCGAAACTTGACTGAAGCCGACCGTAGTGACTCTGACTATCCCCCCGGTTGGGCAACTACAACGCCGTCCAGTCGACTGGCAGGGTCGCCATGCGATGGGGAAGGAGGGATTAAGTAAAACATCGTAATGCGTACATCTCCAAGAATCCCCCTTTAATTGTTAACGTACGGTATATATACATAGTGCGTAGGTTCGTGATACTATTCTAATAAAACTACGAACACATCTATCTTAACTTATACTATGTGCTATGCGTGATGTACGTAACATCACACCACACCTGTACGTAAATCAACCTGTCCGTGTTAAGGAGCCTGTCAAACTTGTGATTGTGCTGTAATTGGCATACTAGAAACAACAATAGCCAATCAGATCACATGGCATGAATTTGAAAACTCGACAGATAAATTATTGTAAAACAGACAATAAATAAAGATTGCTGAAAATCTTGCAGACAATTTGTAGGGTTCTCCTTCACCCAATTGACTTTTGGCGCATGATTATGTTCTAACTTTCCGGATATAATTTCATCATATATTGTATAGACAACTGCTCTGCATCCGTGTGTTTGATGCGTTGCACACAGCCATCTTGTTTTCTTATTGAAGGCAGTCCGTTGACGATAGAAAGAGTAGCCTGATATTAGGATGAGCTTATTTCCTCTCTTGGAGTAGACGTATTCTGCAATGCCTGTAAAAAAGAAAATATTTTAAGACCATTTTTTTAGATCTGCAAAAAACCTGCACCACACTTTTTACGTGCGCTACGACTGTCCAGAAGAAGTATGGCACAGGATAGCATTCCCCAAAAATATACAGCTATTTAATACAAGTACATTTATGCATTATGGGTAGGGACAGACTAGAGATACAATGCATGGACTGTGTGAAAGACAATAATATTATTATGCGCTATAAGGGGATGACTACAGAGATGCTGTGACCCTTTACTGCGCCAACCCCAAATAACTTAAAATAAGGGGAGAGAATGATGACAAACCTATCACTTTTTAGGAACTATGAACTGAAATACATCTGGGTGGCTACAGCTATAATTAAAAAAAAAACACATTTGGGTACCATATGTATACCTAAAGATAAAGAACAGTAACTTATGTAGAGAAGGATTAAATTGAAACACAAAATTACGAAAATAAGCAACATTTATTTAGTTACAGGCTACACATTATTTATTTTTGTAAAAGCTAACACCTACGTAGACAATAGTAATATGACACATCGACCCTTTAGAAAGAAGAAATTGTCACACAGTATGAGTGACAGAGACGACGCAATTCGTCAGATTATTTAACACAAAAAAACTAATAAATAAAAACCGCTTAAAAACTATTGAACTGCTGAAAATTTTGCAGACAATTAGTAGGTTTCTCCTTCACCCAATTGACTTTCGGTGCAGGATTATGTTCCAAATTGCCGGAAATAATTTCATCATATATTGTGTAGACAACTGCTCTGCATCCGTGTCGTTGATGAGTAGAACACAGCCATCTTGTTTTCTTACTGAAAGAAGTCCGATGACGGTAGAAATTGTACCCTGACATCAGAATTAGCTTATTTCCCCGCTTTGAGTAGACGTAATCTGCGATGCCTGTAACATAAAATATAGCTTTAGACCATTCTGTAGAGATACGAGAAAAACCCACACCATACATTGTTACTTACTTACGTTACGCAAAAGCTTTCCGTGGCTTTGGCACAGGATAAAGCATTCCTATGACATACCTATTAACTACATGGACAGTAGGAAAGAGGTGTTAGGTAATTAAGCATTACAAAAGACTTAAATTTTGTAAGATTTAAATCTAATATCTAGCTATTTATTTGCCTGTACGGATACGCTTACCTCCTTAAATGCAAGGAGCAAGCAGGTAAGCCTATTCGTCATATTAAACAACTTTCTCAAAGAAACTCTTATCTGACTCTTAAAACAAAAAATCAAATTCCCATACAACAGTAGACAGACTATTTCGATGCATGAATGATAAGCATTTTTTGTACTCAAGAATTTACACAGGACTATGTAGGAGGGCAGAAAATGATACACAAAATCTCTAAATTATGAAACATTTATTAATTATTAAACAACTACAGGCTACACATTATTTATTTTTGTAACAGTAACACACTCTCTGTCACTACGCTCAGCTAAGCTTGGCTTCCAAAACTCAATGAACCAAATGAACTCAAGCAAAGGTTTCTCACAAAATATTAAATTAACTAACGTTTTCTACAGAAGCACAGAAAAGCAAACAGAAAATTACGAAAGTTAGCAACATTTTTACTAATCATAAAGTTAGGAATAAACTAGGTAAGTTAGGTATAAACTTATATACATACTTAAGCAATAATATGGCACATCGACCCTTTGGAAACCAACTGCCACACAGATATGAGTGACAGAGACGACGCTAGACAACGCTTGGTTTCCAAAACTCAATGGTCAGATTAGTTCCAACTTTGTGAAGACGGCCGCTTCGTAAAGGAAAGGTCCTTTCATGTGTGTGATATGATACCTACCTGTCTTTCTACACAAAGTGGCATTCACTCGGCGATAACGAAGATAGAATGTATAGGATTGACATAAGCTACCGAAAAGCTCATGTTGATTGCGTTGAAAGTTGTTGTAGAAATTTGAAACGCTTTTAAAGGGAATGCTGCTTGTGCAAACCCTTCGGTTTTGTAATTATAGGGAGAAATTCACTACTGGTTAAACGGGTATCCTGATTCAAAGAATAGCCTACGGCCCTGTTATTAAAAAAACAACTAATCCTGCACTGGTTGTGATACGAAATGGCAATTGGTGGATACTAAACTAAAGCAAAAAGGATTTATCAAAGGGCGTTGATTTTACTATCATAAAATTTACATTAACAACACCAGCTACAAATACAGACACCAATTTTAATTTTAGTTTTTAAGAAACACTGTTACAATTATCAAAAATCCAACTATCTTAGGGTCGGCTTCCAGTCTAACCGGACGCAGCTGCAACCAGTGGTTTACACGGAGCGTCTACTTATTTGACCTCCACAGCCCAGTTACTGGGTTACACGGTATGCCCACCAACACCAGACGACACCTTCATACATTATTCGGCCTTAGAGCTATTAAACTTGTATCAAACGTCTCACTCGAGGAAATTCGTTCTTGTGACGTCATTCTACGTTATTTTGATTCATTTTGCGTTCAGAAGTTTCAATTCGATTGAAAGACAAAATTAACAGAAAGTGAGGCGTCTGATTTCGGCTTTAGAGGCATTTAATTTCGTACATTTGTCAACCAAAATATGCGTAAATGTAATAATATTATAATCAAATCTTAAACCTATTGGATAGATTACTTTTGATGAAAAGTACATTTATAATCAAGTCTTAGAGCTAGGTAAGCATTTAAGTTATTTCATATTATACATTCGTCAGCCAAAATGTAGATATTTTGTCAGGAAAATTCATTGTTATATGTATTTACGTAAAGCTGAGTCAATTTGCCGTTTTTGTACAACTGTCACAGAATGACAGTTGTAATTTGAGTAAGCAACCCTTAATAGTGAAAGTCTTTATTAAGTAGCTTAACAATGAATTTCCCTGACTTTTTTTTGTATCTGTGTAAATCCGAGATGTCATCGTCGCTGTCATTTGACAGATATTTGTTATAGCACCTGGATTGCGGTTTCTCTTCAGACCAATTCTTAAAAGGCTTGTGGTGGTGACCGAACTTCCTGTAGACTATGCGATCTCCAGATGTATGGATTTTAGCCTTGCAACCTTCTTTGAAGTGTGTGGAACAGGCCCAAGCAATCGTCCTGGTGCTGTAAGTCTTCATACGTTGGAAAGAGTAGCCAGATACAAGAATATATTGCTCTCCTTGTCCGATTGAGTAAACATATTTTACTGCGGCGGTCTCATCCGTATCTAAAAAGTTTATGTTCGTTTGTAAAAACAAATAAACGTACACCATGTTTGCTTTTGCTAAAATGTATTCTATAACTACGGTGCCGGCTAAACTACTTTTGAGTTGTGGTTTTTGTTCCGAAGAACTTGTTAAAGAAACCGGTTCAGAGTAGAACCAATAAACCGGGATGATTTGGAAGCTCGTATTACTAAACTAAGACACATTTTATGTCTGGTTTGGTACATACGAGTGAATGAAAGACGGTTATGTAGGTTTTTTTTTATTTAACAAGGAAAATAACAAATTTGACTGGTTCATTTATAAAACAATGTCAGTTTCAAAACTTATTATGTATAAGCAAGACGATTTTGTTATTCTCAAACATATTTATGCAGGACGTCTCACTAGGTAAACAAATACGGCTAGAAGATACTCTAGAACTAGGACTACTGATTCCAGAAGCCGCTGGTACTGCTCTTCTCATCATGCAAAGGGGTGTAAAGCATACATTCGGACTCATGATAACGTCATATCATCAATAAATTCTTGTATTATCGGTTCCTGTGGTGGTATTGGTATGAAAACAAACTCGTAATCTTCCCCTGTGGTCGGTTTCTCTGGTAGTGGTGTGAGAAGACTAGTTTCTTCATCTTCCGTTACGTTATCATAAGTCCGAATGTATGCTTTACACCCCTTTGCATGATGAGAAGAACAGTACCAGCGGCTTCTGGAATCAGTAGTCCTAGATCTAGAGTATCTGAACCCTCTATACAGAATCATGGGATTTCCTCGAGCCGAGACCACGAATTTCAGTTCTGTAGATAAAAAATACATTTGATTGCTTTGTATATACCATACGCTAGCTTATCTATGTAGTTAGACCGTTGCAACAAATGAAACAACATACTACATTTGAAGTAATTTAATTTAGAAAAGGATGGTAGAATACTAAATTTTGTATATTCCCTCAATTCTGGTTAGTAAAATACCGAAAAGTCATGAGAGTTGGCGGTTTCTGTCCTCGTTTTCAACAAATGTAGTAAAAGATGTCCTTCTGAAACTGATTAAAAAAAATGTTATTAAACTGGAAAACATCTGTCGTATTAACCAGAAACATCATCTATACAAACTAAATTTGTTTTGTTTTGTAATTGGCATTAAGTGTGCACACTGGCTTAAGGTCATAATGATATATGCGCTCAGACCTCAAGTGCGTATGCGGCGTCTCCCCACAAACAATGGCCCACCTTCCATCTTGCACAACATGCCCTATTCACGATCTTGATGATTTATTTACTGCATCAGTGAGTGGGGTCCGCGTGGCTGAGTTTTGGGCTAAACATATTTAAACTTTAAACTTTTTGCCATCTATACGCTAATAAGAAAATGATATATGTTGATGTTTAATATATAAAGTAGGTAGTACTTGATGGAAAGTTAAACCTAATATAACATTATTTCATTAAAACATCATATCGATGAACTACGTGCTATATATACCTAATGTTGGTTAGAGTTTATTTTTTTAAATTAATCATTAATAGTCATATTCCTTTTTTTTGGCCTTTCTCACCCTCACTACATGTGACTTCTTGACTGCATTGACTCCGTGGGAATGTGATTTTTACCTGAAAGAAAAACCTCAATCAGCCTTTACCTACATATATAAAACATTTATTATTTTAATAACCATTTGCCATCATACCTTTTATATTTCTAAAATTAAGTAAGAAAAACACTTTATTTATTATTACTCTTTTTGATTATCTTCATAATTTATTGCATGTAAGATTAAACACAAAATTTCAAACATAACAAGAGTAAAATATTTACGAAAATCAGTCACGAAAGAATCTATATCTATACAAATAAATAAAATTGAAGTGTCTGTTTGTAATTACAAAATAACAGCTTCTTGATGAATGCATATGAAAGTATATACGGTACATAATTATAACAAAAAAAACCATTTATTTTTTATGTTTGTCTGTCTGTCTGTTTGTTCTGGCTAATCTCTGATACGGCTGCTTCGCTGTCCTGGATTCCAAATAGATTAATGCTCAAGTCCATCAAATCTGACATCAGGAGGTGGGAAGATCACCGCATTATGAGACTCCTTTCTTTTGGCTTTATTTTTATCAAGCATACTTGACAGTCTAAGCACTTTCTTGTTTAGTAAGTAACTTAGTTTGCTTGAGGTTGGCATTTGATTTTGCCCCCCACCTAAAAATCGAGATAGATATGAGAGACTTAATTTTTTTTTCAATATCAGCTCTGTAAATGGTTGGGGTGATTTTATTGGAAACTGCGTTGATGCACTCAAATGTACAGTACAGTACCGTATAGTTCACTTGATAAGTACAGTGGTGGCCGCTTGACTCAAAAGTACTCCTCGCTAATGATCAGTGTTTTGAATAACGTAAACAAAAACGTCATGAAAAATCCTTTAATATTACCTTTACTGTAATTATAAAATACAGTTTCTTAGTCTTGTACGTAACATTCTTTAAACCCGTTTTCAATAACAAAAAATACTAGGCAGCTCCGAAATGATTTCTTAAATAAAAGCTCTGTTCAATTTTCCGCTCCGTTCAGCGCCGGGAATAAAACTTCAAACATTGCAATCATGTACGCACTTAGCATTCTGTTTCAACAAATTATCTTAAAATTGGCATAATTACACTAAGTTATAAACAAGCTGTAGCAATTATTTCAGCAATATTCAGGAGAATGGTTATGTTTCGGCAAACCGCCGCAGATTTCCTCGTCGATGACACGTATAATGGCGGTGCATCCCTTGTTGTGCTTGGAACAACGCCATCTAGTTGCCATGATGCCTGTGTCCAATGCTCTTCGATAATGGATGCTGTACGAGTAACCAGCAACGACTAAATTTTTGCTACCTAGCCTGTTGGTTTCGAACCTTGATGTAACTGCAAAAAAATGAAAGTTTAAAGTCGACAGTCTTGCTTTTTTCTTCTTCGGATAGTTGGCAGAGATTTGCCCTTTTCAACTTAACTGAAACACAATAGCATCATCCTGTACTGATTGTACGTACCAGTAACCACATAAAGATTGTTTAGTATGACTAATCGATTTACTAATACTGTCTTACTCTATTTTACCAGACAGTTTAGTAAAACAATATTGATTACGTAATCTTTATTTTAAAAATTTATATGAATAAGATGGATTTTTCAATCTTTTTATTTATTTTTTACAGAATTTACAATTACTCGTTTTTAGATGAAACAACTTTTGTAGAATGTTGTTCTTCATGACAAATACATAGCGTTTTTACTTACAACTTAAATAAATAAAATTATTAACGATAGTTTCCTGTAAAAAAACAACTTGCGTTATAAAACGTCGGTGAAAATCTAAATTTGACGTAAATATTGTCTTTGTCTTTCACCATTGTACGTTTCTCTTTTCCATATTCAATGATTGTGATCATTTTTCAAAGCGACGACATTATGTGCTACAGTATGCAGCACTGCTTTACATCCGTGGTTGTGATGGGTTGAACATCGCCACCGTTTCTTCTTAGACTCGTATCTCTTGTCTCGTATCTCGCAGTATCGGTAACCGTTGTATAATATCAATGGATTGCCTTTGATAGTTGTGCCGTATGAAAACTGCGAGTTTTCTAAAATTTCTAGAAACAAAAGAAAACAGTTATTTTGGCATGAAATGAAGATGATGGCATGGAACACGGCAGTGGTAACAACACCAGTAGGTATATGCAGCAGCTGTCCTCAAATTTTATTGAAACTCTGTATTACACTAGGCCAGCTTTAGAGCAAAGTGTTTTGACCGATGTGCGGTAGACTGCCTAAAGGTTCGGTCAAGCTGGTACGGACAGATTGCGGACTGAGTTTTCTAGATTGGCTATCAAAGCACTTATTTATTTATGTAGTAATTATTGACTTTTAACCTACCACCCTAAGGTAAGTTGAGTCGATGTATCTGAGCTAAGTCGTGGGAAAGAGAAACACTATACAAAGTTCAGGCCTACGTTCAATGCTCGTTATAAATATATCTGTGAAACTGCTATAATACTACATTTTCGGCCTTTAAAACGTTTTATAAGGTTTTGGGTTATGATGATTATGTTGTCCAAAATGAGCAAACAACAGTAGGAGCACTCGCCATGCAGCCTCCATCTCTATTGTTACATCGCCACCGTTTTCGTCGGAGATGACCCCGAGCTTGTTCCGTATAGAATCGATAGCGACAAACCCGTAACACTTTGTTACTCTTCATAGATTGCACAAAACTGTATGGCGGCAGTAATTCTGAAAAACAAAAAACCTACTTCAACGTTCCAACAATGTTCGTTACATTAGTAACAAACGAGTCGTTGGAATGTTGTTAAATAATGTTTCCGAATATTATGTATTTACAAGAGAAAAAATTAGGATGCGATAAAAAGATCAATAAATCACAAATAATTTATACATAAATCAGACACAAACGACTACAACATTAAAGTCAAAATTAGGTGCACATAATTAATACACAGAACCTTATACCTATATATTTTATGAATCTGATGCTTTTAATAATAATTTTCGATAAAATTGCATCCTAGTTACACCGAAAATACTCGATAATACACTCTATTTCTATACCAGACTTAAACAATAAGAGATCAATTAAAAAGTTCAGGTACAACACCAAAGGATGAGGTAGACAAATATTCTGACTAGAAAGTGGACTAGAATATAATGTTGTTAATTAGGTACATGTTTATAGGAAGTTAGTATAATGGTATGGAATATACGATTTATTAAGAAAATCGTTTATACTACAACTAGCGACCCGCCCCGGCTTCGCACAGGTGCAATATATACATATAAACCTTCATCTTGAATCACTCTATCGATTAAAAAAAACCGCATCAAAATCCGTTGCGTAGTTTCAATGATTTAAGCATACAAAGGGACATAGGGACAGAGAAAGCGACTTTGTTTTATACTATGTAGTGATAATAAATGTTCTTTAACATGAGGATTACAAGTATTCCTAATGATTATTAAATTAAGCAAAACTACTAATAACACACGCACCTACATATAAATTGGGTGCAGTTGCTAAATATAAACTAGCCACAGTGGCTTTTAATGACAATACATTACTAATAAAGGTAAGACAATGAATTTTGGTGGGTGATGTGACGACATAACCTGACCGTACTATTTGTTATTGAACAAACAATTATCTACTTCTACACAAACACAACACACTCACTACACATAGACCTAATATAAATGAAAGCCACGAGTCATTAACACACACCAAAATGAAAGACATATTATGACGCCTAGTAACATAATACAAACTTAAGTCTATTAAATATCTGTAGTTTTCTGTAATTTTGTTGTACAATTCTTGACAGTTTTGTGTATCGCTCTGGTGACACTTTCAGTTATTGTTCACCACTTGCGGATAACAATTAATTGAAAATTAAACCCCAAGTTTACAAATTATCTGTTTTTTTGGATTGGCATTTGCGTTACTCTGTAATTTAATGTTATCTGATGAGCCAAAGTTCTGTAGAGTTTTTAGCATTGTGCTTTCACTGTGTTATTCCGATTAGCTTAGCCCCTCCCCTTACTCCTTCTTGCTTATAAATGTCGGTAAGGTCAAGAGACATTTAACTTTTTTAATTTTAATGGTTGTGTTCTCCAAGCATGGTCAGCACAGTTTCGTCGACGGTGATGGCAGTAGCCTTGCAGCGTATATGCTGGCTGCTGCACCGCCATCTTTGTTTCCGCGCGTCACTGCGAGACTTCTGCAAACAGTAGCGGTACTTGCCAACCTGCAGTATCGGATTCCCCACATTTGACTTCACGATACTCCAAGTATTACCTGAAACAATAAAAAGTTTTAGCACCGTTCTGGTTCTTTAATATCAAGAAAGAAACTCTTATTAATATTAAGTCTGTCACAGTAAGTTCTAATATAAAACATGCATCGTTATAATATTTAAAAAATGGTGAAAATAGAAACAACGTAAGACACAAATATTTTTATTGATTGATAGAACCTGTTGTTATAAGTTATAGCTAGTATTAGTACGTAATGATCATATAATTTCAACCGATTTCTATTGTTTTAAATACTTGAATCGCGCAATATCCCCGAAATTATTGAGACGATTTTGCTGCTGCTTCTTCAACGATCATGGTTATGTTCTCCAGATTGATGAACCACTTCGTTCCCCTAGTAATGGCTACAGCTTTGCAGTTTAATCTTTGCTTGCTACACCTCCAGCTTTTCTTAATTTCATCACTGCGCATTTTCAACATGCTGTAACGGTAGCCATCTATCACCAACATTTGGTTTCCAACGTTAGACATTTCGTATTTTACAAACTGCGGTAGTCTTGAAACTAAAAACATAACAAAACAGAGTGTTAGGTCAGAGGGATAGGTCCCTATCGACACGAAACCTACGAATCTTTGAATTCAGTCAAAACAATACATATATTAAACACCAAATATTTTATTCGTTGACTAGATATTAAGATGACTAGTATCTATGACGAACAAACATTATCCTCATTAATCAAGTGACCAGAATGTGTATAAGTACATAATTATACTTCAATTATTACTAGGGATCAGAGTAGGTAGAGCAATTTTTTGTACTTGCGATACGTTGTGAATGGACACTCCCGGAATCCTGGGATTTGAAATATATAATATTAAATAAGTTAGAAATTACTTTGTAAAAAGCTATTCACAACTCAAGGAATTATGAACGATCACATATTCTTCCAACCCTCCGACGGGTAAGTATAAGACGTCGAAACGTTTCAGGTGAATGAAATTAAAAACTTTATTTTATAATTTTCTGTGACAATTTTGTACAGACAAGTATCAAAAGCTGTTACAAACTTATTCTAACGTCCTACAAGATCATGTTACCTTACAAATGTCCATATTAACATCAACGTTTGCGGCCACTGAACCAATATAGCTCTACTTAATCCGTTCCCTGATTATTACGCAACAGCGAAATACATCAATTATTATCTAAGTGGAATTCCTATAGACTAACATTTTCTCTTATAATATTAATAAACATCAATAATTCATCTGATAATATAATAATAACCTTATGTCCACACTAAGACTATATCCGCTGAAGTGCTCGCGCGTCATTTTATTTATATATTATATCATTTCTAAAGCTAGGTATAATCTGAGGTGTGGATGACGCAGTCCTGGGTAAGGCCATGTTTTTAATGTTCATACCAAAAATAAATAAATATATTACATTCTCATCCGACTATATTATACCTCAGCATTATGCTCAGCTCATGTATAAATTATATCAAGAATAATAAGGAATGTGTTCACACCAATAAATATCTAATAATCAGAATTTAAACATCAATGACTAGATATTGTAACACTACTTAACACGAATTAAGTACAACGATTCATTTAATATAATGCGTGTACATAGTAAATGATACTGTTGCGTTCCTCAATGGTTGTGCGTTCCCCCTTGTTTCACAACTTGATCGTCGACCGTCATGGCAGTGGCTTTGCAACGCAAATGTTGGCAAGAGCACCGCCAACGTTGTTTGGACGCATCGCTACGTTTCTTCTGTAAGTTGAACCGGTATCCGTCGATCACCAACATCGGGTTCCCCACGTTGGAATGCGCATATTGGCACATCGGATATTCTGTAACTAAAAGTTAAATTTAGTGCCTGGGAGTTATCCTGGACAGTAAGTTAAACTGGAGTAGCCACCTAGACAACAAAATAAACAGGGCCTGCATCACCTTTTGGCAATGCAGAAGGATGATAGGTAAGAAGTGGGGCCTATCCCCTAAAATTATACTTTGGTTATACTGCACGGTGATCCGACCCATGATTGCCTACGGGGCAGTGGTCTGGTGGCCCCGCACCAGACTAGCCACAGCCTCCATCAAACTGCAACGCATGCAAAGGCTTGCCTGCATGGCGACCACGGGTTGCATGAGGACTACTCCGACCGCAGCCCTCGAAGCCATGCTAGGACTCCCACCGCTCCATCTGTTCATACAGCAGGAAGCGACGATGTCGGCAGTACGCCTTAAGACACTTCAACTCTGGGGTAAGAAGGTAACACAGCACACCGCGGTACTGGAGGAATTCTACAATGAGTTCCCCCTGGCAAAAGCTATAAACGACCGGATACCCAAACAGTTTGTATTCGATAAAAAATACAGAATCCAACTCCATGAAGACCACCGCTGCGAGGGTTTAAGCCCGGCAGAACTTCGGATCTTCACGGATGGATCTAAAACAGGTACTGGCACTGGTGCTGGAGTATTCTCGGAGGATCTCAACATCCATATAGCCGTACCACTGGGGGCCCACAACACAGTATTTCAGGCAGAATGCATGGGCATTTCCCTGGCGGCTTCAGCCATCTCAGCCAGGGGGGTTGTGGACCACTCTATTCGCATACTCTCGGACAGCATGGCTGTACTGTCAGCACTAAACAACCATATAGTCAATTCTGGGCTAATACACGAGTGTCACCAACGCCTGAACCAGGTTGGTAATCTCAATAATATAACCATACAATGGATCAAAGGACACAGCGAGTCCCGAGGCAATGATGCAGCGGACGAACTCGCTAGAAGGGGATCGAGCATGGCAGCAGTGGGACCTGAACCCATCGTGCCACTCCCTTTCGGATATCTACGCACACTGGTAAGGAAACGAACCAGCGAACAACACCACAAGCTATGGCTGGACCATGGCGAGTGCAGGCAGGCCAAGGAAGCACTTCCTACTATCGATGGCCGCCTCACCAAACGGGCGCTTCGGCTAACCAAATTACAGTTACGCACACTAACAGCCGCCATCACTGGACACGGCTCTTTTAATAAACACCTCTTTGTCATAGGTGTCACAGACAGCCCCCTATGCCGAGCCTGCATGGAGGTAGACGAAACAGCAGCCCACGTGCTTCTTCATTGCCCAGCGGTTGCAACATACAGGGCAAAGTACTTCGGTAACCCAGGTACTCTCCGCGAGATTATCTGCAGCACCAAGGCGCTGCTGGCTTTTCTCGGGGAGTTGGGGTGGATCGAATAAATCTCCCACCCGCACGCAAAATACGCGCTTCGACGTGGAGTTGCGGACACCAGCCCGTCATACAATACAATCATACATTAGTGCCTGTCGGGAAAGGGCATTTTATGAAGTTGATGTTATTGTGATTTTGAGTTACAAATCTTTTACTGAAAAATTTATATAATAATATGAAAATAATGCAAACGGGATATTAAAAGGCATGTTCAACAAGTAATTTAGGTTTAAAACAGTTTTGTCTTAAGTAGAAGAATAATTTATTCATTGACTAGGTATTGTTCTCAATCAAAACATATATTTATTTAGAATAAAGTCATGTTCATAATAAGAAGTGACTAGAATATTTCATTAATAATAAAGGTACATTAAAACAAATTGTACTTTGGTAAAAGATATTTCAGTTTTAGTAGACATTCTCTGAATAATTTATACATTACAGTTTTCATACACACACTCAACTTGGGAGAAGTTGAACACACACACAACTTACAAGCGTTAAAATAAAAAGGTATCTTTTGTTCTTCTGTCACATTATGTTTTACTAGGGTTTTAATTTTACCCTGGCTGCAAAAAAGCTATATGAACTTTTCCAGTGATACCTATTTAAATCTAATGACTCATAATATCTTATTTAAGATATTTTATTAACCTATAACCTTCCAATTACATTCTTATGTTTTATTTGGTTCAAAATTCATCTTAAAATTACGTAAATTCATATTTTTTCAGTTTTCAGTGACTAGATTCAATGTTCCTTTTATCGTACAGGCGCTAGGCGTCCTTCATTAATTAACATGTAAAGCAAGAAAGAGACAGTCGGAACGTTCTAAAACAGTTCAATTTTATCACATTAAAAACAGAGTTCTTCCTCAATTACCTAATATTTTTCTGGAAATACTTTTCTTTTACAAAATTAACTAAATTATTTCCTGCAATATTTTTATCCGTTGCCCAATCATTAAAAGTATCCATATAGTAAGATGTGTTTGATTAATCTGCCTTAATTGTGCGGAAAGCCCTTCTTTTAAATTGTCAAATAAAGTCGCTGTCTTTCTCTGCGTATTAAAAAAGATTTTTCCTCAAGAACACCTATAAAGTGTTCACGGATACTTATTACTTTTTTCATGATTATGCACCGGACCAAGTATGACCACGGTGTCATTAACAGTGGTGGCAGTAGCCTTGCAGCGCGAGTGTTGACTATTGCACCTCCACTGCTTCCTGACTGCATCACTGCACTTCTTCTGCAGACAGAACCGATACCATCTATCACCAGTATTGGGTTCCCGCATTTAGACCACACGTATCGGCACCGCCTGCCGTCTGAAAAATAAATATAGTTAGTAGCTTGAATAAAATATTGTCAAATTAAAAACCAAAGCGTAGTTAGTGAATACTAACTAACGCTTTTGTTTTCATGTTTAAAAAATATGGTGTAATTTAGCGTATTAAATGAAAAATAAGAATATGTCATGATTTGTTAAAATACAATAATTACAATGTTTTGTCAATTTTATTCATGAAATTAGATTTACAGAGAAATTTAAGTAGGTGGTGTATATGTTTTGGTAAGCATATTGAGGAAGAAAATGTATTGTTAAATAGTTACAAAGATAGACATAATTTATATTGGATAAATACCTATTATTGTTAAATATTGATACTATTTATTTTATTAGCTTATGGTTAATGATAAGTCAATAAATATTAATAACTATTTCGATACAATGTTGCAAAAATACTAATATCGCCAAGTAATAAATAACTACTTTCGTTCTCATTTCATTTCATAAATATTTAAAAAATCATGTTCCTATTTTTGTATAATATTGTGTTATGTAAGGTGGGCTTGCGTATGGTGTGTGTGAGTGTTTGTCCGTGAGGTGTGTATGAGGGTGTTTATGTCAAATCATGGCTGTTTTAAAATACTTTTCAGCACTTTCTCTCATCTAATTTGAGTTATATTATAATTATAACTCAGCATATTTATTAAATTATCATTACTTTATTGGTACCTAATCTAAGAACAAATCGTTCTACCAGTCTAGATACTCAAATAAGTTACAATTGCGAATGCATAGGGATTAAACACTAGAACAATCATTAAACACGATTTTTTAACAAAATTATTTAGTTGTAGCTGTAAGTGGGATAAGTATTGCAAATGGATTTAAAAAACAGTCGCTTCTCGAGCTTCAATTTCATCGTATTAATTTTAGAAGTCCCTTTATAAGTAAACATTCGGTTTCAAATAAGGGTTCACTTTGAACAAAACCTCGGTTGTCTTTTACTGCCGGAACTATCCAAATGCTTATTAACCCTGCGTTTGGTCGGGTATTGTTCATGATCGTGCCATTGACGTACATCCACCAAGTTCTTTCCAATAGTAACTGCAGTAGCCTTACAACCAAGACTATGACGACCACACCTCCAGCGAGTCCGGAAAGCGTTACTCTCTTTTTTGACGAGGGTGTATCGGTACCCATCAATGACTAACATTTGATTCCCCATACAAGACTCCTCGAAGGAAAAGTTGTGTGTTACAACTGAAACATAACACAAATACCAAGGTTAATCATTCGTTAGTTTTTTATATGAATATATGGACTCCTATATAGTATTTCATGCGTGTTTTGTGTAATATAACTTGCGAAATGTGGGTGTACAGACCACATCTGTGAAGACCCACACCTCAGCCTGCCCCTTAGGAGAAGTAAAGCACTTCTTATACAACCATGCAAGCAAGCCAATTGAAATAGATAATTAATTATGAAATAAAGGAATAGAATTGTTTTAAAATGAAAAATAGAACATGTATAAATTAATTCACTAAAGTACAATGTTAGTTTTATGAAATATTTATTTAAAAGGGATTTCACAATAAAAGTAGAAAAGTCCAGGTACAGAGTTTTCCCCAAGATAAGTCATCAACTGAATGAACTACAATCAACACAAAAATAAAGATTATTTTTTTAAATTCATAATCCATTGCTTCAGAAATTATGTCTGAAAACATCTGCGGCTCGACTACGTTACTAACACAATGAATATGAAATTTCAGAACTAATGGCATTCGGATTGTTGCACCCGGTTCCTCAATTAATATTGTTAAGTTGATAACAAGTCAAACTGTAGAATTTTGGTGATTTTTTTGAATGCTAAAAGAGATTAAGTTGATACCTTCCAGTTGATTGTCAACTGAATAAACACTCAGAATTATTACTTCAAAACTTAGTTATGGTTATGAAAATCGTGTGAAGCTATGATCTGATTGTCAAGAGTCCGTAACTTGGCTTTACAGCGATACCGCATTCTATTAGAACATGTCCACCTCACGACCTGAGTTTTACTTCGGTTATCTTTCATTTTAGTATACGTGAATCCTTTGTGTAGAACCATTTGGTTACCCCTGTTTGATATCACAAATATAACTGAAAGGAAAATAAATGTTTTAAAACATTTACAGGTTAAACATATTTTGGCTCGAAGGGCTACATCGACTGAGGATGCCCCGAAACCAAGTCTGAGTTGCAAGTTGCATTTTAATTATCGCACGTACTGCATGTGCATGCTTTTGCGGAGAGGAGGGCTGTTCACGTAGATCTAGGTTTTGTGGAAAATTTTAATATTGTTTATTCTAAACCCACACTATCTCTCAGATGTCCGGTAGGGACAAGAGGTCCAGTTATGGCCAGCCTGTCTGCAGTAGCCACACAATCTGCCCCGTCGCCGACGTGGTGCGCTCTTTTCATTCGTTTCTTTCTTGATGACCTTTTCTGCTAATCAAAAATTAATACAATCTTAAAACACATTCACACATTATAGAATCATATTTTTTATCAGACGTGAATTTTTACCTTACTTTATTATTTTGTTTGTATATACCCTACCATCTCGTTAAAGGTTTCGTCAAGCGGGTTTGGACAGATCGCGGACACTAGACACTGATAAATACTTCAGTACATTATCTATCAGAGCTCAGTGTCGGAAGCCGTGCCCGAAATTTAATTTGCCCACACCGGTTTAACCGTACCTTTACTCACAAATCGTAAATTAAGGATGGATAAGACAAAATAAAACACTACACAAATTAAACAAAACGATAGACGAACTATATTTACAAAATGTATTAATTACTTCTCATTGCCACGCTGTTTTCAAAAGCACATTCTTAGGTGGCAATAAATTAGTCACTTTAGCGCTTGATTTTTTTTCAAATATGTTCAAATACATTGTTTTTGTAATTTTGAGTCAGTATCTAACAAGTTTAGTTTCAAAATGAAACATAATATTTCTTACTATTGCCTATGAAACGGCAGGGCATAGGATGATTATGGATATTTTTAATCGAAACGATAACGTCATCGATGACGTAGATAACAGCCTTGCATCCTCTGCAGAAATGAGTAGAACACACCCATCGCTTTTTGATGCACGACCCAGTCTTCTTGTAATAGAAGTTGTAGCAGTTGTGTGTTCAGTCTGATCTTAGTGTTTCCTTTTTTAGGTGTTACAAAGATTGCTAGAAAGTAAGAGAAAACAGGTTTTAATCATATTTTTTATTAATGTTTCCCTTATGTCGATTCCCTTTACGCCAATTTCCGCTGTGTAGAGTTGAGAGTTTGCTCACTTTTATTCCACGTCGAGCACATGTTTGTATCCTATTTGTTTTAACTAAGTACGCTCATTAAAAAGTTGTCTGTCTTGCAATAAACCTTTCAGTACTTGAACATCATAACTTTATTTCATTCACAAGTCAACAGTCACTAGAGCTCGTTCATATTTTGGTTAAACAAAAAAAGACTGGACTTAAACATATTTGATAAACAGAACACTATTCTAGAAAGTTTTATTTTTAAGAAAAAGGTACCATAAGTAGGTTTATTATATGTACACACAAGTAGTTATCTTAAACATCTTGCAAGTAAATGGAATGACATAGTTAGGTACCTATTCTCTGTTTCTTCCACAAAGTATCACGTAAAATAAATTTTAAGTAGTTTTTGCATGAGATCAATTAATATCAATAAAGCCTTTATTATAAACTGAACAAGCTTCGTGTCGTCTTTATATAGGTAGGTGATAACGAAAACTCTTTGAATCGTATAAACAGCTGTAAAATATATTTTTTTGTAAGTACCCTCTCTGCGGTGATACTCACGCGGAGGAAAGAGACGCGCATGCGTGACTTCGTCGAGGTCGTGAACAAGCCTAAGGCTCATGAGTATGAATATTATTACAAGCAACAATAACAGTATCGTCATTAACTAGCACTAGTTTCGCTCTACAACCCGTGTGTATTTTTGTACAAACCCATCGGCTCGTCCTACCTTCTTCCCTTTGCCTTCGTGAGTCATTTATCTTGTAAAATTTATATTCACCGACAGCTATGTTCAGGTTTCCTTTTTTCGATACAACGAATTGTGCTTTTGTGCCTGCAAATATAAATAAGTATAATAAACAAAGGGTGTTTTAACAGATTATTTTGTATCTCCTTTTTTACACATTTGGATTACTTGCCGAAAACAATTTTAAGAAATGGATAGAAACTTCAGATGGAACGTAAGGTTAGATCTAAAAAAACTTTCGTACTCAGGTGAAATTATTGTATTTTAGAATACCAAAAATACAAGATCTAAATAATTACAAATAAAATAAAAGTGGTTGACATATTATGTCGAATCTGTATTGACATGTGTGGGTGTGGTGAGAGTAGGTAATGGTTTGTGAGTGGGTTAGTGTAGGCGTGTGTTTGTATATGTGTGTAAGTGTACACATGTGTGTCAATGTGTGGATGTAGGAGTGTGTTTGGAGTTATTGTGGGGTTGGGTTAGTGAGTGTGTGGGATGAGTATTGGTTCGTTAGTGAGTGTGTGGCGTATGTATGTGTGTTAATTAGTGTCTGGGTTGAACTGTTGAGTGCTCTAATAAACCTTGTGGTTTATTGTCACCTGATACTAATTTTAAAAGAATTGAGCTTATATTTGAGACTGAACAGTTTTAGCTCAAAGATTCAATAAAAATGAGAATGTACATCATAGACTGAAATAATTGTATCATCGATAGTAGTCAGCCTAGCTCTGCAAAGTTTAGTCATGCGCTTAGAGCAGGCCCATCTCGTTTTAAAAGATTTCTCTTGTTCCTCTTTATTGCTGACCATTATGAAATTGTTGCCTCTGTACAGTATCATTTTATTTCCAGTTCGTGTATGTCCAAAAATCGCGTGTTCTGAAACTTACAACACACACACAGTGATTTAGTAAAAGTGCTTTATAATAAAAACAGCTTGAGAACCCGTTTTCAGGGCTATCATGATGAAGATGGAAAATAAAAAATATTCATTTGTTATTATAAAGAAAAGAAATAGAAATGACAAATTAAAACTTTATTTCTTTTCATGATTATGTTCGTTATAAATTGCAATTATTTTGTCATCCACTATGTGAATACATGCCCTACAATATTTATTCTGTGTACAACACCACCTCTTCTTATTCGTCTTGTATTGTCCAGGTTTCAAATAAAATGTGTTATCACCCACTTTTATATTTGTCTTTCCTTTCTTCATTCTTATCAGGGTGACTGAAATACAAAAATACATGAAAAAATACTTACACACGAACATAGAATCTCCTTTTTTAAAGTCGGTTAAAAATCAGTAAGATGGTACATAATATGATGTAGGTACTTATGTAATAAATTATAATGACACTTAGAACTATTTATCTATAAAATATTAATCTTAGAATAAATAAAGTTAGCATTGTTTTCTTTCTTTTTATAAATTGTAATTGAAGAAGAAAAATGTAAGTGAAAAAATAATATTTTTTAAGTCATGTTGATTTGCTTATTAACGTTCTGAAGACTGTTCCCGAAGTTAAGACCCAAATATAATTTTAAGTATGTTTGTATATGTATTACGGTTTTTATATCATAAGTTTTGTAAATAACTCTTCTTTTATTCTGTTTACTTAAAATTAATTCACTAACAAGAACGAAGACTTAATATCAATAGATCTTCTAATGGAATTACAGTATATGTTTTTACTTCTACTATTATAAAGAACAGGTTTCTTTTTTGAATGATTGTAAAAATTATTCATTTTCATGATGTTGTTCTATGTTGTGTAGATAACAGCTTTACATCCTCGTAAACAGTGGCTGGAGCAAACGCCCGTAAATCTTCAACCCCCTTGAAGATTTACGGGTGAACAGGTAATCACCGACTCGTAACATCGTTCTTCCAGTGATGCTCGATTCCGTGAATTCGCAAATATCTACAAAGAGAAATAAATTACTCAGTGTTTTACCGGTGACTATTGAAAATAGCTACGTAATGCAGTTAAGTTATATCTACGGAGGAATATTTTGTAAAGAAAGCCATTTTTCGAAAGTAAGAAAATACAAACCGCAGCCTGTCCGCAAGCCGTCCGTATCAGTTTGATCGAACCTTATTTAAACAATAAGCTCTACTGGACCTAAGATAATTGAAAAAAAATAAAAATTACAGTCATACATTGAGATTAATTTAATCAACAAATAAAGTTACACGATCACGAACATTTGGATAAAATTAAGTATATCTACAAACTACGATCTTTACTAACATATAGGTTTTTTCCCCACTTACACTTTGTAGTTTACCTAGAATGTGAGTCAATTGTAGCAAGAAAAATGTTTAGTGTGCTCACAGACGCTACGACGTGGCGACGCGCAACGTTACACGTAATAATAATTATTTTTGTAATTTTTAATCTTTCTGATACAATTTCTACACTCAAACGAGTATTTGGGCTTCACACACAATCATTTGCTCTCTCCCGTGGGTGCACAAACGCACAAACGCCAGCACATCAAGGTACCCGAAACTGTCCAATTTTCCCAATCAACCTTGAACCTAATTCTTTAGCGATAAAGTTGAAAATCTATTAAAGAAATTTAACAGATTGTAGTAGCTTGATGTGCTGACGTCTGTACACCCACGGAAGAGAGCAAATGATCTCAATCAATTTCTAATAATTTATTTATTATTAATATAGGTCACCAACACCAAGTGTATACAAAATATCTTTAAAATAAAAAACAAATAGTCTCGGGCTTATACAGTAGCCAATTACAGGTTATCCAACATTCTCAAATACAAGTGTTACTCAAAATAATAATAAAAAAATTGTACTCTAAATTAATTGGTAATAAACTAAGACTGGAAGATATGAACTTATTCTAAAATTAAAATTAAATTACAAAAACAATAAAATTGCAATTTTACTTAGTTTGAGACAAAAGGCATAAAATATAAATTGAAACAAAAATAAAAATAAATATTTATAAAGAATATTGAATTACATTTACAAACTACAAATAGATCTTATATAATAATAAAATATGTAAGTACAAGTATATAAAAATGGAAAGAGAATTATGAAGGGCGTCAAAAAATTCGTCCATATCGTTGTCAATAGGAAAAGTACCCAGAAGGCTGGTAGCATTGCCACGTTGGATGACAATGCTGATTCGTTGCTGATTGTTGCCGATTCAATAAAAGAAAGAAGAAATAACAAAATAAAAAAAATGTCATAAGCAATTCACAAAAAGAAGTGAAAAACAAAAACATTTTCATGTAAAATGTTACCAAGACGAGACCATATGGCTCGCACTGTCAAAACGTTATCAGATCTCATGTAGAGTCAAGCTTCTAACTCTACACGCACTAACTGCACACACTCTTACCCCATGATCAAAATATGTGGCTTGGCCGTTTCGCTACCGTCACATGGGCCTAAGGTGAAAAATTGATTCACAGTTCATTACTTTTCTGTTATACAATAGATCTTGTAGTGGCAACATTTTACATGAAAATGTTTTTGGTGGGATACCTTTACTGCCAACATTGCAGCCTTCTCGAAGTCAAATATAATGATTTTGGGATTAAACTGAGGAATTTGACTATTGATAAGGCGAAACAAAATGTCGTAAGTTACTCTTGTTTTGATGGCCAAGAACGCATAAATCACACAGGTATGACATTAGTATGAGTTTTACTACTTCCTAAATCTACATGTAGGGTGTGCAGCTGCTGAAAAGGTTTTTAACAAATTTTAAAAGTACCATCACATAGAATTGTTAAATTAGAATTTGCTAAAATTGTTTTACAATAGTTACTGCCGAATACTAAAATTCTATTGCTTGTATGGTAATCAGCTAATAAAAAATTTGCAAATCTTTCGGCCACAGTAACTTCCTTACTTACTTGACTTCTTTCGTCTTCGATAAAACTTGTTTTTAACATTTTTAAATTTAGGTATTTTTGTTATCCCTTTATCTTTTAGTGTTGAAACAGTCTGTCGGAACGCATCTGGTATAGAAATAGTAGAGTCACTTTTCACTTTTTCAATGCACTTGTTAAAGTTCACCTCCAATTCATTTGACACAAAATCAGGCTCACAGTTGTGCTTGTCATCTCGTAGGATGCAGTTATTGCTAGCAATAATTAGTCTTGCTTTGCATATAGTTCTCTTCGAACACCTCCAAATACAGGAACCATCTTTATTTTGTCGGTCTTTGTTATATTTATATCCTGCACGAAGTAGCCCCGAGTTTCCTCGCTGGGATGTAATTATTTCATATAAAGTTTTATTACTAGACAGATCTGCTTGTGATCCACTTCCTGAAAAGTTTTTTACAGTTGTAATAATAATAAATGGCCAATTTACTTAGGGCACTCTGCCTAGCATTTAAAATTCATGTACATTAATGAAATTTGATTTATTTTGAATTTAGTATGCTCTAGAATTAACTGTAAAAGTTACATAATCCACTAACTTCAGATTTCTTAGAAATTAACAGAAACATATTGTCTCGGTCATGAACATTGTTGACAATGTCCAAAACGTAAGTACAATCAGGTCTGCATTAATAAGCACTAGATAATCGTTCGGAAATGGAATCAGTTCGTGTAGAATAGCAATGATCTTACATTAAATAATTAATTACATTCATATTAAACTCGTTGACCTGGCTCTACCTTAAGAAAATCATTTGCCGATAAAACGGTAATTACAACATCTAAAAACGTACAACAAAGTGATTGTAGTTCATCAATCTTTATCTTTTGATAAATAATACTGTGTATCCGGGGGTCGACTTGGAGAGGGATTTCGAATAACACCACTGAATTACTTCACTACCCGTATATTAATTGATTAGTAACACGTAACTCCGGTGGGTGCGCTGCTCACAAAAATAGAATAATCCACCGGACCCAACTAAATGCATGTAACAAAACCATAGCGACTTTTAATTTTACCTGTGCTGCCATCTATTGAGCGATGCGGTACTAGTTATCGAATATTATCTCGCTATGATTTCGCTTCTTGCTCAAACATACCGCCCACCAAGGACATACTGCCCAATGTCCTTCAACACCGCCCACCGTGCCAAAGTAATTTAAATTGGTTGAACATAGGCTGTGCCAATGTCATTGGTGAGGAGCTTAACAAATTTAACAACAAAAACATTACATCTAAGCCTTAACTATACTAGCAATTAACAAAAAAAATATAACCTAAAAATTAAGATGTATTGTTTAAGAATAAAGTTACAAGTTCAATCGGTTACAGGGAGCACACATAATTTGGACGTCGGTCTTTTTATAGTAGACGACTGTGTACGCAACGTAACAACCCGGGTAACACCATCCGATCCCGGATGTTTCGCTGTAATCCTACCCAGTAACCACTTGCCAGGGGGCAAATTATCTTCCTTCACTAAGACTACTTCACCAATGGATGGTTCCGGGGTTTTGTAAGCCCACTTATGCCTCTGTAAGAATTGGTGAAGGTAGTCGTGCGACCATCGGCGCCAGAAATCCTGCATCATTCTCTGGTGGAGTTGCCATCGTTGCAAACTACTTGTATTACATCCTTCATAATTTGAGTCTGGAGGTACAACGAGTGGTTCCCCCACCAGAAAATGACCTGGAGTTAAAATTATTAACTTGTCTTGATCCTCGACATAGGATAACGGTCTCGAATTGAGGCATGCTTCTATTTGTGCCAATACCGTCGCCATTTCCTCATAGGTCAGCGTAGAGTCTCCCACCACCCTCTTAAGGTGATACTTTGTGGACCTCATCCCTGCCTCCCAAAGGCCCCCAAAGTTTGGCGAGTGAGGAGGGATAAAGTGCCACTCAGTACCATTGGTGGCAAGCTCCTCCGCTAATTCTAAATTTAAATTGGATTTTTCTTCCGTAAATAAATGCCGTAATTCTCGTGCTGCTCCCACAAAATTTGTGCCATTGTCGCTGTGCAACTCAGCACATCGACCACGCCTTGCCACAAATCTCTTGAACGCAGCCAGAAAACCCCTTGTACTCAGTTCACCGACCGCTTCTAAATGCACTGCTCTCGTAGACATGCATATAAACAATGCTATGTAGCCCTTGTAAGATTTGTTTCCTCGACCTTTTGAAACCCTTATATTAATGGGGCCCGCGTAATCTACTCCACTACACAGAAATGGCTTGTTTGATGTAACCCGTGCCGAAGGTAGTTGTCCCATTAATTGTGTTCTAACCTTAGATGCATGTCTCAGGCATTTAACACATTCCCTTACATGTTTTTTAACTGAAAGCTTAACTCCTATAATCCAATATTTGGACCGCAAATAGGTTATCCTTATCACGAATTGCGGACCACCATGCATGGTTTTCTGATGTGCATCGGCAATTAGGAGACTTGTGAGAAAGGACTCTTTCGGTATCAAAATGGGGTGAACTCTATCATAATTTAATTTTGACATCTCAAGCCGCCCTCCAACTCTTATGATTCCCTTTGAATCCAAAAATATATTTAATGATTTAAGACTCCCTTTTCCCTGATATTCCTGATTATTCCTCAATTCTTCCAATTCATTGGCGAACCCTTCTTCTTGACATTTTTTCACACATATCTCTGTTGCGTCTTCCAGTTCTTGCTTACTCAAATGTTTCGGCCTGATTCCTTGCCTTTGTAGTCTTAAAAACCGGCGACAATAAGTTATAACGCGGATCATTCTTGGCAGTGCCGAAAATCTATTCCAAAAGGTTACATCCAACGTAGATGTGTGTACCTTAATTTCTTCTAAACGTGTTACTAGATGTTTGGGCCTTTTGTATTCGACATCAGGATTCTTTAGGAAGCTCGGCCCTTCCCAAAATATAAAAGTATCTACAAGTTCTGAAGGAGAAACACCTCGCGACGCACAATCTGCTGGATTTTGCTTAGTTGGCACATGTGCCCAGTGATAGGTATCCAATGTGGTTAAAATATCAGAAACCCGATTGGCTACAAAGGTTTTCCAGCGGCATGGATGACAATTTAACCATGCCAATACTACTTCACTGTCAGTCCATGCGTGCCAATCCGCCTTTGGTATACCCATAACTTCACCTACTTCCGCTATTAATTTAGTAACTAGAACTGCTCCACAGAGTTCCAGTCTTGGGATAGATACTTGTTTAATAGGTGCTACTTTTGTTTTGGATGTTATTAGCGACGTATGAACATTTCCCAAATTATCCACCACCCTAAGGTAAACGACTGCTGCATACGCTGACTTTGATGCGTCTGAAAACCCGTGTAACTCTGACTTCGTGTTACTAGGACCAGTGTGTAACCATCGAGGAATTTTAATCTGAACCAGAGAAGCCAAGCTGTGATGGTAAGTACTCCATTCTTGTACTAAGTTGCTTGGAATTTCTTGATCCCAATCTAAGCCTGCTAACCACAATTTCTGTATATAAATTTTAGCTAATATTATGCTAGGCGCTAACCATCCCAGAGGGTCAAACAAACGCGATATTTCCGAAATAATTTTTCTTTTTGTTACAGGTTCAGTAATCGTCGGGAGTTCCAGAGAGTATTGGAAGAAGTCTTCGCTTGAATTCCATGTAACTCCCAATATTTTTGTTATATCATCAATTTTTATTCTTAACTCTTCATCTGTAGATCCTGTCTCATCTCTTATAATATTCAATAATTTTTTACTATTGCTCATCCACTTTTGCAACTTAAATCCGCCTTTACACAAAGTATCATTCATTTCTGTGAAGATTTTGATGCCCTTTTCTATGTTTTCAGCTCCAGTCATCAAATCGTCCATGTAAAAGTCATTTAAAATTATTTTCTTTATTACAGGACTATTTTCACACTCGTCATATGCCACTTGGTGAAGAGCACGAACTGCCAAATATGGTGCTGATGCAGTACCGAATGTCACCGTCTTCAGTTCGTACTCTTCTATTTCCTTTTCAGGACTATCCCTCCAAAGTATGCGTTGGAATATCGTGTCTTTGCGGTCGACCAAAACTTGTCGATACATTTTAATGATATCGGCAACTAAACATATCTGGTAAGATCTCCAACGCATTATAATATGCCGAAGTTCTGCCTGCAAGGTGGGTCCAATCAACAAATTGTCGTTAAGTGACATTCCATTTGAACCCTTACAGGAGGCATCGAATACGACTCGCACCTTTGTAGTGTCCTTATCCGCGCGGACGACAGCGTGGTGTGGTAAGTATACGGCTTCTTTAATTTTTGTTTTATCTTGTGATACCTTTTCCATATGTTGTAATTCTAAATATTCATGTATAACCTTTTTGTAATCTTGTTTTAATTGATTATTCCTTCCTAATTTTAATTCTAAGCTTTTAAATCTCTTTTCAGCTATACTTTTTGACTCGCCAAACTTGCCAACCAGCTTTGCATCCCGCAATGGCAATCTTACGATATATCTGCCATCTTTATTCCGCAATGTAGAAGTCGTGAACAATTGTTCACATTTGACTTCATCCTCCGTGAGCATCCTTTTTGCAGATGGTTCCGCCTCTAACTCCCAAAATTTTCTTAGCATATCATCATCTTGGACACTGGAATGCATCACGGTAATATGTGAGTGGATATTAGGACCATTGTCCACTGCGACTGCCCCCGACAATATCCAGCCTAAAGCGGTGTCCTGCGCTAAGAGCGTCCCGCTTGAGTTCTTCTTTACCCCGTCCCGAATAACCTGGCTATATATATCAGCACCCAATAAAATATCAATTTTATTAGGCCTGAAATATTCCGGATCTGCCAACTCGGTATCGATTAAGTCTACCCATTCTACCCTGGATACCTTGGTAGACGGGAGAAAAGCCGTGACCGATTTCAGAACGTAGGCGTTTACTTGCAGTTTGAACGTTGGATCCATTCTTGAGCCAATCGTGACAACTACTTTGGCAGTCGACGTAGTACCTTTATTTCCACCCACACCCACCACTGTATTTTTTGAAGGTATTTTCTTCAAACCCAAATACTGGACCATGGATTCCGTTACAAAGGATCCCTGTGATCCCTGATCCAGCAACGCCCTAACCACCCGGTAAGTCCCATTTTTTAACTCAGCCTTTAATAAGGCTGTGCTTAACAACACCGCTTGTTTGTCGTTTCCTGTCGAAAAACATGAGACCAGTGGTTTATCCTCCGCTTGCGCGGCAACATCTTTTTCCTCATTAGCCATCGATGAGGTTCCCTCGCGAGCAGCCGAACTACCCTCACCAATAACCGACGCAGACTCCCCCGTGGGATGTAACAAAGAATGGTGGCGGCGTACCTGTGAGTATTTTTGGAGAACCTAGCAGAGTGGTTACTATTTAGGCAAATAAAGCATAAGTTCTTTTCTTTTACAATATTTCGACGACTATCAATAGATTCTTTAGAAAACTTTGAGCAAGATGAAATTCGATGACCAGCTGAACAATATGCACAAGTAACACTTTTTGTATCTTTTAATGCATGAAATGACTGTGTGCTTTTAGGGTTTTTATCTATTTTGCTATCCAGATTTTCCAAACCGCGGAAGCGACTTGTTAAAAATTCACTAAACTGTTTAAACGTAGACAAATCATCTGTGGTATCGGAAGCTGCATGCAATTCCCAGGCTTTTCTTGTATCTTTATCTAATTTTGTACTAACTATATGAATTATCAAGATATCCCAGGACGTCACATCAATACCTAAATTTTGTAATGACCCCAAACAGTCAGATGTAGTACTGATTAACCTTTTAATATCCGTAGCCGATTCTACCGTTAAAACCCTTTGAGCGAATAGACGTTTTTAAATACCATTTGCCAAAAATCTTTTATTATTGTACATGGACTCTAAATTTTTCCCAACTTGAACTATAATTTTCAGATGTCACTTTTACATTTTTTAATAACAGTTCCGCTTCCCCGGTTAAATACCCTTTTAGATAATACAATTTTTGTGCATCATCTAGGCTACTATTTTTGTGTATTAACCCACTGAACAAATCTCTAAAGGTTACCCACTCGTGATATTTACCAGAAAACATTGGTATTTTTACTTCTGGTAACCGAAAGTTATGGAATTCTTTGTTACCGCTAAGTCTAAGGCTACTGTTATTCTCACCACTAGATACAAATTTATCTTTCTTGAGTAACTCTTTGAAAGTACTTTTTAACTGAATATATAATTCTTCAACCTCGTCATAAAAACAATCTTTATGGTAATTGGAGCTATGAAATTCGGATTTTTTTAACTTCACTGATTATTTTAACATGCGTATCATAGAAAAGTTGCCATTGTTGTTCTAAACCTTCTAAACGTGTTTCAATATACGATGCCGTAAGCCTATCTTTTGGGCATTTTTTAAAGTTAATCAAAGACTTTTCCATTTTTACTTTTACATCTTCTTGGATACCGATCAATGAATCCATTTTGGAAACACGACTTATACGCAAACACACAATTAAAAATAACACAAATAATAAAATTTCTAACTACAGCACAATAAACACAACCAATTTAGAACAAAACAGAGTATAACTATCAAAAAAATTTAAATTCCAGCGAAATTTTTACAAGTCTTTTAATGTTTAATTTCTATGTTAAATCGGGCATAGGTTCCCCGTAAGACACCACTTTTTCTTGAAAATATTACAAGTCTTTTAAGTTTAATTTCTTTGTCAAATCGGGCATAGGTTCCCCGTCTGACACAACTTTTTCTTGAAAATTTTACAAGTCCGAAATCACACACAATCAACTAAGTTAATTTTCTAATGAAAATAAAGTTCAAATTCTAATGCACTTTACTATTAGATTCTTCCTGCTTTAATAAGGTTGAAAGTACTCACGATTTTTTCACCAGATACACTCACTGACACTGATGACGTCACGTCGCGATGTACTGCACCACACAAGTGGCGCCCTCTGCTTGCTTGACCACGAACTGTTGAATCTCTTCCTTCCTTGCGCCGTCCCGTTCCTCCAGCTGTAGCTGCCAGTAGCGCTGCACCACGCTCCACTGACTGCTCCCGGCTGCTCCCAGCACCAGCTGCTACACTGCACTGATGCCTCCCAATCCCGGACACCGCACTTGGTGCCCGCCGAAGGAGGGTTTGCTCTGGACAGCGATCCACTGCCCAGTAATTGACGCACGCAGGGTGGGAATTACCACCGCCGGAACCACCACAAACACTCACGGCCGTATCCGACTCGACAAGGACCATGTATATCCGGGGGTCGACTTGGAGAGGGATTTCGAATAACACCACTGAATTACTTCACTACCCGTATATTAATTGATTAGTAACACGTAACTCCGGTGGGTGCGCTGCTCACAAAAATAGAATAATCCACCGGACACAACTAAATGCATGTAACGAAACCATAGCGACTTTTAATTTTACCTGTGCTGCCATCTATTGAGCGATGCGGTACTAGTTATCGAATATTATCTCGCTATGATTTCGCTTCTTGCTCAAACAAATACTCATAGTTGCGTGTTCTACGTTTTAAGTAGTATTCAGCAGTATGGTACCATGAATACGCTCGCATGATTATGTTTGTCTCTAACTGTCACTAAGTGGTCACATAGACATGTTGCTATGCACTTCTTGCTGTTGTGAGTCGAGCATTTCTATAAGTCTTTGTCTCCATTGGAGCGCTTCCTGAAGAATGTGTAGCCCCTGTAGGTCAAGTTTCGTTTGAACATTTATAGGTTAAAAACAAACTCCGATCACTAACACCCAAGTTATCAATGATTATGTTGACCACTACGTAACACAATTTCTTGGTCTATCGTATGGATCCTCGCCTTGCAACCCTTGTTGCAGTGGGTAGAACATCGCCATAAGCGTTTTCTTGACCCTAGAGAGTTCCTTTTCAAACAATAACTGTATCGCCCGACCCACAGGATGTAGCTCCCGCGTTTTGACTTCGTGAAGAAATGATCTGAAACATCTAATTGAGTGAGTACTAAGGTGAACGCAAACACCGCCAATTTTGCCAAGAGGCAGATAACTTTTTTGCTGTTATTTTTATTGAAAAAATAATTCTATGATTGAATCATGCAGTTAGAAAAAACAACTTTTAATGAAAGCTGTTTATTTGCAATTTTAACATACAGATTACACCATTTACAAACATATTTATGATAGGCACATAAGAATTCAATGTCACTATATGGCAATAGCATAGGCCACTTATGCACTACACGGAATTTCACGGCCGGTTTTTAAAGCGAATTATTCGGTCCCGACAGTAAAACTCCATGAAGTGTAAAATAGAATGGACCGACATTTTTCCAACATCAATTGGATATAAATGCACCCTAGTGCACCATTACCCTGCGTGGTTGGTACCTATTTGTTCTTAGATTAGACAGTAACAGATTAAAACCTATTTATAGAGATTATAAGTACAGAAAATCCACTTCATTCGCTTTGTTCCTTAACTTAATGGTTATGTTCGCCCGCCACGCTAATAATACTATCCCCGATGGCCAGGATGGAAGCCTTACACCCTTCGGAAGAATGAGTAGAACACTTCCAAAAGTCCTTGACCCCAAAACTGTACTTCTTGAAGAACGTGTAACCGTCACATTGTAAAACTAGATTCCCTTTTTGAGATGTCGATCTGTTAACTGAAATTGAATGTTGATTTGAAAACTTACACCGAGGTATTCAGAATGGTTAAAATACTGATATAGAAAGAACTTTAGTACATGCAAAAACAATTTGAAAGAATACTAAAACAGCTACTTCTCATTTTACAGCTATTTCTGTGTTCGCAAGAGAAGAATTCCTGAAAAAAAAACATTCTTAAATCCTGTAACATAATTATAATTATAAAAAAAAATGCCTTTTTACTGGACTTTAAATTGGTATATTGAAGAAAACCATTTCCTGAAATATTACTTAATGTCTTTTATTCTGAAAGATAACAAACTTTGAAGCAAAGCATCATATACCTTAAAATGTTGACATTTCACTGAATTGAATGCTTTTATAAAACAGTCCTGGAGAAAACATCTAAGCTGAACAGTGACTGAGACCTTCCCTTTTCTATAGAGGATAACGTGAGAGTTTATATCTGTTTGTAATTAATGAATATGCTCGTTAATCATTTTAACTATTGTTCCGTTCACTGTGTAGATCGAAGCTCCGCAGCCTTTGTTATGGTGTGTCGAACAAACCCATCTGAGCTTATCCTTGTAGGATTTTTTTATATAGTAAGTGTAAGGGCCTATTCCGATCAATGGCTTTCCTTTCTGTGATCGCAAGAAGAGAATTTCTGTAAACACAATAATTGTTAATTCTTTGTACGTCTGGTATACGAGTACGTGCCTAATATAGGGAGGTACTTATTTTATGGTAGGTATAGTTGGTATCATAAAAAACCATTTTTGTGAAATTATAACTCTAATTATTCCGAACAAAATAACCTTGGAGAAAACATGAACCTTTAATTGCGACATTTCGCTGAATGCTTTAAGTGCCATCACACACAGTTTTGTTTAACGCAAGCCTAAATTCTACAATTAGGGTTTTATAATAAAAGACAGATAACTTTTACATTTTATAATAACCTGTTAAACCTACAACTATATCCATATCAAATATCATTGGAATTCTATTAACTATATTAAAATGAAAGACTCTCTCCGGTCGTATCGTATTGCCGTCCCACCGGACTATGAGAGTAAAAAATAAAGAGTGCAACTGTGTCTGCGCACACACTTGTGCAATATCATATTTTCCACGATGGCTTGTGTCTGCTGTTTCAACTTCGATTAGGAAGACTATTATTATGATTTCTTTATAACAATCCTTCTGGATAGCTTGTAGTATGGAAATCTAAAAAATAAATTATTTCATCGTTGACTGTGTGCACGACTGCCTTACATCCGTACTTGGCATGGCTGGTACATCTCCATCGGACCTTCAAAGAGTCTTCCGCGCAATTTCTACGATACCGGTTTCCACCTATTATGAGAATCCTGGATCCTTTGCTGTTAGTGATGAATACTGGGTGAAGATCTGAAAGAAGGTGGTAATGTCATTGCACGCCGTTGACAAAAAATAGACAACCGGGAAATTATTAAAACTCATCCATATAGCAATTTAAAAACAATGCACCCATTTATAATTAGGATACTTTGTTACTCTTTTGTGAGTGCGCATTTATAACAAGGAAAAAAAATCATATTCGCTAAAATACTCCTTACTTCCTTCCTGGAGGTAAGGAGTATTTTAGCGAATATGATTTATGGCTGGATTATGGTCTCTCACAGAGAGGAAACCTGTGTCCCAGCTGTAGGAACATTGTGTGTCCTAAACGACCGCCGCTTTATTTTTTAAGAGCTCGTATTAAAGGCACAAATAAAACAATAACATTATTTTCGTATTTTATTTAAACGACTCTCTTACGAAATTACACAATTTTTATTTAGTTACAGTGAATGTATCATACAGCTTGATCAGGCAGCACCTTACACCAATAATATGGACTGACGCACGTATTCACAGACAGTGTACCGATGACGTGAACTCAAATTTGCTGCACCAGAGACCGCACATAAGACAAGCGTCAATCACTTTCAAAGCGTAGCGTCCTTCTACGAAGACTTTCAACAACTGTCATGAGCTTTTACATCATATTTATTGTTGATAGAATGCCTTTTTAGTGGCACAAATAAAAATGTGTAAATTTTTGGGGTCGGATAGAAAATTACATCAATGTACCTTGTATATTGTCTTTCACGAACAACTGTCACAACGTCAACGTGCCATAATCTAAAATAAAATAAATTAAAGCAAATGGCAAAAGTGACAGGGATACTGGTTCTTACACCATGTCTTAATAATAAAGTCAGTCTTCCCGCAAATATACAGTTCGTCGCAATCATTTGCCACACATTTGTTCGGAAAACCCGAACATCACCGACCTTACTGGTCGGTGCAAGGACGCGCCCTCACGCGATGATAGCATATAATTTTATTAACAGACGGAGTTAACTTCCGCAGGTAAACGTAGCGTTAATATCTCAGCCTTAATGTAAACAGCGTAAAAATATATTAAAACCACACTACAACCTTATTCAACTTAATTTGTGTTCATTCACAAAATAAACAACATCGTTATTGACAGTGTGTAGTCTTGCTGGACATCCGAAGCGCTCGTGTGTCGCACACCGCCATCTTACTTTATCCGAACATATTCTATTAATTCTGTACTTTACGTCACCAATCATAAGCATGTCTTTACCTCGGCTGCTCCGAAAAAAATATGGTGTGAGCGATAGACCTGAAATAAATATACAACATATTATGTTTAATAATAAATATCACTACTATTATAAATGCGAAAGTTTGTGAGGATGGATAGATGTTTGTTACTATTTCACACAAAAATATCCTACGGATTTGGATGAAATTTGACAAACAGATAGTTTATAACATGGGTTAACGTTGATGAAGCTAAAAGAAAATAAAACACAAGAATAGATAAAATTTAAAAATAGCAAGTGCCTGAAAAGTTCATGACTATATGAAACTTACAGAGAAAGTTACATAAATACAAAATCACTTTCCTCATGATTATTTATTTATTAGAGTCAAAATAATTCATAGTTAAATTCCATTTTCTTCTTTTTCTTGATGTCTCTTGGTGGATGGTTGTGGTCTTCCAGAGCGTGCACTATGACGTCATCAATGGTAAGGATTTTGGCATTACAAGACCTGTCTGAACATCTCCACTTGATCTTATGTTGAGGCCCACAATGTCGACTGTACGTGTATCCATTCAGAACTAACTTTTGTTCTTTTCGTGAACTAACAAAGTTATCTGTAAAGTAAAATTTTAATCATACATTAATTATCTACCCTTGGATTTAAAGATAGGAATAAAATAAAATGGCAAACAGGTTTGAATAATGAAATGAATTGACAAGGATCAAGTTTTTTTTTTTAATTTTAAACATAAAACAATAAAGTACTGAAAATACTATATTTATTTAACACATAGGAAAAAAGAGATGGTAACGAACAGGGAACTGTATAAATCTAACATCTTGGCCCAGCAGGGGAAAAAAACTAGTTATACAATGAGTTAACAAATGGCATGAAGATGAAATAAAAAACTTTAAAAGTCTACGAGTCTGCGGATATCTCTCGGTGAGTGGATCTTCAAGAGCAAACACGATAACGTTGCCATACAACGTGGCAACGCCGCCAGTCTTTTGGGTACATTACCAGTTGACTACGTTGAGGAGGAGTTTTTTGACGCCATTTTTTAAGTTTATTTTTAAGTTAGTTAGTTAATATAGGTTATTTTAATTTTTTTTTTTGAAATTACGTACTAAATTATTAAATACTTCATGGGTAAAATAAATTATGAACAAAATGATTAAATACAAAAACTTAAGATTATCGTTAGTCAAAACAAACTTTCGCTTGCATTGTATTTTGCCAATCTGTGGGGTCATATGTGTGTTCTACTGTGCAGCATATGACCTCTTTGTTGTACATCTTCACTCGAACTTGGCACTTCTTGCTGATCCTTTTCGAGCAATACCAGGTGCGATGACCGAAGAAATTGACGCGATTTGTGGAGTACGTGTGGTGACCGATTTTGAGCAAGTAGGTAGAGGGATCAGCTTGTGATCTGAAACAATACTAACATTAAGAGGACGAGAGAGTTACACTGTTTGTTTGATTTATAGATATGGTAGGTATAATTTATTCAAACACGTTTATAAGTACTGGTTAAAGTGTTTTTGACATCAAAAATACAATTATTATTATACTTTCAGGAAAAAGAGAGAAGAAACAGCTGTTAGGCATTCCGTCGTTAGAAAAATTAAAAACAAATAACGATACCACTTCCATTTTTATTTTAAAATTAACAGATATAAATTTACAGTAATATTATTTAATGAAATTCTTAAAATGATTAATTGAACATAATTATTTTAGTTACCTATTTCTTTTCTTAATTATGTAAACGGGGTTAATTCAAAACACTTTCTTGAACGTCGTATATAAATTACCCATGGTAATCCTACGACAACTTAACACATAATATCCTAATGTCAAAAACATCATCACTTTCATTTTCACAATTTCTATTATCACGTGAATTGAGTTGGTGAGCTCAAGAACCCTTCTAAATATTTTCGATCTATATAATCCTTTGACAGTTATTTTGCCTCTGATAGCTGCAGTCTAGTAAACAATCGTATTCATATCACTATATTTTGACTGATTTGTCAGTGATGCCAACTTAACAACAACCTTATTGCTACGAGCATATAGACCACTATATTTTTTACAGCAATGCAAGGGCGGAGGTAAATTAAGGACAGGTTCCTCAGAATCGACCTATTTTTGATTCAACAGTAAACAGTCAAATATTGTTTGTTTTGATCTAATAAAAATATATGTTGTAGTTTAATAAACATTCTTGATTATTCTACCGTTCAAAACACGATACTTATAGCTTTACTCGATCATAAAAAAACATAAAAACGTTAAAATTATGACGGTTTTTCAAGTCGTACTTGAAGTAAAGTAAACTTTTAATCCAAAAAACATGTTAAAAATTGGCAATGATGTTTAGAAGAATATTCTACGGTTACTTTGTCTTAAAAAAGTTTTTTAATGTCTTAACAAGTGATTATATAACTAGGCGGCCCGCGCGAGTCGTTTCAGTAGCCCGTCGAGCGTTTCCGAGGCAGGACCTGTGTCGCTTTTGCTGGCTCGCTGCGTTCGCCCGCTAAGCGATCAAAATATACCTGCGTTACATTTTTATTGTGTATCGCATGCAACAGCAAGGTACAGTCAGTAAGTTAAGTCTTTTTAAGAAATTTTCATATTTGTTTGAAATTAAATAAGTTAATTAATTAGAACTGGACACGTCAAAATCAACAAATGTAATACAATAATTTGGTACAGTAAATATTAATTATAAACGTAGGTAGGTACTAGGTATATCTTTATATTATACTATAAAACAAAGTCGGGTTTGTTCGAAAACTTATAACTCGAGAACGGCTGGATTGATTTTCATGGTTTTTGATTTGTTGTATTTATCTCCGTGTTGCCAGTTTTTTTTTTTATTTTGTTGACTTATTTACATATTTAAGATAAAACATTTTATTTTAATTATACTTCCTTTGCATTTTATGCTTTACTCTTTTTTTCAGTTCTGTTGTCATGGGTGTCGTTTCCGTGGTTTTTGAGGTCGCTGATAACGAAAATGAGGTCAAAATGAAAAGCCAAGATGGCACCGTTGAGAATTTTTGGTGTTTTGAATGAAAATTCGATTGCACCAACAATTTTTTTTGTTTTTTTTGTCATGGGTATCATTTTCATGATTTTCGAGGTCACTTATAACAAAATAAGGTCAAAATAAACAGAAAAAAACTAAAAAAAATACAAAAAACAATCAATTCTCATTTTTTCTCTTCGGCTTCCCCTGATTTAATTTTCACCCTTCGCCACTACTCACCACCTATCTACCACCGACCTTCCACCTACCTACCACCGACCTTCCACCTACCTACCACCTACCTACTACCTACCTACCACCTACCTACCATCTACCTACCATCTATCTACCACCTACCTACCACCTACCACCTACCTACCACCTACCTACCACCTACCTACCACCTACCTACCACCTACCTACCACCTACCTACCACCTACCTACCACCTACCTTCCACCTACCTCCTACCTACCACCCACCTACCCCCCACCGCTCAGCGGGATCAGCGAGTTCATTTCAAATGAGCGTCCGCAGGACTTGCCACGCGCGTAGGTTTATTAACGCTAAATGCCTACTGCGCTCGAATATCTTGGCCTTAATTCTCTTAGAATACACATGCATAGATAATTTTACATGCCGTCGCTTTGTACGGGGTGGTGTCCACTGCAATGTCACAAGTAAAAATTTAGTTAAATCGGTACGAACAAGTTGCGTACCAACTGCAGATACTGAAAAAGTGGGCGCCGATACTTACTGCAATATATTATCTGGCAGAGTCTAAATACACAATTTGTCCGTACCGGTTTAACTGAAACTAAAAGACGCAACTTTGCACAGCGTGTGTCTAATTATAGTGGTTATGTTTACCAGTATACTGTACGGTTACGTTGTCGTAGGTGACCAGAGAGACCTCACAAGCAGTTCGCTTCCTGTGCTTGCAATACCATCGCACGCGCGGCCCGTTATTCGTTTTACAGTAAAACACGAACCCATCCCGTACTAAACTCCATTTGGTTCCTGAAAAGGCTGAAAATGAAGGTAAACATTAGGTCCTATACGTAATTATAGACTGTGACAGAATCGTGGAAGTCGTCATTTTTTAAACAAAAATGCGACAAGGTGGTTTTGAGAATTAAATTCATAGAATTTTTAATTCATAATTTATTAAGTAAAAATTAAAACTACTCATAGACAATGCTCAGGCTTAAGATTAATAGTTACACTTATGTCCGTTCTCACTAAAACCTAGGAGACACGTAAATTAATGAGATTTTCAACCCTCGGCTCAGCACCGAATTGAAACTACAATAGTGTGCTTGTAATTTTATTTGTTTTAAGTGTTGCTTAGTGTAAGTGAAAATTAATACTCTTTCTCTATCCAGAGAATGAGTTATGTGCTTAAACCTAGAGATTAAATATTACATGCAAATATGATTTGCATTTTATTTTATACCTATGAGTATACTTAATTATTTGTCGTTATATTAGCAAATGATTGAATAAGAAATAAAGTTTACTTTGTAATTGAAAAATAACGCAAATATTTGGACAAAAGCTCCGTACTGTATTTCGTCGTCACCGCACTATATTGGTTGTTGCAATACTTTACTTTATTCTATACTGCACACGACGCACAGACAGGTCCTAAAAATATTTTATGCTCCTAATGGCTGCCTAATAATGTTTTATTTCAGTTTTAACTTGGAAAAGGTAAAAAAAGGCATACGTAATATTTACAAGCATTTATTCGCCATTTTCGTCGTCATCATTAAAACTTACATTTAAAATGTCAGTTTCGAGTAACACATTTAGAACATCAGCCGAAAGTGGGAGATTTCTTTTTATTCTTCCTCCTCCTCATGTCTGTCAGGACAAGGTCAGAGGTTAAGCGGAGCCTGTTAAAAACATCTGCGTTGCAGGCTACACAGGAAAATTTTCGGGCGTAGTTGAGCCGGAACATTCTAATATATTTGTTACGGGCTTCTGCCGCTTCTTCGGACAGTTATCCAATGTGAAGAATTGCATCCCTTACTACTTCAGCCCCATGACGCAATACTTTATGTAATGTCAGAAACATTGGGTAAAAGTTGTTTGTACAACTTTAACTTTGCCGTTTCTAGGCAATATCTTTCAAACACCTTCACGTTTATTTTTAAACCACAGCACAATGTGTCCAAAATCTTTCATTATATAAATTAAATTTACTTCTGTCCCCGTAATAGCCGCCGATATTTCGAAGTTCTCAAAATAGCGTCTACTGGCGTTTCCGTTATTTGTGTTTCCAAAGTTGGCTTTTGGTATATCTACCAAGTACCAACAGACCGAGTTTCTCCCGGAACATATCTTGTTTCTTTTTTTTATTTTCCACTGCTTGCTTTTCCTCGGCAGTAAGGCGAACGTTCCAATTTTTTATGGGCAATCTATAAGCCACATGTAAAATGCTCTCAAAAAATCTTATCCGAGCATGCAACAAAGATAATCCGAATTCTAGATTTTCCTTTTTGGATGGTCTCTTCTTCTCCAGATCATTTAACTGTAATGATATGGGGCCGCATAAGTAGCATCTCATGGTTGATTTAGTATGCGTAGGTAGCAGGATTGCATACTTTTCCATCAATCATAGTGAAAAGCATTTTATGCTTGATGGAAAAGCTGTTGACTTCACTTTTAGTGAGCACTGCCTCACCTCTAATCCATCAGATTTTGAGCCTGTACTTCAGCGCAAGTTTCCGTTACTCCGTGGATTTCAGGATAACACTCTTTCTTTAACTTCTTCAAAATCGAATAACACGGATAAAAGCTTGGATTCGTTTCTCGCACTGCTTCATAATAGATATATGTCCCGCTTCAACAAACATAAACAATGAACGTGAATGTGCTAATTTGTTTGATTTCCCCTGTTCTTTTTCGGAGGTACTTTTTTCATTGTTACCGCATGTTTCCTTGCTCTTCTGGGACTTTTTGTTAAATCTTTTACAATTTTTGCATCTACTTTGCCCGTCTCCCGTAGTTTCATATGTTGCAAACGTATATTCATCAGTGTCAAATGGTCTAAGTTCTTTAGTTTTACGTCTTTTCTTCTTTTTAAGAACGACTTTTGAGGTCGACCGGGACTTTCTCCTACAACAAAAAGACAATAATTGAACTCAAACAAATACTTTACATTTAGCCCATTACAACCTCTAAAATTAAAATTTAAGTTATAAACTAGATATTGTACGGGGAAACAAAATACTTCAAAGCATGACAAAACAATAGAGGTAATAAAATTTGGATATCACGTACCTGCTTTCGGTAGCGATATGCAGCCTTTAAGCCACTCGGCGTTATTTTCTAGGAATCTGGCCTTTGTACTCCGAGCAGCTAACCATTTTTGTTTAAATTGATGTTTGATGATCGACAGTTTTTGCTTTACATCAGCAATATTTTGGTTTTCATTTTCTACATATTGATTGAGCAGTTCCCGCTCTATAAATTGCAACTTTTCATTAAAAGTTGAGGTATTTAAGCGTTCCATTATATTAAAAAAATATATTTCGAGTCATAACTCTCATTCCAGAAGAGCCTATAAAACAATACACAAAATATAAGGAAAACTTCATTTGCTGTGTATCGAACGTGCCTACGGAAAAAAATCACCAAAAATAGAGGGTTACTTTGGGGTGGCTGTTTTGAGCTTAATTATATCTTAAAATGTCTACTCTATAACCAACCATTACAATTTTGGCTTAGAATTGATGAGAAATATATTAAAACTTCCTTTGATCTTCCAAATGTGTTTTTTTATAGCAGTTTCTATGTGTTTACTTCTTGAGGATATAAATGAAGAAAGGCTTTAGATTAGTTGTTAAAAATAAGTGCCACATAAATTACATACCTGCTTGTGCACAATGCATGGTGAAAACCAACACAAAATCGTTCAGTCACAAGATGGCAAATCTTTGAAAATAACGAAATCTGAGCGCATCGAACAATCACAGGAACAGTTTTGGCGAACGGTAACTTCCGGCTGAGCCCACGGCGTGCTTGACGGGGCTAGCGCTTTGTTTTTTATTGCTATTGTTTGGAGCGGTTATCCTTGTTTTTGGAAACAATGGCTTAGAGGGAGTAGAACTAATACAAAATAAGCAAACAAGCATATTGAGACGTAGAGAATAGAATCGTACGTTTTGCACAGGTTCTTGACCTTACAATGTTTACCTATTATTGCGGACTCAGATCTACATCATGTTGTAAAATAAGAAAGTGAAAAATAATTTCCTGTGGCTAAAGTATTCATTGGATTTGATTGAATTTTTGTATACGGATAAAGAACATGACAATCTTTACGTGGTTTGAAGGATTGTCAATCGTCCTGCCCCACTCTGTATAGGTCAACACCAACTGACGTAATCCTCACATTCAGAAACGTTAAAATGATGAAAGTGTAACTCTTGGTTTAACTTTTAGAGAAAGCTAATATTCTTTCATCATGTGTAATATTTAATGTTAAATAAAATGTATCGATACAGTAAATGAACAGTAATGGGAGCCAGCGCACTGGTTCCCTTGTCCGCCGTCACCCGAACCGAGCGCACGTGAGACCATTGCTACTTCAAAGTAATAATGTCGTTTGTGTTCTTTACCTTGTGCCTAAACTTATTCAATCAGTGATCTTTTAATTAACAACGTGCAACTTAGTGAGTTTATCCCGCTAATTTGTTGTTCTCCGACTAAAATACCTACCTTCGACTACCTACCGCCATCGCTGCGCCCCGCACCGCGTCGCACCCGCACCGCGCTGCGCAGCGGTCAGTGACTTTTCGTAGATAAAGCGTGTTTGCTTTTTATGCAGTTGATTCTGCTATTTTTTTTGTTTGAAAATTAAAATTTTTAAATTTTCCATTATCTACTAATTTTCGTGTTTTAAAATGTTTAGATGGACTAGTACTGTGCTCGTTTTAATTTATTGTCGTGGTTCCAGACACAATTTGTATAAGCCTCACATTCAAAATTGTTTAAATAAAAATAGTGTAATACGATAATATTACATTATTTTTAAGTTTGTTTAAGTGTTTGATACAAAGATATTTACTGGGATAATAATAACTAATTATAATCATCAATTACTTATACACATATGCACAAAAAATATTTTACGTTCAGTTTTCAACTAGAATGCATGCTTATTCCTTAATTAAAAATAAGAACCTACCCATACCTTTTCTGATGCAAGTGACCCTACCCATAGGCTCACTTGCATCAGAAATCTTGAAGATGACAGACAAGGAACAATTAAATACGTTTAGCTAGATTAATAGTGCCGTGGTGCAAGTAAGCCTGAATGTATTTTTTCACATTAGGCTACCGACCTACTTTTACCATTTTATAGGATTTTTGTATTATAAATGTTCGGTTACAACTGCAGTGTAGTATAAGGGTCATAGCGCAAGCTGCTACCATCAATGAAATAAGTAAGTACATGATTCGAGACCCCCCAGTATAGACAATTATTATTTTATTTCGTTCTTCAGGAGAAAATCAGTTGTCACACGGTCCAATTTGTTTCACGGTACAATTAACTTATAGCGAATTCGACCACTTGAATTGAAAAACTTTGCTCTCGATTTCTGTCTGCCCTGTGCATCGTCAGTAGCTAGCTTTTTTTGACAGAAGATTAATTTAATGTAGCAGTTTAAGAGCATTTTAGTGAACCTACTCATTGTGCAGATTTTTCTTTTACCTGAATTTGAATTGATGTACTTGAAATCTGAAATAAAATCACCTTGTTACGTAACAGAAAGGTGGCTGACATTCTAAGTAAAATACCACACAAATCGAAAGTCATTAATAGACAGGTAAAGTTTTAAGGAATTTATTAAAATAGTAAGGACATAATTGCAAGATAGAGATCGTTCTGAGATAGATAATTAATTATGGAATAAACGCCTACCGCGTAAATATTTACAAGCGCTATGTTCAAAACATATTTCAAAAGACTTTTTAATATTTCGTTCTGAGAAACTACATCCTTTAATTCGTAAGATTAATGTATGATGTCCAACAAAAAATATGTACACAAATCATGACAGATAAAAATGGACAGCAAAAAGTATAACACAGCACGCACAAAAGTTAACAACTAAGGTAACAAATTAAGTAATAATAAAATATATTTAGACAAATTAAGGTAAAACACAAACTTTGGTACAATTTTAAAATATAAAATAACATTTAATGTTAAATTCTTAATGTAGTAACAACAACTAGATTTGACTAGATTCAATACTTAAAACAAACAAAAGAGCAAAACATCAACCCGCTGTCGATAAAAATCTTTACCAAAACTGTCTAAAAATCATCAAAGAGTTCTATTTATTTAATTCATTATAAACATTGTTATACATGAAGCTTTCTACGGGCACACATTAAACCTAAGGGCTTTGGCGCAGCAAGCCATAGGCACAAGATGAGGTCTATAAACATTCATTTAGACATGCTCCCGTACAGGGCAAGGGCTTGAACGTATAGTTTGACAGATTTCAGACGATTAGTGACAAGTATCCCACTAATATTATAAATGCGAAAGTTTGTGAGGATGAATGTTTGTTACTCTTTCACGCCAAAACTACTGAACGGATATGTATGAAATTTAGCATACAGATAGTTTATAACCTGGATTAACACATAGGGTTTTTATTCCGGTAGTATGATTTCGTGGGACAATTATCGAGCTCCACATAAGCATAAGCTAGTACTACAAAACCTAAGTTCATGCTAAGTAACTTTTATTGGCCCTAGATGATTGATTTCTAATTATTAGATATTAATACGAATATTTAGTGCATCGCTACATTTTCAACTAATAGTTGATGAATTCCCGAAAAGCTAGATAGAGGAACAGTGGGTACACAGAAACATGTAAAACTGGGAAGGAGTTAACCAGAATAAACTAATAAAACTAATACCTAATTAGAAAGAGACATTTCACACTTTTCTTGGATAGATTCCAATGTATTCTCCATTTTTGATATAGAATTTGGGTGGTGGATGGGTGTGGTCCAGGATAGACGTAATTATGCCATCATCATCAACCAATATTACCGCCTGGCAGCTATCTGTGGTGCGGCTTGAGCATCGCCAGTAGGAGGTATCTTCCACAAAAGAGTAATTACTAACGAAGTATGGATACCCTTGGTACAGAATTAACTTCTTGCGTTTCTTCAAATAGATTAACTGGAAATCTGAAACACAAAACCCATTTTACAATTGGAAGGTGGTTGTTATCATACGATCAACACAAAGAATAAAGAATATAAAACTGTTTATTCTGCGCAAACGAACTACAAGCTAGTAAACATGTGTTGAGGTGCTGACGATAGCGCATCGTATATACATGTGCTATAAGCTTTAGTATGAACATGACATACCTATCTATCAAGCCAATTTAACCAGATAGTAAAAGACGCTGATGATGCAAAAGATTTTATTAGGATAAGAATGCAAAACATATAAATCAATATGAGAGGATATGAAATCAACCAATATGAATTAAATTTTATTTTTTAAAGAATATTATATACATTAATAAATTAAAATAACCTATATTAACTAACTAACTTAAAAATAAACTTAAAAAATGGCGTCAAAAAACTCCTCCTCAACGTAGTCAACTGGTAATGTACCCAAAAGACTGGCGGCGTTGCCACGTTGTATGGCAACGCTAAGCCTTTGGCCAAGGTAAAAGCCAGCCCTTGGGTCACGGGAAGAGTCAACTAAACGTTTAGAAATGTCCTTGAAAAGGCTGTGAGCACTCGGACCCCACGGACCTAGAGTTTCAACCCCAAACGGCTCGAAAATATAGTTACCAATAAGGTTTCTATATTTACGCCGCTTGAGGTTCTCTGCAGCCGCAGCCGCAGCCCCAGCACAGCACGATGAGCTAGGAAGATGGGATGGCGCAAGAGTATCGACACAAGTTGCATCCCACACTAAAGGCCTACCCATCTTCCATGGAAACAAAGACATGCCGTCCGGTCTCTTGCCATCGTCGCGTGCCAAGTCATTTGGTTCTAATAAAGCTGGAACGCCGACGGTGACAAGAGCTCGACGGATGATATCATTTAAGTTCGCGTGCCGTGCAAAGCGGCCCGCACTTCGGCTGCATGAAAGGCCGTGGTGTCCAAGGCTGTTGACAGCTTCACCACAGTGACAGCGATGAGGAGAAAAACAAGGGGCGCCTAGGCGTAGAGCAGCAGCAAGGCGGAAAGTAGTGTCGTCGAGCAAAGTGCCTATGCTCGACGACGGTAGTGCGTGAAGCCAAAGACCCGACTCCCACTCACCCACAGCCAGCAGACGCGCACGCTCAGCAGTAGTAGCAGACGTGAGCAGTAAATTGTTCTGAACTACTCTGCAGAGCGGCTCGTCCCAACGTCTCTGGGAAAATGGATGGTCGGGTTCTTCAGAATTCGGGCAAGCGAGTTTTCAGGCATTAATAGCCTCGGAGAAGCACGGCACATCAAAATCAATCAGTGTGGAAGCCAGGATATTCCTGATTAATTTCTCAGTGCCGTGGACCGAAGATATAAACGCCGGTAAACTAATACTAGAAATTTTGCGGACGCCGAGTCCTCCCATACGAATGGGAAGAGTAGCTTGTATCCAAGCACGGTCGTCCAAAGCCACATTTAAAAGGGATGATATAGTATTTTTGATAATTTGGTCCATTTTGTCCAAAAGATGAGTGTGCTTCCATAAAGGGGAAGCACGTAGGAAATATGTTAATTTTGGGCCGAAACAACAGTAACGGATTAGGGTGATGGCCGAATGCATATTAATTTGGAGCAAGCTTTCCGAAATATCATTGAAATTTTGAATTTTTTCCTCGATGAAATCGTATCGATGTACTAATTAACTCTTTGTCTTGCAATGATTTGATGTACTTGAAAGCTGAAATAAAGAAAATAATAGTAAATTATACCTGTATCTTAGTCTGATATCTAACATTGAGCCAATCCAACTATTTATTTAAAGACGTAGAAAATATAACATAGGATTTTATTTGGTAAAGTACACTACGAAAACACAGCACACAGAATAATATTTGCGCCAACAGAACAAATGCAAAAGAAGCTAAATACATCATTAAAGAAAGAATGTTTTGCAAGTACTCTCACTTTCACACAAGTCTTTGTTTACATATTATATTTATACATAATTATTAATAAAATAATGTGACTGTTGTGTCTGTCCGGTCTTGTGTGACGTGTTTAGTTCTTCTCAACTACGCGACGGATTTCGATGCGATCTTCATCATCATTTTTCATATTTTATTACGTGAGGCTAAATTCTATTTAACACTTATTTTAAATTATTGAACTGTATGCTTATTATAACTGTACTATTATAAAGACATCTCGATATTTTGTTAAACCGCGAAGACCTGTTCGCTAGTACCTATTACAATAAAAAAATACAGGCAGCTTAATATTATAGGTAGGTATATTATTAAGCCTCTGGGTTATGTCTCAGCATGCCATGTTCAGAAGCCGACATGTATAAATGTTACTTAGCACGTGCTTTGACGAAAACATGTTCCCGTGCAAGATAGGACCTTTTTTTTTTTTTTTTTTTTTTTTAGGATGGGAAATCATCAAATGACCCCCCCGCTCGGGGCGGAGCGGAAGGGAGTGTCAGACTTGTACTGACTAAAACCCATCCATGTTCCTTCTTTGCCCTTTATGTTCCAGGGCCGCGGTATCTCTTTCGAACAGTCCCGCAGCCCTGGCAGGCATCGGCCCGTGCGGACCCCTACGTGGTTGCTGACATCTCTTTGAGGCGCGCATGGAACACGAACGCGCCGTCGACACGGCCTGTCGTCATAAGACGGCCGGACGGTGAGCTAGCCCATAACTCGCAGTCCACAGGCCCGCGCCTACGGTGGCCGGGGGCCACCACGTGACCCCCGACGCCCAGGGCGTCTCCCGCGGCGGCTGGGACGTGAGGCTCTTTCCCTCTCACGTTCCGCCACCTCCTTCACTAGCATGACTGCTTCGCAGAAGGAGGTGACGGCTTCCCATTCCCTCTCGCTCCGGACCATGGCTTGAACCAGGGCCAGGCGCGAGAGATCGCCGCCGAAGATAGGACCTTGCACTTGTAGTTGACAATCGTGCGATAGCGACAGGACTACTACTCAGACAAAGTACGAGATACGTAACATTTATCGGTCTCCGATTTTTTTACATAAAGAGAAACCGCGGGAAATGAAAATTAAGAAAAGGAGTGTACCAGAGTAAGCTGTTAAAACTAACACCTGATAGAAAGAGACATTTAATCGTTTCATTGATAGTTTCTGATATATTCTCCATTTTTGATGTAGAATTTGGGTGGTAGATGGTTGTGGTACTGGTTAGACGTAATGTTGCTACTATCATCAACGAATATTGTCGCCTTGCAGCTATTTGTGGTGCGGCTTGAGCATCGCCAGTAGGAGGTGCCTTTTACAGAAGAGTATTTACCAAAGCAGTACGGATACTCTTTGTACAGAATTAACTTCTTTCCTCTCCTAATTAATTTATGTGAAAAATTAATTTATCCTCTAATTAATTTATGTGAAAAAAACTCCTCAATCCAATCAAACCAATATTATTAAAAGACGTTACAAGTTTAAAAGATTTTATTCAGCGACACGAACAAGTAGAAGAATTGAAAGTTGGTTAATATCTTATTATGAGAGTATCACATCAAGCCAATCTAATCAGTTATTAAAAGACGTAAACATTCTAAAAGATTTTATTAAAATAAAAACTTAAAACAAAGAACTACTAGAACTATCCTAGAAGTATTTACCACAAAGGTGTCAACATAAAAGTAAAGTGATTAAAACTTAAACACACAACATTATCTATGTGTAAAACTAAAATGCATATTAACAACAACGTGGTGAGCCAAAAGGAGATGGCGAGATGAGCTGGACTCTAATTTTAAAAGATTGGCATTTAATAGAGAGAGATTGAGAATAACATAAAATTATGGACAATGACATTTCAATTGTTTTAATTTTAAATCCTGAAATATATTCCATCTCTTACCAGAAATGGTGGCGGTGGATGGCTATGGTCTGGGTTACTAGATATAATTTTACCATGAGTATCAAATACTAATTTCGCTTTACAATTTTTTCTGATGTTCGTGATGAGCATTGCCAGTAGGTAGTGTTTTTAGTAGAATTAGATCTCGTGAAGTTGAAAGTATACCCATTATGGAGGATTAACTGCCTGCCCGTCTTCGAAATTTTGACCTGGAGAGCTGAAAAACGTTTTGCTATTAGTGTAGAGGTAAAAAGTCGGTTAGTTGTGTTAGTAATCTGCAGTTACACTTATATTATAATAGATTAATGTGAAAGCAGAATGGATTTCGATGGAATACGGCGGACATGTCGACTATAATCCGCATGCAAACCTAAGATACCGAGATAAAGTGGCGACCGCGACCCGGAAGACGTTACGATGAAAGGACTCCCACTAGGTGCAGCGATGACCTGGTGAAGGTTACGGAGATCCGCTGAATGCGAGACGCACGGGACTGGTCAATGGGGTGACACTTAGGGGAGGCCTTTGTCCAGCAGTGGACATCTTTCGAAACCTTAGATACTTGCTATCCCGGTAACACACGATCCGCTGGGATCGTTTTATGATCTCCGCGCGGGATACGCCGCAGAGAAAAGCTAGAAAATACAATATATCTTTATAATTCCTTGCCTTTCTCTGATTTTATGAATTTGAAAGCTGAAAACAAATCGGCAATTATTAATCAAAATAAGGTGGCTGATTTCGAATGATATAAATGAAATTAAGTTAAATCAACCCAACGTTAAGAGACTTTTGTAGTTAAAAGGATTTTATTGGAAAAATATCTCAATTACACAAAAAGTCGGTCTGAAAAAGATATGGAATTATAAATATCCTTTATCTTGTGATGTAAACGAGACCTCATTTAATACATATCTTACGATTAATACTTATATTATTATTTTAAGTTAACACGTTTACATGAACAAATTTTTGTCTACAATATGTTCCCACACTATTGTTTACATTTCTCCTTTGGCAGGTCTGCAGGATGACATTTCTTAAGAAATAAGACACTACTTTTGCACTCAAAAGTTAGAATGTTACTGTCTTATGCTATTCGTGTGCATAAATAATCAAATAATACTAAAATAATTAGGTCAAGTATTCTTAACATACATTGTGTAATATATTCCACTATTGATTGTGTTGGGGTGGGGAATGTGTATGTATGTACCAGATATGATATTACCATAACGGTCTACAACCATTTCTGCCATGCAGTTCTTTGAGGTTTCCCCTGTGCATTGCCAGAGGGTAGTATTATTTGATAAATATCTAGTGAAGCCATATGTGTACTTTTTGTGCAAAATTAACTGCTTGCCTTGATCCTATCATCTGAAATGTAAGTGTAAGATTGAAACGAAGTTCTAAATAAAAAAAAAACCTCAAACAAATAAAACCGTTTTCGAACTTAACAAGTTTTATTTAGATAAAAGCGCAAAACATAGATTATTCTCTATCAGAAGATGAAATGGTCAATCAACATTAAGATAAGATAATCCATGATTTTGACGCAAAATAACAAGACGAAGTAAATTACCGCAAGTCAATCTAACTTTGCTGCGTGCTTGAAGGTTGGAGCAGCTTTATTCGAAAACACACATGCTTTTTATTTATTTTAGGGTAGGTACTGGTCTCTCGTTAATTTTTTTTTTCTTTTTTTTCATCTCTCTATCTTTTTTTAATCTGGCTTCCTTAAAGAAATTATAACAAACAGAAAAGAAAATCGTGAACAAATAGCTAAGATAAGTAAAGAAATTTCAAAAGCAATTAGAAACCATAGAAAAACAAATCGGCTTAATATAATAAGGGAACAAATAAATAAAACAGGAGGAATTAAAAGTGCTTTAAAACAATTTAAAGACCATTCAACATGGATACATAAGACGATTAAGAAAGGCAACAAAATACAAACTGCAACTAAATGTCGACACATTTTACAAATGGCAACAGATTTTTACAAATAATTATATACGGATGACTTAAACGAAATCGCGGACAAAACAACACCAAAAGAAGACTCAAATCCAGAACCAGTCCCAAATATCATGCAAAGTGAAGTAAGAAGAGCCATCCAAACACAGAAAGCAGGGAAATCACCTGGAGATGATAAGATAACCAATGAGATACTAAAAAATACTATAGAAAAGATAATACAACCATTTACACACATTTGCAGTGAAATTTTGGATACAGAACAAATTCCTTCCCAATGGACATCGACAATAATACTTTTACACAAAAAAGGAGATAAAAACGAGATTAACAATTACAGACCCATCAGTTTAATGTCAAACTTGTACAAAGTATTCAGCAAAATAATATTACACGGCATGACTAAAAATCTAGACAGTAATCAACCCAAAGAACAAGCGGGATTCCGCTCAGATTTTTCAACAATTGATCACATACATACTGTCAAACAAATAATTGAGAAATGCAATGAATACGACCGCCCATACTACCTGTCTTTCGTCGATTATAATAAAGCATTCGACTCTTTGAAACATAATTACATATGGGATTCCTTTAAAAACCAAGGAGTGGAAAATAAATTCATTAGTATCATTAGGGAAATATATGTCAACCGCACAGCCAAAGTGCAACTCGAAAACATTGGAGATCAATTTAAAATACAGAAGGGCGTGAGACAGGGAGACCCGTTGTCGCCAAAAATATTTAATGCCGTTTTGGAAAATATCTTTAGGCAACTCAACTGGGACACCCTTGGTATTAATATAAACGGGGAAAAATTGCACCACCTAAGGTTCGCAGACGATCTCATTTTGTTCGCAGAAGATCCCATCACACTACGAACAATGCTACAACAACTAGCATCAGAGAGTAAAAAGGCGGGATTATCGATGAATACAAGCAAAACTAAAATAATGACAAACAAGACCGAAGTCAAAATTGAGGTGGGCGAAGATGAGATCGAATACGTAAACGAATATGTATACCTGGGTCAAGTTATATCGGTGAAAGATTTATCGACGAAAGAAGTAGAAAGGCGAGTAAACAACACCTGGCGAAGGTACTGGTCACTCAGGGAAATCATGAAAAATAAATCTGTGCCCATCTCAGAAAAGAGAACCTTTTACAACACCTGCATACTTCCATGCCTTACCTACGGCTGCCAGACTTGGCCACTATCACAGAATATTGAAAACAAACTAGGTGTATGCCAAAGAGGAATGGAAAGGAGCATGATGGGTCTAAGGTTGAAAGACAAAAGGAAAGCTACAATAATTAGGAACACCACAAAAGTAGCAGATGTTAAAGTAAAAACACGAACCCTAAAATGGAAATGGACAGGTCACATGATGAGAACACAAACAGAAAAGTGGACCAAAAAAGTTACTGAATGGTACCCAAGGGACGGAAAACGACGCAGAGGAAGACAGATAAAAAGATGGGAGGATGATCTGCCTAAGGGATGGAGGAATACAGCGAGGGATCGACAAATTTGGAGGGAACTAAAGGAGGCCTATGTCGCAAGACAGCCTGACCTGGTAGCTGATAAGATAAATAAATGAATGAAATATGTATAATCTAAGGTTAGTTAAGATATCATTTAAGTTTATTTAATCTTATAATTTAAGTTTAGATGTAGAAAACAAATAAGTGTAGTTTATATTTTATTTTCAAAATTACTATATATTGTGTATACGAAGGTCAGAGTAAATAAAGGCTATTTTTATTTATTTTATTTATTTATTTATAGGTACTGGTCTTGTTGTGTTTAACAAAGTTGAGAAAGTGAGATGAGTGAATAACGCAAAAAGTTCCAAGAATTTTATTAGTAAAATATAAGCATAACAAATATATTTACTTACTTTTAGTTGTATTTTTATCATTACTTTAATTTTATTTGTAGTCTGTATATAATGTAAATTATATAGTTTTATTAGAATTAAATTAGATTATTTGTAAAGATATAAATAAAGTACTGATTAGCATACCAAATGGCTTTATCAGAAGAAGCCATAGAATTAACCACAATCGTTGTAATTAATGTCCTTAAAATAATGGAAAGTACTAAAATAAATAAGTTTTCGTCTCCTGGTCCCGGTCAAAGGCAGTTAGAGGAACATCGTGTGATTTTAGCTAGGTCCTTCTCATTATGAAAAGACTTGTCAGTTTATCCCAAGCTTCATTACACCTTATTTGTGTCACACACACAGCTCTTGTTCCTTGTGAGAGGGGTCCTGTAATATAGCGCACTGACTGTACACATTCAAGATCCAGTGGACCCATACGGATTTCCTCAGGAAAGAACATCCCTTCTTCTTCAAATACTGAAGTACTGACCCTTACAGATGACATATTGGGGCGGCGGATGGGTGTGGTCTCCGTCCAAAAATTTAATGTTACCCAGATCTACTGCTATTTTCGCTTTGCAGTTCTTTCTGATGCGTCCAGAACATAACCAGAGTGTGTGACCTTTGGTAGCAGAATGATTATTGAAGCAGTATGTGTAACCTTTATGCAGAACTAGCCTCTTGCCTTGTCTCGAGTTGATGTATTTGAATTCTGAAAAAAAGAGTCATTTAAAAAGTTTAAACGATATTATCAAACTTGCAAGTGGTTCATCTACTGGTATAAACAAGCTCAATTTCCGAATTTGCTGTAAACTGAGTTTATCGAAAATTAATAAACAAAAGGGCTTGTCAAGAAAACAAAACGTTTTATACTAACAATTCTATTTTATTTAAACAATCATAGCCAGACTACCAAACCAAAAACTCTGATATTAGATACATTATAAGTCTTCAAATAAAAAAAACATTCTAAATCAATTATTTTTTCTGTTTCTCATCACTCAATTATATAATTATTAATTTCTACATATTATAATTAATATGCATATTCTATATTCCATTTAATGTCTATCCCGTCCCACTTGTTCTTATTCCCCTGACACCGCTTTGACTGAGTATAAGAGTGTCACTGGGTCAGAACGTGTTATCGACTTCTAGGGCATCCTCCCTCTATGCATCTTCTGCCACTTCTTCTACGACTAGTAGCTGTGGCTTCTAGTCAAGATCTTGTCCAACAGCACGCCATTTAGTTCGATACTCAGCCTCTATCGTTGAGCATAAAAGACCTTCACTCAATATTGCGCGCCTGTTCGCGGCCAATCCCACATTTTACAATTCACAGTCTCCCCTTTACTTCTATTTATCATTGATAACATATACTCCATCATGAAGGCTGAAAGGTGGTGGCGGGTGATTATGGTTACTATTGCCAGATATTTCACTGTTCTCGTCTGACATGATTTTCGCCTTGCATCCTTTTTGGTAAGCTTTGCAACGCCAGAAGTCTTTACGAGCTTTTACAATACGTTTGTGGTGCCAGAAAGGGTAACCTTTGTATACTATTATTTTATTTGTTGATTTTATTGTTTTGAGTTCTGAAACGAAGTAAAAACAAAATAATATAATTTAATATTTCGATTCCATTATGCGGCCCTAGACTAAGGTGACGTTCTGTTAGCGTTAACGATGACAGAGAAGCGATTACCCTGTGTGCAAGTCCTTAGTACGAAGGTCTGTGGCTCCCCTTTCCTATTAGAACTTACTGAAGTCTTGGTGTAAAAGAAACAAAAAAGTAACACATTTATATTTTAATTATCTTATATGAGTATTATATATAATTCATGTACAATGTTATCATTATTCACAAAAATATATTATTTAATATCAACTATATCAAGATACATTAATTTACAAGGGTGCCCATATATATCTAGTTTATTACAGACTCAAAATTATTAATTACAAACACGCAAGTATCGCCAAAAGCGAAGATCTTGGTAATTGGGCGTGGTCAGGCTGCAACTTCTTTAAGCAGGTTTCATTTTAGGGTTTTTGTTATAGCTTAACAGCCTAATATATTCTCCATCACAAAAATGAAACTCTGGCTTCGGATGGGTATGGCTATTAGCGACTTTTACAATATAGCCGCTACTGTGCAATGTGAGCCTAGCCTTACAGGTTTTACTATTAGTTGACGAACATTTCCAGTGGGTATTGTCCTTTGACATTTTGTAACGGCTGTAGGTGTAGCCGTCATACAGTACCAAAGGTTTACCTTTTCTTGATGTTATGTACTCGTATTTGTAATCTGAAAAAAATAGGGGTTTATTTAGAAGGTGAAACGCTTCCACAACTAAGCTTAATCATATACAATATCATTAGTTTGTTCCTTACAGTGGTGGATAAGTAAAAATGTATTAGATTGACGTAAGCTACCGAAAGGCTAGTTTCAATCCTGTTCATATATCCGATTGCCATTTTTGTCTATGCCATCAGTTAATTACAACCTTGGTATTGTAAGGAAACGTAGATTTCAATTTCAAGGCTTGATCGTTGTAGTTTTAAAAACAGTAGCTTTCTGTATCATAATATAAACTTACTGAAGAGTCTTAGTGTAAAAGAAACAAAGAAGTCACACAACTAATTTTATTAATTCCATATTTCTACATTCAGCCGGTGGCCGCTAGTGAGAGGTACAAAGCATGGTTATTGTAATTCACAAAAAAAAATGTTGTTAGATCAAGATGGATTAATAACAAAAGTTTTCTTATATAATTTACTAGCGACCCGCTCTAGCTTCGCACTCAAATCAGTGACACGCTGATCACATATGCGCACGACACGACGGATCACTTTGGTTATGTCGCGGAGTCAGGCTGCCGTTTCTTTATGCAGGTTTTGTTTTAGAGGTTTTGTTATAGCTTAACAGTCTAGTATGTTCTCCATCGCAATAATGAAACGCTGGTTTCGGATGGTTATGGACACCAGCGACTTTTACAATGGAGCCGCTACTGTGCAGTGAAATCCTAGCCTTGCAGGTTTTACTGCGATGTGACGTACATTCAAAATCTACTACTACGACTAGAGACAAAACAGTTACATAAAATCCGTACACTCATCTCACAAAACTTCCGACGTGTTGACATAATTACGATGACTAGATTAAGAAAGGGTACCATTAAAACCCTTTAAACGTTATAAGGTCTAAAAAACCACATTGACATTCAACGTGGCACTGTTGCCAAACTTTTGGGCACTTTTTCTATTGACAACAATGAGGCGAAATTTATCCACGATTCGACCTCCACAAGCGGTAGCTTAACTTTTATTCATAATTAAATTATTACATTCTAAAATACACGCCATCAGAAATATAAAACTTTGGCGGTACATGATTATGGTTATGATTATGGTTTACAGTTACTACATTTTGCTCAGAGTCTAACACTAGCTTCCCTTTACACTTCCTACTAGTGATAGACGTACAGAACCAGTAGTCGATCGCTTTCGACTCAACTGTCCGCTGGTAGTAGGTGTATGCGTTGTACAGTATTGACTGCTTTCCCTTCTTTGATGTTATATACTTGATTATACCTGAAACAATTAAAATGAGGCACTTAATATTTGTTTGTTTATGCACACAACGATACTCATAACATTTAATATAATCAAAAATACTTACTATTAATATTTGAGGTAGGTTTATGTGAAATAAAATATTGTTTAAATCTTGTTATGTATGTTATATTAATGAAAAGAACTACACCCAGTTTATGAATACTTACTACACACAACAATTTGGTACAAGTTATATAAGTTTTAATTTTTTTATACTTAATACTATGGGACACAAGCAGGGAAGTTCTACATTTTAGTTAAATAAGTTTGAATGTTTAAATTGAATCCGTGCTCATATTTACAGTACAATTTTTAGTCTCTGCAGGCAATCTGTTGAAAAGGTAAGTAGCACGCGTTCTGTCTCTACTCTTTTGTATTCTTGCCAAACGCTTACAATAATTGACATGACATAACATCACGCCCGTAATCCCCAAAGTGTTAGGCAGAGGTGGCTACTACTGAGAAATTCCTGATGGAAAAACCCAGTAAAACTTTGCGAATCGAACCCAGGACCTCATGCTCAGCAGTCGCGCTTGCGATCACTGGACCGAGGTTATATTCATGAAAGTTATTAGTAGTTAGTATAAGAATGTATTAGACGATTCAACACAAACATTTTTCAAGCTTTTTTACCAATATTTAAGCTAAGTATTTATAAGATCATTTGAGTACAGGCGGTTGATGGTTATGGGATAATGTTCCAGTGATGATTGTGTTTCTGACCGTGTCTATTACTAACTTCGCTTTGCAACTCTTGCTGCGGTTGGAGCTGCACCTCCAGTGATCAATGGGCAGCGACAGAAGTGTCCGCTGAAAGAAGTAAGTGTAGCCTTCAAACAGTAATAGATCCTTGCCCGTTCTTGATTGTATATATCTGAAATCTAAAAAAAGACTGAACATTAAGTATTTGTATAGGTACATAAAAATGAATCAATTTAGTTAAACCGCTTATTAGCTGTTTTGTTTAGCATTTTAGCATTGTTCATAAACAATAATTGGGTGAAAAATGGTACTTTATTGGTTATAATATTTTAAATGGAGCATTTGGTATCATATGTACCGGTATACCATGGAATAAACACACCCGCAAAATAAAGAAAAACAAAACACGAAACGAAATTAAAAAAAGTAACATAAAAATCTTAATATTATACAAGATCTATGTTACAGCAGCTAATTATTTCATTATAAAACCTCTATACAAATTAGTTAGCACAGTTGCCGCAAGCTGTTCAGTCCCGCATTCCGCGTGAGATTCACTACAGTTTGGCCTGAGATTTATAGTTTCAAGATTATACACAACTTTATGTATCCTAAAATATTTTCCTTGACTACTAAAATATCGCGTCGGCGGATGATTGTGATTCTTTATTACAGGCAATGATACTATTGTCAATACCCAAAGTAAGTTTTCCCTTGCACTTCTTACTGCTTTCTGAAGTACAAATTCGTGCCGTACTTTTATAAGATTTGAAATTATAGTATGTGAAGTCCTCGAGAAGTATTAACTGCTTGCCTTGTCTTGACAAAATGTACTTGATATTGTCTGAAACTAAACACTAACAGATTTGATCGGGGAATGTCTTTCTTTAAGATTGCTACTGCGGTTAACGCTTACCGCAACCGTCGGATTAGTACCTTCATAGTCAAAGTTGTAAAAATTGATTCGTCATAAATTGAAACTGTTCTGTGATAGTTTCCTTACTAATGACTGTTATACTAATACTTGTTGCAAGTTTTTTTTAAACAAAAAAAACTTATAGAGGATTGTTTTACTGGTTTAGCACGTAAAACCTCTCGAATTCACACGTCACACCGACAAAATTGAAAAATAAATATCCCAATTTACTACATTTATAGTTTAACCTAACTTATTATAATATTACTATATGTACTATATGTTGTATAGGTACATAAAAATGAATCAATTTAGTTAAACCGCTTATTAGCTGTTTTGTTTAGCATTTTAGCATTGTTCATAAACAATAATTGGGTGAAAAATTGTACTTTATTGGTTATAATATTTTAAATGGAGCATTTGATATCATATGTACCGGTATACCATGGAATAAACACACCCGCAAAATAAAGAAAAACAAAACACGAAACGAAATTAAAAAAAGTAACATAAAAATCTTAATATTATACAAGATCTATGTTACAGCAGCTAAATATTTCATTATGAAACCTCCACACAAATTAGTTAGAACAGTTGCCGCTCGCTGTTTAGTCCGGCAGCCCTCGTGAGATTCACTACAGTTTGGCCTGAGATTTATAGTTTCATGATTAAACACAACTTATGTAATCCTAAAACATGTTTTTTGACTGCTAAAATATCGCGGCGGCGGATGATTGTGTTCCTTATGAATGATACTATTGTCAATTCCCAAAGTAAGTTTTCGCTTGCACGTCTTACTGCTTTTTGAAGTACAAAACCAATGATTCGTGCCCGTATTTTTATAGGATTTGAAATGATAGTACGCGAAGTCTTCGGGAAGTATTAACTGCTTGACTTGTTGAAAAAGTACTTGATATTGTCTGAAACTAAACACAAACAGACTTGATCGGGGGTAGTTGCGGTATTTTGGTCGTGTGAAAAAAGCTTCAGGAGATGGCAACATCGCCACGTGTTGACATTTAGGTGGCTTTGCTACTGCGGTTAACGCTTACCGCAACCGTCGGATTAATAGCTTTATAGTCAAAGTTATAAAAAATGATTCGTCCTAAATTGAAACTGTTCTGTGATAGTTTCCTTACTAATGACTGTTAATACTTGTTGCAAGTTTTTTTAAATAAAAAAACTCATAGAGGAAGTGTTTTACTGGTTTAGCACTTAAAACCTCTCGAATTCACACGTCACAAATTGAAAAATACATATCCCAATTTACTAGATTTATAATGATACCCCATAAAGTATGCCCCTAGTTTAACCTAACTTATTATAATATTACTTACAACAGTTCTAAGGTTTCAAAGACACTATCCAATCCTGACATATTTTCCATTGTATACACAATATTGGGGCGGTACATGATTATGATACCGATTACTGGATACGATATTATCCAGATTGTCCAGAACAAGCTTCGCGTTGCAGCGTTTGCTGGTACTAGCCGTGCATAGCCAGTGATGGGTGCCTTTTGTAAGAAAATGTTTTTGAAACCTGAAAGTATAGTCTTTGTATAGTATCAACGGCTTTCCTCTTCTTGATTGTATGTACTTGTAGTCTGAAATTGAAAGTTTTTAATTATGTATAAACGAAGACAATTGTTATTTTTCACTTTACTATGCAATTTTCAACTCAAGGTTAATAAAGGACTATGGGCAAAAACATATGGGTCTTTTGAAGGAATCTTATCAATATTATAATTTTTCTGAAGTGTTTTCTGGTTTCTTCGTTAAATAATAGTCAGCACATTATAGTTCAAGTTTTAAAACACAAGTTAGTTTTAATTTTACTCCTTACATTTTTTTTAAATACATAGTTGTATTTAAAAAAAATGTAAGGAGTAGTTATCTTACAAACTACCGTTTTATTTTCGTTAAACATTGAGTCACACAACAATACCATTGAAAATACAAACAACACGAGCAACTTGAACTTGTGAGCGGGTGTTGAACTTTCAAACCCATAATTACATACAAACTTCAAACTTGTCACTGTTTTAAACTGTCGATATTTAATATATTCCCCATTATGAATATAATACTTAGGCGGAGGGTGACTATGTTCTAAAAGACACTGATGACACGATTCTCTGTTTGTTATCCAACATGATTTTAGCTTTGAATTTACTATGGAAGTGAGACGTGCAAACCCATCGGAATGTGCCTTTCTTCTCTGATCGCGTAGCAAACGTGTAGATGAACTCGTTCAGCATTATCAATGGTCTTCCTTTTTGAGATTTTATGAACTTGATGACTGGAAAATAAAACGAACAATTTAAAGTTCTAGCTCATAGTATCGCTCCTGAAGTTCAGGAATGATTAGGCAGAGGCGTAGCTATAATACCTTCATCCAGATTTCGCTAGTTACGACTTTTGTCAAGTTTATTTTTACTTTTTGTATTAGCCTTATTAAAACAACTAAATTATTTCATTTGATTTTCATCGCTTTATTTACATTCTCTTAAAAATACCATCACAGAGATAATACATGGCTGGCGGATGATTATTATGTCCACGTTTGGAAACAAGTTTCTGATCAGCATTCAACTGAAGTTCCGCTTTACAATTAAGTTTTCTGAAAGATGTGCACACCCATTGATGAGCGCCTTGCTTTCGGGACAGTTGGCGACGGAAAGAGAAGGTGTAATCTTGGCACAGAAGCAAAGACTGGCCTCTTTCGGATTCAACGAATGTTATGTCACAATCTGAAACAAATGAGTACGATTAAGGACTATGTAGTTGTATCGAATGTGATGTAATGCTAAGCCTAAAACCTTAAAATAAATAAAGAAAACAAGGTAAAATAGATATATACCAACAGGTTTTTTTATACTGTTCAACTCATTTGTTAACTTTTTTACCGTGCGTACGTTGCTATCAAAAGTGTGTAAAAAATATTAGTCTGAACAATTGTAAACAAAAATGATATTTAATAAATTGGTTACAAAAAGAAAGAAACGTTTTATGTCGTTTTTTTGCACTATTTATTTATTCACTTAAAATACAGTGACAGAAACAGTGTCGACATTCATAGGCAACCATCTTGACAAAACTAATCATCATCATCATCATTTCAGCCGAAAGACGTCCACTGCTGGACCTAGGCCTCCCCCAAGTCATTGACCTAATATTATAATGTATTAAAAAGCAAACCAAATAAAATAACTAATTAAGGATTTATACTTATACTTTAGACACATTTTCCTTGACGTATAACATATTAGTAAGGAGGATGATTATGTTCAGAATTAGCAGAAATACTTCCTTACACTTGTGAGTAGATAATTTCTGACGAGAATCATTTTTGTTCTATACATAACGATAGCAATCATAAGCGTAGTCGTTAATAAGAATTAGTTATGACTCTTTCCGGAACTCTACGTATTTGAAATCTACCGAATAACAAAAGAATTACCGACACTATGTAACAAATTGAGAATCTCGTCCACAGTCACAAATACAAAGAAAAAGCAACAAATAAAAGTACATAGTTATATTCGAAGATATTTCCCTTTACATACAACGTATTTGCCTGGAGGATGATTATGTTCATAATTAGCAGAAATAATTTTATTTTTGTCGTCAGTGACGAGCATAGCCTTGCACTTTTTATCATGGTGAGAAGAACAGCACCAACGAGTAGCATTTTTGGTATTTACATAACTATGGCGACCATAGGTGTAGTCATTAATTAGAATTAACTGCGTTCCTTTCTGGGACTCAACGAACTTGAAGTCCTCTGAAAAATAATGCAATTACAGATTTTATTATTAAAGTTTGATATCGTCACTATGGTTACAAGAACAAAGCAAATAAAGGAAGAAAAAACAACAAATAATAATATGAGTGAGTATACCTAATATTTATTTCTCTTCACATAATGTTCAGAGTAAGTGCTTAAAAACTATCTTATCGAAAAGTTTACATTAATTTAAGAGAGACTGGTTGCCTGAACTAGGCATTTCAAGTAACGCCTGTGGTACAAGCACGAAGCTACATGTGTACAAGCCTACATTGGGTGTTTTTATGAGACCGAAAGAATTAACAAAAGTACATAGTTCCTTAAATCCGAATATATTTCCCTTGACATACAATGTACTGGCCTGGAGGATGATTATGTTCATAATTAGCAGAAATAATTTGATTATGCACATCAATGACGAGCCTAGCCTTGCACCCCTTACTTTTATGAGTAGAACAGTACCAAGGGGTATTCTTTTTTGCTTTTGTCTGAAGACCGCGTGCATAGCTGTAGTTGTTGATAAGAAGCAGTTGTGAACCTGACCGGGACGTGATGTACTTGAAATCCTCTGAAAAATAAAACATTGCTTTAATAGTTAAATTAAAAACCTCTTTACCATCAGAAACTCTTTTTTTTCAAATCGATAAAACAAAAAAGAGAAAATAATGATTTCATAAATAATTTAATTTTGGGAAATAAATTCATTAGCCATTTAAATTTTTTTTTTTTTTTTCCAATAAAACTTAGTACTAGTTTACAATTATTTATAAATGGTTTTTTTTTACATTAACGTTATCTAACAATTTTGATGAAGAGTATTGTTTTCGACTTATTTCCTAGGTTTTGTATTTTTTTTAAGGAAGAAAATAAATTATCTGTGGAATAGTTTTAACATTTTTATGTTTACATCAGTAAAAGTAGTATCATAAGACCATTACACACACTAGTACCTACAAACAGCACACACACACTACACAGCACAACACTTATGACTATATTATATTCAAACAAATTAATTCACTTTTATTTAAAGGTGTTGCAGGTGCAGATTTCACGATCATACCTGAATGTCATAGCCCACATTGAACGATTAACTTTTATAATTTGTTCACAAAATTCAATTTGGTTGATACATCCAAAATCTCACCGACAAGTTCAAATTGACACAGAAACTCAAAAATATTTAATGCTAGTAGTATCGTAAAGTGTCACACAAGCAGCCCTACAAAATCTCTGCTGATAAAATATTATATTTTATTTTAAAAAAGAGCAATGGAATCAGCTACAAAACTGACTTAATTTAATAGATCACCTGTGTTCGTTCATACTCAGGTTTTTTTTTATTACATTAGATCTAGCTGACCAAGATATCAGTCAGCTAGTAGGTAGTCTTATCTCTCTACCCAATTTTGATATACACTCCCTTAGCCACAGTATATTTATAAGGAGGATGTGTATGTACAAAGTTCCCGTTTATATCTCCCGCAGTATCCGTGATCAGTTTTGCCTTGCACTTCTTGCCATTGTGAGAGGAGCATCGCCAATAAGCCGTGCCTTTGGTCGGGGACCGATGTACCAGACAGTATGTGTAGTGGTTCAGTAGGATCAAACTTGTGCCTGTTCTGGATTTAACGTATTGGATATCCTTCAAGCGGGCGCGCGTAGTCGAATCGACCGCGCTTAGTACATTTTTGTTTATATTATTGTTACTACCCACCACATTAATTTCTCATTCCTAGTAGCCTGTCGCTATGTCATTGGGAGTAAAATAAACAATAAACCGTCGCTCGAGGCGCTCTTCCCACTCCGCAGATCGCAATTGTTTTAGTCCCGGCGTAGTCGTCGAAAAGATTACACGCGCCTGTCGTCGAAAAGATTACGCGCGACGCTCAACGCGACATACACTCGTTCATGCTTGTAATAGTTCTTCGGACATTATTCAATATTATCTAATTTATTTTGGATTTTTATATAGCAATGAGTCGTAGACAGTTATCACAAAGTGCAATCGAGGATTTACTAAGAGAAGACGAAGAAGAGAGTGAATCAGAGCTCAGCGACCATGGCTCTGAAAATTCCGACCACATCGTGGCAGAGGAACCTCGATCTGCTGAGGAGTCAAACTGCTCAGACGAAGAAGAGGATGATTTGCCACTTTCAGTAATAAATAGCTATTTTACAGGACGCGATAAAGTAACGAAGTGGCAAAAATCTAACAATAACAGAGTGAGACGTCAAGTGCAAAATGTTCTGACGGAAGATGCGGGTATTCGGAGAAATGGTGTGGGAGCAACAACATTTACGCAAGCCTGGAGTTTATTCATTTCAGAGAATATTATTGAAAAAGTTGTTAGATATACCAACGAATTTATTCAAAAAAAGGCGCAATCGTATAACAGAATACGTGACTGCAAACCAACTGATGCGGTAGAAATTCGAGCACTTTTCGGATTGTTGTACATAGCAGGATCCTTGAAGACATCACACGCCAATTTAGAAGATTTATATGCAAGTGATGGAACAGGTATACCTATTTTTCCTACTACTATGTCAGTGAAAAGAGTAAAATTTCTACTGAATTCATTGCGGTTTGATGATGCTACTACGCGACAAGCTCGTCGAACTTTAGACAAAGCTGCACCAATAAGAGAAGTTTTAGATATGTTTACACAAAACTGTCTTTTGCCATATTCAGTGGGAGAGAATGTTGTAATCGACGAGATGATGATTGGCTTTCGAGGAAAATGTCCTTTCCGACAGTACATGAAATCAAAGCCCGACAAATACGGAATCAAACTGTATCCACTAGTAGATGCTGCTACGTTTTACGTTCTAAATATTGAACTTTATGCTGGCAGGCAGCCTGAAGGCCCATATCAATTGAGTAATGCTGCGGCAGACGTCGTAAAGAGGCTAATTACACCGATTTCTGGCACTGGAAGAAACCTTACCATCGACAATTGGTATACGAGTGTGCCGTTGATAAACGATTTGGCCAAGGATTATAAAATTTCTGTTGTGGGTACCATGCGTAAGAACAAGAGAGAAATACCTCCTTGCTTTATAGATAAAAACCAACCTGAATATTCAAGTCAATTTGGATTTTCAGATACATCTACACTCGTGTCTTACGTACCTAAAAAGAAAAGATCAGTAGTTCTTATATCATCACTTCACTGTGCTGCAGAAATAGATGAAAGTACAAATGAAAAGCGCAAACCTAGCATCATTACTTTTTACAATAAAACAAAGGGGGGTGTTGATGAAGTCGATAAAAAAGCAAAAATGTATTCGGTTTCAAGGAAGAATAATAGATGGCCATTGACACTCTTCTTTCGTCTCCTGGATATTGCAGGAATAAATAGTATGGTGATATTGAGGGCAAATAATGTCATTCTAAGGAAAAGGCGAATGTATTTACGGGCATTAGGCATTGAATTGATAAAAGAGTATGTCCAAAGAAGATCAACGATGTCAGGCCTTCCAAGAAAACTAAAAAGAAACATAAGGGAGCATTTGAATATGGAGGATAGTGCTGCTGATGCAGAAGCAGGTAGTTCTGGCACATGCAGAGGAACCTGTAAAATATGTCCAGCCAAAAAAAGGAGGCAATCAAAAACGCAATGTAACTTATGTATGAAAAATATTTGCAGAAGTCATACAACATTTATTTGCAATCAATGTTATATGAACGAAGAAACTGATTCCAATGAAAACTAAACCAAAGTTAATTATTATTATTCTTATTTTGAATTTTTATTATTAGACTAGGTATATATACTAGTCTTAGATATAAAAAAGGGTTTTGTGTTCCTAATTTTTGTTTTGATTTATAGAATGTTTGAGTTATGTTTATTAATGTAAAAATTGTTTCTTTTTCATAATTTTAATTACTTTTTTTGACAAATTACACTTTAAACACAATCATAATGTATCTGAGTACAAATAAATAAGAGAATATCGAATAATTAGTGCTTTATTTGTCTTATTCATCCCATAGGTCTTTTCGGTTACGCGCGCCCGCTCCCGTTACAAATGACCGCGCGCCCGCTTGAAGGATATCTGAAATATAACGACTGGTCAGTTTCGATACCGATGAAAGAAACCTGTTTACCAAGATGTACCTATTTCTAATTTTCATGCTGAAGGTAGGATAGGAAGATATGACGGTGTTATAATATACGCTTGATTTGTTGACTTTTATTTTTACTGTATTTAATATGACAAAGTAAAGGCAATACGTCTTAAAAGATATTATGGATCACAAATTTGTGTTCTTGGCAGTTGTTTTTGCAAATCTTCAAAGCTTATTTCTATTTTCTTTAACTTTCCAGGTGTCGTCGGTGAGTCTATAGCTATGTCGACTTTTGAAGCATTTTCATCATACAGACGAATACCACATGGTCGGTGCCGCTAGTTGAGTGTCGGGAACACCGACAGTGGGTGTTTTTCCAGCGGTGTCCTTACTATAAGTTGTGTATGTTGCCTGCCACTGTATGATACAACAGTTGACTTGATCCTAACTCTAAGTCCGGATGTTTCTTCCCTGTAAAAAATCTCAACTCCAGCTTAGCTATCTTATTCGATAATAATTTATTAATTTATTTAACACTTCAAGCACAAAGTACAAAGGCGGACTTATGCCATATAATGCCATAGGCATTTTCTACCAGTCAACCTTTGGGTGATTCAGAGACAAACAGTGGTAGGTGTACATATCTGCAAAAAATAATATTACTAAGATAAACTACAAGGATATATGAAATACTATAACTGTATATCAAAATACTACAAATATATATCAATATATATATATGTAAATAGACATTTACACGGATATACTAAAATAAAAAGACAAACAACGGAGAAAACATTAACGTTGTGACGAAACTGCCAGCTTTTTCTGAATGTACTCGTAAACTTTAATTTTAAAAGATAAACGATTGTTATGGAATAGTCTCCGGATGTACTAGATTAATAAATCCAGAAAACCAGAAAAATATCAAAATTATATAATTTATACAGGATGGGAGGAACTTTTTATTTCCAGCCTATACAGATGACTATCCATTAAACAACAACACAACATTATAATTCCATTTATTTAAAATATAATTAATATTAATATTAATTTATTTACAATATTTAATCAGGAATATCCTGGCTTCCACACTGATTGATTTTGATGTGCCGTGCTTCTCCAAGGCTATTAATGCCTGGAAACTCGCTTGCCCGAATTCTGAAGAACCCGACCATCCATTTTCCCAGAGACGTTGGGCAAGGCTCGGATACCGGTTAAATTTTCAAACCGTTACTACGTACTTTGACGCAAAACCTTTATATTCGGTTTCGTTCGCATAAACCGTTATTATTAAACCGGTATTTGGAAGAGTTTTAACATAAAGGTTTTTTCGGTTTAAACGGTTTAGAGCAATAAAAACCGTTTAATACGGACGCACGATAATCCAACGTCGCGCGCTGTTTTGTTTTTATTCCGTAGTAAGAAATTTTTAGTTTCGGTCGGACGTTTATTTATGTCATTGCATCAATAAGCTCCGCTGCAAAAACAAAAAAAATGGGCAAGTATCTAATATTTTTTTTGGTGAAATTATGTTGATAATGACGATAAATAATTGGTAAACATAATACATATTACTTTTCACAGATAATGAAGAAGAAAACTCAATACCTCGGTAAGTACCTAAACACTTCAATTCAGTATTCGACATTAAGGCCCGCTTGCACCGCGAATCGCTAAACGCTAAACATATTTAAAACAGCATTCTGTCTCTGTCATCTTTAAACGATTGATAGAAACAGAACGATGTTTTAAATGCATTCTACGTTAAACGTGTTTAGTGATTCGTGGTGCAAGCGGGCCTTAAACTCTCAAAATTAAAGGATAAATAGGCCACAAAATGCCCGATCTAAGGCCCAGTTTCACTGTTGGTATTAACGACCAGTGAAACTGGTTCTTAGATCGGGCGTTTTGTGTGTCTATGTGATAAAAACTATTTGAATGTTTATTTAAATGAATGTTATATTATTTTGTAACAGGAGAACCACGAAAAAGAAGAAAGGAATATTCTGATGATGAAGATCAATCCCAATCATTGCTAGCACCTAAAAACCGTACCATCAACTCAATAAAATGTTGAAAGAGGATTCAGAAAATAGTTCTGATAGTAACGAAAACAAATCAGGCGAAGATATTAGTGCTAAACCAGGAGAAGAAACTACTTCGAATGTCAAAAATGTGTTTTATGTTTATTTGATAAGGACCTTGATAAATAAAAGAAACTATTATTTTGGAAATTTGCTAATAGGTGTAGTACATTTTTTGCCGCCATGTATGCGCTTGAAGCCTATATCAATATTTTAAAGTATATAGATGCTTTAAAACATCAACACCGAGAGAAATCAAACAAAATAAATATTTAATTTATATAATGTGCCTGGAGGAACATGCGAAATATCAATGTAATCATTCGTACTAAAATGTTACCAATAAAAATAAATAAAGGAAAATAAGAGCGAAGTTTTATTTTAAATTCAGGAATCTAGTAATCTGCTTAATGTGTGGACACCATTTTGCATGCTGTACTTAGTACCTACTTAGATGGATGTTCAGGTACAAATGTAGATATACATTTTTTTTAACGGTTAATTTGACATTTTAATAAATATTTGAAAAAGAAAAAAATTATGCTTTTCCAATAAATCAGTCTCCTCGTTACATTAATATAGGTACCTACAATTTTAGGTGGCTTAATTAAAAATAGCACTTTGAAGTTTTATTGTTTTCATTGTAGTCAAAGTATGTGTAGATTAAATTCTTTCGCTTTCTACCCATGTTAAACACAATTATAACAAAATTAACTGCTAATTAAATCCACTGCGAAGTCACGAATCGAATGAAAAGAAATAGCGTAAGTACTAAGTTCGTCTAGTACCGCGCTGCTATGCGCGGCATCCTTACAAGTAGTCACACGTTGCAACGCGTTTGCCGACATGCCGCTCGTCGAATAAACCGGTTAATTTAGGTTAAAATAAAGTTCTTAAAACGTTCACGTTCTTAAGAAAAGTTCGGAGGAAAACCGAAATAAACCAGTATTAACCGGTATATTTTAAACCGGTTCCGAGCCTTGTGGGACGAGCCGCTCTGCAGAGTAGTTCAGAACAATTTACTGCTCACGTCTGCTACTACTGCTGAGCGTGCGCGTCTGCTGGCTGTGGGTGAGTGGGAGTCGGGTCTTTGGCTTCACGCACTACCGTCGTCGAGCATAGGCACTTTGCTCGACGACACTACTTTCCGCCTTGCTGCTGCTCTACGCCTAGGCGCCCCTTGTTTTTCTCCTCATCGCTGTCACTGTGGTGAAGCTGTCAACAGCCTTGGACACCACGGCCTTTCATGCAGCCGAAGTGCGAGCCGCTTTGCACGGCACGCGAACTTAAATGATATCATCCGTCGAGCTCTTGTCACCGTCGGCGTTCCAGCTTTATTAGAACCAAATGACTTGGCACGCGACGATGGCAAGAGACCGGACGGCATGTCTTTGTTTCCATGAAAGATGGGTAGGCCTTTAGTGTGGGATGCAACTTGTGTCGATACTCTTGCGCCATCCCACCTTTCTAGCTCATCGTGCTGTGCTGGGGCTCCGGCTGCGGCTGCAGAGAACCTCAAGTGGCGTAAATATAGTAACCTTATTGGTAACTATATTTTCGAGCCGTTTGGGGTTGAAACTCTAGGTCCGTGGGGTCCGAGTGCTCACAGCCTTTTCAAGGACATTTCTAAACGTTTAGTTGACTCTTCCCGTGACCCAAGGGCTGGCTTTTACCTTGCCAAAGGCTTAGCGTTGCCATACAACGTGGCAACGCCGCCAGTCTTTTGGGTACATTACCAGTTGACTACGTTGAGGAGGAGTTTTTTGACGCCATTTTTTAAGTTTATTTTTAAGTTAGTTAGTTAATATAGGTTATTTTTATTTATCATTAAATAAATAAATAAACACGAACAAAAAAAAAAAAAAAATTAAAATAAATGTGAATCATAATTATCGTCTTAGGTAGGAAGCATAACTTAGTTTACATAAATCACTAGTAAATATAGCCCTTACTTTACTAATAATAACATAATTATGCTTAATTTGGGATCGACCACCTACTGTTGAATGCGTTCGGTTTAAAAAAATATTTTTAATGGTATCTCCAATAAATTGATACTTAAATGAAAAAAAATACCTACTGCACTAGAGCCTACTATATCTTTTCAATAATATATTCCACGATCTCTCTAGATTTGAAATAGTCTTATTTGATTAATTGACGTACTCTCACTTCATTTGATAACGTATGATCAAACATTACTTACGTTTATAGCAAAAGAAAATATTTAATAGAATTTAAAATAAGTTATTTTAACCACTCATAACGCAAAAATAAAAATAATATACTTTTGATACTTTTGAGTCAATAGCGGCCACATAAAAACCATTATGAAAAAAAATGCATATTCGTATAAGATTGAACAAGGTAATAGCTGTAGAAGCATTAATCTAATAACTTATTCTCAGAGTAGCAGTTTAATTTCAAATTATAATATAGAATAAATGGGAAGACAAAAAAAGCAAAAAGGATGACATGGTCTTCACTCTTAGCTCGTACCGGCAGGAACGACACTGTAAAAACAGCTTACGGCGAGGAAGCTATTTAATAGGGCGATGTTTAGTGCAGGGATGACAGCCCAAACGCACAGGATATTCTTCTTAAAGTTTATTTCAATGCACGTCATAAGATGTAAATAAAATACCAAATTGGCAATAGAAGCAAAAAAACTGTCAATGACAATGATGATTCCAAGGTTAGGCGCTTTTATGATTTTGCACAAAATAATTTCATATGACGCTCTGTAAAGCATGTAGTGACGTATTAACCGTCTTAACACATAATTATACGAACTTGCAACGTCAGAAGACGTTGTCTGTAGTGTTATATCTTTATGTACTGTCCACCGTGGATGCAGTATTTAGCTGGAGGGTGAGTGTGTTCGTTCTCAAGGCCAACAATGGCGAATTTCTCATCCAACTTTAGCTTAGCGTTACAACCTCTACAGTTATGTGTGGAGCAGTACCAATGGAAGTATTTAGTCTTCTTGCATTGTTTCTTGCAGTAGTAAGTGTAGTCGTTGAACATGACCAGATGTTTCCCTGAATATCGTGATTTCGCCAGCAGAATCACTGAAAAAATAAGCTGGTGAGTATTGATTTTTGAGCAATTTATTTTCATAGTCATTTCATCAGAATGTGGGCCGAGGAGATTTCAAGTTCGACAGATTATTATTTTGATGACGCCGTATCAATTCTTGAAGTTATTGAAGATTATAGATTAAAAATAAAAGGCAGTTGATAGATCAGCGAAATTTCGGAGCATTCGACATAATGCCACCTCAATCATGAAGTTAAATATGTAGTTCAATAGTTAAAGTTCTCTGAACTTAGGGATACTTTCCAAATAGTCTGATGAATAGACTTTGTTATGAAAGTGTTAGCGAGCTCTGAGCCTTTTCAATTTATTTTTTGATTGAACCTGAAATTACACTCAGTAAAAAAAAAAAAATCATCACCACAAGTTTATTATAAATATTTATGTACTTTTAAGTTGTTAAAATAACTGTATGTTTACCTAAATTAAAGTCGATTTAAAAATGTATACAAGATTATTTTTAGTATATGCGAAACCTGAATATAGTTTGTTCAGAATAAGAAACTGAATCGATTCCAATAATTTTTAAACCATGTTATATTTTTTCCCAAAAATATATAAAAAAAATTAAAAGTTGAATACCAGGCGACTTTGAGTACCTATCGCAATAATTTAGGTACCTACTGCCAAATTATTATTAGCAATGAGCTCAAGACGAAGCTGGAGGCGCGCGCTGCGTGGTGACCGCGTTTTTGTGCAGACAACTAGGTAACAGAACAAGCTTATAACTTTGTGATTTTTCGTGATACAGTCTTAAAATTTTGTACATAGAAATACTAGACACGTGTATCAGGTCTCGCATATACTAAAACTGATGTTTTATAACAGAATACACGTTTTACACATGGCACTACTCTTAGCTTTGGAAACCTTTTCTACTTTCTACGTACATTTTATTACTTACTATTTATTACTTACTTTATTACATAGATTATACACATATTAGCTAAAAACGTTACTATGCTTTTGAATTATACGTGCGCGCAGTTTTATTACAGCAAAAATAGTTCCTTTAAATTTTAACATAGTATCCATTAGCTATGACAAATGCTGGCGGTGTGTGGGCGTGATCCAACCTAGCTGATACCACGGTCCTATGCGATGCTCGGACGTCATTGCTGATGCTGAGTCTTGCTTTGCAAAAACCTCCATTAGTGCATAGCCAAGTACTTGTCTTCACATTATTCTTCTTGCAATAGAATGTGTAACCGTTGACAACCGCCAGTTCCTTTCCATCTGTCTTCAATACCCATTGCAGCACTGGAAAATAAAGTAGAAATTTTAGGCTGTTCTGGAATATACGGGTGGATATGGTTACCAATTAAGTTTGACAGTCAGACTGCGTACTAACGCAGTCTGACTGTCAAACTAATTAGTTATTTAATTTAATTAGTAGTTTAATTTACTAAAATTAAACTTGTCTTTTAAAGACACGTTATAAAAGTTATCTTAGTCTGACTGTGTCATGCAGTATTAGGTTAATGTATAAAAGTATAGGAATATAGAGGGGCTCGTGGACCAAGGTTCAGTTCTTCTTGCCGCCGTCGTTCCGTGAGTAAGTGATTCTCCAATTCGTATCAAGACCCTGCAGTACCTCGGAAAGCACGTTTATCTACGAACGACAACCAGGACAGTCAAGTCTAAACATCTCACGAAACGCGCAAACGTAGATGCACTCTCGTTTCTCTTACTGTCCCGTGTGGCAGCAATCCGACACCCTCGGGGAGAGATCAGGCGGGATGCATTGCCTGTCTATGCAATCCATCTCGCGCTTAATCTTTCTTTCAAATATATTTAATCGTCAGACATGGTTTCAAATACCCAAATACACACAAAGTTTCGACGTATAACAGAGGTATTTAAGCATATCTGCAAAGTTTGACCTAGTAAGGATCGGTCGCACTGATATGGACAAATTACGAACCGTTTGCGGACTTTGAACACTGAAGTGCTAACGAGTAACGTATTAGAACCACTGGGATAAGTTCGATAATTTTTAAATTACCATTCCTCGGCACTTCAATATGTAAGAGACTCTTTCATAAAAACACACCTTGTTTTATTAAAATGTTGAATCAACCAATAAAAAATAATATTTTTTACGTAGAATAAGATAAAATGGTACCGCAATTGTATCCCTACAGAAAATAGTTAGTGTGTTAAGTATAAAAGAATACCAAACAAAATTATGTTAATTTATTTAATTAAATTTGAATAGGTCAAATGACATAGGTCATTTGACTTATATCACATTGTTACACGAATTACAGTTTTGATCGCACACAAAGACAAAAATACTTTTTTTCATATAAGAAAAACAGATTAATTGTTAATTTTAACATTCATAATAGGTAAAAAACGATAGATACTTCTACGAATAAATAAGGTAAGTCAAGATTACATGCATTTAATTTAATTAATTAGGACACTAGACCAATAATAAATACTCACACTAATACAGTTTGATGCCTTCACTACGATAATACACGATCACAATGTTTTATTTTTGTTTGATTTTGTTACTTATTTGCTTCGCTAAGCTTAAATTTTAAAGTAACATCCGTTTTTAATCAAAAACGCCGGTGGAGGATGTGCATGAGTGTCTTGAACTGATGTTATATGACGCTCCGCGAGTGTGGCGCCGTTCGTAAAGGTCAGCCTGGCTTTACAAGGGTATCCTTTGGTGCAGTACCAGACACTTGTCGCCAAAGTTTGTCTTTTATTGAAAAATGTGTAACCGTGCATAATAGCAAGCTCCTTTCCGTCAGCTTTTTTCACCCATTGAACTGTAAATAAATAAACTTGTATACTGTGTGAAAATGATAACAAAGTTCATTATTATGAGGAGCATTTTAACCGCTAAACTACATCACAAAATAATCATAGTCATAAATATTTATTTACATTAATATTAGGTGTAATATAAGTACAGAATATAAAATGAAAATCTTAGATAGAGTCCTGACTTACAGATCACCTGAATAAGAATAATAAATTATGTTCATATATTTATTTATGATATTACAAAAACCACAACACTTGCCTATTACAGCTTGACATAAAAACCTTTACGAATAACAAATTTTGGGGGCGCATGATTGTGTTCCGATTTAGCTCTGACCAGGAGCCGAGGATCACTGTTGGTAGTGATCAGTTGAGCTTTGCAGATGTGTGCGGAAGAGCAGCTCCAAATATCAGTGAGCTGACGACGCCAGTGACAGAATAGTGAGGTTCCGTTTACAGCATTGCTCCTGTAACGTGGGTGCGTTTAAAAACTTTTAAACCCACATACATAAACAGCCAGATCCGGAACAACTTCCTGCAGAACGTACAATTTTTTTTTCCGAGCAGGAACAAAATTATTTTAATATCTTACATGGTGTAAATTTGAAAAAAAAACCACTACAAACACTTACTCATTCTAGCTCGACCTTTGGAAATGACTAATTTTGTAGGCGAATGACCGGAGTGAGCCGCTCTAGACTCCGATTTTCCAAAGAGCCTGGACGTGAGAGTGTCCTCATTGGTGATGATCAGGTAAGCTTTGCATGGCTCTCCGAAGGAGCATCTAAAATGTTTGGGAACTGATATTGCTCGCGACAATAGAATGAGTAGTCATTAACAATAACCGCTTCTTTCCCGTCCTGTTTCTTTGCCCATCTCACTGAAAAAGTGAAAAGATTAATCTTAAGTGTCCGTCTCTCGTATAAAGAATATCTTTGCAAATAGTACACACCAGGGTAAACATATTTGCCAGTCAACAGCAGTCGTTATGGTAGCATGTCAGCGGTAGAACTTTGGCGGTGCACTGTACGTACATATAAGTATTGCTATTTAAATTGCTCTTAAATAGGCTTACAGAAAGTAAATAACAAAGTTTTTGAACAATCAAGCAAGTTTACTAACACAGAAATATACAATTATATGTAGATTTAACCTAATGCAAAGACAAAAATCATCAGGTAGGACTTCACACTTGTTTATTACAGCTTGATATAACATCCTTGGGCAATGACATATTTTGTGGGCGCATGGCTCGTGTGATTCATTCTAGATTTTATCAAGGTCCTGGAAGAAGGAGTCTCTTCATTAGTGATGAACATCTGTGCTTTACAGGGCCAACCGAAGGAGCATCTCCAATTGTTTGAGAGCCGACCTCGCGAGTGACAATAGAATGTGTAGCCATTAACTATTGCTACTTTTTTGCCGTTCTGTTTCTTAGCCCATTTCACTGAAAAAGAGTAAAAAATAATTCTAGGAGATAAGGATTATACTTTCTCTTGTATGAACTAGAAGAATATTTAACACCTTGGCAAGATTATTTCTTTTGTCAGTCAGTAAGGTGGTAGCGAACATTCATATAAATAACCTTTATTAGGCAAACATATTTTATTGTAAAAACACGATCAACGTATGATTAAAGGTGCTCTGAGAGATTCTTAACTAGCTGCGTTTGAGAGAAATACGAAACTGCGCCGGAGCCCTGTTTCCTTACCCATCTCACTGTAAATAATAAGGAGATTTCGATTTTACCATCTAGAATATTCTGAAAATCTTTTTAGCATTGAATATTATATGTTTTGTGTAAATCACTTTCAATATTGCGAGTTTAACGATGATAACGTTTTGAGTGTGTTACAGCACATAAGCGAAGTAAAATAAAATAAAACAACCACATTATTACGTAATACATTATAATTTTCATATTGAATAGATTGTAAATCTACGAAAAATCACAAACCATATACCTGCAACAAATCTAAAAATTGATATGTAAGAAATGAAATGACTCTTTGGCTAAGATTGGTACTAGATAGGTCTAGATAGGTAAGGATACTACTACATTAGTTATAATGCAAATGACTAGATGTAATAATATAAATCGACAACGATATATATGTCTACCCCACTAATTCCCTGATCCTTATAAGCGAATCGACATAAATGTGAGATGATTACATTCTCTGGCAAAACAAACGAATATAGGTCTAGCCAGTCAGAGAGATGATTGTCAGCAAGGATTCATTTATTTCACTATTGTGATCTCACTGACTGCCTCGTTGGTCAGGTCTTTAAGGTATTTTGAGGATAACAGGTGTGATTTTATATTTAATTAATAATGTTATTTTGATCTCTGGAATTTTCAAATACTAGCCTTAAGGCTGGATTTCATTATTATTAATGGACTTGCCCCTTTTGCATCCTTATTAAATTGAAGAAATATGGTTATCCTGGGCATCTCTACCTAATCCTTCCGGAAATACAGTAGCTATGTTATAAATATCAATAATAAAATGGATTGATCTTCACATAAAACCCGTCAGTAATTCTAAATGTTGGTGGCTTATGATTATGCTCCTGTTTAGATGTCAGGACCGTTCGTTGTGCTGGGTCGGCTCTGTTAGTGATCATCATCCTCGCTTTGCATCTCATCGCGCTGGTACAAGTCCAGGTGCTCTTGGTCATATTCTGTTTGTGGCAGTAGAAGGTATATCCGTCCACAATGACCAGTTCCTTGCCGTTTGATTTTTTTACCCATTGAAGTTGTCCTAAAAAATAAACAATTACTGATTAATATCACAGGTTTTAATCCTACATGCTTAGCGTTATAAATCTATAAGACTGTAAATATTGTGATATTATTATGAGTATGGAAACAGAATGTATTGCCATACAGAATAGTTAGCTCCTACCAATTCTGTTTTGTCACCCAGCTTACTGAAATTGATCAGAACAATCGTAACGAATTTTTGATTGTTGGCTTTTATAGCCATTTTTAGTATAGCCAATGATAGGAATAAAACAAGAAGAAAAATTGAACCAAGTATATTTTGAAAGTTTTAAAGAAAGCAGGGAGCGTGGAAATAAACACAAACTTCATCCACACATTCAAGTTTATTGACTTAGAACTAAAAATAAAAAAGCAATGCAAAATGAAGGACAGGAACAAGAGGTTTCTACCGACCCTTCATACGTACATACTTAGGACCTGAAATGATATTCTGATCACATGGCATGGCCTAGAACCTTTCGTTAATTTTTATTTACTTTTTAAATATTCTAAGTACAGCATAAAACAAAGCTAAACATTCTTCATCTTAGTTGATATTTCAATGCTGGCGGTCGATGTGTGTGGTTTAATGAGGCCGATACCACCATTCTTTCTACAGGTATCATATGAGGCGTTGTGACCAGCTGAGCTTCGCATGTCTTGCCTAAACTGCACAGCCAAGTCCAATTGCGGCGGGTGACTTTTTTACGGCATGTGAATGTGTATCCGTGTACTATAGCAAGTTCCTTCCCGTCCATTTTGTTCGCCCATCTCACTGAAAGTAATTTAATTACATTTTAGTATTCTACTATTTTTGAGCGGACGGCTTGGCTTACCTTTGCCTCAGAATTAGGTTGAAGCAACTAAAATGACAGATTCTTAAGAGACTCCGCCCTGCGGGTAAATGTGGTGCTGTTCCTCAAACCACGTGGTACCAAAATGGTATCTAGTGGCCAGATTCAATGTAGAATATTGTCATCGACACAATAAGAAGAATTGAGAACATGAGGGGGGGAGGGGGGGGGCATGTCCAGTAGTGGAAGTTTTCGGTTGAAATGATTATGAGGATCAGCAATATTGAGAAAAAATATACATATTTCACCCCACGTATTCTTATTAATTTTTCGTACCTAAAACAACATTTAGCATTTTCCAAACATTATTTATTGTTAAAACACGCATAGGAACACAACACTCAGTAATATACAAATGTGAGACCATTTAAATAGTAATTTGCAAACATTTAACATACAATACAGAGTAATTGAATACCTACATCTACACATGTTCAAATGTATGACTAGGTTCTTAATTCTACATGTCAGGAAAATAGTTAATTCATACATATAACATAGCTTTAATCAAAACTGAATTTTGTACCTAATGTAATGCGGGTGTTAGGCAGAGGTGTACCTAATAGTACATGGGCATAACCACTACACACAATATAGGCGTGATGTTATGTTATGTACTGTTACCATGACTTATTTTTTTTCACTTCACATTACTAAACCAGTTTATTTTCATTCATTTAAAATTAATTTTGACTTGAATGTGGCTAAATTTGCATTAACGTAAACACAACGTACAACTAGAAAGTTCCTGTATATAATAAATATTGTTTACGAATGTGTTATTTCCAGAACAATAAGTCAAAACTTCATGTCAGTCGCTAGAAAGGAGAACAAGCCTAAACAAAGAGAAGATAATTACCAACTACGTACATATAAACTCACAACATTACTTAACAGAATAATCAATTCCTTAGTATTGACTCTCAAGCTACTTCGTAATTTTAACACTTTCGTCTTTTTCAGGAATTGCTTTGAAGTAGTATCGGGACACAGCACTCAGGCGCAGCGGGCCGTTGGTACCTATAGGTATCTAGTTTTTTCAGAGACATGCGCGGCCCTACAAACTATTAAACTAGTCAAATGCATAACCTCCGCCTTTCTTTCTTGAATCTCCTTTTTTTTGTTAAGAATGAAGCGCACGAGTGCCATATATACAGCCCTTTATAATCTAACATTTCTGCCAGAAGTGTTTAGAACGAGTAGCTTTTTGAGTTGAAACCAGTAGTGTTGCTGCGGTCTGTTGTTGCGGATGAGTGACAATGTCGGTGCCGTCACATGCGGAGTTATAGCTCAAATACACATTTCAAACGTAAGTAAACGTTAACTACTAATTACAATTTACAATAATACCCATTACTGATACAATACTTAGGAGGTTCGTGCTTGTGTTCCAGTTTCGCTGACAGCACAGTCCGACGCGATGGTTTCGCGTGCTTGGTGATCTCCATCCTGGCATGACAGTCCCCTCCATAGGTACAGTTCCAGATCTTTGTAGACCTCTTCAAGCTCTGCTTGCGACAGTAGTAAGTGTAGCCGTTCACTAGTGCCACTTCTTTTCCGTTGAGTCTCTTCATGAATTTTACTGTAAGATTTTTTAATGTGTTAATAACGACGTGAAATATTTGATCTGCACACATGTGAGTTTGTTGCATGCATAAAAAACATGCAAAGCGTGCTAGGATAACAAGGATGGCTATTATTATGTGTTACGTGTGAATCTTCATTCAGTAGATCTAGAGTGACAGCATCCTATACCTACGGACGATGATACAATTATCAAGCTTAAAAAAAATTGAAATCGCATTATGCAGAAAACTATACAATGCGAATGTGTAGATTCAACGAAGTCGTATTAAAAATGTTTCATGTTTAAACGTCTTTATTTTCTTGACGAAGACACGGATTAAAGTTAAAAAACTATGCGTTTAAAGCAATTTTTTAACACCACGTACTTGAGGTTACACTATCAGTTATTTGATTTACAACATTACGCCTTGGGGGAGGCCTATGTCCAGCAGTGGACGTCTTTCGGCTGAAATGATAATGATGATGATGATTACGCCTTTTACTTTACTTTGTCCATATTTTTTATTTACACTTTTTAGGTTCCGATGCGAATTGTGTTTAAGACTCACTGACAGCAATAATTGTAATATAATCCTCATTATCATTTCAGACGAAAGACGTTCACTGCTGAAACCATGCGCAGCGAGCTTCTGCGACCAAGTCGTCATTCACCTTGTGAGGTTGCGACGATATAATGACGTAGGTAAGGCATGTTGCCTTACATTATATTTTAACATAAAACCCATCAACAATCATAAACGTGGGTGGTGGATGTCTGTGCTCCAGCTTAACAGATACAACGCGCCGCTTCAGAGGATCAGGCTCACTGCAGGTAATCAGCCTGGCCTTACAGAGCCATCCACTGGTGCACGTCCAGATCTTCGTCTTGGCGTTGTTCTTGTGACAATAGAACGTGTAACCGTTCACCATCGCCAGTTCTTTGCCGTTCCTCTTCATCATCCATTTTACTGAAATAGAGTTCATTGTTTAAAGGAGATAAGTTAGCCAGAAAAAAGAAACTTACGTATCTTTACCGATTGCAGCGAAGTGCAATGAATGTTTTGGTTGGCATGTCTACTTAGGTACTATTTTCAGCCCTACAGTTATATTTTATTTTAACTTTATGAACAGCGGTATGTTACCGCATGTCATTGTATTACCCGTACATGTTCAAGAAAATTAAATACAACTAAAACAAAAACAATATTTATTGCCTTTAACAAACTAACAGTGTAGTATTTCTTTATGTCAACTGTGACATAAAGAAATACTACAATGTACAGAGTATTGATTTTCCTTGTAACTATATCCGGTTTTACCTATATTTACAAAATTAATTAAAGCCTTCTTAATGGTTATGCGCGTTTTTAAAGCAAACCATGACAGCATTGACGGTCTATACAACTGATTTACACCCTGAAGCTCTCCGAATACAACGCCAGCGTGTTTTGTGCCCTTTCACCGGACCACCTTGATTGAACCGATACGGTCCCATGTTGAGACACGGATTGCCACGACTGGTTGAGCCGAATATCAGCTCGAATTCTGAAAAGTGAAGAAAAGCAAATATTACTTTTCTTTATTGTATGATCTTTTGTTTCTTTATAAAAAGTTTCGAAACAAAATCATTTGCATCTTTTGATCTTCTAAAACAAAAATATTTGAAACTACTGTGAATCGTAGATGTTTTGTTTTTTAATGACAAATCGGCATAATCACGAGTAGGGCCAGCAAAAATCAGCGTGTAATCAGCCACTCATCATTGGCTTTCTCCTATCTGGATAAACTATAAACTATTTAGTAATGAAAACAAAACACGATTTATTTATTATGGTCGTGTTATTGAGAAACCAGTTCATCATTACCAGTGCCACAATTTTACACCCGAGCCGTTTGCACGTACACGACCACGCCATTTCGGAGTCCTTGCACCTCCGCGCCAGGTTATACCGATAGCTAAGTATTTAGAACCAACACAGGATAACCATTCTACGTCACACCAAATATTAGACCCTGTTTAACTGAAACAGAAAATGAGTGGACATTTAAAAGAGCCTTTATAGGTAAGAAGCTCTACTGGTATCATTTCTCATTAAAAGGTTTTTTTTTTTTGCTTGGCAACAGTTAGTTTATTAACGTAATATATTGGGTAGGGAATGAAAAAATAAAACAACTTAAAAATACTAGGATATATTTTCTGTCATCGTATTTTTTTTTGCAGTATAAATGATCTACTTAATCAAACTCATTGCTATTACTTATTCTACAAACACATTATAAAGCATTATGATAATAACTACATAATTATTACTTTTTAATAATAATTGAGGGAGTTTAGTTTTAAGCATGCCTATGTTCTTTCTTATGTGAAACTATTACATTGTCAATAGTGACGATAACTGACTTACATCCCAATGTCGTCCGAGTACAGTGCCATCGCTGCTTGGACCCTTTATACTGACTAGCGCGATTATACCGATAGGGACCGAAGATGATCACAGGGTTGCCACTCCTCGTCGCGCTGAACACTGGCTGTACTTCTGTAGCTGTAATAAAACATCATTGCATTGTTCCGTAAGTGTCTGCGTAATGGTTTGCAGGTATTGGTCTTTAGACCCAGCAGTGAAAACAAGAAGATAAAGAGGTCTATAAGAGCACTTTTTTTGATTACCACTATCTTTTGATTTGTTCAATTATTAACGAAACAAACATACTTACCACTTGCGATAATTGCACATAAACTGTTTCAACTTATTTTAATTGAAACCAATAGATGATAGTGAAACATTTACTTTGACATATTCAATATCTACTAAGTCTAACAAACAGTCACTAAATACAGCATTAATACTATATCATAAAAAAATATTTAATTAATAAAGAGGTTCAATAAAATAGTCTCAATGATTGTGTTCAGTCTTATGGCTAATAATTTGACTATTAAAAGTAATTATAGTAGATCGGCACCCGTATGGGTACCGGGTACATCTCCATCGCACTTTGGCTCCTTTGCAACTTAAAACCCGATTATACCGGTAGCGACCAAGAATGATGACAGGATTACCACTATACGTCGTGCTGAAAACTGGCTCCAAGTCTGCAATAAGACATACAATAATTATTATAAAAATGCTGAAAACAATTGTGTGTTAACTGTTTTATTGGGAAAGGGACTAGTGGAATAGTTGTCAAAATTAAAGCTATTTCATTTAAGAAAACGTTTATTTATAGACAAGCTAATTTTTCAAAACAGTATGAATAATTCTCTGTAAACAGGAATCATTCTAGTGGTTATGTTCACTTCTGTGGCTAACAATGACGCTGTCGATGGTTACGATAGTAGATCGGCATCCCAGTGAGACCCGGGAACATCTCCATCGCACTTTTGTCCTTGTACAGCTATTAACCCGATTATACCGATAGGGACCAAGCACGATGACATCTTTACCAAATCTTGACTTGCTGAAAACTGGCACGTAATCTGTAATGAAACAAAATAATATTACATCATCTGGCATTGTAAATTTGCATTTCCTTTTATTTGTCAGCAATCTGATGTTATCATCGATGCGTTCGGGATTACAACTAACAGTTTCGGAAATTGACAGTGGCCACACAGAAATTGTTGGAGCAAATATTGTTGTATTAGTTATTGGGATTTCCTTGTTTACGGAAAGTCTAAAATCATTTTTTTTTTATTTATAAAAAAAGTATTTAATCATTCACACAATAACAAATCTTAAAATAACTAATTAATATAATTACAATGATTGTGAACTGAACAGTAAAATTAGATTGAAAGCACTAATTCTAGTGGTTATGCTGTGTCTTATGGTGGAGAATCGGACCCGTGATAGTGTAGATAACAGATCGACATCCCGATCCATCTCGGGTACAGGTCCATCGCATTTTGGCCCCTTTACAATTATTAATCCGATTATATCGATAGGGACCAATGATGATGACATCATTGCCGCTCCTCTTCTTACTGAAAACTTGCTGAAAATCTGTAGTAAAATATGAAGTTTTCATTTGTTAAGCCTTTACTCATATCTACAGTAACAAGCCTTACTTTTGTAACAAAGCATCAAAACGGGAGCAAGTTACATAGTATCTAAATTATTCTGGAATAAAATCAAAATAACTATACATTTTGGCACAATACCCTTTATTCAAAGCAGTAATATTAGTGATTATGTTTATTAATATGGCTAACAATCACACCGTTAATAGTTACGATAGCAGATCGGCATTCCGATGCGATCCGGCTACAAATCCATCGTATTCTGGCCCCTTTACACCTACTAACACGATTATATCGATAGGGACCAACGATGATCACAGGGTTGCCACGCTGTGATGTACTGAACACAGGACGTGTATCTGTAAAACATAAACGTATTGTATAGTTTTGTGTTTAGTTCATTAAAAGTATACCATCACATAGAAAGAATTTGTAATTATCTTAAAAAAAATTGTCGTAGACGAGCCACGGGTGGGTATTTATTTAGGTATAGCATAAGTAAGAATTTATAAACACTGTTTTAAGCTTTCACGGTTTACAACTAAACTTGTACTGTCACAAAACAACAAAACAAAACAAGCTCAAAACAATGAACAATCACGGAAGATATCCCGTAAGTGACAGTACAAGTTAAGAATTTATAAACCTCACACCATAATTATTCTTTAAATTTATCAGCCATGAGATACAAAAATACATTGTAATTATGTTTCACACGACTTTGAACTGCAGGTAACATTATTCTTAACACTATATACAATTTTATACTAGTTGACATTTTTTGCACGTCCACCTAAGAATAACGCAACCAATCTTAACTGTTCTATAATCTTCATTTTTCTTTATCGACAGTTATGATGGTAGACCGGCAGCCCAATGGGTACCGGGTACAGCTCCGATTGTACCGATACGAACAGTACTTGATCACAGGAGTGCCGTTCTTTGTAGTGAAATAACTTACATCTAATAAACATTTACCTAGTTATGCCACTAACTAACAAGCTTCTACAAAAATATCTGATTCCTTCAATTAATAACAAAAACGTACCAAACTACAGTGAGCAGACTACTGAAAGTTCGCCGTTATTAAGATATTATATAAATCGTGATCAATAAACCTATGCTAACACCTAAACAATAAATCTTACTTACATAATGTCAAAACAAATGATGAATTATTTATTAATGATTATGCTCTTTCTTATGGCTAACGACGATACCATCGAAAGTAAGGATACTCGATCGGCAACCACGTGAGTACTTATTGCAATACCACCAAATTTTAGACCCTTTACTATTTTTATTAGTTATCCGATTATATCGATAGGATCCAAAGAAGATCACAGGGTTTCCATGCATAGTCGTGCCAAAAACTGGCTTTGGATCTGAAACAAAAATTAGTGTGAGTCTCATGATGTAAGTGGCCACGTTTATTGCAGCGTCAGAGGGGTTGTTCAGTACGGATTGTCAAGGGTTTAGTCTCAATCATTATGTCCAGAGAATTATTTTAGTTCGAGATTACTTCGACAAAGACTGACATTACTACTTTAGTTTACTTCATAAACCTTTCTAGAGTATCTATCATATTCCTTCTTACAATACTCTTCCATTGTTTTGCTGATTTTTTTATCAAAGAATTAAAATTAACAGATTGCATTGCTTTGTTAATAGCGCATAATTTGATCAAAATTCATACATATTATGTATAAACTATGGATTATAGGAAAAATAAATAAAAATGTAATAGGTCTTCAGCCATTTAATGATTATGCTCGGACTTATGGCTAATTATAATCCTATCAAAGGTAACAACACTAGATCGACATCCATAGCTGTATCTATTACAATACCACCGAGCTTTACCCCCTTTACAATGACCTCCTCGAGTATACCGGTGGCATCCTAGAATCAGCACCGGATTCCCATGCCTTGACGTACTGAATACTGGTAATAGACCTGAAAGCAAACGTCAGAGTTAGGTAAACATTTGAATGGTATAAAACTTTTACATACATAACGCAACCGATTATGAGATTAAAAGAAAAAATATCCTAGTGGTTATGTTCACTTTTGTGGCTAACAATGACACTGTCAATAGTTACGATAGTTGATCGGCATCCTAGTGAGACCCGGGAACATGTCCATCGCACTTTGGTCCCTGTACAACTATTAACCCGATTATACCGGTGGGGACCAAACACGATGACATCTTTACCAAATCTTGAGTTGCTGAAAACTGGCACGTAATCTGTAATAAAACAAAATAGTTTCATAATGTCCACGTACTAAAACAAAAAATATATAATTCTATTTTATTTATCAACAAAATGAATGAGAGATTTTGGAAATGACATTTGTCACCACACAGAAACAGTTCGAGCGAATCGTGTTGTGTTTATTGTTGTGATTACCATTTTCACGGGAAGAGTAAAAACAACAAGCCTTTCATGTATAAAATTATTTATTCATCCACACACAAACAAATCTTCAAATTAAAATAGTTCAAATAATTAAACTACCACCTACCTACCTACGAGCTACGTTCAGATTGTGAAATACAAGCAACACAGGTTACCTACTAACGATCACCATATTCTAGAATGAAATAATGTAACAATTGTGTGTTCAGCAGTCACCGCGCTTAGCGATACTGATCCCATGCAGTGTTTCGAAGTGTGTGTTGATCTTTAAAAAGCTAATCCTAATGGTTATTTTCAGTCCTATGGCTAACAATCACACTGTTGATAGTTTCGATAGTAGATCGGCATCCCATTGAGGTCCGGGAACATCTCCATCGCACTTTGGTCCCTTTACAACTATTAATCCGATTATATCGATAGGGACCAACGATGATGACATCATTACCGCTTCTTTCTTGCTTTTTCGCGTGACTAACATAAACCATTTTAAATCACAACTTAAGAAATTCTTGATTGAAAAGGCTTACTACTCTATCAATGAGTTTTTAGAAGATAGAAGCATAAAATAAAAAATGTCCGATCCACATGTTCTATATACTTCTTGTTTACTACCTACTACTATTACTTGTTTGAAACAATTTTATTTAGTTTGTAGTTTTTTACGCCTAATTTGTACGCCTTGCAAGGCAAAACATAGTGATACAACACAAATTTTATATTTTATACCATGTACCATATTACCTATGTTCAACAAATAAAATACTTTGACTTTGACTTTGACTTTGTCTTGCTGAAAACTGGCTGCCAATCTGTAGTAAATCACAAAGTTTACGTTTCTGTAGAGTGTTTATTAGGATTTTCGAAAATAAACGGAGCAAGCAAACTTTACTTCTTATATTTTATTTTTTCAATATTTTTACAACATAACCAACGTAACGTCTTTTCAATCGTCATTCGTCTTTTTCACTCTGTGTTGTCACTCCATTATCTTACATTCCCTTATTCAATCAGTGTTGCCAAATAACTAACCTTATATTCCCACATTTATTAAACATATTTACTTGTATCTACAGTAGCAAGCCAATTAAATACAGCATAAAACAGGAGCAAGTTACATACTAAGTACCTAAAATCATATTTTTGAACGAAATTTATAACTGTTGATTTATAGAAGATTTTTTTTTTTGAAAATGTTTTTCTTTTGTTTACTATTCCTTTTTGGGATCTCAAAATTCTGTTTTATTTTTAATAAAATAGTCGCCAACATCTTTTCAACGAATAATACAGCTAAAATATTATAATTGTCAAAACTGTATGCATGCACGGAAGAAAAAAAGAATTTTGATTAGTCTTTATCCATTTAATGATTATGTTCAAAAATGAGATTGACTTCATCATGTCAACCAAGAAGCAAATGTTCAATGATGTCTCAGTGATCAATTCGGTGAAAACCGGGAGCGATCACCGCATGGTAAGAGGCACATTGAACATCAATATAAAGCTTGAAAGGTCTCGACTGATGAAGTCTACGCTCCGTCCAGCACAGATTCAGATCCAAAACCCCGAGAGCTTTCAGCTTGAACTCCAGAATCGTTTCGAGTGCCTAGGAAGCTCAGTGGACGAATACAACGATGGGTTCGTGAAAACTGTCCACACGACTGGGTCTAAGTTTTTCAAGACACGTCGTGAACACAACAAAAAACTCTCTGATCACACTCTCGAGCTCATGAAGGAGCGGCGTGAGATGATCCTGCAGTCTTCAGATGAGGTGTGGAAATACCGGCAGCTCAATAGACGGATCTCTAAATCCTTGAAGAGCGACCTCCGCCGCTTTAATACCGAGCGTATTAAAGACGCTATTGAGCGGAATAAAGGCTCCAAGGTGTTTTCAAGAGATCTGTCTATTGGGCAGAGCCAGCTCACGAAACTGAAGACCGACGATGGCAGAATCGTATCCGCCAAACCGGAGCTGCTGAGGGAGATCGAGAGTTTCTATGGGCAGTTGTACACTTCAACTAGAAATCCTGTTGCAACTCTAGCTAACGACCCAAGAGCTAGACTGACCCGACACTATACCGAAGACATTCCGGATGTCAGCCTGTACGAGATTAGGATGGCTCTTAAACAGCTTAAAAACAACAAGGCACCGGGTGATGACGGAATTACGGCCGAACTCCTGAAGGCGGGTGGAAAACCGGTACTTAAGGCCCTTCAGAAGCTGTTTGATTCCGTCATACTCGAGGGGAAAACGCCGCAGGCATGGTGCAGGGGTGTGGTGGTACTCTTCTTCAAAAAGGGCGACAATGCCCGGCTGAAGAACTATAGGCCCATCTCACTTCTAAGCCATGTCTACAAGTTGTTCTCAAGAGTCATCACAAGGGGCCGGCCTTGTGGAACATCGGTTACGACTGGGTGCTGCGCGCCGACCTCCCTAGCGGCGTCAGCGTAGTCTGCTACGCTGACGACACGCTGGTACTGGCACAAGGGAGGTCGCACGAGGCGGCGGCCGAAAACATGACACGCGGGGTTGCGATAGTCGTGGAGAGGATCCGGCAATTGGGTCTCGAGGTGGCATTGCACAAGTCCGAGGCCATGTGTTTTCATGGGCCTCGGAATGCGCCACCGTCGGGATCCCTACTGACGGCGGGAGGGGTTTCCATCGGCATCGGGTCGACGCTGAAGTACCTGGGACTCGTCCTCGATAGCCGGTGGAACTTCGTGGAGCATTTCCGACGTTTGGCCCCCAAACTGGAACGGACCGGGGCTGCCTTCAAGCGGCTCCTGCCCAACCTGGGGGGTCCAAACGCCTCCTGCCGGAGGCTATACGCGGGGGTCGTGCGGTCCATGGCCCTTTACGGGGCCCCGGTGTGGGCGCGTTCTCTAAGGCGGCAAGCCGCCCGCTACCTGAACGCGCCCCAAAAGGGGATAGCCCTTAGGCTAGTCCGGGGGTACCGCACGATCTCCGTTGAGGCGGCTAGCCTCCTTGCCGGATTGCCGCCATGGGATCTGGAGGCGATAGTCCTCGCGCGCCTTCACGAATGGCGCGCGGAGGCACTACGTCGTGGGGAAACTCCACTGCCGCGGCAAGTCGCCGCTCAGCGGACAGACCTCCGGCGCGATCTCATGGTGACATGGAGAGAGCGACTGTCGCAACCCCGTGCAGGGCACGCCACCATAGTGGCGATAAGTCCCCTCTTTGAGGAGTGGCTAGAGAGGCGGCACGGCGTCCTCACCTTCCGCCTGACGCAGGTCCTCACCGGACACGGTTGTTTCGGGAGGTTCCTGCACCGAATCGGGCGGGAGGAAACGCCCGGGTGTTTCCATTGTGAGGATCGTCCGGAGGACACGGTGCAGCACACTGTGGAGGCCTGCCCCGCTTGGGCGGAGCAGCGCCGTGTCCTCGTAGAGGCGATTGGCGGCGGCGACCTCTCGCGCCCGGCCCTGGTTCAAGCCATGGTCCGGAGCGAGAGGGAATGGGAAGCCGTCACCTCCTTCTGCGAAGCAGTCATGCTAGTGAAGGAGGTGGCGGAACGTGAGAGGGAAAGAGCCTCACGTGCCAGCCGCCGCGGGAGACGCCCTGGGCGTCGGGGGTCACGTGGTGGCCCCCGGCCACCGTAGGCGCGGGCCTGTGGACGGCGAGTTATGGGCTAGCTCGCCGTCTGGCCGTCTTATGACGACAGGCCGTGTCGACGGCGCGTTCGTGTTCCACGCGCGCCTCAAAGAGATGTCAGCAACCACGTAGGGGTCCGCACGGGCCGATGCCTGCCAGGGCTGCGGGACTGTTCGAAAGAGATACCGCGGCCCTGGAACACAAAGGGCAAAGAAGGAACATGGATGGGTTTTAGTCAGTACAAGTCTGACACTCCCTTCCGCTCCGCCCAGAGCGGGGGGGGTCATTTGATGATTTCCCATCCTAAAAAAAAAAAAAAAAAAAAAAAAAAAAAAAAGAGTCATCACAAATCGTCTCGCGCGCAGGTTTGACGATTTTCAGCCTCCCGAACAAGCCGGATTCCGAAAAGGCTTTAGCACCGTAGACCACATACATACGCTGCGGCAGGTTATACAGAAGACCGAAGAGTATAACCTGCCTCTCTGCTTGGCGTTTGTGGACTACGAGAAAGCCTTCGATTCGATCGAGACTTGGGCTGTACTGCAGTCTCTCCAACGGTGCCAAATCGACTATCGGTACATCGAGGTGTTGAAGTGTTTGTACAAAAACGCCACCATGTCAGTCCGACTTCAGGACCAGACCTCAGAACCTATCCTTCTGCAGCGAGGTGTAAGACAGGGAGACGTCATATCTCCGAAACTGTTCACCGCTGCACTGGAGGATATCTTCAAGGTTCTGGACTGGAGAGGGCTAGGCATCAACGTCAATGGCGAGTACATCTCTCACCTTCGGTTTGCCGACGATATAGTGATCATGGCTGAGACCATGGAGGACCTCAGTACAATGCTCGATGACCTTAGTAGAGCTTCCGAAAAAGTGGGTCTTAAAATGAACATGGACAAAACCAAAATCATGTTGAATACCCATGTAACACCCACTCCTATCAAGATCGGAGACTCTACACTCGAAGTTGTAGACGATTATGTCTACCTTGGACAAACGATCCAGTTAGGTAGGTCTAACTTCGAGAAAGAGGTCAATCGTCGAATCCGACTCGGCTGGGCAGCGTTCGGGAAGTTGCGGGGTATCTTCTCGTCCAACTTACCGCAGTGTCTCAAGACGAAGGTCTATGACCAGTGTGTGTTGCCAGTGATTACATACGGGACCGAAACGTGGTCGCTCACAATGGGCCTTATCAGAAGGCTTAAAGTCACCCAAAGGGCAATGGAGAGGGCTATGCTCGGAGTTTCCTTGCGTGATCGAATCAGAAATGAGGACATCCGCAAGAGAACCAAGGTAACCGACGTAGCCCGAAGAATAGCCAAACTGAAGTGGCAGTGGGCAGGGCACATTGCTCGCAGAACGGATGGCCGATGGGGCCAAAAAGTTCTGGAGTGGCGACCGCGAACCGGAAGACGCTGCGTTGGAAGGCCTCCCACTAGGTGGACCGATGACCTGGTGAAGGTTGCAGGGATCCGCTGGATGCGAGTCGCACGGGACCGGTCAATGTGGCGACACTTGGGGGATGCCTATGTCCAGCAGTGGACGTCTTTCGGCTGAAATGATGATGATGATGATGATTATGTTCAGACTTATGACAAATTATCCTATCTATGGTAACAACACTAGATCGACATCCACAGCTGTATCTATTACAGTACCACCGTTCTTTGGACCCTTTACAATTATGTGCTCGAGTATACCGGTAGGATCCTAGAACCAGCACAGGATTCCCATGCCTTGACGTGCTGAATACTGGTATTAGATCTGAAAGCAAACCATTAGAGTTACGTAAGAAATTTTTAAGAAGACGGAGATACTTTTACATACATGACGCAACCGACGCCGTGCGTTTATGACGGGATGTACTTACGAACGTGGACGAAGCAAAACAACCAATAAAGTACCAATTGTTCCTAAGCCATCTCATCGGCATAAATTGTAGAGAAGGTAACTCAACAGTTATAACGAGTCCCGACACGAAACATTTTCACTTTCCACCTCATTCTGCTGAACTTTTTAAAATAGACCTGATTACCATATAAATGATCTGACAATTGCATTTTTTCAGCCAAGACTTATAAAAATTACGGACATCACGAAACATATTCAGGTGTCTTTTAATGAAATTAAAAAAGAAATAAAATAATTACCACTTTTGAATACATCACCTATATTTAATGGTTGTGGTCAGGCTTACAGCTAACTATTACATTATCAACAGTAACGACACTGGAGCGGCACCCACTGGGGTACTTGTTACAATACCACCGCGCTTGGGGTCCTTTAGATTGATTCGATCGATTGTACCGGTAAGGTCCTAAAGTCATCACAAGATTCCCATTCCTTGTCGTGGTCACAATTGGTCTTGGACCTGAAAAAAAACTTAAATCTTAATGAAAGGCATTAAATTTGAATGTTACCTACAACGATAGTCTGGACAACGCGAACAGAGCCGTAATCTACTTGCAAGCGCCAACTACAACCAACACTTCTAATCAAGCAAATACATTTATTTTCATCAAATTTCATAATTTACATTTACGAACAGCGATTACTCGTGCATGTATACATTTGATAAATTAATTATGAACGAAACAACAACTACTGACAATAGAGTTCAAAATAACGAACAAATAGCCAGGGAAATTAATTGATTACTAAATTGACACACTGACATTTCATGTTAATGCCCTTTATCCCTATTTCTTCGACCATTCATGCTCGAAGATGGACTTTGCTGTCAAGTTTGCTCTATCTGCGCTAATTATAGACTGAATTTAGCATTTCTAAAGCCAAGCACAGTAGTTTCATATGAAAATTAACCTATTCACATACGAATAAGGTTAATATTTGCATGAAACGTTTCTGTTGTTCAACTATAGATCTAGAGAGATCTTAGCCTAAGAAAAGCCGCATTTGACTCAATTGTCCCATCGTCTCGGTCGGATACTTGGAGACATTTCAATGTGTATGCTCAGACTTATGATTAACGATGACATTATTTATAGTTAACACACTTGCCCGGCAAGCACTCGAAGTGCTGAGTAGCCGAACACTATTACAACTGAAAAAAGGCAACAAAATAAAGTTTAGTTCACAACAGTGTTAGGTAATTTTAATTTGTAAAAGACTTTGAAAATAATAATCATTTTTCAGTGGTTATGTTCATTCTTATAAGCAATAATAACGTTATCGACAGTAATGATGAATGGCTCGACATTTGGGTCCAAACTGCGTTGGGCCTGCGCTAGGAAGACTTCCTAGCGCAGGCCCAACGCAGTTTGGACCCTTTGTAGCCGGATGACAAATTGTACCGGTGGCGGGCTGTGATGAGAACAGGTTTTCCTGATCTTGTCAAACTGAAAAACGGATCTGCCAAAAAAAAGGAAATAAAGATCGCAACCAATTTAGGCACTGTTTTTTTTTGTTATTAAAGTGATTTGAGTAAATTGAAAAAAGGGTAATTAAAATATAGATATATTCACAAGATATCTTAACAATAGGATAAAATTAACCAGCAGTACATACAGGCACAATAGTGTGTAGCAATTAAACAGTCACTGTAAATTAAATTGGGCGATGTGGTCGCCAGGCAACTAAGCTCATTAATCAAATAAAAAAACTTAATTGTACAGTTTATAAAACCATGAAAACCAGAAATCAATAATTCAATTCATAGACTAATTTTCTAATTTTAACATCATCTTCAGGAATGACTGATTTTAGATTCAATGGTTGTGTTCATACGTAACGGCTACGATGATATTTTTGTTCGTATGAATGGTCGCTTTACATCCATAATTCCGTTTAGTGCAGTGCCAGCGCATCTTGGGCCCTTTATAGCCTGACGTAAAGTTAAACTGATAAGAACCTACGAAGAGAACGGGATTGCCGGATTTCGTTTTACCAAAATATATACCTGCAATAAATCGATATGTTATGTCATTTCTTTAGTTATTTACATAATACCGTACGTCTTTAAGAATAAAATAAAATACACACCTTTAGAAATACATTTAATTTAATAATTTAACTAAAAATGTATTTGTATGTTATTAATATAAAAAACTCAAAATCAAATACATTCGGTAGTTTTTGCGTGAATAAGTACACAACAAACATCCACACATACATCCTCACAACCTTTCCCGTTTATAATAGAAGTAAGATACATTTAATTTATTAAAACTTCGAACTGATAATACATGTGATACCGTTTTTTATCCCTACACGTACATAAACGGTACAGAAAGACGAGATTTTTAAAACAGAACAATGAAATTTCTGAAATAACGCCATGTATACTTAATTCAATGGTTGTGCGAAAAACGTTGGCTAATGAAGACATCATTGATTGTGTAGATGGTCGCTTTACATCCGTAATTCCGTCTAGTGCAAGCCCAGCGTTGTTTGGGCCCTTTGTAGCTTGACGAGCGATTATACCGATAACAACCTCTGGAAATAACAGGATTGCCGGATCTTGTTGCGCCGAAAAACATTATTTCTAAAAAAAAAAACTTAATTAGGTATATTTTTCTATAATTTTTGTAAGTGGGCTCTATTACTTAATGTAATATGATTTTATTTATTGATGAACTTAGATTTGTGTTTTTTTTTAAGCATCAGCAAGGTTTTATTGTTTTAATAATATATACAACCACATATAGTGCATGTGGTGTTAACCTATAATTAATTGTTGCACTTATAAATGTAGTAGTAAATATTGTTTTATGATTGTATTGTGCAGACAATTGTTGGTTAACCAACTAAATAAATAAAAAATTACTATCGGCTACTCATATAAAAAACAACACAAAAAAACTTTAGAAGTCTCTTTAATTGTTCTTGATATATTAAGAGCTTATTTTTTACAAACAATATGCTTACGAATGCAAAGAACACGCTAAAACAAAAGAAAAACATAATAAAAAATACAGCTATATGCATATTGAGTTTTTTATTTGGAGTCAGCTCAGCATTGCTGTCACAAATTCTACCTGAATAAACAAGGAGGCACGGAGAGATTAAAATTTGAAAGACAGTTTTGGATTAAACTAAACTAAAACTAAGTCAAACAACGTCACTTCAAACCACGAAGAAAAAGTAAATGAAAGAACTTCGATGTTTCTTTCGATAGCCCAATACTGCATCTGTTCCACGGAGTCGTCGGGGTCAGCACGAGGGTCACTGACTGTACATTTTGAGGCACAAAGGGCTGGCTATGAGGTAGAACAGTTTGAGAACGATCCTTGCAATCAATGGTTGTGGTGATTATTCTGGCTGGTGATGACATTGTCAAATGTGAAGATGTTAGCTTTACACCCATTCATCTTTCTAGTACAGGCCCAGCGTAACTTGGGCCCTCTATAGCCTGTGGTTAGGTTGTATCGAAAAGGGCCTATGATGAGAACAGGATTGCCAGCTTTCGTTGTGCTAAAAAAGGCTCTGAAATATGAAGAGTTGTTTAAACAATTTGCTACAAGTTGTATGCACAAATTCTAATATAAACACCATTACGGATTACATAACTAGGAGCTTGATGACAATGTTCCAGGTTATAGGATTTCATTACTCTCCTGTCTTTTGTGACGACGAAGCGAGCCTTGCAGATTTTTGATACGGTGCACCTAAACATATCATTTGCCTTACTTTGACCGACGTTATAGAATGTATATCCTTGTATGATGGCTACCACTTTCCCATTTTGCTTTCGGTACCATTTGATTGCTGAAAATTGAACGAATATGTTTAGGAGTAAGAAATTATTCAATTTATATATTTTAAATGAAAATAAATGAATTAAAGAAAATAAATAAACCCAATAATAAATGATTATTTATTTGAGACTAAACACAAAAAAATACATAACTAGAAAGATTCCATTACCTATGTTAGTACTTAAATTGCAACAAACAATATTGTCATAAGATACAAAAAAGCAACTTACAAACAAAGCTGTTAATGTGCTTAATTGAATGAGTATCCAACATTAATATTAATAATAAGATGGAACAAAGAATTTTTCATGTTCTATCAAGTCATAAACATCGTGCAAAGCAGGTGAGGGTCGACACTTAAATAATGAGAAATCGCATCCCGCAATGAACATGATCTATGAGTTCCAGACTAAAGTCTTACATAAAACCATCACGTATTATATAACTAGGGGGTGGGTGGCAGTGTTCCAGGTGACCGTGTGTCATTTTTCCCCTGTCTTTCGTGATGCTGAAGCGAGCTCTGCATTTTCTTTCAAAGCAGCATACATACAGCTCAGTTGTGATACTTTGTCCATAACACCAGAATGCGTATCCTTGTAGCATGGCTATCTCTCTCCCACTCTTCTCTCGGAACCATTGTACTGTAAAAAATAAACGGTTAATTAATACAAAAACCAATGCGAGCGTAAACGATCTTAATACGAATGAAAAGCCTGGACTTTAAAAGCGATGAAATAGCAAGGAATAATTATAGGTTAATTCTTTATATCGGACGACACATACAATGCATAATGACGGTGCTTAGATTAAATGTTAAGAAATTATCTTTATGCTGCGTTAGTTCAATTTTACACAAACGTGAAGTAACACAATAGAAAAAAAATATCTAACACTCACGTGGCTATCAAAGAGAGTAGGAAGAATATACTTATTATATTGAAAAACAAGCAGATAGATAACACAAAAACACTTAACCGGAATCGAAATAAAACAACTTTACTCAAAAAAAATATATATTTAATTATTTTCTTTTTATCTACATAAATAACAAAAGAGTCGTAAATGACACAAAAGGCGGGAGGCCTGCTTGCACCAAACTACATCGTTCGGTTTCTGTCCATCTTTTGAAGATGACACGAACAGAATGATGATTTGAACAAATGTTTAATATTGAACGCATTTCGTGGTTGGATGGTTGGACGAAGGACAAACCTGAACTCATATTCCACAGGGCGTAGATAACTGGCAATTGCTTACAAAGCGACAACTACTTCCAAAACGATTGGCAAAAGGTTTTCGGTAGTTTAATATTACCCATATAACAGTAATAACACATATAATTTTACATTTTTCATTATCGTTATCGCAGATGAAATGTCACTTTTTCTCTAATGAAATCTGGTAAACCGTCTATTGTGGTTTATAGCTTCAAAACCGCAAATAAAAGGTAGTATAACACGGATATTAATTTGTGTATTTGCGTAAGGTTTAGAATACATGCACTGTGCCATCCCGTCTTGCAAAATCGTCACGTCAGTTGACAATCTAACTGACACACACTATTAAATAGGTATAAGGATACCTTTTAATAGGTTCTTAGAGCTTAATATAAACACCGTTACGTATAACATAATTAGAGGGTTGATGACAGTGGTCCAGGTGGTGGGATTTCATTTGTATCCTGTCTTTTGTGAGGATGAAGCGAGCTTTACACTTGCTCAAAGAGCACTTATAGAAATCAGTTGACTTTTGCCGACTATCACACCAGAATGTGTATCCTTGAAGCATGGCTATCTCTTTTCCATTTTGCTTTCGGTACCATTTGACTAGAAAATAAAACAATGATTATATTATTATTTGCTTGTTGCAGATGACTACCACCATCTCTTAAAGCTACAATTCCTGCATAGCTCCATCTCTCACCCACACTGGAGTAAGGTTTAAATAATACTGTTTTAAGATGACCTCAAGTTGCTGTTTGAGGTCAGGACGGAGTCTGATTGCAGACGTTTGCAGGAGGACATTGATAGGATCGTGGAATGGAGTCATGAGAACAGGCTTTACTTCAACTTATCCAAGTGCTCGGTGATAAGTTTCACCCGCGCGCGAGCACCTCTACTCTACGAGTACGAAGTGGATGCAGTGCCGATGCAACGAGTCACGCAGGTACGGGATTTAGGGGTTGTTCTCACTCCTGAACTGACGTTTCACGGTCATATTACTAAGATCTGCAAAAAGGCGTTCAGGAACTTGGGGTTTGTGCTGAGGCAGACGCGAGAGTTTACCAGCATTACGGCCGTCAGAGTTCTGTATGACGCATTAGTCAGGAGTCATCTGGAACATAGTGCTGTCATATGGGCTCCACATGAGGCGAAGCACTCATTGATGTTGGAGCGAGTCCAAAACAAGATCACGCGCCACCTATACAGGAAACTTTATGGGGTATACCCATTTTACCCTTTGATGTATCCCACACTATTTGTACTGGGTATGGTGGGGTACAATCAACTCGGGGTGCGACGGGAATGTACACTAGTGTCGTACATGGTGAGACTGCTCCGAGGCATAGAACACAACCCGATAGTGTTGCAGCGGTTGCACTTGTGCGTTCCCGACCGTTATGTGTGGAGGCGACGGCCTCCGCCGCTGCTGGTCGTTCCTTCAGCTAGGACCAACTTGCTGGCCAAAACCCCTCTAACTCGAGCAATTCGCACTATCAATTGTATTCAGGTCGAAATAGATGTATTTACATGTCACTGGGGTGAATTCGCAAAAGTACTTTTGTTTACACTTTGTTACAAACAATGAGATGTGTTGTGCTTTAATGTTAATATTGTGTGTGTGAATTGACTATTGCATTAGGTTATAGACCTGTAATGATAGTTTAAGGCATTTAAATAAATAAATAAATAAATAAGAATAAAGCCTTTTGTCGGAAGGCCCAATAAAAAGCAATATATCAAGAACAGAAAAGTTTTTTATTTGCCATGCAGGAATAACATCGCTCGTACAGAATTGATACTCTATTCAAAATAAAACAACTTTTACTTACAGGGTCCATATTATGTACATACAAAAACAGTCGCCAAAACAATACCTGTCACTGTTTAAAATAAAACAACTGTTTCTTTTAATATTAGTTAACAAGAGAAAAACATATCATACCCCTTATGGAAGAAAAAGTAAATGAAAGTAGATGTTTCTTTCAATAGCCCGGAACTTAGTCAGTTTCACGGAGTAGTCGGCGGCAGCACGGAGGTCACTGACTGCATATTTTGTGGCACAAGATAGAAGGCGGAACACAGTTCGTGAACAGTCCTTGACTTCAATGGTTGTGTTCATCATTTTGGCTAATGATGTCATTGTGATACGTGTAGATGTTCGCTTTACAACCACTCTTCTTTTTAATACAGGTCCAGCGCCATTTGGGCCCTCTATAGTTTGTGCTCAGGTTGTATCGGCAAGGGCCTATGATGAGAACAGGGTTGCCAGCTTTCGTAGTGCTAAATATAGGCTCTGAAATAGAAAATAAAGTATTTTGATTTTTTGTCTAATAATCAAGTGTTGACTGCGTTAGACGAACCTATGCACTGAACGCAAGTCTAATCAATATAATTATTCATATGACTGGATACTGGAACGTTAAATTGTTTTTTTTTTCTATTTAAGTGAGATCTTATGAGTCTAGAAAATAAACAAAATCAGTCTTCATAAGGGCACAGCTGGAGGTCTTTAATGAAAAAATAACACATTCATTTCAAATTTTAATCATTACTTAATTCAATTTAAAACACTGTATGTAACAAAAAAAATAGTATTCCATTGTACAAAAAAGAAAAAACTAGTGGTCTGCCAACGTTTTGATACATCCAAATCTCCATTAACAAAACACATTTTCAAACTAATCACACATAAGTACAGTGTTCTTTGGATCTTTAGCCGTGATCTTCTTCACCCTCTTGCCACCCTATGAGTGAAGGTATCTACGAAATCTCCCCACAGAAACTACTCACTCAAGGACAAAACAATCATATTTATTTCTGTACCACTAATAAAAATATACAAACCACTTACTAAGATAATCTAAGTTAATTAATAAATATACAACAAAACAATAACGTTTTAAATGCCGTCGCCCGTCATTACTTTGACAGCTTTTTACACCATCACACAAATCGATTTATTTCGGTGATTTCAGCAGTAATATTCAATTGTTGTAAAATAATCGAATGCAGAAATATATTAAATACTTACAATTCGTGATCACAATAAATTGTGCGAAGTCTAATTAAGTGCAAATGAAAAGTATCCCTACGTTGTTCGAAACAAAAATAACATTTCTTCGCACACAAGGGTTTAATTGAGTGTCTGAAGCTATGTCTGACGCCATCGTTGGATTTTGATATCCTAAATTATAAAAAAACTCGTCCTTAAATAAATAAGTTGCCTAAAGTTTTAGATAAACACCATTACGTATTACATGATTAGGGGGCGGATGACTGTGTTCCAGGTGGTGGGATTTCATTTGGCCCCTGTTTTTTGTGAGGATGAAGCGAGCTCTGCATCTGTTCCCAAAGGAGCACTTATACAAGTCAGTTGACTTTTTCCGACCATTACAACAGAATGTGTATCCTTGAAGCATCGCTATCTCTTTCCCATTCTGCTTTCGGTACCATTTGACTGTAGAAAATAAAACAAAGATTATTATTTGTTTGTTAAGGTTATTCCAACCAAATCTTAAAGCTATAATTCCTGCATAGCTCTATTTCTCACCCACACTGAAGTAAGGTTTTAATAATATCGTTTTAAGAGGCGTTGAAAGGCCCTCAGACAAATGAGTAACAAGACAATATATCAAGAACAGAAAAGCCTCGACATTGGCAATGGGGAACAGACTTCATGCTTAAAAGGTAGTATCGCTCCTGTCTAAAAGAATTTTAATTTTATTCGAAATAAAAGAACTTTTACTAGTCAAATTTTTATTTGTCGCACAAATGCGGAAAGTTGAATGTCTAAAGTTATGTTTGGCGCCAGCGCTGGCTTAATGTTGAACTTACACAGACAATTAGGTACATCATTTAAAGACGGAGTTTCTTGTTTATATTGTTCCTAAATTTTTAAATAAACACCTTTACGTATTATGAGGTGGATGATTGTGATTCAGATTACTTGATTTGACAAACGCTTTGTTCTTAGTGATGCTGAAGCGAGTTCTACACTTATTGTCGTGGGAGCACTTATACGTATCGATTGATACATATTTATGGTCGATAGTGAATGTGTATCCTTGTGCCACTGCTATCTCCCTCCCGTTCTGTTTTCTGTACCATTCAACTGTAGAAAATTAAACAATTAGTCTGAATCAATGAAAAAGTTGAGGTGATTCCTTCAATGCAGCGCGCGTTTTTATTTCGGTAGGAAACAGAAAAACTTTTTTTTTTTTTGCATGTAATCCTAAAGTAGAGTTTGACAAGTTCTCAATTCATAAGCCGTGTGTCAGTGTGGTAGACGTCACAAACTTAACATCGAAACTAGGACTTATATATTTAATTTTAAAAAACATTGTTGATCAAAGTAAACTGGTAATCTATGTACTTATATTTTGAACTACTAAAACAGATTTGCTCGAACTAATGTTCGAAGTATATTAATATTACTTTTAAAACCGAACTAGTTTTAATTCGTTCTAATATAAAGACCATTTCGTATTATATATGAAGGCGGTGGATGATTGTGTTCCAGACGAGAGGATTTTAACTCTCGGTCCTTTGTCACAACGAAGCGAGCATTGCATTTTCTTCCAAGTGAGCACATTTACGAATCGGTTGTCTTATTGCGACCGTCACAAGAAAATGAGTACCCATGAAGTGCGCTCGGCACAGCGATCTGGTTTCCACTCACCTTGCGGTACCACTCCACTGTAGAACAACAAAGACAAACATTAACACTGCTACAAAAATACTCTTTCAACCACGGTTTTTTTTTTTTTTTTTAAAAACACTTTGCCCCACCCTAGGATTTTCTCCTGTATCGTGGGTGCGTTTACAAACATTTAAACTCACATACACAAACAGCCAGACCCGAAACAACTACCTGTAGATCATACGAATATTTGTTCCGTGCGGGGATCGAACCCGCGACACGCAGCGCAGCAGCCAATCGCTCAGCCACTGCGCCAACCGTGGCGTCAAAATCGTCAAATTATAAATTTAACGAAAACCTAATCATATTTTTCCATTTTTGAACTATAGTTGAACTGACAAATTAATGTCATTGCCATTGTAAATGTGTAACGTTACAACATCATCATCGTCAACATTTTATCATCGCAGACCTTGTTTGAACAACGCCAACGTCTGCAATGTTATGACGCAACGAACGGTATATCGTATATATAAAAAGGTAAGGTAGGAACTTATACCTACTTACAGCAATTTATTTTATTTTATATTTATACATATAATACCAGCTACAGTATAGCTAGTAGCTCTCTTATATCGTGTTGGCGCCGTGAGTGCTACGAAAATATATGGTTTAGTAACACAAGTAATACAATTATAAAAAATAAAATCTTTATTGATTTGAACACACTTCAAGAACAAAAATATTATTCAGCCTAACTGTGTAGATCACTGTGTTGAGAAATGATTTATTTGTACATTATTCTCGCAAAAAAACGTTTAAATTAGACGTCCCATTTAGTCTCAATGTAGTAAACATAGTTTAGTTAATTCATGATATTCAGTTTATCATTTAGATAGATCTTCAAACCAAATATTTACAAAAAAAAAGACTAAATTAAGATTAAAACTAAAAAAAAACATTAAAATAATGCACTAATGTGCATTGTGCATCATGTTATCGTTACACTAAAGTTATTAATACAAAATCTAAACATTTTTCACAAATAGGTACCATTTGTCTCAAGCAAACAAAAATCTTCTCACATCTTTATATACACTCCGTTACGTATAAGAAATTTATAGGCTGGATGATGGTGTACCAAATGCGAGGTTTTCATATAAGTCCTGTCCTTAGTGACGACGAAACGAGCATTGCATTTGGAGCTTCCCATGGAGCATACATACATTTCCGTTGTCTTACTAGGACCGGTTTTTAAGCAGAATGTGTATCCTTGTACTACGGCTATCTCTTTACCATTTGGCTTTAGGTACCATTTCACTGTGAAAAGAATATTATTTGTGTGTTATTATTGGGAATAGCATACAACTCACAGACAGTGGCAGGTATGGTACAATTATAGTAAATCCAGGGCTATAACTATATTTTATTAACACTATGAACTTGCATAAATATATGTAACAAGTACTTTGAAGCTTACGAACAAATGCCGCAGATTTTCATGGATTAAAAATAAAATAAGTATTCATTTATTCTGATAATATTATATTCTGTTCATCTTCTAATGTTTGACGCTGACTGAACCATGCTTGACTACTCACACAAACCTACACCAGTTTCCTCCTTCTTCGTGTCGATGGTAACAATTTTATATAGCAACTAGGATCTTTTGGCGTTTCAATGACATTGACAGGGGGCGTTGTTTTGTGAAAATTTCTAATAAGTTTTGAAAAAATAAATTGGCGTAATTAGTTTCAATTTAAGACACGCGTCAAAAGATAACTAAAGCAAAAGCGAATCCAGTGCGTTGACTACAGCTTATACAGCACATTATGATGTAACACAAATTTCGGAGGTTCATGGTTATGGTTCAGCTGAGCTGATGTGATTCCTCCGCCGTTATCTGTGTTGAACTTTGCCCGGCACTTCGACCACCGGGTGCACCGCCATAGATTGGTGATGGCGCTTCCTTTGCAGGAGTTGAACGAATGACCTTGAAGCAATGCTATCTCCTTACCCGCAGCGGTGCGCACGTACTTGACTGAGGAACCAAGAGAAAAACGGTTAATAAAAAAAAAATACTTTGGTAATCATTAAACTGCGTGGGGAAAATTATTTTATGAATAAAGACAGCAAATATTTTATGGAATGTCTAATTTATTTAAAATAAATAATCACAACAGATTTTACATACAATTTCTACTTATATTTAAAAATAAACTATAAACTAGTTTTCATTGTGTGTAATGCCTTAAATTAGCCTTCAAGCGAAAGAACAATAATAAAAATTACAACACTGGCGGAAACTAATTTTGTATCTTTTTTAATTATATGGTTTCTAAACATGTAAAAATATAAAATATACGTGTAAACATGAAAAAACGAAAAAGACAAAATAATTGATTTTTACCTTACTACAAGATGGTCGCATTTACTAGGTTAAGAGATATACAATATTATTTTCAGTATATGCGAAACCTGAATATAGTTTGTTCGGAATAAGTAACTGAATCGATTCCAATCATTTTTAAACCATGTTATATTTTGTGACAAAAATATTTAAAAAAAAGTTACAAGTTGGACACCGAGCGACATTAAGTACCTATCGCAATAATTTAGGTACCTACTGCCAAATTATTATTATCAATGAGCTCAAGACGACGCTGGAGGCGCGCGCACGGACGCGCTGCGTGGTGAACACGTTTTTGCGCGGACAACCAGGTAACAGAACAAGCTTATAATTTTGTGATTTTTCATGCTACAGTTTTGAAATTTTGTACATAGATTCTTTAAATAAAAATACTAGACACGTGTTTCAGGTTTCGCATATACTAAAACTAAGGTTGTATATAGACACAGATGAGTATATTATCCGATAAAACTGGGTATTATTTCGGTATCGATTAAATACATGCCTTTACATATCGAACAAGTGAAATCAGGCATGATTATGATCTGATATAAACTTAACAATAATATTATCAATGGTATATAAAGCCGCGCAGCATTTACTTTGTCTTTTAGCACAGCGCCATCTAGTTTTTGTGCCTCTAACGTAATCCCTATGATATCGGTGAGGTCCGAACTCTAAGTTAAGTTGTCCCCGCTGATTCGTAGTAAATATTGGCACTTCTGAAACACGAGTCTTCAATTAATATTTACTCATTAATTTTAATTTCCTAAATAAAATTAAACTTTATAATTATGTATTATTTTAGTTACAAAATATAAAAGGGTTATGTTTTTAATAATTTCTAACAATTTAAAAATCTTTAATAAGAATTTAGTTCGTTATGGATTACATTACTATTCTATACTTTCATCAACATGTAAGTACGTTTATACCGAAAAGTGCGAACAGAAAAATTCGGTCTACCAGTATGGAAACAAAAGATTGCTTATGATGAAATAGTTAATTAAAAGTTGTATAAAAGCCTTCAGAGGTACGGTTTAATTTCGGAGGTTCAAACAATCAGTAATGACAAGGGCCCCGCTGGAGATGATAGCTGCCTTGCATCCATTGTGGTACCGGGTGCAGTACCACCGCCAGTTCTGGGACCTCGCGCAGTGCTTACGGTTGTAGGTGTATCCAAGAGCGAGAAGGCATTCACCTCTGCCCAGTTTAATAATCTGTCCTGTAATGTACAATACGTCACTGATTATTTTCCGTCCAAGTCATATTTTTATTAGATTTCACCCTTAACTACTTTTAATGAGACTTTTAGCTTGATGCTTGCAGACTGAGGTGTCAACTGATTCTCTTACAATAGCACAGCTTTTGTCGGTTTTCAATTATTCATCGTTTGACCTAAACTGCCGTAAAGGCAAAGACGTTGAAAAATACCGTCAATTCTAAGACGTTCAAAGCCATTAACAAATTTTAATAAAACATTCCCTGGCAGCAGAATAGTATACACTAAACACCCGATAGAAGATAATTGAGAAAAAAATGTTTTTTTTCAGAAATGCTGAAACGATTTGCATTATTTGCACTTTTGTATTTATTTAATCAATTAACATTATGCAGCAGGATATACCAATATGTAAAAAACATGTAAAAAAAAAAACTTTATTTTTTTAAATCCTAACCATACCTACATTTTTTTTTTATTTCTACTCTAAAATGATTTGGATAATAATTCACTAACCTGTAAAACAAAATGAACCCTACATAACTTATTATAGAAATAAAGTATTATGTCAAAATGCGAAATAAAATTGTTACGTGTTCAAACTTATCTTAATAAATATAAAAATGTTGGAAATCATCATTAATCTACAATAAAAGCAAACAAATAGTCAAGCGCATGAGACCTTGAAAAAGTTCCTAACCTAGGGCTACAAATATCACGACTTTCTATTGTAATATTCTCTAAACGTCAATTAGGAGGAAAGAGAACTTCCAGCGCTAACACATTTCATTCAATATCTTTCTTAAACAACTAAGCTTAACTCTCGCCTACAATATGATAAATCCCGGCGGCAGAACGTATCAACTTCGGAGGGTTATGTCGATGTTCGCCAATATGATCTGTAACTACATAGGTGCCAGTAGTGAGCACCGCCGCCCTGCATCCCTGGTGGTAGCGAGTGCAGTACCATCGCAGTTTGTTGTCCTTCGCAGTGTGCATCCGATTGTAAATGTACCCGAGAGCGTGCAGGAACTGAGCTCCTCTGGTCATTTTTATGATTTTTCCTGGAAGACACAAAAATAATTTGCTATTCTGAATCATGAAGGTCAAATGTGAACAATTAAAAAAATGCAGTTTTAAGCTTTCACGGTTTACAACTAAACTGAAAGCTAAATTTAATTAAAACATGTTTGCATGCGATGATAAAGGTGACGAGGCGCATCAGCACTTTGTTGTGCTTGGTTTTTTTATTAAAATAAATGATAAAAAATAACACCTATTAAAAATTAAAATACGACAATGACTTAAAATATTTATTTTTAAAAGTGATTTAACTATTAACAATCATTAAATACTAATAGTTAATTTAATTAAATAATAATTTCCAGAAAATCAAACATTACGAGACTGTTAATATGAATAATACAATTTTTTCATAATTAACAAATACCTACACCATTAAAAAAAAAAAAAACTATAATGTTGGAACATTTTTATGATGACTTGGTTTACCAGTTTATTTTAAATCTCCTTTGCAGCTTTGGCAACATTCTTTATCATTTTAATTACAACGATCACATTGTCTCAAACATACAACGACATAACGTATTAGATAATTGGTATATGAAATTCAAAATATTAGATATTTTAAAATTATTATTATCAAATTTCTGTAACACCCTATGACTTTAAATGGCGTGCTTCAAAAATACATAATTTTGAAATGGTAGGTCATATTGAAATAACAAAGGTACCTACTACAAAATGATCTCATTAGAGATCCCTTTCTACGTTTAAGAATTATTTAAAAGATCCATTTGATTGCAGTAATATCTTAATTTATTTGACAAATTCTACGTACCTATTGTGATAAACAAGTAAATTTGAATATTTCTCAATAAATCAGAACTTTCAAGGCACCAAAATTCTTAGCAGAATTTCTATTGGTACGACCACAATGCGCAATAATAGTTTTCCTGAATTTGTATCTAATTATATAAATGTTTCTCGAACATTTTTTTTATGGTTAGGTACATTTTCCAAACTCAGCTTTAACTGAGCTAAAACACTCAGTTATTTTTAAGATTCAATCAATATAAGCTCCAATAGATTCAACAGGATTTCATCAATTATCAATTAATCATTTCGCATCAATTCGACAAGCTGACAATCATGCGGTTTCTAAATTGAGAACTTGACGTTGAAAACATGTCAAACACTGGTGACTTTGAGATTTACCATTTCTGCAAACAACCGTTAGTGAATCTCGCAGGCTTTGAAGGGTCACCTTGTTTTGCTAAAGTAGAGTTTAACAAATTGTCAGCTTCCAATTCTCAATTCAGTAACCGGATGTAGTATTTCCAGCACAATTCAAGTATGTGAGTGCAAGCCTTTAGTAGATACCACAATCCCGTCGATAGTAACAGCTGAGGCTTTACATCTATGTTTATGTTTCTTAGCACATGCCCATCTTATCCTGTTGCTAACGAGTGATTGAAAGTGTCTGAAGAACTTGTGTCCTCCAATGTACATGTTTGTGGTCTCTCTGGTACAGAAACGCGCCTGAAGGAGCAACGCTACGAATTCTGTAAGCAAATTTCGAAATAAATAATGAATCAATAAAATAACATAAGTACAGGGCAATACATGCGTTCATTTTCTCTAGCGTAGATACTCAGCCTATAACGTTCCCAATACTGGGACACAGGCCTCCTCTCCGTCAGAGGGAGAACCTTAATCCACCACGCGGGCGCACACAGGCGAAAAATCAATAAAACTTGGCATAAATCTCAAATTCGTTTAACTTGATATAATTATTTGTCTGTATCATTGTTACACCTAAATTATATTAGATGAGTCGGGAAATGATATATTTTAATAAAATTCAGGACAATTTGTTAAAAAAAAAAACTAATTAACAAAAATCTTCATCTATTAAACTTAATTCTAATGTAGATAATGAAGACATTTTTTTGGCACTAGTTTCCTAAGACCGGTAAAATACGGATCTGAAGATGCCATTAGCCTTTTTTTAGGATGAGAAATCATCAAATGACCCTCCCCGCTCTGGGCGGAGCGGAAGTGAGCGTCAGATTTATACTGACTAAAACCCATCCATGTTCCTTCTTTGCCCTTTGTGTTCCAGGGCCGCGGTATCTCTTTCGAACAGTCCCGCAGCCCTGGCAGGCATCGGCCCATGCGGACCCCTACTTGGCATCTCTTTGAGGCGCGCGTGGAACACGAACGCGCCGTCGACACGGCCTGTCGTCATAAGACGGCCGGTCGACGAGCTAGCTCATAACTTACTTAGATCATAAATAACTAAATTAACTTTACCTACGTGAAGATTAGCAATGAAAAGTTTAATAATAGGAAACTATTAACACAATTTAAATTTGCTTTCAAATATTGTGCAACTTCTCAATGATTGTGTTCACCCCTTATGTTCAGTATAGTATCACCGATAGAACGGAGGGTCACTTTGCAACCATCTGACCTTCTTTTACAAATCCAGTACTCTCTGTCACCTCGCACTTTATTTCTGTAGTATTGTCTACCGTCGTGTAAGAGAGAATAAGCACCCCGCTTAGTTAACACAAAATCAAGAGTACTTTCTGAAAAAATAAGAAAATTATAAACGCTACAAAACAGAAAATTCTTCTATTCGTCTTTAGGCCAAATATCACATTTTTAAACGCGCGCTTGCACCGCGAAACTCTTAACTAACACACGTTAAACTCATTCTAATCATCGTTCAAAACATTAAACAGGTAAGTGGTAAAAGAAAAAACTATTATTATGGCTAATATAATGTATTTATTCCATTAAGAACTAATACATTTTCTAATTTTTCAGGTTTATTAGTCAGCAATACACCCATTATGCTAAATACATCATACCTACTGTTTAAGAGATCACTTCTTTCGTTACAAAACACAAAAAAAAATGCTGATAACTTTATATTATGCCATCAGTAGTACACCAAATTAAGGGCATTACATTGCTCGATGACCTTGATGATTTGATCCCTGTACTGGTTTTTGTTGACTTGCCCCGCACATTTCGCAAAATTTCGGTTTTTATTTATTATTTAAAAATATTAAAAGAAATAACAGAAAAAAAAACAATACAGATTGTTAAGTATATCATTACGTATTTGTTGTTACAAAATTCATGCCGATCTATTCAGCCGTTAAAGAGATAATTTACAATTAAGGTTGAAAAAGGACCTATTTTCTACGATTAACCAAAAAAAATTGAGAAGGTTTATTACAATTTTAAACAATACATTTTATTTGTGATGAACTTAACTATAACATACTTTTTTTACACGGAAAACGCACGAAGGGATTCATCAACAAATTTCTTTGAACATACGCTGTTTTTGGGATTTGAGCCATGTAATGCCCTTAAGGTGTTTGGGTAACTAAAGTATTTTTTTTTGTATTACGCAATTAAAATATAATATTATACAGAAACATTCGTACAAATAAGAACATCAAGATAAGCTGTTAATAAGTAAATTCGGGGAAACAACACTACAATCAATGGCGAACACACAATCAATAGATCCAAAGAATTCTGAAGGAAAGACTTAATTCATTGTTTTGTCAGTTTCAAAACTAGGCCTTAAAAAACTTCAGAAAATCTTAAAGTCAAGAAGTGTATAATATTGATGTGTATATATTTTAATAAGGTTTGAAATAAATATTAAAAAAAAACAGAAAACACAAAGACAGCGACAAACAATCCAAATCAGGATTATTTCTTCTTTAATCTCTGATGCGTCATTTTATAGTACAGCTAACATGGATCTTTAGGCGTGTGCGCCCTCTGTCATTCAGGCTCCAAAAGTATAATTCTACCTCAACATATTATCATATATGGTATCCCAGTGGTCACTATGTTCGCCCTTAATATTGATGACATCTATTCCATACGTATGAACGGTAAACCTGCAGCCGTGAGCCTTCCTCCTGCACACACAGTAACAGTGCTCCCCCGACGTCTTATTCCTGAAGTGTACTTCTTTTCCTAACAGAAGTTTCAGTCCTCCTCGGGGTGTTGGTACTATAACATGTTCTGCAATAATTAAAACTAGTGTTACCTCTTTCTAGAATTACCTAAGTTTTTTTTTTTTAAACTGTACCTTAATAATAAACAGTCGTTTTGTATTTGTTTTTTATTTTTGATATCAGCACTCATCTATAAATTTTATTATATTAAAATTTAATTTATGTAATGTTGTGGAAAATAACAACAAATTGATAACACGGCACTAAAAAACATTGTGTATTCCGATATAAGAACACTTGAACACATGATAGATGCAACTATGTATAGTAAACCCACGTTTGTAAATATTTATTGAACAAATAAAAATTAATTACATTCACCATCATCTGCCTAGCCTTTTTCCAACTATGTTGGGGTCGGCTTCCGGTTCTAGCCGGATGCAACTGAACAAGAAAAAAAAAAAATTACATTAATAAACTTAATTCATTATTTTAACATTAATAATATTTTTGTTAAAGTAATAAATATGTTTTTATATTTACATTTTAACTTAAATAAGTGATTATTTAAGCTATAAATATTTCCAAACCTTTAGTAAAAGAAAAAGTAAATTATGGGCAGTCGTGCTTAGGTATTTAAATCCATATCAGTTTTAATAGACTCATTTCATACGTATTCTGAAACCAATTATAATACAACAACACACGGAAAAAATAATGGTATTGTCTCGGGATAATATCCTACACATCTCCAAAAATACCATTATGATTTGCAATAGGCGTTAATATAATATAATAAAATTTTCAATTGTAGATCAAACCCGACAAAAACAAAGATAGATCTTGTTAATTATTCTAGTGATTGATTGATAGTGAAGATTTCGTAAGTTAAGTTAGTCAATTGAATGCACTAGTGCGTACCACGTAGTGTTCACTCGTGATTAGAATGTTCTCCCCTAACTTTGGTGACGTTGGTGCCCTTGGTGACTACCGTCATCTTGCAGCCATAAGTCCTCCGGCGACACGTCCAGTAAGCTCTGTCACCCGATTGCTTGTTCTTAATGAACACAGCATTGTCCATTAACAGTTTCTTGGTGCCTCTTTTAGTAGGAATCATTATAGCATCTGAAATTGAATAAAATGATGAAGTATTTAAATTCAAGAACACTACAAGTGGCATTGCTTAAATTATATACCTATGTTCGCACCTTTGGTGATCAGGCCCGATTTGCTGATATTTTTAACACCGTGCAGATTCAATAAAACTAGAAGTACATTTCGAACAGTTTTTCTATTGAAACTGGCTGGTTGGGTTCAAAAAATTTCAATTCAGAGTTAAGATTTTTACTCTGCCAATTAGCAGAGTATCGACAATTCGCTCCGCTACGGCAAGGCGTCGTTTACGTAGGGTCGTCGCCACCTGCACCCAGCAAGCGCGGTATCTTCGCAGCGACGCTCAGTGGTAACGGGGTGACGTCTCGGAGGTACTGAGCTGATCTGTTTACTTGCTTTAGTTGAATTGACGTCTGAATGAGACGGTGAGGATCACCTCACCGTCTCAGTGACACATATAAGCACTAGTTGATTGATATCAACTAGTGCAATGACATCCAAAGTTACTCAATCAAGTTAACATGACGTAGAATAATTTAAGTTTTAACTTCAATAAAATTATTGAATTCTTTGCTTTCAGGAAACGAAGATTATGACGATTCTTAATATAAATGACTTCTTCATCCAACGTCACAATGAATGCTGGACAGAGCAGTCTCCCTTTCTTGACACACCGCCAGCTCGTGCGAGGCCCGGGTCTGTCTGACCGCTTGTTGTACCTGAACCCGCCTAGTTCTAAGACCGGACGCCCGAACCTCGATGTCAAGAACACTGGCAGTAATTCTGAAAGTTAGAATGAAAATCTTCAATGCACTTATTAATGTTGCAAAAAAGAAACACCAGATATTGACGTAGCATAGGAAAACAAAAATGGCAGTGGCTTTACAGTGTCCTCTGTTTTTAACGCACTTCCAAAAACCGCGAGCTCCCTTACCCCCCTGCCCCTCCCTGCTGCTTCCTTTCCTTTGGTTCTTCTATTGTAATGCGATGAGGTCCTCTCGTCATCGAGGGATTTTCGAAACAGGTCGTCGAGAAAACCGGCTACGGGAAATCTGAAATATGGAAGAAAAAAATGAGATAATTGAATGTCTAATATTTATTTTGTTGTAATTTCCAGGTCTGTTTTACCTTTCTGTATTGTGACTAAATGCCTGAAGCATTAGTCCGCTTTTACAGAGAATAAAGTATTTAATTAAATTAGCTGTCACAGATACCTTTCAATTTGAAGAAACACTACACGGAATGGATGTAACGTCATTATATTTCAAAACCAAAAATAGTAAAACTATCTATTTGTCATGATACTTAAACATAAATGTGTCAATACTTATTTAACAACTAAGCAGACTGTACAGAATTCAAATATTAATTTCAAAACGAGACGGAAGGCACACCATACGTAATCCTCTGATATATTTTTTTTGTAGCTTCTCTAATTTTATTATTTCATCAAAAATTACTCCAAAAATATTTACAATAACAATTAAACATTCACAACAACAACAACAACATTTACAATAATCTTAACAATTTAATTCTACGGTAATTTAAATGTTATTTCCTAATCATATTAAGGTCTAGTTTACAATTCATCATTCATGATTATGTTCTCCATTAGTCCTGATGATGACTCCATCCACCGTCACCAGTGTTGCCGTACATCTAAGTGTTCTCCTCTTGTCACAGGACCAGCGGGTCTTTATGCCACTGTTGCGTTCCTTGTTGAATCTAAAATGTCCGACCAGGATCACTGGATTACCTCTCATAGATTTCCCGAATCTGGGTTCTGGAAAAATAATATTAATAAGTTCTTATATGCGCTCGTTACTTCTCAAATCTTCTAAGGCTTACTGTGGTTTGTGTTAATTGTGAGTGAATATTTTCGACCACATCTAGAATTTAATTCGCAGAAAATGTCATATTTTCCTGACTACCAAAATAAATTAAAATAAAAGCTTGTAAAACTTTATTCTTTAATCACAAACAACTGACAATTAATGTAATTTCAAAACATTTTGTGTTATTAAATATTAATAAATGCACACAGCAATAACAACAATAATAGAGGTCCAGTGACTAGTATATAAAAATTAGTGTTACTCATAAATAGGAAACAAGCACTCAGTTCACAAACGGCAATTAAGTATCTACTTTATAACAAAGTTAAAATTAGTGCTTTAAAAATAGTTAACATTTCTGCACCACAGTTCATTCACAACATTAATATACCCCTTTACTTATAAACGTTTGTTAGTTAAGATGACGGTTAGCAGCCCATTGTCACTCAACTACGTGACACCTGTATGATTCTCAACACTCGGCTACAGCGTGTTAACACACATATCAATTACCACGTCAAAAAAGAATGCCAAAAAAAAAACGTTTGCTCTTCTATGTATCAATAATTCTTATACGTGTGTTTCTTGACACTGATCTCTATCGGATGGTCATTGAACGTGACGATGGACGCAGGGCATCTCATAGACTTGCGTCTGCTGCAAACCCAGCAGGTCCTGTCTCCAGATATGGTGTCTAGTGTTGCCCAAATGCAAGAACAAGACGAGACTTAGCCAGTCTTGGTCTTGGTCTTGCGCCAATACACCTGGTCTTGGTCTTGGTCTTGGTCTTGCAGCAAGAGTCTTGCAAGTCTTGCAATTACCTATTAGTCTATTACTATTTATTAAAGTTTACTTTAAATCTTAGAAAAACGTATTAGAATTGGAACATTGTGAGCTTGAATTAACATAGCCATAGTAAAGATCAAGCAGATTAATAAATAACTGAAGATTTGATAAGAAATTCGAAAAATCAACTGACCTATATGTCGTTTTCCATGGAAGTAACTGTTTCTTAATAAACATTTATGATTTATAAGCTTACATTTGCTAAAACATGTAAAAAAACAAATTAATTACAATAACTTGACTGTATTTTAAAGAACAATACTTATCTGTCTAGAAAGAGATTGAACCCTCAACTTATAAGAAATTTAATAAAAGAGTTTTACGATTTATCATTTATTTGAATAAAAAATAAAATACAACACAAATCAACAGCTTTATCATTAGGTTATGATACTTTATATCAATTTTTTTGACCAAGAATTAATACAAAGTAACCATCTGGCTGACTCATCACTTAACCTATTTCTATGTTTTCTAATTACTAATGATGCTTTAGAAAATAACCTCTCAGCAGGTACTGAAGTTGCAGGTATTGAGAGAAAATCACGGGCCATTTTCGATAAAATCGGATACTCTGTCTCATGCGTCCTCCACCAATCTAAAATGTCTTCCGAGCTGGCAGTTCTTGGTTTTCTCAGGTACTCCTCCAACTCGTCTATCACTAAGCCTTGAAGACAAGATCCAGATGACGTCGAGGGACATTCATAGAGTTTATCAAAGTCTATTACGTCTTCATCTTCATCACATACTTTATTTTCTTTTTCTGGTAATTCCAGAGATTTGTTCAGTGAGTGTAGACTTTTATATTCTTCATAAAGTTCATTGAACTTGCGCAGACTTTCTGTTTTAAGTTGCTTCCCCCACATTGTCAGGTCAAAAGTCTGAGCCTTATGCCTTGGGTCTAAAATTAAAGAAGTACAATAAATCCAGTTGCTCTTCTTGTAATGTTTAAGCATTTTGTCTCGAGCTGCTTGGAAAGCTAGAATGAGCCTTTCATCCACTTCAGATCGATTAGGTTTCTCATCTAACTGTTTTACCATGGATTCAATTTTATCTAGCAAGAGATTGAATGATACAATGACTAGCGGTAATGTAACATATTTGTCTCCACCAAGTTTTGTACTTAAAAGTTTAAAGTTTATTAGAAATTTATGTAATTTTTCGAGTACCTGCCATTCATTAGCTGTGATTTGAAAATCATTTAATTCGGTGACAGAACTGCACAATATGTCAATGCCCGCTCTCACTTTTAAACCAAATCCAATCATATCATGTGTGGAATTCCATCTCGTTGGACAGTCAAGAATGGCATTTAGATTTGATGGCACGCCAGCTGCTTCACAAGCAGACTGAAACTTCTTCTTCACTATCTCACTTCTTTTTATTTTACTGGAAATACTGCGTAACTTTGTTACAGATGTACGCGAGTCAGCAATATTTGGTGCAGATTCTTCATCTTCCTCATCCTCAGTTTCGTCTGCATAGTCTTCGTACTGCTGATCTTGCGCGTTAGTGTCAGACTCACAGTGTAATGCTAAGGTCTTTAATAAATCTTGTACACTAAGGTTTAAAATGTGAGCAAAGCACCGGAAATGTTGATTGTCTGAATCAAAGTGTGGCGGCAGCTGTTTGCCCAGTTCATACATAAATTTGGTGTTTGCAGTTGCGTTGTCGACCGTGATACCTTGTATTTTATCAATTATGCCATATTCCAATAAACATTCATGGAAAATCGTTGCAATATCTTCCCCAGTATGTCGACCGCGTGATGGTATAAAATCAAGAACTACAGATTGATACTTCCATTCGTTGTCTATATAATGAATAGTAACCCCGTAGTAACTCCTACCAGCAATTGACGTCCACCCATCAATGGTAAAAGACATTTTAGATGATAATTGTTGAAGTCGTTCCTTGAGATTCAATTGGAGCTCTTCAAATCGCTCTTTGACTTTCCTTCTAAGTGTAGACCTTTTAGGAAACACCATATTAGGGCAAATACGTCGAAAATATACTTGTGTAGCTTCGTCATCGAAAAATGAGAAGGGAAGATATTTTTTCACCACCCAATCAACTGTAGCTGTCGTGATGACAGAAGGCAGTTTGGGATGCATGAATTATTTCGAAAAACTCCTCAAATTTGCTTTTGGGTCTTTTAGATCTGTGACTCAAACTCTCGTTACTCGGACTAGAATAATTTGAATCTTCGTCACTCATATTAAATTGTACACGTGATACGTTTTTAGAAAACAACGAGAATTAGTAAAAACAATTATTAAGTTAGACTCGAAGCACAGCTCAATTGGAAATGACTGGAATTAAAATAATTCCTTTATTTATAGTACGTTTCCTTGCTTTCTACCGCGCCGCCTCGCCACGTGCCGGCTCTATGAAAAGGATGCCGCCGCAAATCAAACAATGCCGCGTGCGGCGTACAAACACACACTAAATATTACCTACTTGTACAGACGCGACGCGTGAATAAAATAGAATTAGTGCCAATCACTATTCTTTACATATAAGTGAATGTTTTGGCGTACATCTATACTAATATTATAAAGCTGAAGAGTTCGTTTGTATGTTTGATGACAGAAGTTTTAAAATAAATAAATAAGTCCTGAACGTCACTATACCTCCAAAGTTACTATTCCTCGTGGACGAAGTCGCGGGCACAGCTAGTAAATACTTACTCTCATCATCTCTCTCAGAGATATTCGGGCTGGTAAGTAATACAAAACTCTTATCGCAGGCTTTTTATTTTATTAGTATAATGTATTCATTTTCATTCTAAGCACTCTGAAACTTATTTATTCTTTGGAACACCTGTAGGTACTCTTAAAAAAATTCGAAATTATTTTGCATGAGTATACCTACGCCCTATGGCGGCAATCAAATAGTGTCACAAATGTTATGATTTCGGCGTGGCGGCTACGATTGTTTTAGATTTCAAAAGAAGCCGCCGGCGCGTGTATCATAACCATGTACTTCCGAAAAGCGGCAAATTTCTTTGAGAAGTAAGTACAAAACCTTTGATGCCGCATTATCAAAGTGCCGATGGTTAAAACATAACTATGCATGCACTCAGTTTGATTTTAATAGATATTTTTTTATTCGCTATGTTTATGGTATTAGTCGTAATGCGCATAGGTCCAGTTTTTCATATTCTTTGATACAGTTTTTTGCGCCTCATAGAATTCCTAAGCGTACCTACCTATACACCGAACTGTTACACCTAACTACTCAGTGAAATAGCGCTAAGTCCTAGCTGCAAGACGCAAGAGTCTTGCAGGCTATGTCTTGTTCTTGCTCAAGTCTTGCACGGTCAGTCTTGGTCTTGGTCTTGCTAAAAATACGCGGTCTTGTTCTTCAAGACCAAGACTGAATTTGGGCAACACTAATGGTGTCCTTCGAGTATCGGTAACCATGGAACCATAAGTATGAAGTCCCACCACAATCCTCCATGTCCACACTGAGCTGAGCTGAACTGCTGAGCTGCGGAGAAAAAGCTAATATTTCACATTTTTTGTTTTAAAACTGTGTGGGTTATTTTGTTATTCTCTTGAATTAATCATTAAATCAAACGATTTTTGTTTTCATGCACATCTTCTATGTAATTTTTTAATGGAAATAAAATAAGAGTGTGGTACATTTAATTACGTTTTGAATACATTTAAAAAGAGATTTTAAGATCATTCTCTGTAGGAGAAACATCTTGGACTAGTCAATGTGTGTGTCCTTTTTTTTTCAAAAACTGCTGGCCCGTAGACACACCGGATCCGGGGCATTTCTCCGAGACTCTCTTAATGCAGACCCACCAGGTTTTGTTCCTTCTGATTTGGTTCTTTCTATAAAGGTAGCCATCGCATTCAAGATATTTTGTGCCAAATTCTGTAGTTACGTATGTCGGCGCTGTAAAAATAGAACAACTACTTAAACAGTGGGCAACATTTTAAAAGCCAGTTACGAAGAGAACAGTGAGTGAATAAACGATCGATCACGGACACCTCCATACAAATAATATTTACTGAAATATCTGTCTGCGTCCGTGATCGGTTTCGTGATAAAAGCGCCGTTGATAATTAAAACAAAATAATTTCCTATCACATATTTATTACATTACCAAAACAAACTCCTTACAATTGAACTCAACGTGTATGACCCTTCTTCTTTAAGAAGAATCCTTCACATGTCACTCCGGAACCTGAGCACTTCTTAGAGTATCTCTTTGTGCAGATCCAGAACATTCGATTACCAGAAACCACGTTTCTCGTGTAGGAGTATCCATCACAATGTATGTAGGTTTTCCCATTATGTTCCGTCATATACAATCCTGGAAAAATAACACGGTGAACTTAGCGGGAATAAACCTAATAAAGAAAAATACTGATTCCGGGGTCGGTGTAAGGAGTACCTAAACGGATTTTGTAAGTTCAAACGATTTATTAGACTTAAAATTTTGCTAACCTGTACATTATCAGTTTTTAAGTATTTAACATATTTTCCATAGTTCACTTTAATTAGCAGGAACTTGGAATTAAACTAGAAGGAAAGACAACCATCTTATCTCTTCATTTTAACTTAGCCAGAATTTTTTATCAATTCTTAAAAAACTTACTATAGCTATGACTCTATCTAGAAATGCGGATATTATCAATGTGTGTGCGCAGATCTTTTAAAAACGTGACCTTGGTGTGACACCACGGAGCCACAGCAGGTCTTAGCGGTTCTTTGAGTACAAATCCACCAAACTTTGTCACCAGAGCGATTATTTATCCTGTACTTATAACGTTCGCAATACAAGTACGATCTTCCGTTCTCCTCCATACATGTTGCTTCAACACCTGCAAAGAAACATTCAATAATAAAAAAAAAATAAAAAATACTTTAACAGGTTTACCAAAAAAGATAAGAGTTTTTTTCTTAACAGAAAGCTTCTCTTTCGCACAATATAACTTTTTAATGAATAAAGATTAGATTTTAAGTTATGGAATCAAACGTTCCTATTGCAGTCCACGACACTAAAAAATATGTACTTTTTAGTGTCGTGGACTGCAATAAGAAAAAATTGATATTAATTTCACTATAGAAACAATGTTTTATATATTCATGAATACTCACAACCCCAGAAAGATTGCCAATAACAGATGGTCTGCCTGTGTAGCTAAAATTTTAATACACCAATAAAATGATGAAAACGCTCATACGGTTATTTATGCATTTTATATTTTAGGACAATCAATTGAAATACATTAATTTTATTATTACATACATCATACAATCATTGCCACAGTGCAATAAATTGGTTGTGGTACTTACTTAAACTAGTTTATTGGAGGAGACTACAGAAGTGAAAAATTGACTCTGCCTACTTCTGTACAGATTTCTAGGTCTGTATTCCAAATCAACTGTAATTCAAATTCCCGCTTTGGCATTATTTTAGAATACGACTTGCAGTGTTAAGCACACCGTCCAAAAACATGTAATATAGTTTAGAGCACAGAACTAAGAACAATCTACGCAGAGATCATGGACAAGGCGCTCTAGTGATAAAATATTCTGTATATATCATGAAAAAAGTCATAATTTCATTTGTTTCTAAATCAGCGACCTGAATATAAAATGAACAGCTTTAATGATCACATTTCTAAAACCTAAAATAATATTAAAGTCCTTCTTCGTATCAACAAGGAGTTTTCCAGAATTAACCTAGCTGTAAGGACGTGCGCCCAAACAGAAGTTAAGGCCCGCTTGAACCACTCATCACTAAATACGTTAACCACTAAACGAGAAAAAACATAATTCTGTTTCTGTCAATCGTTTGAAGATAACAGACGGAATATAATTAAGCGTGTGTTATGTCATAGGCATAATTTTGTTATTATGAAATTATGCAAAAACAGCTCTTAGGTAGGGACTTAAAAGCTACTTCAACAGATAGACAAGAAAATAGTTTAACGAAATATCACGAATAAAAATAGTAAAATGTTAAGTATTATTAAGTATTCACTAGAAATATCTGCATGTGGCCAATTCAATGTACTACAATCTGATAAAAACTCTGGAGCGGTATTCACACGTCATATTTTATACGCACCGTAAAAGCAGATTGATGCGTATGTATGTATCGATTCAAATACGCTCACGAATAAATATAAACGTGTGCGAGAAGCACGTTCGCATCGCATCTACGCGTTCATACGCTGTATTATTTTAAACTCGCAGATGACGCGCGTTGACGGCGCCACTGAATTTCTGAACGACTCCTAAGGTTTACTGGCTCTGACTGAATCTCGTTTAAAGGGCGTTAAACACACGCCATTTGCCCCGAAATAATACTCCGTGTATTCTACATTATAATAATGTCAGAACAAAATTCCAGGCCTCCCACTAGGTGGACCGATGACCTGGTGAAGGTTTCAGGGATCCGCTGGAAGCGAGTCGCACGGGACTGGTCAATGTGGCGACACTTGGGGAGGGAGCAGTGGACGTCTTTCAGCTGAAATGATGATGAACAAAATTGCATTCCGAATGAAACAAAAGTTGCATACGTTGATCAGTAAAATAATCCGCAAAACTAATATAACTCTAACAAATTGGCTTCAAACTGCAATTGTTTACTGTATTCTTCAGCTCAGAAGCCCATCGAAGGCTTTATGCCAAATGTTCTGCTCATGAGAATGACGCGAGACATACTCCAGTTTCCCTGCATCTGTGATGATGGAGCCGCTGCACCTCAACGAGGACTTCTTGTAGCAGACCCACCAGATGGTAGTCTGTAACTCCTTGTAATTTCGGTACCAGAAACCTTTGTACCAAAGATAGGTCCTGCCGCAGCAGTTCTGGTAGAAAACTGTAAAAGATTGATGAATTGGTGGTTTAGTGAGTTTCAAGAGAGAGTAAATCTTCTATTAATAGAGTGAATAGCATAAATCATAAATAACATGTTTATAATATGTTTCAAAATTAACCTACCATACGTACAAACCGTACATTGACTGACACAGCTGAAATGCAAAGTTTCAGAATAACTCAAAGCATTTATTTCAATGATGTCAAACAACCAAAAAAACGGAGCTAAAGTCTCAGTCAGTTGCCCATTCCAACGCGTAGATTTCTATGAAGTCTAATGTTTCACTTTAATACTTCAATTTTAATGACAAGAATAATGAAATTTCCTCTATTAACCCCCGAGCAAAAATAAGGGGTGTAACCTAGACCTGACGCGCAGGCATAACCAGGATCATGCAGAATAGTTAACCTGTCAGAAGAACTCCTCAACGGTGTATGGCATATCTACCTTGTGTTTGAGCTCATACAATGAGTTTTGACGAGCACGATGGTAGCGTTATTACCAGTAACATGAATTTGAAAAAGCATGAAATAAAAATTAAATTAAGAAACCCCGACACAAAAAACGTCGGCGGACCGCAAGAATAATGCAACAGCATTAAATAGCAGTTTGTTTGAATTCTTTCGTCAACTTGTCATTTGAGAGAAGGAAGGTAAAGCAAACGATAGAGTTTATATTTAAATACTCATTTTATAAAAAAATAATAATAATCAGTACACACTTATATGATATTATTAAACAATAATAATCGATATTAAAATCGACAGTAACAGTCACGACAAAAGGTAGAATAAAAATATTGTATAATTGTCGGTACATCCGTATTCTCGTAGAGGTGCCTCGCCACGCTCCGTGCTACGTCGTAGCTCATCGCTACGAACGCTACGATCGCCTCTTGTGTCATGTGTGTTAGAGGACTTACATTATGTAAGCAAAGCCACGATTTTTTATAAAGCATTGCTGGACCATTCCTAGTTTACAGTTGCTTTAAACTTAATCATATACTCACTCAATGTAAAACATAACTACTCGTAGATTGCCGGAAGTGCATTGAACATTAAAGAATGGATTTAATTTTACAAAAAAAACCTGGTATTGTACATTATAATGTTAAAATATTAATATATAATGAAAACTGAATATCCTTATGGATGGTTGTGTTCATTCTTGACTCTGATAATGACGTCATCATAGGTAACGATGGAGACCCTGCATCCCTGTGGGGCCTTATTGCATACCCAGTAGATCCTTCCACCTAGTTTCCGTTTACAATTGTACCTGTGCTCTTTGATCTGAAGAAGCGGAGTACCTCTATTAGTCAGCAAAATTTTAGCATCTGCAAAATATAAGCAGAATTTTAGCACCTGCAAGATTCGCAACATTTATTTTCCAACCAGGTCTGCTGAAACTAACTATAACGGATAAGGGTTTTGGGAAAATGAAATTTGTCGCAGCCTAAGTACACGTCAGTATATGAAAACTAAGTTTCGACCGCGGGAACCACGTGGGCGGTGGCGCACGGAGCGCGGGCGATGCGTGTGCTCGCTTCCGGGGTTACATCGCGACTGATCGATAGCGGGGTGACGGGGGGGGCTCGTCGGACTAGTATTCTACAAGTTTCTGCTAGTGACCGTCCGGGAGAGCCTGACGTGGCGTATCTTATCAGAAATTGCAATTTGTGCAATCTATAACACGATCCAGATAATGTTAAATAATAGTTTTCGTTTAATTAATTTTAATAAGGACTAATCGATCTAAATTATACACAAATAAAAGTCAAATTTCAAACTAAAATAATATATTTAAATAACAATAAGCTGATAAAATATTGATTCTGGAACTAATAAATAACATTGCTGCTAAAATAATAAAAATAAATGAGAACGCTTTATAATAATTTCTACACGTTGTACATGATCTAACATTACTTTTTAAGTTTATTAGATAATTCATAGAAAATATTATTTTACTTATGAAAGTAACAATCTCTCTTTGAGAACGGTCTGTTTCAAGAAAATAAATACAAAACCATGCAATTAGTGTAGACGAGAACTACGTAAAAAAAATGTAGTTATAAGCAATTCATCATTCACAGACATAAGCACAGCTTGAGTAACGAATGAAAAACTTGATCAAGATACCTCCAGAAAGGCTCTCTCCAAAGCTGTCAGTGTGAATATTCCATAGTAGCGACGACACTGGCAGCTTGTGAGCTACTTTAGATCGCGTTCAGTTTCATTGGAGATATTGGCTCTAAGCTGCGTATCCATCATCGCCCGCATCACTTATGTGCATTTTAATAGTTATTAAAACGGTCGTATACGGGATCAGGAAAGGAGAGATAGCGAGGTACTCGCAACCGGCGGCGTGTGTGTATGACCAAATGTATGAACGTGGACGAGGCGAAAGGAGTATGTAAGGTTGGTAGCATTATGCGCTTTTCGAAGACTAACTAGTCAGTTATGGTTATGACGATTCTTAATATCTATGACTTCTTTATCCATTGTCAGAATGAATGCCGGACACATCAGTCTACCTTTCTTGACACACCGCCACCTCGCACGAAGCCCGGGTCTGTCTGACCGCTTGTTGTACCTGTGCCCGCCTAGTTCTATGACCGGTCGCCCGAACTTCGATGTCAAGAACACTGGAAGTAATTCGGTAACTGTAAAATAGAATGACAATCTTCAATGCACATATTGTTTGTTGCAAAAAAAGGAACACCAGCCTTGTTAATGACGTAGCATAGGGTGGGGAAAGATACAGAAACTAGTGTCTGTTATTTATTTGATTTATTTTTAATGGTGCCGAAACAAAGACTGACATCTTAATGAGAGCGTTTATCTATATATTAATTTTAAGGTGTACAAAGCACACGTAAGTTGCCGGGTGCATACGAGTGAATCTTCTTCCTCGTTCACACGATACCGACAGAAGTACACGGAAATGAACAAACGCAGTTTGACGCGTATATTATCAGGTTAAGAAGCTAAACAAGGGAAAGGATGTACTTATTAGATGCTGTATTCGCAGACATGTACCTATTTGTAACATATTACCGTAGTAGTGCTCAAATACAAATTTCTTTATAAGTTAGTAGCTCCAACTTCGTTTAACAATGATAAAATTTAACTAGCTCGGACTAGTCAATGTGTATGTCCCTTTTTCATCACAAACAGCTGGCCCATAGACACACCGGATCCAGAGCATTTTTCCAAGTCTCTCTTAGTGCAGACCCACCAGGTTTTATAATTTCTGATTTGGTTCTTTCTGTAAAGGTAGCCATCGCATTCAAGATATTTTCTGCCATATTCTGTAGTTACGTATGTCGGTGCTGTAAAAGTAGAACAAATATTTTAAAAGACTTGCAATGTTAAGCACACCGTCCAAAAACATGTAATATAGCTTAGAGCACAGAACTAAGAACAATCTGCGCAGAGATCGTGAACAAGGCGCTCTAGCGATAAATATTCTGCGTATATCATGAAAAATACATAAATTCATTTGTTTCTGATTCAGTGACCTGATTATTAAAGGAACCGCTTTAATGACCACATTTCTAAAAACTAAAATAATATTAAAGTCCTAACCTTAACCTAGCTGTAAGGACAAGCGCCCAAACAGAGGTTAAGGCCCGCTTGCACCACTCATCACTAATCACTAAACGAGATAAAAACATAATTCTGTTTCTGTCAATGGTTTGAAGATGACAGACGGAGTATAATTAAGCGTGTGTGAGTAATGTAAGTTTATTTCATAGACAACCAAGGTTAGCAGCTTACTATGGCATTTTCCTATACTCTAGAATTAAAATAAAAACCTGGCTCGCGTTAACTGCCATAAAAGCTTAAGGGCTCAATTTTTTGTTATTAATAAAATATACCATACATTGACTGGCACAGCTGAAATTTAAGTATTCGGTTACAATATTGGGGTTACAACAAAGGATACAATGCAAGGTTTCAGAATAACTCAAATCATTTATTTCAATATTGACAAAAACAAAAAAAAATGAAGCTAAAGTCTCAGTCACAAGGCATAATAACTTGTGAAAGAACTGAGTCCAAAGATCTCTATGAAGCCTAACATTTCACTTTAAAACTTCAATTCTAATGAATGATGAAATCCACTTTTTTTAACGCCCGAGCAAAAAAGAGGGGTGTGACCTTGACCTGATGCGCAGGCATCACCAAGATCATGCAGGATACCCAACCCGCCAGAAGAACTCCTCAACGGTGTATGGCATCTACCTTGTCTTTGAGCTCATAGCGTTTTGACGAACAAGATGGTAGAGTGATTACCAGTAATATAAGTTTGAAAAAGCATGAAATAAAAATTAAATAAAGAAGGTAAAGCAAACGATATAGTTAAAATACTACGTTTTTTAAATACTTATTTTATTTTTATAGCAATAATAAATAGTACACACTTATAAGATTTTATTAATCAATAATAATCGATATTAAAATAGACGGTAACAGTCACGACAAAAGATAGAATCAAAATATTGTATAATATTGGTCCATACATCCGTATTCTCGTAGAGGTGCTTCGCTACGCGCCATGCTACGTCGTAGCTCATCGCTACGAACGCTACGATCGCCTTTTGTGTCATGCGTCTGTTTGAGGATCTATTTACATTATGTAACCAAACCCATGATTCTATAAAAAGCATTGCTGGACAATTCCTAGTTTACAGTTGGCCTATAGATTTAAAAACTATACTTACGCATTTAATGTAAAACAGAACTACTCGTAGACTGCCAGAAGTGCATTGAACATTAAAGAATGGGTTTAATTTTACAAAAAAACTGGTATTTCATATTTGAAAACTCAATATCCTTATGGATGGTTGTGTTCATTCTTGACTCTGATAATCACGTCATCGTAGGTAACGACGGAGACCCTGCATCCCTGTGGGGCCTTATTGCATACCCAGTAGATCCTTCCACCTAGTTTCCGTTTGCAATTGTACCTGTGCTCTTTGATCTGGAGAAGCGGAGTACCTCTATTAGTCAGCAAAATTTTAACATCTGCAAAATATAAGCAAAATTTTAGCACGTTCAGTTTCAGTGGTGTAATGGGCTTTTAATGGTTATGCACACATTTCTGTTTAATGACGACGCCATTGAAGGTAGTGATGGTGGCTTTGCATCCCATGCTGTTCCTACAACAGATCCACACGGATCTGGCTCCAGAACAGCGGTTGCGCCGGTAAAACCTGTACTTCCCCACTTGAATCGCCGTCTACCATAGCGTGTCTTAGCGTGTCTTAGTTATCAGAACTATAAAGTTTAAATTAAAAGTGTTAGAACTTGTAACGAAATGTTTGCCCCGAAACTTAATCTTCATTCAAAAAGTAAAAGGTACCATATTATTTAAACTCATTTATTACAGACTTGTATGTAATCAGAAGTACTAAAACAAGTCTTTAAATAAGTTATCATTTAATTTAACTAAGAAAACTATATTGAAAAATAAATAAAACTTTTTTAATCTTCTTGTTTTGCGTAAAGGATGCGCAATGCACACGTGTGTACACACCACGGAATCGGTATCATCCTCGTCACATTCTGGGTTTAGTCTGGAATTTCTCTGAACTTATTCCAGTATGTAACAAAACATTATAATGTTGACAAAAGTAGTAGTTAATCGTTTTAAATGAATTTAATACAATATAATGTATTGAATATTTTAATTTTATATTTTTTAATGGTTCCTTGCTACGATTTTTTTAAATTCATTTTAAATGTTAAAGCTTACATAGTATTAAGTACTAGGAGTGTACCTCTATTGTAGACTAAAAAGTAAAGAATACAACATTGATAAATGATGTTTATTTTGTAAATAAGCAGAAACAGCCGAAACAAACTCAGAGGTCATAGTCTCTTTTAAGGTCCAGACATAATCTTGGTAAACTCACAAGAGGACTATGCAGATTAGTGTCTGAGATGATATTCTGAAGAAAGAACCACACTGATTTGAGTGGACCTGTCCAGTCAGTGCAAGCATTTGTCGGTTATCATGTAGCTTGACTTATACTCAAGGACCTTAACGACACGACAAACAATACCAATGAAAGTATATTTGGGTAGGTCGCTTACAATACTCAAACTGCCAGACAATCATTAAAAGTAAAGGGAAAAAAACAAAAAAATAAATAAAAATGACCGACATGGTCCTTACATTCACAATAATCAAACAAAATTAATAATACTTTACAAAATAAATGTTCATATAAATCGTTAATTGTAAATAAATTTTAGACGCAGGTAGGTAAAAATTAATGAGAGATGATAATTATGTAAAATTCAGGAGGTATTATAATAAAATCTCATTTATGAATCTTCTTCTTATTCTTTCTGTCTATTTTATGATTATGGGATCCTTTAACCTTGTAGATAACGTTGTCGTATGTGGCGATGGTAGCCTTGCAGCCAATGCTCCTGGTTCTACTACAGCACCACCACGCAATGTGGTCATTACTTCTGTTTTGATTGAACCGATGCCCACCGAGCAACATGACAGGCTTGCCAAAGCGCGATGTCGTAAAAACCACTGTAATTAAGAATGAGATTAATTTCTGACCAAACCAAGGTTAATCAATGTCGTAAATGAAAACAAAATGTTTAAAGTAAAATATTAATGTTTATTTTTAAGTTCAAGACCAACCAAATGAACTGACCAACTGTCCAACCAACCAACCCCCACCTGTCCCTGTCCCTGTCCTGTCCAACTGTTTAAGAATTGCAACCCTTTTAAGGCACGGCGGCGTCGGTAACGCAATCTCGCCGCAGCTGACAGCTGTCCGCTGGCAGGGTCACCATGTATGGTCGAAGGTATTTGTGGAGAGAAATGACACACACGACTGCCCAAGTAATACTCTCCTTTATTTTAGGTTACACATGATTATATAGGATAACATACATTGACGTCACTACATACACACTACAAAAGAAGTAAGCGAATCTTCATAAAAGCCATCTCTGTTCGACTGCTGCTACAACGTGCTTAAAATAACGGACATACTTAGGTCATCAAAAACTAAACTCACATTTTTTGCAATTGTTTAGATAAAACTAGCTGCTAAGATAAATATTTCAAGGTACTCATAAATCATGATTATGACTGTTCTTAACAAGCACGATAGTTCCATCAGATGTGAAGACGGACGCTCGACAGCCGGCGCTCCTCCTGCTGCAGAACCACGCGGCTTTGATCCCTCTGCTTCTGTTGTTCTTGTAGTAGCGACAGTTTCCTATGTGCAGCACAGGATTACCGAGTCTTGTCAACGCAAGCCTGGGCGCCAGATACTCCAAAGAACTTAAACATAAACAGAAATCATATCTTTGTGTGAATGTTTTCATAACATATCAATTGAAATTCAGTATCGAGAAATAGCCATAACAAAGATACGTTGCCACTTTTCCGAGTTACAAAACTTGCAAAAAAATCGAGTTTGTTTTATAATAATAATGCTTCTTTCTTATATATATATATTTTAATATTGCATAAACATAAACTTTACAAATCATTCCTGATCTATATACTGTATGGCTAAAAATGCTGAAATTGTCACCGTGAAAGACAATTATCATGTATATAGTGTGTGTCTTCTTTCTTTCTTTTGAAACAACGCAGACAGAATAGTTATTAATGAATCGCCATACATATAAATGTAGATTCATCGGCTCAAAAGTTGAAAACTAATATGGTTTTATGCAGATTGACTTTATCAGAGTTTAACTAATGATTGTGGTTTCTTCTACACTTGATGATCACGTTATTGAAAGTCGTGACGGATGCCTTGCAGCCACTACTCCTGTTTCTGCTGCAGATCCAATAACCACTGCGGCCTCGGCTTCTATCGTTCTTGTTGAACCTGTAGACTCCTATTAAGATGACGGGCCGGCCACACCGAGATGTAGAGAAAACTGCTGCAAGGGAAAAAATAAAATTCTAGAAATGATATCTTTTTAATGCACATTTTACGTCGTATGAAAACTAAATATTTTGCAAGTAAACTAAATGAATTTAACATGTTGATGATCAATGTACTACTTGTACCGTTAGTTGTTGAACAAGATCACGGGTTTCCCAAACCTAGATATTGTAGAGAACACTGTTGCAGCTATAAAATAGTCAAAACTCAGTTCGATAAAATACATAAAGAAGTAAATCTAATTTATTAAATAAATTAAAGCAATGAAAAACAAAAAGCAACAAAACTGGTTACAATTAATTAAAAAAATATTTTGTAAGATTGATTTGTTAACATTATCATTAACACTGAAAACGGCATATTTACCATGTTTACTGTATGTTTTGAGTTCCCGATATTTCTTCTTTTTTAAATATCCCGTTTTCAGTGTTAATGGTAATGTTAGTGACCACGTCAGTTTAAAAACTTTTCGTGTAACTAATGTTCATGCTGATCACGACGAGGATTGTTCCATAGTACCGATAGTTGTTCAATATGATCACTGGCTTGCCAAATCCATGTTGAGAACACTGGAGCTGTAACGAAACTGAAATTCGTGAATAAAGAACTTAAACAATAAAAAAAAACAGGACAATGTATGCTAAAATTAGTGATGATGACTCCATTTCTTTAGCTGCAGGCGTCTAAATAAAAAATGTAATCTAAATCATCGAACTATTCATTTGATTGATTATAACTCAAAGTTTAATGTTTTCATTAAAACAATTTTAATTTTTTAATAAAATCTTTATGTATTTTCTGTTTAATAAAATAATTTATCACATTATACTTGATACCTAATTTAACGTCAACAAATAAAATTACTTACTAAAATCATCAGGCATCTAGCCCCAAAACTAAACCAAGATTAATTTTATGAAAATACCAGCAAATAAAATACAATATGTCCAAACAAACGCATCCTTCGAATACATCGAAAAGTTACAAATACAAAACAATAACAGTTATAGGTACTACAATAAAAACAAACGACAATATTTACTTAAAAAAACTAAAACTAAGCTAACAACATGGTACCTAATTTGATCCTGATAAGATCCACAGTACACGCACTGTTCTATGGTACACGTTTACCTACTAGTGTTAGAACCAAACTTAAATATTAAATCGATAATTCTCATATACTTAGTTTAGCAATTTCGTTATTTCTGCTTTTAATTCTAGATTGCACAGCTAAACGACAGGCGCAGGAGAGCTGTATCCCTTTTATAAGAACTAGTCCTTAGTAGCTTCACACAAGAGATATAGGAGAGTGAGAGGGAGGCCTTTGCCCTGCAGAGGGACAACGTAGGCTTTTAATAATAAATTCAAATAACAGTTCACTTCCATCTTTTCTACCCATTCCATTTTTCTATACTTTTGAGTCTTCTCCTAAGAGTTATAATAACTATAAACAGTAGTATTCCGCTGGCGCTGATGGTTGTGCTCGCCATTCATGCTGATGACGTCATTGTTGTAGGTCTTGATAGAAGCCCTGCAGCCAGTGCACCACTTGACGCAGACCCACAACACCTTCGGGTTCCCCTCACGGTTCGAGCTGTGCTTGTAGTACCGGTTCTCACCCATCTGCAGCATTGGTTTGCCTCTCCTTGATTCCGTGTATGTTAACTCTGTACCTAAACGAAAAACCTTAGCATTATAATTCGTCTGTTTAAGACGGCTCATTTAATGTAGGACACTTACGCTTAGAACTAAAATTATTTAGTTGCATAACTAAACTTGTAGTTAACTACCAGTCGGACTATTTAAAATTTAAAAAAAAAACAGCGAAAATTCCTGATGGAAAAACCGATAACACTTTGTGTTTTTCTTTGCCTATTACTGGTTATGCAAGTGCCTGACAGCGACAATTTCATCATTATTTGTCCGTATGGTTCATTGACTTACCCTACTTCGATTTCGCATAAATGTAGTCTGAATAAAAAGAGTGTGGTGAGAAACTCAATAGACTATTGTACGAATGTCTTATGTGGAACCTACATTTTAAGAAAATCTTGACATAAAAGAAGCTAATCGCTATAATTAGGATCGCGATTAGGTATGGTCTGTTACGCGGTTAGCTATCGCAATCATTTATGACAGTGAACACTATATTGAAACAGGAAAATAAGTCACTGAAGTAGCGAAAAATCGATTTATTTTTAATGCATTTATTATTTGAGACACGCATTTCTACAACTAATCTACAAAAACGACAAACATAATATTATTTATTTAAATACTCATTAGTGTTAACACTATACATGGAACATGGATATTACGTAATAACTCTACTCTTCTATACTCTTTATTACACTATTTAAATAATTAATATGATGCATGTACCTGTGACTATAGTTTTACTTACATTGAAAGTGATGATTTTTTCGAGCGACTTACTTAATAACTATAATTCTAAGATTATACCTCGCTTGTATGAATATTCTTAGATTTAATATCTATCTTACAAAAAGCAAAACTGTGTCCTTATTCGAGCTCACTCGGGTGATTATGGTCGTTGAGCTTCTTAATGATCTGTTTTTCATAAAGCACTAGGGTAGCCTTACATCCTAAGTTTTTCTTGCTACATTTCCACCACGTTTTGTAGTTGTAAGTAATCTGCTTGCTGAATCGATATCCGGAGTAAACTGCAATAGACCGGCCTTTCCTGGACCTCTCGAATTGTACTTGTTCTGTAAAAAAGAGAACCACTTGTTTACAATGTATGTATTTATAAATTGTCAAGATAACTTTCGGATTTCACTAAACTAACTATTAGAGATTTTTCAAATTAATCGCATACCTGTTTCATCTATAAAGGTAAATAAAACAAATTAAAAGACGAGCTTGCGTCCTCAAACGCTTTTGCTGTTTTCAGTTGATAGGTCGTAGCATAGCATAGTCAGCCTATAATGTTCCCACTGCTGGGACACAGGCCTCCTCTCTATAAGAGGGAATGGGCTATAATCCACCACGCGGGCCCAGTGTGGGTTGGTCGATTGGGTTGGTGATAGGTCGTAGGTCACATTATGAATAAGCCCAAACTGTACAACGATATTGTTTGAAACACATTATAATAATCTGTGAATGAGACTGTATACCACATTCCACGGTAAAATATTACAAGGAACATTATTTGTGCCCTAACTTGAATTTCACTAGAGGAGTTAAACTTCAAGATGGGGCAGATGGAAAAGTCAAATTAAAATAATGTCCTCATTTCTAATCATGAGTGTGTTTCCTAGTTTCAACAATATCATTGTCAATAGTCCCGAGCATGCCGCGACAGCGATACATTGAGGACCACTTCACACAGCGCCGCACCTTCTTTGCGCCGCAGCTCGGCGCGCAGTTTGGATTATACAGGTTGTACTCTTGTCCTTGATACACCAGCTTCGGTTTTCCGTATCTCGATGACGCCAGAAATATAACTGGAAAAGAAATTGGTTTTTTTTTACGAGACTGTTATCTGTTTCGGGAGCAGCTCGTGGCTTAAATAATAACAGTCGCTCGGGTCGATATTCAATTTAAACCACGCTTGCCTAGGATGGTCCGTGGATGGGTGACCACCCATTACAAAGCGAGTGTCCTCCGGGCCTCGGAAAACACGTTAAGCCGTTGGTCCCGGCTGTTATTTGTAGATCTTTGGCAGTCGTTACAGGTACTCAGTGGCTCGAAAGCCCGACAATCAGATAGGCAGTCGCTCCATGTAAAATATTCAGCTACTGTACTGGTATTCAGCTACATCCGGTTAGACTGGAGGCCGGCCCCAACATAGTTGGGAAAATGCTAGGCAGATGATGACTCTTATCTGTTTCGGGATGTTATAATAGAGAGTTTCGTTTTCATCAATAGCTACTAATCTAAGTAAAGATCAAAGGTGCTTTAAATAAATTGATCTTATATTTTTGTCTTTAAAGAAAATAATTAAAAAAATATCGGCATTTGGCATCAGCTTTGAAATGAGAAGACAATAACTAATCAAATTTTATGTTTATTATAAGGCACTTAAACATGTAACAAAATAAGACACTTATTTTTTTACATAACGAATACAATATTTAGTGGCTATGTTTATCATTAATAGAATGCGTTTCTCCATACAAAGTGATGATTCTGGCTCTGCAGCCTTTGCCCCATTTAATGCACCTCCATACTAGTCGCTATTAACGCTCTCCTGGACTCAAACAAGTCACAAGTCTTGATATGTTTGCTGATGAATGGAAGGTGATACTATCAGAATGTTTGATTTTCTGTGAGAAGAATGCATGACTGGTTTAAATAAATTAAATGTTAAATAGTGTAATTGGCTTCGGCCGTTCTATTTAAAAAAAAAAAAAATACTTGTCTGATGTCCGATTTTGAATCCTTCAGGCTATATCGATTCCGTTTGTAGTATATCATTTTATTTCCTCTCTGCGATAAATGGAGACCGGCTCTAAAAATCACAGCAATAAAACATTAAGATTGTTGGTTACCAATTTCTACTTACTAAAAGTAATACAAATTAAGTACCTGTTTTAATACTGTTACTGAAATGGATATTTGTATCTACCAGAATGCTATGTACCCGTACGATTAGCAAGTACCTAAGAAAATAGATATCGTGTTGATACGCAGCACTATTGCTCTTATTCAGTTTTAAAATCACCTTTATTTTGAGCTTGTTATCAACTCTTCACTCACTCTTTGATTTGAACGATAACATTCCAGTAAGAGCAACTTTGTAAAAGTTTTTATTTTAATTACTTTTTATAATAATTAACATTTTCAAATACTATATAATGTGCCCACCGGTAGAACACAAGTTACCCAGTACCTATATTAAGACAAACACAAGCAATGTTAAATGATTATGAATAACACTGATTTTGTCAATTTTTTTCTCTACAATCTTGAAGAGAGCCCGACATCCGCGAGACCGGCGGTTGCACCTGAATATATTCTTCGATTCACCCCTTCGTAGGGTTCCTTCACGCTTCACGCTCTTCCGTAAGTATCTGTAACCACCCAACTCTGCTATAGGGTTGCCATGACTCGATGTCGTCAAAATTGGAACTAAAAAAGTGGTTTTTGCAACAGCGCATGTATCATGTGCTTCACCTTAGTTTGTTTTTTTAATTCCAGAAATCCTTAGTTCGCATGGATAGAGGTAAAAGACAGTCAAAATTATGTTTAGAAAAAATCTCGTCACCATTTTATGAATTAAAATAGAACCAAGAAATTGGCATGTTATTTTATTTTTACCAACGGCAAGAATAATGTCACTTAACTGGCCCCTACAAGAGCGCCGGAGGTAGGTACCAACTTACATTAAACAACACTCGTGGAGATTATTTCGATTCATTCTGTATTGTGGTCTTCAATGAGAATGTTCGTTTCTAATCTTGACAATGAGGTCTTCGCAGGTAGTGATGGCAGCCCGGCAGCCGTGAGCCCACCGCGTGCACACCCATCTCTTCCTCGGTTTGTCTCCTATAGTAGCCTTGTTAAAGCTAAAGTTGTGGTCATTGTACTGGATCATCTGGTTTCCCCGATTTGATGTTACAAACACTAGCTTTTCTGAAAAAGCAACAAAGAATCATTTTAACAGACAGAAGATTTTTTTTAAAGTTAGGCGCGACATCCCCGTCGTGTTTTGACGCAAGCCCAGCATTTGGATGTTTACGAAACTTCAGATTGTAACGATAGCAATCCATTCGATCACGGGATTCCCACATCGAGAGCTGGTAAATATAGGGCCTGAATGTTATGAATGATTTGCTTTCATGACAGACCTCGAAGACCCCAGCCCGAAATACGCCAGATGCTAAATTTTACCTTCGCAGTAAGGCTTTTAGGATGACCGGTGTATTCAAGACTCAAGACTTTCGAAGAAATGGACAAAATAAACACACAATACAATCATGTGATAACATCTATATTCAATGCTTATACACTTGAAGGCCACATATCAGATAAGTTGAAATTAATAAAATAGTAAATGTTTCAACGGTAAAGTACAGAACGTTACTTTAGAATCAACTTTAGGGCACCTGACATTACCAAGTCTTATCAGATAGCAATACGATGGTTGCCTCCATCAGAAAGAAACACAATTTGTGCCGCTGTTCCCTTTAATTCAAACAAATTACACAATATATATTAAAATTCACTTCAGAGTCAAAAACATTTTAAAAATATTAACGTGTTTACATAGATGATTTAATGATTATGATCGTGATCATATCTGACAATAATATCATCCAAGGTGATAATGGTGGCTTTGCAGCCGTAACAAGCCTTGACACAAGGCCATCTAGCGCGAGGACCCTTGCTGCCACTCCATTTGTTAAAACGATATCTTCCTATTAATATCACTGGCTTCCCGAATCGAGATGTTGAAAAGACTGGATTACTGTCATCTGCAATTAAGAACCACTATTTATTTTATTACCGTTTTTGTTGAAGGCAAAACAAATGACAATCGATCATACATTTCACGTAATGGAAGTAAAGACGAGCAGCTTAATGAATGGACTAGATCAAAATATTTGAATTACCATCGTGTGTTTCACTTATTACTTTATCGTTCACTTTCAGTCTCTCGTATTGTCAATGATTGTGTTTATGAATACTCATAACGATAATTTCGTCACAGGTGACCTTTGCTAGACACTTTTTAGTATGATGGTGAGAACATATCCAGTTGTCTTTTAGTTTGTGCCAAGTCCGTCTACAAAAGCGATATTTGCCTATCTGAAGGCATGGTAAACCGCGTCGTGTTGTTGTGAAAAATATCTATTCCTGTTAGACAAAAGGGCATCAACAAGCTACTTGGGTAACCTGGTATCAGCTAGTTTTCTACAACTTTGTTTCAAATAAAAGTTAAGTCTAAACTATATACAATAGAAGTTTCACAAATAAATATAAAAATACGACATTAAATGGAAACGAATGAAGATTTACTAAAAATATTTATTGAATAAGTACATTTTGTCTCATAATATCTGGAAAGACTCTACTAACTATTTTTGCTGTCGGCATTTAATCAACTATCAAGCCTTTACTACTGAGTCACGATTCATTTTAACAACTGTCGCGAGGCGAACGTGCATCAACAGCTGAGTGTTAATGATTGTGTTCAGTCATGGACTTGACAATTTCGTTGTTGATAGTGGTTATTTTTGCTCGGCATCTGTAAGAGTTGCTCTTAGCACAAATCCAGTGGATCTTAGGTTCCTTGCTTCGAGCACATTTGTTGAAGCGATGGTCACCCATGAGGAGCAGCGGGAAACCCCGTTGAGATGTCGCGAACGTTATTTCTGAAAATCAACAATGATTATATTAGTTACATTTTCATGTATTAAGATATAATAATATGTAGAAATGACTGACTGGCTAACTGTGCCGTCAGTTTTAGCAATAAATTTGAAACAATAGTTTAAATATTTAGTAATAAAGGCAGTTATTTCCCGGGGTTCTAATTCCTCTAATATCAGTGATTAATGATTGTTTGATCGTGGACTTGAAAATTTGACGGTCTAGAGAAGTGATTCTTGCTCGCCACTTGTTGGTTGGGGATGCTTTTAACACGAACCTATTGGATATTCAGGCCCTTGCTGCTTGTGTACTTGTTAAACAGATAAGCGATGAGAAGAATCCAGTAATCTTATTAGAACTCCGTCAAAGTAAACAGTCTCTGCGAGAATGTCCATTAAAATTTCTCTTTTTCGAAATAAACTCCTGAGTGCAAATTATTTATTTTATTGGCATTATTTTTTTTTTTTAATTGTTTTTCACGCTCAGGCAATTAAAATACAGCTATTATGAATTCTAAAACTTCGAAATACTAAAATTTAACTCATCAAAACGTTGGATTTTTTATCGGTCCTTAATCTCCAAACAGATTTCAATTATGATTATGTTCAACCATGGCCTTGACAACTTGATAGTTGATAGTGGTCACTTTCGCTCGGCACTTGTTCGGGATGCTCCTGGCACAAACCCAGTGGATCTTGGGCTCCTTGCTGCCGGCCCATTTGTTGAACCGATGCCCACCCATGAGGAGCAGCGGAAAACCTCGTTGAGATGTCGCGAACCTTATTTCTGAAAATCAATGATGATTTAAATGGCATACTTAATTATATCCTTATGTCTGCTCTTGAGGGTTTCTATGCAACGAAAGTGCGACATTCTGTTTATAAAATGAAAATAAAAACAACAATTATTTTTTATGTAAAATTATTGTATTAATTATGTCAGAAACGTCTCTCTTTAGACACTTTACACGTCTCAATAAATTTTAAAACATTATTATGAATACTGTTTAAATAATAAGATCACATTTTAATAACGAGAAAACGCAAGTATGAAATGACGTGGCTGCCGCTAATAATAACATTCCACAGAACCTTACATTCTAATTAATGAAAAAAACTCTACAACACAAAGCTAAGTTTCTGGAAGGTTATGCTTCAGTCACTATTATAAAATATATTATTTTTTTAATACTACTACATCTGTGTATAAAATAAATTGCATTTACAAATCTAATTTGGCAATGCATTCCTAATTCACCTCTCCTTAGGTGGATAGGCGAGCGAGCGAACCGGGGGCTGGCGGGGTGGCCTGCGCTTAATTCAGCCACCTAGATAGAACACCTTTTGAAAGTTCTGTTTGAGGTTTCTAGCTGTTCTTATCTCATAAGCTATCTTGCTTTAAAGCCAGCACAAAAATATGTCCATCGATTGCTTATTTTAAAGGCACCTACTTTAATTGCGGAATTAAAAAAGCCTCTTTGTCTGGCGATAATTCTTATCGTTTTTTTTTGTACCTACCCTCGGCAATCGGCCTTGCTACACTTAGCTGACATGTTAATATTTTTATCACAACAATATAATTCTCAGCTAAATGCGGTAACCCCTGCGCTGCCGTGACGACTAACTGGCAATCAGCGTTTTCCGGACTATTATCTACATGCTTGACATGAGACATACTCATATTCATCTTAGCTCAATTTGAAGTTAAAAGACCCACCACAAGTCTTTCAGCTTTTCAGTTACTAATGTGTGTGATAGTTCTCAGTCTTAACTATAATATTATCTATGGTTGTGATGGCGGCTCGGCAATCTTCCTGGTTCTTCACGCAGGTCCACCGAACCCGGGCACCTTTGCTGCCACTCCACTTATTGTATCTGTACTTCCCAACCATTATCACAGGATTGCCGAAACGTGTCCTGTCGAACTTGCAGCTGTGAAATAAACATTGTTTGTTACCTTTGTTTTGTTTTCATAACTGAAGAACTTCTACAACACAACGATACATTTTAGCAGTTTACGACACCAAATTTTTTTAAGCAAACGTGTCTGAGATTTTCTCAAATCATTTTGTAAGAAATACTCTTTCTCTCTGTCTACGCCGTACAGCTCCACCTAAGATTTTTAAATAAAAGAATACTTTAGCAACAATAATTATATTGTTATAAATACATCGACGAATATACTTTATTGTACATCAATATTTTACCTTGCAAATAGGGTACAGCGGCGATCTTTTCGCTAATAGACCAGAGAAACTACGTCTAAAAATAAATCCACGCCAAGAAAGAAACAAAGGAAACTTGCTAAAAGGACGTAGCAGTACAACCATGGTTATGTAATTGATCAATTTTGTAAATCTCGTTGTCGATTTTGAAGATCCTGGCCTTGCAGCCGACGGAGACCGTTACACAGACCCAGCTCGCTTTGGGACCCTTGCTGCTACTTCGCTTGTTGTACCGATACCCATCGTACTCTATGACAGGATTCCCGAACCTCGATTGTAAAAACACTAAACCTGAAATTGAGTGGACAAATTGAATTCATAGATAAAAGACATGGTAGAAAATGATACTAGAAATGTTTTTTTTTGTAATAAGCCTGTTCTGTCCCATTGCTGGGCAAAGGCCTGCTAAACATGTAGTGAATATAATTATAATAGCTGATATAGATATAAGAAAACAACACTTGCTGCACCGAGCAAGTAACTCGGGATCGGGGCAACCATAGTCATCCGTGTTTATCGCTTTAGTTTGAAAGTCACTATTGAAATAAAATAAATAAAAAGACGATGGATTTTTAATATTAAAAGCCAACTGTAATGTTATGCTTTTGATAAATTTTGACAAATAATTAAAAAAAAATTGCTTGATTATTTATTTCAGTGTCACAAATATCACATATTTTACATTGATTTTTGTACTCCTTCTTATAAAAGTACTACTACTTACTATCTACTACTTCTTCTTACACTTAAAATCTTGATTTAAAAAAGTAAAAGACTTGTGAATTTTCCTTTTATTTCAGAACAAAAAACTGTTAGAGAAAACAACAACATAGAAATAAAACAGAATCAGTGGTTATGTTCATTCAAAATCTTCGTAACTTCGTCATCCACTAGGACTATGGTGGCCCTGCAGCCAACTCGATACTTGTTGCAGATCCATCTAGACATCGGCGGGTTACTGCTGCTATGCTTCGCATAGCGGTAACCACGCCAACAAAGAGATTTCCCACCACGCTGAGACCTCTCGTAATGCAGATCTTGAAGAAACACGTGAAATAAAATGTATCGATAAACACATACGTCATTTTAACCAAATACGAGACAGAAAGCATTTACGAATTGAACATATTATATTTATTTGTATTTGCCAAATAAACATCCGAATATTCAAGCACACAAAAAGTGCGTAGGTAGTTTAAATGTACTTTATCTGCTATTTAAAAAGAAAACTAATTATAATAATTAAAAAAAAAACGTATGTCAACTTTATTTCAAATGGAATGTAGGTTTTAATTTTGCGTTCACAAGAACCTATTCAGTCATAACACCCGTTAACACTTCCCTATAGGATGCCTATGTTTTATATATTAATAATATAATATTTTTAAGTTGTGACAGGTAATAAAACAAAAAAAAAATATTGTCACAACCTTCAGGCAAGCGCAATGGCAGAGAAAATATGAAGACAGGTCCTTAACCTGTTACAAGACAGTATTTTCCTCATATTTTACTCAAGAAAAAAACAAAAAAAAAGCTAAGTCACAAAAGGCAACATATTGCTAGTTAATTTCCATTTTGCAACGTGCCAAAAGATTCTTGTACATCTTCAGACTCATTTATAATGGTAGTGAAGTCACTGCATGCTCAATGAACTGATGTGACGATTACGCGATAACCTTATCCATAAAAAGCGACATTTTTGGGATTTTCCCTATTAAATCGATAAAAAATTTGAAGACTTAGTATACCTCTGCCTTTGACCGTTACTCATAAAATATTACCTTGCTAGGTGCTGGGTTCACAAAAAAGTTTTTTTAACAAGCATACGACGACATTCATCCATGCACACCTACACAATATCTCAAATATAACGATTTCCATATAAACTTAAATCTAATGTGACTTCCCATTAATACAAAATACTATTCATAACTGCATAACACAGACGTTACTTAAAACTAAATACAATGATTCCAAGCACCACCGCGGCACCGTTGATATTTATACTTTTTGGTTAAGTGTAAGGCTTCAAGAACACGACAAGCGTAATTAAAACATTATTTTTAGAAGTTATCTATACTAAAAACAAAAACAAAAAGTAGTATCTACTTGAAGGTTTGGAAATATTTTAATACTCTAGAAAATATGAACTACATAATACTTAGGCGAAGTGTAAGAAATAAAGAAAAAATAAATGAGTACTGTATGCTACCCATAACAAAAAAACAGAAAGACTATTATTTACGAAGATAAGATAAATGAAATCACCCCTTGTAAATCAAATTTGACAAGTCCAACTGAGCAAACAACATAAAACACGCTCAACAGATGACTATTAACAAAAAATATATTTTTAGTTACTAAACTTTACTAAAGGAACTATGTTCACTAGTAGTTGACATCTCACTAATACAAAAATATTTTGGTTTTCTCGATTATATATACATTGCATTACCTTGTGAAAATTGGTCAATTTCTAACTTTATGTATGTTATTAAATGGGAAATAATAAAGCTTCCGAAGAACAAATTAACTGCCAACGATCTGTGGTTGATTGTAATACTAACTTAGCTGTGTTAAAATGAATTACCGAAAAATTAATACAAACATAACCGACAAAAAATGTTGTACTTACATATTTAACAAACAAACATGAGCATATTCAAATTACAATTCTACGAAAAATAATCTGTCTTTCAATGAAACTAAATTTCCAAAAAAAAAAATACCAAACTTTCGAAAAACTAAGTTTCCGAAAACATGTTCTGCTAAAATAATCGTTTTCTTAAGCTCTATAACTTAGGATGCAAAAGCGAACGAAGCGAGCTCGGGACTCGGGGCATAGGCGAGGTTAGGTTCGAAGGGGAAATCGGGGACTTGAGAGCGAGCGAAGCGAGCGAACTAAGACCCCGCCATACATTTGTAATAGGTGAGTTACGATGAAAATTACATTAAAACTGTAAATTTCGGTAAAACGCAATTTAATCCGGTGGAAAAATATTACGTCAGCAATTGCTGTATTGATTTTTGCTGTTTTTTTATTACATAGAGTATTCACAGCACACGGGATCAAACTATGTTCAGCCGTGACTCAGACCTACTGTAATGTGAAAAACCTTGAATCAGTAGAAATAAACTTTCACTTACAACAATGATTACATACGTAAATACCCCATGCACCATGCGCAAACAGGTACCATGGTAACAGGTAGCATATTATTGTACGAGTGGAAGACACATTTAAAGACTCATTTCCAAGATAAAAGCCCTCGGAGCGGCGTTTTAAATTTCTTAAAATATATATTTATATTAATACTAATGCGTAGGTAATTACTTATGCCCCGTTTCAAAAAGTTTAATTTACTACTAATAAAGACGTCGTTTTCGCTAAGTATCAATAAAGACTAAGGAACGTTAGTTTTTGTCATTGAATATACCTCAATATAACGTAAACCTAAGGCATTACAAAATAACATTAGTACTCGTCTCGGTAACCTTGACGTAAAAAAACCGTCGTCCGAAACATCAAGGATGAATATGTTCCCCGACAGTTCTGACGATAAGGGGGACGCCCCTTGGTGTAGAATGTCGCCTTGCACTTCTTCTAGCTACACTGCCAACGCTGACCAGTTCTCTTGGCTGTCCCGTGCGCCCAGTACTTGTGTGTGCCCACCAGGATCATCGGGTTGCCGAACCGGCTCTTGCCGAACACCGGCACTGAAGGAAACCACAAGCAAACACCTCTAGTTAAAAACAAACAAAATATGGATACGATTGATTAAATAAATGTGTAACATTTCTGGAAGCTTAGAATTCAGAATTCAGATTTATAAAAACCAAGAAATAATAAAAAGGTTTTCAAGCGGTTTTTATTTAAAAGTGGTTCATGTATCAACATACTACCGTCAATAAAAATCAAACATTGTTCTAGAAAAGAAATGAATGGAATAGTAATAAAACTTCATACAATAATAAAATCAAATTTTATTCAGCTCTTTTACGAAACAGCAAATTAAGTTAAAAACGACATCGGCGCATTTGCCAACTCAATATCAAATCATACACGACGTAAGAACCTCTTCTACTATATAAAATAAACTTTGAAAGCATGAATCATGCCATGCTGTCATGCTACTGGACAAATTAAAAATGAGACGCACAAACAATGCAATATTCAAAAATCGGTTTAGTCCCATCTCGGCACCCATGAATTTATTTATCATGCCCATGAAACATTCCCATCTCGGCATCCTGTCATTTATCATTGTTAGGTACACAGTCATCAAAAAATGGATACACAGTATCAGTATAGTGAGTAAATCAACTTAATCACTCATTAAAGATATAAACAAAACACATTCACTTAGTATAATATAGTTGGAACAAAATAGAATGCTCTTACGAACTTGAAATGACATCTAATGCTGATGCTCATTGATTGTCCTGACGATGACGTCATCGAGAGTAACGATGGCGGCCCGACACCCGATACCTTGGAAGAACACGTCCAGCGCCGCCGACGGCCGCTCGCAGATACGACTGATCTCGTAAACCGATAAGGTCCCAACTCTATTACAGGATTTCCATATCGACTTTCACTGAACACAGGTACTGCGAATAATATAACGTCTAGTCAATACCTCCCTGAGCAGTTCGCAAAATGAATTTTCAAAAACTAAAACAGTTTATTCACGTTTTTTAATCTACGTAATTTAATTTTTAAATTGGTTGGAAGGTTAGGAAAATGAAAAAGAGAACAGAAATGTTAACAATTTTTTTTTTTGTTAATTAATTGAAACAGAAATTTTAATCAACTAAATATTTGAGTATATAGAGACATCGTGCTACCTATCTAGGGTAGCACGATGTCAACAATTTGTTTTTAAACCCTAAATAATTCCTAAAATAACCCTTCTAAATATTTTCATTATCTACAGTAATACAATTGATTTTTATACAGCAACATCATAATCCCAATAGAATAGAATAAAATTATCTATTTGATATTACAGACTGAAGAATTTTGGTAACACACCTTTTTGTAGCTAAATTCTTTCATTAACAGACACTTTGTCTTATAATAAGTCTCTAAGAGCTGCGGACCGCTCCGTCTACTGGTTTCAATGTAACTCGCTTAAAACTCTGCCATTGATAGATACAGTGTCGCCTGTTGCAATGTCGATGTGAGTTACACAGAAGGCAGTATAGTCACTGTGGTCTGTTATGACGATTAAGCGACTTTGAAGTTGATCACCGACCGCAAAATGAATCTCATTTTGCGGTCGGTGGTCAACTTCAGAAATTGTACCATTCGATTTATATATTAAAACAAAAAAGCAGTTACAGCAGTTCGAATAACAAAAAAATTAAATATTATGTTCAGTACGAATCATGAAACGGTTTAATTGAATGATTTTGAAGGAGTAGGCCTACATCAATCGAAGACAAAATAGTTTCGCTTACAGATTGTAGCATTTTGCTAGTAAAAATGGTTGTGGTTTAAATTAGACTTGACTATTAGTTCCCCGAGGGTAGTGATCCTGGCTCTGCACTTGGTTCTCGTCTTCGTGGTGCACTGCCATCGGACATGCCCGTTCCGTCCAATGACCCCGGAGCGAGCAAAGCGAAATCCATTCACGACCAGGAGCTCCGTTTTCTTATCAGTCAGTATTCTGTGGACTGGCGGAATAAATGTGGAGTTAAATCATAGTTTTCTTTATATTATCACAGATATTATGAACTTTGTATTAAAGGTTGGTAAAGAAATAAATAACGACCCTCGCGAGGATTGAAACATTTTATTATTTAATTCAGTGATTGTGCTTCAAACTACTCCTTATAACTAAATTGTCGAGGGTTGTGATGTACGCCTATCCCTACTAAATTGGTGTCTTCCTATTTTCAGCATTGGATAACCCCTTTTGTTCTGTATCCATTCAACCGAAAATAAGAAATAATCTTTAAGTAGACGTGCGTTAAATAACAATCATCTTTATTCAGTAAAACATTAACTTATGAAATCGAACGTTGACGTTCTTTTAGTTGAAAAAAAGAGAGCTGTAATGACATTTCATTGGCATTCATGCAATGAATAAATAAGGTAGACGGACGACTGGTCATTTTATGAAGACAGCTGCTTAAAGTAGATAAACGACAAAAAGAAGTAAATTAAAAAAAAAAAAATAATTCATGATACATTATCTTAATTCTATGTCTATGTTTCAAAAAGGTTTTTACAACATTATTTTGGTCCGACAGGAACAATAAATGTAGCCTAGTAGTTCCGAAGATTTCATTATCCATATTTATGTTAAAGGTGGTTAAATAATAAATAAAGACCATCACGGGAATGGAAACATTATGAGTATATTAAATTATTCAATGATTATGATTCATATAACCACTTATCACTAAGCTGTCGACGGTTGTGACGAACGCTTTGCATCTAGTTTGGAACTTTTGTGAACATGCCCAACGAATTTTGTTAGTACAGGTCCTGGACCTGTTGAATTTGTATCTTCCTATTTTCACCATCGGATAACCGCATCTGTTCTGTATCCATTCAACTGAAAATTAGAAAAAATCATAAGTACCCGTGCGTCTAATAATCATATTTCTTCAGTCAAGCAGTAACTAAAGAAATCGAAAGTTGATTGAATTGAATAAAAGCTAAAGTTAGTATTCATGCAATGCATATAAAAACACCTAACATTTTGAGGGACAGCAGCTTAAAGTAAACGACAAAAACAAGTCAATTTCAAAACATCAGACACACTGACCAATATTTTATTTCGAAAAATACATTTACTTCATCTTAATCCATATGATTGTGTATTAAATTGCTCCTTAAAATTATGCCCTCGAGGGTTATAAGAAACGCCGGGCATTTTGTACGACTCCTTGTGGTACATTGCCATCTTGTCTTCCTGCCATTATTGTACGACTTGGTGAATCGAAAGCCATCTGCCGTCAACATCTGTGTCCCTCTTTGCGATACCATTTCCCTCACTGAAAGTATTTAAGACAAATGTTTTAAATGGGTAAATGGAAAAAAATATTAAATACTTGTAATCCACCGCCATTGGTTTTCAGCTGTAGAGATACGTTTCGTACCAGTTCCTTACATAACTCATTTATATTGACTATTTAAACTCCTAGTTTAAGTTTCTCACTATGTTCTACGCTACTTTTCAATATTGTGTTTTCCTCATGTGGTGATGAAAACGTTCAATCCTAGACTTCATAGAACATCGCTTCCCGAGCTTGCCACGGCCTGCTGCGATCATACATTACCATTCCTATATCTGATGGCATATCTACAATTTAATTAATTTTGTATTTAATTTGTTTTTGCATCAAAACATTACCGGTCACTTTGATGAGTTAAAATAAAATTAAAAACCGCATTGCAATAATCGATTTTTTTTATTTCACCTAGATTAAAACAATATTAAAAATAAAAACTATAGTTTACAGTCTGTTTAAACTAAAATGAGTATGACAGTAATTATGCTTTTATTCCTATAGGAATTCCGGCCGAAACCAGCCAGTCTCATTTATAAATTAATAATGCCATGGTTATGTTCCAAGCCACATCTCTCGACTAGTTTTCCGTATGTGATGATGAAAGCTGTACATCTAGTCCTGGTCTTGGCAGAACATTGCCACCTCACCTTGCCGTTGCCTAAAACTTTCTTCTGCTGGGAAAATCTAGGTCCTCCTACTTGCAACATTATCTTTCCTCTGCTTGACAATACTTCCATGACTGTAAAAAATATATTTTTATTAAATGTGCGTGTGCAATGTAATTTTTTTTTAGGGTAAAATTATAAATGTTTTTAAATTAGTATTAAAAAAACACATTGCACAGTCGATGTTTTTTATTTCCCCCAGATAAAATATAGAATACGAAAACAATGTTTCTTTTTTTAATTTTACTTTGGTTTTTACAAAAAAAAATGAAATAAATATTTACAATCTCGGACAATTAGTGTTTGTACTTATATTATATAATTTCTAGGTACAACTTCATGGTAAACATCTTGATCTGAGGAAGATATTTTATACTGACATTTGCATAATTAATTAAAAGGCTTATGATGTTTTTAAGTTACTTTTTCTTTAAGCTTAATTTGTTTTTGAGATATGAGATATTTTCGGTAACAACTACTTGAATAACTTTTTTTTTTCTCATTCGTTTTTTTTTTCGAAAATTACTATAAAACAAACTTAAATTATTGCAGTAAATGAAATCAATATTGAACTTGTGTAAATATTATTCCGACAACGGAACCTCTTTGCGTGGCCCGACAACACGTGGCCATTTTTTAAACTAAGTAGTTATAGGTATTACAATGCTGCATTGTTCCTAAATTATTCTAGAAATTGCACTTACGTCCAAAAAGGCCTAACCAGATATTCAATATGCACATTCAATTTACATAGGTTGCAGATTCTTTGAAATTCACTTAAGGAAATCGTTACCTCATGAGATTGAGCAAGTTTAAGATTTACAATTAACATAATAAGATAAGCCAAAATTCTTTGTTTATTGTTCATGCCAAACCAGAGACAAAATCAAAATCAAGTTGACACATTGTTAATATCGTGCTAGTAAAGAGTTCGCATTCCGATCTAGGTTTTCCTGAAGAACGTCTTCTCATGGTTCCTTAATTATGATTGTAATTGTCCATGGCTATTACGGTAATTAGCCTTGATTATAGTCCCTTCGATGGTAATGACTAAAACTTTGCATTTGGTCTGCCCGTCGTAGGTGGAACATGTTTCATCAAATAATTTATAAATACTAATGAACGACAAGGTTTCCTTAATTTTATAACTACAGTCGCTGTTGAATCAAGCGTCTCACTTGAGCTATCTCACCAAGCGGTCAATATACTTCTTGAAATGTGTACCCACAACCACATTATCACCCACAGGGTGGTTATGTTCGCGGTAAGTCTTCACTGGGTCATCGCCAATAGTGACGACGTACGCTTTACATTTCCTGAAGAGTCTGGTGGAACACTGCCATCTGGTCTTGTAGCCAGTAACCATGAGCTTGTAGAAGCGATAGCCTCCAATTTCTAACGCCAAAGAACCTCTTTTCGTTCTTATTTTGATTACTGAAAACATTTTAAAATAACTTTTTTTTATTTGGTCAAATATCCAGATAATTGTAGACTTTCTGTGAAAAGTAGGACCGAGGGCTCAATAAAACGACAAAGTCATAAATCATAAATTATAAACGTGTAATCTTAAGTAGTAACCTATTGAAGATAAACATTACTCATGATTAGAGGTACAAATACCTTATGGCAAAACGGCACTATTAAATAAAAGTTTTTTATGCATGACATCATTAATCTATAATAAATTGCCTGATGACATTAAACAATTACCAATCCTCCAGTTTAAAAAGAAACTACATTCTTTGTTAATAGACAAATGCTATTATGATGTCAAAGATTACTTGTGTGACAAAAATATTGTATTCCAATGACTAGAAAGGAAAAATAAGTATCATTTTCTCCCACATACGTATGATAATATTTACCATTTAAATTGTTTGTGTATTTCCTCTTTTTTGTAATAATGAATTATGACTAATATGACTTAAAATTGAATTTGTATGTATTTATAATTTGGAATATTTTAATAATGTATCGAGATTAATATGACTAATTGTGTTTTAACTTCTGGTTTGTATTTTATTATTGTATGCCTCAACGGCGGGACATAGCTGAATTTATTTTAATTATTTTAGACCTGTATTTATGATGTATACCTATAGTCCACAATAAAGATGATTTGATTTGATTTGATTTGACTAATTTAATTTGTATGACATTAATGACTAATTTAATTGTAATGAAACCACTGAATAATTTAATTTGTATGACATCACTGAGTAATTCAATTGTAATGAAATCAATGAAAAATTTAATTTGTATGACATAAATGAGTAATTTAATTTGTATGACATAAATGAGTAATTTAATTTTAATGAAATCAATGTCCCTAAACTGACTTGTGAATGAACAACTTTATTAATGCATGATTAATGATACGAATAATGATTACGATGTTATATAAATATTGAACCAACACTAAATATTGTACACCTTAAAGGTATGTTACAGCGATCCTTTATAATAATCATAAGAACTGATATCTCACCTGTGACAAACAATAAATGAATTTGAATTTGAATTTGAATTTGAATTTGAATTTGATTAAATACTGCACAAAAGATTCTCCCATTTTATCCACCACCGAAACCTACGTGTACTGTATCTGTACGTGCGAGTGCGTACACTACTAAATTCTACTAAAACATAATTAAAATGCTACTTATATAAACTTCAATCATAATTTATTTGATTTCATCCACTGAAAAAAAATAATATTCACTAAGTACCCATAGCAACTAGCAACATCTATTGGGAAGCACCCTTTGTCATAATAATTATTTCCATTGATCATAGAAGAATCGCTTTCGATGTAACGTCTGAGAATGCAGATAAGTCACGTCTCGATTTTGATCGTGACTATTAAAAGTCAATAAATTAACAAACGAGATACTACTAGTCAGAATCCCTTGTCACCGGGGGTTAAAAGTTTTAGTAAAGACCGCCGTTCTTATTTTCGAATTTCATGTGAGATCCGAAATCTTGTTCCCAGTTCATAGCAACTGTCAATTATAAATTAAGGTTAGTTTGAACTACATAGAACGACATCGACAGTGTCAGTGTGATTTGAGGTTTTAATAATAATAGGACCTTAGTCTCAATTCATGCAAAAGAACAAGAATATCTTTCGAGCCAACTATGTTATTACAGAATTTAAATATTTTTTTGCTACGTCACGACGTAAGTTTTGGAGTTACCCATAGGATCAACCAAACCGGCAATTTAAATATCCGACACTGGAATGTGTACAGTTTCAGGATATGAAAATCGCCTATAGCTCTATGTTACGTTCTAAGAATTATTACATTTTTATTGCAGAAACGAGGTATGCACCAGGGATTGTAGCCCCGACAACGTTCGATACAAATTCTGAATCTGAATTACTAGAATCTATTAGCTGTAGTGTGAGCTAGCGGGTCATGGAACCCCCACACTCGGATGATGGCGTTGTCCATCGTGTGCAGGGACGCTCTGCAGCCAGACTTAGCTTTGACGCACACCCATCTTGTCCTGTTGCCGTGTTTATTAACTCGGTTAAATCGGTACTGACCGATCATGATGACCGGGTTACCTCGCTGAGATTTCGCAAACACAGGATTCAGATCTGAAAAAAACATTTCTTTTAGTACCTGGTGAATGAATAAGTATTTGTAGGCGGAATAATAAAGGGAACATACAACACTACAAAATCACCGTTAATATGACAATAGTATCCATTCATCATTCACATACAATTGGAAATAGTAAACTAAGCATTATTCATTATCTCAAACACCACACAACCTCACTTTCACACTCACCCACACACTCACTCATTATACACATACCATACGAACATGCGCGAACTGGCCTTTTTCTACATTACGCTCATTTATCTACAGAGCTGTTTGTATAATTGTCTACATTTCAATTACCTATTTAATGACAAGTGGAAGTGCGGGGTCTCCTAATACAAGCAATCCCTTGCTTAAAAGGTGATCTCCAATAACATGTATCAAAATGCCTATTGAAATTGAAATAAACGTTTTTATTTATTTTTTATTATACAAATGCAGCCTGAGTCGCGTGCACGTGCACCGGTGACTTGGAGACATTCGCTGGTTTGTACGGAATGCAGGTAAGAATGGTAGAATTAGTTTTGCGCATTTCTCATACTAGACATGTGAATATAATATCTACGTTTGACAGTTGTCAAAATAAATGACAGATGATTATTGTTGTCCATGGTAGACAGAAACGATAAAATTGGTCTTATTAACCACCAGTTAGTTACTATAATGAAAACCCTCTTCGAAAAAAGCTAAGAAGAAAATGGGACCACCGGACAAAATAAAAAAAAACGATTTGAAAATGGAATATTTACTAATATTACAGTGAAACAGATTATCAATATTAAGTTAAAAGTGAAAACTCTGTTTACGGAAGTTTCTACAGAATCTAAGTAGCCGAGTGCAACAAAAAATACTCATATGGTGGAACGAAGTTTATAGTGGTCGGATTTTCAAGGGACTGTTGTATTGAGTTCCTATGTTGTATGTTGACAAAGTGACAAGACAGTTTTAAAGAGTACATTAAAGACTATTAAAATTATTGTATAGAAATTATGACATCGGAATAAATCCCCATTCATAACATAAACCACAATATTATCCACAACTGCCACGAGATTTATTTATTAATAAAAACAATTCATAATCATTAAACAGATTTTGAAAAGAACATTGCTACTACACCAACATTTATTACTTATATCATTTTTAGGAACTTTAGGAGAACTAATTCACTGCTAAAGCTAAAGACAATTTAGTTCAATCATCTATTTATTCAATCTCAGCATAATCTGAATAGTTGCTTACCTAAATACCTAAAAAATATAACTAACTACCTACTAGAACATTTAAATTTTAATATTTTACCATTATTACGTATTTATACGAATATATTAGCCCTAAAATAAGCAACACAACAGATTTTAATTCAAGTCATCACATCAAAAGAGTATTACCTTAGCAGTCAATAATAAGTTAAAAATACCCTTACTTTATCACAAGCACGTTAAAAGGATACACAGCAAAACATGTTCAAAAATCAGTGTATTTTATTGCTATAAAATAGGAAATCTTAGCTTAAAACCAAAAGTCTTAGTTTCAATAGTTCTAGCTTCTATTTTGTTTGATTTATCATAAAATTAGAACATCTAGCCAAGCAGCCGGTCACCTTCTAAAGAGAATTAAACCTCATATTTCCTAACAACTGCCCCATATTTGTCACTTTCAGAAGAATTAAAAGATCATGCTTTACTGTAGGTACTTAGGCACCTTCTTAATAACGGGTGTTAAAAGGCGCCGAAAGTCACTTGTTCGTAAAATAACACATTACTTAATGATTATGTTTGCCAAGAGTCTTGACGATGACACTGTCAACAGTAGTAATGGCTGCAGTACAGCCGTTCTTCTTCTTGATGCAAGTCCAGCGAACCTTGGACCCCCAACACGCATGTTTGTTGAACCGCCACGGCCCTATTTGTACTACGAGGTTCCCGCGTTGAGATAAGTCAAATGTTGGCTCTGATTGCTCTGAAATATATCAGAAACATTACCATCTTCGATAACATTTTGAGTTTGTGATAATCTTCATGCGGCCAGTATATCCTATAAAGTATGCACTAGGTATGCAAATACTAATCATACAGGGTTAATAAAATAAAAAATACAAATTGTCTAAATAACTTTAATAATAAGGATTATAACTTTTTATCTAAATTAAAATACAGTTACATGAAATTATAATAATTAATTATATTAAATGGAACATTGCTTTCGTAACTAGATAATATAATTATAATAATATTTTCCTCATAAAATAAATATTAATTGCTGTAAAATAAAACCTTCTGTGTCTATTTTACATATTGACCTATTAATATTATCAATTAGAACTTTGGACCAATTTGTCCCCATGGACATTTTTTTGCAAATTAATCAAACTTTGATAAAATATATTTGAACAAAATTTTATCGATAGATATTCCTGCCCTTATCCCCATAGATATCTACTAAAAATTTTTTAAAGCTACACGAATGTTAGGTACTTATTAAATACATAATTCCTTCAGCTAAATACAATATTCAATTGTTTATAGACATAATAGTAACAAAGAAGCAATTACAACTAGGTTATACAAACTGCGTTATTTGACTAGTGGTAGCAATTATGAGTTATTTGACTCAGAATACTTTCAAAATTTTCTGTAAAAAAAAATCTAAGGGCCCTATCTTAGCATATGCATGCAGCCACCAAATCATGAGGATTTTAACGCGACTACTAGACAAAAAATGAGGCAGCCAAGATGTCCAAACAACTATATCGAATAGTCCACTGAAACATTAATGAAATCATCTATGAATGACATTGTTTGGCTACCTTTATTTGAGTTATGATAAACTATAGCAATTGAAAACAATACTATAAAGCATCACTTTTGTACCCATCATGATATAATTCAAATGTCAACAATTATTTTGTTAAAAAACGCTTATCTGTTCGCACTGTCTAGTCTCCATTTCAGTTAGTATCCTAGTGGTTGTGCCATCCATTGAGCTTGACCAGTCGATCGTTGACAGTGACAGCAACGCATCGACAACCACAGCTCTTCCTCGCCGAACACTCCCACCAGGTCTTCACACGTCGTTCCAGCTTCTTGGTAAACCGATATCTGCCCCAAGTTATAATAGGGTTGCCATACCTTGTAACCCCAAATATAAGACGATTTACTGAAGCCGCTGAAACATCACAACATGTTTAATCTATGCTTACGACTCGCATGTAATATTTTAAATAAGTTTAAATAAATAAGGCTCGGCAGATGATGATGATAATGATGAAATAAAAATTACACAGCGTAACTGATATAATATGGTATGATATGGTAGAATAAGGATATCCGTAATTATTTTGATTTCCTACTACCAAAATAATAATAAAATCGCACTAAAACGACAAGATAATTTTATGAAAACAATGTATTTCCTGGAATTTTATAATCTAGGCACACTTTTAAGGTCACACACACACTAGTTGTGTTAGATTTTAGGATTCCACACCAAAATGGTCAAGAAGGGATCACAGGTCAGCGCTGGACATAGGTATCTCCCAAGCTGGGCCACAACACCAGCTGTTGTCCGGCCTAAATGTTGTAGGTCTAGTGATTTTCCTACCGAGATACGGTACCCTCGATGTGCAAGTCCGACTCGCTCTTTAATGCTTTTTTCCTTAATTCATGAGTATGTCGAATATTCATTCTCACAATATTTTCACCCTCTGTGATTATGAAAGAGTTGCATCGCTCCCTGGTCTGCAGATCCATCGTCTGTACCGCCCCATGTCCCTCATCAGTTTAAACCGGTGACCAGATAGCACCAGTAACGGGTTCCCACGTGTGCTTGTGGCAAAGTAATATTCTTCTGTATGCTCGGATCCATCGGAGTCCGCACCTGCATAAATGGTGGAGCGTCAAAAACTTTGGTTTCACGCAAATAGAAATGTTTCCCTCGATTAAAATTATTGCGCCCTATTATAAGTATTTGATTACTTTGACCACCACGACAAGACCAGTGCTATTTTGCTTTAAGACCTGCAACAACGAAATGATTTCACAAAAGTCAATAATTTCGGAGAGGCGAAGCCAAATAACGACACCAGCATCATGCCTCTCTCCCCGTCTTTACTTGCTCTTACTATCTAATTCTAACTTTAATCTCAATCTAAATGGTTATGTTGATTCTTCAGCATCACGATCTCATTGTCGAGGGTACTAATGCGAGCCAGGCACCCGAACTTGTGTACCGACGCTTGCTTGATGCTGGTAGTTCCTTGAGCATCGCATTCCGTTTTACATCAGCACAGTTATCCCTTCCGTAATCTTTATAAATATAGCTGAAAATATATTTATGGCATCTTTATATGAATATGCATTTTAGTTGTGTGTTGCTAAAGCTTGTCACTGCAAGACATTTCTGAGGGTCAAAACAAAGTGACATGCTGTCAGTGATCATTTAAAGTAAAAAATGCCCATACATTTTCGACGTAAACTCCGAATCCGCTACCAAGCATATGAAATTCCTTTGAAAGTCGTTGCAGTAATTCAAAATTATTTTGAAAGCGATTGCCACTTATCAAAGCCCTCTGACCTGTGACTGCATCGCTGCGTACTGCTGAGCTTGAGATCCTGGGTTCGATTTCCAGATCAGGCATAACGGGTTTTCCACCAGAAATTTAGGTAGCAGCCATGGAGTCTGATTCTTCGTTCGGTCGATGGCAATAGCTCCCGCCCTCATCGGTTGTCGTGTCTCAACATGATTTTAAATGCCAAGAATCAAAAAGAATCAAATAACAAAAGTCTTATCGCAACAATAGTCTATTTGAAATCAGACTCAATAAATTAAGTTAGACAGGCATGAGTTCATTCCAGTATATTAAAATACATAAATGGCTTATTATGACACTTTATTATATGAACTGAACGCTTATTCTTAGGAACATATTATATAATATTATCTAGCTAGAAGCTGCTTACTTGAAAGGACTAGGAATTGACTAGGTGTGTCTGCATAATACTTTATTTTGTGTACACGAAGTAAAATAATGCCTTCAAACTTTTCTGATATTCGCACATGCATAAACTCACGCCTTTTTCCATGAGGGTAGGCAGAGTCAAAAGAAGGCCAGCTGCCACCATCCTTACTAATTGATATTTGCTATTATCTATTTGTTTCGTCTTATTTCCGAAACATGTCAACAATATCTGGAAGCTCTTACAGACATTTCTAAAATACAGTTTCAATAGTCACAAATAATTAACTAGAGTTTCCCTACATGTATACAGTGGTATACAGCCCCCTTCTGCAAAAATCAAATCAACAAATGATCACACCACATAAAACCTCTGTTCATCATTACACACTCGCCCGACATTCTTCTGAGTGTTTCTTCTGCGACACTCCGATGACGTAGTTCCCCCTCGTCCTAATCCTGCGGTTGCAGGCCTTGAACTGACAGATCCAGGAGACCACGTCACCCTTCCCCTGATAGTTATTGAGGAACCTTTTACCTTCAAACTCAGCCCCAAACTGCCCCTTCGTCGTTGTGAAGAACTCAAGAATACCTAAAACTTTATTTCATGTTATTCTTGTTTTTATTTATATCAGTCTGTTCTCATATTAATATTCCTCTATAACGTAACACAGATTGTATGTATAAAATATCAAACAAACAACACATACATTATTTAATTATGATTACATTTTTTTTGCTTAATGTACCTACTAGACCTACTTGACTACGAAGACCTTTAAAATATCGAACATAAAAGTAAAATTGTGATGAACAGTTTTGAGATCGACGAGAAATTATGTAAAAATTAATTGAGCTATTCTTAACAAAGCAATACACATAACGGAATTATACATAAACATATTAAAACAATACACTTTGAATTACCCGTTACTTATACATGTGTGAGCGACCTTACTCCTACCGCGAAAGTTACATCTCAAGTATCTCATAGGCTTCTATATCCGCCTTAATACATTCAAGTGAATGCCCCTTTTCAGACACGGAGATAATATTACGTCCCTTGGTCTTGATCCGACGGTTACAAAGATGCTTGTTGCGACAGATCCATGACACCGTTCCGTCACTCCCCTGGTAGTTCTTGTAGAATTTCTGACCATTGAACAATGCCCCAATCTGACCACGACCCGTTTTGTAAAACTCCACCGTTCCTAAAAGCATAACATTTTTATAATTTCAATTTCAACTGATTATGACTAAATTAAAGACTGCTAAAGACACAGATGATTTTTAAAGGTTGACAACGAAAAGCAAGTCACAATAAAATATAGTTTATAATAACACTTCAAAATACATAATAAGTAAAAGATATCAATCTCTATACAACATTATTTTTAGTATATATGCGAAACCTGAATATAGTTTGCTTTCTGAGCAAACTATATTCAGTAACTGAATCGATTCCAATAATTTTTAAACCATGTTATATATGTCCAAAAAATTATTAAAAAAGGATACAAGTTGGACACTGAGCGACACTAAGTACCTATCGCTATCATTTAGGTACCTACTGCCAAATTTTTATTATCAATGAGCTCAAGACGACGCTGGAGGCGCGCGCGGCTGTACCGCGTGGTAACCACGTTTTAGTGCGGACAACCATAACAGAACAAGCTTATAACTTTGTGATTTTTCATGATACAGTTTTAAAATTTTGTACATAGATTCTTTACATAAAAATAACACGTGTTTCAGGTTTCGCATATACTAAAACTAATGTTGTATACTTCACTTTTAGACTCTGGATAAATGACGTAACGGATTTTGTAATAAGCACTTTATTGTGTCCCTAAATTCGTATAGCCTTCAAATCCAAAGATTTCTACTACTTTTTCTGTGTTTACTCGTGAGAACCTGCAATTGGTTGTGTTATAAATACAATTGTTGTCTGTATATTATAGCTCTTGGTTCTCCTATTAATACATACAGTTATCATCCAATCAATTAAGGAACGTTAAATTACGGGACCAGGTGTATAGTACGCGACCAATGGTCGACCGCCCCGGGAGCTAGACAAAGGGCAATTAAAGCGTTTCGTGTTCCTACAACGAGTCTATCTTCTGGATCGACGTTAGTCATGGGTAGTTTATGTCAATCCAATATATTATAGAGTAGAGCAGGTGGCCAAGTGGTTAAGGCCCCGACTTACGAGCTGCTGGTCGTGGGTTCAAACCAGGCAAGCACATTACTTTGTCTAATTTATTTTTATCACCACTGCTCTCAAAACGATGAAGGAAACGTCATGACCACCGGCTTGTCCTAGAACCAAACTTTCAAAGACACGTGACATCTACCAACCCGAACAGGGCCTGCGTGGTGGACTACAGCCCATTCCATCTAACAAAGAGGAGGCCTGTATCACAGCAGTGGTAACATTGCCGGCTGATTAAGCTTATACAATCTATTTTTGACTTTTCCGTAATAGTTACTGCTGATAGACTGTCCCTTTGTCTAGGTCCTCAGATTAAACAATTCGAATGCATAGGAGCACTTAGCCCTTCGGCCAGTTGCGGCCAAACTTCACACAAAAAGATCCTGGTCGGAGCTTCTGCAGCCAAGATTGAGCCCTCTACCAGATGCAGTGCGCAAGGTCCCTAAATTGTAAATAAATGGTCTCTAACGGACACTGATGGCTGCCGCCATTATAGTGTTAATATTTCTATGTCCCTCCCATTCAGTCCACGTCAGTGGTTGTGACAGTATTTGGTGCACAGCAGTTCATTGCAGTCATGGCAGTCGCTGGGCAGCCTCTCTTAGAACACCTCCACGAGACCCTTGCTCCTGAGGAGTACGCCTTCCTGAAGCCGTATCCTTTCACTCCAATCCCCAACGAATATTATTTGTATAGTAGTACCAACCTACCTAGGTACGAATACTCTTCAGGGTAGCTTCTACACAGAATGACAAATAAAATGCCAACATTATTTGAGCACAATATAATTTCTATATTAAAACTATATTTAGAAATTATGATTTTATAATAATAATACCTATTACAAACGCCATATTACTCAAGTATTAACATGTAGATAACTACAATTATATTTAACGTAGGTAGTTATAATAAGGCTCATTTAACTACAAAAAATACAATAACAATAACAACAATATTAGTACAATAATATTAGGTACTTGGAAAATATCACCGAATTACGAATCGCGTTGAATTATTATCACTGAAAGCGAAGCTTATAACATTAAATTACTCAAATGTTTCTACATAAATTTTAGAGATCAACAGATTCAAGAAAAAATTTATATCTTATAAATGATCTAGTCTAACATTAAGTACCGTCACGTTCCACTGATGCGTATCACAACTAGAGTCGTCATCATTTTTAAATTCCCTTTTAAGAGATGGCTCGCGTGTTTTTTAACTTTTGATTTTATTTCATACCTCTTATGACAAAAGAATATTTTGAACTACGTTCAGTGTGCCATGAAATAATTATAGTTTTATTTTTCAGGACAACAATATCGCGCAGAAGATAATGCGAAACTAAGTCGCCTTAGTTATTTTAATCGATACTAAGATTTCTGAGACTATACGGGGTGGAAGGGATACCGACGCGAAAACAGTTACCACGTATTCAGTACGTCATTCTTAAAAAAAAACAGCTGTTCCATACATTTAGATTGTGAAGGTATTGCAGTTTTGTAGGAAACAGATGTTTTTTTTTAAATTACCGATGAAAAATTTCTAAGTGGAGGCTCAGAATGATGTATTGAATACGTGGTAACCGTTTCCGCGTCGGTATCCCTTCCACCCTATATATCATATGGCTGGTGGGTAAGCTTATGGACGTGGATCTAAAACGCCAATTGCCAAACATTCTTTCTGCCTCACGCAAGTAGGCACGACATAAGCTTGGCCCTTAGCATTTTAGCGTCTAAATCTACAACGGCTCTGTCAAGTATCCTCCGTTGCAGTTTGTGCACTGCCACGACCCTACATCATATGAGTGGAAGCGGGCACCGCTCGACGGCTCGATTGTAGGTACCTTCACCCGCGCTGTACTTAACGCGTCAGTTTAGACAGTGCTAGGCTACAGTCGGTTTGGAATGTTTTGCCACTTATCGTCTTATCATCGAACTCTACGAAGACATCTTGTAGTAATTCTCCCAGTTCAAAATGGTACCGTCGCTTGGCCGTACGAATTTTCGAACGATCCCCATAGCACCATATACCAAGCCGTGTGCAACGTTAATATTTTTCCACAACATTAACATCCTGGTTAATTGGGGTCAGAAGGTATGAATTCGGGTTATTGTCGCTTGCCGCAGGTTTTGGGTTCCACGAATATATGTAGATATGTATCTGCTACCGCCACGACATAAGTACATGTATCGGCGAGTTCGTTGTACAGACGCCAGCACATCAAGCTACTACAATCTGTCAAATTTCTTTAATAGATTTTCCATTTTATCGCTAAAGCATTAGGTTCATGGTTGATTGGAAAAAAATTGACAGTTTCGGGTAGCTTGATGTGCTGGCGTCTGGATATCGTTACAGTATTCTTACTCATCCACCAGTTTTGTCGAAGGGAAAATGAATAACGAGCTATAGTAGTCGCGTCGTCAATTTTATTTTTTAGTAGTAGGTACCTAGATACTAATGCATCAACAGCGCACTTCTTACTTACGTCTCAGTTCAAACGGTTGATGCCAACCATTCCTGCGACAACCAGAGACGGATACAAATAAGGGCATGGGTAGGGTATACATATTATTTTTTTAATATAAGTACCGTTTTTTTTTAGTTCTAATCGTAAGTAGGATTTACATGGACGTAAATCGTACCGGACCTGGTGAAGGTTGCAGGGATCCGCTGGATGCGAGTCACACGGGACCGGTCAATGTGGCGACACTTGGGGGAGGCCTATGTCCAGCAGTGGACGTCTTTCGGCTGAAATGATGATGATGATGATGAAATCGTAAGTAGTATTTCTCTACTATAACACTTTATAACAATCCGGTCCCGACACGCATCACCTAACATGGACACCAAGTCATACGTTCTATTGCTCAAAAAGTACCTAGTAGGTACGTATTTCTACTTAACTAATTAAGGATCCTTTTTATCCTCAGGATTAAGGGGCCGCGCCCACAGGTCTGTTTTGGGAAGTATTCTAGGGAAGGTGAGGGCATGGAGGGTTAGAGCTGCTACAGTTGGGGAAGACATAGGGGAAGGAAGGATAGCTGAGGAGAGTCCCGAGAAGTTAGCCAGACCTCTGGGACGGAGTTGCACGAAGGCACCGTTACCGCAACGCGCGTGTGACGGAGGCGCGTGGTTGTGTTCGTTATCAGACGGCACCAGCTTCCCCGATATCAGCCGAACCCGCGCTCTGCACCCCATGTGCTTCGACGAACAGTAGAAGAACCGTCCCCCAACTTGTGAGTACGTGTAGCCGCCAAGCACAAGGATAAATTTCCACTTCTCCGTGGGTATGAACTGAACATCTGTAATAGGGTTACATTTAGAAACTATTTCGGACCTCGATTGTGTCAGAATTCATTTGCATCAGATCAACCTAGAAGGCAAATTTAATTCGACACAGCATAGGTAGGAGGGAGCAGCTTCGCCCGGTGACGAATTTATTTTCATACAAACTTTCAACCTCAATATTACCTGCTTAGGGGTTTCATATTCCAACAACGTTTCTTAACGGATGCCTATTTCACAATAGACGTTGATAGTTAGTCAGGATATAATCGATTTATTAAGTACCTACCTACAGATATATACCTACACGTAGGTTATTGACTGAGAATTGGATAAAGTACGTGTACTTTATCCAATTCTCATTCAATAAAACTATAGAGAGGAGGAGCCAACCTTGGGTGCAGCAATCACATCATGGTGAACTTTGCACGCTTTGTGCGAGATGGGGCTATCATAATTAAAATTATGATAGTTAGGTAGCAACCTATCTCGCATAGGAGGGCAATTTTGCGAAAAGTTGCCCCGTGACTATGTGGAAGTTTATATTTTAATTTTGTTTTCACATAATATGATTATACATTATATTCAAAGAGTTTAATTGTCCACATTTTAAAATTAAAATATAACCATAAGTTATTAACAAAATATAGCATAATATTATTCCGAGAGAACTCGATATAAATCGTTCGTTCCATATCGTCACATGTTCAAAGAGTCTTTAAATGATAAATATATATTTATTTTGTAATAATGTTTTAATGGCGGGACGAACTCGGCTCTTTCCACAAGGATCGGCGAATAATAGCACTGAATAGGGAAAAGTGGAAAGAGGGAAGGGACGCCTTTGCCCTGCAGTGGGACACAAATGGCTGATAATAATAATAAACTGAAATTATAAACAATAATAATACATTTATTGTCAAGGCCAGCACGGTTGACGTCGCGAATCAATCCGACGTTACATTATCTCCGGGTGTTCTCGTCTGGCTGACGGGGACTATTTACATAGACACAACCTTGTAGCCAGGATTATCCATCAGCAACTAGCTCTAAAATACAGCCTTGTGGAATCTGGACTGGAGGATTATTGTAGCCAATAAGCCTGATATAGTAGTGGTGGATCGATCAATGGGGTTACTATGACGTCTTAAAGCAGGAGTAATTCTAGTGTGGGAAAGAGACAGAGCTATACAGGTCGTCTAGCGCCATCTCTTTCCCACACTGGAATTAATCCTGCTTTAAGACGTCATGGAAGGCAGGGACGGTTACCGTTACCACAAAAATACCGGTAAAATTACCAAAACCTTAACGTTATGCTACGTTACCTAGTAACGTTAAAAATATCGTTAAATCATACGATTTACCGGTATTTAAATAGCGTTACCAGTAGCGTTACTTCGCTAAAAACTAATAACTTCTGGTGCGACGTTGCCAAACCGAACGTGCGCCGCGAGTTCTTTCGTTCGGCTTCTAATCGGAGCGGCAACAGCTAGCATTTTAGGACGATCGGACGGATACCTACGACAACGCGACGGCTCGCGCCTTTTTCATTTTATAAGACGTCTGGTCACACAAACATGGCGAACACCAAATACATCTATTTGTTTTGTTGTTCTAATTATTAGTTGTTTGTGTAAAAAATATCATTATAGGCCGAAAGAAGTGCAACAAAGTATATCAGTATAACTATAACTTTTTAAAGAATAATAAATCTACTTACCTTCCATGCCATGGTAGTGGATCATACGAAAAGTAGTATAGTCTATGAAAAAAAGACCTAGAAAAAATTGACCACAATCCTTCGCCTAATCAAGCCTTCGGGACCCGGTGGGATGAGGGAGTAGTAGTGTAGGGAACACCATGGGATACCTCAATGGCATTGACCTTGAGATCAAGGTCAAAATTCCAAGACCCGCGGTTCTCAGGAACAGTAACAGGTCATTTATATTCATGGTTAGTGACCTTGTGGTCAAAGTCAAGTGACCGTAGGGTCAAGGACAAGTGACTTTGAGGTCAAGATCAAGTGATCCTGGAGGTCTTGAAACCTTGGAGTTCAAGGTCGAGTGACCTGTCTTTGAAATTCCAGTGCCTTGACACTCCCGACCCCATGACTTCGAGCGCAAAAACAGTTTTTCTTTTTCTTCTAAATTTGCTTATATCTCGAAAACGGTGTGTCCTATCGCAAAAATAATGAAAAATTTGCCCCCCTTAATAATCCCTCTGCGCGTAATTCCCGACATGTAGGTAATAATTAATTACAAAAAAATCAAATTTTATTATCCATACAAAAAAAAATATACAGGCTTATCAATTGTAGGTGCCTTTATTAAAGGATTCCTTCGACATCGTTTTTACGACAAACGGTTGGTCAGCCAAAAAACACCAAGACGCTTTTATCCTTATATTTAGGTGGTATATACGTTAGAATCGAGAAAATAAACGATTTGCTAAAATAACATTTTTTTGGCAAAAAAGAGTCTTTTTTTCTCAGTGCCCCGTTACATACACTCCAACCGAATGTTCCATTATGGAACTGTGAAGAAGGTACCAGAAAGTTGTGGAACTTTCTCGAAGGATGGTTCAGTATATAAATAGCTGTCGTGTTTGCGGGAGGAGTCAGCCGCCCGATATAAACCATCACGTATCAGTATGACTCGCCGACGGTATACTCTAATCACCCCCGACGATTCCATCACCCTCCATCAGGAAAGCAGTAGGAAAACCTGTAATTTACGCAAACACAAGCCGGCATCATTCCGACCTCACCGTCGAGGTCCGTCGCGAAGTAAGTGTGTTCAAGTAATCATTGCAGATGCATCGCAGAAAGAATACCTATTACACGCCGAAGCTAGTTGTACTAACATCGTAAGATGCTAGACTCCCCACCGACATCGTTAGAAAGAGATAGGCGAATAAATTACCGGTATACGTATTGTTACTTTTACCGATACTAATATTAGTTAATAGGTAACGTTAACGGACTTACGGGTATCGTTATAAATATCGTTACTTTTGTAACGTTAACATATCGGTAATCGGTAACGTTAAGAAAAAAGTAACGGTAATTCGGTCCCTGATGGAAGGCCACCTGAACGGCGCGCAATGATTGTTGATATAACGGTCCCGCATGATGAGACCTCGTGAAAGCCGAGAAAGATAAACATAACAAGTATCTTGACTTGGCTCGCGAGGTTGTTGACATGTGGGATGAAGACTTAGCGATCATTGTGCCGATAGTCGTATCAGCCCATGGCTTAATTGAGAAGAATCTCGATCGAGAGGCTCTCGTTAGGCAGCTGGATCAAGAGCTTGATTCAGAAAGCGGTACTCCTGGACACGGCTCTTATTGTTAGGTTCCTCTCTCTGGAGCTCTGACCGCCGTAGCTTGGCGAACGTCGCTTCGACCCTGTTCCCGATACCACTGGGATACAATTTTTTGTATTTTTATTGTCTTTTTTTAAGGAATATTTAAAAATGTATGAAATTTGTATAGGAATAAATAAATGAGTAATAAACTGATAATAAAATCTGAATAATAAACTGAAATTCTAACATACCTACTAAATGGCTCTCACGACTAACCAATAAAAAAAAACAATATAAAATCAACAAATTAGTAACTAAAAATACTGGGAGAGTAACTATTTAGGAACTAGTCGTGAGTCACGACTATGTTCCTATATAATGTTGGTACTGTTCTGTGAAAACGTAGCGTTTACAAATAAATTGCCTCTCCTTTAGTTAAACAATAACCACAACTTAAAATTTAGGTACCTTAAATTTTAACTTTTAAAGTGTTTATTATAATAACCATTATTTATATCGACATTATAAATTAATTAATTATTAATTAATTTTGAATTAACGTGGTTTTGGTTTGGGATTAGTATGTTTTTCTTGTTCGGCTACTTTGACTTTTTTTTATTTGTTTTTCTTTTTCTTTTTGCTCTCTCCATACTCGCCTTTTTTCTACCTTTTCAGCTTCACTCAGTTCAGATATTTTTTTTCGATTTGCTTTTAACCAATTCATTTGTTTTTTTCTTTGTATAGCTAGTTTTTCTGGGTTTTTCTTTAACTTCTCCCTATATCGTTTTGCCCTTTCGGCGGGTGTCAAGGCCATTTTGTAGATTGTATGACCTAAAAGAAAAGAACATTTCATTTAAACTGTAAGTACATTTTTTTACGCCATCACTTCCTTTTACGAACTGCGTCAACAGCCTGGTACTATTTTACTACTGTCATCGTAAAAAATAAGTGGGTACTATAGTTCTGTTCAAACTTCTGGCGGTTCGGAAGTTAGCTGCGAGTGAAGATCTGCGCATTAGATGTTCCAAGCTGCCATAAAGTTTGAACTGTTATACATGTGCTGACCGTTACTCGCAGCTAACTTCCGAGTCGCTATAAAGTTTGAATAGAACTATACGCTGTTTACATTTCCGTACTTCCCGAAAAAATTATCATCACAAATAACGTCAAAAAGCGTTTTATATCAACTATGACATAAAAGGCTTAAAAAAAAAATATTCTTAAAATAAAAGCTTTACTAATTTAAGCTGTTATTTTATTTTAAATTTGCATAATGCTTAAAAAAAATTGGCTGCTGATTAAAGTCTTCCTGAAAAGACATTACTTCACTTTTATCTGCATCTGTAAAATATGCTTCTTAAGTATTCCACATCGTCACGAAACCTCTCCACTAATACATTACGGGACGTTGTCCCACTTAGCTATCAATTCTATTAAACCTTTACTTATTTTCTGAATTTGCAAAACTGTTTTGTTAAAACTGTTTCTTTCCCTCGATGAATTCATTGTTTTACATTATAAAACGTAAAGCCTTGTAAGTATGTTGTTGTTATAACTATAAAATATTAATTAATGTACAAACCAATTCAAACACAATGCGAATTGTTATATGAATAAATAAATAAAATAAATAAATAAATATGAAAAAAAAAAAAAAATGGCGTGACTTTTACACAAATTTTCAACGATCACAAGCCACAACTTGTAGTAAAGAGTAAAATACTTATAGCAAATAATTGACGTCACGGCGTCAAACTGAGGGAAAATTCTAGCAATGGTGGTTGCAAAATAAAAATACGTGTTGCCAGAATAATGAAAACGGAACACAGCCTGCGAGGAATTAAAAATATAAGGTATTTAATAAAACTATTGCCGTCGCGCTGCGCCCGGACAACCGAGTTAACAATGTATGAATGGATAGTCTGTGTTTGAGTGCGTACTACCGCGCGCGTGCGGATATATCAATGTGTGAATGGCAGTGGCGAAGGTTCCATAGAACCTGATTCCTACCGGGCTACCGGGCTTCCCTTTGAAAAATAGCACAGTCAGATAGACAAATAATATAATCACATTAAAGATACTTACTCCCGCTTACCTTTTACAAAAATTGACCCTTCGCTACTGGTGAATGGATAGTCTGTGTTTGTGTGCGTACTAAGAGAGCGCCACCCGCGCGTGAAGATTCTTTTACCCGCGAAGCTGTCTGGTTACTAAACATTTTCCATATCTTCCTAATATTCAGAGTCACTGGCAAATATTTTTACTCCACTGACGATCGGGAATAGTGTGATTCTTAACACTGTAATGGTTTGATAAATTGTTTTTTGATCGATTTTTTCGTGCGGCAAGAAAAACTTAGTTGAATATTGTGCAGGTTCCCTCGAACGGTCTCCTCTAGCACGCCGAAAATTTTTGGTTCATACCTGAAACAATTTGTTCATACCGTCTGAGAAAGCACGGAAATGACGAAATAATAAATTTACATACCTATTTATTGTTAAAATAATTTCTTTAAACTATAAAACATAAAATTACTGCAAATAACACATCTGCGCACACACACTCTCACACAACATAATTAAACATTAGAAGTCAGATTATCACAAACTGTAAAACTTAAATGTCATTTTTGTGACATTTTCTTTACTTACCACCTTCTTTTTACTGCACTGCCAAGGGTATTTGTGTGCAGTACCATGATATTTTCTTTTCTAAGCAAACACAGCTTGAGATAATAAGAGAATCAAAGTCAACCAGAATATGAGTATTAGCCTGCAACCAGAAAATCAATTTTTGAGTTACTTTGTACACATACATTATGCTGCATTGAAAACAATAAAATGATGAGAACAAAAAAAACAAAGTGTTTAATGGCAAGCATTTATTTAAATCATACAATAATAAATAAAACATTATTATACAAAAAGTAACTTATTTATTAAATGAGATATATACTTTATTTACAAATTATAAACAGAGTATCAAAAGGGGAAAAGAGCCACCAAGCATCAAAATCTTGGTCCGCATCTCTGTCAAAATTCAGTTACATCTAATTACAATTGAATGACCCTACATTCCAGCATTCTTTACATTACATATACATAGGTGTAATAAAACGATAGACATATTTCCAATATTATATTTAAAATACAAAAACATAATTTATTCACTTAATTTATGTTATCAGTGTATAAGCTCAACACATCGGGTCTTCACACTTGTTGCATTTTTGTGACTCAAGCCCTAATTCTACACCACCTGCCAGCTCATCATCTCACTATCACTGGACACAAGTGGATCACAATTTTTTAATTTGATGAGATTATTTCACCACAAAAAAACCTCAATGACAGTGTCATCCGGAAGATGGTGAATTAGAACCACAAATTCAGTGTGTATTTGTTGCCAAGGACACTTTGGCAAGGGTTACTAAAGAGGTTCGGACCTTCAACAGTTAATTTTCACCATGCTCAGTCTACTTCGGAGACTGTGCAAGCTGTGTGTGTGTACTGTGTGCTATACAGGTTGACGTTTTAGAAACCAGGAATCTAGTTTCAAGCTATGACGACCAATCTGCGGTCTAGAGAGCGAAGATAGCTCTGAAAGGTAAAGGCTTGTTGTGTGTCTATATGCCTCAAGGAGCTTCAAGAACTGAGCCTGCTCCTGGTCAAGTATCCCAGGGTTCAAACTTCTGAAGATAACCTGCAAAACAAAAGGCATTTAAGGTATCAATATGCAATTATTAACTAACAGCATTCACGCATTAGATACTTAGGCTTTACTTACTTTTGAATTTGTTATATTTCATTGTTATGTGCATTGTTTGGATAACCTTTAAAAACTTTTGTCTCATAATATTTGTAAAGTTGTGCGGTACTAAGTACTTGCTCTTTCCACTTACACCTCTACGATTATAATTTACACTTCGCACACTAAGAGTTTCCCCACAGCAAGTCTTATTTATTTTTCATTAAATGACACAAATAGTTTATTTACGTTTCAAATGCCAAATTGTCATGATTGTCAAATCAAAACAGTAAAGGGTTGCTAGATCAAGTTTTTAATTTTCCCCGTATTTTTTACCCGTTTAAATGAAAAGTTATTCAACTTTTTTTATGACAGGAAATTCAATTTCTAAAACAGAATTGTAACAGACGCACGATGCGATGCAGCGTATTAAAATAATAATTAAAATATACAAATTACTATTTACTTAATATAATTATTTGAACAAATTGTATGGAAAAATCCCTAGTTTGGCTGTAAATGTCACCATAATTTAACAGCGATTTTCCATCTATTCGTGGGGAATTTCTCCAAGGATTGCAAGTTCTCAAAATTTCCCCATAACATTTTTTTTCCCCACAAAAATCAAAAAGCTCTTATGTACCAACACTGAATAGCACAAAAATGACGTTTCCTAAGATCGGCTGCGTTCACAAATGTCAGTTGATGGCTGTAGGGTGCGTTCCGGATACCAAAATTCGATATTATATGTCGTACTACTTTAGCAGTTTGGGTCTTTTATTTTACTTTAAGTGCCTTACACGCTTTTACTAGCTTCTCTTATAACCAGCAATGTAATAAAATCTTACAAGTTAAATTTGACCCACTTCCCGGTTCCCGATTGAGCTGAAATTTTGCATACAATAGGTTTAGTTTGAATGACAAAGCATGGCAAGTTAAGGGACGCCATTCAAAATCCAATTGGGATATCGAATTACCCAGTAATTGGTTTGTGGTGGCCAGATATGCTGTTGCTTCATGTAAAGTACTGATAAATAGCCGCAATCTGTTAGACTACATACTGACACCAACATGTTAATAAAGGCAGGTAGATGATGTCAGTAAGTCGTCTCTGATCAAAGATAACTAATTAATGAAGAAAATCAAATAAAATCAAAATACTTATTTTGACCTGGAGATGTTTTTATTAATTTATTTAAACTTAGCATTACGATAGTAGAAGTAGTAGGTGCGTAACCTAAGCAGACTTAATTCAAATTCAAATTCTTTAATGACGTATGACGTCACGTGCTACTTTTCATTGTTGTCTTTGTTTCGACAATTCAAAAGTGTCTGTAACTGGCCTACTTGAAGTAAATGCTTTGATTTTGATTTTGACGTATAGGTTACAGAACCTTGTTCTAGCGCCGGTCTCGCCACCATCGAGGCGATCCGACCAGTGCTCGAGGAATGGCTCGAGCGGAGGCACGGCTCCCTGTCGTTTCGGGTGACGCAGGTTTTCTTGGATGTCGCGGGGGGTGTACACCTCCCTCCCCCCGCGGAACTGAGGAGGCCCGCAGAAGCGGCCCGGCACTAGCCGGGGATCGTGGAAGGCGCACTAGTTCCCATGATCCCCGGTGTAAGTGTGCGAGGGAACACCGGTGTGGTTTTATTCAGTACGAGTCTGACAGACCCCTCCGCTCGCCCCAGGGCGGAGGACATCCATTGAGGATTCCACACCGAGAACAAAAAAAAAAAAAAGGTGTACCTGGTAGGAAGTTGGTAGGTGGTAGGTAAAAATTAAAAAAGAGTAAGTTTGAAATTAAGTGAACTGTATTGGACATCATGAGCATTTACAATTTACTTACACACAAATTAATATCAAAGTGAGATCAGAACAGTTTTCAATTATAATCTTCACTAGCCAAATATGGAACCCTTAACATATCGCAACATTTGGACCTGCATTTCCACAACCGTTTAACTATTGTTAGAAAATTATCACTTAAACAGCTTATTGTATTCTATCGTTCCAAGATTTGAGAGAGAAATGTTTTATTTTAGATTTGACAGTAGATAACAGTTTAGATATAGGTACATAAAATAAAGTAGAACCTACCTATATTAATAAGAATACATTTAAATAGAAATAGACATTCATTTATAAATTACTATATATAGAACATAACGAATAGTAACTTTTACCGGTGTCTCCTTGTATTTTGTTAGGAATTTTATTTTAAGTTTTGAATAAGCCAATGTATATGGAGATAATTATACAGTCAACAGTTTTTATGCACATGAATTTTATATAAACATAATTTATCTGTAGTAATTTATGTAGTAAATTAGGCTACTGCTGATGCTGGCGAAGTTAAGTCTCACTTTAGTAAGTACCGATCAAATCCTTCAAAAGAATATTCTCGGATGACGTCAGTGATAACGGCTGTCTAATTTACTAGATCAGCTTTTGTCAGTTAACCAAAAGCTTTGAATATGGGTTTTACACAGTAACTATTTAGCTAGGAGGATGTGTGTGCTTGTTCTGCTTGTCCACCATTGTGTGTCCTATAGTGACCACGATGGCGTGACAGTGCCGTGACCTACTGTCCGCACACAGCCATCTCACTCGAGATGAGCAGACAGAATGTCGTGTGTATCTGTAGCCGCGAATCTTCATAATTTTCGCGCCAATCACTGATGTGTAGAAAATCGGGCGATCCACTGTAAAATAAAAGTTTTGTAAAATAATATAAAACTTTTTAAATTATTATCATGGGGTTTTGTATACCAATAGTATGTACCTAAATATTAGTGGAATGATTTTAAACCAGTCATACACGGCTGAAACCCAAGCAAAATCGGGTTATTAAAACTGCAAAAAGTTTTTACACAGTTTTATTTTCCTAAAGGCTTAATGACACTAAAAACAAAATAGTTGCAAAACTTTAATAACATTAATAAATTTAAACAGGAATAATAAAATTATTTTACATACATTGCGTTAGTTCATCTCCACTGCAGACCAGTATGGTCTCTCACTGAGACCCCGGCATGAGTCCCAGTAACCCACAGTACACAGATTATGAAAGCGGTATAACCTAACCTAACTATACAATCGTCGATAGTGACAGCAACGGCTGTGCAAGCTGGTTTCCGACAAACCCATCAAGTTTTACTATTATTAGAGCTTTGTTTAACAAACTGTAGCCGTTATTATTATTCGCCGGACGACCCCGAGACGTCGTTATGTATTGTACTGAAATTGAAAATAGCATGACGTTAAAACATTCCGACATTAAGGTTTATGTTTGATTAATTTAGTATTCGATTCCCGTCACCAGGCTTTTCGGGATAGATAGGTACAAAAAGTTCAATTTGATTTGTTTTATTTCTTAAAAAAATAATAACCTTCGAAAATACATTAAAATCCACGTAAAACTTAAACATACACGCATAGATTTTAGTTTTATAAACAGAGGTTGTGTAGTTGAGATATTTCAATGAGGTTCACAACGTTAGGCAGTAAAAAATGTAATAAGTAAACGTAAAACATAGTGTATATCGGGCATAAACTAGTAAGCAATGGTAAATAAAAATATAATGTAAGGGCTCGTTCGCACACGGCTTATTGAGGTGATGTTACACATGTATTTTTAATTTCACAAGACGGTTTGTTTCTTGCAATTTATTTGTATCTGTCAAATTATAGTACTCGGTCAAGGTCAAATATTGGAGTTCATTTTGTAAATAGATCAAAGTGAAAATAACCTAACTAAATTCAAATAATAATAGTTATGACTATTAATTGACCCTCTTGACTGCTAAAACTTAGGGTGATTATGACTGTTGTTGTACTTCACGATAGTATCACCAATAGTATAAGCAGCGGCGGTGCAATCTGGTCTTGTGCATCGCCATCTTGTTTTACAATTAGTAGACCTATGTTTACGTAAGTAACATCCATCGATGCAAATAGTTCGCGCTTCCCGGGACGAAGTAGCATACACTGGCACTGAAACGATAAAATAATGGATAAGTAGGTATTTATTAAAACCATCACATATTCAATTTCTGTGAGTGTGTGGTGTGATTTCAGGTTAAAACCGATTTCTCAAAGTTAAACTGCTATTATATAGCATTTTATTGATACACTTACAAATAAGATGACAAAAAAAAGGCGCGCTAAGCCTACTCTCAAAATTCTGATATACAGTGTGTCTCAGAACCGCTTGAATGCTACTGTGCCCATATGGCTACAGACGTTTTACCGTAGAATGCTACTGTGCCCAAAATGGCACAAATCTCTTTGTTTATCGATGGCGTAGCATTTTGATTTTTCGTTCGTTTAGGCGATTTTTTACATCGTTTCTCTCGGTGCCACTCGAACCATAGTGAATTACTGCTTACTAAAAATACAACACTCGCTCGCGAAACGTTGCCTATGATAGAAAAAAAAAATGTCAAAGTCAGTCAATGAACTGCGTCGACACACGAATGTAAACAATTTTTGTTAAAATCGTATTTTTGATGGATTGTGCGTATTTTTAATTGGATTACTGATTTATTGGTTAATTACAATATAGTCTAGGTGTGTGCAGCCGGTTTTTAACCAGAGGTAAGTATATTTCGATTTCTGTGTGGTATTCAGTGCAGTCGTAACTCGTAACGGTTTTTTATCGGAATGCTATCGTAATTTTTTAAATTGTGAGACCAATTCTGTGTAAAAAGTAATAACTATCGCATGGAATATGTACTCAATAATAGTTTTCAAGCAAAACATATACAAAAGCTACCAAATTTAAGTTCGGATTATAATTTTTGTTCAACTTGGTCGGCAAAAAACGAAATGTCAACAAACTTAAGATGGCCGCCATCGTAAACATAGCGTAAAGTTGGAACATCACGGTCACGGTCGACATTGATAAAATTTGAATGTTCGTGCGAATGTGTGATGATAATCTGGTTGCATCATGGACTAGGGGGTTCAAAGCAGCTGATAGTTAAATATAGGCTCATATTATTTGTTTTTGTTTCAGCGCCTTCGTTTTTCGAAGATGACCTGGATGACGAGATTCTGCAGTGGGAACGTTCTGCGGGTCTAAACCTGGCAGCGATGTCGAGGAGGAGGATTGCCTGGACCCACGGCTTCAGCCAATCAGAAAAGGGTTCCTGGTCTTCATAATTATCCATCTGGTCGGCGCGGGTGTTAAGAGTGCGCCGACTATAAATACGCAGCGCCATTGTGTAGGAGTAGTTTGTCCTTCTCTTCGATGCGAGCACGTCGTGTGGCGCGCGCGCCTGCTGTCCGACCGGGCGGCGCCGGGCGCCGCCGCCGTAGCTTTCTCAGTATAGGTCGCGCGCCTCTCGCGTGCGGACGTTGATGCTTGCAGGTTGGCGTGTGGCGCGTGTTTACACAGGTCCCACAACGGCAACAACGAATATTACTTACACATTCGAAAAACATTACCCTCTTTTTTTGCAGTCGGGTAATAAAAATCATAACATTGTTTTTCATCCTTCCATTGAAACAGTGGTTGGGACCTGTGACCTCCTCATTATATTTGGGCTTATGTTTAACTTACCACCAGATATAGTAACATATAACAGACAAAAATAGTAAATGATCACCAAAATTAAACCCGCATCTTAATGTAAAATTATAACCAAAGTTTTAATATCTCGCTATCCTGTTTAGGCAAAATGACTCCAAATAAATCATTGTTAACCCAAAAGTAGTAAATGATCACCAAAATTAAACCAGCATATTAATGTAAAATTGTAACCAAAGTTTTTACATCTTGCTATCCGATTTAAGTAAATTGACTCCAAAAAAATCATTTCTAACCCAAAAATAGTTATTGAAAACCGAATTATTAGCCACATTTCAACTTAAAATAACATGCAAAAAAATAACATCTTGTTAATTAAAGTAAATTACCCTCAGCAAAGAAAATATTTTGCCAAACATAGTAAATAAGTTCCTAACCTTATGTCCCAAATTATAAAAAAAAAAAAATATGTGCGTTTCGTTTACTCAACCGAATGCTATGCCTAAAATAAAAAATAAAACTCTTACAATTTGAATAATCCTTTTTTTAATTATTTTAAAAAATCATAAAAAAGTTAGTCCTCTTAAAACTAATAATAAACAGTTTAAACATCTTAAAACTAAACTAATAATAAACATTAAAAAATCTTAAGAAGAATCAGTCTTCTGTTGATTTACTGCACAATTAATGCTTTCTTAGCTTTGGCTGGTCGTCCTCTTTTGCGCTTCATGCCAATCGGAATAGCTCTGGCCTCTGAAGGTGGCTGAACGTGCTTAAGCCGAATACTTTATTTGGTAATAAGCCTACATTTTATGGCAATGACAGTGGTTTATTTAGGTAGAAATAGTGCATTATTTTGCTCGCTAAGATTTGGTGATCATTTACTACATTTGGTGTTCGAATACAATTTGAAGTGCAGTCGTGACTAAAATAGCTAGTACTATTGTAATTTTAGACTTTATTTTTCTGGTGTCAAGTATCTATTTTTGGTAAAAGAACTAAGGGTATCAAAGCATTTTATGGTGGTCATTATATTTAACCCCTTATATTTGTATCACACATAAAAACAATAGCTTTTAACATGAATGTAGATTCAGTGAAATCGTGGCTTTACGGGTGTCACGTGACACGGTGATTTGTCCATTCTCCCGATTTCGACATTTCTTTATTTGTATTTTTTTTCGATAGCTATTGAATAGCATGTGTGATACCTCATTGAAAAGGGCATTTCTAGTAGAAAATAGTTAGATATGATGCACTTTTTTTACTCCTACTTCACTGAACAAAAAAGACAAGAAATGTTAAGTGCGTTTTTACGTAAGTGGGAATTCCTTCAATCAATCCCATGTATTTCTGTATTACATAAACCTATGAACTTAATATTTACACATAAGTTCCTCTATGAATGTAGCTTTCAGCTTGTGACTATATTTTTAACCTTCGTAAAACGGTATAGTCGTAATAAATTATTTAATTTTGATGAAAAATTATTTACCGTCGGCAAATGTTTTGTGCCAGTCTTATGCCTGTAATTAAATATTTTTTTACCATGAAGTATGGTTTTTATTTTTTTTCGCATGTAGATAGAACCCTTCCACCAATAAAAGTCATAAAATATATATGTTACCGATTTACTTTTAGAAATAATGCTTTTTAAAGATCACATTAAGATTTTTTTCAACTTAGTCAATGTTTACCACTACATATAAAAAAACTGAAACGAAATATCAACAAACACTTGACCCTACTCGAAAGAGTCTTTCATAAGCTCTAACAAAAACATCACTCGAGATAACTCACGTTACGAACGAGTCGACAAAAAAATGTTTTGTTTAGTGCGGCCGCCCGGCGCACAGCGGGACGCGGGGGTGTCGGTGTCGAGTAGCACTGACGTCATTTAGAATGACGGGCCGAGCACTCATGCGGAGAAAGGTGTGATATTTATGGATGTGATTCAGACCATCGAACTGAACAACGTTCTTCGTGGGACCAGCATTCGTAATCGTGACAAAATAACCAGCTGTCCTATACGTGTGGGTCAAACTGTAGGTGTAGAAGTATTGTATGGGACATCTGATTATTTTTTCGCGATTACGATATTGGTTCCATGTAGAGAGTTGTTCAGTTGGCTGTATTTATAATTTCTCAATCGTGAAATATCTTATATTTATAATTTCTAAAAACAAGGTTAAATATCTTTGTATTGTGCGGGCACACGACACTACTTTACACAACTAACAATGCGATTTTAACAGAAATACATTTTTCATTCCAACATAAACCATTTTCTTTTTTTTTTACAGCTGAGTTCCAAGAATCAAGAATCGTTAATTTTCTTTACCAACTGTGAGAACATTAAACATATTATAGGCTGCTTCTTTTTTCTGTTGGGGTGGATGGTTATGATTGTTATCACACTTCACTATCGTATTTTGGAATGTGAATGCAAAAGCAGTACAGCCAGGTTTCCAGCACCACCACCGAGTTTTACCATCATTACTTGACCGTTGTCTATACAATTGATAACCACCAATAGCAATCCTTGGAGATCCTCGGACGAAGTTACGAACACCGGCACTGAAATGAACAAGGTGAACTTAACACAAAACTATTAGATAAATTCAGATGACCATTATGTTTCAGGTTAAAAAACTGCAGATAAAATGATTTATTTCTTACAAATGAAACTTAACTCAAAGGTTTGTTAGATTCATTTACCACAACTAGTGTGCCTCAAGATACAGACCAACTATCTAGTTTGGGATAAATAAAGATGAAAATGATAAAAAAGAGATTTAACCTTTATTCATTTCACTCACGTGATTAGATCTATATTTCTATTCACATAAATATGTTTATGATTAAATAATATTTTAATTTGATAATAAATTGCTACTTAACTCTTACATACCTACTTTAATACTTATATAAACACACACACACATTACAAGCAACATTTCATGAAATACAAAGAATGTTTAAAATAATTATGTGTTTTAGCGTTTAACTGTAAGGCCAACTTACACCATAAACCACTAAATGTGCAATCAACAACAAAACAATAAAACATTTAATTAAAACATCATTCTGTATCTAATATCTTCAAACGATTGACAGAAGATGATTGTTGACTGAGCCATATTATGTTTTAAGTGATTTGTCGTACAAGCAGACCTTGAAATATATGTTTAAGATTTTCTCGAATTCACCTATCAAGCGTTGACTAAGGAGACACAATAACTACAGATGAATGGCACTACGTTCTAATTCATTTTAAAATAATTCTGCTATCAATCAGCTCTGCACGATTGCGATTATGGTGGATGGTTATGATGGTTATTGCAGCGAACAATGACATCTCCAACGGTGAACACGACTGCGGTACAACCTCGGTGCACATTCCGGCACCACTAACGAGATTTCCCATAAAACGTCCGTTGCTTGATCTATGAAATGTTGATGATCTAGGGAATCAGATTTTTAGCCTCGGCTTCTATTTTACGCATGGCTTTTCTTGCCCTATATCTCTTAGATTTCTCTTTCCAGATTGCTCTCTTTCTCATTTGTTCTTCAGGTGTATAGTCACGTATGGTTTTAAGTAAGCCTTTTCCTTTCTGTTTCTTGTATGATATCGCTCTTTTTACTCTTCGTAGTTCCTTTCGCTTGGCTTCGTTTTCATCATCGGATGTAAAACTAAGACGTCTCAGTATTGCCTTTCCTGTAACATGATTGGCTGATTAATAAAGTATTGTAACGTTCCATGTAGAAGAAAACAATTACGTAAACAGTAAGGTTAATGTCTGCTACTTGTAAGATTCCCTACAATCTAGTCATAAGGTTTTCTATGAAAGAGTACGCAGGGCAGTTTATCTCGCTGTAATCTGGCTAAACGGAAGGTATTATATTTGATACGAAAAGTGTTATTATTTTTAGTTAGTTCCGATACTTCTAGCTAATAATGCCGTACTTCTGCGTGTGTGGAGTACTTGCATACCACAAGTTGATGTCACGATGTAAGCTTTTCGGTAGCTTATGCAATCAAATATTTTTGAATTTTTCACCATCGTAATCACTAACAGAATGTCACTTTGTTTACGTTTGCCAGAGAAAATTAATCATTAAAATCTCAATTTTAAGTCCAAGGCCCACTCGCTGCACAAATTGAAAACGTTTTGCGCCTACCTTCAAACCTTAGATACAAAGATGTTTTTGAATTGCTAAATAACTAAACGTGCTTAATGATTTATGGTGCAAGCGGGCCTAACATTCGAACCAGTTCTTAAATATTTTGTCTTGTTGAAGTACCTGAAAAAGAAAAACCTGCTTTATAATCTACCAATAATTTTGTCTTGTACATTTTTTTTATTTTATACCACAAAAATGTCAACCAAGAAACAGTAAACTTATTAAAATAATTTAATTATAATCATGGTGCCATTACCGTTTTAAAACTAAAATACTACAAATATATTTATAATATTTGCAAAGCGTCACAATTAAAAACTATGTTTAGTGTGTCATTAGCATGTCATTGATAAAAGGATAAATTATTATGATAGCAAAATGCTCAAGCCGATTTCACACCGATGAGTATGATCACTTCCTTAGACAACCTACATTCACATTTTTTTATGATAAATGATTGTTCCACACGGTTATTTAGGCGCATGGTTATGGTTCTCATTAATCTTTAGAATGTCGTCCTGATATGTATGTATGTTCGCTCTGCAACCCTTATGGTGATGAGTAGAACAGAACCATCGGTATCTGTAGCCACTCTTTCGTTGCAGACTGTAGTTATAGCCACCGCGGGATATCATCCTTCTTCCTCGATTAGATGTAGTGTACTCGAAACCTGAAAAGTAAATACCGTTTACAAACTTTGGTTTACCAATGACAGAAGAGACAAAAGTATGTTTCGTAAAAGTTTTGAAAATTTATGTTACCATGATTTCAGTCTGAAAAACGTGGAGCACGCTATGGGCAATTTAAAGTTCTGCCTCTTTCTTACACTGTTTTCATTGGCACAGTTGGCATTAAATCGTCATACTACACCACCAGGGTGCTGCACATCGGCGGCTCCGAGGCGGAGCGTAAGGCCGGTTTCGCGAGGTTGAGGCGGCGCTGAGGGCTGTCTCATATAAACAGAAGCCCTCCACCAGGCATAAGGCCATGCCTGCAGCGATCGCCTCCATCATGGCGTCAGCGGAGGCCAGATATGGGGGCCCGTCAGACGAAGTGGCCAAACTGCGGGCGGAGGTCGCTCGCCTGACGGCTGCCACGGAGCTTCTCCAAGAGGAGAACAGGAAGCTCCGAGCAGACTTGGCCGGTCTGCGCGAGGCCGGCTCCCGCAAGGCGCCCCAAAATGGGGGCCAGCAGCTACCAAGCCAGCCCGTGCCCGTGCCGGTTGAGAACCAGGTCCTGAACCTGGTTCGGCAGGAGCTGGCTGCCTTCCAGGCGCGGTTCTCCGTACTGGAGGGCATTGTCCTGCGCCCCCCCCTGGCGGCAAACAGGGCGTCCGCGGGCCCTAGGGTGGCCACATATGCGGCTGCTGCGGCCTCCACACCGGGGCCGTCTAGCCGGCTCTCCGGCAGGGTTGCGTCGTCCCCTGAAGGGCCGGCTCCGGCGATACCGGCTCCGGCCAAGAAAGCGGCGGCCCTGAGGCAGGGCAAGGCGGCGGCCCAAAAGAAGGGCAAGGCGGCGACTGTGCCAGCGCCAGCCGCGAGGCAGCCGCCACCGCCGCCCCCCCCGCCCCCTAAGCCTTCCGCGGCCGAGACCGGGTGGCAGGTGGCTGGACAAAGGCAAAGGGAGCGGAAGGCAGCCAAAAAGGCCAGAAAGCGGGAGCGGAAGCGCCAACAAAAAGAGCGGAGCGTCGCGGCTAGGCTCAGCGCCCCGAAGACCGCAGCTGTAGTGATTACACTACAGCCGGACGCGGAAAAGAGGGGCGTGAGGTACCGCGACGTGCTCGCTAAGGCGAGGGCGACGGTGGATCTCGGGGAGCTCGGGATCACCGGGGGCCTCCGCCTCAGGGTCACCGCGACAGGGGCTCGAGTGCTGGAGATCCCTGGCGAAACCCGTGGCTCGTCCGCTGACGCTCTGGCTGAAAAGCTTAGAGCGTCCCTAAATGCGGACGAGGCCCGAGTGTCCAGGCCCGTCAAATGCGCAGACCTGCGCATCCTGGGTCTGGACGACTCGGTGACCGAGGAGGAGGTGGTGGCCGCCGTCACCAGGACCGGTGGGTGCCCTGCTGAGCAGGTCAAGACAGGCACCTTACGTCCGGACCTGTCGGGCATGCGAACCGTTACGGTAAGCTGCCCTGTGACGGCGGCGAAAGCCATTATGGAGGGCCGAAGGCTCTTGGTTGGCTGGGTTTCGGCGCGGGTTAAGCTGCTGGAACCCAGACCTCTGAGATGCTTCCGCTGCCATGTGGGGCACCACGTGTCGGTCCGGTGCACCTCGGAGGTGGACCGCAGTGGCCTATGCTTCCGTTGCGGCCAGCCCGGACACATGGCCGCGGCTTGCTCCGCCGCGCCGCACTGCGCTGCATGTGCGGCAACCGGCAAGCCGGCCGATCACCGGGCAGGGAGCAAGGCCTGCGGTACACCTGCCAAGGCCAAGGCCAGGGGCAACGGAAGGCCCTCCACCACCACCACCAAAACCCCCACCGTCGCCACCACCGCAGCCGTCGCCGCCGCGGCCGCCACTGCTGCAACTTCTGCAGCGGGGCCCTCGCAGGGGGCCCGGGAGGGGGCTGAAATGGAGTGCCAATAACGGCCCCATTACGCCTTCTCCAGGCGAACATCAACCACTGCGCCTGCGCTCAAGATCTGCTGATCCAGAGCATGGCGCAGTGGTCGATTAACATCGCCGTGGTCTCTGAGCCGTACTTTGTCCCGCCCAGGGATGACTGGGTGGAGGACCTTAGCGGCTCAGTGACCATAATTGCGTCGGCCGCCGCCGGTACCCCGACCCTTGAGAGTGTCAGGAAGGGTCAGGGGTGCGTAGCAGCACGGTTCGGGGAGATCGTTGTGGTGGGAGTCTACTTCTCCCCGAACCGAACTCTCGCCGAGTTCCACAACTCCCTCAGGGAGTTGAGTGTCGTCATCGGGAGCCATTCTCTCCCCGTGCTGGTGCTCGGGGACTTCAATGCCAAGAACTTGGCTTGGGGTTCTCGTTACACGGATGTGCGGGGTAGGATGGTGGAGGACTGGGCTCTGGAGACAGGCCTGGTCGTCCTAAATCGGGGTTCTGTCCCCACGTGCGTGCGGATGCGGGGCGAGTCGGTGGTGGACATATCGTTCGCTAGCCCCGCTCTGTCGCCGCGTGTCGTTGACTGGCGCGTCATGGAGGGGGTGGAGACCTATTCCGACCACCGGTACATCCGGTTCGACGTCTCCACCCAGACCTCAAGCGCGCCGGTCCTACAGGCCCCGAGTGGTCCGCGATGGGCGCTGAAGCAGCTGGACCGGGAGCTCCTCCTGGAAGCCTCGATCGTGCAGGCCTGGGTGTCATCACCGGCCAGGCCTGCCGACATCAACAACGAGGCGGGTTGGTTCCAGGAGGCCATGTCCGAGATTTGCGACGTGGCAATGCCCCGAGTTCGGCCAGGAAGCGCCCGACGTCAGGTGTACTGGTGGTCGCGGGAGCTGACGTCTCTACGTGAGGCGTGCGTTGCCGCGCGGCACCGGTACGCCAGGCATCGCAGGCTCCGCATCCGCCCTCCGGATGCGGCCGCCATTGAGGCGGAGCTTTACGAGGGGTACAGAGCGGCGAAGACCGCCCTCCAAGAGGCTGTCCGGCGGGCCAAGCACCTGGCCCGCGAGGAGATGCTGGAGTCTCTGAACGGAGATCCGTGGGGGCGCCCTTACAAGATGGTGCGGGACAAACTCCGCACCCGGGCCCCCCCGCTGACGCAGAGTCTCCGGCCTGAGCTCGTGGAGGACGTGGTGAGCGGGAGGCATCCTCCCCCGCCTATGGCTCCGCCGCCGCTTGCGGTGCCGGAAGCGGACCACACCGATGACGACGTTCCGGAGGTGACTGGGGTAGACCTGAGAGTGGCGGTACGCAGGCTGAAGGCCAGAAATACCGCCCCGGGACCCGATGGCTTGCCTGGCAAAGCCTGGGTCCTGGCCTGTGAGGCTCTCGGGCCCCGACTGGAAGGGCTCCTAAGCGCATGCTTGGAGAGAGGCCAGTTCCCGCTTCGTTGGAAGACGGGGAAGCTGGTCCTCATCCGGAAGCCAGGGCGCCCTGCGGACTCTCCGTCCGCATACCGGCCCATCGTGTTGCTCGACGAGGTGGGCAAGCTCTTTGAAAGAGTTATTGCTAACCGCCTCGCCGGGCACCTCGCGGGAATGGGGCCGGATCTTGCGGAACACCAGTTTGGTTTCCGCAAGGGGCGCTCGACGGTGGACGCCATCATGCGCGTGAGAGCCCTCACGACGGGGGACGCGGTTTCCCGGGGCGGGGTCGTCTAGGCGGTGTCTCTTGACATCGCCAACGCCTTCAACTCCATGCCCTGGAGCTGCATTGGGGAAGCACTCCGGTATCACCGGGTGCCACCAACCTACCTTCGTCGTGTGGTCGGGGATTATCTGACGGATAGGGCCGTCACGTACCCCGGTCGGAGCGGAGAATGGAACCGGCGAGAGATGTCGTGCGGTGTTCCACAGGGATCGGTTCTGGGGCCGGCCTTGTGGAACATCGGTTACGACTGGGTGCTGCGCACCGACCTCCCTAGCGGCGTCAGCGTAGTCTGCTACGCTGACGACACGCTGGTACTGGCACAAGGGAGGTCACACGAGGCGGCGGCCGAAAACATGACACGCGGGGTTGCGATAGTCGTGGAGAGGATCCGGCAATTGGGTCTCGAGGTGGCATTGCACAAGTCCGAGGCCATGTGTTTTCATGGGCCTCGGAATGCGCCACTGTCGGGATCCCTACTGACGGCAGGAGGGGTTTCCATCGGCGTCGGGTCGACGCTGAAGTACCTGGGACTCGTCCTTGACAGCCGGTGGAACTTCGTGGAGCATTTCCGACGTTTGGCCCCCAAACTGGAACGGACCGGGGCTGCCTTCAAGCGGCTCCTGCCCAACCTGGGAGGTCCAAACGCCTCCTGCCGGAGGCTCTACGCGGGGGTCGTGCGGTCCATGGCCCTTTACGGGGCCCCAGTGTGGGCGCGTTCTCTGAGGCGGCAAGCCGCCCGCTACTTGAACGCGCCCCAAAAGGGGATAGCCCTAAGGCTAGTCCGGGGGTACCGCACGATCTCCGGTGAGGCGGCGAGCCTCCTTGCCGGATTGCCGCCATGGGATCTGGAGGCGATAGTCCTCGCGCGCCTTCACGAATGGCGCGCGGAGGCACTACGTCGGGGGGAAACTCCGCTGCCGCGGCAAATCGCCGCTCAGCGGACAGACCTCCGGAGCGATCTCATGGTGACATGGAGAGAGCGACTGTCGCAACCCCGTGCAGGGCACGCCACCATAGTGGCGATAAGTCCCCTCTTTGAGGAGTGGCTAGAGAGGCGCCACGGCGCCCTCACCTTCCGCCTGACGCAGGTCCTCACCGGACACGGTTGTTTCGGGAGGTTCCTGCACCGAATCGGGCGGGTGGAAACGCCCGGGTGTTTCCATTGTGAGGATCGTCCGGAGGACACGGTGCAGCACACTGTGGAGGCCTGCCCTGCTTGGGCGGAGCAGCGCCGTGTCCTCGTAGTGGCGATCGGCGGCGGCGACCTCTCGCGCCCGGCCCTGGTTCAAGCCATGGTCCGGAGCGAGAGGGAATGGGAAGCCGTCACCTCCTTCTGCGAAGCAGTCATGCTGGTGAAGGAGGTGGCGGAACGTGAGAGGGAAAGAGCCTCACGTCCCAGCCGCCGCGGGAGACGCCCTGGGCGTCGGGGGTCACGTGGTGGCCCCCGGCCACCGTAGGCGCGGGCCTGTGGATGGCGAGTTATGGGATAGCTCGCTGTCCGGCGGTCTTATGACAACAGGCCGTGTCGACGGCGCGTTCGTGTTCCACGCGCGCCTCAAAGAGATGTCAGCAACCACGTAGGGGCCCTGGAACACAAAGGGCAAAGAAGGAACATGGATGGGTTTTAGTCAGTACAAGTCTGACACTCCCTTCCGCTCTGCCCAGAGCGGGGGGGGTCATTTGATGATTTCCCATCCCAAAAAAAAAAAAAAAAAAAAAAAAAAAAAAAAAAAAAAAAAAAAAAAAAAAAAGGGTGCTGCACATAGGGAATTCCATTAAAATCGCCAAGTTGGTTTCCACATATATATTTCATTGTTATGTACAGTATTTAGATATTTTTTAACAACAACTAGTTTACTGGAACTGCATCCTAAAATAATTAAACTGAAAAAATACCTCAATGATCTTCCAAAATATTAAAATCTCATTCAAACTTTTTCAACATTAGAATAAATGGTTATGCTTATTATTGATGCTAACAATTTCATCGTCCACAGTAAATATCACTGCACTGCACCCTTTACTGTGATGTGTGGAGCAATGCCAACGAGTCTTGCATCCATTTTCGCGATGGCGGGTGAATCGGTACCCAGCGAGTAATAAAGCACGGTTCCCTCTTTTAGATAGAGCGAACACAGCTCCTGTAAGCCAGAATATAAACTTAGAAGTTTTAATTTAAATAGAAAGATGAGGAGATACATGCAATCAAGAACAATGAAGTGGATGTGGTGTAGTTCTGTCGTACCAGCGACACGAAGAATAAAAATAACAACAATGCACTTATGTTATATTTTATTGTAACAAAAACATTCAAAAACGTAAATTTTCAATTAAAAATTGATATATTAAAAAAAACATTAAGAAGAAATGCGGTCGGAGAAACTTTTGAAAATTAAATATTTGAAGATACTATCGCTGTCGCACTGCGAGTGCGCGTATACACGGTTTACTTCGTGTCAGATCCGTCACTGTTCTACGATTATAACGATAGGAAGTATTTAAGTATCGCCATTTTGGAGACTGTCCTCAGGAGCCGAGTGACTACATGTACCGACGTAGGATCGGCTTGAGCCGGACAGAAAGAGATGTGTACCCATGTAATTAAATCAAATAGACTGACGCGTTGTTGACTCGCGAATTACGTACGCTGCAGACGGTGGATCGTAAAAAAACCAAAGATATTTTATAACTAATTTAATTTAAAAGAAATTACTACAATTAATATGGTGAAACCTATTCGATGCTAGAATATGGAATGCCAGAAAAAATACTTAAAAATAATTAACTGCTATGGTGAATATCGCTGCGTCGGCGGCTCGTGGCTGGACGGATGTCGATGCTGCAGTTTTCGTGCGTTTGGCGTAAACATGCAGGAATGTGCGAGGTTGGCGATATCCATTAGGGATCCGTATTTAACACGCGTGACCAAACAGCAACGAGATGAATGACTTGTTTTTTGCTTTTATTTGAGTCGATACGTATGGTCCTTTTCTTATGTAACCTTCATTCACATAGTTTTATAATTAATGATAGTTCCACACGGTTCTTTAGGCGCATGGCTATGAATATCATTTATTTTTATAATGTCGTCCTGATATGTATGTATGTTCGCTCTGCAAGCGTTGTTGTGATGAGTAGAGCAGTACCATCGGCACCTGTCACCTTTTTTTAGTTGCAAACAGTAGTTATAGCCACCGCGGGATATCATCCTTCTTCCTTGATTAGATGTAGTGTACGCGAAACCTGAAATGTAAATCTCGTTTATAAGCTTTGGTTTATCAATAACTGGGAAAGGAGATAGAGAAAAAAACGCGTTACATAAAAGTGGACAGGTAAAGAGCTTTATAAAAAAAAAATTTAAAACAATTTATTTCTTTCAACCAAAACCAAACATTACATTACGTTGTAAATACCTTGACTACTCGTAATTTAAATTAGTTTCTATTACATTGTACAACCCAAATTACAGCCAGTTCCTGGCAGAGTCAAATAAGTTAAGTCTACACTGAAAAACTGCAAAAGGATTCTCATTAGCAATTAATGATTATGGTGATTAATTATTTTGGTGATGTCATTAGTACTACTGAAGGAGATTATTGATGCTCGGCACCCTTTGACGCGGTGTGTGGCGCAGTACCAGCGCGTTTTAAAACCATAGTCACACTGCCGATGGAATTTGTACCCTCCTAAAGTTATAACGCGATCTCCTCGTACAGTCCGCGAGAACACCGCACCTGAAACATAGAGAAAGACATTAAATATTGACTTAATCCACCTACGGCGCTAGCACCGTGACTGCAGGGATCCTCCTCCCTGCGAGAGGGAGTGGACTATAACCTACCACACCCTTGCGGGATGGTTGACGTCACATGTGTTCGAGTTTATGGTTGTAGGATATACCGGCCGTATATAACAGGGTAATATTATGATAAACTTATGTCATCATGATTACAGTCTGGAAAAGGGATGACGCTATTGGTAATCTATAATAAAGCTCCGTCTCTTTCTTAAATTGTAATCGTGATGATTTTAAAAAGTCATACTACACCACCAGGTTGCTGCACATAGGGATGTCCATTCAAATCACCAAGTTAGTTTCCGAAGTATACATATATTTCGTTGTAACGGTATTAAGAGATTTTTTACACTAAACAAAAGACTGTTAACTGGTACCATTTTGTACCAGCTAGGCCGGAGCAGCACTGCATAAATACACACTGTTTCGTGTCTAGTTTTAGTTAAATAAAGTTTTTTATGTATTAGTTTATTATTTTATAAGATTATTTTGTGTATTTTTATCTATGGGCCTCAATTGCCTGACAATAAAATGATTGATTGATTGATATACCTAAAATGATTCTACAAACTGAAATGATTGAGTGAGATAACTGGGGTATTCAATGATCTTACTAAATATAAAAAACTCAGCCAAACTTATGCAACATTAGATGGTTATGCTTATTATTGATGGTAACAATTCCATCGCCCACGGTAAATATCACTGCACTGCACCCTTTATTGTGATGTGAGGAGCAATGCCAACGAGTCTTGCGCCCATGGTCGCGATGGCGGGTGAATCGGTATCCAGCGAGTATTAACATACGGGTCCCTTTTTGGGATATAGTGAACACAGCTTCTGTAAGACAGAATATAAACTTAGAAGTTGTATTTGAAGGGGAAAAATGTGGAGATAAATATAAGAACAGTGAAACAAGTGGAAGTGGCGAACTTCTTAGCTGTCCAAATATAAATACAGTCGTGTCAGCGAAACGGGGAAGAAGAAGAAGAAGAAACACTGATGTTATTTATTGTAATAAAAGAGTACACAATCGTAAACTTTCAGTTAAAAATAGATATCGCAAAAAAACCATAAAGGAAAGGAAGAACAGCCTTTATTATTTTATTTTTGAATTGTTTTTACTCTGAACACTTTTAACTTACATATCTTGCTACATCGTTCTCACATAATGTACCATCTCAACATGAATGATGTAACCAAGGTTTTGTGAAAGTATTCTGATTTAAAAGATTGTCCATGGAGTTTCTTGCCCGTTGTTCTCCATAGAGGTCTACGTTAGGGAATGGGCAACTACAGTTTTTATGCCTTGTGACTGGGACTGTAGCTACATTACATTGTTGTCTTCGTTTCGGCAATTCAAAAGTAGTAACTGGCCTACTTGAAATAAATGCTTTGATTTTGATTTTTAACATATTTAAAAGACAACATATTTTTAAACCGCTACAACCTTTTGAAACCTTTTTTTAATAAACTTCAAACCAAAGGGCCACCTAGACGAAGTACAGTTGGTAATCATTAAATATGAACGTCGTTTTCTTTGAGACCAACGCTGAAAAACCTACAAAAACTCTGTTTGTCCATACAGAGTTGGTCCCGTTGTAATAATTGTTCATACTCCGTGTTCCAACCCAACTTCCAAAAAATTGATGCTGACAAAGTCAATGGTTATGCTCATTAATAGTTTTAACTATGTGATCATCCACAGTGAAGAGCGCAGCTCTGCAAGTGCGGTGCTTGTTGCAGTGCCACCTAGTCTTAGCCCCAGAGCTTTGGTGATAAATGAACTTGTACCCAGCTACTATGATCATACGTCCCCATTTTCTGGTTCGAGTGAATACAGCATCTGTAGTTAGAAAGAAGATTTTGTATAGTACGAGTCCTGTGCCCGATAGGATATCCATTTAAATTTTCACCGTCTATTTAATGCGCTTCAAAAATGTTTGAAAAAAAAACATCGTAGTGCTCACCTTCGTTATAAAATGAACTATTGTGCAAAACATTATTTGACACCCGGGTTAATGGTGTGCAGTGTCTAATACGTATTCAATTACAGTTGTAGTAAGGCATGTTGTACACGGTGGTGATGTTCTCAATAAAAAGCAATTACGATTTTTTAAGAGTTTATTTTTTAAATGAAATAAATAAACACACAACGTTACTAATAAATGATTTAATTGCTACTTTTCAGTGACACATTTGACAGGTAAGTATTGGCGTTCATCTAGGTTACTGTACCGTTCCATTATGATTCAGCTTCAACCTTAACAATTATTACAACGTCCATAATTGCTACAAAAAAGTTTGAAAAAACTAATTTAGATTATTGGCAGAAAAGGCAGCATAATAACACTACTCACGGTGTCAACTATAACTAAGTAGAATGAAAGTCTCTCCGGAATAAAAGGATCGGCGCAGAGAGGAGTTGGTAACAGGTAATTGTAGGTCAGGGCTCGCCTTTTTAGTCAGGTAAGCCTGTATCCCAGCTAAAGTAGAGAAAAGAAGGAAATATTTAATATTGCCACAAAAACTGGAAGAAGAGAATGCAGTAATATTTCAAATCGAGTCACTTAAGGTCACTCAGTTCAATGAGAGATGCCCAAGGCCTGATTTCTCTAAAAAATACAACTGTATGACTTCCTCTAGCTAGACCTATAACGATAATACACATCCGGATGGTTATGTGTGTTATCAATTCTGACTAATTGATCACCGATGATGAATATCTTCACTCGACAACCTTTTTTTTGGTGAGTGGCACAATGCCATCGTGTCTTTACCCCCAACAAGCACTGTCGGGAGAATCTGTACCCAGCTAGGAGGATCACACGAGCCCCCCGGTTGGAATATGTAAATACTGCCCTTGGAATGTAATAAAATGGAATGCGACAAACTAGATTTCTTATGAGGTAGGAATTAAAATTTTGGGCTCTTAGGGAACAGAGCCATGATGCCATGACGATGTTATTAAAATGTTTTTATATGGGCATGAAAACAGAGTTATAATTGACTTTTTGTTTGTTTAATATTTAAAGAACAAAGTTTTTCAATTAATCAGGATCTACCCTAAAGTCTAATTACGACACATACTTAGGCCGTGATCTAGAATCGCAATTAGGTTAAGCGTTATTCTTATCGTTGTTGACGTCAACGTACTACAAGGTGCAAGACGACAAAATATTAAACTCAAAGCACGTGCTAAGTAACGATTATAGATCTCGGCCTTAAGTCTGGTAAAATCGAACACATGGTTATAACACAGGTATTCTTCTAATTCTTCACATCGAACAAAGCACTAAATTACAGACACAAGCAGAACCCAACACATGTAGCTTGGAAAAGGCCAGATGATGATATTAATTATTAATGGTTATGATTATCTTTTACTTTGATGATCAAATTCTCCAGTGTGAAGACTGCAGCTTTGCAGCCTTTAGAGTGATGAGTCGAGCAGAACCAGCGGGTCTTCAGCCCACTGACAACATGGCGGGAAAAGTGGTATCCATGCAGGACTAACACTACAGCCCCTCTCTTACTTCGAGAGAATACAGCTTCCTGCATACCTAGGAAAATCATAAAAACAAATACTGTATGTATGTAATATTGGCCCCTCTTCATCCAGAATCCTAGTGAAGCAACAGGTTTTATTTTAGATACGAATACTAAAACTATTGTTACGTTTACCAATTTTTTTATAAAGTCTGGTACTGTATTTTATTTTACAATTGCTCTATTTCTGAAGTAAAACCCATACAAATTGTAGACATATTATATCACATACGTTTACAACAATGTATAAGAACACTACAGCATTACTTCCATAAATCAACATCGTTAATTCACTCACACTTGATACTATTCTTTTGTACCTGTCATGCATGTTTAGGATCATGATTATGTTCATTATTGACTTTTATGATCATGTCTTCAATAGTGAATATCACTGCTCGGCACCCATTCCTCCGACTGCAAAACCAACGAGTCTTTATCCCCCAGCGAGTATGAGGTGTAAATGTATTTCCATACAAAATAATTCTTGGGGCACCTTTTTTAGACGTCGTAAAGACCGCATTAGCTGAAAGAATTAATTATAAATGTATTATTAGATGCCGCTACTCATCATGTTTGTGAAGTTTCACCAAGTTAGGTTAGTAATAACCAAGGTAAGCCATAGTCAAGCCGTGAAAGTATTAATTAGAAATAAAATTACAGACAATTAATTTACCAATTTATTTCTACATTGTACATTTGAATGTTTTGGATTGTCAGAAACTCTTGAGAAGCATCAATCCTGATGAAATTCTTTGCGAAATACGAAATGCTTTGAAAGCAGATGCTTATCTATTGTTGGCCACAATTATTTGTGACAACAGATTCATGATTATGGTTATTTTGAATATTAGTGATAATATCTCCGATGGTGAATATCTTAGCTTTACACCCGCGTCGGTAGTGCGTCGCGCAGTACCATCGTGTCTTCTCCCCCGTGTCTCGATGCCGATAGAACATATATCCACCTATTAATATAACTCGAGCCCCTCGTTTAGTTTCACAAAATATACCTGGAAAGAATAATGTTACAAAATTGTTTAAAATAATTAATATGCTCAATTAGAAAACTAACAGATGCGTAAAAGAGTAACGTATTACTTTATGTTTGACAAATGCAACAAACTCCATTTCTTCATAATATATTTGAAATACTGTTCGACGTACAGAATTCAAGTATAAAAAACTGGCCAAGTGCGAGTTGGATTCGCACACCGAGGGTTCCTTATAAACTTGTAGGTATTTTTTATTAAACTACATACTTACGGTTTTCAGATATTTTTCTTTACATGTGCTGTAAGACATTGCTTCTTGTCAAATTCCTGGTTCTAGGTACAACAGGAAGTACCCTATATAGGTAGGTTTTGATTCCCTTGTGAAATCGCAATAATAATATATGCGACATAAAGGGTCATATCTTTTGATCGCGTTGACTTACAAGTTTGATTTTTTCACTGCTCTAAGGGGTAGAAGACTTGAGTATTTGAAATTATTTTCAGTTTGATAAATCCACACGTTCCTGAGAAAAAGGGTCTTGACGGACGGACAGATGGACAACAAAGTGATTCTATAAGGGTTTCTGTAAGGGTTCCCTATAAGTGATAACTTAGTATCTGTTATAACCTCCGACTATGAATCCTAGTCAGAGGAAAGAGATCAGGAAAAAGACTGTGAACCGACCCAATACTCCAGTCAGTGGGGCTATCTTTTAAGGAACTTCAAGAATGGTCCAGGTAGGACACTAGCACCAAGCTATGACGAGACATGTACCAGGTAGATCACGATCCTCAGCAAAGAGACGGGAACGAGTATAAAGAGAGATCCTAGACCGAGTTAGTAAATAAATATTATTCTAAATAATCAACCACATTTTCATTTTGTTTTGTTTATTAATTAGATTAATCCAAAACTAAACGATTCACTGTAAACCACTAAACAAACTCTAACTATTACAGATTCTTTATAATTTTGCCCCTCCCCGCAAAACATCATCGTTATCGGCGTCGGGCGATGTGACTTACGATGCAACATGTCTGGCTTCAACCTAACGCGATTAAATGGATTGAGCTGTAAACGTAAAATTAATGTTAACCTAATTCACAAAATAATAAAGATACAGGTCACACTCAATAGACTTTCACTCAATAGGCGGATGGTTATGAAAATCCTTGCACTTGATAATAGTGTCATCGTCCAGGGTGAATAGGATAGCCCTGCATCCTTTGTTGACTTTGGAGCATTGCCATCTTGTTTTGCAGTTCCTGGAGTAATGCTGTCCAAATCGATAACCTGACAAATGAAGTATTCGCCCCCCTCTGGAAGACATCGTGAACATTGATCCTGAAAAAAAGGTAAAATGAGCAAGCTTAAACTATAGGGACTTACATTTTCTGACTCAAGTGATTTCTGGCTTGAACGTTGCATGATATTATACATTTGTATTTTAACGTTATTATTAGCATTTCTAACAGAGCACCTGTCCTACCCTCATATGGTACGCGAGCGCTCGCTGACGTATCTCAACTTTGGCGGGGTTCATCTCAGCAGCCAAATGAAGTTGTGCGCAGGTATATTTACTCATAAAAGTGACATTACTTCTATAAACTGCAACGCAGTAAGTGTGCATGCCATTTGATTTTATGTCTAACATCCGGAAGTTCAAACTCGAGTACCTATGTACATATAAATAAGGTACATACTTTACATGAATTAAATTAAACACTAAGTTTTTATATTATGTATTTAATTTTTGTTTTCTAATTTAATAAAAATGTTACAATAATACAAAGTTTCCCATGTCTCAAGAACCGCCCATATTATTTCCTACAGGCGAATGATTATGAATATTCCTGCTTTTAACGATAGTATAATCGTTAACGGTGAAAACCAGGGCCTTGCATCCTTTATTCATATGTGTGGAGCAGTGCCATCTTGTTTTGCCGCTCTTTGAGTAATTCTGGCTGAATCGATGACCTGACAATCGAAGTATTCGCCTCCCTCGAGAGGACATCGTAAACATTGGTCCTGAAAACAAAGGAAAATGAGTAAACGTAATTCAAGAATCTTCTTGCCCCAATTTCAGTGACGACCAAATTACGCCGGGTTTCGTTCGTCTGGCCTAAACCTAAAGTGATTAACGCTTTGTCTAACTAGAGAGAATGAGCGCCAGTTTAGCATGCGAGAGCTCCCATGCATAAACATCTTAACCATGATAAAAAAAAGAGTTGCTGTTATTACATCAATGGAAATTACAAGTTGTTATAATATATATTTAAAATAATCACTTTTTTTCACAATAAAATTTTATATTTCCTAAGAATCCTCCATAGTTTCGACAGGTGAATGGTTATGGAAATTCCTGTTTATGACGATCGTACCATCGTCAACAGTAAAAACATTAGCCTTACATCCTTTATTCATGTGTGTGGAGCACCGCCATCTTGTTTTGCCGTAATTTGAGTACTGTTGTGTGAGTCTGTGTCCCGACAATCGAAGAATCCGCCTCCCTCGAGAGGAAAGCGAAAATATTGGTCCTGAAAATGACCTAAAATAAGTAAAAAATTCCAAAGATCCATACTTACATTCTCAGGGCACGCCACCATAGTGGCGATAAGTCCCCTCTTTGAGGAGTGGCTAGAGAGGCGCCACGTTGCCCTCACCTTCCGCCTGACGCAGGTCCTCACCGGACACGGTTGTTTCGGGAGGTTCCTGCACCGAATCGGGCGGGAGGAAACGCCCGGGGTGTTTCCATTGCGAGGATCGTCCGGAGGACACGGTGCAGCACACTGTGGAGGTCTGCCCCGCTTGGGCGGAGCAGCGCCGTGTTCTCGTAGCGGCGATTGGCGGCGGTGATCTCTCGCACCCGGCCCAGGTTCAAGCCATGGTCCGGAGCGAGAGGTAATGGGAAGCCGTCACCTCCTTCTGCGATGTAGTCATGCTAGTGAAGGAGGTGGCGGGACGTGAGAGGGAAAGAGCTTCACGTCCCAGCCGCCGCGGGAGACGCCCTGGGCGTCGGGGATCACGTGATGGCCCCCGGCCACCGTAGGCGCGGGCCTGTCCACGGCGAGTTATGGGATAGCTCGCTGTCCGGCGGTCTTATGACAACAGGCCGTGTCGACGGCGCGTTCGTGTTCCACGCGCGCCTCAAAGAGATGTCAGCAACCACGTAGGGGTCCGCATGGGCCGATGCCTGCCAGGGCTGCGGAACTATTCGAAAGAGATACCGCGGCCCTGCAACACAAAGGGCAAAGAAGGAACATGGATGGGTTTTAGTCAGTCCAAGTCTGACACTCCCTTCCGCTCCGCCCAGGTCTTGATGATTTCCCATTATAAAAAAAACTTACATTCTTGACGCAAGTTACACTGGCTTTCGCCCGTCTGGCCACAACCTAAGAAACATTATTATTATTATTCGCAAAGATACTAAGATGAACACGCAATTTCAGATTTGTTGAAATAATTAAAAAAATTAAGAAAGACAACAATATAAATGTTTATTTGGCACATGATTGTCACAAGTATGCTCAATATAAAAACAAAGAAACAAAAACTTAAGTCTGAAAATAAGGAAATATTGTTAGTTACAAAAGTCGGCTTATGCAAATGCTTGCTGTGGACAATGGTATCATTGTAAAGACTGAAGACAAAGGCCTTGTATCTTATGCAATATGATAATATATTATAGGTAAAGTCACCAAGACGAATACAAACTTCAGATTTGTTTATCAAAATTAGGTACAAAGGTCGACCATATTTTTTCGACGGCCGAATGGTTATGCAAATTCTGATTGTGGAAAATCATATCATCATCGTCACGGGTGAAAACGAAGGCCTTGCATCCAGTATTCATGCGGGTGGAACACCGCCATCTTGTTTGCCCGTTCCTAGAGTAATGCTGTGTGAGTCTGTGTCCCGACAAACGGAGGATCCGTCCCCCACGGCAGGATGTCGTGAATATTGGTCCTGAAAACGAAGTATTATAAATAAGAATGATAAGAACAAGAAAGATTCACCTCACCGGTGCCTCAACATAAGTAATATAATATTATAGGTAAAGATATTAAGACGCATAAGGAATTTAGATTTGTTTATTATTGGCTATAAAAGTCACCAATATTTTTGACAGGCATGGTTATGAAAATGATTGCTGCGGATGATCGTATCATCGTCGTCAAGGGTGAAGACAAAGGCCTTGCAGCATTTATACATGTGGGTAGAGCACCGCCATCTTGTTTTGCCATTTTTTGAGTAATGTTTTCTGTATCGATGACCGGACATGTGAAGAATCCGGCCCCCTCGGGAGGACACTGTAAAAATTGGTTCTGAAAACGACGACTGTAGTTAATTAACTCAAATTCAAGAGACTCAAGTTTAGCGACGCAAATTACACTGGATTATGTTTGTCAACCTAACGTGATTCATATGTGCCTTTCAGATAAAATATCAGGCGTACTGCAAGCTATCCCAAAACCTTTAAATTATGAAGAGCAATCAAATTAGAAATGAACCAGAAGATACCATAACTATGTATGAAGGTATAATAAGCTTAAAAAGGTTGGTTAATAATAAAATAAAACTTTTTTCACATTCATTTGTTCACCAAGAAAACAACAGCCACATAAAATTCATTACACTTATTACATAAAATAACATTCTACCTGTATTCCCCAAGAGGTTAGGCAGAGGTACATACCAACATTTCGGATGTTAAGTTTAAGTTGCATTTAATAACAGAGTATAAATTGCCATCAACTGGGCCAAAATCCAGACTCCTAATTGAAAAGCCCAACACATACTACACACACTTTGACCAAGGAATCGAAACCAATATCTCAGGGTGAGCGATTTACTTTAAATGTTTTCTAGCTTATAACTTACTTAACAACTAACATTTTATTAAAAGTATCAAAACCGACTACAAATTGTATTATTTAGCAATTTTTGTAATTTCCTTCATTTTGATATCCTACTCGATAGGTTAGGTTGAAAACATAGCGCGACTAACATAACCCTTCCTTGGCAGTTGGGTAAAAAGGTGGAGGATGATTATGACCGACAAAAGCCTTAGTAATAACGCCGTCTTTGTTCGTAAACACTGCGGCACAGCAACTCCCTTTACTTCGCTTAGAACACTGCCACCTTGTGTGAGTTGCCGTAACTCTGTGCCGGGTAAACTTGTAACCTTGATAGCAGAGGAATCGTCGGCCTTTAGATTCAAGGAAACAGCCTGGAAGGAAGGAAGATTACTGGGTGTTAAGAGGCTAATGGAAAAAAATCAAAAGGTAAGTGAGTTTTTACTATTTTGATCAGATGGAATCTTAAACATATCGTAAAGTAACAATAACGCCCGGTCACTTCAGGCGACGCGACGCGCGTCAAGCACGACGCGTGTCTTTTGTTTCCTTGGCGTGTATGTCGTCGACACGTTGCATGCTCTGAACAACTTATTCAAACTATTTCTAAAGCAAATAATTGATAATAAAAAAAAGAAAACTGGCTTTTAATATAACAAATATAATTACTCTCAAAATATCAATAGTCGTACAAAAATAAGGAAATGCCTGACTTAATTATAAGATTATGTGTATAAAAAAAAAACATAATTATATAAGTAAGTAAAAAAAAACCTAAAAAAGTATATATTACCTAAAAAAGTATAAATACGCGAAAAAAAAGGTTACATCTATTAATGAGAACTAAGGAAATATTAATATTTTTAGCCGATTTGTCGGTAAGTAGTTAGTTTCTTTGAAATGCAAACTACGATTCGAAATAAACATACAAATCATGGATGTAAAACATAGGATGTCATAATACTTCCACGCATTTGTATGATTATGCAAAACTGCGACCAATAAAAATTAATGTTATTTTATGTTTTAATATGTTTCTAACAACATTATGACTGATGTAATGTGATGTTCTTTAGGAAGCAACCGTAAACTCACCGGTTTGACCCTGAAACCCCTCCTAACACAGGGGAAATTTTGAGGTTAAGGCTTTTACTTAGGTAAACAAGACGTATTTCTCTAAGAATTTGATTTTAAAGGCCACCAACCTAAGGCATAGTGTACAATGAGCATTTAGCAATATAGGTGTCAGAATATATTAAATTTTCTATAAACAAATTATTACTATGATCTTAAGGCATATTATTTTATTTAAGCATTTATGTTTGACACAGTATTTTATTGAACAAAATAATGTTAACTATCTTGTGTAATGTTTACCCAACACACAAACACAATATTATTAGTTCTTACAATATAAATATAATGTAATTATGAATACTCTACAGTATATAGATGACGACATAACTGCCAATATTCGGATCAACTTGTTTAAATAGTGTCGACGTAGCGAGGCATTTCTGTAATATGTACCCATATGGTTATGCTCGTTTTTGGGCTTACATACTCTATGTTCTATAGTGGTCAGAGTTGCCCGACAGCGGAATGAGCAATGTTGTGAACATCTCCAGGTTTTCTTCATATTTCTTGTGTACTTGAGATGGTATGTGTAGCTTCGGTAAGTTAGCATCACGTTGCCTTTCTTTGACATCATAAACATTAGCGGCTCATTAGCTGAAAATAATAAAAAATATATAAAGAGTATTTTACCATAAAACCAGTACGATCTTTTTCTCCTTGCTAATAATTAAAGACAAGATCAATATTATTATTTTAAAGTTTTGCGGTTACTAGAAACTTCAGTAGAAGTTTCTAGTACCCGCAAAACTTTATAAATAATACTACTGATTACTATCAGTAGTATTATTTATTTATATATCGCATTGACCAACTGATGTTTTATATCTAAAGGGTTATAAAACTTTTTTATTAAGACAAATAAATGTAATGTTTTGATGCTAAATGTCTCCGTAATCCCGAAATAGTTCTGTCGCAGTTTAACACTTTGTTACAAATTTTACATTTTGCGCTGCATTTGTCTGAGTTTATGAGAAAATACTACCAGGCTTGTGAAGGCTCCTTATTCGTGTGTATCCAGTTTTCGTTCTGTAAACTCCTCATCTTCTGAAAATTAAAGGTCAATGAAACAGAACTTGTTTATTGTCCAGGTAACATCTTAGCAGATTTAGTATTAAGGGCTCTAAAATATTATGTTTAATTAATTATAAAGCTAATTGAGTAAATACTTCTTTAATTGTTTTTTTTTATATTTTGTTTTGTTTTAGCACTATAATAATTTCATGTCTTGATCTTGTTATGAATAGTTTATAATAAACATGTGTTATTAATAATAGTTGATAAACACACGATCCCATTCGATTTAGGAACAGTTGTAAGTCGAATAAATAAATGTTCGGAACAGCACAAGATTGTACAATACGGTGGGAGAAAGTTACTTTTACAAGTTGCTGCGTGTGAACATGTAAGAGCTCGTGACTGTACACAGGTGACAGATATATTGAGATGTCTTTAAAAATAAACGCGATTTCCGGGTTGGAGCCTATTAGAAGTTGTTCTTAATTATGAGTTTAATGACTATTTTCTTGTGTTCTGTTATTTCAATTACATCCTGTAAAATAATATTAAATCGATAGATACTTGTATAAAATAAAAGTTACCTATTTCTTCGTCCTTCTTGTTTTCCACATTGACGAAATGAACTCCAACCTTATGTTTTCTTTTTTGATCATTTGAATGTGTCGGTAGATGTCTCAGTAACCCTGAAGTGGACCTACCGGTACATTTTATCACTTTGTGACAAATTCTACATTTCGCGCGCAGTTTGTCTTTACTTCTGAAAAAATACTTCCAAACTGGAGAAGGCTCAGTATTCGGATGATTGAGTTTTGGGTCTGTGAAATCGTCCTCGTCTGAAAATAAAAGTCGTAAGTAATTAATATTTTAATCGTTCATTCCACAATGCAAGTATTTTTATTTTAAAGCTGGCAGTAAGACAAATAAAACACAATTTAATCAGTATACTATTTATTAAAATTACTTGATTGTTTAGATTGCCTTTCAATTGAGTTCATACAATATACTTAACACACGATCAATTTTGCTACAAAAAAAAGACTACGTGATCGCAGATGAACCGATACTTTTAAGAGATTACATATTTAATTATGTCATTTTTTTATGAATTGCTGACAAATGATTTCTTAATGCTGAAGTGGAACCAGCTTCGCACTTCAGTATTTTATTACATATTGTACATTTTGCGTACGATCTTAATGTGTCATCGCTCCGAAGAAAATACTGCCAGGCCATTGAATTTCCTGTCGATTGCGAAAAAGATAGTTCTGTGAAAAAAAGAAAATATTAGAAATCTGTAACAAAGCAATTTTAATGTGACTGACGCAGGAGTCAGTCGGCTGTTATTAGCTCCCTAGCCACGAGCTCCTATCAATAGTGAATGGACTCATTAGATGTAAATTATTTTTTTTGTTTTATTAGTTAAATAGGCGCAGGTGCCGCCCCGGTATACTTACTCTCAATTTCATCAAAATATTCCTGGGAATGAGTTTTGCATGTTCTTTTCTTGTCTTTGGAAGCTTTCTTCCGGATATTAGTTCCCTCTCCGTCAGATAACTCCTTGTCTGCTGTAAAGACAAGGAAACAGTGGGTCAAGTAAATTGGTGAATAGTAAGTAATTCTTACTCGCCAAACGTGGCCCTACTATAGGACTTAGGTACTACGCGTAAACGTCTTTTGAAAAAAGAATCTCGATGTCATTTTGTTGAGTGTTATGTTGATAAAATAAAAAGAAACAAATAAAATGCTTTTTTTTCTAAATTACTTACACTTTTTATGAATTGCTGACAAATGACTTCTTAATGCTGAAGTGGAACCACCTTTGCATTTCAGTATTTTATTACATAATGTACATTTCGCAAACTTTTTGTCTTTGCTTCTGAGAAATGCTTGCCAGACTGTGGAAACATTCTTTCTGTCAATTTTTGACACGTCTGCAAAGCCCTTCTCCTTATCTATTTCCTCGCCATCTTCTTCTAAGTCTTTCTTCTCTCTATCGTCTGTAAATAAACGAATACAATATTCTCTCTGCCACCTATAATATAATATTATTTTTACAGCATGTATCAGATAGGTGTGGTCTTATTTAAGAGTGTGATGAGAATCACGTTGAACAATTTTCTACAAGGGACCAATATCGTAAACGTAACTGCCGAAGCCGGTGGCATTTTTTAGTTCTGCCTACTCCCATAGAAAAAAGGCATGACTTTACGTATGGATGTACTCGTATTTAATATCTAGAATAATCGTTGTAATCACCTTCAACTTTGACGTCGACAAAATAAACATTCTGGAAAGTATCCACTAAGATTTCGTGTTTTGTTTCCAAGTGATTACATAACATGGACGTAGATCCACCCTTGTATTCAAACTCTTCATGACATATGTTGCATTCTGCTTTGGTTGTATCTTCGCCCCTAACGTAATACTGCCAGACGTCTGGAATTGTTTTTTTCTTCAACTCATCAAAAGAACCGGGAATCCCCTTTTCTGTGAAAAAAAAAGAAAACTGTTAAGAAAAATATAATAATGTTCGTATTATTACTAATATCTGTCTAAGAATTATTGCATAGAGTTCAAAACTTAGTCATAAATAAATAAGAAAAACGCAATTGTAAATTTTATTTTTATTTACAACTTGTTTCAAGGTACCGTTTTTAAATCTCGTAGCATCAATGAGTAGCCAAAATGATACAGCACTATATTTTAACAGCGGTCCGTAAACGATGTAACCATTCACCTAATAAGGTCTGTTCCAAAAGTATGTGATGAAAGTCTAACTAATTTCCGGTTTAAGGATTGAAACCAAGTCAGTCCAAGTCGTAAGTGGTTCTACAAGTTATTGATCAGATACTTATGGAACAGCGTACCTATAGTTAATAACGTGTTAGCAAGTCGCGTCACACTATTTACTTATGTATATCATCTGCAACTTTTAACAAAGAAGATGGAATGTGTCCGATATGAGGCTGATAGGAGCAAGTTGTTCAGGGCTCTAAAATTGAACAAGAACGACATAGGTACATTTCACCGATTACTAGCTAAACCGAGTTCAGATGAAGCAAGAAAGTTGTTCGACTTTATGGCCCTGATACATTGATCTCTTTTTTATATTGTTTTAGGTTACGATGGGACTGACATGCGCTGTGCGTCATAAAAGTCCCTAAAATTAAAAGAAATAAAAAAAAAAAAAAAAAAAGAGGATTGTCTTAAAAAGTTCTTGTGTGATTTTGATCCCAAGTGTTTCATTAATCCAGTTGTAGAACTACCCTCGCATTTTATCACTTTGTGACACAATTTGCATTTAGCACAATTTTTGTCTCTGCTTCTGAGGTAATTCTTCCAGACTGCGGAAACCTTTTGCTTCTTTCGAATATATACGTTTTCGGAAAACTCCATATCTGTAAATAAAGGGGACACATAATAGTCGATTCAGAACTTTGCTCTTATGCCACTACTGAGGTTGCGGTACACCATGAAGGAGGTAGGAAGAAAATTGGATGGATTTCTTAAGGATCGGAAAAAGGTACCTGGATGCCTTTTCCAGGAGTAGGACAAATAGTTAAACTCGCGATACAGACATCGCCAAAACATCGCTTATCAAATTCGCCTTTGCGTTGCGTGCCAAAGAAAACAATGCTCTAGCTAGGATGAAGCGGCGGCACCGTCAACATTTAAATAATTATAAAACGGTAAGTATGACGTCATAATTTATAATGTAATCGATCTCAACACACTTGAATAAAATTTCTTAAAATTATAAAGGGTGTAAACATGACCCTTAATTTAATTTTATTAAAATTACCTCTAATTAACCCTTAATTAAAATTATACGTAAATAAAATACGTATAATGGCAATGAGAAAAGCAAATAATAATCTAGCTCGCTCTTGTTTAGTTGTTTTATTTTTAATATTTATTTGAATTACAATAAGAACTTATGGAAAACAAAAGGAGTGGTTGCTACCGCTCACAAGTACTATGTTACAATATGCCACCGAGGCGCCTGTTGCTTATTCCAAGCTATAATATTGTTTCCCATTAGGAGAATGATTGTGTTCTCCCTTCCAGTAGACCACACGATCGTCTTTTGTGTGGACGACAGCCTTGCACCCTTTCCTATGGTGCGTGGAACACATCCATCTCGACTTCTGACTCATGTTAATCTTGTGTAGGCAATAGGTGTACCCCGATAGCAGGATTAGCTTACCGCCTTGCCTTGAGGTGACGTAGTGTGCCATCCCTGTGAATAGTTCGAACAATTTATTATTATCATTTTTTATCTCAAGTACCTAAAGATGTACCCAACACCTACGTACTATGTCTATGATTTCATGCTTTTTCACCTTTTATCTGTTAATGAATTTAGATTTGATAGGTAAAGAAAAAAGATACAAGTAATGTTGTATTATTTATCCAAATAAAAATGGAGAAAGTAAGGATTGGTAACAACCGGTCCTAACTTCCTGCATTGATAGTGAGTATTTTTCGTGAAATGTGTGTCTGATTAAAGAATTTTAAGCTAGGAAGAGCGGGGTATAGGAGAGAACATGAGTTTCGGATTCTTTCTGTGTAATTCCATACTGCAGCACACACTTGTAAGCACCGAAACAGTATCGCATCGGGTCGGGATCAGCTACCAGAACGAGGTGAGATGATACTGATCCGTTGCAGAGCTTACAACTGTGCTATAACCGTTATAAATAAATAGAAAAAATAAAAAAGGCTTTATTATTTCTCATTTTCATGCAGTTTTACATTTTATTTATTTTTTCATGCAACAATAATATTAGTAATAATTAAAATTCATTTTTAGTTGACTTTTACTTATACAATGTCAATTTGTCTATGAGCTTAACATGAGTTTCTTATTCTTTGGCTCGGCAACACGCTCTATGGGTAGTATTGGTGCTGCTCATAAGGAGGATGATTGTGAACTGTCTTCGACAAGACTATTTGATCTTCTACTGTATGGACAACAGCCTTGCATCCCTTCATACGGTGAGTTGAACACATCCATCTCGATTTTTGATTGCTGTTGGCAGTCTTGAAGTATACGTGTATAAGTAATACGTGTACCCCGATAAAAGGATGAGCAACTTGCCTCGTTTTGAGCGGATGAAATTTGTAAAGCCTGTAAATAAATCGGTTGTTAATACGAAACACCAATAAAATAAGCAGGTGGGTAAGTTGTAACATTATTATAAGGGGATGACTACAAAGATGCTGTGACCCTTTACTGCGCTAACCTCAAATAACTTAAAATAAGGGCAGATAATGATGACAAACCTATCATTTTTTTAGAAACTGTGAACTGAAATACATCTGGGTGGCTACAGTTATAATTTACAAAAAAACACATATAGTAAACCCAAAGATACAAGAACAGTAACTGTTATGTAGAGAAGGATTGAAATGAAACACAAAATTACGAAAGTAAGCAACATTTATTATTAAGTTACAGGTTACACTTCATTCCTTTTTTTTTTAATCTAACACCTACGTAGACAATAATAATATGACACATCGACCCTTCAGAAAGAAGAAACTGTCACACAGTATGAGTGACAGAGACGACCAATCCGTCAGATTATTTAAAACAAAAACAAATAAATTATCCTTGGTAATATAACAGTCTGCTTAAAAACTATTGAACTGCTGAAAATCTTGCAGACAATTTGTAGGTTTCTCCTTCACCCAATTGACTTTCGGTGCATGATTATGTTCCAAATTGCCGGAAATAATTTCATCATATATTGTGTAGACAACTGCTTTGCATCCGTGTCGTTGAGTAGAACACAGCCATCTTGTTTTCTTACTGAAAGAAGTCCGATGACGGTAGAAAGAGTATCCTGATATCAGGATTAGCTTATTTCCCCGCTTGGAGTAGACGTATTCTGCGATGCCTGTAACAAAAAATATATCTTTAGACCATTCTTTAGGTGTACGAGAAAAACACACACAACACATTTTCACGCACTTACGTAACTTACTTAGCAAAAGCTTTCCGTGGCTTTGGCACTGGGTAAAACTTTCCTATGACATACATGGACCGTAGGAAAGAGGTGTTTGGTGATTAAGCATTACAAAAGACTTCAATTTTGTAAGATTTAAATCTAGTATTTAGCGATTTATTTACCTGTACCTTTTAAGGAGGTAAGCCAATCCGTTATTAAAGCCACTTTCTCAAAGAAACTCATATCCGACTCTTGAATCTAAAAATTAAAAAATACAAATTCCCAGACAACAACAGTAGACAGACTATTTCGATGCATGTACGAAAAGCTATTTTTTGTAGTCAACAATTTACACAGGACTATGTAGAAGGGCAGAAAATGATACACAAAATCTCTAAAATAAGAAACATTTATTAAGTAATAGAAAATTTTTACATTATTTATTTTCGTAAAAACTAACGCACACTCTGTCAAAGAGACAACGCTCAACGAAGCTCGGTTTCCAAAACCTAATGGGCAATATTTATTCGTGCGATGGTTTCTCATTTAATCAAAATTATAATATCTAACCAACCAAATAAGTGCTTGGTACTAAAAGAAAGGTCCCCTCATGTGTGTGACATGATACCCACATTCTTGCAGTGATAACGATGTTGAAAATGGATGAAAATGACAGAATGTAAAGATTTGACATAAGCTAGCGAAAAGCTCATGTCGATTCTGTCGAAAATCATTGAAGAAACGTGAAACGCTTTGAAAGCGATTGTCACTTGTGTAGGTATTACGGTTTTGCAAACTGCTGGCTAAAAGAGCCAGCTTTTATAATAAAAAAAATGGTATTGTGATTATAAATTACAATAGGCCAATGCTAAAATAAAGCAAAACATATGGATCATTAATATACCACTACAAAATCGCTTAGGGCCTTGACTATAATTAATAAAAATAAAAATAAATGGAATAAATACACACAGCAATTTTATAAGTGTTTATTAACAATTACAGTCTAATTTCTAAAATACAATAAATTAACACAGTACGTAATTTGTTTGGTTCTAAGAAACAGAATGTTCAAAATGTCAGCAAACATATCACGCATACAAATATTAATAAAAAAATCTTACGAGCCGTTGATGAAAATTATTTTGTACGGAAGACATCCAAAATGTACAGTAACACAGTATTGTATTACTTAATCAAATCTTACGCATTGGACCTATGGCATACATCTTTCACATTTGTCGCTTAAAATGTGCTTTATATATCAATTATTTAATTACAACGACTTTCTTACATTTATCATCCAAAATATGCATAAATGTATTAATATTAGGTATAATCAAGTGTTATAGCACATTTTCTGTGATGCAATTATCAGAAAAAATGTACTTAAGTAGATTAATTTTATAATCAAGCTTTAGAGCTTGCTATTTTAGGTATTTTACGTCATACATGTCGTCGTAGATGTACCGCCAGGGAAATGTATTGTTAACAAGCTACATTTTGTTGTATTATTTGAGTATTCTACCTTTAATTGGAAAGGTAGTTGTTAAGTTACCTGTGCAGCCTAACAATGAATGTTCCTGACTATTTTTGTGTTTGTGTCATTCCAAGATCTCACCGTGGTCGTCATTTTACAGATATTTGTTATAACACCTGGATTGCGGTTTCTCCTCAGTCCAATTCTTGGAAGGCTCGTGGTCGTGACCGAACTTCCTGGAGACTATGCGATCTCCAGATGTATGGACTTTAGCCTTGCACCCTTCTTTGTAGTGCGTGGAACAGGCCCAAGAAGTCATCCTGGTGCTGTAAGTCCTCAAACGTTGGAAAGAGTAGCCAGATACAAGAATATATTGCTCTCCTTGTCTCATTGAATAAACGTATTTGACTGCGACAGCCTCATCCGTACCTAAACAGTTAATGTTCGTTAGTAAATGCAAATCTATAGATAATATTTTAGCTATTGTTAAATCATGCTAAGTGTGATCTATATCTACGGTGCCGGCTAATTCATTCTCAATTCGTCGTATTTAGTGAGTGGTGGGAACTCTTTGTTCTTACGAACTTGTGTACGAAACCAGTTTAGTACAGAATAAACAGTTTTGGAACTGATTTTGAAGCTATCGTTTATACTAAGCTAAGACTTATTTTCAAAGTGTCTGTTTTATTAGGGAAAAAAATAATTTCTTAGTATAAACATGATTTTTTGGATTATATTTTAAAGGGAAATGAAACACCAGTCTGTTTCTATGAACGTGTTATTTTATTAAGGGTTTGCTATAGTAATAGTCTTTATCGCACTGCTCACTCACACAAATCACACAGAAATCTGACTGAGTCTTTAAAAATTTACTTATAAATTATAATAAGATGCCTTTTAATTTCTTCATCGGCTTTTACTTCTTCTGTGCTCACACACATACTTGCGCTTTCGCACATTCTATTAAACACATAATATGACAATACACGTAAAAAATTACACAAAATATTAAATTGATTAAAGTTTTCTACAGAAGCACAGAAAATTAAACACAAAATTACGAAAATATGCAACATTTTTACTAATCATAAAGTTACAGGCATTAGGTATAAACTTATACTAAACTTACTACTTAAGCAATAATATGACACATCGACCCATCAGAAACCTACTGCTACACATGTATGAGTGACAGAGACGACGCTAGACAAAGCTTGGTTAACAAAACTCAAAGGCCAGATTAGTTCCAGAAGACGGCCTCTTTGCAAAGGAAAGGTCCTTTCATTTGTGTGACATGATACCTACCTGTCTTTCTAGACAAAGCGTCATTCAGTCTGCGATAACGAACATAGAATGTATTGGATTGACATTAGCTACCGAAAAGATCATGTTGATTGCGTTGAAAGTTGTTGTAGAAATGTGAAACGCTTTTAAAGGGATTGCTACTTGTACCCTTCGGTTTTGTAATTATAGGGAGAAATTCACTACTGGTTAAACGGGTATCCTGATTCAAAGAATAGCCTACGGCCCTGTTATTAAAAAACAACTAATCGTGCACTGGTTGTGATACAAAATGGCAATTGGTGGATTAATAGAAATTTCAATTCGATTGAAAGACAAAATTAACAGAAAGTGGGGCGTCTGATTTCGGCTTTAGAGGCATTTAATTTCGTACATTGTGTTTCGTAAATATATTAATATTATAATCAAATCTTAGATCTATTGGATAGATTACTTTTGAAGATAAGTACATTTATAATTAAGCTTTAGAGCTAGGTAAGCATTTAACACATTCGTCAAACAAAATGTAGATATTATATGTATTTACGCAAAGCTGAGTCAATTTGCCGTTTTTATACAACTGTCACAGAATCACAGTTGTGATTTTGAGTAAGCAACCCTTAATAGTGAAACTTGTTATTAAGTAGCTTAACAATGAATTTCCCTGACTTTTTTTTGTATCTGTGTAAATCCGAGATGTCATCGTCACTGTCATTTGACAGATATTTGTTATAGCACCTGGATTGCGGTTTCTCCTCAGACCAATTCTTAAAAGGCTTGTAGTGGTGACCGAACTTCCTGTAGACTATGCGATCTCCGGATGTATGGATTTTAGCCTTGCACCCTTCTTTGAAGTGTGTGGAACAGGCCCAAGCAATCGTCCTGGTACTGTAAGTCTTCATACGTTGGAAAGAGTAGCCAGATACAAGAATATATTGCTCTCCTTGTCCTATTGAATAAACGTATTTTACTGCGGCGGCCTCACCCGTATCTAAAAAGTTTATGTTCGTTAGTAAAAACAAATAAACGTACACCATGTTTGCTTTTGCTAAAATGTATTCTATAACTACGGTGCCGGCTAAACTACTTTCGAGTTGTGGTTTTTGTTCCGAAGAACTTGTTATAGAAACCAGTTCAGTGTGGGACCAATAAAACGGGATGATTTGGAAGCTCGTATTACTAAACTAAGACACATTTTATGTCTGGTTTGGTTCATACGAGAGAATGAAAGACGGTTATGTAAGTTTTTTTATTTAACAAGGAAATAACAAGCTTGACTGGTTCATTTATAAAACAATGTCAGTTTCAAAACTTAATAGATATAGTAAGACGATTTTGTTATTCTCAAACATATTTATGCAGCACGTCTCACTAGGTACACAAATACGGCTAGAAGGGTCTTGTTCTACAACGGGTACTTCTAAAAAAAATACAGGCCGATTCTTAGTACGTAAGTTGGTTATTGTAAGTAGTTACCTGCACTTTTTAACCACGAACCCTTACTTGTGTAGCGGCCCTATGTTTACGACACTGGACACCAAACTTTTTTAGGAGTTCTTTTATTCTCGTTATTTCCTTAGGGTTACAAGTATCTGCCGAGTGTTCGTAAATTATTATTATCATCAAAATCCTTATGATTCATCTAAGCACATCATGTTTCTGAATTATATTTTGTTTTATTATGAGAGTATGTAGATACTCATAATCTTATTTAAATTGTACATGCAAGTTGCATATCATAACTAATATATCTATAATTTTGAGAATACAAAATTACTAACCACATAAGGTTCAATAACAATGCTTTTAGCTAGCATAGCTCCCATATTATACATACACTAGTCACACGTTTTTCAAACACTTCATTTAGCAATATATTCAGTTAGGTATACCGGTCGCACAATTAAGGCACACAACTCACGTCTTACTTTGGCGAGCAAGCGTCAGGTACTGATCAATTGATCATTTTTACGGTCGTCGTTTGTCACCTGTCGCATGCACCTTTCAGCATCGCCGCACAACAGTCGTCACCCTGTGACGTCATGTCACGTGGTGTTTGGGCAAGTGAAGGTCAATTGTTATTTTGGCTGGAACTTTTGTTTTTTTTTACATTTATGCCAACGGTTTCAATCGTAAGTGTATTAGAATTGCGATTTAGCGAAAATAGATCATGTAAAGTTAATAAAATTATAGGTATATCAGAATTATTTATCATTAAAATCATCATCATCATTTTCTTGCCCTTATCCCAATTCATCATTATTAATATATAATGTATTGAATTTTATAAAATGTTAATACGTACTACTTATCGAAGTAACTAAAAATGTGCTAGATATGTAAATTGGCTTCTAGACGTGTTTTAGTTAGCAGATGGTTCGAAGTTTAGTCGGTTATACTTTGGTGGTACGCGGGTCCCTTAAATTGGTATGGATTTTTCGAAAACCAGTTTTTCTTTGGTGGGTGGGTGTGTTCCATCTTTTGTGAAACTATCTTATTGTTTTTAATATGAATGAGCGCCTTGCAGCCATTTCTATAATCAGTAGTACAGAGCCATCTTGACTTCATACTGGAATGCGTTTCTTGGCGGTAGTAAGAATATCCATCCAATAAGATCAGCTTAGATCCTCGCATTGAGTAAACGTATGTTAGACCTGCAAAGAAAAAATAATTTTATGAAAGTTCTCTTAAATTGGTATTAGTAATGGTCCAAACATGCTGCCTTGAGGCACTGATACATACAGTAACACACAAGATAAAATGGATGAATGGTGATATTGTATGCTTTAGTATTATTGTTTTGTGTATGAACCCTAAAAATACGCAAATAAAAATACTTATTTTCCTTCTCCTCGAAAAGGTTATGAAAACAAAAGAACTCAAAAGACTATGTAATGGAATCGAAGTAAGGGGAATTATGAATAAAACATTAATTTAGATAAATATTTTTTATCCATCATGTTGATCCTTATAAGAACAATTGTATGCCTACTGCCACCACCACACCAACACCTACCACAAAGTGTCACCTGACAGTTTGGTGGGCAAACACTTTAGGAAGCCGGGTGCTACGATTTTTAACGTAACAATTAACGAGAATCACACCTTTGATGGAAAAGAAAATGCGATGATGGGTTAACAAATGGCAAATAAATATTTTGTCAACAATAAATATACGAATACAACCTTTATTAAGAAATACAAGACTCATTTCAATATCTCTACTTTAAATTAAACTACTTAGAAAAAATACAGTCACGGACTAAATCTCAGCGTAGAGCAAAGGAGCTTCTGCTCAGAGAACTTGCTCAATGTCATTGGAAAATAGACTTTATTTTCATTGATTACACGAGGAAATTCAGGCACGCATTAATGGTTGTATGATTCCACACTTAATTTTAATGACATTAAATTCAATGTCTGCTGCACTGCTTTTTCCAGTTCATCTGAGGGTCATGGTTGTGTATATTCATCACTTTCAGTATACAGTCGTCATATGTAAGAGGCCAGCTTTGCATGCAGTTTTCTGCCGAAGTGTCGCACACAGCCACCTTGCCTTCCCGTTAGGGTAAGTCATTTGTCGTTGGAATGTGAATCCTGACAGTAAGCTCATTTTAGATACTCGCTTCGAGTACACAAAGGTCGCCGGGGCGCCAACTGAAAAACAAAACTCGTAAGTATTTATTCTACAGGGACAAATTATATTAGCTGGTAATACTTCTTATGAGAAGTAGGTTATCAGGAAGGGAATTAATTGTCGCCTGAGTTACAAGTTAACAAGTTTATTAGACGCAGAGTTTTCATGTAACAGAGTCAGTTATGATTATCAGTATCTAAAATAATGTTGTATCTGATAAGATTAAATAATACAAAGTATGACAAGCAAGAGAGTGTAATCACCTAATCACAGAGTTAAATCTTTGGCCGCAATAGATACAAATATTTATAAGTATTTTGCTGAAATACGAGACTTCACAGCTACAGTTAAAACAATTGGAAGATAAAAATAACATAGAATAATGTATATGTGCTAAAATAATTAGGCATTATTAGTATAAAAGCATAGACGAGAAATATGATTACACTTTTGAACAATTTACTTTTTATTCCTATAAATTATAAACTTATTAAGTTTATAAAATATACTTTATAATATTTAACAATAATATTTGTAAAATAAACATTGATTTAAGTTTAATATTATTCCTTCTCCGTAACAAATTATTACTTTGAAGTTGCGCAAACGTCGTAATGGGGAGTCAGCCCAAAACAGACAACCAGTCTTAAAGAGAGTTATCGTATTAGTAACTTTGTAGATTGTAGAGAAGTTGGGAAAAGGCTAAGCAGATTATGACGAGAACGCGATGTTACTAATACGTGAACTTTTGGGAATGCATTCGAGACTTGCGAATATACTTCGGAGGATGCGTATGACTCTCGTTCACATTTATGACGTGGTCTTTGTAAGTATGTACTGTAGCCTTGCATCCGTTCTGACTGGAACAACGCCACCGAATCTTGGGTCCCGTTGAAGTAGCGTAATATGTGTAGTGGTTGAATTTCAGCATACGCTTGCCTTTCATTGATACGACGAATACTGGTCCTATTTCGTCGTCTGTACCTGAGAGCAAAGTTGTGTATAAGTGTCTGACTGACATGTCTTACATGTCTATGGATGGAATAGTCTTTAGTATAATATCTTCTAACTTACGTATAATTTATTACCCGTGAAAACCTGTAAATCTATGGAAGAAAGAAGTCTGAAATATCATTTTTTTTCTAGAAATATGTTATAAGGAAGGGAAAAAAGACTATGAAATATTGGGACTCGTCAGTTACTTTAGTAAAAGATGAGGTATGAAGTAATAAACTCGATGACTTACATCAATTTCGCTTTAATTGTCTTGAAATACATATTGAGGTAATAGTTAACATTATAAATAATAAATCAATTCTCATTTCCCTAAAAGTGGATAATAGCAACACCGCTGAATTTTATAAGACATTGGTCACACACGACACAACTGCTGTATTGAATGGGAAGTGACATTATTTCAGTGTTCAAATATAAAAGTTTTATTAAGAGCTTTAACTATCTCATAACACAGTATTTTTTAAATGTTGGCATACAATAAAGCATAATAATTATGAATTTTTTTTTTTGAAACACGTCAGTTGTTCTTTCTAATTAATCTAAGCGTTATTGCAGGCTTTAAAAACTTGATAATTTCTATAATTAACTACTTCCATACGAAATACTATTTCCCAAAATGTACCAAAATGTAGTTTTATTGTCGTATATTTAAAAAACCCTAGAATAAATAAATAAAACAAGCTCTGAAGATTTATAAACTTGTTTTCACAACTGTACCTACCTAACATTTTGATTTGTAGAAACAAAGCGATTACAATTACAGACTTTAAACATCGATTTCTCGTAAACATGATTATGTGGATTGGTACATTATGGCAGAACTATTTCTAATTGAAGTTTAGATTATCCTTTGTCTTGTCTACTAAAGCATTGTGTACAGGAGGCGTAGATAAGTGGACATTGCTACCAAGTGTTTCGTATTTCTACAACGACTTTCAACAGAATTGACAAGCTTTTCGATAGCTTATGTCAATCTAATACATTTATTTCACTTTGGGCTTTCTTTCTGATCGAAGCACAACGACGATAACATGTAAGTATAAGGTTCATATCGGTCAAGGTTTTTTCCATGGGATGTACGGCTTTTCCTGTTTCTTTACATAAGTAGGAGCATGATTGTGTCCTTCGCGAATTCTTATAATTAATTCATTTTCCGTGATGATGTCTGCTCGGCATCCTCGCGCTAAGTGGGTAGAACAGCGCCACTGTCGCCTGCTAGTTTTTGAGGGCTTTTCAAAGTACGTGTATCCATTAAGATGTATGAGACGCTTCCCTTTCCTCGATAGTATGAATTCCGCTGTAACAACAATAGATTCTAATAATCTTCATCTTTTATAGGGCAATTCGCTATATAAAGATCTCTTGGAATAAAGGTTAATAAATATTTATGTCCGCATATTTCCCCGCGACTTCGTTCGCGTGAAAATTTTGATGGGTATGTGTGAAACAAAACAAAAGTAGTTTATATACTATTCTAGATTATAATCTATCTTTGCACCATCCAGATCCGTTCAGCCGTTTTGGCGTGATTGAATAACATACATCAATCCATCCAAACTTTCGCATTTATTATAGTATACTTACAGGACGCGGCGCGGGGACTTAGTTAGGTACTTATTAAAAAAAAACGCATAAAAAAGAGAAAAAACAAAGAAAAAGATTAGATATTTCATTATTATTTTAATTAATTATTATACATTCAATTCTTTTTTTAAATTCTGGTACATTCAAAGTTTTCTTTAAATTACTTACTAATATTCTACAAGTGTAATTTAACTAACTTATTTTTTTAGTGAGTATTTGTACACAATATTTTCTACTAATTCTAATCTGGCCTGCAGATTTCATCAGTGGTCGAAACAGGATTTGATCGCAATCTTCTCCTTTTAACTAACAACCCTCGTATTACCGAAGTACTGGATAACTTTCTTCGGAACCTGTGGAGCATGCTGGTGTTGGCCATTCACAGCGATCACACAGTTATTCAAAGTGACGACATGAGCGTGGCATCCCATTGCTGAATGAGTGGAGCAACGCCACCTTATTCTCTTCGACTTTGAAGGCAGCGATGAGTAATTAAATCCGTTTACTTGGATCATCCGCCTGCCTCTCTGGGAAAATATGAATCGTGCTGAAAAGTAAATAAGCAAAGGTGAGAATACAGCTGGGAGTAAAGATAACGTAAATATAGTACCGCAAATAAATTAGTATACATTTTTGCCTTCTTGAGTCTACTATTAAGACATTTTTTAATTGCTTGCTTAGTCGAACACAATCTAGCAACATGTTTTCAAGATAGTACTAGAAGCGAACTACATAAAGGGTGTAACAAGACCCTTAACGATGCCGAAAGGCACTTGTTCTCCTCGTCATTGTGATATTTTTTTTTGGTTTACACCATGCATGAGAACGTTCCAGTTACGGAGATATTGGGGCTTAAAGTTTCAACTTTTTTTAAATACATGTTTTTAATGTAAGATTTTTACTTTAAACACCTCCACGACCCCCGTACTATTCAATTCATCCATCAGCACAATGTTTTGAGTGCGTTACTTTGAGTCCTACCGTAAAACGTGATTTTTCACCCCAAAAAAGAAAGTCGTTTCTCAGCAATAATTTTTGCGTGTATAGTTACTTAGTTTGATGTACAGAATGCTTGGTTGACGGCTTCTTGAAGGGTCCGTTTACACCCTGTATATATCAAAATAAATGGAAATGAGTAAAATAGGAAGTGGCGGCATATTTATTTAAATTTAAATAATAATATACACAAAAAAGAAACTAAAGGATAAATCACAAAATCAATAAAACGTCGCAAATAAATAAGGCATGCATTAAAACAGTAACGGATTTTCAAAGGAAGCTCAAGAAAGATACATGTACTTTTTAGAAATCTACAATCTGAATATTTCAGCATTCGGAAAAATGTAGCCAATGACATAAGAAGGTGATGTCAGTAGACTTTTTCAATAAATATATAGTCAACAAAACAGTGTGTACTGTTGTGTAGAAAGGCAGAAAACTACAACTTCTTTGAGTTTTCCGTTTGAGTGTCCTACGATTAAAAAGGTTCACTCACTCAATTAGACTCATAAAAATAATTGATACACAAGTGAAAAAGTCAAAATCATGCCATACATTTCCAGTAAGTATAAATTTGCCATTACCATTGCGAAATCAACTTATACTGAAAATACATGGCTTGATATCTTTGCACAAAGATGATATTTCATGGCTGTATTTAATGGCGTCCACGCAACTGCCACAAACAGTTCATAAATTATTAATACAACTGTTCTAAACTTGCGTTCTTTCGTACATCATGTTGATGGTGGTCATTAACAGACACTATGACGTCATCGATAGTACTGATGATGGCTCTGCAACCGTGCTTTTGGTGAGTGGAACACGCCCAACGGATCTTGCATCCTCGGACCTGTTGTTGGTAGAAGTTGTGTCCTTTGAGCCGGATCATCCTCTTGCCACGACGCGAATTGATGAATGTTGCTAGAAAGAGAGGATATATTGAACATGTTGAAGTAGACTTCGGTGGTTTTAAACGTAATACACGTCTTAGGGACAAGAGAGTTCACTTATGTATTTTGGCGCGTTCGCGCTAAACCGCGTACCACTCGTTACGTGTTTTTAGTAACAGTGTTTACTAAGAAAAAATGTATCACACGCGATACATTTTTAGCTGATCTTTACCGATAGATAATTTTCAGAAAGCCTCTTTGCTCGTTTTTCCACTTACATAACAAGTATCAGAACTTATAAAGATCATTTTACCAATAACACAAAATAAACATAATGAAATTATTTATTACAACATAATAAAAACATTATCTCTCACGTTCGCAATATAAATATTTATATACATAGGTAAACAAGAAAGTACCCATAGCTGATAACATTCCTAACAATAAATGAAACAAATAACAAATTTAAATCTATTTAGAAGTCTAAAATAAAAAAATACACAATCTCAACACTATGATTAAGGCTACCTTAATTAAGGCTACCATGCATATCAGAATATGCATGAGCACTGTCCAACATTCATCATCTGTCTAGCCTTTCCCCAACTATGATGGGGTCGGCTTCCAGTCTAACCGGATGCAGTTGTATAGGTACCAGTATTTTACATGGAGCGACTGCCTATCTGACCACTACAACCCAGTAAATCTTTCCAACATCTATAAGTACTATAAGAACTTGAAATGGTTGAAAAAGTGCTAGTGCGAATCAGACCTTAAAATTACAGACCCTTCTCGCTAATTGCTTGGCTTTCACAAATGCAATATAATATCATACAAAAGTTGACGTCATTGCGTCTCTCACTTATATTTAATTTATTCGATTTACTTTGAGTTCAAACTCAGGACCATTTTAATAACATAAGTACAGCTGCATGGATCTTATTTTTTATTTATGGGCTTGTACCTATAAATATTAAGACCCTATCTACAAAATCAGCCTCAACCTAACATTAAATGTTATGAATCAAATATTACTTTTTTCGACCCAATGTTGTGTAGGTTCGTGGTTGTGTATTTCTGATAAGCTAACTATCTTATATTCTATGGTCCTCACAGATGCCCTGCAGCCTTTGGAGTCATGCGATGAGCTATACCAACGGACGTCTGATTTCCCTTCGTAGCGATTCCGACAAGAATATTTGAAACCGTTGTAATACAGCTGGCGCTTACCACGAGGAGTCGTGAAGATCATTGGTCCTTAAAAGAAAATGTGTGAAAATACATCAAATGTAGGAATAAATACCATTTTACAAAGGGGTTTTTGTTTTGGACAATAATTTTATAAGGAATGATGGGATTGATCCAGTTGTAAAAATAAGATATAATTCACCGTCTCTTTTATATTGTGAAACGTAAAAAAAACATAAACGTAAATAGGTAACCAATAGTTAGTTTCTGGATAAACAAACATTAGATCAATAATAACCACACTAAATAGTTATGTTTTTGTTTTGTTTTTGTGTTTGTAGTGTGATTATAGTCTGACTGTATTGTGTGAATTGGCAATGGGTGTAAATTACCTAAATAAACGATTTTTTTTATTTTTTTATTATTAAATAATATTCTCTTCAATATTACAAGAACAAGTTTTATACTATACACAAGCTTGTGTAGGAAAACCATAGATAAATAAAACTACAAATCTATATATTTAAATCGCGAGTTAATAGGCTTCTTTTGGGTTAGCTCGTTCCATCGTCGACCTCATCTCTGTCCTCAGGATTAGATTGAGGTCATGAGTAGCCCATTTAGTATAAAAAAAAAAAAAAAATATAGTTTTGAAATAGAATCATTTAAAATAAGGATGGTAGTATACAATTTTTTAAATTAGAAGAAAGTTCGGAAAAGTAATAAAGCTTGTCGATGTCTATCAATTCGGTTCCCTCTGCTTAAAAAAATGTGGTAAAAGATGACAAACAAAGGAGGAGGTAAGGGTGGTGAAGGTGACTGAAACTAGTTATAAAAAAAGTTTAATGAACTGGATACTACTTCAATTGGTAGTGTTAACCAGAGAATAAGTTATATAAAATTGTTTTTGTGATTGTTATGATGTGTACCGACTGGCTTAAGGTCTCCCAAAAGAGGCACCTGAGTATACCATACCAATGACATTAACAAATAAAATACGAAACATGAAATATTCATGAAATTAAACATATTAATAAAATTTCAAATGAATGTTTTTTGTGCCCAAATTACCACCATTTTCATAAGATCTAACAACCTTTTAAGACGTGACAAAACCATCTTCGGCTTTAGTATGTTCGATCTACAATTAACCGTAGATCGATTTACCAACTATTAATATTGATGAAAATCACTGATTCACCAAGTTTTAAATATGAACTAGTACTTGATGAAAATTGATAATAATGTCAACCGACAGTAGAGCTCACGAAAACCATCTTTCAACTGTTCCACAAAATATGTGGATTTGAATGTGAAATTCAATCTTACATTATAGATACCTATTACCGACGTACTAATTAAATATTTATTGCCTTTTCTTTGTAAAGGCGTTCCCTATTAGGTCAGAATGGTAAATACCTACCAGTCTTTAGCCCGCTCCATCTGTGTGTTCCTGACTGCACTTTCTCCGTGCGAATGTAAGTTTTACCTGAAAAAGAAACCTCAATCATCCTTTACCTCTAAATCTAATACACTTATTATTTTAATAACCATTTGCCATTAGTACCTTTTAAATTGTGAAATTTTAATAAGATAAACATTTTTTTAATAATCTTATTTCATTACAATTTTATCTATGACTATTTTCACAATTTATATTCAGCACTAATACTAATATAAGAAGCTGCATCACCAGTTCATTAATATTTCATGTTCAGGGTGATGATTGTGTGTCGGCAGTGGACTGCACAATTCCCCATCAATCATGTAAACGACGCTATTGCAGCCTTTCTTATGTTTAGTACACCGCCATCTTGTTTTTTCTCTTCCGTATTGAACGAGTCTCTTCAGATGAACGTTGTACTTGAAGCCAGCCAGTATCAATTCTGGTTTTCCTTTTCTATTTGCTTCGAATCTTGGTTTATTAAATATCTTTTCTGAAACAAGGAAATAAGGTTTAATTTTTAATAGCGATAGGTAGCTGATTGGTTTACTACACGACAAAGAGAGGTTTTCATTGTCCCTGCTAAAAGGACAAGGAAGGTCGCTGTCGCCTATGGAAAACGTGTCGTTATTCATCACACAATTTTGGTTTCATAATGTTCACTGTCGCCATTGAAAAAATATTTTAATTGCCGCACTAATAAGGAGAGAGAGTCACTACCAATGCAATTAAAAAGTAAAGCCCTTTTTTATATGTAGTAAGTGAAAAAATCATTTGTGATAGTGGTAACCGACTTAGGAAAAATACTTGAAACCAATCCATTTTACAACAAAACATTTTTATTCCAGTTCCACAACATAATCAGCCTGTTACACGCTTCCTCTCTATAAAATGGAGTAAACCGTAATCCACCACGCGGGCCTAGTGCGGGTTGGTATATGTCACATGTCTACGATTATTGTGTCTAGTACATACCAGTTTCCTCACGATATTTTCCTGTACGTTTTTGAGTCAAATAATTTTCATAAAGTAAAATACAAATCATTTTATTCATAATACATTTAGGTAAAAAGCCCGGAAGCATTGATCTTTATTCAAGCAAAGTTCAACTTGACATTTTTCGCACGACATAAAGGTTTTTCTTTTGCAGCCAGGATAATTACAACTATGCTGTCCTGCATTCCAAACCGGATAATGCTCAAATCCATCAAATCTGACATCAGGAGGTGGAAAGACCAACGTATTATGAGACTCCTTTCTCTTGGCTTTATTTTTATCAAGCATACTTGACGGTCTAAGCATTTTCTTGTTTAGTAGGATTTTTAGCTTCTTTGCTGGTTGGTGTTTGCTTTTGCTCCCCACCTACAAATCAGTATGGTCATGAGACACTTTAATTTTTTCAATTTCAGAACAGTAAATGGTTTTGTTATTTTTTTGGAAACTGACTGCGTTGATGACTTGAGGACAGCATTTGTACAGTACAGAAGTCTGTCTGCCGCTCTGTCTGCACTGACGCAGTGTCACGGACGCTTGACTCAAAAGTACTCCTCGCTTTTGGTCGGCGTTTTGAATAATTTAAACAGAAACGTCATGAAAATATCCTTAATATGACGCTTTAGTTGTTAGAAAAATACCTTATACCTTGTTTCTTAGTCTTGAACATAACAATTAATTAGACCAGTTTTCAATTAAACTAGGCAGCTTCTAAATGAATGCTTAAATAAAATATCTGTTCAATTTTCCGCTTCGTTCAGCGCCGGGAATTTGAATTCAAACAGTGCAATCATGTAGGCACTCAGTATTCTGTTTCTGTTTCTTAAAACTGGTATTAATACACTTAGCCGTACACAAGCTATAGCAATGATTTCAACAATATTCAGGAGAATTATTATGTTTCGGCAAACCACTGCAGATTTCCTCGTCGATGACACGAATAATGGCGGTGCATCCCTTGTTGTGCTTGGAACGCCATCTAGTTGCCATGATGCCTGTTTCCAATGCTCTTCGATAATGGATGCTGTACGAGTAACCAGCTACGATTAAATTCTTGCTCCCTAGCTTGTTGGTTTCGAACCATGATGTAACTGCAAAAAAATTAAAGTTTAAAGTCAATTCAACCCTTTCCTTGCAGTCGAGTAAAAATAACTGTCTTTAAAAAATAAAGACACATTGGACATTAAGTTTTGTCTCCGGGGCGGATTTCAATTACCATACCATTTAACTGTATAAATACTCGTAGTAAAATACAATAAAAAAAATACTTTTTTTTTTTTTGTCCTTGTTTATTATAAACAGTAGAGTAAACTAACTATTTACATTATTACTTAAAAACTATTAAATAAACTAAAATAAATAAACTAACAGATTATTCATTTATTGTAAATGAATAATCTTGATAGACCTTGCCTTGGTTTTTATTGTTGTCATATTTACGAAAGGGAAATAATAAAGCTTCCTAAAACAAAATAACTGCCAACGATCTGTGGTTGACTGTAATGCTAAGCTTAAAAAAATAATGAATCAATTACCGAAAAATTATTACAATATTAACCGACAAAAAATGTTGTATTTAATAAACAAATTTGACTTTATTCAAATTACAAATGTACGAAAAATAAAAACTAAATTTTCAAAAAAAAATACCAAACTTCCGAAAAAAATAGTTTCTGAAAACATGTTCTGCTAAAATAATCGTTTTTTTAAGCTGTATAAGGCTGTAGATAGATACTATTTTGATTTATTCTTGTTCTTTCTTCTATAATATCTTTCCCTTTCCTTTCTTTTTAATTCTTCGTGCATTTCATGATCTACTCGTGATTGTGCTCGTGCTCGACGAGCACTCAGTGTTTTCTGCACACGATGACGTTGTTTTTTTTCTTCTTCGGATAGTTTGTAGAGATTTGCCCTTTTAAACTTAACTGAAACAAAATAGCGTCATCCTGTACTGATTGTATGTTCAAGTAACCACATAAAGCTTGTTTAGTATGACTATTCGCTTAAGAATATTTCAAGCAGTATTTTACCAGCCAGTTTAGTAAAAAACATTTATTAGGTAAATCTATATTTAAAAAATTCACATGAGTACAATGTATTAACAATAAAATAGGAACATCTTTATTAATTGTTTACAGAATTTATTCGTTTTTAGAACAAGTTTAAATATATTAAACTCGGCAGTTCTAAAGAAGCGCAGAGAACTAAATTTAGATGAAACGACTTTTGTAGAACGTTGTTCTTCATGACAAATAAATAGCGTGTTTTACTTACAGTTTGGATAAATTAAATTAAAAAAGATAGTTTCTTATAAAAATAACTTTTGTTAAAAAAGCGTCGTACAATTATGAAACCTTGACGTGAACATTATCTTAAGTCGTTGTGGCGCGACCTGCTAAACTGGATGCGCTTGCTTTGAACTTGTTTCTGTTTTCCTTATTCAATGATTGTGATCATTTTTTAAAGCGACGACATTATGTGCTACAGTATACAGCACTGCTTTACATCCGTGGTTGTGATGGGTTGAACATCGCCACCGTTTCTTCTTAGACTTGTATCTCTTGTCTCGTATCTCACAATATCGGTAACCATTGTATAATATCAATGGATTGCCTTTGATAGTTGTGCCGTATGAAAACTTTGAGCTTTCTATTTCTAGAAATAAAAGAAAATAGTTATTTTGGCATGAAATGAAGATGATGGCATGGAACACGGCAGTGGTAACAAAACCAGTAGGTATAAACAGCAGCTGTCCACATATTTTATTGAACCTCTATTACACTAGACCAGCTTTAGGCAACGGGTTTCGACCGATGTGCGGTAGACAGCCTAAAGGTTCGGTCAAGCTGGTATGGACGGATTACGGACTGAGTTTATTAGGATTGGCTTTCAAAACACGTTTTTATTTCTATAGTAATTATTGACTTATCAGTACCACCCTATTAAAGTAAGGTGAGTCGATGTATCTGAGCTAAGTCGTCGGAAAGAAAACACAATAAAATAGTTATAGTTTATTAATAATAATAATAATAATAAATAAATTTTTATTCAAAGTTAAAATTGGTACATTACATCATAAATCTTAGAAATAATAAAGGTATAACAAAGTTCGATGCCTGTACTAGGGTAACCCTGTATCACAGGCGATATGCATCCTAATAATAACTATTTGGACAACAGGTTTCTAAACAATATTTAACAAAGATTTTTTTTATTGAAAGTAGTGAAATAACTAGTTAATTTATTTTGGTATAAACCTAATTTACTTAAACTCTATTATTTTAAGATAAGAACAAAATACATAAAGGTCTAAAACATGTAGAAAAATGCTATGTTACGTACTTAATTAATAACAATATTGCGATAGAATCAGCAGTATGTATTTGTAAACAAGTTAGACTGGGTCAAGCAAGAATTGCAAAAATCTTTGTCGTGGAATTTTTGTAGCTGTCGAGAATTTGCTTAGACAGCGGCAAACCGATTGTAAGTAGTGCAGTGGTGTCGAATAGGTATCGTTGCGTTAGCAACAAATTAAAGTCTGGTCTTGTATGACGCACTAGACGCCCTCATAATCAATAGAGTTGATGTATCTGTGCTCTGCTATTTTCCTCGCAGGACATTCAGCATCTCCGGTTTTATGGTCACTAGGTTTTTTAAAGCGTGAACAAGTCGCGCATTTTGGCGTGTCAGTTTTCTTCGCGCATTCGGACATCATATGACCTTCATCCCCACAGTGACCACACGTAGAATTGATCTCTCTGCAAGACTTTGCTGCATGGCCGTACTGTTGGCATTTATAACACCTCGTTACTAATGTGAAATCCCTCACAGGGCAGGACGACCAATTTATGAAAATCCTGGATTGAGGGATTAGGGCTTTACGTATCTTAGCTGAAACTTCAATTACGTAATTGCAGGTCGTAGCATCTCTTTTACCAGATTTGTGGCTTAATTTTACAGCGGTCAAGAAAGATTCCAAGGTCATCTCTGGTATCTTGTCGGCTACATTTTGTTCGAAAATGCAATGGAATACCTCAATTTCAGCCAAGAACGTCGGCACACCTACAACTACGATCCGGGGTTTGCGCTTGTTGGGTTCGTCGGCGGTAAGTCCAGATGTAGAGAGCTGCACTGCGTTCTTTAGTTTATTAGCGTCATCTTTCGTCTCGGTACTGATAATTACGCCTCCATTTTTTATTTTGCGGACACCACGTACGTGCAGCTTCATTTGCTCGGGTCGTATGATTTTTTGAACCAGTTCTTTCGTTTCGTCACTTGTTTGAAATTTGTCATTAGGATAAATGGCAATGGAGCTTAAGTGATTAGGTCGAATGAAATTATTGGATCCCCTTTTCACCATATCGGCAAAAGAAGCATTTTCCATAGAACTAGAGTCCTGTATCGTCTGCTTTAGCTCCGACATTTGTTCCGTCAGGTCGCGGTGTTGTTTAAGGGTGCCGATTACGTTTTCTGCATGAATGGCTTTTTGCTTCAGCGACTGATACAGGACTGCCATCTGCGAGGTACCAGATCCTATTTTACGGCAAAGATTAGAAATTTTCATTTTCTGCTCCGAGTTTAGTTTGCCCTCCGCGGCAATTAAGGAAACTTCATGTAGGTGCTGCTCGATGGTCGTCATCCATTTTTGGATCTCAGGTGTTGAAACAATAACACCCGTGGCCGACTGGGGGCCTGGGTTTTGCGACGGGCTATGCGACGGCAAGGCGGACGAGTGGACGGGCCCCCTTGGATTACAGGGGCTGTTTTCCATTTTGTAATTTTTAAAAGATCACTATTTCTTGTCCATTATTCACTAAATTACAGACTTAGCATTACGAAAGTAATACATTAAAGTAGGTCACAATTATTTATGTATAAAATAAAATATTGCTAGCGAGCACGTCTGAACGCTGCAAGTGCAAAGACGCAAAACCCTATTAGTACCGACCGACGTCCAATTCCCGTTACGAATCTCTCTGCGAAACTATTACAATACTACTTTTTCGGGCAATAAAACGCATTCGCTTTATAGGTTTTGGTCTATCATGATTAAGTTGTACAAAATGAGCGAACAGTACATCATCAACGGTAAGAGCATTCGCCATGCAGGCCCGATCTCGATTGTTACATCGCACCACTGTTTCCGTTTTCTTCGGAGATGACCCCGAGCTTGTTCCGTATAGAATCAATAGCTATTAACCTGTAACACTGTGATTAACCTTCATGGATTGCACAAAACTGTATGGCGGCAGTAATTCTGAAAAACAAAAAACGTACTTCTACGTTCCAACTACTGGTTCGTTACTATTTTTTTAATTTAATTTAATTTACTATCAATTAAATTTAATAATGTTTGCGAATATTAGGTATTTGCAAGAAAAAAAATTAGGATGCCATAAAAAAATCAATAAATCACAAATAATTTTATTTATTGATGACGTATACCTAAATCAGACACAAATGACTAGAATATTAAAGTCAAAACTAAGTGTACATAATTAATACACAGATCCTTATACCTATTTATTTTATGAAACTGAAGCTTTTAATAATAATTTTGGCGATTTAATTATTTATGTTTCCAGTTACAACGATAATACTCGATATACACTTCATTTCTATGTCAGACTTAAACCATAAAAGATCAATTAAAAATGTCAAGTACAACACAGAAGGATGAAGTAGACAAAAATTCTGACTAGAAATTGGACTAGAAAATAATGTTGTTAATTACATGTTTATAGGTAGTTAGTATAATGGTATGGAATATCCGATTTATTATGAAAATCATTTATAAATGTTCCTTAACAATTAGGTGACTACATGAGGATTACAAGTATTCCTAATGATTAATAATTCAAGCAAAAACTACTGATAACACACGCACCTACATATAAATTGGGTGCAGTTGCTAAATATAAACTAGCTTAACTAGCCACAGTGGCTTTTAATGACAATACTAATAAAGGTAAGACAAGATAATTTGGTGGGCTATGTGATGACATAACCCGTCCATACTATTTGTTATTGAACAAACAATTATCTACTTCTACACAAACACAATACACTCACTACACAAGTACACATAGAACGAATATAAATGAAAGCCACGACACATTAACACACACCAAAATGAAAGACATATTATGACGCCTACTAACATAATACAAACTTAAGTCTATTAAGTATCTGTAGTTTTCTGTAATTTTGCTGTACAATTCTTGACAGTTTTGTGTATCATTCGCTCTGGTGACACTTTCAGTTAATGTTCACCACTTGCGGATAACAATTAATTGAAAAGTAAACCCCAAGTTTACTAATTATCTGTTTTTTTTCGATTAACATTTGCGTTACTCTGTAATTTAAGAGGACTACAAGAGCTAAGTGACCTTGAGTGACGCACGCACACATTTACACAATAAACGTGAACGCCATCTAACGACGACGCCCAAAACAATTAACTCTCAAGACTAATCTCTAGAGAGATTACGCCCGAGTATTCAATAGATGGCGCGAAAGTAAGAACAGACAAATAAAAATGAATATTAATAATTAATTGCAATTAAAGCACTGCATTTTACGCCTCATTTGGAAAGTATCCAAATACTTCTTTTATTCGGTGTTACGAAATTAATTATTGCATTTCATAATCAATACTTTAGTTAATTATTTAGACATATTTCTTATTTCCATACAGTAATATTGACAAATTAATCAAAACAACGAAGTATTTGTTTAGATGAATAAGTACTTTTAGTACATGATTAGATGAATAAGTACTTTTATCAATAACTTCACAATCGTGATCGTCGTGTGAACCACTGTTTCCAATCTATAATAAAAACAGAAGATTTCAAATTACTAAGATATGTCAATTCTAAATATCCTAGTTCTATGGTACACAGCTGCAGGTAATTGCGTTTCGTTTATTTTTTGTATAATAAGAGTTTGAAAAATTGTTAGCCACAAGTAAAAGATTAGGTACGCGCGGTAATCAAGCTATAAAAAACCAGTTTATGCGGATCTCTCATTGTATAGAAATGTATAAAAAGCGAGGCCAAGTTATACTGGAAATGTATAGCTTCATGTGCCGCCGTGTCTACCTAACATTCTTACAATTTTATAATTCTTATTTATTAAAAACTATATCAATAAAATTAAACTCTTACTTGTGATAAGTAACATCGCAATTTTCAGATGAATCTGTTATTTCGCAATGCCCGTTACCAATAAGCTGCAGTCTTTCAACAAAAATATTAGGTAGGTATTTATCTGTTTTTTATTGTTATTCTAGTCAAAGAATACAAAATAGTACAAGGATGAACACACGGCGATACACCAAGCTATAAATTTCCAGTATAACATGGCCTCGCTCTGTATACATTTTCCTTACAAAGAGAGATCCGCAAAACTGACGACTCGGCCGGCGCGGCTAGTCCTTAGTCCAGCAGACGGACCTGCCGCGTACTTGCAAATTCATACCTAAACTGCGCAGTGCGCCTGGCCTATTATAGCTTAGAAAAAACGTAGGTACTTACGCATTGAAAATAATTTCAGTGTCGATATTTTCAACTTTCTCCAGTAAAAATTAATTACATTTCAAATGTTTTTTTTTAGTTATTTATTATTGAGTATTTAATTTTATATGAATATACTGCGTAGAATTTTAGTTCAAAAAGCAAAAACATAACATCACTTTCCTGGAATCGAACCCGGATACTCTGGATTGCAAATCCATACCTCGACCAAATACACTGCAGTAACAGTTACACTACTGACCGAAATAACTGAATGTATGCGAACTATACATCCATCCGTCAAATGTCCAGAAATAATTTTCCAAAATTCATAGTTTTATATCGTTATAAAAATTAATATTTAGTAATACTAAAATGTTCTTACGTTTTAATATCGTTCAAATGTTGGGCGTTTGATTTATATGAACTTTTTTTAGTTCTCGTAATGGGTTTCACTTTATTTCCCATACTTACAAATGACCAGAAGTACCTTATTTATTACGCTATTTTAACTTAAAATATTTTATATTTACACGAAACAAAAATATTTACGGAATAAAGACATAAAACAATGAATTTATGAATAAAATTATACAAAACAGTAAACAACCTTGGCGTAATAATGCGGCGAAAATTGCGGCAAAACGAGCGACACGTCCGTATAGCATCAGGCCTCGGCCGGCACTGTCGGTACACAGGCGTTTACGCACACATGCGCACGTATTTTGTTCAGAGATAAAAATATGTGATTTGCAAAAAATCTATTGATTGGATTAAAAAACTAAAACAGTATCACGTTACTTTGTTGCGTGTAGAATAATTTGACAAAAAATCAGAATGATTGCATGTATATTAGTATGGTTTTACTCGTTAACAGAAATGTTTAGAGGCATCTTTGCGATTTTTTTCTATCGTATCAAATTTGTAGTATTATGTTTTCAACACAGTATCGAACTAGCATATATACTGAAGAATATCATATATTTTTCTGTGTTTTTTTACTGCAGTGGTTCTATATGATCCACGTATTGTAAAACATGCTTTTAGCTCTTGTAGTCGCCTTAATGTTATTTGATGAGCCTAAGTTCTATAGAGTTTTTGGCGTTGTCCTTTCACTGTGTTATTCCGATTAGCTTAGCTTCCCCTTACTGCTTCTTGCTTATAAATGTTGGTAAGGTCAAGAGACATTTAACTTTTTTAATTTTAATGGTTGTGTTCTCCAAGCATGGTCAGCACAGTTTCGTCGACGGTGACAGCAGTAGCCTTGCAGCGTATATGCTGGCTGCTGCAACGCCATCTTTGTTTCCGCGCGTCACTGCGAGACTTCTGCAAACAGTAGCGGTACTTGCCAACCTGCAGTATCGGATTCCCCACATTTGACTTCACGATACTCCAAGTATTACCTGAAACAATAAAAAATGTTAGCACCGTTCTGGTAATAAAAGAGTTTCTTTCTTGATATTAAAATAAAGTCTATCACAGTAAGTTCTAATATAAAACATGCCTCGTTATATTATTTAAAAAATGGTGAATATGAAAACACAGTGAAACACAAATATTTTTATTGATTGAATAGAACCCGTTGTTATAACTTATAGCTAGTATTAGTATGTACTGATCACATATTTTCAACCGACTTCTATTATTTTAAATAGTTGGATCGCTCAATATCCCCGAAGTTTTGATTTGGCACATTATTTTTTACTAAGGTCTTAATTTGACCCTGGCTGCCAAAAAGCTATATGAATTTTTCCAGTTATACCTATTTAAATCTAATGACTAATCATATCTTATTTAACATATTTTATTAAACTAAAACCTTCTAATTACATTCTCATGTTATTTGGTTCAAAATTAATTTTAAAATTAAATAAATTCATATATTTTTTTGTTTTCAGTGACTAGATTCAATGTTCCTTTTGTCGTACAGGCGCTAGGCATCCTTCATTAATTACCAGTAAAGCAAGAAAGAGACAGTCGGAACGTTCTAAAACAGTTCAATTTTATCACATTAAAAACAGAGTTCTTCCTCAATTACCTAATATTTTTCTGGAAATACTTTTCTTTTACAAAATTAACTAAATTATTTCCTGCAATATTTTTATTTATTTATTTAATGCACAATGTACACAACCAATTTTACACGCTAAGCTTAAACTAGTGAGTACATGACCCTGTTAGGGCGCAGCAAGATAACTTAAAACTAATATTGCAGAGTATGTATTATCTAATAATTATGACTTACAGAGATCATTAGGAACTTTCACATTTAAACATTATGTTAATTAAACTATAAGTTTGAAAATTCCAGTCTAGCATTTCGTTTCATTTACTTAATAAAATTAAAATCACAACAAAATCAATAAACATGTCACATAAAATAATAAATACAAATAGCTTTTGACATAAAAAAGAACCTGTATTAAAAGGAACACATACATAAATATATTTATTTATTTATTTAACTATTTATGTACACACAGATATATTTGAACTTTATTTTAACATTTTATCTTCCATAAATTCTTGGATAGTATAATAACACTTTTCTAAGAGCAATGACTTTAGTCTAGCTTTAAATACACATAGTGTTCTCGTGGACCGTATATTTTCAGGTAATTTGTTGTATATCTGTATGCTTCGATATTCTGGGCTATTTTTGTACATTTGTAGTCTTGGTGCTGGAAGTATTAACTTAGTTTTGCGGCGCTCGTTTTTATCAAAATTAAACATTTTTATGTTTTTCTTAACAAAAGTGGCTACTTCTAATATATAAATGGAGGGCAGAGTTAACATTTTTTCTTTTATAAAATGGGGTTTGCAGCTATCTCTAGGTTTTATATGAAATAATATTCGCATGCATTTCTTTTGTGCTATGAATAAGTCATTCGCATCTACACTGTGTCCCCACATGATGATACCGTAGCGTAGCCACGCGTAGGCATATGCGTAGTATGCAGTGAGGGCACAGTGAGTTTTTGTATTCGATTTTAGCACACTAAGTCCATATGAAAATTGTGACAGTTTCATTTTAGTTTTTTCGACATGTTTTTTCCAGTTTAAGTGAGAGTCTAATGTAATGCCTAGTAATTTGAATTCTTCAACTTCTTCAATTTGGATAGCGTTTGTTATATTTTTTAAGTTAATTTTTTGTTTTTGATAGGGTTTAAATTGTATGATTTTAGTTTTTTTGTTGTCCAATCATTGAAAGTATCCATATAGTAAGATGTGTTTTGATTAATCTGCCTTAATTGTGCGGAAAGCCCTTCTTTTAAATTGTCAAATAAAGTCGCTGTCTTTCTCTGCGTATTACAAAAGATTTTTCATCAAGAACACCTATAAAGTGTTCATGGATACTTATTACTCCTTTTATGATTATGCACCGGACTTAGTATGACCACAGTGTCATTAACAGTGGTGGCAGTGGCCTTGCAGCTGAGTGTTGACTATTGCACCTCAACTGCTTCCTGAATGCATCACTGCGCTTCTTCTGCAGACAGAACCGATACCCATCTAGCACCAGTATTGGGTTCCCGCATTTAGACCACACGTATCGGCACCGCCTGCCGTCTGAAAAATAAATATGGTTAGTAGCTTGAATAAAATATTGTCAAATTAAAAACGAAAGCGTAGTTAGTGAATACTAACTAACGCTTTTGTTTTCATGTTTAAAAAATATGGTGTAATTTAGCGTATTAAATGAAAAATAAGAATATGTCATGATTTGTTAAAATACAATAATTACAATGTTTTGTCAATTTTATTCATCAAATTAGATTTACAGAGAAATTTAAGTAGGTGGTGTATATGTTTTGGTAAGCATATTGAGGAAGAAAATGTATTGTTATATAGTTACAAAGATAGACATGATTTAGTACACATGGTAAATATCCCGTTTCCTGTCTAAGTAATAGACATGATTTATATTGGATAAATACCTATTATTGTTAAATATTGATACTATTCATTTTATTAGCTTATGGTTAATGATAAGTCAATAACTATTAATAACTATTTCGATACAATGTTGCAAAAATACTAATATCGCCAAGTAATAAATAACTACTTTCATTCTCATTTAATTTCATAAATATTTAAAAAATCATGTTCCTATTTTTGTATAATATTGTGTTATGTAAGGTGGGCTTGCGTATGGTGTGTGTGAGTGTTTGTCCGTGAGGTGTGTATGAGGGTGTTTATGTCAAATCATGGCTGTTTTAAAATACTTTTCAGCACTTTCTCTCATCTAATTTGAGATATATTATAATTATAACTCAGCATATTTATTAAATTATTATTACTTTATTGGTACCTAATCTAAGAACAAATCGTTCTACCAGTCTAGATACTCAAATAAGTTACAATTGCGAATGCATAGGGATTAAACACTAGAACAATCATTAAACACGATTTTTTAACAAAATTATTTAGTTGTAGCTGTAAGTGGGATAAGTATTGCAAATGGATTTAAAAAACAGTCGCTTCTCGAGCTTCATTTTCATCGTATTTATTTTAGAAGTCCCTTTCTATGTAACCATTCGGTTTCTAATAAGGGCTAACTTTGAAAAAAACCTCGGTTGTCTTTTACTGCCGGAACTATCCAAATGCTTATTAACCCTGCGTTTGGTCGGGTATGGTTCATGATCGTGCCATCGACGTACATCCACCAAGTTCTTTCCAATAGTAACTGCGGTCGCCTTACAACCAAGACTATGACGACCACACCTCCAGCGAGTCCGGAAAGCGTTACTCTCTTTTTTGACGAGGGTGTATCGGTACCCATCAATGACTAACATTTGATTCCCCATACAAGACTCCTCGAAGGAAAAGTTGTGTGTTACAACTGAAATATAACACAAATACCAAGATTAATTATTCGTTAGTTTTTTATATGAATATATGGACTCGTATATAGTATTTCATGCATGTTTTGTGTAATATAACTTGCGAAATGTGGGTGTACAGACCACATCTGTGAAGACCCACACCTCAGCCTGCCCCTTAGGAGAAGTAAAGCACTTACTTATACAACCATGCAAGCAAGCCAATTGAAATAGATAATTAATTATGAAATGAAGGAATAGAATTGTTTTAAAATGAAAAATAGAACATGTATAAATTAATTCACTAAAGTACAATGTTAGTTTTATGAAATATTTATTTAAAAGGAATTTCACAATAAAAGTAGAAAAGTCCAAGTACAGAGTTTTCCCCAAGATAAGTCATCAACTGAATGAACTACAATCAACACAAAAATAAAGATTATTTTTTTAAATTCATAATCCATTGCTTCAGAAATTATGTCTGAAAACATCTGCGGCTCGACTACGTTACTAACACAATGAATATGAAATTTCAGAACGAATGGCATTCAGATTGTTGCACACGGTTCCTCAATTAAGAATGTTAAGTTGATAACAAGTCAAACTGTAGAACTTTGGTGATTTCTTTGAGTGCAAAATGAGATTGAGTTTATACCCTCCAGTTGATTGTCAACTGATCGTGTGAAGCTATGATCTGATTGTCAAGAGTCCGTAACTTGGCTTTACAGCGATACCGCATTCTATTAGAACATGTCCACCTCACCACCCGAGTTTTACTTCGGTTATCCTTCATTTTAGTATACGTGAGTCCTTTGTGTAGAACCATTAGGTTACCCTGTTTGATATCACAAATGTAACTGAAAGGAAAATAAATGTTTTAAAGCATTTACAGGTTAAACAAATTTTGGCTCGTAGGGCTACATCGTCTGAGGATGCCCCGAAACCAAGCCTAAGTTGCAAGTTGCATTTTAATTATCGAACGTACTGCATGTGCATGCATACTTTTGCGGAGGGGAGAGATGTGAACGTAGATCCAGGTTTTGTGGAATTAAAAATAAATATTTTTGCAATTTTTTTAATATTGTTTAGTCTAAACCCGCTTTATCTGTCAGATGTCCGGTAGGCACAAGAGGTCCTGGTTATGTCCAGCCTGTCTGCAGTAGCCACACAATCTGCCCCGTCGCCGACGTGGTGCGCTCTTTTTATTCGTTTCTTTCTTGATGACCTTTCTGCTAATCAAAAATTAATACAATCTTAAAACACATTATAGAATCATATTTCTTATCAGACGTGAATTTTTACCTTATTTTATTATTTTTTTTGTAGATACCCCTACCATCTCGTTAAAGGTTTGGTCAAGCAGGTTTGGACAGATCGCGGACACTAGACAATGATAAATACTTCAGTACATTATCTATCAGAGCTCAGTGTCGGAAGCCATGCCCGAAATTTAATTTGCCCACACCGGTTTAACCGTACCTTTACTCACAAATCGTAAACAAAGGATGGATAAGACAAAATATAACACTACACAAATGAAACAAAACGATAGATGAACTATATTTACAAAATGTATTTATTACTTCTCATTGCCACGCTGTTTTCAAAAGCACATTCATAGTTGGCAATAAATTAGTCACTTTAGCTCGTATACAGAGGTCATTAAAGTGAGAGATGGAAATCACCGTGGCCAGTGTGATAGTGTGCTTTAATGTGTGTCAAATATGTACATTATAACATTTTTGGTAGAATTTTGAGTTAGTGTCTTACAAGTTTAGGTTCAAAATGAAACATATCTCTAACTATTGCTTATTAAACTGCGGGGCATAGGATGATTAATATGATTATGGATATTTTTTATCGAAACGATAACTTCATCGAAGGTGTAAATAACAGCCTTGCATCCTCTGCCAAAATGTGTAGAACACACCCATCGCTTTTTGATGCATGATCCATCACCAGTCTTCTTGTAATAGAAGTTGTAACCATTCAGTCTGATCATAGTGTTACCTCTTTTAGATGTTACGTAGATTGCTGGAAAGTAGGAGAAAACAGGTTTTAATCATATCTTTTATAAATGTTTCCCTTACGTCGATACCCTTTACGTCAGTTCCGTTGTGTTGTGTTCCACGGCGAGCACATGTTCTTTTCCCATTTGTTATAACTTAGTACGCTCATTAAAAGTTTGTCTGTCTCGCAATAAATCTTTCAGAACTTGAAAATCATAACTTTATTTCATTTAAATAGACAAGGTACGGTGGATAACACAATCAAATATATTTACATCAGGTCAAATAATACTGCATGGTTTGCAGAACTTGTTTCAGTTTGAAAGACATAGCGATATATATTTTTAGATTCACCTTTATGTTAACAAGAATCAATTAAGCTCTGGCCACACAGAAGCGCTAGATGCGGAACAAAATTCACTTGCAATGGTTGTGTCAATTACCTAGAGGTGTTAAAACTGGCGCGAACAGTCGTGTGTCTTTCTACTTATTGCAACAATCAACACGCGCAGTTGAGACTTATTTCAAGCGCGGAATTTACCTCTGTGTGGCCGGAGCTTCAGGATGCTTCATTTAAATTGAAACATTACGACGAAATTGAACAAGTTTCGTGTCCTCTTTACATAGGTAGGGAGATAAAGACAAATTTATGATCCTTATAAACAGCCATAAAACATTTCTTTTTGCAAGTACCACCGCTGCAAGTGCTACCCACGCGGAGGAAAAAGAAACGCGCACGTGTCACTTGACGCGGGTAGCATCGAAGTTGTGAACAAGCCTTAAGGCTCATGAGTATGAATATGAATTATCACAATCAACAATAGTATCGTCATAACGTAGCACTAGTTTCGCTCTACATCGCAGTGTGGTTTTTATACAAACCCATCGGCTCGTCCCATCTTCTCCCCGTCGCCTTCGTAAGTCTTTTTGCTTGTAAAATTTATATCCACCGACAGCTATGTTCACGTTTCCTTTTTTCGATACAATGAATTGTGCTTCTGTGCCTGCAAATATTTAATTAAACATAAGGTAGCTTTTACACATTTGGACCTCCTTTCTACACATTTGAATTACTTGCCGAAAATAATTATAAGAAATAGATACAAACGTCAGATGGATAGCATGGTTTGGTCTTCTAAAATCAACGTTCGTACTTATGTGAAAATAGTTTATTTTAAAATAATGAATTATTGTCGGTTACAAAGCACAAAAATACAAGAAAAAATGGAAACGTTGTTTGTTACCAGTTTTCCTTTTTTTATTTGTATTTTACAAGTTTATATGGTTACCTAGCTAGAATATTATTAAAACTAGACAAAAGATAAAATTAAAGATTCTTGAAAGTTTGAATGCAAAATAAAATTAAAATGGCTGACATTTTTTGGATCTGTGTTGACATGCGTGGTGTGTTGAGTACCCAGGGTGTGTGAGTGAATTAGCGTGGGAGTGTGTAAGTGTGTCAGTGTGTGGATGTCGGGGTGTGTTAAGGAGTTATTGTGGGCTGTGTTAGTGAATGTGCGAGGTGTGTATGTGTATTAATGAGTATAAGTGTGTGTTGGACCTTTGAGTGCTCTAACGAGGTTCAGCGTCGCCTGATGATAATTTTAAAAGAACTGAGGATATATTTAATAATCTTTTAGCTCACAGATTCAATGAAAATGAGAATGTACATCATAGACTGAAATAATCATGTCATCGATGGTGGTCAGCCTAGCTCTGCAACTATTAGCCATGCGCTTAGAGCAGGCCCGTAGCGTCTTAAAAGATTTCTCTTGTTCCGGTTTATTGCTGATCATAATGAAAGTATTGCCTCTGTAGAGTATCATTTTATTTCCATGTCGTTTATGTCCAAAAATCGCGGGTTCTGAAACTTAAAAAATACAAATAGTGATTTAGTTAAAGTGCTTTATAGTGAAAACAGTTTGAGAACCCGGCGTTCCAAAAAAAAAAAAAATTAATTTGTTATTACAAAGACAAAAAATAGAAATGACAAATTAAAACTTTATTTCTTTTCATGATTATGTTCGTTATAAATTGCAATAATTTTGTCATCCACTATATGAATACATGCCCTACAATATTTATTCTGTGTACAACACCACCTCTTCTTATCCGTCTTGTAGTTTCCAGGTTTCAAATAAAATGTGTTATCACCTACTTTTATATTTGTCTTTCCGTTCTTCGTTCTGATCAGGGTGACTGAAATACAAATAGGCAGGTTACTAACTTACTTAAGAAGTACAGATCACAACAAGATCAGTTGAGCTCTTTCTACTCTCATAGGAGGTACTTAGGCCCTACGCCATCATTTTAAAAAAGGCATAAGTCAGATGTCATAAGAAGTGTCAAGCGATTATTAACCTTAATCAGTGCAATTATAACTATCACTTTGACCAGCCCGGCGGTAAACTTTCCTATCGCCTGTGTTGGACATAATTATTATACCTCTTTGCAATGGTGACACTACATTTTGATCCTTCATCTACTGTACCCATTATATCTCTGACATTAGTACTCGCAGTTAGCAAATAATATTGGATTTATAGTCTAAGATTTAACACTTTCAATGAAGACTATAATATTATTACTGAAATAACTTATCTCTGTGTGACTCGATGCAACATGAAATACCACGGGTTTTACTTTACCAACATCTTCTACGTTAAACCTTCAATTATTTACTTTTTAAAACAGTTTCGTTAAGATCAACAACAAAAGGTTCAAAATTAAATGAAAATTATCAGGTTATATTGCTTGGAAATTTTTCATATTTTTTTTATTCGCTACAACAGTAACATTATCACATCTTTTAAGTAAAACAACAACATTTAAGATAACTATTCTGAAACCAGAGTTTTCCTTACCTCCTAATAATGCTTTGTTATCCATTTATATATATCCGGTTAGATTGGGAGCCGACCCCAGCATACTTTGGGAAAAACATCAAATCCCTTCTATATTAATAATTAATTTGTACTAATCATACAAAACTTACAACGTGGTTTAATTCGAATTCTTGATCACAAACACAGCTACATAACGACTAGATCTTTTTATGAATGGAATCTGATACTGTACTATCTAGTCTTTCATTCTTTATTTCACTTTACCAAATGAACCGGTTCGTAACCAACGGAGTTATGGCTGTGCATACATTAACAAATATATACACACGAACATAGAACCTTCTTTTTTTTAGGTATATGGTACATAATATTATTTAGGTACTTATGTTCTAAATTCTAATGTCACTTAGAACTATTTGTGTATAGGTACTATTATTAATCTTAGAATAAACAAAGTTAACAGTTTTAATTTGATAAATTCCATTGGAAGTTAAGAAGCAAAGAAAAATGTAGTGTGAAAATTTAAGTCATGAATGATTTACTTATTTACGTTTTGATGATTGTTCCCGAAGTTAAGACTCAAATATGATTTTAAGTACTTTTGTATATTGTATGTTTTATATTCGCATACTATCTGCTAAACAACTTTACTTATATTCAATGCACTTAAAATTAATTCACTAACAACAACAAAAACTTAATAAATCTTCTAATGGAATTACAACACTTGTTTTAACTATTCGATTTTAAAGAAAAGGTTTCTTTTTTGGATGATTGTGAAAATTATTCATTTTGATGATGTTGTTCTCTGTTGTGTAGATTGCAGCTTTACATCCTCGGAAACAGTGGCTGGAGCAAACCCATCGGACCTTCAACCCCCTTGAAGATTTACGGGTGAACAGGTAATCACCGACTCGTAACATCGTTCTTCCAGTGATGCTTGATTCCGTGAATTCGCAAAAATCTACAAAGAGAAATAAATTACTCAGTGTTTTACCGGTTACTATTGAAAATAGCTACGTAATGCAGTTAAGTTATATCTACGGAGGAATATTTTGTAAAGAAAGCCATTTTTCGAAAGTAAGAATATACAAACCGCAGCCTGTCCGCAAGCCGTCCGTATCAGTTTGATCGAACCTTATTTAAACAATAAGCTCTACTGGACCTAAGATAATTGAAAAAAAATAAGAATTACAGTCATACATTGAGATTAATTTAATCAACAAATAAAGTTACACGATCACGAACATTTGGATAAAATTAAGTATATCTGCAGACTACGAACTTTACTAACATATAGGTTTTTTCCCCGCTTACATACAGTAGTTTACCTAGAATGTGAGTCAATTGTACAGACGACGACGCTACGACGCGGCGACGCGCAACGTTACACGTAATAATTATTATTTTTTTAATTTTTAACCTTTTGTTTGAGAATATTTAATTACTTAGACAAACTACAAATAGATCTAAAATAATAATAAAATATTTTAGTACAAGTATCAAAATGGAAAAAGAATTACAGGGCGTCTCAAAATTTGTCCAATAAAAATTTTGCGTATCATTCGGGCACAGTAACTTCCTTACTTACTTAACTTCTTTCGTTTTCGATAAAACTTGTTTTTTTATTTTTGTTATTCTTTTATCTTTCAGTGTTGCAACAGTCTGTCGGAACGCATCTGGTACAGAAATAGTACAGTCACTTTTCACTTTTTCAATGCACTTTTTAGAGTTAACCTCCAATTCATTTGACACAAAATCAGGCTCACAGTTGTGCCTGTCATCTCGCAAGATGCAGTTATTGCTAGCAATAATTAGTCTCGCTTTGCAAATAGTTCTCTTCGAATGCCTCCAAATACAGGAACCATCTTTATTTTGTCTGTCTTTGTTATATTTATATCCTGCACGTATTAGTCCCGAGTTTCCTCGCTGGGATGTAACTATTTCATGTTCAGTTTTATTACTAAACAGACCTGCTTGTGATCTACTTCCTGAAAAGATTTTTTACAGTTAGGTATCTTTGAGAAAAGGAGATGGCCAATTTACTTAGGGCACTCTGCCTAGCATTTAAAATTCATTCAATTTCAAATTCAATTCATGAATGAAATTTGATTTATTTTGAATTTAGTATGCTCTAAAATTAACTATAAAAGTTACATAATCCACTAACTTCAGATTTCTTAGGAATTAACAGAAACATATTGTCTTGGTATTGGTATTGTTGACATGTCCAAAACGTAAGTACAATCAAGTCTGCATTAATAAGCACTAGATAATCGTTGAGCAATGGAATCAGTCCGCGTAGAATAGCAATGATCTTACATTAAATATATAATTAATTACATTCATATTAAACTCGTTGACCTGACTCTACCTTAAGAAAATCATTTGCCGATAAGACAGTAATTACAACATCTAAAAACGTACAGCAAAATGATTGTAATTCATCAATCTTTGTCTTTTGATAAATAATACTCATAGTTGCGTGTTATTAGTTTTAGTAGTATCCAACAGTACGGTACCATGAATACACTCGCATGATTATGTTTGTCTCTAACTGTCACTAAGTGGTCACATAGACTTGTTGCTATGCACTTCTTGCTGTTGTGAGTCGAGCATTTCTATAAGTCTTTGTCTCCATTGGAGCGCTTCCTGAAGAATGTGTAACCCCTGTAGGTCAAGATTCGTTTGAACGTTTATAGGTTAAAAACAAATTCCGATCACTAACGCCCAAGTTATCAATGATTATGATGACCATTGCAGAACACAATTTCTTGGTCTATCGTATGGATCCTCGCCTTGCACCCCTTGTTGCAGTGGGTAGAACATCGCCATAGGCGTTTTCTTGATCCCAGAGAGTTCCTTTTCAAACAATAACTGTATCGCCCGACCCACAGGATGTAGCTCCCGCGTTTTGACTTCGTGAAGAAAAGATCTAAAATATATAACTGAGTGAGTACTAAGGTGAACGCAAACACCGACAATTTAGCCAAAAGGAAGACTACTTTTTGCGGTTATTTTAATTGAACAAATAATTCTATGATAGAAATCATGCAATTAGAAAAAATAACAACTTTTGGTAAAAGCTGTTTAATTACTTATTTTTCAGTATACGTATAACATATTTTATGATACGCGGTTTCAATGTTACAATATGGCAATTAATAGCCAGTCATAAGCCACTTATGCACTACATGAAATTACATGGCGGGTTTGTTTTGAAGCGCACCATTCGGTTCTGACAGTAAAACTCCATGAAGTGCAAAATAGAATGGACCGACAATGAGACCGATCAATTGGGTAAAAATATGCACCCTAGTGCACCCTGCGTGGTTGGTATGTACCTATTTCTTCTTAAATTAGACATTAACAGACTAAAACCTATTTATAGAGACTATAAGTACAGAAAATCCACTTCATTCGCTTTGTTCCTTAACTTGATGGTTATGTTCGCCCGCCACGCTAATAATACTATCCCCGATGGCTAGGATGGAAGCCTTACACCCTTCGGAAGAATGAGTAGAACACTTCCAAAAGTCCTTGACCCCAAAACTGTACTTCTTGAAGAACGTATAACCGTTACATTGTAAAACTAGATTCCCTTTTCGAGATGTTGATCTGTTAACTGAAATTGAATAATGAAAAATATATAATATTTGAAAATTTACACCGAGGTATTCAGAATGGTTAAAATACTGATATGGAAAGAACGTTTGTACATGCAAAAACAATTTTGAAGAATACTGAAACAGCTACAGTACTTCTCATTTTACAACTACATAATTGTCCACTTGTAGATACTACTGTTTTTCATTTCTACTGAGCTAGAATATTTTCATAACTTGGGATTTACAACAAATTAATAACCATTAATAAAAATTTCGTCATCATCATCATCAGCCTATAGCAGTCCACTGCTGGACATAGGCCTCCTCAATCGCACGCCATTTAACTCGACTTTCAGCAATTCTCATCCAGTTGCTACCAGCCACCCTGCGAAGATCGTCACTCCACCGAGCCTGAGGGCGTCCCACCTTACGTTTGCCGATTCGCGGTCTCCATTCAAGAACACGTCTACCCCAACGGTCATCGGTTCTACGGCAAATATGACCGGCCCATTGCCACTTCAGCTTACTTATTCTGTGAGCTATGTCGACAACTCTGGTTCTCTGTCGGATCACATCGTTTCGAATGCGATCCCTCAGAGAGACTCCAAGCATAGCTCGTTCCATAGCTCGCTGAGCGACCTTAAATTTATGGACCAGCCGTACTGTGAGTGTCCACGTTTCGGCTCCGTAAGTCATAACAGGCAGGACGCACTGATTGAAGACCTTAGTCTTTAGGCTCTGTGGAATACGCGACGAGAAGACCCAGCGAAGCTTCCCAAATGCTGCCCAGCCCAGCTGGATTCTTCTGTTAGCCTCCCTCTCAAAGTTGTTCTTACCAAACTGCAGAGTTTGCCCGAGGTAAACATATTCTCGAACAACCTCAAGAGGACCGCCATTGACAATAACAGGTCCTGGGGTGACGTGTTCGTTGAACATAACCTGGGTTTTGTCCAAGTTCACCCTGAGACCAATGTGTATTGAAGAATCAACTAGGCCATCCAGCATCTGCTGCAAGTCGTACAGCGATTCAGCCAGTATGACGATGTCATCTGCAAATCTCAAGTGTGAGATGTACACGCCGTTGATGTTTATGCCACGTCCTTCCCATTTTAGCGTCTTAAACACATCCTCCAGTGCGTTGGTGAACAATTTCGGGGAAATAACGTCCCCTTGTCTCACCCCCCGACGCAATGGGATATGCTTCGTTTGCTGGTTTTGGCTTTGGACGGTCATTGTGGCGTTCTCATAAAGATTTCTCAACACTTGGATGTATCGCCAGTCGACTTGGCATCGCTGCAAAGACTCCAGAACTGACCAGGTCTCGACAGAGTCAAAAGCCTTCTCATAGTCCACAAATGCAAGACACAGCGGCCGATTATACTCTTCGGACTTCTGTATGATCTGCCGCACTGTGTGGATGTGGTCTATGGTGCTGTATCCTCCTCGAAACCCGGCCTGCTCCGGTGGCTGGAAGTCGTCGAGTCTTCGCGCTAGACGATTCGTGATGACTTTTGAAAACAGCTTATACACGTGGCTAAGGAGCGAAATGGGTCTGTAATTCTTTAATAGGGTCTTGTTTCCCTTTTTTAAAGAAAAGAACGACCACGCTCCTTCTCCACGCTTCTGGAGTTCTCCCAGAGAACAGGACCGAGTTGAAGAGCTCCCGAAGCTCTCTTAAAACAGGGCTTCCTCCCGCTTTCAGGAGCTCAGTCGTTATCCCATCCTCGCCAGGGGCTTTTCCATTCTTAAGCTGTCTTAGAGCCGCCTCGATTTCGTCTTGGCTGACTTCTGGCAGGTCTTCTGTGAAATGGCGGGTTAAGGTGGCTCTGGAATCCTCATTTTCGGGATCAGGTCGAGATGCATGCGATGCATACAACTGGCCGTAGAAGTTTTCGACTTCCGAAAGAATCTCCGGCTTCGAAACGACGATATCCCCACTAGATTTGGTCAACTTCGTCAGGTGGCTCCTCCCAAGTGATTGGACGAACACTTTCGACCCCCGATTTTGCTCAATCGCTTTTTCTATTGAGCGGGTGCTGGAGCATCGAAGGTCGCGTCGTATCAATTTTCTAATTTTATTATTGAGTGCCTGTAGTTCTGACGAAGTGATGGGTGGGTTTTCACGTCGTTCCGTCATAAGCTCCAGAGTCTCCTCCGAAAGTTTGGACTTCTTGCCCGTATGCCGCATTTTACAAAAACGCGTCCCTTCCTCCCTGAGGATTTCCACCATTTGGTCGAGCGCCTGGTCAACATCATTTGTGGTTTCCACGGCCGCGAATCGGTTCTCCAGATCTGACTGGAACGCTTCAGACCCTATCATGGTTTGGAGCATATTTGGACGGAGCTTAGACTTCATCAAACGGGTTCGCTCCAGCTTGAAATTAATATTCAGAGTGCCACGAACAAGTCTGTGATCGCTACCGGTGTTGAACCTGTTGATCACCGAGACATCTCTGAATATATGCTTTTTATCCGCTATGATGAAGTCTATCTCATTTTTCGTCATAGTGTCGGGGCTTCGCCACGTCCACTTCCTTTGGGACTGTTTCTTAAAGAAAGAATTCATCACAAAAAGCCCCTCCTTCTCAAGGAAGTTGACAAGCATTTGCCCCCTATGATTTCTGCTGCCAAACCCGTAGGATCCTACTACCGATTCACTGCCATTTTGTACTCCCACTTTAGCGTTAAAATCCCCCATGACAACGCTGTAGTGGGCCTTAGTAGTAGAGTGCAAGGCCTTGGAGATGTCCTCAAACATTTCCTCTACCACGTCGTCCGAGTGTGCCGAAGTCGGTGCGTAGACCTGAACAACCTTGAGGCTATACCTCTCGGTTAGCTTCACTATGAGGTACGCTACCCTGTTCGAGACACTAGACACTTCTACCACGTTGTCACAAAGGGATTTATGTACCAGGAACCCGACTCCGCCTTGGGATAGCTGGTCTCCCTCTCGAAAGTACATCAGGTGGCCTGATTCAAGGGTTATTGTGTCCTCCCCCTCTCTTCGGACTTCACTCAACCCAAGAATGTGCCACCGTACCCTTTCGAGTTCTTCCTCTAGCTGCACTAGATGTTCGTCGAGCCGTAACGTGCGTCCATTATACGTCGCCAAGGTCAGTTGGGTTTGGCGGCCGTTCGTAACCCGGGGATTCTTAGCACCCCCTACCTTGCCGTTACCGTGACCGCCGCCAAAATCAGGAATAGCAAGGCCGCCGGGAACTGGGGGCCGTGGTTGATTCTGGCTTGCCATTAAGGGGTTTGCCCATAATCGCCACGCTGGGCATGCGGGTTGGCGATCGCAGATCACAACTCCTCGCACTAGTGACGCTGCTGCCCGTCGCTAGTCTGAAAAATTTCGTAACTTTTATAAATTCCTAATTATATAAGAGTAATTAAAAAAAAATTGTAAGCTGGATAGATATCTATATTTTTTTTTACATTTCACAATAGAGAAATATACAGCAATGTATTAATTAACACAATTGGTTCAGACTAATTTTAATACAATGAGAACGGCCAAAAAAAGGATGTCTTAACTTTCTAAACTATACATTCTTAAGATGCCACTAATAAGAGCAAGAGTATTACAAAGATATCTAATAAAAATCAGCCAGTCACTGAACCCAAATAAAAAAAAATCAAATTGCAAGCGTTCCTAACTAGACCAACTTTAATTGCAATTATTAGATTTGCACAATATCGATGTTCTTTAGCTCCTTCAACTAAACCTCAAGGGCCTCAAGGGCGCAGTAAAACATAGTCACACATATCCATATCCAAAGCACAAACTTTACGTAAAGTGCGAGTGATTGTTATTAACTCTTATAATTTCATTATAAACAGTGTGAGCAGTCGCCCGGCATCGCTTGTGGTTATGTGTTGAGCACACCCATCTTGCTTTTGGCCCCGACACGTGTTTCTTGCAAAATGTGAAGCCTCCGATGCGTAACAGCGTACTACAACGTCGCGACATTTCGAATGATGCTAAAACAGGTAAAAAAACGTTTACAGATTTTGTTTTTTATATCGGTAAGAGAGATCATTGTTGAACAGTCTCATAAATATTTTTTTTTTTTGTGTTCATTTTTATTAGGTAATTGCATAGAGAGATTAAATGGATAAAAATAAAACTGCTGTATACACATACTTTAATAATAACTTGGAATAGTGAGATCCATTAATCTTGTTAGCCTAACTATACAATGTGATAGGGGTGGGACTTCTAACCCGTTAAGGCTGAGTACTACATCTAATTTTATCGCCAAAAAAAATAATATGGGGGGTTGAACCCCCTCCCCCTAAAAATTATGGCTATTTTAATATTTTTTTTAATGTACTACGGCGCGCTTGATACTTTATGTGATATCAAAGGTTGTATGCGTCGTAGAAACAAAAAAAAAACGACAAACGGTAGCTAATAACTTTGGCTAACTAATTCATTACTTTTTTCATATGTTTGATAATGTTTTGGTGAGAAAAAAAATCATTTCTGAATTATTTTGACCGAAAAAATCGCTATTTTTCAATATTTTCACGAATTACTCAAAACTATGTCCCATAAAATTATTAATAATTTGCGCTTACTTAAAAGTATTTGAGTTATTCTTTCTAACGATACCAAAAACATCACCATAACATCATCAATTCTAAGTAGTAGTAGTTTTGTTAGTAAGCTCAATACTCATACTTGACATTATTTGTAAATAAAACCAGTAATACTCATATGTACTTTACATTTATTTAAAATCAAACCTACTGAAAAATACAATCAAACAAAAAATTTTAATGCTTAAAATTAATTGATTAACTGTTCGAAGTGTTCTCCTCTGTTTTGTAAACAGGCGGTGGCTCTTATAGCCATTTGTCGCGTGGTTCGTCTTAATACCGCGGGATCAGATCGAAGTTCGTCGGCGGCGATCCTAATTCTTTCCCGGAGCTCTTCTCTCGTGTTTACCTCGACGAAATAAACTTTTTGCTTCAACCATCCCCAAAGATGATAGTCACAAGGCGTCAAATCGGGCGAACGTGGAGGCCAAGCAACTGTTCCGCCGCGTCCAATCCATCTCGGGAAGACTTCGTTTAGATATTGGCGAACACTCAAGGCAAAATGAGCAGGAGCACCGTCTAATTGTAGCCACATGTGGCGCCGATAGCTTAGTGGCAAACTCATGAGTTCTTCATTAAATTCATTTTGCAGAAAATGCAGAAATCTAGGCCCATTTAATCTCTCTGTCAATTCAATGGGCCCTATTAAAATATCGTCAATCATGGCAGCCCATACATTTATTGAAAACTCGTGTTGGAATGTCGATGTTCGTACAGCATGAGGATATTCAGCCATCCATAAATGTTGGTTTCTAAAATTTGTAATTCCTCGCCTTGTGAATTTTGCTTCGTCTGTCCACATAATCTTAGCAAGGAAATCGGGATTGCGACGCACTCTGCGATTTATCCAAGAGGAAAAAACACACCACGCGTAATTATCTTGGCCTGTTATTTCCTGTGCTCTCCGGAAGTGGAAAGGATGTAATCCTTCTCGGTGTAATATTTTTGAAATAGTCCAGTACCCCAGGCCCGTCATCCTTGAAAGGCGTCTCAAACTTAATCTAGGATCTCTGTGTATGAGATCTAACACGTCCTCTTCCGCTGCCACTGGTAGATCGCGAACACGTTCTGGAGCTGGTCTTCTTATACCATAATTTGCCAATCTTGCGTGAATATCAATAAACGTATGATAACTCGGTGTGGGTCGGTTTGGAAACCTTCTACGGTACTCGCGCACTGCTGCACTGGCATTGCCATTGCAAAAACCATATACGAAATGAATATCCGCAACATATTCGTCATAATTACGACGATTAGCCATAGCGAAACTTGTCCACGAAAAGCGCGAGAAGAAATTTAACAAGGTGTGTTAGCAGTCACAGATTTGTAACGACTAATAATACCCGACAATGGTGACAAGAACCGCTTTACCGCACGTGGTGTATTTATCTTTTTTCCTTGTCTGTTACATTACATTGTACGTTTTTTTACCCTCTCGCACACCTCACAGCATGTGGTGTCATCTTCTATCCTTGTCTGTTACATTACGTTGTAAGTTTTCTTACCCGCTCGCATACCTCGTTTTGTTACCTGCTTTTGTTATGATATGGTTAATGGTTCTTAATACTTGAATTTGTAATGTTATGGTGATGTTTTTGGTATCGTTAGAAAGAATAACTCAAATACTTTTAAGTGAGCGCAAATTATTAATAATTTTATGGGACATAGTTTTGAGTAATTCGTGAAAATATTGAAAAATAGCGATTTTTTCGGTCAAAATAATTCAGAAATGATTTTTTTTTCTCACCAAAACATTATCAAACATATGAAAAAAGTAATGAATTAGTTAGCCAAGGTTATTAGCTACCGTTTGTCGTTTTTTTTTTTGTTACTACGACGCATACAACCTTTGATATCACATAAAGTATCAAGCGCGCCGTAGTACATTAAAAAAAATATTAAAATAGCCATATTTTTTAGGGGGAGGGGGTTCAACCCCCCATATTATTTTTTTTGGCGATAAAATTAGATGTAGTACTCAGCCTTAACGGGTTAGAAGTCCCACCCCTATCACATTGTATAGATCACCACTGACTTCTTACTAATTGTTTTTCAACATGTTTTTCACTTTTTCAACATGTTTTAAATTTCTTTGTTTCTTCTTCTTTATCTTGAAAACTATCCAATTTTCCAAGAAATTTAGTTTATTTGCCCAGTAACTCGATATTGCTTTATTTCCTTCCTAGCCAGTCATGAGGAGCATGCATATCAGTGTAATGCACAATAACATCGTCGATAGTGTGCACTTTATATTGTTTAGAACCAAAACTCTTTTGCCTCGAGCAGAGTATTGAAAGTGAGCAGCTAGATCTGTAGAAATTGCGTTTTTGTTAGACATAATGACAGGTTATTCCTTAGTGTAAAACCAGGAACTCGCCTGCCAGTAACTTGCACAAAGAAATGCAAGTAGTTTGTATATCATTGTGGCATAGGTACTATTGTTATCACGAATTAAAGGCTGTTATGGTACAATTAAGAACAAACTACTAACATACTCAAGTACAAGTCACTAGCACGTGGAATGGCTTTTAAGACATAAATTGAGCAGACGGTTTTCAGTGTTCAATCCAGTGGAATCAGAGACAAGTGACAACAAATTTTATCGACCATTACCCTCTGATGATCATGTTTATTTGTACAGTGTAATCAAACACTACAATTTAGTGACTAGGATTAAGTTATACAACAGAGTCAGTTTAAGATAATTATACCTATAATTTTGATAATATAGTTTATTGATAGCAGCAAGTGCCATTCTATAGTTTGTGCGTATCTCCATAGAGAAAAAGGCGTGGGTTTATGTCTGTATATAACTAATGATAATGCTGGTTCATAATTCTTATAATTGTTCCGTTTACAGTGTGGATTGAAGCCCTGTAGCCTTTGTGATGGTGTGTCGAACAAACCCATCTGATCTTATCCATATGAGACGATTTCATATAGTAAGCGTAGGGGTCCATCCCAATCAATGGTTTGCCTTTCAGTGATAGCAAGAGAAGAATTCCTGTAAAAAAAAAAAATTTTTAAATCCTGCTACATCTAAAAACATAGGTACCTATTTACTGGTCTCTAAATTGGTATAATGAAGAAAACCATTTTCGGGAAATATTCATTTATTCTTAAAGAATCCACCTTGTACCTTAAAATGTTGACATTTCACTGAATGTTTTTATCAAAGAGTCCTGGAGAAAATACCTAAGCTGAACAGTGACTGAGACCTTGCTGCTATGGTACAAATCAATTATGGATCTCAAAGTTCTAGTGAATCCCATTTCTATAGAGGAAAACGTGCTAGTTTATATCTGTTTGTAATTAATGAATGTGCTCGTTAATCATTTTAACAATTGTTCCGTTCACTGTGTAGATCGAAGCCCCGCAGCCTTTGTTATGGTGTGTCGAACAAACCCATCTGAGCTTATCCTTGTAGGATTTTTTTATATAGTAAGTGTAAGGGCCTATTCCGATCAATGGCTTTCCTTTCTGTGATCGCAAGAGGAGAATTTCTGTAAACACAATAATTGTTAATTCTTTTTACGTCTGCTATACGAGTACGTGCCTAATACAGGTAGGTTCCTATTTAATGGTAGGTATAGTTGGTATCATAACGAAAACCATGTTCGTGTAATATTACTTTAATTATTTCGAACAAAATAACCTTGGAGAAAACATGAACCTTTAATTGCAACATTTCGCTGCATGTTTTAAGTGCCATCACACACAGTTTTGTTTAACGCAAGCCTAAATTCTACAATTAGGGTTTTAAAATAAAATACAGATAACTTTTACATTTTATAATAACCAATTAAACCTAACTTCATCCACTTCAAATCTCATTGGAATTCTCGTGTCGTATTGCCGTCCGGACTGTGAGAGTGAGAAAAGGATGAGTACACCTGTGTCTGCACACACACTTGTAAACTAATACATTTTCCATTGTCCCTGCAGGTTCAACTTCGATTAGGAAGATTATTACATAGATACATTATGATATGATATCTAGACATTATATGATTTACTTATAACAATTCTGGATACGCTAAGCTACTAGTATGAAAATCGAAAAAATAAACTATTTCATCGTTGATTGTGTGGACGACTGCCTTACATCCGTACTTGGCATGGCTGGTACATCTCCATCGGACCTTCAAAGAGTCTTCCGCGCAATTTCTACGATACCGGTTTCCAACTATTATGAGAATCCTTGATCCTTTGCTGTTGGTGATGAATACTGGGTGAAGATCTGAAGGAAGGTGGTAATGTTATTACACGCCGTTGATAAAAAATAGACAACCGGGAAATTATTAAAACTCATCCATATAGCAATTTAAAAACAAGGCACCCGTTTATAATTAGGATACCTTGTTACTCTTTTGTGAATGCACAATTATAACAAGTACGGCTTCCAGTGAAAGGAAGGAGGTAAGGAGTATTTTAGCGAATATGATTTATGGCTGGATTACGGCCCAGCCCCTGTCACAGAGAGGAGACCTGTGTCCCAGCAGTAGGAACATTATGTGTCCTAAGCGACCACCGCTTTAATTTTTAAGAGCTCGTATTAAAGGCACAAATAAAACTTTAACATTATTTTCGTGTTTTATTTAAACGACTCTCTTACGAAATTACACAATTTTTATTTTTTATTTTTATTTAATGTACCATACAGCTTGATCAGCCAGCACCTTACACCAACAATATGGACTGACGCACAAATTCACAGACAGTGTACCGACGACGTGAACTCAAATTTGCTGCACCAGAGACCCCTGACATAAGACAAGCGTCAATCACTTTCAAAGCGTAGCGTCCTTCTACGAAGACTTTCAACAACTGTCATAAGCTTTTACATCATAGTTATTGTTGATAGAATGCCTTTTTAGTGGCACAAATAAAAATGTGTTAATTTTTGGGGTCGGGTAGAAAATTACATCAATGTACCTTGTATTCGCAAACAACCGTCTTTCACAAACAACTGTCACAACGTCAACGTGCCATAATCTAAAATTAAATAAATTAAAGCAAATTTAATGGATACAATCGAAATAAGTAAGTATTTAAATAAGGAGGTAACCCTAAAACTATTAAGGCGACATTAAGTGCCAGCGCCCTTGAGCAAGTGGGTGGAGCTTACGTCACGCCCCGCGACCCCGCAACTGCACGCACGTAATTTCGTAGGGTAACCTTACGTTTCAGATAGTGAGGACTATCCTGCCTGATTTTTTATCAAGGTGATAAATAATTAATTGAGATTGTAATCTTATTATTTTAATAGTGTGCATTGAATAAATTGGTTTGTACGGGGTGAAAGGGACACCGACGCGAAAATGGTTACCACCTACCCCCCCCCCCCCCCCAGCATATACATATATCATAACAGCAGATCTTCTGTTATTAAAGTAGGTACATTTAATTAGTTATTCTTATTCATGTATAGACACATTTATTATTTACAAATATACGGGGTGGAAGGGACACCGACGCGACAACGGTGCCACGTATTCATTGCAACAAATTTTAAACGTTTCGTAACACATACTGCATTTAAGTTTTAAATTAGAAACTAGCCCTAATCTACGTTCAGCTATAATTTCCACAGATTTCAAACAACAGTCCATATTGTCATGTGAGCATACTTCTTGAAGGTCTTTAAAAAACTTTGCGATATTTATTATACGCATCCCTTGTAGAGCTTCGTTTTCTTTCTATGAACAAAAAGTATTAAAACATTACATTATATCTCACGATATATTTTGTTTGTTTAAGTATCCACTTGGCTGCGGCTTACAATGCTATGCCAGTTAATCGTGAGACAAAACACACAACTTTCTGGAAAAATCAAAATGACTAGGCCAGGTTCCATTGAAAAAGTTCTAACCCCTAAATAAAAAGTATTTATAATAAGAAGTTTTCCAATACAAATATTTACATGGGCTAACTATCCTGAAACGAATTGTTTACCTGGCAAAGACTGAGTCCTTATTTTCTGTCTCTATGAGAAAGGATTCCTCGTCAGTAAATGTTGTTTCATTTACTTCAAAACTGAAAAATATTTAAGATTTTAAATAATCATGGTCACTAACATTAATAAGTTGTAAATTATCGAAATATCAAACTTTTCATTTTGATCTCACTATCGGCTTCAAGACCCTTAAAAACCATGAAAACGACACCCATAATGATAATTTTGAAATATAGTCGCAGCCGCCATCTTGGATTTTCATATAGACCTCACTATCGGCTTCAGAACCCTCGAAAACCATGAAAACGACACCCATGACGAAAAAAATGAAAAAAGGTCGCAGCCGCCATCTTGAATTTTCATATAGACCTCACTATCGGCTTCAGAACCCTCGAAAACCATGAAAACTATTTCCCTCTCTCTCTATCTCTCTAATATATGATAAAAAAGTTGCATGGATGTTAGGGATATAACTTCGTTCCAAAAATCTTTAGATAAATATTATGATTCAATAATACTAAAATCGGAATAATAAATTAGGTAGGTATACTTGTCAGCAATAATGTCCTCATTTTCAATATCCGGAGTTGCCTTTTTCTCCTGTTCTATACAGCCAGAGCTATAAAATAAATGTATTTTTTAGGTAAATATAGGCACCGACATGAAAGGCATGGCGAAGATAGTAGTGCACGTAAGTACTCAAAACAGACGCAAAAATTACATCTTCGCAGTCGAGGTCATACTACTTACGTACCAAGACCAACCAACAACTATTTCAATAAGAGCATTCAGTATTTTTTTAAACTCAAATCTGGACTGTCCCTAAAAAGATGTAGTATGGTTATAGTACATTACAATACTCGCCTCGTCTCTAGATTTACGACTCGAGAATCTTTGTTATTTGGTATTCTCCTAAAACAGAAATAATACAAATATTTAATCTATTTTTTTCCAGTATAAGTCGTTTCTTTTTCAATAATTTGGATTTACCAGCCATTATTATCGCGAAACCTAAAAGCTAATAAAATTGTGTTGTGTTTTCTCCGAGCGTTAGCGTCCACCCGTGACAGTGGTCAGCGATGCACTGCCGCCCGTCGCCCGCAAGGGCTACCGCTTCAACGCGCACCAAGTTTATTCGAAAAAACAACCCCCCTTGATTTATCAAACACAATACAAATAAAAACCGTATACTAAAATATGGGTCTTTAAATTGTCTTGAGATGGTCAAAGTTTCATGCAAATCCGCCCGACAGTTTTTGCGTGATTATCCTTTTTTTGCCCGCGTTAGACATTACTTTACAAATTAATTACACTATGTTATAAAAATATAATTTCACATTTTCACATATCAAATTATGAAGAAAACTGTCTAGTATAACATATATTTTTTTCAAAGAAATATGTCTAGAAGTTTAGACGTGATGTTCAATTTAAAATCATTAAAAGTCGTATATCTGCGCCTTAAGCGCATGGGCGCAAACCGCAAACAAACCAAATACAAATTCACTTTTCAAAAAAATTAAAACAAAAGCGAAGGGCACTAAGGCCGAGATAAATAAATACTACTTAACATGATCTATGGATAAGATTATTGTTCCTGTTTCTCTGTCTGAAACTGTTAACAGTTGAGTTTGACAATCGCACGACTGTGACAGGGATACTGGTTCGTAGACCATGTCTTAATAATAAAGTCAGTCTTCCCGCAAATATACAGTTCGTCGCAATCATTTACCACACATTTGTTCGGAAAACCCGAACATCATCGACCTTATTGGTCGGTGCAAGGACGCGCACTCACGCGATGATCGCATATAATTTATTAAACGACGGAGTTAACTTCCGCAGGTAAACGTAGCGTTAACATCTCAGCCTTAATGTAAACAGCGTAAAAATATATTAAAACCACACTGCAACCTTATTCAACTTAATTTGTGTTCATTCACAAAATAAACAACATCGTTATCGACTGTGTGTAGTCTTGCTGGACATCCGAAGCGCTCGTGTGTCGCACACCGCCATCTTACTTTATCCGAACATATTCTATTAATTCTGTACTTTACGTCACCAATCATAAGCATGTCTTTTCCTCGGCTGCTCCGAAAAAAATATGGTGTGAGCGATAGACCTGAAATAAATAAACAACATATTATGTTTAATAATAAATATTGTTACTATTATAAATGCGAAAGTTTGTGAGGATGGATAGATGTTTGTTACTATTTCACACAAAAATATCCAACGGATTTGGATGAAATTTGATAAACAGATAGTTTATAACATGGGTTAACGTTGATGAAGCTAAAAGAAAATAAAACACAAGAATATATAAAATTTAAAAATAGCAAGTGCCTGAAAAGTTCATGTCAAGTTACATAAATACAAGATCACTTTTCGCATGATTATTTATTTATTACAGTCAAAATAATTCATAGTTAAATTCCATTTTCTTCTTTTTCTTGATGTCTCTTGGTGGATGCTTGTGGTCTTCCAGAGCGTGCACTATGACGTCATCAATAGTAAGGATTTTGGCATTACAAGACGTGTCTGAACATCTCCACTTGATCTTATGTTGAGGCCCACAATGTCGACTGTAAGTGTATCCATTCAGAACTAACTTTTGTTCTTTTCTTGAGCTAACAAAGTTATCTGTAAAGTAAAATTTTATTCATACATTAATTATATACCCTTGGATTTAAGGATACGACTATAATAAAATGGCAAACAGGTTTGAATAATGAAATGAATTGAAAAGGATCAAGTTTTTTATTTAATTGAAAAAAAAAAGAGCGTAGTATTGAAAATACTATATTTATTTAACACATAGGAAAAAAAGAGATGGTAACGAACAGGGAACTGTGTAAATCTAACATCTTTGCCCAGCAGTGAAAGAAAACTAGTTATACGAGTCAACAAACAAATGGCATGAAGATGAAACGAAAAACTTTAAAAGTCTACGAGTCTGCGGATGTCTCTCGGTGAGTGGTTGTGATCTTCAAGAGCGAACACGATGACGTTATCAATAGTATGGATCCTAGCTGAACATGTCCTATTCGAACATCGCCACCTGATCTTGTGTTCAGTTCCATAACGCCGATTATACGTGTACCCATTCAGCAGAAGCAACTGACGTCCTCTTGTCGAAGTAATAAAATTAACTGAAATATAAAATTTTATTCTTAGAAAATACATATTAACGATTGGAAACACCAATAAAAATCATCAACAGGACTGAATAAAATCAGTTGTATTGAAAAATATTTTTAATAATAAACTGTCAAAATTTATTTATTAAATATGAAAATAGAAATTATACATGGTTAGATAGCAAATCAAGCCAGCTATGAATCACAAAAAAATTTTTGAAGATCAACAAGTTTGTTTCCATCTCTCGGTGGATGGTTGTGGTCTTCAAGAGCGTACACGATGACATTTTCAATGGTATGGATCCTAGCTGAACATGAGCGGATTGAACATCGCCACCTAATCTTATGTTCAGACACACAATTTCGATGAAAAGTGTATCCATGCAGGAGTAGCAACTTATTAGCTCTTTTTGTGAGAATAATCCTTCCTGGAATGTAAAAACCAATGAAACCAGTAAATACAGAAAATATTATTGGGCAAAAGAGAATGTTTACTCCATTTGGTACAGCGCGCTTACATTACCCTCAACTTTATTAAAAGATTATTCTGCCTGTTGTCAATGTCAGACGATTGATAGAAATGTATCAAAGTTAGTCTTTAGACTTGTGGGGAATGTGGGCCTAAAGCCCGATGTGAGTGGAGACTCATGAGTGTGTTTTCCTGTAACCTCTTTGGTCTCACGGTCAATAGTCATTTTAAATACAAAAGGGAGCAAATAGAATTAAAAATATTAACTATTTTAATGTTTTTTTTTAAACATATCACTGCGACTAGTTTGAATGTGTAATTACTAATTTTGAAATTACGTACAAAATTATTAAATGCTTCATGAGTAAAATAAATTACGGTTACTAAATTAATTCTATTCCCAGCTTTAGCCGAAAGAAACTTTCGCTTTCATTTTATATTGCCAATCCGTAGGGTCATGTGTGTGTTCTCCTGTGCTGCCTATGACCTCTTTGTTGTACATCTTCACTCGAACTTGGCACTTCTTGCTGATCCTTTTCGAGCAATACCAGGTGCGATGACCGAAGAAATTGACGCGATTTGTGGAGTACGTGTGGTGACCGATTTTGAGCAAGTAGCTTCCAGTAGGCAGAGGGATCAGCTTGTAATCTGAAAATAAGGCTCAAAATGGTGAGGTTTGAAATAGTTTGAATATGTACAGAGTTTTTGTTTCATTTCTCACAAGTAAAAGTAAGTAAGAAGAAGTAAAGAGAGAGAGAGAGAGAGTATAAGTTCTTCCAAAACTTTTGATAACTAAATTGAGTATTTGTAAGAACGCAAAATTACCATCCCTACATTTATTAGAAATCCCGAAGTTACCTAGACTTAAGTTAGCAACTAAGCGGTAATCTGGCGTCTTTGATGTCAATGTTGTGTTTACCCTTAATTGGCATATATATATTAGAACATTACCGTATGTTTTAGTATATGTATGTATGTGCTGTGGGTGAACCTAAAGTAAATAAATAAAGTTAAAAAAGTAACTATATCACCAAGATCTTTATTTAAACTAAAAACAATTGTTTCAATATTTCATTAAATTTTCTTAAAAATAACATAATTTTAATTATCTATTTCTTTTCTTAGTAAAAAAAAAACCGAATATTATAATTATTTTAATAAACAGAATAAATTCAAAAATACTCTCATGAGCCTAGTACATTAGGTCCTCCTTAGAGATACCTACACTCAAAATTAAAATGATAAAGGGTGTAAATAGACCCTTAACAGCCGAAAGGCACTTGTTCTCCCCATCTTTGCAATCATTTTTTTGTTCTAGACCATACCTCCTGGTTACGGAACCTTCTAGTTACGGAGATATTGGGGGTCAAAGTTCGAAGTTATTCACTAGCTTTTTTTAAATACATGTTTTTAATGTAAGATTTTCACTTTACAGACCTCTACGACCCCCGTACTACTCAATCCATCCATCAGCACAATGCTTTGAGTGCTTTTCATCGAGTCCTACCGTAAAACGTGATTTTTCACTCCAAAAAAAAAAAGTCGATTGCCAGCAATAACTTTTGCGTAAAGTTACTTAGTTTGATGTACAGAATGCTTGGTTGACGGCTATGTGAAAATTTAGTTGCCGAACAGATCACTCTTAAAAAATTTTGATGCCACGTATTCTTATGTACTCGTAAGTACTTCAAAATTAATGTAATATTTATATTAACACAGCTTTATTGCTAGATAATATGCAATAAAGCAGTGTCCACAGTTGTAGCATGTCAGCAGACCGGACACCGTGACCGTGACAACAACTAGTGTCCGCTGTGTGACTCTAGTTGTTGTCACTAGTACTGTCCAAATAGTTCTTTTACAGTTATGTTATCTATACATATAATAAAATCGTAGACTTTCCGTGTCTGTACATTACATGTTTTTGCAAAAAAGTCACTGGAATGTGCGAGAAATAAGTAATAGAAAGTAAAAATATATTTTTTTTAATTTTTGTCTGTTTGTCGGTTTGTCGGTTTGTCGGTTTGTCGGTTTGTCGGTTTGTCTGTTCGTTTGTGCGCGCATCACGTAAAAACCCCTCATTGTATTCAAAATCTAATCTATACATATAATAAAATCGTAGACTTTCCGTGTCTGTACATTACATGTTTTTGCAAAAAAGTCACTGGAATGTGCGAGAAATAAGTAATAGAAAGTAAAAATATCTTTTTTTTAATTTTTGTCTGTTTGTCGGTTTGTCGGTTTGTCGGTTTGTCTGTTCGTTTGTGCGCGCATCACGTAAAAACCCCTCATTGTATTCAAAATCTAAATATTACAAAATAAGAAGCATTGTTGTGGGTATTATTTAGCGTTTATTTCTTCAAAATCGACCAACAGACGCAAAAGATATTAATTTTTAAAATTTTGTTAGTAACCTCATACGCGATTTCTATGATAAAAATAATTTGCGTAAATAGGTTTTAGTCGTAGTGTAGTCACTCGGAATGGCTGAAAACTAATTTTGTTTTATTTTTCCTTTTGTCTTTACTCTTTGCACGGAAGTAATAAGTACTACGTACGCACACGACGGCCAGTCAAGCTTTACAAAACCTGGAATTTTACAGCTTCATGTGCCGCCGTGTGTACAACTGCAATTCTTACTTGCATTAAAAAATTGCCACCAAAAGAGAGGTTAACGCTAATTTAGTCTCTTTCTAATAAGGTGACCATTCTTTTTATGTAAAAAGTAGGACATGATGGAAAGGCTGAGAATATAACATTATTAAATTAAATTAAAAAAATATTTTCAAATTTCGTTTCCGAGGCAAAAACATAATTAAAAAAAATAGTAATACGAGAAAGCTATTATTATATATTAGGCGTCGGTAGATAGGTATTAAAAAATTAATCATAATCATAAATCTTTATTTAATTCAACATCAGAAGTAACAGGCACTGGTATATGCACAATCTTAAATAGAGAAAGGTGTCTGAAGTAGGAAGGTCCTGAGGTACAGATCACCTCTCCGGCTTAGATATACCATTTTATTACAGCAACTCAAGCTGAAGTTTAAATAATAAAATTAATATTATTTGGATTTTACTATATTTAATGGTGACCAGTGAAATGATGTATTAAATAAGATTAGTTTTTAGATAATAGGTAGATAAACAATATCCCTCAAAATAAAAACTTTATGGGAACAATACCAAAATAAGATAATGACGTTGTCAAATTCAACCAGACCACCTTTTTCCAATGTTGCCCGCACACAAACTAAATAAAATAGTTTCTTTTGAATATTAAAACAGGACTTTCAGGATTTCGTATTTTTATATGTGCCTACCGAAATGACTTCGAATACTAATAATTTAGTAGATTAATGATCATGTCCACATTGTGCGAGTGGGAAAAGGCTAAAATCCGGCAGTGACAAGCCTCAGAACGGCTATTTAAAACTTACGTTACCGGAGTAAAATACTTGTATGAACAAACTAACATTGCGAATGGGGCGCCTGATAAAGTTAAGTAAAGGCTACCCTTTATTAAAACTAACGGAACTAATCTTTTTTTCAAACCAAACGAAATCAAAATGGAATTAGAGTAAATATCTACAAAGCAATCAAGCCAAGAATCTGTTAGGTTGTCATCTTTTTGTCCCTACTACAGAGTTGTAAGGTATAAATAGATAAATTGATACTATATGTCCACTCATCTATTTTCTTATTAAGATATGTATTAAAAGAACAGATAGGTAATTTTATTACAAACACGATGGCATAACGTTCGGTTGTCTAAGTAAAATCGGTCAAGCCCCACGGTTGTCGCAATTTTAAATAGTCTTCACTTAATGTTACGCTTTTTTTCATGTATATTAAACATATTTTTGACTCAGTAAACATAGGATTATTTTTTGGATACTAGACAGGCTTATTTATAATGGTAGGTACCCCAGAGTGAAGAGGAGTTATATCCGTAAGAGCAATTGTTTCACTCGCGGCATATCTTTAACGTTTAAATGCCCATGATTGCACTTGCATTTGAACTTCGGAGCAAAATATTAATAATAGTCAGTAGTAACATAAATATAGTGAATAGTCAAATGGCTTGCTTTCAACACTATTTGTTACATCGATCTGCGTAATACTTGCGTCTACGCTTCAACTTTTTTTTTGCCCGTTCATAAGAGTCCTTGGAAAAGTATCCGCTTCGGCAATCATGGTCTATCTTCGGAAATATGAGATCTAATATAATTTCCATGTTCTTCTTCTTCTTTTGTATCAATGATTTATCACATTATTAGCACCCAGGTGGCTACGTTAATCGCGGTTTCAGTAGAGATTTTGACAGTAAGTCCTCTAAATCGCAGGTGTAGGGACACTTTAGATACTCCAGGAAGTCACAGTTAGCTGCTGCTACCATGGAAGTACGTGTCTATTAGGGGCCAGCCATAAAATTTATGACGTATTTTAATTACGTCATACGTTAAAGAGGTGGGGGGTGACAACAAAGTGTGATATTGTGTGACAAGGGGTGGAAGGGGTCCTAAATTTGGTGACGTCACATTTAAAAAACTAATATTACTAAGTTTTATAATACGAAATTTGAACTATTAACGAAAAACTTATTAAAGAAATATTTCCAACTCCATCGGCGGGCAGCATGTAATATTGCAAAATATGTGACGTCACACTTGGAAGGCGGGAGTCTCACAAAAATTGACCTTCTGATAAGGACGGATTTTTTGACCCCTCCGGTGAAAAAATCATAAAATTCGTATGACGTAATTTATGGGTTATGTATCACCTTATGTATCACCTTTGTTAGAATATTACAATTATACGACTAAAATCCTAAAAGTGCGGAATGAATGCACTACAATGCCTTGAAAAACCAAACTTAGAAGCTTTATAGCGATGTTCGTGTTAATTCGGAAACATGAAGATTCTCGAAGCGCATAGTCTTTCTGGTTCTATTGCTAAATACATTAAATACAAGCGTTTGCAGTATTTTTCAATTGCATGGTTTTTGCAAATTCTCAATTTTGTTTCCATCGTTTGTGTCCATCACATTTTTTCCATCGGTTGATTGAGCTCTAGAGCTGAAAGATTATTTTTTAAATTGTTAAGGATATTAACCGTTGGGCCCTAGGATAGATCATGAGTTGCATCTATATTTTGCTTACGTTCATAAACTTTGAGAATGACAAAAGAATGTGCGCTCACGTGAGCGAAGCCGCGGGCACAGCTAGTCTCTAATACGTTCAGTCCAACAGCGACCGTGACCGTATAGTCATGAAAATAAAGATCACTATAATTTTGACAGATTTGTTAGTGACCTAACAACAACATTATTGCACCGAGCATACAGATCACTGTGACTTTGACAGCGATGCGAGGGCGCAGGTGATGTGAGGACTATACCTCAGTCTCTTGAGACAGTACACACGTAATGTCACGATCATCGTTTTGTACGGAGTAGTGTCCGTTAAAATTAAAATCGGTAAGTACAGATACCGGCTGCAGATACCACACACTGACACATATTTCAGTAGTTCATAATTATGTCAGAGGCCAGTTTTCGGAGCTATTATGTCCACAATTTGTCCAAACCTGAAAGGCGCAACTTTGGACAGCATGTGTGTGTCTAACAGTGGTTATGTTTACCAGTATACAGCACCATTTCGTTGTCATAGGTGACCAGGGAGACCTCACAAGCAGTTCGATTCCTGTGCTTGCAATACCATCGCACGCGCCGCCCATTGTTCCTTTTACGGTATAACACGAACCCATCTCATCCTAAACTCCATTTGTTTACTGAAAAGGCTAAAAATGGAAGTAAACATTAGGTCCCATACGTAATTTAGACTATAGTGGAATCGAGGTAGTAGTTATTTTTTAAACAAAAATGCGACAAGGTGGTTTCGTTAATTAAATTCCTAGAATGTTTAATTATCATTTATTAAGACAAAATTTAAACTACTCATAGACAATGCTCAGCTTACACTTATATCTCACTAAAACCTAGACAGCGATTTTCAACCCTAGGCTCAGTGCTGAAATGAAAATCGAATAGTGCGCTTGCAACCATATTTAATGTAAGTGAATCGGAATTTTTTACAAAGCAATAGCAATCTCAAACAAATAAATTACTTATCCAGCTGACCCATGTCCTTAAACGTATAATGACATTACAACCTATGACTATACTTTATTTCTTATCGTTATATTATATTACAAAATCGAACTGAACTCTTTGGCAATTTTCTCAGTCATAAGACTTTTAGCTTTAAATTATTATTAATTCTCTTTTGAAAACTCACCATAATATTATACAATTTAATCATCATATTATCCTAATTTAACAAACTTATTCTGATGAATATAATATTTATAAGGGGGATGTGTGTGATCTAAATTCCCGAATTCCAGTGCGTTTGCGCTGTTTAAAATTAATCTGGATCTACAGCCCTTGCTGTGATGTGTCGAGCATCGCCAATGACTTGTCCCTTTTGTCATGACATGCTTGATAAGGCTATAAGTGTAGTCCTTGTATAGAACTAGTGCCTTTCCAAAGCGGGAATATATGAATTTCACTGAAAAATAAATGTTTTTTATGTCGTTTACGGTACAGAAGGAAACAAAATTACATCTACAGACAGGAAGTGAAGGCAAGTACTAAAATAAATACTTGAATTATGAGTAAAAAAAAAAAAATTTATATTCATACTAAAATGAAATAAAATTTAGTTGCACGTCGAAATAATCCTTAAAAAATGCGTTAGTTTCGCTCATAATTATTTTTATTTTCTTAAACACCTAAGTAACACAAATTGATTATATTTGAAATAAAAAACAGTACAATCTTAAAAGTAATAAAATCGAAATATGATTATGCTTTAATATTCTCTATCTATATTTTTATTCTGTTAAAATGATCCTGAACCCAATTTATTTACGTTCTTTTCGTCTCTGAATCTGCCAAACACGAATGAGAAATCAATCAAGGAAAGTGTCGGGCCGATAACGAAAAAAAAAGCACTTTTATATAGTGATTTAACAAAAATAAAGGGTTATCGAAAATAAAACAAAATTACCTATTATGATTGTGATATTGAAACAAGAGAGGCCATCATGTAAGTAACGCTCTGCGCTTTGTATCACCAAAAATCACACTAATAAATACTTGTGACTTTGGGCCACATCTACAGCAATGAGTTGGTAAAGCCCTAAAAAAATGAGCAAATAATAAGAATATCTATTCTTGTCGTACCTTTTGAGAACTTCAGGCAATGGATCAAGTGATTCAACAGCTCCTTTTTAGGCTAATATTAGCCTTACACATATTAACTGTGACCTGAAATACAGGCTCTGCCTAGCACAGGGGCTCATATTTATTATCTGTGCTTAATTCTAACTGCATTTAAATACTGTTCAACATGTTATATTTTTAAGGAGCAATAAATAAAATTATTATTTTTATATACATATTAACTCAAACGTTTGTTTGAATTAAAAATCCAAATGCATTTACTAAGTTGAAGTTTAAATCGTGAATAAACGTGATTTAGTCTTAACTAAGTAAATTAAATCAAAACAATCAATTGTGTTTGATCTCACGCTCACGGTTTGAGACGAAACCTACTGAATCTTGCAGTAACCTAAGCCCACAAACGCCCGGGTGTTTTCTTAAAATGGCGATTTCTTACTGCACTGTATTCTAATCTTAGCTTGTAAGGCGTAAGGGTATGCAGACTATTTGCAAATCATGATGCTAGCCACCGGCTTGTGTGGTTACAGCCTGATGCACTGAGCTCTAACCAATTCTGAGATACTTCCCTCCAACTATGCAATATTTAATAGGTGGATGTGTGTGTTCATAATTCCCAAATTCAATAACATTTTGGCTGTTCAACGCTAGTCTTGCCTTGCAGCCTTTACTATTGCGGAGCGGGAGGGAATGTCAGACTTCTTGATAGCTGCAGTCCAATAGCAATTGTATTCATATCACTATATTTTATGGTTTAAGAACTTTATTATTCCTCATCAAGAATTAACAATAATTCACTTACTGAGAAACTAAATTTCAATAAAATGTTTATGAGCGTACAGAATCTACGTTCATAGCAAAAAATAACAAATATAAGCGATCACAGTAACAAAAAACAAGATATTATATATTTAGAGACTAAACTTAAATAAACTTAAATAAAACTTTTATGAGCATACAGAATCTACGCTCATAGCAAAAAGTAACAAATATGAGGGTAAGCGATCAAAGCAACAAAAAACAAGATATTATGTATTTAGAAACTAAACTTAAATAAAATGTTTATGAGCGTAGAGAATCCACGTTCACAGCAAAAAATAACAAATATGAGGATAAGCGATCACAGCAACAAAAAACAAGATATTATGTATTTAGAAACTAAACTTAAATAAAATGTTTATGAGCGTAGAGAATCCACGTTCACAGCAAAAAATAACAAATATGAGGGTAAGCGATCACAGCAACAAAAAACAAGAGATTATGTATTTAGAAACTAAACTCAAATAAAATGTTTATGAGCGTACAGAATCCACGCTCATAGAAAAAATAACAAATATGAGGATAAGCGATCACAGCAACAAAAAACAAGATATTATGTATTTAGAAACTAAACTCAAATAAAATTTTTATGAGCGTAGAGAATCCCCGTTCACAGCAAAAAATAACAAATATGAGGGTAAGCGATCACAAAAACAAAATATGTATTTAGTAGTTATCACCAACCAAGTAAACACGGATCTAAACTAAAAGTGAGTTATTGTACTAGATGTGGCAATACATGGTAACATAATAAAGTTATTTTTATTTTTTTTCCTTTTTTAATTATTTTTATTTGCTCATTATGTATGATTTCAGCATTTTTTTAAAACAAGACATACTTTTAGCTTCTTTTATAACCATTGGTATTTTATTGTACATGTTAACACCCTCATATTCAATATTTCTTTTACCGTAATTAACTGTTCTGGGAGGACGCGTTACTAGGTGATTGTGGTTTCGAAGTTTAATTTTTTGTACCTGATATTATTTTGACAGACTTGTCAGTGACAGCAACTTAACCAAAACCTTATTGCTACGAGCATAAGTATCACTGTAATTTTGACAGCAATGCAAGGGCGGAGGTCAATTTTACATTCCGTTGCTTTGTACCGAGTGATGTCCATTGAAATGTCACAAGTAAAGATTTGGTCAAATCGGTACGAACAGGTTGCGTACCAACTGCAGATACTGAACAGCGGGCACCGATACTTACTGCAATATATTATCTGTTAGAGTCCGGTTACACAATTTGTCCGTACCGGTTTCACTGAACTTAAATGCACAGCGTGTGTCTAATAGTGGTTATGTTTACCAGTATAAAGTACGGCTACGTTGCCATAGGTGACCAGAGAGACCTCACAAGCAGTTCGCTTCCTGTGCTTGCAATACCATCGCACGCGCCACCCATTGTTCCTTTTACAGTAAAACACGAACCCGTCCCGTACTAAACTCCATTTGTTTGCTGAAAAAGCTAAAAATGAAAGTAAACATTAGAACCTATACGTGATTATAGACTATGGTGGAATCGTGGAAGTAGTTATTTTTTTAAACAAACATGCGACAAGATGGTCTTGTTAATGAAATTCATAGAAAGGTAAGCTAATAAATAATTAGAGAAGTTTATTAAATATTATATACATTAATAAATTAAAATAACCTATATTAACTAACTGTTAATTTATTTAGTAAAAATTGAAACTCATAGACAATGCTGTTAGTTACACTTATATATGTTCTCACTAAAACCTAGGTGGCACGTGAATTAATGAGATTTTCAACGCTCGGCTCAGCGCCGAATTGAAACTACCATAGTACACTTGTAATCTTATTTAGGCATTAACTTAAGTGTAAGTGAAAATGAATACTCAATCTTTATCCAGAGAATGAGTTTTGTGCTTAAACCTAGACATTAAATATTACCTGCAGCTGCTGTAGATTATGATTATACTTAATTGTTTATCGTTATGATTGAATAAGAAATAAAGTATGCTTTGTAATTGAAAAAAACAACGCAAATATTTGGACAAAAGCTCCGTACTATATTTGGTCGTCACCGCACAATATTTTCAACGATGGAATTATCTTGTATGGCACACTGGTATGCAAACTACTAGCAAACCGTGCCGATGCCAGTGATAGACATTGTACTTAATGTTACAGCCTCATGCATATAATATAGCTCTACCCAATTCTGATATACTTTCCCCCAATTATACGATAATTGATGGGTGGATGTGTGTGTTCATAGTTCCCGTATTCAATAACATTTTGGCTGTTCAACACCAGTCTTGCCTTGCAGCCTTTACTATTGTGTGAGGAGCATGTCCAATGGTTCGTTCCTTTCTTCTTAAACTGCCGGGAATGGCCATATGTGTAGCGGTTTAGCAGAATCAATTGTTTTCCAGAACGCGATTGTACAAAGGTGTATTCTGAAAGCATTAGAAAATATTATTGGTTGTTGCAATACTTTACTTTTTCTAAACTGTTTTTTTTTTCTGTGGTGTCCAGAATCTTATTTCTATCAACAATCTGGTAAAATGCCGTTAACTTCTGGTTCTTAAAAAGTGGTTTATTTCTCAAACCACTATTTAGATATATAAACAGAGGTAAAATAGTTTGACAGCTTGATTTTATAAACACGTGTCAAGACTATAAGATTTGAACAAAAATCCACTTTGGGAAAAGTCGTATACTTGTATTAAGGAAAGGATGGATTAAAAAACTGATAATAATCAACAGGGTTTAATTAGACTAATTAAGAAAACAGTAAAATTTATTTAAAACGTGCACATTTCATGACAATTTAACATACTTTCCGTTAAGAATTAAGTGCTGTGGTGGTGGATGACTATGATGACTGTTTACAGAAAAGATGTTCTTATAACTATCAATTACCAGTCCTGCTTTGCATTTCTTACTGTTTGCGCTGGATATCTCCAAGTTTGACAGCCTTTGTTACCGGAACACCGAAAACTAAAATTGTAACCTTTATACAGTAACAATTCCTTGCCTGATTGGGTTTTTATTAATCTGTATTCTGAAACTAAAGTGTGTTTAAAGTCGTGTCGACTCCGACACCTGGAGAGTTCATGTGAGGATTTGTGGATCAATATTGAAACTGCCCCGCATGGCTCAAAAGCACATAATTTTCGTATCTGCGGCGTTTACTTACCCCCGCCTGTGACCTCTGATATCATGAAAGTATTTTGCAATTCTGCTCAGGGTGCTCTTGACCGCGGTGATCACACTCTTATCCTAGGGGACTTTAACCTCAGTAATGTATCTTGGAAAATTGATGAGCAAAACACAGGTCATGCGCAACCATTTCCTACTGGTAATAGCGAGGCGATTAAATGTTTCTTGGATTTTGTTTGTTTGAATGGTTTAGAACAGTACAATTACTTAACAAATGCTAAATCTAAAACACTGGATCTGGCCCTCTGTAATACTACTTTACATAATCTTAGCCGTTGCACCTGTCAATTGATTTCAGAAGATCCCTTGCACCCATCATTTGAATTCTCCGTGTTCTTAACCATTAACTCAGACCATCTTCAAGTTAAGCCAACAAGAAAACCAGACTTCTTTAAAGCTGACTACGATATCATCACGATGACACTAAATTATGTAGACTGGGAAAAAGAGTTTGAAGGTCACCCCACAGCTGATAAAATGAACGATATATTTTACAAGGTACTACACGACGTCATAAAACAAAATGTCCCGATTAAAACAATATTGGCCAATAAATATCCACAGTGGTATTCTCGAGAACTTATACGTCTACTGAAAGAAAAAAATAAATATCGCATTAAAATTAAAAGACACAAAAATCCTCTAGATATCGTTTCATTTGATACACTGCGTGCAAGATGTAGTAGGCTTATGGAAGGTTGTTATAAAAACTATATGGTCAGAATGGAAGAAGCACTTGCAAAGGACCCAAAAATATTCTGGACATTTATTAAAAATAAAAATAAAAACAAGAGTACTTACCCAGCAGAAATGTGTCACGAGAACAGGACAGCATCAAGCGGACACGAAATTTGTAATTTATTTGCCGAGAACTTTGCACAGGTCTACAATACCCCATCGACTGTTAATGCGTCAAACCACGTTGATAGCTGTCTTGTCCCGTCCGGATTCTGTAAACTAGAATTTGATGCTGATGAAATATTCCGATCCTTGAGAGACTTGGATGAGCGTAAAGGTGCTGGAAGTGATGGTATTTCCCCCGTATTTATAAAAAGATGTGCAAAAGCACTAACTACACCTCTCAAATTTATTTTTAATAAGTCAATGGCGGACGGCGTATTTCCTGAGAGGTGGAAGGAAGCTTTAGTAGTTCATATTTTCAAATCTGGAGAAAAACAACAAGTATCCAACTATCGACCCATCTCTATTTTAAACATATTCGGCAAAATACTTGAAAAATTAGTAACCAAAAGCCTAAATGCCCATGTTAAACAAGGTATTACAAACCACCAACATGGTTTTATCAATTCAAGGTCAACCTCTACGAACCTAATGTGTTATGTCTCGGCCATATCAGAGTCTCTTGATAACAGAATCCCGGTGAACACTATATACACAGGCTTTAGTAAGGCATTTGATAAGGTTGACCATAATATTCTACTTAAAAAACTTAATCAATTCGGGATAGGGGGATCATTGCTTAAATGGTTCCATTCTTACCTCGTTGGTAGAAGTTCAAAAGTGGTAATCAACGGTCACCATTCTGACACCTTTCCAGCAACTTCGGGAGTCCCGCAGGGCTCGCACTTGGGCCCTGTTCTCTTTAACATCTTCATCAATGACATTACGGAATGCTTCAAGCACTCTAGTTTCTACCTGTTTGCTGATGACGTCAAAATAATGAGACCAATAGTGACTGACTTGGATGCTGCACTGCTACAGGCTGATCTCGATAGAATGGCGGATTGGTGTAGAGTAAACAAAATGTCGCTTAATATAAGATTTTAAACTATCATGGTCACTAACATTATTACTACAGGAAACGGGATATTTACCATGTTTACTATTTTTGTTGGTTTTTGTAATATCGGGAACTCAACAAAAATAGTAAACATGGTAAATATCCCGTTTCCTGTAGTAATAATGTCGCTTAATGTTTCTAAATGTTATTGTATGCAATTCTCTCGTAATAAAACAGTACAAACCCACAATTACACATTGCACCAGTAAACACTACAAGAAGTAGATGAAGTTCGTGACCTGGGAATTGTGTTTGACAAAAAACTGAAATTTGATAAGCACATTCTAAATATTACCTCAAAAGGGTTCAAGGTGCTCGGATTTGTTTTGCGCAATAGCAAAAAAAATACTAAAGCGTCAACTAGAATTCATTTATATAACACATTAGTTCGCCCACTTCTTGAATACAATAGCACCGTATGGAATCCTCACTATGACATCTACATTAAACGCCTGGAAAGTGTATAAAGACGTTTTCTGTACCATCTATGCTATAAAGACCGTCTGGCTAAAAAAATCAGGAGTTACGACTTGAGACTACAGCATTATAAAATGTCCTCGTTATTAGATAGAAGACAGGTTCTAGATCTCACATTTCTTCACAAACTGTTCAATGGGGTTGTTGACTGTAGTGAGCTTCTTGGAAGGCTGCAGATAAGTGCACCATCTCGCCTACCGCGCAAGTGTAACTACAACCTTTTCTATGTGTCGGGATCCAAAACAAACCTCGGACATTTTGCCGTTCTGCCAAGGCTCAGTAGGCAGTATAACGAAGTATCGAAGCGTAATGTAGTGGATATTACATGCAAAATGGCTAGGTTTAAAAAAGACTTAAATGTCAGTCGTAATATTTTGTTGTTGTATGATTACTATATATTTTTTTTTTCTCTTATTTTTCATTTCCACTATTATTATAGTTCATCTTTTATGTAATTCACCTTGTTTCCTTAGTATGATTTTCGTGTAACGTATTTGGATTTGTTTATATTTTTAACCTTGTCAAATTTAGTGTATGCACCTAGATTATAAGTAAATGATGTGGTCTCCTATAATTGGAAGCGCACACTTGTACTTGTCCCTGTTTAATGTATAATTGCATGTAATTGTGTAGTTTCTGTTGGAGATCCAATAAATAAATAAATAAATAATAAATAAAGTGAAAACAACAACACATAATGTATACTTGTGACAGTCGGGTGAAGTGAGCTACGGAAAATATTTGGTCAGTACTGTTGAAAGTCGTTGTAGGAATATGAAACGCTTTGTAAGCGATCACCACGTTTGTCTCGGGCCTCTGGTTACTGACTGATACAATAAAACAAAAGACATTCAAATAGTATTTATTTTTATGATTTCTGATAAGTTCGTACTCAGTAAGTTTTATGCCGGGCCTTCTCTCGGTGAGTGGACCAGTGCAGGTTGGAAGATGCCACATTTTTGATTTTTTGGTGTTGGGAAAAATGCCTTTTTTCCCTTAAACATTTTAAGAGCAGAGGTAAAGTAAGAAATCATTTAATTTTCCAAATAACAATAGAAATACTTAATTTGATTCTCATCATTTACTCTCTTTATACACTAGAACATACAATGAATTTAACATTATTATTAGGTTCTGGTGTCAGTTATTCAAATACTGTGGTTAATTTAATACTATGTTATTCTATAGTAAAACCTAATATTTTATTAATCCGTCTTCCTTTGCGTATAATTATAAAATGTAGGCCGTGCATGTGTATGCTCATACGCCCCTGTTAAAATGGTAGTATTGTTACTATCCATCAATAATGTAGCTTTACAACATTTGCTTTTCATAGACGAACACCTCCAGCGGTTCAGCCCAGGCTTTGATTGATGAGTATTGTAATATGTAAACCCATCGAGCAGTACTAACCAGGTCCCTTTTTGAGATTTGACGAACTTGAAAGCTGAAAGAGATTAAAATATTACTATCTTTTCTTTACCATTAGAAGCTGCTAAACTATCGGCCAATGGAAGCCCCTTGCTTGCCGGAGCTGTCCACGACGCTACTCACAAGTAACGTGTTACAAACCCAGATCACCAATATTAGTGACCTGAATGTGCTATTAGTGATGTGGTACTAGTGGTCCAGTGGCGGTTCTTTAAGAACTTAACCAATTTCAGTTAATCCGTAAGTCCGTAACAACTTAGTTACAGACATTACGGATTATTGAATACCTATTATTGAGGATCAGTTGAATTATTTAAAACAAACCACAATTTACACTGACATTTTAAGTCTCATGATTGTTATTTTTTTTTCGTGAGGAATGAAAAAAAAAACAATACAGAGTGTCGATTACATTTGTCAATCATTGCTTAAATATGTTTGAAATACACACAGATTCGGGAATATTAAGAATTAAAGAACTACTTACTTTGTAGACAACAAAACACAACAGTAACTCTTTAATATTTCATACAATATGGTATCATATAATCAGTTACTAGTTTGAATAAATTGAAGACTAATTTACAAGCATATTTAAAAACCGCCATAAAACCTTTGTGATACCGAATACATGTATAAGTTAAATCTTTTTATACCTACGTGTAAATATTTAATAGTAAAACTAATAATTACCATTTTGCAATTTAATTTCTTACAACTTATCTAAAAGCTTTGAGGCACTACATAGATACCTACATATTACACCTATCAATAATAGCAATACACGTTGTATAATAACAAAAGGGTTAAGATATAGTTAAAAGGTCTTCGACAAGTGACAATCACTTTCAAAGCGCTCCATGTGTCCACAACGACTTGCAGCAGGACTGACGTGAGCCAGCAGCAGCTTGTGTCAGGCTAATACATTGTTGAAGCAGTCATGCTAGTGAAAGAGGTGGCGGAACGTGAGAGGGAAAGAGCTTCACGTCCCAGCCGCCGCGGGAGACGCCCTGGGCGTCGGGGGTCACGTGGTGGCCCCCGGCCACCGTAGGCGCGGGCCTGTGGACGGCGAGTTATGGGCTAACTCGCCGTCCGGCCGTCTTATGACGACAGGCCGTGTCGACGGCGCGTTCGTGTTCCACGCGCGCCTCAAAGAGATGTCAGCAACCACGTAGGGGTCCGCACGGGCCGATGCCTGCCAGGGCTGCGGGACTGTTCGAAAGAGATACCCCGGCCCTGGAACACAAAGGGCAAATAAGGAACATGGATGGGTTTTAGTCAGTACAAGTCTGATACTCCCTTCCGCTCTGCCCAGAGCGGGGGTTGTCATTTGATTTCCCATCCAAAAAAAAAAAAAAAAAGGCTAATACATTGTTGACTTGTCCATCATCGGTACCGCTGATAGAATGTCTCTTTGTCTAAGCACATAGGTCATGATTCTCGTTTCACTCCCCATGCATTATACATAGATGATCAGTAGGTACTGAAATACGTTCATACTGTGAAGGATTCAGATAAGGGATAGGGGTTCTATAGCCGGGTCCACAATCTTATTTGTAAAGTCCAGTTCTAAGGTTGCCTTGCATTTCCTGGTGTTGTGTGAGGAACATTTCCAAGTAGTTGTTTTTCTTTTAATATTTCTTCGTACATACCTGTATGTGTAGTCTTTATGTAGTATCAACTTACTACTGTGATAATATGTGTGTGATAAATGTGTAGTCTGAAAAAGGAATCGTATATTTGTGACATATTCTACTATTAGTTAAAGGTAAAAATAGGCAAGAAAAGGTTCTCCAAACATTGCTGATTAAAATGCATTGATTCAAAACAAATAAATGATAAAAGATGAATTTGGCGAAGATTTAGAAATAAAAACATTGTGTCATCATCATCATCATCATTTCAGCCGAAAGACGTCCACTGCTGGACATAGGCCTCCCCAAGGAGGGTTTTGCCATAATCGCCACGCTTGGCAGGCGGGTTGGCGATCGCAGTATGTTTGTTATAAAAAATCACAGAGAACGCTGCTGCCCATTCACTGGTAAGTCCCTTAGTCGCCTCTTACGACACCCACGGGAAGATATGGGATGGTGCTATTCTTTACGTCCGGACACCATACAGAACACCATACAAAACATTGTGTATTCATAAAAAAAAACAAATATTTATTAGGTCTATTGGAGTAGTGTCTTCATTTTTGTACATTCGATTTTTTCAACTTCGAGAATAGATACTATTAACACAATAGATACTATTTAATATAAAAAAAAAAATATTTACTAAATTCTGATGTAAGTCCCGTTAGAAACTATGAATTTCCTAGGTGGGTGGTTATGGTTGTCATCTACAGATACAATTTGATTATTATTTAAGTTCAGCACTAGTTTAGCCCTGCAGCTCTTATGAGCACATAATGTGCATCTCCAGTGGTGAGCATCCTTGCTCAAACGAGCATAGCAGTAGGTATGACCCTTGTATAGTATCAAGTTCTTCCCTCGTTGCGACTTAATGAACTCGAAATCTGTAAAAATGACATGACTATATAAAAACATACCATATATTGAATATTGACCAAAGGACAATGACGATCGCTTGCAAAGGGTTTCGTATTCGTAAAGTGTTGACAGCTTATGTCAACCCGCAGAATGAATACATTTCTGATTTGATTGTATATTATGAGTATATTGTAAATGATTGAGATTTTTAACAGAATTTTCGCAGGAATATTATATTATAAACAGTTAAGTAATCTTGTTCCCCGCTGTGAGCTGATGCACTTGACATCTGAAAATGCAAGTATTTTAATTATCTTATTGACAGAAAACATGGCAATGGTCTTTACGGAAATGTGGTGGAATTATATAGCTACTGTCTATAAAAAGTCGCTATTATAGAAAAAAAAGTTTTTTTTTATTACAGAAAACAAGTGAAATAATTAATCATTTGCTAGCTTGTCGTTTATTCTTTAGCTAAAAATGTTCACTATGAAATAAATCAAAACATGGGATTACACAAAGTGGCACTTTACATGCTGAGCACTGTATCTTCGACCGCCTGTTGCGAGTTTTAGAGCTGCACACACGACAGCGTCGCCACGAGCTCAGCTGTTCATGGCGGTGTTACCCCACATTAACCAGGCGGATCTTATCAGCGACTCCCACTTCCTTCTGCCGGTTTGTTGACGCTGTTGACCGGGTCTTTGAACATCGTGACTGGGCCTTTAAGATCTTCTGTACAAATTCCTTATGTCGTTTTAACTGTGGCCGTGGTGAACTGATGAACACGATTTCTGAAAATAAGTGATGTTTCCTAAACTCGGCTACTAAGAGGTGCTAAGAACAAGTGGTCCATCAAACTGTCCAGTAACTTGTCTCTGTATGTTTAGTTAAAAGAACTTTAAATGCACTATCACATAATTAAGGATAATATATCGTACCCTATCATGGAGTTAATTGGGTCATAAAATTAAAAAAATGCATTTAGAATGAACGATATTGTGATATAATAATATTATCTCGTATAAATAAAAGAAATTTTTGTTGATTAGGATAAGTGTGTGTCCAAACGTACCTACTATAAATTACATATTATACATTAATATTATAGACACCAAAATATGTACAAATATTCAATAAAATCGTAAAACAATATTGACTTTGTTTTTCAAAATAATATTTAATTATATAATATGAAAATTTTAAAAACTCACTTGCTTTTAAAATATTCACCTTTATGACAAAAATATTTCGGAGGTGCATGATTGTGGTTATCTTGTACGAATAAAATGTTTCCATCTAAATCTAATACTAATTTAGCTGTGCAGTTTCTGTGAGCACAGGCTGAGCATCTCCAATGATGAAGACCTTTGTTCTGGACGAGGAGCCCGCGACAGAATGTATAGTCATTGTACATGATGAGCTTCATGACGCCTTCTACTGACTTAATGACATGGTAACCTGAAACTGAAGTGTAATGTTATTTGAAATGGAGAATAGGATCATTTGATACTTAATTTTATTGATTCCATGTTGTGTTTTATAAAAGAGTTTTTAATGTTAGATGTAAGAACTAGTCATAAATATTTGTAATTTTGGAAGAGGATACAATGAAAGAGTAAAGTCTTGAATATATAATTTTAATAGCACATACAACTAGGTAACTAACAAAAAAGAGTTTAAACGTAATTCTAGTATTCTAAATTTCAGGTATACAAATAAACTGAGTATTAAGAAGGTCTATCACATAGTTAACAGAAGGTCTACACTAAGTTATCCCTAAACATATTCAGATGGAACTACATCAATTGCATATTGAAAAGTTTGTAACTTATAATCAATCTGATGGCATGTGAGTGCCGGATGACTATGGGTAAAGCGAGCATAGACAACTCTATGATCTCCATCAAACACTATTCTTGCTCGACATTTCCTCGTATTATGACAGGAACACCGCCAATGGTAAGTGCTTCTCTTTGGGATATGTGTATGCCAGCAGAATGAGAGAACATGAATTCTGAAACAAAAGTAAATATTTATTACGGTTTTTTTATAGAATGTGGAGCCTGTTAACATGATAAGCTGCTTAGCATTACGCGTATTAATGAATTTGAGCTCTGGAAGAAACTGGAACAATTGCGCATGCCCTCGTTTTTTTTGAAGACCGTTACAAGACAAAGTCACTTCAACCTTGAATGTATTTTTACGTATAAAGAGTAGGAACATGAGATTTCGTTTTAAAATATCTTCAAATGTTTTAATTTAATAAAACTAATTTGTTTATGTAAATTGATTTATTTCAACACCATTAGAAATAGGTTCTTAATCTTACCAAATAAAATAAATGTTAATTGATTTTCATTTAATGAAACAACAATGTAAATATTATGCAAAGTTCGTGATACAGTCAACCTCAAATCAGAATAACCATTAAACTACAAAAACCGCTCTTATGTGTACAGAATTAAGGCACTATCAGTCAAACTGTTACCACCGAAGTGGGGTTGACTGTATGGTCCGTAACGGAAATCGCTTACACTTATTATTTTGATCATTAAAATAAAACACTAAGTTAAAAATGTTTTCTGGATCAGTATCCAGAAAACATTACTCCAACTAGATTATTATACACCTGCTTGTAAACATATGACTTCTTTTATAAAAAAATTAGAAGTCCGGTTGTTTAATTCATAATTTTAAGAGCGAACTTGTCGAACTCTACTATTAATACTTTATTGTGGTCCCCGTGAAATTCAAAATAATATTAATTTTAACTTAATTAAAATCACCGTAACAAACTGGCTAAAATAAAGATTTTTCGAAACTGGGAGTTTCTGTCGATAAATTTATTTTAATTTAATATATATCCCATTGCGAATAATAAACTGGGGTGCTGGGTGATTGTGATCATGATTCGCCATCTTGATCGTATTGTCATCAAATAATATGACCGAAGCTCTGCATTTCTTGGTCTGCATTGATGAGCATCGCCAGTGGTTGGTGCACGCTCTCGCGTATTTGCGTTGGTGACAGAAAGTGAAGCCGTAGGCCAGGAGTAACCGGGAACCGTGACTTGTATTTATAAACTGGTAGAATACTGGAAATAAAACAATTTATTTACTCTAATCGCAACATTATTATTATTATAGCTAGCCCATATTGTCCCACTGCTGCGCAAAGGCCTCCCTCCACTCCTTCCAAAGCTCGCGCTTCTGTGCTACTTCTTTCCAATTCTCAAGAAAGACATCCAGGTCGTTCCGCCATCTCCTTCGTAGTCTACCGCGACCCGTGTCACTGTTTCAGGGCACCAATCCTGAGCTTTACGGGCCCACAGTTCGTTCGGCATGCGACAGACATGTCCTGCCCAGTATCATTTAAGTTGGGCAGCTTTTTGAGCCACGTCAACGATTTGCGTTTTGGAGCGCAGCGTAGTGTTTCGTACATGATCTGTTAATTTTACACCTAAGATACTGCGCTCCATAGCACGTTGGCAAACCTTGAGTTTGGACTTTTGGATGTTAGTCAAAGACCAAGTTTGTGCACCGTAGGTCAAGATGGGGAGAATACACATGTCCATTAGCTTTCGCAATTTCCTTATCTTGCCTTGCCTGGAAAGAGATTACTTGGCCCAAGTATATATATTCTTGGACATATTGTACATTCTCCCCGCCTACGTGTATGCTCCTTTTGGAGCTGTTGGTCATGAGCTTGGTCTTCGACATGTTCATCTTCAGTCCAATCTCAAGGCTTGCATCGATCGCAACATAATAGACTAATTAGTAGAATTTGCCGGTGCATTCATCTTAAACCATTTTCAGTCGTCAACGCCGTAATGACGACTGAAAATGGTTTTAGGTACCCTCATAAAGTCTTAAAGAACAGTAAAAACAAAACGAACACGACGAAAGAGTATTTATAGAATATTATTTTATAAAAGCTAGAGAATAAGAAAAAAAGACATTAGGAATGTACGGAAAATAGAATAGGTACAATAAATTAGTTTTATTGAAAAATGAACTTCCACACAAAAAAAAACAAATTGACTTCTCAAACTAGCGACAGCAAAATTTTAGACTTTCTGTTTTAATATACTCTGAAATATTGTCCATTCCTGATATAGTATTTGAGCGGGACATAGCAGAGATCTACTTTATCAGATATAATTTTTCCATCATCATTTACAATTAGTTTTGCTTTGCACTTTTTCACAGTGCATTGCCAGTAAGTTTTTTTTTTGGTTAAACAGCGGTAGTTGAAGCATAATGTGTGCTCTTTCTACAGAATCAACTGCTTGCCTCTCTTCGAATGTATGTACTGGAAATCTAAAAAAAAAAAAAAATATTAAAGGAGACCTTTACTTGCGAAGAGATTTAAGTTTTAAGTGTCTGGCACAAAATAAATCACATTCAAATTATAGCAACATACATTTATGACAGTCAAATTGACATTTACTGTGACATAAGGTTACCAGCACAATGAAATTCTTAACCCATATATTTTAAGCTTCCTTTGGTTTTATTAAAAAAAAAAACATTGCTCAATCTGATTAGAAACACAAGCCAAATGTTGTTTCCACATTTGTATTTGTGATGTTTTGTATTTTCAAAGTCACTATATTATTATTTAAATTCTGACATATTTGCCATTGCAGTCAATAAAAAATGGTTGTGGTGGATGGTTATGATCTAAGTTACCATCTATAATTTCACCATGAGCATCAACTACTATCTTAGCCTTGCAGCTTCTTCTGGTTCTTACTGAACATTGCCACTGGACAGTCCCTTTGGTAGAAGATCGATGATTGAAACAATATGTGTATTTTCTATAAAGGATTAACCGTCTGCCTTGTTTTGAATTAATGTACTTAAAATCTGAAATAAAGCATTTTAAGTAAGAAAATACAACAAATCAAGTCAATTAGACCACATGTTATAATAAGCTATGATATTATATTTTGCGTATTTTCAGACACGACATTTATAAAGGAGTTTATAAAATAATAATATTAAACTAAAAATCTTAACCATAAGGTCAGGTGATAAGAACATCTAGAATGAAAACACTATTGTAATAAATAAACAAATATGAGCACTATATTATACATTGCATCCAGGCAGACTACAAACTATATTTCCAAAGACTTTATTTCATTCTTACTTAATAAATTCTGACATATTCGCCATTAGAGTTACAAATAAATCGCAGTGGTGCATGGCTATGGTCTAGGTCACCAGATATTATTTCACGACCATCATGAACTGCTATTTTTGCCTTGCAGTGTTTGCTCGTTCTTAATGAACAATACCACTGGACAGTCGTTTTGGCAGAAGCCTGATAATTTGAACAATATGTGTAGTCTCTGTGTATAATTAACTGCGTGCCCTTCCTCGAACTGATGTACTTGAAATCTGTAATAAAACAATAAATTTATCATGATCAAATTATTTAAGATGGATTATTTAAGACCGGCAAGTACAATATCCAGCCAATTCAATCACTACAAAACCGCGACATAATTAAAGAACTTATATTTTTAATATTTTATTGTTAAAGAAATGAAAGTACAATATCATATACTTTAACAAGGAAAACAACAAATTAAGTTTTGAAAAGACATTTTATTATAAATTCTGACATATTCGCCACGCGGATTAATACAAAATCGGAAATATATTGGATTAATCTTACGTCAAAACATAAAATAATACTTTTTATTATAACTATAATTTATTTGTTTTAGTATTATGTGACGATCTGATCATGGACGCGAGGCAAACGTGGCCGGAAATTACACAAAACAGACAGGTTTGGAAGGAGAAAAGGGAGGCCTTTGCCCAGCAGTGGGACACAGCATAGGCTATGAAAAAAAAGTACAATAAATGTTGGGTTACAAATGCAGTGTAGTGTATGGGGCATATCGCAAGCCGCTTCCATCAATTTAATAAGTACATGATTCGAGAGCCATAAAGAGGACGATTATTATTTTCGTAATTTAAAAAAGAAAATGTTGTCACACTGTTCAATTGTTCCTAACTAGATTCTAATATACTGTCCATTGCTGATGAAAAATGATGGCGGCGGATGGTTGTGATGATCTCGCTTACCAGGTACAATCTTACCATCATCATCGACTACAAGTTTCGCCTTACATTTGCTTGTTGTGCATGCTGAACATTGCCAGTAGCTAGTTCGTTTCGTTCGAGAGTAATTGTTAAAGTTGTATGTGTACTCTTTGTGCAGAATTAATTTGTTACCTCTCTCCGAAGTTATGTACTTGAATACTGAAATAAAGAAAAGGTAAGATGAAGTTCAACAGTACCTTATTTCTTTTTATGTAATATAGCATCGAGCCAATCCAACCATTGATTGAAAGACACGAGCAGGAAAAGATTTTATAGGAATAGAAGTAAAAAAAAAATAACTACAAGGTGTGAAGACGTAGAGACAACGTAGAGTTAGCTTTAACAGGACCTAATAGGTACAATTTTCCTTTAAGCACTCGCACAATAAATTAGTTTTCATTATTTTTATTGAATTAATTGGACATACTTGTACTTGTAGATTTATTCAGGTTTAGATAGGTTCGTATTAATAGGGCTAGATATTGTAACATTTTCAGGTTTTCGGATCAAGTTTAGGATGTCTCTTCAAATAGAGTTTCAGCCACTTGTGCCGAGCGGTTAATTATCCAGTTGACTAGAAAAGTTTCTTCTTCAGGTGTTAAAATTGTGGTGGACCTGGACGTGTACTAACTTTGTCTGGCACGTCGACACGAAAGTATAACGTATAGATCGTGGTACTTGAAACTTCTTGGCTGCATTTGTTTTACTCATGCCGCATTTAACTGCATTTACAGCTTTTATCGAGTACTCTTCATTATATTGTTTTCTCTTTACTACAAAACTAAAATTTTTGGAACTTGAGAGGGCGCAGAGAACCTTACTTAAGGTAATTTTCTTTAAACCCTATAGGTACCCCACCCACAGCCTTTACCTATTATCAGAAAGCTTTATGTGTTTCAATTTACACTAAAAAAACACACATCCCTTCCGTATGACCCCTCTAAGCCAAAAAGTAGAAGAAGCTACCTAGTCGCTCCAACGGTCAAGGTTAGATCTGCTTTCGCTAAAAGGCAATACTCAAGGCAATCATCTTCTCTATACAACCTGCTGAATAAAGAATTACGAATATATTCCATGAAGCTCCGGGACTGTAAAAAAGTTGTAACCGATTGGCTTAAGACTAAAACCTACGACTATGTTGAGTCTATTATAATTATCTACTTCTCAATAACCAAATTACATTAACCAAGTTACATTTGGGTTGTTGTGCGCAAGGTTAGTGAATGAAGACTTATTTAGCTTCCTTCGATCCCAAGACATTGTCGCAGGGCAAACCGACAAACGACAACCTACATCTGTCTGGACCTACGCTTCGTCTAGGTGTGAAAGCGTGACTAATAAATAAACAGACAGGATATTAATTGGAAATAGTAAACTAAGCATTGCTCATTATCTCAAAAACCACACAACCTCACTTTCACACTCACACCCACACTCACCCACACACTCACTCATTATACACATACCACACGAACATGCGCGATCTGGCCTTTTTCTACATTTCGCTCATTTATCTACAGAGCTGTTTGTATAATTGTCTACATTGCAATTACCTATTTAATGACAAGTGGAAGTGCGGGGTCTCCTAATACAAGCAATCCCTTGCTTAAAAGGTGATCTCCAATAACATGTTTCGAAATGCCTATTGAAATTAACTATTTTTTTCTTTTCTTTTGTTGTTTTTAGTTTTGCATCTGCAACACCAAGTATTGGTATATGAGTTTGCTAATCTGTGTCACCCATAGAATTATTGGTTTGAAGTTTATTGGCACGGTGCCAACTTTTGGGAAATAAAAAGTCGAACAGCAGAATTCAACAACTTGAATTGAAACCTGTGCATCGTCGTCAGCTAGCTTTTTTGGCAGAAAAGTTATTTATTGTTGCAGTGTATTGTACACCTACTCTTTGTACAAAATTTGCTGTCCACCAGAATTTGAATTGTTGCACTTGAAATCTTTATTATTTAACAGAAAGGTGGCTGACATTCTTACCATGAAATACTACAAAAAACGTATGCTAGCCAATAAAAGACAGGTTAAGTTTTAAGGAGTTTATTTACATATTAAGTAGATAAGTGTAAGACATAAGAGATCGTTCTGGAGTAGATAATTATAGAATAAACGTCTGCCGCGTAAATATTTACAAAAGCTATATTCAAAATCTATTATAATACTCGTTCTTAGAAACTACATCCTTCAATTCGTAAGGATTATTTTATATAGGATCTATACAAAAGATAAACACAAATCATGACAACATCTATATAAATAATGGTCACCAAAAAGTATTACTCAGGTACTGCTGCACTTATACGAGACCACAGCATACACAATAAAGTTAACAACTAACATAACAAATTAAGTAATAATAAAATATATTTAAGTTAAAACACAAACTTTGGTACAATTTTAAAATATGAAATAACATTTCAAGTAAAAAAATCTAGGATCAACAACTTGATTTGACTAGATTCAAGACTAGATATAAAAGCAAAACATCAACCCGCTGTCGATGAACATCTTTACCAAAACTCTCGAAGAATCATTTCTATTTATTTAATTAATCTAATTACGGGTCACTATTAAACCTAAGGGATTTGTCCCAGCATGCCATGGGCTGGGAATTAAATCTATGAAAGTTACTTACCACGTACCTTGATGCATGCATGCTCCCGTGCAGGGAAAGGGCTTGAACTTGTGGGTTGACACATTTGGGACAGTAACTGGCAATCAGGCATACTACATAACCAATGTTCGTGCTAATTAACATTTATTGGCCTCAGATTAATAATTACTAATTGTAAGATAACAATACGAATATTTAGTGGATCGCTACATTTTCAACTAATAGTTGATGAATTCCCTAAAAGCTAAATAGAGGAACCGTGGGTACACAGAAAATGAAAAACGGGGAAGGAGTGAACCAGAATAAGTTACTGAAACTAATACCTAATTACAAAGAGATATTTCATTTTATATTTATGTATGAATGTGGATGGGTATATGAGTAGAGGAAGACCAAAGAAACGATGGATGGACTGTGTAAAGAATGATATGGCAAGAAAGGAGGTGTCTGATGAGATGACGAGTAATAGAGAGTATGGAAGAAGAAGACATGCTGCGCCAACCCCAAATGAATTGGGATAAGGGCAAGAGAATGATGATGATGATGATTTCACACTTTTCTTGAATGAATTCTAATGTATTCTCCATTTTTGATGTAGAATTTGGGTGGTGGATGGGTGTGGTCCAGGATAGACGTAATTATGCCATCATCATCAACCAATATTGCCGCCTGGCAGCTATCTGTGGTGCGGCTTGAGCATCGCCAGTAGGAGGTATCTTCCACAAAAGAGTAATTACTAACGAAGTATGGATACCCTTGGTACAGAATTAACTTCTTGCGTTTCTTCAAATAGATTATCTGGAAATCTGAAACACAGATAACATATTTTACAATTGGAAGGTGGGTGTTATCATACGATCAAAACAAAGAATAAAGAATATAAAAACGTTTATTCTGCGCAAACGAACTACAAGCTAGTAAACATGTGTTGAGGGGATGACGACAGTGCAGCGTATGTACATGTGCTATAAGCTTTACTATGAAAATAACATACCTATCTATCAAACCAATTTAACCAGATAGTAAAAGACGCAGATGATATAAAAGATTTTATTAGGATAAGAATGCAAAACATATAAATCAATATGAGAGGATATGAAATCAACCAATATGAATTAAGAAAGTCTAATAACTGCCTAATACAGTACACTGTAGGGCAAAGGTTTCTTCTCAAACAAAGAAGGTATGAGCACCACGCTTGGTCAAGGCAGGTTGGCAATTTCAGACTTAAAGACATTCACTCATAAGCTTTTCCTTCACCGAGGTATACCCATAATAAAGAACTAACGCAACGTAAACGCAACATGGAAAATACATGTTTCACACTTAACATTTAGTTAGTTTTAAAACTTATTCATTTCTATGTGTAACACTTATTAAGTAAATGTTAAAAGGATACTTAATTACCGTTGCGTTCACGACAGGTATTCGTCAAAATTTTGAAAAAAAAAATATTTAGACTTCTGACGTATTGTCCGTTAGTGACGACAAACTCAGGATGTGGACGACTGCGGTCCACGTTACCAAGTATAATTTTACTATTATCATTTAAAAACACTGTTGCCTTGCACTTCACTTGGTTCAGTCTTGTGCTGCATCGCCGCATCATCGCAGGCTTGTTGTTTTAAAGGAGAGTAATGACTATAGCCGTACGTGTACTAGTTAACTGTTTGTCTTGCAATGATTTGATGTACTTGAAAGCTGAAATAAATAAAATAATAATAAATTATACCTGTTTCTTAGTCTGAAATGCCATTAAGCCAATCCAACTATTTATTCAAAGACGTAGAAAATAGATAGGATTTTATTAGGTAAAGTACAGTACAAAAACACAGCACACAGAATAATATTTGCGTCAACAGAACAAATGCAAAAGAAGCTAAATACATCATCAAAGATAGAATGTTTTGCAAGTACTCTCACTTTCACACAAGTCTTTATTTACCTATATTTATACATAATTATTAATAAAATAATGTGACTGTCGTGTCTGTCCGGTCTTGTGTGACGTGTTTAGTTCTTCTCAACTACGCGACGGATTTTGATGCGATCTTCATCATCATTTTGCATATTTTATTACGGTAGGCTAAATTGTATTAAGCATTTATTTTATTATAACTATACTATAATAAAGCCATATTGATATTCTGTTTTACCGCAAAGACCTGTTCGCTAGTACCTATTACAATGAAAAAAATACAGGAAGCTAGGTATATTATTAAGCCTCAGGGTTATGTATCATCATGCCATATTCAGAAGCCGACATGTATAAATGTTAGTTAGCACGTACTTTGACGAAAACATATTCTCGTGCAAGATAGGACCTTACACTTGTAGTTGACAATCGTGCGATAGCGACAGCACTACTACTCAGCCAAAGTACGGGCTACGTAACATTTATTGGTATCCGATTTTTTTACATATTAAACTATAAGTTGATGGATTCTTTAACAGTTAGAAAGAGAAACCTCGGAAAATGAAAAATAAGAGAAGGAGTGTAACAGAGTAAGCTGCTAAAACTAACACCTCATAGAAAGAGACATTTAATCGTTTCATTGATACAGTCTGATATATTCTCCATTTTTGATGTAGTATTTGGGTGGTAGATGGTTGTGGTACTGGTTAGGCGTAATGTTGCCAATATCATCAACGAATATTGTCGCCTTACAGCAATTTGTGGTTGCGGCTTGAGCATCGCCAGTAGGAGGTTCCTTTTACAGAAGAGTATTTACCAAAGAAAAATGGATACTCTTTGTACAGAATTAACTTCTTGCCTCTCTTCGAAGTGATGTACTGGACATCTGAAACAAAGAAAAAAATTCAAAAGCTATTGATATCTTGAGTTAATCAATTAATTTATATGAAAAAACACAAGCCAATCAAACCAGTATTATTAAAAGACGTAACAAGTTTAAAAGATTTTATTAGGATAAAAGCGGGGTGGGTCATTGTATTTAACATTTAATCATTTTAGTCAAAAAGTTGTACAATATGTTTTAAATTCTGATATATTGGCCATTACTCATAACGAATTTGGGCGGTGGATGGGTGTGGTTCTGGTAACCAGATGCAGTTTTATCATGTTCATTTAGGAATAAATTTGCCTTGCAGTTTCGCGCGGAGCGACTTGTGCATACCCAGTATGTTGTATTCTTGGTAGGAGAGTAAAGACTATAGTTGTATGAATACTCCTTATAGAGAACTAATTTCTTGCCTTTCCTTTATTTGATGTATTGGTAATTTGGAATAAAGCAACGTAATTATGAAATTGAAAAACCAGCCATGATGAGCTCTGTGCTGCCACCGACGGACACCCGTGCCGTGTGACTGGCAAAATTTTAAGAAGAAAATGAAAATAAGAAATTCCGTCGTGCCAGACACATGAACAAGTAGAAGAATTGAAAGTTGATTAATATCTTATTATGAGAGTATCATATCAAGCCAATCTAACCAGATATTAAAAGACGTAAACATTCTAATAGATTTTATTAAAATAAAAACTTAAAACAAAGAACTACTAGAACTATCCTAGAAGTATTTACCACAAAGGTATCAACATAAAAGTAAAGTAATTAAAACTTAAACACACAAAATTATATATGTGTAAAACTAAAATGCATATTAACAACAACGTGGTGAGCCAAAAGGAGATGGCGAGATAAGCTGGACTCATATTTTAAAAGATTGTCATTTAATAGAGAGAGATTGAGAATAACATAAAATTATGGACAATGACAATGAATTTCAAGTGTTTTCATTTTAAATCCTGAAATATATTCCATCTCTTACGATAAATTGTGGCGGTGGATGGCTGTGGTCTGGGTTACCAGATATAATGTTACCATGAGGATCAATCACTAATTTCGCTTTGCAATTGCTTGCTGCGTTTCGTGATGAGCATTGCCAGTAGGTAGTGTTTTTAGTAAAATTAGATCTTGTGAAGTTGAAAGTGTACCCATTGTGCAGGATTAACTGCTTGCCCGTCTTCGAATTTTTGACCTGGAGAGCTGAAAAACGTTTTGTTATCAGTGTAGAGGTAAAACGTGGGTTAGTTTTTTTTTAGTTGTATTAGTAATTCACAGTTGCACTTATATTATAATTAATGTGAAAGCAGCATGGATTTCGATGGAATACTGCAAACATGTAGACTATAATCCGCATTCAAATCTATAGATACCGAGATGGAGTGGCGACCGCGAACCGGAAGACGATACGATGGAAGGACTCCCACTAGGTGGAGCGATGACCTGGTGAAGGTTACGCAAGGGACTGATCAATAGAGCGACACTTAGGGGAGGCCTTTGTCCAGCAGTGGACATCTTTCGAAACCTAAGATACTTGCTATCCCGGTAGCACACGATCCGCTGGGATCTTTTTATTGTCTCCGCGCGGGATAAGCCACAGAGAAAAGCTAGAAAATACAATGTATCTTTATAACTCCTTGCCTTTCTCTGATTTTATAAATTTGAATGCTGAAAACAAATCGGCAATTATTAATCATAATAAGATGGCTGTTTTCGAATTATATAAATAAAATTAAGTTAAATCAACCCAACGTTAAAATACTTTTGTAGTAAAAAGGTTTTTTTAGAAAAATATCTCAATTACACAAAAGTCGGTCTGAAAAAGATATGGAATTATAAATATCCTTTATCTTGTGATGTAAACGAGCAAACCTCATTTAATACATATCTTACTATTAATGCTTATATTTTAAGTTAACACGTTTACATAAACAAATTGTCGACATGTTCTCACACTATTGTTTACATTTCTCCTTTCGCAGGTCTGCAGGATGACATTTCTTAAGAAATAAGAAACTACTTTTGTACTCAAAAGTTGGAATGTTACTGTCTTATGTTATTCGTGTGCATAAATAATGAAATTATACTAAACAATTGGATCAAGCATTCTTAACACACATTGTGTAATATATTCCACTATTGATCAAGGCCTCCCACTAGGTGGACCGATGACCTGGTGAAGGCTGCAGGGATCCGCTGGATGCGAGTCGCACGGGACCGGTCAATGTGGCGACACTTGGGGGAGGCCTATGTCCAGCAGTGGACGTCTTTCGGCTGAAATGATGATGATTGATCAAGTGTTGGGGTGGGGAATGTGTATGGTCTAGTATACCAGATATGATATTACCATAACGGTCTACAACCATTTCTGCCTTGCAGTTCTTTGAGGTTCCCCCTGTGCATTGCCAGAGGGTAGTATTATTTGATAAATATCTTCTAGTGAAGCCGTATGTGTACTTTTTGTGCAAAATTAACTGCTTGCCTTTCTCTGAATTTATGACCTTGATCCTATCATCTGAAATGTAAGATTGAAAAGTAGTTCTATCTACAAAAATATAAAAACCATTTTTAAACTTAACAAGTTAAATTATTCTCTATCAGAAGAAGAAATGGTCAATCAAAATTAATGTAAGATAATCCATGATTTTACGGCAAAATAACAAGATGAAGTAAATGACCGCAAGTCAATCTAACTTGGCTGCGTGCTTGAAGGTTGAAACAGCTTTATTTCATAACACACTCGCATTTTATTTATTTTAGAGTACTGGTCTTGTGTGTGTAATGAAGTTGAGAAAGTGAGATGAGTGAAAGACGCAAAAAGTTCTAAGAATTTTATTAGTAAACTATAAGCATAACAAATATCCTTATCCAAAGAAGCCATAGAATTAACCACAAATGTTATAACTAAAGTACATAAATGGAAAGTACTAAAATAAATAAGTTTTCGTCTCCTGCTAACAGCCTTTGGTCGTCACGTTATTCCAAGCTTCATTAAACATTACTTGTGGCACATACAGCTCTTGTTCCTTGTGAGAGGGGGAGAGGGGTCGTGTAATGCAGCGCACTGACTGTACACATCCAAGATCCTGTGAAACCATGCTGATTTCTACAGGAAAAAACAATATATCTTCTTCAAATACTGATGTACTGACCCTTACAGATGACATATTGGGGCGGGGGGTGTGTGTGGTCTCCGTCAACAGATTTAATTTTATCCAGATCATCTACTGTTATTTTTGCTTTGCAGTTTTTGCTGGTGCGTCCAGAACACATCCAGAGTGCGTGACCCTTGGTAGCAGAATGATTATGGAAGCAGTATGTGTAACCTTTATGCAGAACTAGCTTCTTGCCTTTTTTCGAGTTGATGTATTTGAATTCTGAAAAAAAAACATAGTCATTTAAAAAAAATTAAAACGCCGCTATCAAACTTGCAACTTGTGGCCCATCTCCTTGTATTAATAGGCTCAAATTTTGTGAATTTGCTGAATACTGAGTTTAACGAAAATTAAAACCATGATTTAACAATCATCTTTTTTTAATTTTTTTAATTTTGAACTATCATAGCCGACTGGCTATGACGAAACCAAAAACTCTGATAATTATAAGTATTCAAATTAAAAAAGTTATAATAAAAACAACATTCTAGGTTCATGCTCTATCTAATCAAAAATTGTACAATTATTCATTTTAAAAAAAGCAAAAGATTTGCTAATTGTATGTTTATTCAATATTCCATCTAATCTCTATCTCGTCCCACTTGCTTATAAATACTTATTCACTTGACACCGCTTTGGCTGAGTCACTGTCACTGGGTCAGAACGGCTTTTCACCTACTGGGGCATCTTCCCTCTACGCATCTTCAGCCACTTCTTCTTCTACTAGCAGCTGTTACTACTTTTAGTCATGATCTTCTCCACTATATTAGAGCAACAAAGACCATCACTCCATATTGCGCGCCTGTCCGCGTCCAACCCTACATTTTGCAATTCACAGTCTCCCCTGTACTTCTACTTTTCATTGATAACATATACTCCATCATGAAGGCTAATTGGTGATGGCGGGTGATTATGGTTACTATTGCCAGTTATCTTGCTGTCCTTGTCTGAGATGATCATCGCCTTGCATCCTTTTCGGTAAGCCCAGAAGTCATTACGAGCTTTTAGAAAATGTTTGTGGTGCCAGAAAGGGTAACCTTTGTATAACTAATATGAGTTTTTCTTTTGTTGATTTTATTAGTTTGATTTCTGAATCAAAGTAAAAATTAAATAATAATATTCAATACGAGATCCCAGAGTTTGACTACGAGTTCATATAATAATTAAACCAAAGATTTACTAACAAGTTCTAGTTTGAATAAATAATTTGTCAAGTTATTATTTTATTTTATTTCTATCAAACTTACAGCTTGACTATGTATCCTACATATACTTGACAATTATTAGAATGTACTACAAAAAATATATTTATTATGTTATTTGGCTGCGTGCTATGTTGGAACAGCTTTATTTCATAACACACTCGCATTTTATTTATTTTAGAGTTCTGGTCTTGTGTGTGTAACATAGTTGAGAAAGTGAGATGAGTGAAAGACGCAAAAAGTTCTAAGAATTTTATTAGTAAACATTATGCTAACAAATATCGTTATCAAAAGAAGCCATAGAATTAACCACAATCGTTATAACTAAAGTACATAAATGGATAGTATTCAAATAAAAAAGTTTTCGTCTCCTGCTCCCGACCAAAGGCAGTTAGAGGAACATCGTGTGATTTTAGTTAGGTTCTTCTCATTATGAAACGATTTGTCACTTTATTCCAAGCTTCATTACACCTTACTTGTGCCAGCTCTTCTTCTTTGTGAGGGGGTTCAGGTACAGGGTACTGGAAGGCACTGGCTGTATGATATCCGTGATCCAGTAGGACACACAGGACATCCATGCAGTTTTCCACAGGAAAAAACAGTCCTTCTTCTTTAAATACTGAAGTACCGACCCTTACCCGTCTTCCGTCCACAAATTTAATGTTACCCAGATCAGCTATTGCTATTATTGCCTTGCAGTGTTTTCTGATGCGTCCAGAACACATCCAGAGTGTGTGACCTTTTATAGCAGAATAATTATGAAAGCAGTATGTGTAATCTTTATGCTGAACTAGCTTCTTGCCTTGTTTCGAGTTGATGTATTTGAATTCTGAAAAAACAGTGTCATTTAAAATAGTTTAAACAACATTATCAAACTTGCAAGTCTACTGATGTTATCGAAAATGAAAAAAACATTTTATTTAACAATTCTATTTTATTTACACAACCATAGCCAGTCGACGAAACCAAAAACTCTGATAATTATAAGTATTCAAATTAAAAAAAAAAATCTAGATCCATGCTTTCGTTTCTATCTAATCACACAATTATATTATGATTATATTAATTTCCAAAACAAAAATGCAAAAAATTTACTAATGGGATGTCTATTCAATATTCCATTAAAAATGTCTATCTCGATTGTGATCGTTGAACAACAAAGACCATCACTCAATATTGCGCGCCTCTCCACGTCCAACCCTACATTTTCCAATTCACCTTAATTTTTCAATTTTCCTATATTTCTACTTATCATTGATAACATATACTCCATCTTGAAGGCTAAACGATGGTGGCGGCTGATTATGGCTACTATTGCCAGTTATCTTGCTGTCCTTATCTGAGATGATCATCGCCTTGCATCCTTTTTGGTAAGCTTTGCAACGCCAGAAGTCATTACGAGCTTTTAAAAGATGTCGGTGGTGCCAGAAAGGATAACCTTTGAATACTATTATGGGTTTTCCTTTTGTTGATTTTATTGGTTTGAGTTCTGAAACGCAGTAAAATAAAATAATATTATTGAATATGACGATTCCACTAAATCAAAACTAGCGGGCCTAGAAAAAGTGTCGTTCTCTCTGCGTTAACGATGATAGAGAAGTGAAAAAGGTGTGTTAGATTGACACAAGCTAGCGAAAGACTAGTTTCAATCCTGTAGAAATTCGCAAAACGTTTTGAAAGCGATTACCCTGTGGCCCAGTCCTTAGTTAGTACGATGGACTGTGATTCCCCTTTCCACACACTTTCTTCTCGTTCCTTTCTGTATCTAGAGAGATAGAATTTACTGAAGTCTTGGTGTAACTGAAACAAAGAAGTCACACATCTTTTTGGACGGCACGGTTGGCGCAGTGGTTGAACGATTGACTGTTGCACTGCGTGTCGCGAGTTCGATTCCCGCACGGAACAAATATTTTTATGGCCTGCAGGTAGTTGTTCCGGGTCTGGCTGTTTGTGTATGTAAGTTTAAATGTTTGTAAACGCACCCACGATACCGGAGAAATTCTTAGTGTGGGGCAAAGTTTTTATTAAAAAAAAAGCTATATTTTGTTAATAATTGACAGTATGGTGATAGATACAGTAATTTTTATTACTCACAAAAATATTTCAATCGTGGTAGATATCAATCTATCTTGACTAGATCAAGAGAGATAGATTACAAGGGCTCGCATAGGTATCTAATTTATAACAGACAACATTGCGATGATCTCTGATTCGCGGGAACGATCGCTTAGGTTAGGAGACGTGGCCAGGCTGCCACTTCGTTATGCAGGTTTAATTTTCGGGCTTTTGTTAAAGCTTCACACTCTCATATATTCTCCATCACAAAACTTAAGCTCTGGCTTCGCATGGGTATGGCTATTAGCGAGGTTTACAATAAAGCCGCTACTGTGCAGTGTGAGCCTAGCCTTACAGGTTTTACTTTTGCTTGACGAACATTTCCAGTGGATATTGTACTTTGTCGTTTTGTCACGGCTATAGGTGTAGCCGTCATACAGTACCAAAGCGTTTCCTTTTTTTGATGTTATGTAGTCGTATTTGTAATCTGAAAAAAATAGTACAGGTCAGTATTTTAGAACTTAGGTGATGCGTTTCGACTACTAAGCAAAAGCACAATCGTAACTATCTGGGACACCGGCTTAATATTATATATCAAGGGGGCCCCAAGAGCAGTGGTAAATAAAAAACAATGTTAATATAAGCTGGAATAAACTAATAATGAAATAGAAATACAATAATAACTATTTTAATTATTCATTTAATATTTTCTCTTCAACAAAACTTGGGCGGTACATGATTATGATACTGATTACTAGATACAATATTATCCCGAGTTTTCAGTATTAGCTTCGCGTTGCAGCGTTTGCTGGTACTAGCCGTGCATAGCTAGTGATGGGTGCCTTTTATAGTAAAATGTTTTTGATATCTGAAAGTATAGTCTTTGTACAGTATCAACGCCTTTCCTCTTCTTGATTGTATGCACTTATAGTCTGAAATTGAAGTTTTTAATTATTTATAAACGAAGACAATTGTTTTTTTTCACTTTACCATGCATTTTTCAGCTCAAGGTTAATAAGGGACTATGGGCAAAAATATATGGGAGTTTTGAAGGAATCTTATCAATATTATAATTTTGCTGAAGTGTTTTTCTGGTTTCTTCATTAAATAATAGTCACGACATTAAAGTCCAAGTTTTAAAACACAAGTTAGTTTTAATGCTAATCCTTACGTTTTCTAAAAATACAACTATTATCTTACAAACTATCATTTCATTTACATAGTATTTACGTTAAAAATTGAGTCACACAACAATACTATTGAAGATACAAACAACACGAGCAACTCGAACTTCTGAGCGGGTGTTGAACTTTCATACCCATAATAACTTTTTATTTCATACAAACTTCAAACTTGTCAATGTTTAAAACTATCGATATTTAATATATTCCCCATTATGAATATAATACTTAGGCGGAGGGTGACTATGTTCTAAAAGTGATGACACGATTCTCTGTGTAATAGTTTGGTTGCTGTAATTGAAAACCGTATCGCTATACTTGCTATTTATCGATCACCTTCCTATAAGAACATCGACCAATTTCTAGCATCACTAGATAATGCCCTACATAAACTTACCACCTTCGAACATGTAATAGTGATGGGTGACATCAATATCGATATAAGCCCTGCAAAAATAAATCAAAACGGGGAGCGCTATCTAACTCTAGCAGCTACCCATGGCCTTTTACCGGCTCATACTTTAATTACTCGGAGTATTAGTGATACTTGTCTGGATCATGCACTAGTTAGAACAAACTACCCTTGCACCACCATTGTACCTCACACTACTTTAACAGACCACTACCCCGTTCTATTAAACATTAACTTGAAGAAAACCAGGCATTATGCGTTTTCTAGAACAACAAAAACTGACAAAGTTGGTCTGCTACAGGATTTAAAAGACACTGATTTCAGCTCAATTAGTAATTTAGTAGATCCAAACGCCTCCCTAAACTACTTCACACAATCTATACAACAAGCAATTGAAAATAACACAACCGAAATAACTATACCTAAGCGCCACAGGATAATAAAACCTTGGATGACACAAGGGTTGCTACGTTGTGTCAGACATAGGGATAAATTACATAAAAAATTAAAAATGGATCCAGCTAGCGATACTTTAAAACTCACGTACAGTCGATACAGAAACTTTTGTACGGCCATAATAAGGAAAGTAAAAAGAGCATACGAGAAAGACGAACTTCAAGCAGCAAAACGGGATAACAAAAAACTGTGGAAAGTAATTAAAGACATCACCAACACGTTAAAAAAATCAATTTCTCCAAAAGAATTACTCGCCTTGTCAACAACTCCTGAAAAATCCCTTAATGAAGTTAATAACTTCTTCGTTAACGTAGGAAGGTCATTAGCAGATAATATTTACAAAAAAAATACACAAACGTTTAACAGCAACACACAAACTACAAGTACTGACACGGATACGGTTAATTCATTCGTTTTAATGGATACCACTGAAGCTGAGGTTGAGCGTCTTATCCTTGACTTAAAGGTTAACTGTGCTAGTGGGTGCGATAATATTAGAAGTGAGTTTTTAAAAACTTACAAAACCGTTCTTGTACCACCTATTACTAAAATATTTAACAGCTGCCTGCAAAAGGGAGTATTCCCTGATTCTTTGAAGAAGGCAGTTATTTGCCCTATTCATAAGAGTGGTGACAGAAATCATATCAATAATTATAGGCCAATATCTATTTTGCCGGCTCTTTCGAAGGTACTCGAAAGAATTATTAACCTAAGATTGGTAGATTATTTAGAAAAAAAATCATTGCTATCTTCCAATCAATTCGGCTTTCGACAGGGTAAGTCGACTGAGCAAGCAGTTAATAAACTGACAAATTACATAAGTTCAAACCTAGATAAGAGAAAAAAATGTATCGCTATCTTTCTCGACTTAGCAAAGGCCTTCGATACGATTTCTGTCTCCCTCCTCCTGGATAAACTGGAAAGGTTGGGAATTAGAGGAACGCAGCACGAGCTTTTCAAAAGCTATCTTACTGGGCGATCTCAATGTGTTCGCCTTGATGCATATAGGAGTGATGACCTCCCAATAACGCACGGAGTGCCGCAGGGCAGCATCTTGGGGCCGACCTTGTTTCTGGTATACATCAACCAACTCACAAATATTAATCTGTCCCAAGGCGAAATAATCTCCTTCGCAGATGATACTGCCCTCTGTTTTGCTGCCGATACCTGGGAAGAGGCTTTCAGTGCTGCTCAGCTTGGTTTTGATGTAGTTGGAAAGTGGCTGCAGAGTAATATTCTTACTTTAAATGTAGATAAAACCAAGTATGTCTGTTTCGGAATTAGGAATGTAAGTGGAGTCGCTAGTACCCTAAAAATCGTCTCACACGAGTGTCAAGTAAAATCAGTCTGCCCATGCCCTTTGCTTGAGCGTGTACAGACGATTAAATACCTAGGCGTAACAATTGATACTAATCTTAATTTTAAAGAACATATTAAACTCCTATGTGGAAGGATCCGAAAATTAATATTTGTATTTAAAAATTTGCGGCATGTCGCTGACCCACAACTACTAAAACAGATTTATTATGCTCTCTGTCAGTCGCTTTTGTCGTACTGTATTTCCTCCTGGGGTGGCTCCTCTAAAACTACTCTAAAACATCTTGAGATCGCCCAACGTGCAGTTCTGAAGGTCAGCACTTTCAAACGTATTTTTTTTCCCACTGCTCAACTATACAAGAATTGTGAGGTCCTGACTGTAAGACAGCTGTATATATTGAATGTTACTCTCCTACAACACGGTAAACAAAACTTTAAACCGTTAAATCTACTAACACGGAGAAAAGATAGGGTCTGTGTCAGAAAAGATTTTACTAATACTAAATTCAGCACAAGATTTACTAACTTCTTTGGACCTTTCATCTACAATAAGATAAACAAAGCTATACACATCTACCCTTTGAATAAAACACAATGTAAGAAAAAGGTAACTGAATACTTACAAAAACTCTCTTACGAAGAGACTGAACTTCTATTACATATACCAAGGTGATTGTCTGCTTCCCACAGATACACACCCTCTCACACTCACGCACCCACATTATCATATTACACAAAGAGAGGACATACTCACTATTCAGAATTTATTTTATTTTAAGGGTTTTGATTATTTTGTATCACCGATTTTATTGTAATGATTTTGTTAATTTATTTCGTAGGTTTTATTTTATTGACTTTATTTAAATGCTTAAATTGTAATTATTGTATTAATTTATTTTAATGGTTGTAATTTAATTTAGTGATTATATTTAAATTATTTAATTGTAATGATTTTATTATTCTTAGAAACTAGATTTTAATGATTTTATTTTTTATGATTATTTATTGGTAAAATTTTATAAAAAGGTTAACATTTCTGCTTGATGGCTGCCATAAATTATTAATTATTTTGAGGGGATTGGCGCTGATAGCCGAAATACAGGCTTTTGCCTAGTTCGGCTACAGATGTTAAATTCTTTTGCATGATGAAAAATATAGCCTGTAAGATATTTGTAAAATTCTGTGACATTTTTTGAATAAACATATATTATTATTATTATTATTATCTGTTTGTTATCCAACATGATTTTAGCTTTGCATTTACTATGGAAGCGAGACGTGCAAACCCATCGGAATGTGCCTTTCTTCTCTGATCGCGTAGCAAACGTGTAGGTGAACTCGTTCAGCATTATCAATGGTCTTCCTTTTTGTGATTTTATGAACTTGATGACTGGAAAAAAAACAAACAATTTAAAGCTCTATAGCTCATAGTTTCGCGCCTGATGTTCACGAATGATTAGGCAGAGGCGTAGCTATAATATCTTCATCCAGGCTTCGCTAGTTATGTCTCTAGATCTGAATATGTCAAGTGTCAAGATTTTTTTGAACCTTTGTAAGTTCTTGTATTAGCCAAGGATTCAAACAACTAAATAATTTGATTTGATTTTCATCGCTTTATTTACACATTCTCTTAAAAATACCATCACAGAGATAATACATGACAGGCGGATGATTATGGTGTCCACGTTTGGAAACAAGTTTCTGATCAGCATCCAACTGGAGTTCCGCTTTACAATTAAATTTGTTGTAAGATGTGCACACCCATTGATGAGCACCTTGCCTTCGGGACAGTTGGCGACGGAAAGAGAAGGTGTAATCTTGGCACAGAAGCAAAGACTGGCCTCTTTCAGTTTAAACGAATGTTATGTCACAATCTGAAACAAATGAGCACTATAAAGGACTATGTAATTGTACCGAATGTGCTGTAATGCTAAGCGACAAAAAACATAAAATAAAAATAGAGAAAAAGGGTACCTACAGGTTTTGATGATACAGTTCAACTCATTTGTGAACTTTTTTAACGTGTGTACCTATGAAAAGTTTGTAAAAAACACTAGTCTGTACGATTGCAAACGGTGATGATATAAATAAATTGGTTACAGAAAGCTTTATTTCGTTTTTTTGCACAATTTATTTATTCACTTGAAATACATTTACAAAACTGTAATAATTATAATACATCAAAAAGCAAACTAAATAAAAGCCTAATTTAGGACTTATACCTTAGACACATTTTCCTTGACGAAAACATATTAGCAAGGAAGATGATTATGTTCATAATTAGCAGAAATACTTCCTTACACTTGTGAGTAGATCATTTCCAACGAATAGCATTTTTGTTCTATACATAACGATAGCATATACATAATTGTAGTCGTTAATAAGAATTAGTTGTGACTCTACGTATTTGAAATCTACCGAATAACAAAAGAATTACCGACATTACACAAATACAAAGAAAAGAAAGAAAAAGCAACAAATAACAGTACATAGTTATATTCGAAGATATTTCCCTTTACACACAACGTATTTGCCTGGAGGATGATTATGTTCATAATTAGCAGATATAATTTTATTTTTGTCGTCAGTGACGAGCATTGCCTTGCACTTTTTATTATGGTGAGTAGAACAGCGCCAACGAGTAGCATTTTTGGTATTTACATAACTATGGCGAGCATAGGTGTAGTCATTAAGTAGAATTAACTACGTCCCTTGCCGGGACTCGACGTACTTAAAGTCCTCTGAAAAATAATGCAATTACATATTGTATTATTACAGTTTGGAATCTCCACTTTGGTTACAAAAACAAAGAAAATAGAGGAAGTAAAAACAACAAATAATAATAATTATATGAGTGAGTATGGTATTTCTTTTCTCTTCACAAAAGAAAGGAGTAAGTGCTTAAAACTATCTTAAGGAACAGTTTACATTAATTTATGAGAGACTGGTGCCTGAACTAGGCATTTCAAGTAACGCCTGCGGTACAAGTCACCAGGGTCCCACGAAGCTACATGTGTACCAGCCTACATTGGGTGTTTTTATGAGACCGAAGGAATTAACAAAAGTACATAGTTCCTTAAATCCGAATATATTTCCCTTGACATACAATGTACTGGCCTGGAGGATGATTATGTTCATAATTAGCAGAAATAATTTGATTATGCACATCAATGACGAGCCTAGCCTTGCACCCCTTACTTTTATGAGTAGAACAGTACCAAGGGGTATTCTTTTTTGCTTTTGTCTGAAGACCGCGTGCATAGCTGTAGTTGTTGATAAGAAGCAGTTGTGAACCTGACCGGGACGTGATGTACTTGAAATCCTCTGAAAAACAAGACATTGCTTTAATAGTTAAATTAAAAACCTCTTTACCATCAGTAACTCTTTTTTTTTCAAAATTAAAATAAAGATTTCATAAATAATTTAATTTTGGGAAATAAATTCATTAGCCATATAAATATTAATTATTTATAAATGTTTTTTTTTTTACATTAACGTTATCTAACAATATTGATGAAGAGTATTGTTTTCGACTTATTTCCTAGGTTTTGTATTTTTTTTAAGGAAGAAAATAAATTATCTGCGGAATAGTTTTAACATTTTTATGTTTACATCAGTAAAAATCTGCAAAAATAGTGAGTGTTTGTATGTAGTGAAAAAGCCGTATTCATAATTTACTAAACAACATCAAGAGATTCAAATAAAGAGGGTTTAAATACGAAACTACATAGTATTTGTATAGTTTCGTTCATTAAAGTAGTATCTTAGGACCATTACACACACTAATATCTACAAACAGCACACACACACTACACAGCACAGCAGTTATGACTATTAATTATTTTTAAACAAATTAATTCAGTTTTTTTTAAAGGTGTTGCAGGTGAAGATTTCACGGTCATACCTGAATGTCATAGCCCACATTAAACGATTCACTTTTGTAATTTGTTCACAAAAATCAATTTGGTTGATACTCCCAAAATCCCACAGACAAGTTCAAATTGTGACAGAAACTCAAAAATATTTAATGCTAGTAGTATCTTTAAGTGTCTCACAAGCAGCCCTACATAATCTCTGCAGATGCAATATTATATTTTATTTAAAAAGAGCAATGGAACCACCTACAAAACTGACTTAATTTAATAGATCACCTGTGTTCGTTCATACGCAGGTTTTTTTTTTATTACATTAGATCAAGCTGATCAAGATATTAGTCAGCTAGTAGGTAGTCTTATCTCTCTACCCAATTTTGATATACACTCCCTTAGCCACAGTATATTTATAAGGAGGATGTGTATGTACAAAGTTCCCGTTTATATCTCCCGCAGTATCCGTGATCAGTTTTGCCTTGCACTTCTTGCCATTGTGAGAGGAGCATCGCCAATAAGCCGTGCCTTTGGTCGGGGACCGATGTACCAGACAGTATGTGTAGTGGTTCAGTAGGATCAAACTTGTGCCTGTTCTGGATTTAACGTATTGGATATCTGAAATATAACGACTGGTCAATTTCGATACCGATGAAAGAAACCTGTTTACCAAGATGTACCTATTTCTAATTTTCATGCTGAAGGTAGGATAGGAAGATATAACGGTGTTATAATATACGATTGATTTGTTGACTTTTATTTTTACTGTATTTAATATGACAAAGTAAAGGCAATACGTCTTAAGAGATATTATGGATCACAAATTTGTGTTCTTGGCAGTTGTTTTTGCAAATCTTCAAAGCTTATTTCTATTTTCTTTAACTTTCCAGGTGTCGTCGGTGAGTCTATAGCTTTGTCGATTTTTGAAGCTTTTTCATCATACAGACGAATACCACATGGTCGGTGCCGCTAGTTGAGTGTCGGGAACACCGACAGTGGGTGTCTTTCCAGCGGTGTCCTTACTTTAAGTTGTGTATGTTGCCTGCCACTGTATGATACAAAAGTTGACTTGATCCTAATTCTAAGTTCGGATGTTTCTTCCCTGTAAAAAATCTCAACTCCAGCTTAGCTATCTTATTCGATAATAATTTATTAATTTATTTAACACTTCAAGCACAAAGTACAAAGGCGGACTTAATTCCATAGGCATTTTCTACCAGTCAACCTTTGGGTGATTCAGAGACAAACAGTGGTAGGTGTACATATCTGCAAAAAAAAAAAATTACTAAGATAAACTACAAGGATATATGAAATACTATAACTGTATATCAAAATACTATAAATATATATAAATATATATATGTAAATAGACATTTACACGGATATACTAAAATAAAAAGACAAACAACGGAGAAAACATTAACGTTGTGACGAAACTGCCAGCTTTTTCTGAATGTACTCGTGAACTTTAATTTTAAACGATAAACGATTGTTATGGAATAATCTCCGGATGTACTAGATTAATAAATCCAGAAAACTAGAAAAATACCAAAATTATATAATTTATACAGGATGGGAGGAACTTTTTATTTCCAGCCTATATAGATGACTATCCATTAAACAACAACACAACATTATAATTCCATTTATTTAAAATAAAATTACAAAATAAATGTGAATCATAATTATCGTCTTAGGCAGGAAGCATACCTTATGTTTACATAAATCACTAATAAATATAGCCCTTACTTTACTAATAATAACATAATTATGCTTAATTTGGGATCGACCACCTATTGACTACGTTCGGTTTAAAAAAATATTTTTAATGGTATCTACAATAAATTGATACTTAAATGAAAAAAAATACCTACTGCACTAGAGCCTACTATATCTTTTCAATAATATATTCCACGATCTCTCTAGATTTGAAATAGTCTTATTTGATTAATTGACGTACTCTCACTTCATTTGATAACGTATGATCAAACATTACTTACGTTTATAGCAAAAGAAAATATTTAATAGAATTTAAAATAAGTTATTTTAACCACTCATAACGCAAAAATAAAAATAATATACTTTTGATACTTTTGAGTCAATAGCGGCCACATAAAAACCATTATGAAAAAAATTGCATACTCGTATAAGATTGAACAAGGTAATAGCTGTAGAAGCATTAATCTAATAACTTATTCTCAGAGTAGCAGTTTAATTTCAAATTATAATATAGAATAAATGGGAAGACAAAAAAAGCAAAAAGGATGACATGGTCTTCACTCTTAGCTCGTACCGGCAGGAACGACACTGTAAAAACAGCTTACGGCGAGGAAGCTATTTAATAGGGTGATGTTTAGCGCAGGGATGACAGCCCAAACGCACAGGATATTCTTCTTAAAGTTTATTTCAATGCACGTCATAAGATGTAAATAAAATACCAAATTGGCAATAGAAGCAAAAAAACTGTCAATGACAATGATGATTCCAAGGTTAGGCGCTTTTATGATTTTGCACAAAATAATTTCACGAGACGCTCTGTAAAGCATGTAGTGACGTCTTAACCGTCTTAATACATAATTATACGAACTTGCAACGTCAGAAGACGTTGTCTGTAGTGTTTTATCTTTATGTACTGTCCACCGTGGATGCAGTATTTAGCTGGAGGGTGAGTGTGTTCGTTCTCAAGTCCAACAATGGCGAATTTCTCATCCAACTTTAGCTTAGCGTTACAACCTCTGAACCTCTGTTATGTGTGGAGCAGTACCAATGGAAGTATTTGGTCTTCTTGCATTGTTTCTTGCAGTAGTAAGTGTAATCGTTGAACATGACCAGATGTTTCCCGGAATATCGTGATTTCGCCAGCAGAATCACTGAAAAGAAATACTGGTGAGTAGTGTCTTTGAGCAACTTATTTTCATAATCATTTCCTTAGAATGTGGGCTACATACAGCTCAAATTCGACAGGTTATTATTTTGATGAAGCCTGTAGAATTCATAAAATGATCGAAGACTCTACACTAAAAAATAGAAGGCAGTAGTTGACAAATTAGCGAAACTTCGGAGTGACTGCATTCGACGTTATGCTACCACCATCATGAAGTTATATAGTTCCATAGTAAAAGTTCTCTGAAGTGAGGGAATCTTTTCAAATAATCTGATGAATATATTTTTTGATGAAAGTGTTAGCGAGCTCTGAGCCTTTTCAATTTATTTGGTGATTGAACCTGATATTACGATCAGTAAAAAAAAAAAATTCATCACAACAATTTTTATTATAAATATTTATGTACCTTTAAGTAAAGTCGATTTAAAAATGTATGTAACAGAATACACGTTTTACACATGGCACTACTCTTACATTTTGAAACTACTTTCTACGTAAATTTAATTACTTACTATTTATTAATTACTTTGATTACTTAGATTATACACAAATAAGCTACGAACGTCACTCTGCTTTTGAAATGTATACGTGGGCGCAGTTTTATCGACCGCGAAGTTTTAAACCACCCTACCCTACAGCAAAAATATAATTCCATTAAATTTTAACATAGTATCCATTTGCAATGACAAATGCTGGTGGTGTATGGGCGTGATCCAATCTAGCTGATACCACGGCCCTATGCGATGCTCTAACGTCATTTCTGATGATGAGTCTTGCTTTGCAAAAACCTCCCTTAGTGCATCTCCAGGTACTTGTCTTCACATTATGCTTGTGGCCATAGAATGTGTAACCGTTGACAACCGCCAGTTCCTTTCCATCATGCTTCATTACCCACTGTAGCACTGCAAATAAAGTAGAAATTTTATGGTGTTCTGGAATTTACGGGTAGATATGGTTACCAGCTAAATTTGACAGTCAGACTGCTTCGAAAATTCGAAATTAAACTTGTCTTTCACAGACAGGTTAGAAACGCTATCGTAATCTGACTGTGTCATGCAGTATTAGGTGAATGTATAAACGTATAGGAATATAGAGGGGCTCGTGGATCAAGGTTCAGTTTTGCTTGCCGCTATCGTTCCGTGAGTAAGTGATTCTCCAATTCGTATCTAGACTCTGCAGTACCTCGGAAAGCACGTTGATCTACAAATTACAACCAGGACAGTCAAGTCTAAATATCTCACAAACGAGCGAACATAGATGCACTCTCGTTTCTCTTACTGTCCCGTGTGACAGCAATCCGACACCCTCGGGGAGAGATCAGGCGGGATGCATTGCCTGTCTATGCAATCCATCTCGCGCTTAACCTTTTTTTCAATTTATCGTCAGACATAGTTTCAAATACCCAAATACACACAAAGTCTCGATATATAACTTCAGTATGTGTGCATAGTTTGCCCTAGTAAGGATCAGTCAAACTGAGATGGTCAAATTGCGGACCGGCAGCGGACATCGAACACTGAAGTGGTAACTAACGAGTAACGTATTAAAACCACTGAGATAAATTCGATAATTTTTAAATAACAATTCCTCGGCAATTCTGTATGTAAGACACTCCTTCATAAATACCTTGTTTTATTATAATGTAGCATTAACCAAAAAAAAGAATCAAGGATCATTTTTACGTATAGTAAAATAAAATGGTACCGTACTTGTATTCTTACAGAAAATAGTTAGTGTGTTAAGTATAAAAGAATAACAAAGAAAATTATGTTAATTTATTTAATTAGGTTTAAATAAGTTAAATGACTTATTTTATTACATTGTTACACGAATGACAGTTTTGATCGCACACAAAGACAAAAATACTTTTTGTCAAATAACTAAAATTCATTGTTAATTTTAACATTCTTAATAGGCAAAAGACAATAGATACTTCGACGAATAAATAAGTTAAGTCAAAATTAAATGCCTTAAATTTAATTAATTAGGACACTAGACCAATAATAAATACTCACATTAATACAGTTTGTTGCATTCACTACGATAATACACGAACACAATGTTCTATTTTGATTGATTTTGTCACTTATTTGCCCTCGCTAAGCTTAAATTTTGATGTAACATCCGTTTCTAATCATAAACGCCGGTGGAGGATGTGCATGAGTCTCTTGAACTGATGTTATATGACGCTCCGCGAGTGTGGCGCCGTTCGTAAAGGTCAGCCTGGCTTTACAAGGGTATCCTTTGGTGCAGTACCAGACAATTGTCGCCAAAGTTTGTCGTTTATTGAAACATGTGTAGCCGTGCATAATAGCGAGCTCCTTTCCGTCAGCTTTTTTCACCCATTGAACTGTAAATAAATGAACTTGTTGTAAGCTGTGTGAAAAAATAACAAACTTCATTATTATGAGGAGCATTTTAAATGTTAAATTACATCACAAAATAATCATAATCATAAATATTTATTGACATTAACATTAGGTGTAATATAAGTACAGAATATAGAATGAACATTGACGTTGATGCCTAGCCCTCTCCAGTCCAGAACCTTGAAGATATCCTCCAGTGCAGTGGTGAACAGTTTCGGAAATATGACGTCTCCCTGTCTTACACCTCGCTGCAGAAGGATAGGTTCCGAGGAAATACAGTAGCTATGTTATAAATATCAATAATAAAATGAATTTATCTTCACATAAAACCCGTCAGTAATTCTAAAAGTTGGCGGCTTATGATTATGTTCCAGTTTAGATTTCAGGACCGTTCGTTGTGCTGGGTCGGCTATGTTAGTGATCATCATCCTCGCTTTGCACTTCATCCCGCTGGTACAAGTCCAGGTGCTCTTGTACATATTCTGTTTGTGGCAGTAGAATGTATATCCGTCCACAATGACCAGTTCCTTGCCGTTTGATTTTTTTACCCATTGAAGTTGTCCTAAAAAATAAACAACTACTGATTAATATCTCAGGTTTTAATCCTACGTGCTTAGCCTTATAAATCTATAAGACTGTAAATATTGTGATATTATTATGAGTATGGAAACAGAATGTATTGCCATACAGAATAGCTAGCTCCTACCAATTCTGTTTTTTCACCCAGGTTAATGAAATTGATCTATACAACCGTAACAAATTTTCGTTTTTTGGCTTTTATAGCTATTTTCAGTATGGCCAATGATAGGAATAAAACAAGAAGAATTTAACCAAGTGTATTTTGAAAGTTTTAAAGAAACAAACACAAACTTCATCCACACATTCAAGTTTATTGACTTAGAACTAAAAATAAAAAAAAGCAATGCAAAATGAAGGACAGGAACAACAGGTTTCTACCGACCCTTCATACGTACATACTTAGGTCCTGAAATGATATTCTGATCACATGGCATGGTCTAGAACCTATCGTTAATTTTTATTTATTTTTTAAATGATCTAAGTACAGCATAAAACAAAGCTAAACATTCTTCATCTTAGTTGATATTTCAATGCTGGCGGTCGATGTGTGTGGTTCAATGAGGCCGATACCACCATTCTTTCTACAGGTATCATATGAGGCGTTGTGACCAGCTGAGCTTCGCATGTCTTGCCTAAACTGCACAGCCAAGTCCAATTGCGGCGGATGACTTTTTTACGGCATGTGAATGTGTATCCGTGTACTATAGCAAGTTCCTTCCCGTCCATTTTGTTCGCCCATCTCACTGAAACTAATTTAATTACATTTTAGTATTCTACTATTTTTGAGCGGACGGCTTGGCTTACCTTTGCCTCAGAATTAGGTTGAAGCAACTAAAATGACAGATTCTTAAGAGACTCCGCCCTGCGGGTAAATGTGGTGCTGTTCCTCAAACCACGTGGTACCAAAATGGTATCTAGTGGCCAGATTCAATGTAGAATATTGCCATCGACACAATAAGAAGAATTGAGAAGGGGGTGGGGGGGTTCTATGTTCAGTAGTGGAAGTTTTCGGTTGAAATGATTATGAGGATCAGCAATACTGAGAAAAATATAAATTTTCCACCCCTCGTATTCTTATTAATTTTGAGTAATTAAAACAACATTTTGCATTTTCCAAACATTATTTATTGATAACACACGCACACGAACACAACACTCAGTAATATACAAAAAAGAGATCATTTCAATAGTAATTTGCAAAAATTTAACATACAATACAGAGTAATTTATTTAAACATGTTTAGCTGTCTAAACATGTTTAAATGTATGACTAGGCTCTTAATTCTACATGTAAGGAAAATAGTTAATTCAAACATATAACATAGCTTTAATCAAAACTGGATTTTGTACCTAATGTAATGCGGGTGTTAGGCAGAGGTGTACCTAATACTTGTACTTGGGCCTAACCCTACGGAAATTACAGAGTCATGTTATGTACTGTTACCATGACTAGATTTTTTTTCCCTACACATTACTAAAACAGTTTATTTTCAATCATTTAAAATTAATTTTGACTTGAATGTAGCTAAAGTTGCATTAATATAAACACAACGTACAACTAGTATTTTCCTGTATATAATAAATATTGCTTACGAATGTTAACCACATTCCAGAACAATAAGTCAAAACTTCATTTCAGTCGCTAGTAAGTAGAACAAGCCTAAAACAAAGAGAAGATAATTACCGACTACGTAAATAATATAAACTCACAACACTACTTAACAGAATAAGCAATTCCCTAGTATTGACTCTCGAGCTACTTCGTAATTTTAACACTTTCGTCTTTTTTCAGGAATTGCTTTGAAGTAGTATCGGGACACTCAGGGCACTCAGGCGCAGCGGGGCGTAGGTACATATAGGTATCTAGTTTTTTCAGAGACATGCGCGGCCCTACAAACTATTATACTAGTCAAATGCATAACCTCCGCCTTTCTTTCTCGGATCTCCTTTTTTTGTTACGCGCACGAGTGCCATATATAGAGCCCTTTATAATCTAACATTTCTGCCAGAAGTGTTTAGAACGAGTAGCTTTTTGAGTTGAAACCAGTAGTGTTGCTGCGGTCTGTTGTTGCGGATGGGTGACAATGTCGGTGCCGTCACATGCGGAGTTATAGCTCAAATACACATTTCAAACGTAAGTAAACGTTAACTACTAATTATAATTTACAATAATACCCATTACTGATACAATACTTAGGAGGTTCGTGCTTGTGTTCCAGTTTCGCTGACAGCACAGTCCGACGCGATGGTTTCGCGTGCTTGGTGATCTCCATCTTGGCATGACAGTCCCCTCCATAGGTACAGTTCCAGATCTTTGTAGACCTCTTCAAACTCTGCTTGCGACAGTAGTAAGTGTAGCCGTTCACTAGTGCCACTTCTTTTCCGTTGAGTCTCTTCATGAATTTTACTGTAAGATTTTTTAATGTGTTAATAACGACGTGAAATATTTGATCTGCACACAAAGCGTGCTAGGATAACAAGGGTGGGTATTGTTATGTGTTACGTGTGAATCTTAATTCGGTAGATCTAGAGTGACAGCACCCTAGACCTACGGACAATGATATAATTATCAAGCTTAAAAAAAAATTGAAATCGCATTATGCAGAAAACTATACAATGCGAATGTGTAGATTCAACGAAGTCGTATTAAAAATGTTTCATGTTTAAACGTCTTTATTTTCTTGCCGAAGACACGGATTAAAGTTAAAAAACTATGTGTTTAAAGCAATTTTTTAACACCACGTACTTGAGGTTACACTATCAGTTATTTGATTTACAATATTACGCCTTGGGGGAGGCCTATGTCCAGCAGTGGACGTCTTTCGGCTGAAATGATAATGATGATGATGATTACGCCTTTTAATAATTTTGTTACTTTGTCCATATTTTTATATACACTTTTTAGGTTCTGATGCGAATTGTGTTTAAGACTCACTGACAGCAATAATTGTAATATAATTATCCTCATTATCATTTCAGGTGAAAGACGTTCACTGCTGAAACCATGTGCAGCGAGCTTCTGCGACCAAGTCGTCATCCACCTTGTGAGGTTACGCAACATGCCTTACGTCATTATATTTTAACATAAAATCCATCAACAATCATAAACGTGGGCGGTGGATGTCTGTGCTCCAGCTTAACAGATACAACGCGCCGCTTCAGAGGATCAGGCTCACTGCAGGTAATCAGCCTGGCCTTACAGAGCCATCCACTGGTGCACGTCCAGATCTTCGTCTTGGCGTTGTTCTTGTGACAATAGAACGTGTAACCGTTCACCATCGCCAGTTCTTTGCCGTTCCTCTTCATCATCCATTTTACTGAAATAGAGTTCATTGTTTAAAGGAGATAAGTTAGCCAGAAAAAAGAAACTTACGTATCTTTACCGATTGCAGCGAAGTGCAATGAATGTTTTGATTGGCATGTCTACTTAGGTACTATTTTCAGCCCTACAGTTATATTTTATTTTAACTTTATGAACAGCGGTGTGTTACCGCATGTCATTGTATTACCCGTACATGTTCAAGAAAAGTAAATACAACTAAAACAAAAACAATATTTATTGCCTTTAAACAAAATTACAGTGTAGTATTTCTTTATGTCACAGTTGTACAGAGTATTGATTTTCCTTGTAACTATATCCGGTTTTACCTATATTTACAAAATAATTAAAGCCTTCTTAATGGTTATGCGCGTTTTTAAAGCAAACCATGACGCCATTGACGGTATATACAACTGATCTACACCCTGAAGCTCTCCGAATACAACGCCAGCGTGTTTTGTGCCCTTTCACCGGACCACCTTGATTGAACCGATACGGTCCCATATTGAGACACGGATTGCCGCGACTGGTTGAGCCGAATATCAGCTCGAATTCTGAAGAGTAAAGAAAAGCAAATATTAGTTTTCTTTATTTTATGACCTGTTTCTCCTTCATAAAAAGTTTCGAATCAAAATCTTTTGAATCTGTTGATCTTCTAAAACAAAAATATTTGAAACTGCTGTGAATCGTAGATGTTTTGTTTTTCAATGACAAATCGGCACAGTAACGAGTAGGGCTGTAATCAGCCGTTCATCTTTGGCTTTCTCCTATCCGGATAAACTATTTAGTAATGAAAACAAAACACGATTAATTTATCATAGTCGTGTTATTGAGACACCAACTTCATCATTACCAGTGCCACAATTTTACACCCGAGTCGTCTGCGCATACACTATCACGCCATTTCGGAGTCCTTGCACTTCCGCGCCAGTTTAGACCGATAGCTAAGTATTTAGAACCAACACAGGATAACCATTCTATGTCACATCAAATATAGATCCTGTTTAACTGAAGCAGAAAATAAGTAGACATTTAAAAGAGCCTTTATAGGTAAGAAGCTCTAACGGTATCATTTTTTAATAAAAAGGACACTTTTTTACTAAGCAACAGTTAGTTTATTAACGTAATATATTGAGTAGGTAATGAAAAAAAAAACAACTTAAAAAATACTAGTATATATTTTTTGTCATTGTTAATTTTTTGCAGTATTAATGAACCACTTAAACAAATTCTTTGCCATTACTTATTCTACATACACATTATAAAGCATATGATAATAACTCCAAGTATCATTATTATTACTTTTAAATAATTATTGAGGGAGTAAAGTTTTAAGCATGGCTATGTTCTTTCTTATGTGAAACTATTACATTGTCAATACTGACGATAGCTGATTTACACCCCGATGGCGCCCGAGTACAGAGCCATCGCTGCTTGTACCCTTTATACTGATTATCGCGATTATACCGATAGGTACCGAAGACGATCACAGGGTTGCCACTCCTCGTCGCGCTGAACACTGGCTGTACTTCTGTAGCTGTAATAAAACATCAATGTATTGTAACATTAAGTAAAAAAAAACGGCAGGATCAAGTGTGAAAAGCTTTGAGACATATTATTTGTTGTGTGTTCCGTAATAGTGTCTGCGTAATGGTTTGCAGATAGCGGTCCATAGACACAGCAGTGAAAACAAGAAGATTAAGAGATCTATAAGAGCACTTTTTGATTGGCACTATCTTTTGATTTGTTCAATTATGAACGAAACAAACATATTTACCAGTTGCGATAATTGCACAGAAACTGTTTGAACTTATTTTAATTGAAACCAATAGGTATGAAACATTTATTTTTGACAAATTCAATATTTACTAAGTCTAACAAACAGTCACTAAATGCAGCATTAATACTATATCATAAAAAAAAATATTTCATTAATAAAGAGGTCCAATGAAATCGTCTCAATGATTGTGTTCAGTCTTATGGCTAATAATTTGACTATTAAAAGTAATTATAGTAGATCGGCACCCGTATGGGTACCGGGTACATGTCCATCGCACTTTGGCTCCTTTGCAACTTAAAACCCGATTATACCGATAGGGACCAAGAATGATGACAGGATTACCACTATACGTCGTGCTGAAAACTGGCTCCAAGTCTGCAATAAGACATACAATAATTATTATAAAAATACTTAAAACTATTCTGTCTTAACTGTTCTATTGGAAAAAGGACTGGTGCAATAATTGTCAAAATTAAAGCTATTTCATTTAAGAAAACGTTTATTTACAACTACAAGCAAATTTTTCAACACAGCATGAATATTCACAGCAAACAGGAATCGTCCTAGTGGTTATGTTCACTTCTATGGCGAGCCATGACACTGTAAACAGTTACGATAGTGGATTGGCATCCCCGTGAGGTCCGGGAACATTGCCAACGCACTTTGGTCCCTTTACAACTATTAACCCGATTATACCGGTAGGGACCAAGCACGATGACATCTTAACCAAATCTTGACTTGCAGAAAACTGGCACGTAATCTGTAATAAAACAGAATAATATTACATAATCTGGCATTGTAAGTTTGTATTTCCTTTTATTTGCCAACAAACTGATGTTATCATCGATGCCTTCGGGATTACAATTAACAGTTTTGGAAATTGACAGTTGCCACACAGAAACTGTTGGAGCAAATCCTGTTGTATTAGTTATTGGGATTTCCTTGTTTACGGAAAGTCTAAAAACATTTTTTTTTAATTTATAAAAAAGTATTTCATCATTCACACAATAACAAATCTTAAAATAACTAATTAATATAATTACAATGATTGTGAACTGAACAGTAAAATTAGATTGAAAGCACTAATTCTAGTGGTTATGCTCAGTCTTATGGTGGAGAATCGGACCCGTGATAGTGTAGATAACAGATCGACATCCCGATCCAGCTCGGGTACAGGTCCATCGCATTTTGGCCCCTTTACAATTATTAATCCGATTATATCGATAGGGACCAATGATGATGACATCATTGCCGCTCCTCTTCTTACTGAAAACTTGCTGAAAATCTGTAGTAAAACATGAAGTTTTCATTTGTTAAGCCTTTACTCATATCTACAGTAACAAGCCTTACTTTTGTAACAAAGCATCAAAACGGGAGCAAGTTACATAGTATCTAAATTATTTTGGAATAAAATCAAAATAACTATAAATTTTGGCACAATACCCTTTATTCAAAGCAGGAATACTAGTGATTATGTTTATTACTATAGCTAACAATCACACCGTTAACAGTTACGATAGCAGATCGGCATCCCGATGCGATCCGGCTACAAATCCATCGTATTCTGGCCCCTTTACACCTACTAACACGGTTATATCGATAGGGACCAACGATGATCACAGGGTTGCCACGCTGTGACGTACTGAACACAGGACGTGTATCTGTCAAACATAAACGTATTGTATAGTTTTGTGTTTAGTTCATTAAAAGTATACCTCACATAGAAAGAATTTGTAATTATCGACAAAAAAATATTGCGGGACGAGCCACGGGTGGAGATAGAGAGGGAGGATAAAGACTATTACTTTTAGGTGAATATTTATTTAGTTAAAGCATAAGTAAGACTTTGTAAACCTCACTCCATAATTATTCATTAAATTTATCATCAGCCATAAGATACAAAAATACATTGTAATTATGTTTCATATGACTTAGAACTGCAGGTAAAATTATTCTTAACATTATATACAATTTTATACTAGTTGACACCTTTTGCACGTCCTACTTTTGTATCTTCTGTTTTCTTTAATGGTTATGTTCATCCTTATGACTAACTATCACACTGTCGACAGTTACGATGGCAGACCGGCATCGGCAGCCCAACGGGTACCGGGTGTATCATAGGAGTGCCGTTCTTTGTAGTGACGAAAACAGGCCCTTAAAATATAAGTTTGACGAATGATTTTGATGTGAAGAAAATGTGATAGAGACAGTGCTTCAAGTTTTAAATTAAATTATCGATTATTTGTTTTATAATACCTATATTCAGCGGCATATTGACAAAGTATTACAAAGGAAAATGTATGCAAAAGAATAGAAAAATCCTGACTCCCTCACTCACTGACTGACATATCATTAACGTCCAGCTATCCAAACCCTTGGACCTAAAATATTTGACATTTAGGCTGCGCATTGTCTGTCAGCAAGCGAATGAATGTGGATAGGTCTCAAATAAAGGTGAATACTGCAAAGTAGTCTTAAAAGCCACTATCAACATTCATCATTTCAGCCGAAAAGTCCACTGCTGGACATAGGCCTCCCCCAAGAAGGGGGGTTTTGCCATAATCGCCACGCTTGGCAGGCGGGTTGGCGATCGCAGTATGGTTGTTGTAGAATCAGAGAACGCTGCTGCCCATTCTCTGGTAAGTCCCTTAGTCGCCTCTTACGACACCCACGGGAAGATATGGGATGGTGCTATTCTTTACGTCCGGACACCATACAGAACCAACATTCATCTGACGTAAAAATTTACGATTTAAAAGATTAGTCGAACCATTACGAACAACTTGAGACGCGGCTGCGGACACGGACAATGACTGATTCTTCAGTATTTGAAAGCAGGTGTCCGTGTTCGGAGCCACGTCCGGAATTTGCGGATTGACCGATCCTACAATAAAACTACACTTCAATGGTTATGATCAGGCTTATGTCTAATTATGACATCGCCTAAGGTGAAGACATTCGATCTACATCCATTGGAGTTCCTATTACAATACCAGCGGCGTGATGCTAATGTCCCACTACTGCTACTCTTTCTCTGGTTATACCGGTAGGATCCTAGAATGGGACACAACGGGATCTGGATTTGAATCTTGACGGCAAAAAACTTGATGTTATAGCGGAAACTGTATTCTTAGGGATTACTATCGATTCAAAATTGCAGTGGGGCGCACACATTAGAACTCTTTCGGGTAGGTTAAGCTCAGCTGCATATGCAGTAAGGAAAATAAGGCAGTTAACTGATGTGGCTACAGCTAGGCTAGTGTACTATGCTTATTTCCACAGTATTATGTCTTATGGCATTCTGCTGTGGGGATCAGCAGCAGACGTTGACTCAATTTTCATTCTTCAAAAGAGGGCAGTCCGCGCGATATATAAAATGGGTCCTCACGAGTCCCTCAGAGAAAAATTTAAAGAGATTGACCCTTGATATACTGACCCTGCCTTCACTTTATATCTTAGAATGTATTTTATATGTCCGCAAAAATCGAGGGCTTTTCAAAATAAGAAGCGACTTTCATAATATAAATACACGCAGTAAACACGAAATTGTAATACCTAAGTTCAGATTAACAAAAACTAATAAGTCTTTTCATATAAACAGTATACGCTTTTATAACAGGTTGCCAAAGTCAGTTATAGAACTGACCGATGGAAAATTCAAAAACTACATCAAACGTGTCCTTATTAAAAAAACATATTACAAAATCAAGGACTACGTTGAAGATAAAGAAGTTTGGCTTTAGTTCCTTCTGCGCATGCGGCTTCCCTGGTAGCTCATAAACGGCACAAATATGTGGATGTCTCTAACTATTCTCAATCTCATTTTTTCTCGTCTTTCGAATCAGATTTTCACAATAGTTTTCAAATCATTTATACATCTTTTGCTCAGAATAGTTACAGCACTGATAACAATATTTGTGTCACTTGTTTAATTTAGTACTTTACAATTCTTTTTTTTACCTTTGTATAGATTCTTTTTTATCAATTGTTTGTAAATGTGTGAACATTGTAGGCTTTGTAGATTCCCAGCTCCTTGTTAACTTTTGTTAACTTTTTATGTTGTTCTACATTTTTTTGTGTAGTAAGCAACGATTTATTGTCGGGCCTACGCTGTCCCCCCATACTTAAGTACAAATGCTGTATCCATGATATTAATGTAACACCAAATGATTTGAAAAGAGTAACCATAGAGTTTCTTGCCGGTTCTTCTCCATAGGAAACGACCAACCCGAACCGTGCACCTTTTTTCAACGTTTTATAAGTGCCCATCTAGGCCTATGTAAAATAAAATATTTTGATTGATTGATTGATTGAATGAGCACAGGATTCCCTTGATTTGTACTGAAAACCGGTACAGTCTACAAATAAAGTTTAAATGTTTGTTTAACTTTCGCAATCAAGTCGCCGTCGTTGACTTTTTTGATTGCTTGGAGAACTTGGGTGTCTCATCTAAACAGAATAAGGTAGGTGTCAAATATTTACTTACCCAATATGACTTAAATGAAAGTTTTAGATCATTTTATAACACACACTTTTTAATAGATTTGAAGCACAAGACAATTTCGTTTGTGTCCGATTGTAAACATTATTTACTTATATTCATCCGAACCATCTCAAACATAATAAACTAATAATAAATCAGTTCATTTAAAACTCTTTGACTTTGACCGTTAATGGTTATGCATATCGTTCATACGACTAACGAGGAGATTATTGAAAGTCACCACACTTGCTCGGCACCCACTTTTGTGTCTCATACAGTACCACCGGACTCTGGGCCCGGCTTGACAACGATTCTTTTGACTATACTTGTAGCTTCCCAGAAAGATCACAGGATTCCCTTGCGCCGTCACGCCGAAAACTGGCACTGGATCTGAAATATAATGAAGTGCCATGTAAGTCTTGTTAGCGTAATGTCAGTAATAACTATGTTAAGTGTTTTAAAAAAAAATGTTGTTGATAGCAGAGGAAAGCTGGAAAATACTACATTCCAACGAGTAACGAATGGGTAGATTAAAAACCAACTTTAGTGAGCCTAGTTCAAGCTTTATGACTGACAAAATTAACTCGACTGACTCGACTCGTACAGTTCAGTTTCAGTACAAATTAAAGTATACGTTAACGCGATTGGATCGGATAAAAACTCACACCGGGGCCTCTGTTTCCTTCATGAAAACTTTTTAGTTTTCATTTAACGCACTGGAATCGACAAGCATTTGATTAAGATGTCCATATTGGCCATGTTTTCACAAATAAAGGTAAATACTGGCACTAAGGCTTCAGTTTCCTTCATGAAAGTTTTTAGTATTCATATACTTTTTATACATTTAGGATTCCAGAGGCGTCACAGAATTCCAATTCCTTGTCGAACTATTATTACATATGTCAACAGCCTTGGACACCACGGCCTTTCATGCAGCCGAAGTGCGGGCCGCTTTGCACGGCACGCGAACTTAAATGATATCATCCGTCGAGCTCTTGTCACCGTCGGCGTTCCAGCTTTATTAGAACCAAATGGCTTGGCACGCGGCGATGGCAAGAGACCGGACGGCATGTCTTTGTTTCCATGGAGGATGGGTAGGCCTTTAGTGTGGGATGCAACTTGTGTCGATACTCTTGCGCCATCCCATCTTCCTAGCTCATCGTGCTGTGCTGGGGCTGCGGCTGCGGCTGCAGATAACCTCAAGCGGCGTAAATATAGTAACCTTATTGGTAACTATATTTTCGAGCCGTTTGGGGTTGAAACTCTGGGTCCGTGGGGTCCGAGTGCTCACAGCCTTTTCAAGGACATTTCTAAACGTTTAGTTGACTCTTCCCGTGACCCAAGGGCTGGCTTTTACCTTGGCCAAAGGCTTAGCGTTGCCATACAGCGTGGCAACGCCGCCAGTCTTTTGGGTACATTACCAGTTGACTACGTTGAGGAGGAATTTTTTGACGCCATTTTTTAAGTTTATTTTTAAGTTAGTTAGTTAATATAGGTTATTTTAATTTATTAATGTATATAATATTACATATTTGTTATAAATGAAAGGTCTGGTCGTTTTGCTAAGAATTAGGTCGAATAAAAACAGTTTTGAATGAATCGCAGAATATTTTATTTATGTAAATGTTAGTATGAAATCTTACAGGCTTACATCTACTTAACTTACATCTTCCTTCCACAAAAATATTGGCCTGTACTCCTAAAGTTAATAGCAAAAAACTAAAACCCGACTACTGAAAAATCAATTTAAAAAAAGTATGAAACAAGAAAATATTCTCGTCTGAAACTGTTATGTAGGTACCTACTAACCATTCAATATTTATTGTCTATTTGAATAAAAAACTTACACGTTACATAAATTATAATGTATTTTTAAAAAAAGTTTAGTTATGTTCAGAGGATAGCCGTGGTCGTATCCCACTTTGTCCTAAGGTTTATGATTCCTTACAGCTGTTAGAATGTATTGTTTTTTAGAGTAGGTAGGTCATTTGTCAAGATATGATAAGTAGTTCAGAAGTGAGAAAATCATAACCCTCCTTTTTGCGTCGCCATAGTCGGGTAAAAACGTACCAAACTACAGTGAACAGACTACTGAAAGTTCGCTTTTATTAAGATCAATAAACGCTACGCTACGCTAGCACCTAAACAATGAATCTTATTTACATAGTGTCAAAACAAATGACCTGCACTACTTACATAACCTTACTAAAGTTTTCTATTCGATAAAGATGAATACGACACACACGTAGTTCAAAAGGCCTTCGTAAGCAGTCATCGTCAAAAAGCTACTTCTATTAAAATCATGACTCTTCTTAACCTTGGTAAGTTTAATGGTATTTTTTTTGCAATTTATAAGCTATAACTCCAACACCATTTAACTATATATAAATAACTAATCTTAATGGTTATGTCCTCTCCTATGGCTAACAATCACACTGTCAACAGTAACGATAGTAGATCGGCATCCCGAAGAGGTCCGCGTACATTTCCATCGCACTCTGTCTCCTTTACAACTAGTAATCCGATTATATCGATAGGGACCAACGACGATGACAGGATTACCGCTCTTTGTCTTACTGAAAACTGGCAGCATCTCTGTAAATTAAAACAAAGTTTTCAGTTCATAACCATATTTACTCTTATCTACAGTAGCAAGCCTTTTTTTTTCAGATTGGAAATCATCAAATGACTCCTCCCGCACTGGGCGGAGCGGAAGGGAGTGTCAGACTTGTACTGACTAAAACCCATCCATGTTCCTTCTTAGCCTTTGTGTTTCAGGACCGCGGTATGTCTTTAGAAAAGTTTCGCAGCCCCGGACAGTAGCAAGCCTTACAATTTAAACAAAGCAGCAAAACAGGAACAAGTTACATACTATCTAAATAATTCTGGAATTAAATCAAAATAACTATTAATTTTTAAACAATATCCTTTATTTAAAGATGTAATACTAGTGATTATGTTTAACTGGTGGTTTTATTATGTTTCTAACAATCACGCCGTTAACAGTTACGATAGTAGATCGGCACCCCGACGCGACCCGGCTACAAATCCATCGCACTCTGGCCCCTTTACAAGTACTAACACGGTTATATCGATAGGCACCAACGACAATCACAGGGTTGCCACGCTGTGACGTACTGAACACAGCACGTGTATCTGTGAAACATAAACGTATTGTATAGTTTTGTGTTTAGTTCATTAAAAGTATACCATCACATAGAAATGATTTGTAATTATCGTGAAATAAATATTGTGGAGACGAGGTACGGGTGGAGTTAGAGAGGGAGGATAAGAACTGTTACTTTTAGGTAAATATTTATTTAGGTATAGCATAAGTAAGGGTTTATAAACCGCACTCCATAATTTATTCTTTAAATTATCAGCCATAAGATACAAATTATTTATTATTATCAGCCATTTGTGTCCCACTGCAGGGCAAAGGCCCCTTCCCTCCTTCCAATTATCCCTATCCAGATACAAATACATTGTAAATATGTTTCACACGAGATTGAACTGCAAGTAACACTATTTTTAACCCTTAACGCAAAAAGAGGGTTGTTATAAGTTTGACCGCTATGTGTGTCTATGGCACCGTAGTGAATGATTTGATTTGATTTAAGCGATTGAATCGATTTGGATGCGGTTTTTTTTCACTGAAAGCTAGTGTCTTGGCAATGGTTCTTAGATATGTTTTATCAAAAGGCACCACCTTTTGATAAAACATATCTAAGAACAGCATCAGCCATTTACTGGATATGGGGGGTGTAAGTGGGTATGAAAAATCGAATATTTTCAAATATACCCACTTGGGGTAGTAATTAATGACAGCGCATGATGTCTATATTACAATTAGACATGCTTTATCTAAATCGGTTCAGCCATTTTAGACATGGGGTGAAAATGGTGATGAATAATCGAATATTTTCAAATGTACCTACCCAAGTGGCGTATCAAATGAAAAGGGCGTTATGTGTTTATTACAAAAAACTGTACGTTTCATTAAATCGGTCAAATTGTTAAAATGTTCCTCCTAACATTTAAATATCTACGGTAATAAGTTAATCTATCCAGAATAACAAACAAAAACACTCACAAATGTAAATTCTTTTACAAAACAAAATTATACGAAGTTTAAAAAAAATAAATGTAATGTCTGAATAAAATCGTTTTGCTAAGAATTAGGTCGAAGAAAAACCGTTTTGAATGAATCGCAGAATATTTTATTTATGTAATTGCTCTCATGAAATCTTACATCAACATAACTTAAATCTAATAAACATTTACCTAGTTTTGCTACTAACAAGCTTCTACAAAAATATCAGCCTATATTCCTGCAGTTAATAATAAAAACGTACCAAACTACAGTGAGCAGACCACTGAAAGTTCACCGTTATTAAGATATTATAACAAGCTTGATCAATAAACCTACGCTAGAATCTAAACAATGAATCTTCAAACAAATGATAAATTATTTATTAATGATTATGCTCTTTTTTATGGCTAACGACGATATCATCGAAAGTTAGGATACTTGATCGGCAACCACGTGAGTACTTATTGCAATACCACCATATTTTAGACCCTTTACTATTTTTATTAGTTATCCGATTATATCGATAGGATCCAAAGAAGATCACAGGGTTTCCATGCATAGTCGTGCCAAAAACTGGCTTTGGATCTGAAACAAAAATTTGTGTGAGTCTCATGATGTAAGTGGCCACGTTTATTGCAGCGTCAGTGGGGTTGTTCAGTACGGATTGTCAAGGGTTTAGTCTCAATCATTATGTCCAGATAATTATTTTAGTTCGAGATTACTTCGACAAAGACTGACATTACTGCTTTAGTTTACTTCATAAAGCTTTGTCGAATATCTACCACATTCCTTCTGGGATTTTATAATACTCTTCCATTGTTTTACCGATTCTTTAAGAAAAAAAAACAGATTTGTTAATAGCACATAATTTGACCAAAATTCATACATAAACCATGAATTAAAGGAAAAATAAATAAAATTGTAATTGTTTTTCATCCATTTAATGATTATGTTCGGACTTATGGCTAATTATAATCCTATCAAAGGTAACAACACTAGATCGACATCCATAGCTGTATCTATTACAATACCACCGAGCTTTAGCACTTTTACAACGACCTCGAGTATACCGGTAGGGTCCTAGAATCAGCAGTGGATTCCCATGCCTTGACGTACTGAATACTGGTAATAGATCTGAAAGCAAACGTCAGAATAAGATAAACATTTGTATGATATGACACTATACATATATAACGCAACCGATGATGAGATGTAGAATCGTGGACGAAGCACAAGGCACAAAATTATTGCGAAAAAGTACCAACTGGTCCTCATCGGCATTAGTAGTAAAGAGGGTAACTCAACAGTTATAAAGAGTCCCTACAGGAAAGATTTTCACTTTCCTCCTCATTCTGCTGGACTTTTTGTAAAATAGACCTGGTTACCATATAAATGATCCAAAAATTACATTTTTTTATTCAGATATTTCACGAAACACGTTCAGTTGTCTTTTAAGAATATTAAAACAGAAATAAAACAACTGCCACTTTTGAATACATTGCAGATATTTTAATAGTTATGGTCAGGCTTACAGCTAACTATAATTACAGTAACGACACTGGAGCGGCACCCACTGGGGTACTCATCACAATACCACCGCGCTTCCTCTTTAGATCTATTTTGACCGATTGTACCGGTAGGGTCCTAGCGTCATCACAAGATTCCTATTCCTTGTCGTGGTGACAATAGGCCTAGGACCTGAAATAAAACGATAGTGTCAAAAACATCTCAATGCACTAACCGTAGAAGGGTCAACCCGAACAAAACCGTGATCTACTTGCGCGACCCCTGAGACATGGGATCACGATTTTTCAACGTCGTTTCTTTCGATAACCTCTCTATAGTTCATAACCATAATTCCTCGTAAGAACCGAAAATGACATTATTATTAATAAATTAAAAATGCACACGCCAGTGTATTAAGATTTTTTTTTTACTGAAAATATTGTACTTATTCTACAATGACATTAATTTTCTTACAGCGTATAATATTTTTTCAATAATAATATACGTAGATATTAGAGCAGGTGTGATGTGAACAATCATTCAGATTCAGCATTCAGATTATGATTATGTACCACGGCTTAGCGCACATATTGCATAATATGGGAAAAAATATTTTATTATAATTGCCAAACTGTATGAAATTCCAATTAATCTTTAACAACCTGAGGGCTTAGTCAAGTGCCAATCATTTTCAAAGCGTTTCGTATTTCTTTGATTGGTGACCACCCATTACATACCATAAGTTTCACCCGTGTTTCGGAGGCGAGCACGTTAACCCGTTGATCCCAGCTATCATTTGTAGATCTTTTACAGTCGTTACAGGTAGTCAGTGGCCCGAAAGTCTGACAATTAGTATTACCAAGGTATAAAAAACTACAATGTTAATTGGCAGTACCTCAATACGATTAAAAATACCTACTTTATAATAATAACTATTTTAATTTGAATGGTTATGTTTATTCTTAGTCACAACTACAATTCCATCGAGCGTTACAACAACGAACCTAATGGTTATGTTCACTTCTGTGGCAACCATGACACTGTCGATAGTTACGATAGTAGATCGGCATCCCATTGAGGTCCGGGAACATGTCCATCGCACTTTGGTCCCTTTACAAGTATTAACCCGATTATACCGATAGGGACCAAGCACGATGACATCTTTATCAAATCTTGACTTGCTGAAAACTGGCACGTACTCTGTAATAAAACAAAATAGTTGTATAATGTGCACGTACTAAACCACAATAGTGTAATATGATTTCATTTTATTTGACAAAAAACTGATGTTAACATCGATGATTGCGGGTTTCCAACGAAAAGTTCTGGAAATTAGATATGTTACCACACAGAAACAGTTTGAACCAATTGTGTTATGTTTATTGTTGTATAATTCCCATGTCCACGGAAACAACAAGCTTTTTGTAAAAAATATCTATTCACACACACAAATCTTCCAATTAAAACAGTTCAAATAATTATAATTAACCTAACACCTACCTACGTTCAGATTGTGAAATACAATCAGTATAGCACAAGTTACCTACTGACGAAAACAATATGCTAGAATAAATGTAACTATTGCGTGTTCAACAATTATCTTAATAAGGACAGCAAGGGATCAGCATCATCTAACTCAAACCATTTCGTATTCTATATCTAGAATACAATATCGGAATCTCCATACTGCAACGCGTACTTATAAAAATCGGCACCGCCTCGGCTCCGAATCAACTAGTAAACAGCAGTCACCGCGCTAGCGATACTGATCCCATGCAGTGTTTCGAAGTGTGTGTTGATTTTTAAATAGCTAATCCTAATGCTTATGTTCAGTCCTATGGCTAACAATCACACTGTCAACAGTAACAATAGTAGATCGGCATCCCGATCCGGCTCGGGTACAGGTCCATCGCACTTTGGCCCCTTTACAACTATTAATCCGATTATATCGATAGGGACCAACGATGATGACATCATTACCGCTTCTTGTCTTACTGAAAACTGGCTGCCAATCTGTATTAAAATACAAAATTTACGTTTATTAAACATATTTACTAGTATCTACAGTAGCAAGCCAATTAAACACACATACAATTAAACAAAGCATAAAACAGGAGCAAGTACATACTAAGTACCTAAAATCATATTTTTGAAGGAAATTAATATAACTATTGATTTATTGACCAATGCATTTTTTTGAAAATGTTTTTCTGTTGTTTTCACAGTATGGGTCTGCTCTTGACCTGGATCTCGTGTAAATATTCATGATTCTTTTACCCATTATAGTCGTAAGCATGTTTCGGTGTCTCATCTAAACATGATGAGCCTTAGCTACCATTTACTTACAAGTAAATGTAAATGAACGTTGTAGATCAATTTTTTTTTTTTTGTTTTTTTACACACGCTTTTTAATAGGTCTGAAATACAATAAACAAATGTAAGTTTAAAAATGAGAACATCAAAAACCTTTGACTTTGATCAATAGTTATGGATATCGTTCAAAGGACTAACGACGACATTTTTGAAAGTATCTACTCTTGCTCGGCACCCACTGTGGTGCATAGTACAGTACCACCGGATTTTAGGCCCTTTACAACCATTCTTACGATGATACCGGTAACTTCCCAGAAAGATCGCAGGATTACCTTGTTTAGTCACGCTGAAAACTGGAACTGGATCTGAAATACAAATCCTAGTATAACTAAGATCGTTTGGTGTTTGTGGTATTAGGCAAGAACTATATGATTTAAATGTGGAGAAGGATGTTCCACTAAACGAGAACAACTTTAGGTTCCGTTATGAAAATTTTTAGAGAACAACGTTCTTTTTAACAAAAAGGACACGAGAGTGATCACCGAATTAACATTTTTGTCGAATTAGAATGCAATAGTGTTTCCTACAAGCTGAATGTTTTTTGAAAAGACCAAGTAGTAAATAAAGTAATCGTTTTTTTTTTAGAAGTCAGGTAAAAAAATTAAACATTTTTTAATTAATTGCGGATAATTTATTCATGGTTATGCGCAGCTTGATGGCGAATGATTACATTATTGAAAGTGAGGATTCTCGATCGGCATCCTCTGGGGTATTTATTACAATACCAGCGCATTGTGGACCCCCTACAATTATTTGTCCGATTATACCGGTAGGGTCCTAGATAGATCACAGGGTTCCCATGCATAGTCGTGCCGAAAACTGGCTTTGGACCTGAAATAAAAGCTTTGTGTGAGTCTTTGTAGCGTAGTCTCAATTATTATGTTCCGTGTTATGGATTATTTTAAAGCGAGATAACTTAATCAAAGACTACTGCTGGTTACTACTTCAGTTTACTTATCAAAACTTTTCTTGGTAATTTACCATTCCTTTTTGGGATATCAAAATATTGTTTTATTTTTAATAAAATAGTCGCCAACATCTGTTCATCGAATTATATAGCTAAAATCTTATAATTATCAAAACTGTATGCATGCACGGAAGAAAAATGTTTTTTTGATTAGTCTTTATACATTTAATGATTATGTTCAGACTTATGACAAATTATCATCCTATCGATGGTAACAACACTAGACCGACATCCGTAGCTGTATCTATTACAGTACCACCGTTCTTTGGACCCTTTACAATTAAGTGCCCGAGTATACCGGTAGGATCCTAGAACCAGCACAGGATTCCCATATCTTGACGTATTGAATACTGGTAATAGATCTGAAAGCAAAGCGTTAGAGTTACGTAAGAATTTTTTAAGATGACGGAGATACTTTTACATACATGACGCAACCAGTGCCGTGCGTTTATGACAGGATGTTCTTACGATAGTGGACGAAGCAAAATACACATATTGCAAAAAGGAACCAACTGTTAATACTACAATGTTATAACGAGTCCCTACACGAAGCATTTTCACTTTCCACCTCATTCTGCTGAACTTTTTGAAAAATAGACCTGATTACCGTATAAATGATCTGACAATTGCATTTACAGAAATAAAATAATTGCTACTTTTGAATACATCGCATATATTTTAATGGTTGTGGTCAGGCTTACAGCTAACTATTACATTATCAACAGTAACGACACTGGAGCGGCACCCACTGGGGTACTTGTAACAATACCACCGCGCTTGGGGCCCTTTTGATTTATTCGATCGATTTTACCGGTAAGGTCCTAGAGTCATCACAAGATTCCCATTCCTTGTCGTGGTCACAATTGGTCTTGGAACTGAAATAAAACTTAAATCTTAATGAAATACATCAAATTTGAATGTTATCTACAACGATAGTCTGGACAACGCGAACAAAGCCGTAATCTACTTGCAAGCGCCAACTGGTTGCTGTTGGTACCAGAGTAACGTGTCAAACTTGGCAATCTTGTCATTTTGCTTTTCGTCGTTTTCATAACCTGTAATAGTTATCTACATTATGATAATTCCTGAGTGAAACCCGACACATGACCATGATATTTGTTAAAAATTGGAAATGCACAAGCCAAAAATATGCTGTAAAAATATGTATGTGTAATGTAGTCGGGCGTTTTGCAAAGAAAATATAACAGAAATAAAACAAAGACAATTTTGAATATAGCTCAGATATTTTAATGTGTATGCTCAGACTTATGATTAACGATGACATTATTTATAGTTAACACACTTGCCCGGCAAGCACTCGAAGTGCGTCTGTTACAATACCACCGGGCTTTGGACCCTTTGCACCAAGTTGCCTTATTGTACCGGTAGGATCCTATTGTGACAACACGATTACCCTTGGCTGAGTAGTCGAACACTGGTACAACTGAAAAAAAAGGCAACAAAATAAAGTTTAGTTCATAACAGTGTTAGGTAATTTTAATTTGTAACAGACTTTAGAAATAATAATCTTTGTTCAGTGGTTATGTTCATTCTTATAAGCAATAATAACGTTATCGACAGTAATGACAATGGCTCGACATTTGGAAGTCTTCCTAGCGCAGGCCCAACGCAGTTTGGACCCTTTGTAGCCGGATGACAGATTGTACCGGTGGTAAATTAATTGTATTGTGATGAGAACAAGTTTACCCGATCTTGTCATACTGAAAAACGGATCTGCAAAAAACGAAATCAAAATTATATCCAATTTAGGCATAATTTTTTCTGTTATTAATTTGAGAAAATTGAAAAAAGGGTAATTAAAATATAGATATATTCACAAGACATCTTAACAATAGGACAAAACCAACCAGCAGTACATACAGGCACAATAGTGTGTAGCAATTAAACAGTCACTGTAAATTTAATTGGGCGATGTGGTCGCCAGGCAACAAAGCTCATTAATCAAATAAAAAAAAATAAAAAAAACTTAATTGTACAGTTTATAAAACCATGAAAACCAGAAATCAATAATTCAATTCATAGACTAATTTTCTAATTTCAACATCATCTTCAGGAATGACTGATGTTAGATTTAATGGTTGTGTTCATACGTAACGGCTACGATGACATTTTTGTTCGTATGAATGGTCGCTTTACATCCATAATTCCGTTTAGTGCAGTGCCAGCGCATCTTGGGCCCTTTATAGCCTGACGTAAAGTTAAACTGATAAGAACCTACGAAGAGAACGGGATTGCCGGACTTCGTTTTACCAAAATATATACCTGCAATAAATCGAGATATTATGTCATTTCTTTAATTATTTACATAATACCGTACGTCTTTAAGAATAAAATAAAAACAAACATTTCGAAATACATGTTACAGACTTCCGGTACTGTTTATACAAGCTCGACTTGATTACATTATCGATGATATTTAATAAACGTCAATAACTCTGATTTGATTTTAATAAGTTTTATTTAATTGTATAGTAATTATTTAGTGACTTTTAGATTGATTGTTAGCAATGTAAAATAATCATAATACTTACTTTATGGCACCTTCCGTTTGTCAGTTTCCGGTGCGCCTAGTATTATATTATACTTAAGATTTTGATGATTATTGATCAATAATTTTGTTACTAGCAGTTAATTAATATTACACAGCTTATTGAGTGATTTAATTGTAATGTTTAGGTGGTTGTAGAAATGTATAAAAGTCGATGCGTCGGGTATTTGAGAGCACTCGTTATGTAACCGTCAAGTGAGAAAGTTGTAGTAGGAACTCTGATCAAAAAAAATCCGTTATAGTGCAACCATATTTTTATTTAGATCATCGAATCTGACCACCGTCTACATACATTTAAAATGTTTTTATATATTATTAATATAAAACATCAAGATCAAATACATTCGGTAGTTTTTGTGTGAATAAGTCAAAACAAACATCCACACATACATCCTCACAACTTTTCCCATTTATAATAGAAGTAAGATACATTTAATTTATTAAAACTTCGAACTGAAAATACATATACCGTTTTTTATCCCACCACGTACATAAACGGTACAGAAAGACCTGATTTTGAAAACAGACCAAAGAGATTTCTGAAATAAGGCAATTTATACTTAATTCAATGGTTGTGCGAAAAACGTTGGCTAATGAAGACGTCATTGATTGTGTAGATGGTCGCTTTACATCCATAATTCCGTCTAGTGCAAGCCCAGCGTTGTTTGGGCCCTGTATAGCTTGACGAGCGATTGTACCGATAAGAACCTCTGGAAATAACAGGATTGCCGGATCTTGTTGCACCGAAAAACAATATTTCTGCAAAAAAAAGCTTAATTGGGTATATTTTTATAAAATGGTTGTAAGTGGGCTCGAGTACTATCGGTAAGTAATATAAAAAAAAAATATTAAAAGAACTTTAGAAGTCTCTTTACTTGTTCTTGATAATATTAAGAGCTTATTTTTTTACAAACAACATGCTTACGAATGCTAAAAACACGGTAAAACAAAAGAAAAATATAAAAAAATACAGCTATTTGCATATTGAGTTTTTTATTTAGAGTCAGCTTAGCATTGCTGTCACAAATTCTACCTGAATAAATAAGGAGGCACGGAGGGTTTACAATTTGAAAGACAGTTTTGGATTAAACTGATAGTATTACTAAGTCAAACAACGTCACTTCAAACCACGAAGAAAAAGTAAATGAAAGTACTTCGATGTTTCTTTCGATAGCCTAATACTGCGTCTGTTCTGTGACTGCATATTTTGAAGCACAAACATAGTTTGAGAACGATCCTTTCAATCAATGGTTGTGGTGATTATTCTGGCTAGTAACGACATTATCAAATGTGAAGACGTTAGCTTTACATCCATTCATCTTTCTAGTACAGGCCCAGCGTAACTTGGGCCCTCTATAGCCTGTGGTTAGGTTATATCGAAAGGGGCCTATGATGAGAACAGGATTGCCAGCTTTCGTTGTACTAAAAAAAGGCTCTGAAATATGAAGAGTTGTTTAAACAATAAGCTACAAGTTGTATGCACATATGCACAAATTATTCTTAATTTTGAATAAATTGTTGACTACTTCAGAGGAGCTAATACTGAATACTAATAGAAATAAAACAAATTTAAATATAAAAAAAAACTAATTTAATTATTACTCGAGCAATATGCATATATTAAACTCTAAATAAATTGTAAGTACTTGTAATTTAAATAAAAAAACTATTCTGTCAAAATTTGACACTTCTAAATCTTCATAAACTAAAACACATCTTCAAATTAATCAATCTTATTATATATCTACTATATGCGGTGTTCCTTAAATCTTTTGCCGCTTGAATGACATTGTTAGGAGGACGCTGTTGGTAAGCGTTTGTGAAATTTTATTTGAAAAAACAAGATGGTGGCGATACTTCAAATTATTGCCACGTGCCAAAAGATCCATGTACAGCCATACTAATGGTTATGCTCAGCTCTATGGTTAATAACAACGTTGTCGAAAGTGAATATTGCAGACCGGCAACCTGACGGGTACCTGGTACAGTACCAGCGCACTTTGGGCCCCTTGCAGCGACTGGCCCTGTTGTACCGGTAGCTACCTAGCTTGATCACAGGATTTCCTTGTTTTGTGGTGCTGAAAACTAGCTCTGGAATACAAACGAGTTATTTTGCTTAATATTTTTTTTGGAGTTGGTTGTTAGCAGGAGCTACGATGATCATTTGCTTTAAATACAATGGGTTATTGAAATAAACAAAATCTACGTATAGTCGTAGTATAATATTATCTGTTTTATAGTTAAAACAATGTCTAATGATTTCAGAGGTATAGAAGCAAATACCTACCTTACTCAAATTACTTAAGTTAATGTGTTCATAAGCGAAGTGAACAAGCGTTTAATACGAAAATCTAAGAGTCATATTCTTATAAAACGCTATCTATACTTAGCTACATGATCTCGCCCTTGTTTGAGAGACTACCTTCTTATTTTTTTTACGACAAACATGGAATTCAGAACTAATAAATAGGAAATGAATAAATTTATTTCTTTCACAATAATGCGTGCGTTGCGTATACCGTGGGGTGAATAAAAGCAGCCCCTACAAGTTTGATGAAAGGTAACCCTACATGTATTATTAGTTCCCTATTATTTCTTGAGTCGAACAGTTTGTATGGTACTTCGTTTATTAACTCTAGAGATTAAATAACTTTACAGATACCTAGAATGTGCAGAATCAGTAAAAAATCTAGTAGTAGTAGTAAGAATCCATACTAGAACTAAAGCGGACCAAGCCAAGGCATTTAAACAAGTGACAATCGTGTTTAAAGCTTCTCGTATATTTCATCAACGACTTTCAATATGACTAACACAAGCCAATATAACGTCGGTAGCGTCAATTGAATAAATTGATTGTGACGTCGCTGATAGAATGACACGTTGTGTAGGCCTACAGATACAAATGATCCTGTTTACAATAGGTGAACAGCTTCACAAGAACTCGCTGCACATTTGACCAGATTTTCATTGTTTTAAAATTATCCTTAAATTCTAATAAAAACACCATTACTGATAACATAACTAGGGGCTGGATGAAAATGTTCCAGGTTACAGGATTTTATTACTCTCTTGTCTTTTGTGATGACGAAGCGAGCTTTGCAGTTTCTTGCTGTGCACCTGAACATATCATTTGCTTTACTTTGGCCGTCGGAATAGTATGAGTGTCCTTGTATGATGGCTATCTCTTTTCCGTTCTGCTTTTGGCACCATTTGATTGCTGAAAATCAAAAGATTATGTTTATTAGTACCTATTTATTTTATTATTTTAAAACGAAAATAAATGAATGAAGGAAAATAAATAAAAGGAATAGTTATTTATTATTAATTTGGGACTATTTAAAAGGTAAGTCTATTTATGAAAATCCCATCACCAATGCATTACCAAAATTAGAAAAATTAAAAAAATCATAAAATATTAAACAGAAAATTGCAAACACAGCTGTTAATGTACTTAATTATCTGCGTCTTCTACCTACTTCTCTATCTATATTCTTATTATAAATCACTTTTCGTGTCTGTCTGTGAGAACGCGTTGCTCTTCCAATTTATTTAAGAAAGTAGTTGAGTAGGTATAATACAACATTAATGTTTAAATAAAGTAGAACAAATATATCTTCACATTCTATCATAAAGTCATAAACACAGTGCAAAGCAGGAGAGGGTCGACACTTAAATAATGAGTAATCTCATCCCGCAATGAACATATTATTTATTATAGGTATACTATTTGTTCCAGACTAAAGACTTACATAAAAACCATCACGTATTATATGTATAACTAGGGGGTGGGTGGCAGTGTTCCAGGTGACCGTATGTCACTTTTCTCCTGTCTTTCGTGATGCTGAAGCGAGCTCTGCATTTTCTTTCAAAGGAGCATACATACAGCTCAGTTGTGCTACTTTGTCCATAACACCAGAATGCGTATCCTTGTAGCATGGCTATCTCTCTCCCACTCTTCTCTCGGAACCATTGTACTGTAAAAAATAAAAATTAATTAGATACTATAGGTGCCTAAGAAAACCAATGCGAGCGTAAACGATTCTTAATCCGAATGAAAAGCCTGGGCTATAAAAGCGATAAAATAACAAGGAATAATGATATGTTAATTCTTTATTTTTGACACATCCAATTCATAATCTCGGTTATTAGATTAAATATTTAAAAAAACATATTTATGCTAAGCCAATTTTACACAATCATGAAGGAAAACAATAAAAAAATAACTAACACTCACGTGGCCATCAAAGAAAGTAAGAATAATATGTTATTATTATGTTAAGAAAAGCAAATAGATAACATAAAAACAAAGCATGTAGACAAAATAAGAACATAACCTGATTAGGAATAAACGACTTTTTTTTTTGCTTTTTCATTATTTTTGCTATCTTTTTACCTACATAAAAATATCCGGAATACAGTTCCGGACTTCCGATCAAGAGTCTTAAATGTCACAAACGATTCTTAGGAGTGAGGCCTGCTTACTACAAACTACGTCGTTCCGTTTCTATCCATCTTTTGAAGATGACAAAACTGAATGATGTTCTGAACGCATTTCGTTGTTTGCGGTGCCAGATAAGTATATTCTGCTAAAACGTCTGTTGCGGTTTATAGCTTCAAAAGCGCAAATACAATGTAGGTATAGCACGGATATTTGTGTATTGTGTAAGGTTAGAATACAATGAGTCATCCCGTCTTGCAAAATCGTCGCAGTTGACAAACAAAAAACTAACTGACACACACTTTCAAATTGGTATAATTATACCTGTTAATGGGTTCTTAAAGCTTAATATAAAAACCGTTATGTAAACATAATTAGGCGGTGGATGACAGTGTTCCAGGTGGTGGGATTTTATTTGTTCCCTGTCTTTTGTAAGGATGAAGCGAGCTTTACACTTGCTCAAGGAGCACTTATAGAAATCAGTTGACTTTTTCCGACCATCACAACAGAATGTGTATCCTCGAAGCATGGCTATCTCTTTCCCATTCTGCTTTCGGTACCATTTGACTAGAAAATAAAACAAAGATTAAATTATTATTTGCTTGTTGCAGGTGACTACCACCATCTCTTAAAGTTATAAGTCCTGCATAGCTCCATCTGTCACCCACGCTGAAGTATTGTTAAAATAATACTGTTTTAAGAAGTGTCGGAAGGCCCTCAAGGGAATGAGTAACAAAGCAATTTATCAAGAACAGAAAAGTCTTTTCATTGGTCATGGGAAACAGATTGAATGCTCAAAGGGATAAAATCGCCCGTACAAAATTGATATATCTTCGAAATAAAAGAACTTTTACTTGTCATGTTTTTATTTGTCGCACAAGTGGAAACAGATGAATGTCTGAAGCAATGTTTAGAGTTAGCGCTGGCTTATTTTGAACTTTTAAATAATGCTTGTATTGTTCCTAAATTTAACATACACACCATTACGTATTATATACTTAGGGGGTGGATGATTGTGTTCCAGATAACTTGATTTGACAAAGTCTTTGTTCTTTGTGACGACAAAGTACGCTCTACACTTCCTGCTGATGGCGCACTTATACCTATCAGTTGACTTATATATACGGGCGACAGAGAAAGTGTATCCTTGTGTCAATGCTATCTCTTTCCCATTCAGTTTTCGGTACCATTCAACTGTAAAAAATTAAACAATTAGGCTTAAGCAATGAACAACACATACCACAAGCAATACTCGCTGATGGCAACCTGTTCTCTTAAAATAAAACAACTTTTACTTAAAGGGTCCATATTATGTACAAACAAAAACAGTCGCTAAAACAAAACCTTTCACTGTTCAAAATTAAGCACCTGTTTCTTTGAATATTTGTTAACAAGAGAAAAAAATAACATTCCCCTTATGGAAGAAAAAGTAAATGAAAGTAGATGTTTCTTTCGATAGCCCAGAACTTAGTCACTTCCACGGAGTCGTCGGCGGCAGCACTGACTGCATATTCCGTGGCACAAGATAGAAGGCGGAACATAGTTTGTGAACAGTCCTTGACTTCAATGGTTGTGTTCATTATTCTGGCTAATGATATCATTGTGATACGTGTAGATGTTCGCTTTACAACCACTCTTCTTTTTAATACAGGTCCAGCGCCATTTGGGCCCTCTATAGTTTGTGCTCAGGTTGTATCGGCAAGGGCCTATGATGAGAACAGGGTTGCCAGCTTTCGTTGTGCTAAATGTGGGCTCTGAAATAAAAAATAAAGTATTTTGATTTTTACTCTAATAATCAAGTGTTAACTGCGTTAGACGAACCTATGCACTGAACGCAAGTCTAATCAATATAATTATTCATATGACTGGATACTGGAACGTTAAATTGTTTTTTTTTCTATTTAAGTGAGATCTTATGAGTCTAGAAAATAAACAAAATCAGTCTTCATAAGGGGACAGCTGGAGGTCTTTAATGAAAAAATAACACATTCATTTCAAATTTTAATCATTACTTAATTCAATTTAAAACACTGTATGTAACAAAAAAAATAGTATTCCATTGTACAATAAAGAAAAAACTAGTGGTCTGCCAACGTTTTGATACATCCAAATCTCCATTGACAAACACATTTTCAAACTAATCACACATAAGTACAGTGTTCTTTGGATCTTTAGCCGTGATCTTCTTCACCCTCTTGCCACCCTATGAGTGAAGGTATCTTCGAAATCTCCCCACAGAAACTACTCACTCAAGGACAAAACAATCATATTTATTTCTGTACCACTAATAAAAATATACAAACCACTTACTAAGATAATCTAAGTTAACTAATAAATATACAACAAAACAATAACGTTTTAAATGCCGTCGCCCGTCATTACTTTGACAGCTTTTTACACCATCACACAAATCGAATTATTTCGGTGATTTCAGCAGTAATATTCAATTGTTGTAAAATAATCGAATGCAGAAATATATTAAATACTTACAATTCGTGATCACAATAAATTGTGCGAAGTCTAATTAAGTGCAAATGAAAAGTATCACTACGTTGTTCGAAACAAAAATAACATTTCTTCGCACACAAGGGTTTAATTGAGTGTCTGAAGCTATGTCTGACGCCATCGTTGGATTTTGATATCCTAAATTATAAAAAAACTCGTCCTTAAATAAATAAGTTGCCTAAAGTTTTAGATAAACACCATTACGTATTACATGATTAGGGGGCGGATGACTGTGTTCCAGGTGGTGGGATTTCATTTGGCCCCTGTTTTTTGTGAGGATGAAGCGAGCTCTGCATCTGTTCCCAAAGGAGCACTTATACAAGTCAGTTGACTTTTTCCGACCATTACAACAGAATGTGTATCCTTGAAGCATCGCTATCTCTTTCCCATTCTGCTTTCGGTACCATTTGACTGTAGAAAATAAAACAAAGATTATTATTTATTTTTTGCAGGTTTGTACCACCATATCTTAAAGCTATAATTCCTGCATAGCTCTATCTCTCACCCACACTGAAGTAAGGTTAAAATAATATAGTTTTAAGAGATTTTGAAAGGCCCTCAGAGGAATTAGTAATAAGACAAAATATCAAGAACAGAAAAGCCTTGACATTGGCAATGGAGAACAGACTTCATGCTTAAAAGGGTACCATCGCTCTTATCTAAAAGAAATTTAATGTTATTCGAATAAAATAACTTTTACTAGTCAATTTTTTATTTGTCGCACAAGTGCGGAGAGTTGAATGTCAAAAGTTATGTTTGGAGCCAGCGCTGGCTTAATGTTGAACTTACACAGATAATTAGGTACATCATTTAAAGATGGAGTTTCTTGTTTATATTGTTCCTAAATTTTTAAATAAACGCCTTTACGTATTATATACTTAGGAGGTGGATGATTGTGTTTCAGATTACTTGATTTGACAAACGCTTTGTTCTTTGTGATGCTAAAGCGAGCTCTACACTTATTGCCGTGGGAGCACTTATACGATTGATACATATTTATGGTCGACAGTGAATGTGTATCCTTGTGCCACTATCTCCCTCCCGTTCTGTTTTCTGTACCAATCAACTGTAGAAAATTAAACAATTAGTCTGAATCAATGAAAAAGTTGAGGTGATTCCTTCAATGCAGCGCGCGTTTTTATTTCAGTAGGAAACAGAAAAACTTTTTTTTTTTTTGCATGTAGTGCTAAAGTAGAGTTTGACAAGTTCTCAATTCATAAGCCGTGTGTCAGTGTGGTAGACGTCACAAACTTAACATCGAAACTAGGACTTATATATTTAAATTTAAAAAACATTGTTGATCAAAGTAAACGGGTAATCTATGTACTTATATGTTGAACTACTAAAACAGATTTGCTCGAACTAATGTTCGAAGTATACTGAAATGAAGTAAGTGAAGTATACTAAGTGTAGTGTACTTTTAAAACCGAACTATTTTTAATTCGTTCTAATATAAAGACCATTTCGTATTATATATGAAGGCGGTGGATGATTGTGTTCCAGACGAGAGGATTTTAATTCTCGGTCCTTTGTCACAACGAAGCGAGCATTGCATTTTCTTCCAAAAGAGCATATATACGAATCGGTTGTCTTATTGCGACCGTCACAAGAAAATGAGTATCCATGAAGCACGGCGATCTCGTTTCCACTCGCCTTGCGATACCACTCGACTGTAGAACAACAATGACAAACATTAACACTGCTACAAAAATACACTTTCAACCACGGAATTGTAAATTGAACGAAAACCTAATCAAATTTTTCCATTTTGTAACTGTTGTTGAACTGACAAATTAATGGCATTCCCATTGTAAATGTGTAACATTATAACATCTTTATCGTCATATTTTTATCATCGCAGACCTTGTTTGAACAACGTCTGCAATGTAATGACGTAACGTAACGTAGTGGCGTATATATAAAAAGGTAAGGTAGGAACTTATACCTACTTCTACAGCAATTTATTTTATTTTATATTTATACATTTAATACCAGCTACAGTATAGCTAGTAGCTCTCTTATAACGTGTTGGCGCCGTGATTGCCACGAACATTTATATGGTTAAGTAACACAATTAAAACAATTATCTATACATATAATAAAATCGTAGACTTTCCGTGTCTGTACATTACATGTTTTTGCAAAAAAGTCACTGGAATGTGCGAGAAATAAGTAATAGAAAGTAAAAATATCTTTTTTTTAATTTTTGTCTGTTTGTCGGTTTGTCGGTTTGTCGGTTTGTCTGTTCGTTTGTGCGCGCATCACGTAAAAACCCCTCATTGTATTCAAAATCTAAATATTACAAAATAAGAAGCATTGTTGTGGGTATTATTTAGCGTTTATTTCTTCAAAATCGACCAACAGACGCAAAAGATATTAATTTTTAAAATTTTGTTAGTAACCTCATACGCGATTTCTATGATAAAAATAATTTGCGTAAATAGGTTTTAGTCGTAGTGTAGTCACTCGGAATGGCTGAAAACTAATTTTGTTTTATTTTTCCTTTTGTCTTTACTCTTTGCACGGAAGTAATAAGTACTACGTACGCACACGACGGCCAGTCAAGCTTTACAAAACCTGGAATTTTACAGCTTCATGTGCCGCCGTGTGTACAACTGCAATTCTTACTTGCATTAAAAAATTGCCACCAAAAGAGAGGTTAACGCTAATTTAGTCTCTTTCTAATAAGGTGACCATTCTTTTTATGTAAAAAGTAGGACATGATGGAAAGGCTGAGAATATAACATTATTAAATTAAATTAAAAAAATATTTTCAAATTTCGTTTCCGAGGCAAAAACATAATTAAAAAAAATAGTAATACGAGAAAGCTATTATTATATATTAGGCGTCGGTAGATAGGTATTAAAAAATTAATCATAATCATAAATCTTTATTTAATTCAACATCAGAAGTAACAGGCACTGGTATATGCACAATCTTAAATAGAGAAAGGTGTCTGAAGTAGGAAGGTCCTGAGGTACAGATCACCTCTCCGGCTTAGATATACCATTTTATTACAGCAACTCAAGCTGAAGTTTAAATAATAAAATTAATATTATTTGGATTTTACTATATTTAATGGTGACCAGTGAAATGATGTATTAAATAAGATTAGTTTTTAGATAATAGGTAGATAAACAATATCCCTCAAAATAAAAACTTTATGGGAACAATACCAAAATAAGATAATGACGTTGTCAAATTCAACCAGACCACCTTTTTCCAATGTTGCCCGCACACAAACTAAATAAAATAGTTTCTTTTGAATATTAAAACAGGACTTTCAGGATTTCGTATTTTTATATGTGCCTACCGAAATGACTTCGAATACTAATAATTTAGTAGATTAATGATCATGTCCACATTGTGCGAGTGGGAAAAGGCTAAAATCCGGCAGTGACAAGCCTCAGAACGGCTATTTAAAACTTACGTTACCGGAGTAAAATACTTGTATGAACAAACTAACATTGCGAATGGGGCGCCTGATAAAGTTAAGTAAAGGCTACCCTTTATTAAAACTAACGGAACTAATCTTTTTTTCAAACCAAACGAAATCAAAATGGAATTAGAGTAAATATCTACAAAGCAATCAAGCCAAGAATCTGTTAGGTTGTCATCTTTTTGTCCCTACTACAGAGTTGTAAGGTATAAATAGATAAATTGATACTATATGTCCACTCATCTATTTTCTTATTAAGATATGTATTAAAAGAACAGATAGGTAATTTTATTACAAACACGATGGCATAACGTTCGGTTGTCTAAGTAAAATCGGTCAAGCCCCACGGTTGTCGCAATTTTAAATAGTCTTCACTTAATGATATCGGGCAACCCATTTGTTACGCTTTTTTTCATGTATATTAAACATATTTTTGACTCAGTAAACATAGGATTATTTTTTGGATACTAGACAGGCTTATTTATAATGGTAGGTACCCCAGAGTGAAGAGGAGTTATATCCGTAAGAGCAATTGTTTCACTCGCGGCATATCTTTAACGTTTAAATGCCCATGATTGCACTTGCATTTGAACTTCGGAGCAAAATATTAATAATAGTCAGTAGTAACATAAATATAGTGAATAGTCAAATGGCTTGCTTTCAACACTATTTGTTACATCGATCTGCGTAATACTTGCGTCTACGCTTCAACTTTTTTTTTGCCCGTTCATAAGAGTCCTTGGAAAAGTATCCGCTTCGGCAATCATGGTCTATCTTCGGAAATATGAGATCTAATATAATTTCCATGTTCTTCTTCTTCTTTTGTATCAATGATTTATCACATTATTAGCACCCAGGTGGCTACGTTAATCGCGGTTTCAGTAGAGATTTTGACAGTAAGTCCTCTAAATCGCAGGTGTAGGGACACTTTAGATACTCCAGGAAGTCACAGTTAGCTGCTGCTACCATGGAAGTACGTGTCTATTAGGGGCCAGCCATAAAATTTATGACGTATTTTAATTACGTCGTTTTCGTTACGTCGTGTGGGGGGTGACAACAAAGTGTGATATTGTGTGACAAGGGGTGGAAGGGGTCCTAAATTTGGTGACGTCACATTTAAAAAACTTATATTACTAAGTTTTATAATACGAAATTTGAACTATTAACGAAAAACTTATTAAAGAAATATTTCCAACTCCATCGGCGGGCAGCATGTAATATTGCAAAATATGTGACGTCACACTTGGAAGGCGGGAGTCTCACAAAAATTGACCTTCTGATAAGGACGGATTTTTTGACCCCTCCGGTGAAAAAATCATAAAATTCGTATGACGTAATTTATGGGTTATGTATCACCTTATGTATCACCTTTGTTAGAATATTACAATTATACGACTAAAATCCTAAAAGTGCGGAATGAATGCACTACAATGCCTTGAAAAACCAAACTTAGAAGCTTTATAGCGATGTTCGTGTTAATTCGGAAACATGAAGATTCTCGAAGCGCATAGTCTTTCTGGTTCTATTGCTAAATACATTAAATACAAGCGTTTGCAGTATTTTTCAATTGCATGGTTTTTGCAAATTCTCAATTTTGTTTCCATCGTTTGTGTCCATCACATTTTTTCCATCGGTTGATTGAGCTCTAGAGCTGAAAGATTATTTTTTAAATTGTTAAGGATATTAACCGTTGGGCCCTAGGATAGATCATGAGTTGCATCTATATTTTGCTTACGTTCATAAACTTTGAGAATGACAAAAGAATGTGCGCTCACGTGAGCGAAGCCGCGGGCACAGCTAGTAAAAAATAAACTCTTTATTCATTTTAACTCACTTCAAGAACAAAAATATTATTCAGCCTAACTATGTAGAGCATTGTGCTACGAAATGATTTATACATTATTCTCTCAAAAAATCATTTATATTACACGTACAGTCTAGTCTCAATATCGTAAACATAGTTAATCCATGATATTCAGTTTATTATTAGATAAATCTAACCAAATATTTACAAAAAAGGGACTAAAATTAAGATTAAAACTGAAATAAAAATACATTAATATAATGCACTAATATGCATTATGTTATCATTACACTAAAGTTAACAAAACAAAATCTAAACAGTTTTCGAAAATAGGTACCACTTATCTCCAACAAAAAAAAATTGCTACGCTTTTCACATCTTTATACAACGTGTAACAGATTAAGCGCAATACCTCAGACACCCCAATTAGAATATTAAATTATAAGTCTAAAACAACATCCGTAATTAAATAAATTAAAACCAAACCTTGTCTTTTTTTATAAAATAGTTATCCTTACTAAACGCAAAACGTATGTGCAACAACATCCCTGCACACACACTCATGCAATGTTAGCGGCCAACGCGATATGCACACGAGCGCCCGTCAGCTGACCATAGCTGTAGGCATTAGATCTTAATTAGTTCAATGAACGAATTTTACGTACCTAAAATATCACAGACTGATATTATGGATAACCTTTGATATTTCATTGAGTTTACCGTATAATGATAGATAATTTTCTAGTAAGTGAAATTATCAACACGAATCTAAGACTTTAGGCTTAGTAACGGGGATGCATTTAAAACAGCAATATTCAATGACGGCGGCGTGTTTAAAAGATTTGAATCATTATATTTACAGTGATAAGAATACAATCGTATTGATAGGAAGGAGTAGGTACTTACAGAACTGGATTATTTATACTTTACACTTAGGTTATTAATTTGCCTATTTCTGCGATCCACTTTCATTAAAGTTTCAAAATGATCACCGCCTTGTTCTATGCACTTATTTGCACGCTGTCTTAAATTATATTTTAATTTTGTAAGCACTTCAGTATCACTTTTCACCGTCACAAATGCTTGTTCAATTTTTGTTTTTAGTTACCTATGCTGGAACGAATCCACACGGCAAGCATATGGATTCTCATGCCGCCACAAATGTTGTGCTGGTTGTACATGCCAGCACGCGTGAAGGTACTCTCGTCCGTCCAATGAATGATTTGTTGCCAGTTCTCCAACAACCACCTACTGAATTCCAGTCGTGGCAAGTTGTCGACCGGCGTTAGGTCTTGACACCATCGAAGATGGAACGGGTGTTCACCATCAGCATGTAACGTTCGCCACACGTACATGTGGCTGCATTCAAACTGGGGTGCTTCTTCTCTTGAGCTGTCCTCTGGATTTTCGTCGAAATGGTCGAGAATACGCTCTTGCAGACGAGTAGTCCGCACATTCGTCCCTCTGTCCAAAGCCGTATTAGGAAGGAACGTCCCAGAGTCCCTAAGTCGCTGAGTTGCAGCCAGCTTCGTCCTGGCGCTCACACTGCAGCCAAAACGGTCATTGAACTCCCGACAAGCTAATGCGTCATTATCGAGACAGCGAGTCAGAGTCCTAACCATCTCCGTGTATTGTATGTTGGTATACCGGAAAGCCATCGCGCGCGGAAACAAAATGTCACGGAAGGAACTAAAAGGACAACAACACTACGTCATTACCGGCGGATGAGTACTGACTAGCGGCAGCGGCGGCGTGTGTGTCGGCATTTCGCATAAACGTCAAAGAGTTTGCTGACAAATGCTTTATTTATCGCTTTGCAATAAGTTCTAAATTTCTTCAAATTAAATAATTTTATTGTGTGTAGGGCTACTCTGATGACCAACTAAGTTTGGTCGTGCATTCAAATAAGCCTTACTCATTGGAGATAAAGTTGGAATTCCTTTAAATTACCTATTTATTTGACGCACAATACTTTTAATGTAAAATGCATTGATATTGTGTACGTGTGTATTACGTGCTATGAGCGAACTACAAATAATGTCGTGCGTTTTAGTAGCCTTTATTGCTCTGAGTTAAGGTTTCAATTTCCTTGAATTAAGGATTGTATTAATTTGTCATGATACTGTGTTTCTAATTTAAGTTATTTAAAAGATTTTTCCGTCAAAATTTAATACCTATTTTTTATGACGGAAATCGATTCAGAAGCCGATTCTGAACCAACTACTTTCAGGAATTGCGTTTATTCTGTTACACGTTGTATATACTCCGTTACGTATAACAAACTTGTGGGCTGGATGATGGTGTAGGTACCAAATGCGAAGTTTTCAAATAAGTCCTGTCCTTAGTGACGACTAAACGACCCTTGTATTTGGTGCTTCCCATGGAGCATACATACATCTCCGTTGTCTTACTACGACCGGTTTTTAAGCAGAATGTGTATCCTTGTACTACGGCTATCTCTTTACCATTTGCCTTTAGGTACCATTTCACTGTGAAAAGAATATCTGTGTGTTATTATTGGGAATAACATAGAACTGACAGACCGAGGCAGGTATAGTACAATTATAGTAAATCCATGTCTGTTACTATATTTTAATAACAATATGAACTGGCATAATTATATTTAAGAAGTAATTTGAAACTTACGAACAAATGCCGCAGATTTTCATGGATTAAAAATAACCTAAGTATTCATTTATTCTGATAATATTATATTCTGTTCGTCTTCTAATGTTTGACGCTGACTGAACCATGCTTGACTACTCACACAAACCTACACCAGTTTCCTCCTTCTTCGTGTGGATGGTAACAGTTTTATAGAGCAACTAGGATTTTTTGGCGCTTCTATGAAATTGACAGGCGGCGTTGTTTTGTGAACTAGTTTTGAAAAAATAAATTGGCGCAATTAGTTTCGATTTACGCCACGTGTCGAAAGATCCTTGTACATTAACTAAAGCAAAAGCTTTGACCCAGTGCGTTGCTTATACAGCACATTATGATGTAACACAAATTTCGGAGGTTCGTGGTTATGGTTCAGCTGAGCTGATGTGATTCCTCCGGCGTTATCTGTGTTGAACTTTGCCCGGCACTTCGCCCACCGGGTGCACCGCCATAGATTGGTGGTGGCGCTTCCTTTGCAGGAGTTGAACGAATGACCTTGAAGCAATGCTATCTCCTTGCCCGCAGCGTTGCGCACGTACTTCACTGAGGAAGCAAGAGAAAAACGGTTAATAAAAAAAAAATACTTTGGTAATCATTAAACTGCGTGGGGGAAATTATTTTATGAATAGAGACAGCAAATATTTTATGGAATGTCTTATTTATTTAAAAAAAATAATCAAAACAAATTTTACAGACACTTTCTACCTATATTAAAAAAATATATATAAACAAGTTTTCATTGTGTGTAATGCCTTAAATTAGCCTTCAAGCGAAAGAACAATAAGAAAAATTATAACACTGGCGGAAACTGATTTTTTATATTTTTTATTTATATGGTTTCTTAGAAACATGAAAATATACGTGAAAACATGCATGATCTTTACCTCACTACAAGATGTTCGTATTTACTAGGTTATGAGATATAGATAGACACAAGTGAGTATATTATTCGATAAAACTAGGCATTATTTCGGTATCGATTATTAAAATGTCTTGTGCCCATAAGTCACAAAAAAGCAGGCCTTTACATATCGAACAAGTCAAGTCAGGCATGATTATGATCTGATATAAACTTAACAATAATATTATCAATGGTATATAAAGCCGCGCAGCATTTACTGTGTCTTTTAACACAGCGCCATCTAGTTTTTGTGCCTCTAACGTAATCCCTGTGATATCGGTTAGGTCCGAACTCTAAGTTAAGTTGTCCCCGCTGATTTGTAGTAAATATTGGTTGTTCTGAAACACAAGTCTTCAAATAATTTATACTCATTAACTTTAATCCCATCAAGAAAATTAAACTTTATATGTATTAGTTTCAAAATTTAAAAGGGTTTTTTTTTAATAATTTCTAATAATTTAAAAATCTTTAATAAGAATTTAGTTCAATATGGATTACAATACTATACTTTCATCTATACGTGTATACCGAAAAGTGCGAAAAGAAAAATTCGGTCTAAAAATACGAATACAAAAGATTGCTTATGATGTAACAGTTAATTAAAAGTTGTATAAACGCCTTCAGAGGTACGGATTAATTTCAGAGGTTCATGGTCATGTTCACCGAAACAATCTCTGATGACCAGGTCCCCACTACTTCTATTTCTGTTTTCAGAAATGCTGAAACAATTTGCATTATTTGCACTTTTGTTTTTATTTGATCAATATATTATAATATTATACAATATATGATAATATTTTTTTTTATATGATATACAGCAGAATATACCAATATGTAAAAAACATAATTATAAACAAAAAAAAACTGATTGAAGACGTTTTAGTTTCTGGACAGCTTTTTCTAATGGTGATTAATGATTATGATATCCTCCAAATTTGACTATAACATTTTCTACAGTAGTGATCGACGCCAAACAGTTATAGTTTTCTGAGAACAGCGCCATCTAGTTTTTCTGTTTTCCCTGTCACGGTCCTTAATGTACCTGTAGCGCCCAAGCAGCAGTTTCGGTTGACCATGAGGCGGAGTAACGAATATGGGCTCGTAATCATCTGAAAATAAATTTTGTTCACTTAATAATTGACACAGTGATAATAAATATTAACGACTGGATCAATCAAAATACGGAAACTCAAAATACGAAACAAAATAAAAAATAAATATTTAAAATAAATTTAAGGATAGTTAGTGGGGGGGTGGGTTTAGTGTTGTTTTTTAGGGATGTTAATTGGATTTTTTTCTTTTTTTTTTTGTACTCTATCACAATGCTATCCTATTTGACCCAAAGGTTGACTGGTAGAGAATGCCTTGTGGCATTAAGTCCGCCTATGTACCACTCTTGTACATTCAGTTTAAATAAATAAATAAATAGTTAAAATAATAACAGACAGATGGCACCATATTCAGTTATATATTTAAGAAGAAATACAACATTAATTTTTTAATAAATATAATATTAGTGACCATAATGTAATTTAAAATTATTGACTAACAAAGAATCAGAATTATATTAAAAGCTCGTATTCCTTATATTAGGTCTAGCAGTTAGTTGCACACAAAAATCTAGTACGCTTTCGCATTTTGGTTCGAAGTAACTTAAAGAATGCGATTAGTGGTTTAAATATTTAGAAATAATGAAATGGTTATAAACCAACTCAGAGCCCCGATCCTAATGAACTGTCGCGTATCAATCCTTATCAATGTAAATACCGGTTTACACAACCAAGACATTACAGCCTAATAAAAAATGAGAGAATAACTGTGGAGATGAATGATCATGAGCCCCAATCAAAGCGTCGATGACTAGACATTCAACGGTGATGGCAGAAGCCCTGCAGTCATGGGGTACCTCGTACAATACCAGCCCACTTTCCGTCCCTGGCGTGATACTTTCGATTGTACAGGTAGCCAATAGTAAGCGATGACGTTGTCTTACCAGTGTACAAGTTGGTCCTGTTCTTCTAAAGAATTAAGATAAAAATAACACCAAAGGCTAAGATCCACAGAACGTTTACCTATTTATTTATTTTAATCCTGAGCATACTATTTTTTTTTTATTTTAGTCCAAAATGATTTGGATAACAATGCACTAACTGTAAAACAAAGTGAACCCTACATGACTTACTATAGAAATAAAGTATTATGTCAAAATACGAAATATAAAACCTTTACGTTTTCAAACTTATCTTAATAAATATTAAAATGTTGCAAATCATCTTTAATCTACAATAAAAGCAAACAAATAGTCAAGCGCATGAGACCTTGTAAAAGTTCCTAACCAAGTTTAGGGCTACAAATATCACGACTTTCTGTTGTAATATTGTCTAAACGTCAATAAGGAAAAAATGAAAACCCGCAGATCCACATTTCAATCAATATCTTTCTTAAACAACTACGTTTAACTTAACTCTCGCCTACAATATGATAAATCCCGGCGGCAGAACGTATCAACTTCGGAGGGTTATGTCGATGTTCGCCAATATGATCTGTAACTACATAGGTGCCAGTAGTGAGTACTGCCGCCCTGCATCCCTGGTGGTAGCGAGTGCAGTACCATCGCAGTTTGTTGTCCTTCGCACTGTGCATCCGATTGTAAATGTACCCGAGAGCGTGCAGGAACTGAGCTCCTCTGGGCATTTTTATGATTTTTCCTGAAAGACAGAAATAATTAGCTATGTTGGGTTATAAAGGATCAAATGTGAACAATTTAAGATTGTTTGCATGCAGAGTTAAAGGAATCTTTTAACTTTATTTTGATTAAAGTAGTTATTTAATGCAATAAAAAAAATAACGATAATATATTGAAATACTGATGATTTAAAATATTAATTTTAAAATAGGTACTCAGAAGATTTTGTACAAAAATTAATAACATTCAAATATTTATCACATCAATGTGACCTTTCTAATAATACAAAAGCACCGTTAAAAAAAAAAAAAAACAAACGTGCAAATACTAAAGACACGACCTATTTACAAAACTATTTGCAGTCACTAAATACCACTAGTTAATTTGATAAAATAATACTTTCCAGAATATCTAACATTACAAGATCATAATTTATAAATAATATCTTTCAATCATTAAATTTTATAAAAATATGAAACAATTTTATGATGACTCTGTAGACCATTAAATTTCAAAGCTCCTTTGATAACATTTCTTTATCATTATACTTAGTAACAACGATTATAGTATCTTAAACGTTTAAATATTATGTACTTAGGTAAATTGGAATGTGCAATTCATACATTAAATATTATAAAAATACATAGCACAATATTCCTATTACAATTAGATCAAATTTTAATCACCGTGATTCCTTCCTACATTCCTAATAAGTTTAAATTGCTGCTTCGAAATTCTACCATTTAAAAACATGATAGATCATTGTATTTAAATAACAAATGTAGGTACTACAAAATTCGTATCTGCGTGATGTCCCATTCTAAGTTATAGAACTATTTAAAGTTCAATTAGATCCCAGCATGTAGTTAATATAGATATTTTTGATGTCATCATCATCATCATTTCAGCCGAAAAGTCCACTGCTGGACATAGGCCTCCCCCAAGAAGGGGGGTTTTGCCATAATCGCCACGCTTGGCAGGCGGGTTGGCGATCGCAGTATGGTTATTGTAGAATCAGAGAACGCTGCTGCCCATTCTCTGGTAAGTCCCTTAGTCGCCTCTTACGACACCCACGGGAAGATATGGGATGGTGCTATTCTTTACGTCCGGACACCATACAGAACATTTTTAATGTCATGTTTTCAACATTTTTGATGTCATATTAATATAAATAGGTAATTTATGATTTTGAATTTTCTCTGTGCATAGTTCAGAACATTCAAGGCACGTCAAAATTCTTTACAAAATCTCTACATCCATACGTAAGTCTTTGTAGTCCTTATTTTCTATAAATATAATATTTAAATAGATCTTGAACAATTATTTTGACATAGAAACTTACATTTTCTAAACTCAAAATGACTAAAATATAATCACATATTTGTTTTTAATTGATTTATGCTCCAATAGATTCAACATGATTTCCGTCAAATAAATGATTAAACGTAAGGCAAAATATAGCACTTTTTATTCTAAAAGATTGATCTCGATTAGCAGGTTAAGTTCGAAATTCGACAAGTCATGCGCTTTCTACATTGAGAATTTGATGTTGAGATCTTTTCAAATTCTACTTTAGCATAATGTAACTTGTTTGTAATTCAAAATTTCAAACGCAAAAACCGAATGTTTTAATTTTGCGGGCGTTTAATTTGACATGTTTTCAGCTTCGAATTCTCAGTTCAAAATCCGAGTGTAGTATTTCCAGTACAGTTCAAGTATGTGAGTGCAAGCCTGTAGTAGATACCACAATCCCGTCGTTAGTAACAGTTGAGGCTTTACATTTGTGTTTATGTTTCTTAGCACATGCCCATCTTATCCTGTTGCCAACGATGGAACGAGAGTGTCTGAAGAATTTGTGTCCTCCGACGTAAATACTTGTGGTCTCTCTAGCGCAAAATCGGGCCCGAAGGAGTGATGCTATGAATTCTGTAAGGAGGTTTCGGAATTAATATTAATTAATAAAAAAAAACACAAATATTAAAACTACTTATACTTAATTGAACGAATAAATTCGATAACCATTAAGCTGTAGAAATAGTAGAATCTAAAATTCCGACTTGTAAATAAAGGTATTAATGTCACGCCCCAAAGTCGAAAGGCCGGAAGTAGAACATAAGTTTGTTCATCAGAACCATACGAGGACACAAAGGATACAAAGCAGAATTTTGTTCTTCAATTTAATCAGACGTTTGATTTAACTTAAGGCAGTCAGGTTTTAAATTTCGTGTGGTATCAGCACACAATACAACTTTCATTTAAGTTATACCGACATTATTATGTAGGTATTAAGTATATAACAAAATTTGGAAGATCCGAATATACTATATGTAGCATATTGCTTCAATTTATTTTCACAAAAGAGTTCTAACTAATAATTTTGTTTATCTTCTACTTATCATCTAACACTAGGCACGTAAGGTTTCCTTATTCAGTCTTATATTAGTACTAACCATTTAATCAAATTAAGTTGGTTGCTTCTCAACTAATCAATGCTTCCTACATCTTCATATCAAAAAACTTTTCTCTTCCACAAAAACAAAACTTCAACGTATCACAGTAGTACTTCCTCAAAAATAACAAAACACTATCTCATTAACTGATACAAGCTGCCTTACAGTTCGCAACAACTCGGGTGAGCTCACAACATGTACGAACTGAATGTTTCTTAAGTATCAGTCAAACTCGCACGGACAAGTTGCGGACCGGCTGTAGACATCGGACACTGACAGATACTTCGGTAAAGTAGTCAGTGTTTAATGTCCGGTGCCCCGTCCGTAATTAGGCCGGTTTGACCGAACCGTTACTTATGGTTATGCACATCGTAGGAGTGAACAACGATTATATCTAAGGTAGTGACAGTGGCCCGACATCCAGCCTTCTTCTTGCTACATCTCCAAGCAACCTGAGAATTCTTCTTAGCGCGATCCCTACTGTATTTCTGCCCGCGATAGAGTAACATTATATTGCCGCGGGAGTTCTTAACAAATGTAGCTTCTTCTGTAAAATACAAATTAACTCGTAGAGCCAAACTTTTCTTTCAATTTAAAAAGGGGCCATGCTGTGAGGTGTTAATGTCATCGGAGATCCGTAACAAAAAATTATAGCGCCATTAGTCCTGCATAGCTCCATCTCTCTCAAGCACTAGAACATGGCGGCCCTAATACATCAAAATTCATGGCCCAAATACAGTTTTAGAACTATTTCAAATATCTAAAGATGAATATCAACTATGTCTACATTATGTTGTTACTTGGGGACGCATAAGAAAGAGAAAATCATAATTGGAAATATTTTATTTAATAATATTTTACCGTTTCACTCCGCTTCTAGCCATTCATTTATCACAGAGTCCGTTCATTATTTTCTTGAGAAACATTAAACATGATTATGTATATTCTTATAATCAATAACAACATCGTCATGAGTGTGGACAGTCGATTTGCAACCTGAATACCTCCGGTTACAGCGCCACAATACAACGTTGTGTTTAGTCTGATAGTCCTGGTTGAATTTATATCCTTTGTATACTAATAGAAGGTTTCCACGAAGAGTTTTGAAAAATGTTGGGCCTGTAAGTACAATTAATATTCAGATCGTATATGATTACCTTTTCAGCCACCCCTGTACTACTTAAATCGAAAATTAATGAAGTAAGAGATACAAACCAAATGATATTTTCGACACCTTCTAGCCCATTAAAAAGTTAAAAACATTGGTAGGCACAATGAAAATAAAGTAAGAACGAATAAAAAAAACATTATTAAATACATTTTATTTGTTTGTACTGTATTTTAAGTACTCTCTTTCTACGACAAACACGCATTACCGAGACAATTACGTTTGTTACCTTATCACAATATTCATTCATTAATTATAAATTTTATTTCTAGGTTCCTACAAATATTGAATGCCCATTAAATTAGTAAATGTTATAATTATGTGAGTAATTCTAATTTTTTACTTTCGTAATTTTAAATATGTACAACGAGATTTCTTATAAAATGCTCAAGAAAACTCAATTAAATTACTTAATCATAGTAGCAAAAATAAGAAATGACTTAAGCTTATTGTGGACCTACTAATATACAAGATGCTAAAAACCCCTAAAGGATCAGTTAAACTGGTACGGACAAATTGCGGACACCGGACGCTGATAGATACTTAAGTAAGAATTTGTATCGAGGTGTTCGCTTTGGAAGCCACTTCCGCTATTTATCCGTACTGGTTTCAACGAACCTGTTACGAGAGGCAAATCTGACATAACTTTTAGTAGTACTTCTAGTTTTATCGCTCTAAGTATGTGCATGAAGTAATTATTAAACTACTTTGTTTCACAGATATTCTTCAATTGAAAGTCACTTCGTCGTTGAGGGAGATCTATGTCCCACAGTAGTCGTCTTTTGGTAGATACGATGGTGATGATAACAAAGGTTGCTCCGGACGCCATGTATGCTTAGGCCTTATCAATCGTTCAGTTCCTTTTAACTTGAACGGAATGATTGTGTTCAGTAAATCGTATGACACTGTTTAGGTATGTGATGACTACGGCCCTGCAGCCACTGTTCCTCTTGACACATCGCCAAAACGCGCGCCCTTCTCGTTCGCGGCTTCTATTGTAACGCTGATCATGAAATACCAGAGTTTTGTTGCCGTAACGATTTTCCACGAAATATATTTCTAATAAAAGAAAATAAATATTAACAATTTGTTTGTAAATTAAATAGTGGTAACTAGATGTCATGGGGAGAGACTGCAGCCCAACAATGGAAATACGCAGGTTAATAGTATCAGTTTGGAAGAATAGTTTATATTTTTATTAATTTAAACATTTACAGAATGATCTATAAACCAACTTAAATTAGTAATGAGAATATGCACATATAGAAAAGGAGAAAAAAGCATTGATGCTTTTCTCTTTTTTTCTCTTTAAAGGGAAACAAAAATATTCGTCCACATCGCTGTCGGAATAGTGCCACGAAGGCTGGCAGCATTGCCGCGTTGGATAGCAATCTGATTCTTTGACCAAAAAATAAACCGTTTAGCAGCCCTCTGGTCACGAGAAGGATCGAAAAACCGGTAAATAGAAATAAGAATTAAATAAAAATGTTATAAAAATAATGGAACTGTTGAGTTTTTGCTGCAAAACTGGTCAAACTGGACTGAACAAAATAAGAAATTTTATTTAATCCTGTCAAAAATTTAATGAATAAATTCCAGGTTTTTGACCTAGGCATGTGGGGACTTAATGTAGATGTAAAACAACTAGGTTATCTTTTATATAATACGTCTTGATTTAATATAATCATATACTTAACTGAGGTTCACAGAATGCTGCTTTGGGGAAAATGCATGCATACAATGACTAGATTTATAGAATCATCACAATCATATAATATACAACAACTATATTTAGGACCTTAAAAAAATCGAATAATACAAAGTACTTCATTATAATTACAATTAATTCACACCACACTATTGAGACCACTGGGAATCAAAATTCTTTACCACCGCAGGGAATAAACAGGAGCGGTAATACTGCTAGGCAAAAGCAATAAAATTTATAGTGATTTATTATTTAGCCTACCTGTTTGTTCGGTCAATATACAAAGATTTCTTGATTATAATAAAATACATCAACGCTACTGAGATCACTACACTAATAATAAATGTTACTTACACTTACCTGTCAATGACAGGACTATTGTTGCCAATAAGCCTGACTTTGTGGTGATAAATCGATTGGAACGTCGCGCAATGATGTTGATGTAGCGGTCCCGCGTGGTGAGAACCTCGTGAAAGATAAGGTCAGTCTGATGTCAATTACCGAGTGGCAAAACAAAACATTGCGATAATTTATATCTCTTCACTGGTAATTTTTATTATAATATCGTCAAGACACAGTTTTTTTTTTATAAACTCATTTCTAATTTATTACCATTTACCATAGTAAATAAAAGTAAAAAGAAGTACAATGTATATTCCAATACCAGACCTGTCAGAATATTTTTTTTATAAGACGTAATATTCAGAACACTTAATAATGATGTTGCCGTTTCTACAATATTCTTTGATGAAATAATGAAGATTTACTCATGATTATGATCTTGTCGTTGTCTGATGATGATGTTGTCGATCGTCATCACGAACGCTTGACAGCCGTCGTTTTTCTTCACACACCGCCATCTGGTCTTCGGACCCTCGTTCTGATGTACAGTATACCTGTTTAACCCGATGTATAAGCAACGCTTGCGATAGGTTGTTGTCCCGAAAAACGCTGCAATATTAATTGCTTGATTATTCAAAACTAAAACAATTTTGTTTAAGCAAATGAAAGTCGTCACTTACTCAGCAAATAAAAACCAATATCAAGCCAACAAGTTTTTAATAAAAACACAGTATATTGGGTATAAAATAACATAAGTACAGGGCAAAACACACGTCCTTTTTCTCTAGCGTAGGTACTCAGCCTATAACGTTCCCAATGCTGGGACACAGGCCTCCTCTCCATCAGAGGGAGGACCATAATTCACCACGCGGGCCCAGTGCATGTTGGTAGATATGTTCTCTATGCATGACAAAAATTTTGGCGAATGTAACTTTTAATCGTGATTGTGTTTGTTGACTATGTTAACAATGGTGTTATCGACAGTGATCACGTGTGCTGGGCAGTTAATGATCTTCTTGACGCACCGCCACGTGACCCGCTTGCCTCTCCTGTCATTGCGCATGTTGTACCGGTGCCGCCCGACTATGATCACAGGTTTCCCTTGCTTACTAGTTCCAAAAAATGCATCTAAAATAAAATAAAAACATTTCTTCAGTTAATATTTTCGATTTTTATAATATTTATTAACGACGGTAAGTTTTTTCTTTAAGAAAAGCCTTTTATTAACAAAATAATGTTTTATTTTATAATCTAACATACTATACCTTAGAGATATAAATAATTAAATTATCTTTATGTGAAGATTAACAATGAAATGTTGAATAATAGGAAAATATTAACACACAATTAAAATTTGCTTACAAACACATATCGCCACGCTTGTATTTTCGGAGGGGGGCAAGAACATGATGACAGTAGGACACCTTTGTACCTACACCTAACATTCCGACTACGTGAAACACTACTCAATGATGATGTTCACCCCTAATGTTCAGTATAGTATCACCGATAGAAATGAGGGTCACTTTGCAACCACCTGACCTTCTTTTACAAATCCAGTACTCTCTGTCACCTCGCACTTTATTTCTGTAGTATTGTCTAACGTCGTGGAAGAGAGAATAAGCACCACGCTTAGTTAACACGAAATCAAGAGTACTTTCAGAAATAATAAGGAAATTATAAACGCTACAAAAAAGAAAATTCGTTTGTGCACGATACATGAGTCAAAGACTTTCTTTAGGTCAAATATCACATTTTTAAACCCGCTAACACACGTTAAACGCATTCAAATCATCGTTCAAAACATTAAACAGGAAAGTGGCAAAAGAAAAACTATTATTATGACAAAAATAATGTATTTACTAAATTAAGAACTAATTCATTTTCTAATTTTTCAGGTTTAGCAATAGACCCATTATGCCAAATACATTATACCTACTGTATTAGAGATCACTTCTTTCGTTATAAAATAAAAAATAAAAACTGCTGTAAACTTCATATTATGCTATCAGTGGTACACCAAACTCAGATGTTTTGATAACTAAACTTTTAATTTGTTGTGTTACGCAATTACGACGCAATATACAGAAACAATCGTGTAGGTGAGAACATCAAGATTAGCTGTTAATTAGTAAAAGTGTATACTCGGGGAAACAGCACTACAATGGTGAACACACCTCAATCAATACAAAGGATTTTGAAGGAAAGACCTAATCCATTGTTTTGTCAAATGCGTCTTAAAAAAATCTTAAAGACAAGACGTGTGTAATTGTAATAAGTTTTAACATAAAAACTTAAAAAATAATACCAGAAAACACATTGACAGTGACAAACATAATTAAAACAAGGATATTTATTTTTTTAATCTCTGATGCATTTTATAGTATAGCTAACATGGATCTTTAGGCACGTGGCCAGAATCGGCAAATCGCCCTCTTGCGCTATCAATACATTTCACAAAAAAACCTACAGCGGTCGTCTGTCTGTCATGTCGCCAAGAGATCCTTGTATCATTCTACCTTATACTATCATGTCTAGTATCTCAGTGGTTACTATGCTCGCCCTTAATTTTGAGGACATCTATTCCATACGTATGAACGGTGACTCTGCAGCCGTGGGCCTTCCTCCTGCACACCCAGTAAGAGTGCTCTCCCGACGTCTTATTCCTGATGTATACTTCATTATCCAAGAGAAGTTTCAGTCCTCCTCGGGGTGTTGTTACTATTACATGTTCTAGAAATAAATAAAACTAGTATTACCTCTCAGTAGAATTAACTATACCATTGTTTTTTAAACTGCACCTTAATAATAAATTAGTCGTTCTGTATTTGTTTTTTTTTTATACAATTTTAGTATATGCGAAACCTGAATATATTTTGTTCAGAATAAGTAACTGAATCGATTCCAATAATTTTTAAACCATGTTATATTTTTTCCCAACAATATTTAAAAAAGTCTACGAGTTGGACACCGAGCGATACTAAGTACCTATCGCAACCATTTAGGTACCTACTGCCAAATTATTATTATCAATGAGCTCAAGATGACGCTGGAGGCGCGGAACACTACACGCGATGGATGTAACGTCATTATACTTCAAAACCAAAAATAGTAAAAACTATATATGTGTCATGATACTTAAACATAAATGTGTCAATACTGATTTAACAACTAAGCAGACTTTACAGAATTCAAATATTAATTTCAAAACGAGTCGGAAGGCACAACATACATAATCCTCTGATATAATATTTTTGTAGCTTCTCTAATTTTATTATTTCATCAAAAATGACTACAAAAATATTTAGTTTAAAAATTATTATTTTAACAATTTAATTCTACCGTAATTTAAATGTTATTTTCTAATCATATTAAGGTCTAGTTTACAATTCATCATTCATGATTATGTTCTCCATTAGTCCTGATGATGACTCCATCCACCGTCACCAGTGTTGCCGTACATCTAAGTGTTCTCCTCTTGTCACAGGACCAGCGGGTCTTCGTGCCACTGTTGCGTTCCTTGTTGAATCGGAAATGTCCGACCAGGATCACTGGATTCCCTCTCATAGATTTCCCGAATCTGGGTTCTGAAAAAATAATAATAATAATAATAATAATAATATTCCACAACTATCACACAACGCCGTCTAGTCTCAAGCTAAGCAGAGCTTGTGTTATGAGTACTAGACAACTGATAAACATACTTATATATTTCTAAATACATACATATATAGATAAATTACACCCAGACACAGGACAAATGTTTGTGTGATGAGCATGATCATTTGTTATAAATAATATTAACAAGTTCTTATATGCGCTCGTTACTTCTCAAATCTTCTAAGGCTTACTATAATAAAGCCTTACTGTGGTTTGTGTTAATTGTGAGTGAATATTTTCGACCACATCTAGAATTTAATTCGCAGAAAATGTCATATTTTCCTGACTACCAAAATAAATGAATGTAAATGCTTGTAAAACTTTATTCTTTAATCACAAACAACTGTGACAATTAATGTAATTTCAAAATATTTTGTGTTAATAAATATTAATAAATGTACACAGCAATAACAACAATAATAGAGGGCCAGTGTCTAGTATATAAAAAATAGTGCTATTCATTAATAGGAAACAAGCACTTAGTTCACAAACGGCAATCAAGTACCTACTTTATAACAAAGTTAAAATTAGTGCTTTAAAAATAGTTAACATTTCTGCACCACTACTATACCCCTTACTAATATACCCCTTTACTTATAAACGTTTGTTAGTTAAGATGTCGGTTAGCAGCCCATTGTCACTCAACTACGTGACACCTGAACGATTCTCAACACTCGGCTACAGCGTGTTTATTAGCAACATTTATAATGAAGGGGTATCATGAACTTTTAGTACGTTACCAATTATTTAATTCTAATTTATGTTAATGTTAACACACATATCAATTACCACGTCAAAAAAGAATGCCAAAAAAAAACGTTTGCTTTTCTATGTATCAATAATTCTAATGCGTGTGTTTCTTGAGACTGATCTCTATCGGATGGTCATTGAACGTGGCGACTGGCGATGGACGCAGGGCATCTCATAGACTTGCGTCTGCTGCAAACCCACCAGGTCCTGTCTCCAGATATGGTGCTCTTCGAGTATCGGTATCCACGGAACCATAAGTATGAGGCCCCACCACAATCTTGCATGTCCACGCTACCAGCTGCGGAGAAAAAGGTAATATTTCACATTTTTGTTTTAAAACTGTGTAGGTCTTCTTCTTAGCGTGTCGATGGCAAATTTTTAGTGTAGGTTATTTTGTTATTGTCTTGAATAAATCATTAAATCAAACGATATTTGTCTTCATGCACATATTTTATGTAATCTATTAATTGAAATGAAAAATAAGAGCGTGGTACATTTAATTACGTTTTTAATACATTTAAAAAGAGATTTTAAGATCATTCTCTGTAGGAGAAACATCTATTACTAGTCAATGTGTGTGTCCCTTTTTTTTCAAAAACAGTTGGCCCGTAGACACACCGGATCCGGGGCATTTCTCCGAGACTCTCTTAATGCAGACCCACCAGGTTTTGTTCCTTCTGATTTGGTTCTTTCTGTAAAGGTAGCCATCGCATTCAAGATATTTTGTGCCAAATTCTGTAGTTACGTATGTCGGCGCTGTAAAAATAGAACAAATACTTAAACAGTGGGCAACGTTTTAAAAGCCAGTTACGAAGAGAACAGTGAGTGAATAAACGATCGATCACGGACTCCTCCATACAAATAATATTTACTGAAATATCTGTCTGCGTCCGTGATCGGCTTCGGGGTAAAAGCGCCGTTGATAATTAAAACAAAATAATTTCCTATCACATATTTATTACATTACCAAAACAAACTCCTGACAATTGTACTCAATGTGTATGACCCTTCTTTTTTATGAAGAATCCTTCACATGTCACTCCGGAACCAGAGCACTTCTTAGAGTATCTACTTGTGCAGATCCAGAACATTCGATTACCAGAAACACCGTTTCTTGTGTACGAGTATCCATCACAATGTATGTAGGTTTTCCAATTATGTTCCGTCATATACAATCCTGGAAAAATAACACGGTGAACTTTGTGTGAATAAACCTAATAAAGAAAAATACTGATTCCGGGGCCGGTGTAAGGAGTACCTAAACGGATTTTGTAAGTTCAAAGGATTTATTAGACTTAAAATTTTGCTAACCTGTGCATTATCAGTTTTTAAGTATTTAACATATTTTCCATAGTTCTCTTTAATTAGCAGGAACTTGGAATTAAATTAGAAGGAAAGACAACCATCTTTTAACATAGCCAGAGTTTTGTATCAATTCTTATAAAACTTACTATAGCTATGACTCTATCTAGAAATGCAGATATTGACAATGTGTGTGCGCAGATCTTTTAAAAACGTGAGTTGGTGTGACACCACGGAGCCATAGCAGGTCTAAGCGGTTCTTTGACTACAAATCCACCAAACTTTGTCACCAGAGCGATTGTTTATCCTGTACTTATAACCTTCGCAATACAAGTACGATCTTCCGTTCTCCTCCATACACGTTGCTTCAACACCTGCAAACCAACATTCAATAATAAAAAATAAAAAACAAATACTTTAACAGGTTTACCAAAAAAGATAAGAGTTTCTTTCTTAACAGAAAGCCTCTCTTTCGCACAATATAACTTTTTAATGAAGATAGATTAGATTTTAAGTTAAATCAAACGTTCCTATTGCAGTCCACGACACTAAAAAATATGTACTTTTTAGTGTCGTGGACTGCAATACGAATGAATTAATATTAATTTCACTATAGAAACAATGTTTTATATATTCATGAATACTTTCAACCCCTGAAAGATTGCCAATAACAGATGGTCTGCCTGTGAAGCTAAAATTTTAATACACCGATAAAATGATGAAAACGCTCATACGTTTATTTATGCATTTTATATTTTAAGACAATCAATTGAAATACATTTTATTATTACATACATCATACAATCATTGCCACAGTGCAACAAATTGGTTGTCGTACTTACTTAAACTAGTTTATTGGAGGAGACTACAGAAGTGAAAAATTTACTCTGCCTACTTCTGTACAGATTTCTAGGTCTGTATTCCAAATTAACTTTAATTCAAATTCCCGCTGTGGCATTATTTTAGAATACGACTTGCAGTGTTAAGCACACCGTCCAAAAACATGTAATATAGTTTAGAGCACAGAACTAAGAACAATCTACGCAGAGATCATGGACAAGGCGCTCTAGTAATAAAATATTCTGTATATATCATGAAAAAAGTCATAATTTCATTTGTTTCTAAATCAGCGACCTGAATATAAAATGAACAGCTTTAATGATCACATTTCTAAATATTAAAATAATATTAAAGTCCTTCTTCGTATCAACAAGGAGTTTTCCAGAATTAACCTAGCTGTAAGGACGTGCGCCTAAACAGAAGTTAAGGCCCGCTTGAACCACTCATCACTAAATACGTTAACCACTAAACGAGATAAAAACATAATTCTGTTTCTGTCAATCGTTTGAAGATGACAGACGGAATATAATTAAGCGTGTGTAAGTTTATTTCATGGGCATATTTTTGTTATAATGAAATTATGCAAAAACAGCTCTTAGGTAGGGACTTAAAAGCTACTTCAACAGATAGACAAGAAAATAGTTTTACGAAATATCACGAAGAAAAATAGTAAAATGTTAAGTATTATTAAGTATTCACTAGAAATATCTGCATGTAGCCAATTCAATGTACTACATCTGTTAAAAACTTTGGAGCGGTAATCACACGTCGTATTTTATACGCACCGTAAAAGAAGACTAATGCGTATGTATGTTTCACGAACGCGCGTTGACGGCGCCACTAAATTTCTGAACAACTCCTAAGGTTTACTGACTCTGACTGAATCTCGTTTAAAGGACTTTAAACACACGTTATTTGCCCTGAAAAAAATCACCGTGTAAATAGGCTCTTGCCCTTGGTAGTCTACATTATATAATGTCAGAACAAAATTTCAGGCCTCTCACTAAGTGGACCGATGACCTAGTGAAGGTTGCAGGGATCCGCTGGAAGCGAGTCGCACGGGACCGGTCAATTTGGCGACACTTGCGGAGGCCTATGCCCACCAGTGGACGTCTTTTGGCTGAAATGATGATGATGATGAACAAAATTGCATCCCGAATGTAACAAAAGTTCCATACGTTGATCAGTAAAATAATCCGCAAAACAAATATAACTCTGACAAATTGGTTTCCAACTGCAATTGTTTACTGTAATCTTCAGCTCAGAAGCCCATCGAAGGCTTTATGCCAAATGTTCTGCTCATGGGAATGACGCGAGACATACTCCAGTTTCCCTGCATCTGTGATGATGGAGCCGCTGCACCTCAACGAGGACTTCTTGTAGCAGACCCACCAGACGGTAGTCTGTAACTCTTTGTACATTCGGTACCAGAAACCTTTGTACCAAAGATAGGTCCTGCCGCAGCAGTTCTGGTAGAAAACTGTAAAAGATTGATGAATTGGTGGTTAAGTGAGTTTCAAGAGAGCGTATATCTTCTATTAATAGAGCGAATAGCATAAATCATAAATAACATGTTTATAATATGTTTCAAAATTAACCTACCATACGTACAAACCATACATTGACTGACACAACTGAAATGCAAACTTTCAGAATAACTCAAAGCATTTATTTCAATGATGTCAAACAACCAAAAAAACGAAGCTAAAGTCTCAGTCAGTTGTCCATTCCAATGCGTAGATTTCTATGAAGTCTAATATTTCACTTTAATACTTAAATTTTAATGACAAGAATAATGAAATTTTCTCTATTAACCCCCGAGCAAAAATAAGGGGTGTAACCTAGACCTGACGCGCAGGCATAACCAGGATCATGCAGAATAGTTAACCTGTCAGAAGAACTCCTCAACGGTGTATGGCATATCTACCTTGTGTTTGGGCTCATACAATGAGTTTTGACGAGCACGATGGTAGCGTGATTACCAGTAACATGAATTTGAAAAAGCATGAAATAAAAATTAAATTAAGAAACCCCGACACAAAAAAACGTCGGCGGACCGCAAGAATAATGCAACAGCATTAAATAGCAGTTTGTTTGAATTCTTTCGTCAACTTGTCATTTGAGAGAAGGAAGGTAAAGCAAACGATAGAGTTTATATTTAAATACACATTTTATAAAAAAAAAAAACACATTTTCCTACACACTAATTACATTTTTAAATATTTCTTAACAAAAACCATTTTTTTTTTTTTATAAAAAAAAAATCACTTATATGATATTATTAAACAGTAATAATCGATATTAAAATCGACAGTAACAGTCACGACAAAAGGTAGAATAAAAATATTGTATAATATTGGTCGATACATCCGTATTCTCGTAGAGGTGCCTCGCCACGCTCCGTGCTACGTCTTAGCTCATCGCTACGAACGCTACGATCGCCTCTTGTGTCATGTGTGTTTGAGGACTTACATTATGTAAGCAAAGCCACGATTCTTTATAAAGCATTGCTGGACCATTCCTAGTTTACAGTTGCTTTAAACTTAATCATATACTCACTCAATGTAAAACATAACTACTCGTAGATTGCCGGAAGTGCATTGAACATTAAAGAATGGATTTAATTTTACAAAAAAAACCTGGTATTGTACATTATAATGTTAAAATATTAATATATAATGAAAACTGAATATCCTTATGGATGGTTGTGTTCATTCTTGACTCTGATAATGACGTCATCATAGGTAACGATGGACACCCTGCATCCCTGTGGGGCCTTATTGCATACCCAGTAGATCCTTCCACCTAGTTTCCGTTTACAATTGTATCTGTGCTCTTTGATCTGAAGAAGCGGAGTACCTTTATTAGTCAGCAAAATTTTAGCATCTGCAAAATATAAGCAGAATTTTAGCACCTGCAAGATTCGCAACATTTATTTTCCAACCAGTTCTGCTGATACTAACTATAACGGATAAGGGTTTTGGGAAAATGAAATTTGTCGCAGCCTAAGTACACGTCAGCATATGAAAACTAAGTTTCGACCGCGGGAACCACGTGGGCGGTGGCGCACGGAGCGCGGGCGATGCGTATGCTCGCTTCCGGGGTTACATCGCGACTGATCGATAGCGAGTGACGGGGGGGGCTCGTCGGACTAGTATTCTACAAGTTTCTGCTAGTGACCGTCCGGGAGAGCAGGAAACGCAGGTCCGCTTATCAGAAATTGCAATTTGTGCAATCTATAACACGATCCAGATAATTTTAAATAATAGTTTTCGTTTAATTAATTTTAATAAGGACTAATCGATCTAAATTATACACAAATAAAAGTCAAATTTCAAACAAAAATAATATATTTAAATGAATAAATAATATAAATAATTTATTTTCTCTACACAAGTTACTTAACGGTTAATTCTAGGGTTACAGAGGCGCACGAACATGAAATTAACTTTGTGAGAGACTGGTGCCTGAAGTAGATTTCTATAAGAACCTGTATTACAAGTAAAAATGTGAATGTGAATGTAATAACAATAAGCTGATAAAATATTGATTCTGGAACTAATAAATAACATTGCTGCTAAAAGAATAAAAAGAAATGAGAACGCTTTATAATAATTTCTACACGTTGTACATGATCTAACATTACTTTTTAAGTTTATTAGATAATTCATAGAAAATATTATTTTACAATTTTTTTTTTTTTGTTCTGTATGGTGTCCGGACGTAAAGAATAGCACCATCCCATATCTTCCCTTGGGTGTCGTAAGAGGCGACTAAGGGACTTACCAGAGAATGGGCAGCAGCGTTCTCTGTGTTTTTTTTTTTTTTTTTATAACAACCATACTGCGATCGCCAACCCGCCTGCCAAGCGTGGCGATTATGGCAAAACCCCCCTTCTTGGGGGAGGCCTATGTCCAGCAGTGGACGTCTTTCGGCTGAAATGATGATGATGATGATGATGATTATTTTACTTATGAAAGTAACAATCTCTCTTTGTGAACAGTCTGTTTCAAGAAAATAAATACAAAACCATGCAATTAGTGTAGACGAGAACTACGTAAAAAAACTGTGAAAGTACTCTGTATAAAATATAAAATGTAGTTATAAGCAATTCATCATTCACAGACATAAGCACAGCTTGAGTAACGAATGAAAAACTTGATCAAGATACCTCCAGAAAGGCTCTCTCCAAAGCTGTCAGTGTGAATATTCCATAGTAGCGACGACACTGGCAGCTTGTGAGCTACTTTATATCGCGTTCAGTTTCATTGGTGATATTGGCTCTAAGCTGCGTATCCATCATCGTCCGCATCACTTATGTGCATTTTAATAGTTATTAAAACTGTCGTATACGGGATCAGGAAAGGAGAGATGGCGAAGTACTCGCAACCGGTGGCGTGTGTGTATGACCAAATGTATGAACGTGAACGAGGCGAAAGGAGTATGTAGGGGTGGTAGCAATATGCGCTTTTCGTAGACTAACTAGTCAGTTATGGTTATGACGATTCTTAATATCTATGACTTCTTTATCCATTGTCAGAATGAATGCCGGACACAGCAGTCTATCTTTCTTGACACACCGCCACCTCGCACGCAGCCCGGGTCTGTCTGACCGCTTGTTGTACCTGTGCCCGCCTAGTTCTATGACCGGTCGCCCGAACTTCGATGTCAAGAACACTGGAAGTAATTCGGTATCTGAAAAATAGAATGACAATCTTCAATGCACATATTGTTTGTTGCAAAAAAAGGAACACCAGCCTTGTTAATGACGTAGCATAGGGTGGGGAAAGATACAGAAATTAGTGTCTATTATTTATTTGGTTTCTTTTTAATAATGATGAAACAATCACTGACATTTAAATGAGAGCGTCTATCTATATATTTATTTTAAGGTGTAAAAAGTACATTTAAGTCGCCGGGTTCATACGAGTGAAGCTTCTTTCTCGTTCACACGATACCGACAAAAGTACATGGAAATGAACGAACACACAGTTACGCGTAAATTTTCGGCTTTAGAAGCTAAAAAAGGGGATTTACTTTTTAGATGGCTGTATTCGCAGACATGTACCTATTTGTAACAAATTACCGTATCCTAGTAGATTGCTCAAATACAAACAGTATAAGCTAGTAGCTCAAAGTTCATTTAACAAATGCTAACAAATTGCTCGGACTAGTCAATGTGTATGCCTCTTTTTCATCACAAACATCTGGCCCGTAGATACACCGGATCCGGAGCATTGCTCCGACACTCTCTTAATGCAGATCCACCAGGTTTTATTCTTTCTGATTTGGTTCTTTCTGTAAAGGTAGCCATCGCATTCAAGATATCTTCTGCCAGATTCTGTAGTTACGTACGTCGGTGCTGTAACAGTAGAACAAATACAAAAACAGTGGGCAATATTTTAAAAGCCAGTTACGAAGAGAACAGTGAGTGAATAAACGATCGATCAAACTGATAGGAATATATTTTCGCAGCTTCTGACACGGACACCTCGACACAAATATTTACTGCAATATCTGTCCGCGTTCGTGATCGGTTTCGCGGTAAAAGTGACGCCGTTGAGAATTAAAACAAAATGATTGCACTAAATCTCAAATTTATTACATTACCAAAACAAACTCCTGACAATTAAACTCAATGAGTATGACCCTTCTTCTTTATGAAGATCCCTTCATACGTCACTCCGGAACCAGAGCACTTCTTAGAGTACCTACTTGTGCAGATCCAGAACATTCGATTACCAGAAACCACGTTTCTTGTGTATGAGTATCCATCACAATGTATGTAGGTTTTCCCATTATTTTCCGTCATGTAGAATCCTGGAAAAATAACAAGGTGAAAAACTTTGTATGAATAACAACATAATAGAGAAAAATACTGTTTTCAGGGCCGGAGTTAAGAAAAAAAAAGGACTTTGTAAGTACATACGATGTATTAGGCTTAACGATTTGCTTACGCAATTCCACTTTTCATAAATTTAACATACCTTTACTTGTCATCATCATCATCATTTCAGTCGAAAGACGTCCGCTGCTGGACATAGGCTTCCCCAAAGTGTCACCACATTGACCGGTCCCGTGCGACTTGTAACCAGCGGAGCCCCTCAACCTTCACCAGGTCATCTGTCCACCTAGTTGGAAGGCCTCCCTTTACATATAGTAAATTTCAATTAGCAGGAACTTGGTAATTAAAAAAGACAACCGACAAAACTTAATAAACTACGTTTTAACTTATGCAGAGATGTTTTCAGTAGGTCCTTCCATTCTTAAAAACCTTACTATATCTAAAACCAACTAGAAATTCAGATTTTGTCAATGTGTGTGCGCAGATCTTTTGAAGTCAAATTCAAATTCAAATTCAAATTCATTTATTGTTTGTCACAGGTGATATATCAGTTCTTATGATTATTATAAAGGATCGCTGTAACATACCTTTAAGGTGTACAATATTTAGTGTTGGTTCAATATTTATATAACATCGTAATCATTATTCGTATCATTATTCATGCATTAATAAAGTTGTTCATTCACAAGTCAGTTTAGGGACATTGATTTCATTAAAATTAAATTACTCATTTATGTCATACAAATTAAATTTTTCATTGATTTCATTACAATTGAATTACTCAGTGATGTCATACAAATTAAATTATTCAGTGGTTTCATTACAATTAAATTAGTCATTAATGTCATACAAATTAAATTAGTCAAATCAAATCAAATCAAATCATCTTTATTGTGGACTATAGGTATACGTCATAAATACAGGTCTAAAATAATTAAAATGAATTCAGCTATGTCCCGCCGTTGAGGCATACAATAATAAAATACAAACCAGAAGTTAAAACACAATTAGTCATATTAATCTCGATACATTATTAAAATATTCCAAATTATAAATACATACAAATTCAATTTTAAGTCATATTAGTCATAATTCATTATTACAAAAAAGAGGAAATACACAAACAATTTAAATGGTAAATATTATCATACGTATGTGGGAGAAAATGATACTTATTTTTCCTTTCTAGTCATTGGAATACAATATTTTTGTCACACAAGTAATCTTTGACATCATAATAGCATTTGTCTATTAACAAAGAATGTAGTTTCTTTTTAAACTGGAGGATTGGTAATTGTTTAATGTCATCAGGCAATTTATTATAGATTAATGATGTCATGCATAAAAAACTTTTATTTAATAGTGCCGTTTTGCCATAAGGTATTTGTACCTCTAACCTTTTTTTATCCCTTAATTTTCGATAATAGCTTTTGACAGCAGTGTTATAGTAGCTTAAATTTGATTTTACAAAAATATTTGATTCGTAAATGTATAGGGAAGGCAATGTAAGAATTTTTAGATTTTTAAAGTAAGGTTGACAGCTAATTGTACTATTTATTTGGCACATTGCTCTAATGCACTTCTTTTGAGCTTTAAATATAAATTCCTTGTCTACCGAATTACCCCAAAATATAATGCCGTATCTCAGTAATGGTGCCACCAGTCCATGATAGGCCGTTAAAATCGCTTCTTTGTTAACTATTTTGGAGAGCTTGTAAAGAGCGAATGAGGATTTGTTGATTTTTTTGCAGAGATTGTCTATATGGGTTGTCCATGAAAGTCTGTAATCAATATTTATTCCTAGAAATTTTGTATTTGTTACAGATTCTACTGTCTGCCCGTTATAATTTACATTAATACTTTTCGGTTGAATTCTTTGGTGAAAGTGCATTATATTTGTTTTTTCTAAATTTATTTTCAGATTGTTATCAATTAACCATTTAATTATAGTTCTTAATGTTTCATTAATTTCATTTTCATAGTCATTTTGACTGTCACATTTTATTACTACAGTGCTGTCATCTGCAAAAAGTACCATGGGATGCTTTATGTGTCTAGGGAGATCATTAATGTAAATTAGAAAAAGCAGGGGACCCAAGACACTACCTTGTGGAACTCCTAGTTTTATGGTTCTAGTTTGGGATCTATATGTCTTCTCATCACGCGTTTTAAGGCATATTCTAGTTATTTCTGTTAACTGCTTTCTAGTCGTGACCTTGGTGTGACACCAAGGAGCCACAGCAAGTCTTAGCGGTTCTTTGAGTACATATCCACCAAACTTTGTCACCAGAGCGATTGTTTATCCTGTACTTATAACCTTCGCAGTACAAGTACGATCTTCCGTTCTCCTCCATACATATTGCTTCAACACCTGCAAACAAACATTCAATATTAAAAAAAAAAAAAAAAATAATTTTAAAGCGTTTAAAATTAACAAAAAGTTTAACAGGTTTACCAAAACAGAAAGGATTTAATTCTAAACAAAACGCCTCTCTTTCGCACATCACAACTTTTTCATGAAGAATGATTAGAGTTTCGAGACTCGGGCATTTCTATTGCAGTCTACGACACTAAAAAGTACTTAAACGAAAAGATATTTATTTTAGAATAGAACAAATGTTTTCGAATACTTTCATGAAAACTTTCAATCCATGAAAGATTCCCAAAAACGTAAAGTCAGCATGTTTAGCTATAATTTAAATAAAGCAATAAAACGATGAAAACACTCAAATGTTTGTTTGTGCATTTTATATTTTAAGACAATCAATTGAAACACATCGCCGTCGTATGTGGCGATGGTAGCCTTGCAGCCAGTGCTCCTGGTTCTACTACAGCACCACCACGCAATGTGGTCATTACATCTGTTTTGATTAAACCGATGCCCACCGAGCAACATGACAGGCTTGCCGCAGCGCGACGTCGTAAAAACCACTGTAATTAAGAATGGGATTACTTTCTGACCAAACCAAGGTTATTCAATGTCGTAAATGAAAACAAAATGTTTAAAGTGAAATATTAATGTTTGTTGTAAGTTCAAGAAAGAAGTAAGCTCATCTTCATAAAAGTCATCTCTGTTCGATAGCTGCCACAACGTGCTTAAAATAACGGACAGACTTAGGTCATCAAAAACTAAACTCACGTTTTTTGCAATTGGTTAGGTAAAACTAGCTGCTAAGATAAATAGATCAAGCTACTCATAAATCATGATTATGACTGTTCTTAACATGCACGATAGTTCTATCAGATGTGAAGACGGACGCTCGACAGCCAGCGCTCCTCCTGCTGCAGAACCACGCGGCTTTGATTCCTCTGCTTCTGTTGTTCTTGTAGTAGCGACAGTTGCCTATGTGCAGCACTGGATTACCGAGTCTTGTCAACGCAAGCCTGGGCGCCAGATACACCAAAGAAATTAAACCTAAACAGAAATCATATCTTTGTGTAAATGTTTTTACTTACTGTTCTTACTTACAAAAATGGCAAAAATCTTTTTTTTTATTTTTTATTCTGTATGGGCTTACTCTTGACCTCAATCTAGTCCTGAGGACCGAGATGAGGTCGACGATGGAATGAGCTAACCCAAAGAAGCCTATTAACTCGCGATTTAAATAGATTGGGGTCATATGAACTTGGAAACACCGACGCAGGCAGGGAATTCCACTCCTTGGCTGTGCGCATAATAAATGATGTAGCAAAGCGCTTCGTGCGAATGTGTGGAACATCGACAAGGTATGGGTGATAACCTGCAGTACGTCTGGACTCCCGATGGAAGAAAGGAGATGGTGGAATGAGTTCGTGGAGCTCTCTGTAACTCACCGAAGTACAATCTGTAAAAGACCGACAAACATGCAACTTTGCGCCGATGGGCCAGGCTATGAAACCTGGTACCAACCAGCTTATCGTCACCAATGAGCCTCTTGGCTCTGCGCTCAACAGAATCGAGTGTGGCTAATTGGTATTTGGCTGAGCCATCCCAAAGGTGACAGCCATACTCCATGCCGGACCGAACTTGAGCTTAATATAAGATTAAAAGCTGTCCAGGCTTGAAGTAACGCTTATCCCTGTTTAGGATACCCAGCTTTTTTGCCGCAGTTTGGGCTTTCGACTCAATGTAGGCACCGAAGTTCAGATTCGCACTCAACTTCGCACCAAGAATCTCGAGGCTGTCGGTGACTGGTACAGATGTACCCCGGAAAGTAGGAGCCAGATTGAACGGACTCCTTTTGGCGGTGAACAGGCACACTTGTGTTTTGGTGACGTTAAAAACAACCAGATTCTCATCACCCCACTTGGAGACGAGACTTATGGTTGAATTCGTTCGCTCTACCATGGCCTCTCTCAATAAACGCACTTCATCACCGCTGGCTTTCGCGCTGGATGCATAACTCTCCAAAAAAAATCTTATTGGTGTTATAATAACAATGCTTCTTTCTTGTACCAATTTGATATAATATTGCATAAATATAAACTTTAGAAATAATACCTGAACAACTAGATAAGATGACGGGCCCGCGACACCGGGATGTAGAGAAAATAGCTACAAGGGAAAAAAAAATTCAAGGAATGAGATATTTTGAAAGCACTGCTGTTGAGGTAATAGTTTCCTTCGTATACAAACTGAATAATTTGCAAGAAACTGGATGAATTTTTTGTGTAATATCATTGATAAATACATCTTTATAACTTATTATATTATTATTGATAAAAGCAGTGAGGCTGCAAGTAGCATCCATGACCCCCTACCAAATAATATACAAGTGACAAGTGTGAAGATTTCTAGAATTCATTCTTGTATTACGGACCATAAAATGAGACAAACTATGCTAAATATTATTTAATTTTTCAAGTTATTGTGTTGAGTTATATTTGGTAACTCACAGTTGAATAAAGTACAAATAACATTTTGGAGACAGAGATCGAACACTGCTATGATACAAAGAATAAAAATAATCTAGGACTAGTTCAAGAACATTACACACAATTACGTTATAATCAATAAACTCCTTCTCACGATTGTGTTCTTTATTTGGTGAGACGCGATCTTGTAGCGATAAATTTCACACGACATCTTTCGGTGTCCTATACGAAAATTCGTTAATTTATTCATTTGTTCTATTTCTCTGTATATATTTTACACAGTCTGCAGTTCAGTATTCCATTTAAAAAAACTATTGGTATTTCTCATCTTCAGCTGCGTTTCCATGATTATGCTGGTGCATGAATTTGACAATAACGTCGTTGATTGTAATGAGACCTGCTCTGCATTGCCTACTCCACTTGCAGCACCGCCATTGCTTCCTATTGCTGAACTGGTGAATATGCTGATTACGATGCGGGATGTACCAGTTGTACCGATAGTTGTTGAACAAGATTACTGGCTTTCCAAACCTGGATGTGGAGAACACTGCAGCTGTAAAAAAGACAAAATTCATTTCGATAAATCCACAAAGAAAAATTCAAAATAATTGAAAAAAATAAAGATTCAATAAATTAAGTAAAGCAACGTAAAAACGAAAAGCAATAAAAATGGTTACAACTCGTCAAAGAGCAAAACGACTTTGGAAGATTAATTTATTAACACTCGTTTATTATTAAACTAAAAGGAACAAATTAACATACTTTAATATCAGCTGTTACAAAATTACCACAGTTACCACAGTTATGTTTAGATTTTATGATAATTTTATTAATGAAAGATAAAATCACAGTTAAATAGGTAGAGATTTACTATTCCATTTGAGCAATTTCCTCTGCAGTCATTCCGTTGATCATGTTTGTTCACGAATTTGACTATTGCGTCATCGATGGTGATAAGACTGGCTTTACAGCGGTTACTGGTCCACTTGCAGCACCGTCATTGCCTCTTGGTGAACTGGTGATCATGCTGATCACGATGAGGATTGTTCCAGTTGCATAGATAGTTGTTCAATAAGATCATTGATTTGCCAAATCTAGATGTTCAGAACACTGGAGCTGTAAAGAAGTAAACATTCAGTTAGATTAGCAATAGGTAAAGTAGAAATTTTATGAATTTAATTAGAGCAATAAGTAATGTAAAAAGTGTTGTGTAGATGAGATATGTATATGAGCTCATTTCACATTACAACAATTTACATTACATTATAACACTTTTTTTTTTAAATGAGTACTGGTTATCTTTATTTGTTGAAGAGAACTAAACATTTTTTTTTTTTATATTTGTTTACTTGCACTTCGCCAGTTTTGCGTCCAGGTGGTCCCTGATGCACAAGTGCCGAGCCATCGTCTCGTAGACCTTTGCTGCGCCGCCGGCGCCGGTCGAACCTGTGGTGTTCCAGCGAGATACCGAGTACCATAATCTTGAAATGGTAGTGTGTTGATAGAAGCCAGTAGAAAGTTCAGTCGCATAGTTTTGTTGCTTAGACTTCTTAACATTGAATAAGAAATAGGTGTGGTTAGATAATAATATGAAATCAATCTTGAGATCGGGATTTTAATAATAATACATGAAGCTTATTATATGTATACGCTTTAGACACTTACATAGCTTATTATTTTACTATTACGTATTTGGCGATACAAAGTCATATTTATAACAATTCTATACGAAAGGATTGTGTAACTCGCCACAACTATTTGGACAGCTAAGATACTGTTTGATCAGTTTACTTACACGTACTTACAATTTATCTTACGGGGTCATTGCAGTTGTCATTACGAAAAATCTTTTCTATGAAAACAACCCTGAAATCACGAAAAATAACATCCCATCATACATTTTGTCAATTTATGTGAACACGAAATATGACAGCAGCAACAAAAGCAAAGGTACACACTACATCGTGCATTGGGCTGAGAAGCCTCATCCAGCAGTAGACTATAACTATAAACTGTAGATGATGATCAAACATGAGTGCCAGCATTTTTTTCTTTTTGTAAACCGTGCCAATATCGTTTATTCTGCCAGCGTATCTAGTGATTATGTTGATCAATGAACTGGACAACCTCGTTGCCAATAGTCTTGATCACGGATGGGCAGCCATATTGCTTCCTGATACAGGGCCAGAACCCTCTAGGCCCAGTTCTATAGCAATTATGTTGGTAGTACGCACGGCGGCCAGTCAAGCTATGCAAAACCAAATTAAGCTGATCTCTCATCGTACGGGAAGCTCATACAAAGCGAAGTCAGGTTAAACTGGTTATGTATAGCTTGATGTGCCGCCGTGTGTACTTGTAGGGACCCCGCTGTAACATCGGCTTCCCTTGTCGTGATACTGTCTGTGTTATAGCTGTAACAACGAGACTTTAGTTAAATTATTGTTTGTTTGAAGACAGTATTGGCTAAACAGTAAAATTAGATTTAATTCGTATGTAAAATTAAGTTTAACCGATAGTGGAAACATTATTCTTTACTTGCACCTGTTATAACAAACGCTGCACTGCGACTGCGGACAAGAACATGCCACGAATCACCGGGACGCCTGTCGCTTGAGGCAAGTCGCGTCACAAATCGCATCGCTTAAGGGCATTACATTGCTCGATGACCTTGACGATTTGACCCCTGTACTGTCTTTTGTTTATTTGGCGCCCCTATCGGCAAACGACCATTTCTACAATAAAGATTAAGCAAGAACACAGATGTGTCGCACTGTTGTCATCGTTTTAGCCTAATTTATTCGTTCTCTGAGATACCTGAATACATTTTGTTCTTCTAGGAGTACCTATATCATAATTAATATTTATTTTGAGATAAATTATACAGTTTGACTAATGAGCTAGCTTTCATCAGTTATTTTACTGAGCACGGGTACCCCTACTTGATACATTCTGAAAGTCTGATGATGACCAGGTAAGTGGTTATCGTTTCTCAGTAACAGAAATAGTAAGAATGACGTAGCTTTCAACTTTTATCTAATTGAGCACGGGTGCTTCTACATTTCACATTCTGAAGGTCTGAGGTGAATGAACCTTTATGAATGAGATTTACACCTTACAGGTTTACAAGATAAAATTTTGATAGCGAAACTTCACATGCATGATGGGTAATGCCAGCTAATTTAACTTGACTGTGTAATACATCGTGTAGAAATAAAGTTGGATGTCTGATGATGAGTGGAATAAATAAAATATAGCTTTGTTTTAATGTTGCCACTCTCTGATAAGTACAAAATGTTACCTTTCACAAAAAATATAAAATTCTTGATTCCCGTAAAAAGTCATTAAAATTCAAGTATCAGGTAACAGGTCGGTTGGTCGTTTATTGGAATTGGTGTTTGTGTTAATGGTGCATGTCGACTTTCTTGAAGTAAGCACCGTACACATTCTCATCTCCGCAACGTGCAATAGTTTTTCACCCATCTTTTTCACAGCCCAGCATTCTGATCCATACAGTACGACAGGTGTAATCACAGACTTGTAATACTTTCCCCTTTAACTTGAGAGGCATCCGTGGGTCGCAAGTTGCTTTTCCAGTGACCTGACGATATTTCATCGATCCTGAGTTGATTATTATTGTGCATTACGTCCTGGTCTACTTCGCCATCCCCATGGACAAGCGATCCGAGGTACCGGAAGTCGAAGCAGATCGGTGTGGGCGTTCCGGCAAGAGTTATAGGCACTAGGACGTAGCAGTACGACCATGGTTGTGTAATTGATCAATTTTGTAATTCTCGTTGTCGATTGTGAAGATCCTGGCCTTGCAGCCGATGGAGACCTTTACACAGACCCAGCTCGCTTTGGGACCCTTGCTGCTACTTCGCTTGTTGTACCGATACTCATCATACTCTATGACAGGATACCCGAAACTCGATTGTAAAAACACTAAACATGAAATTGAGTGGACAAATTGATAAAAGACATGTTGTGAATATAATTATAATGGCTGATACAGATACAAGAAAACAACACTTGCTGCACCGAGCAAGTAACTCGGGATCGGGGCAACCACAGTCATCCGTGTTTGTTGCTTTAGTTTGAAAGTCACTACAGAAATAAAATAAATAAAAGAGACAGAAAAAAGACGATTGGTTTTTAATATTTCATTATTAAAACCAACTACAACTATTTTGGCAAATAATTTAAATAAAAAATTGCTTGATTATTTATTTTAGTGTCACAAATATCACGTTTTTTATATTGATTTTTGTACTCCTTCTTAATAATTAATCTTGATTTAAAAAGTCAATCTATGAAGATTGACTTAATATAATATCAAAAAAAAAAAAATATGTTGTTATTTTCATTAACTGTTTTATGGTCTCAAATAAAAGGAAAATTTACAAGTCTATGGAGACTTGTAAATTTTAAACAGACTCAGTGGTTATGTTCATTCAAAATCTTCGTAACTTCGTCATCGACTAGGACTATGGTGGCCCTGCAGCCAACATGGTATTTATTGCAGATCCATCTAGTCATCGGCGGCCTACTGCTACTATGTTTCGCATAGCGGTAACCCTGCCAACAAAGAGTTTTTCCACCAGACCGAGACCTCTCGTAATGCAGATCTGGAAGAAACATGTGAAATAAAAGTATTGATAAACACATTCGTCAAGCACACAAAAAGTATGTAGGTAGTTTAAATTCACTTTTGTGTTTAAAAAAAAAACTAATCATGCAGGAAAAAAACGTATGTTATCTTTATTTCAAATGACCTGTAGGTATGAATTATGCGTTCACAAGAACATATTCAGACATAGCCCCCGTTAACACCTCCCCTCACAACCTGAGGGGAGGTGTTATTATATGATATGTTTTAAAAAAAAATATTTGCTTCAGGACTAAGTTTACGACAGTTACAATAACAGGTAATAAAACAGAAAAACTTAAAATTGTCACAACCTTCAGGCAAGCGTAATGGCAGGCAAAAATATGAAGAAATACTGTAACAGATCTTAGTTTAAGAAAAAAGAAAAACTTAAATAGGTCACAAAAGACCATATATTGCTGGCAGACCGTAGCTTACTAGGCTGCACAAAGGTAAAGTCACCAGCGCATCAACTTACCACAAACTGTCCAATTTTCTTATTTGATTTTGAAATTAACCATCAACCGTTCATGGTTTAAAATCATTTGGAGAAATTTGACTGTTTTGTGGTAACTTGATGTGCTGGCGACTATCAATCACATAACAATCTTTTGACGCTCGAATGATGTTGACAGGAGCGCACTGTTTATAAACATTTGTGAGATTGTTTTGTAATACATATTATTAAAAAAATAAGACGGAGACGTTAGTTTCGATTTTAGTAACGTGCCAAAAGATTATTGTACAACTTCAGACTCATTTATTTATAGTGAAGTCATTGCATGCTCAATGAACTGATGTGATGATGATACAGTTACCTTATCCATACAAAGTTTCATTCATTTCATTTCATTCCCTATTAAGTCGACAAAAACTTTTAAGACTTATTATACCTCTGCCTTTGTCCGTTAAACAAACAATATTACCTTGCTAGGTAATTCACAATAAAATTTGATCAACAACGACTATGACTAACGACGATATTCATCCATGCATACAAGCACTATAACTCTAAAATAATGATTTCCTTATAAACTTAAATATAATATGACTTACATACCATTAATACAAAATGCTATTCATAACTGCATAACACAAATCTTAGTTATAACGAATTATACTTTATTATTATTTAGTTTGATTTTATACTTTTTGGTGAAGTTATATAAGTCCACAAGTTCCTAATCTAGACACAACGATATGCGTAATAAAAATATTCATTTTAGAAGATAAACTTAACAAAACGTTACCCATACTTTAAACAAAAAAAAAGAAAAGTAGATCTGCCTACTTGAAATTTTGGAAATATTGAAAATTCTAATAATCTAGAACAATAATAACCTTCAAAAAACTTAGGCGAAATGTAAGAAATAAAGAGAGAAATAAATGAGCAAGATTTTTCTTGTTTTTGTTATAGAAGTACTGTATACTAGTCACAAAAAAACATAGACTATTTATTTACGAAAATATAAATGAAATCACCCCTTATTAATAAAATGTGACAACACACTCAACGGAGGACTATTAACAACAATAATATTTCTTAGTTACCAAACTTTACCTTTAAAGTTCCTTTGGAACCATGTTCACTAGCAGTTGGCATCTTACTAATGTAAATATATTTAGGCTTTCTCGATTACCTAGCGAAAATTGGTCAATTTCTAACTCTATGTAAGTTATTAAATTACATAGCACACGGTGTCAAACTATGTTCAGCCGTGGCTCAGACCTACTGTAATGTGGAAAAACCTTGAATCAATACACATAAACTTTCACTTACAACAATTATTACATACGTAAATACCCCATGCACCATGCGCAAACCATGGTAACAGGTAGCATATTATTGTACGAGTGGAAGGCATATTTGAAGACTCTTTTCTTAGATAAAAGCTCACGGCGCGGTGTTTTAAAGTTCATAAAATATATAATAATTCTAATGCGTAATTACTTATGCCCCGTTCTAAAAAGTTTAATTTACTAGTAATAAAGACATCGTTTTCGCTAAGTATCAATATTGACTAAGGAACGTTAGTTTTTGTCATTGAATATACCCCAATATAACGTAAACCTAAGGCATTACAAAATAACATTAGCACTCGTCTCGGTAACCTTGACATAAAAAAACCGTCGTCCGAAACATCAAGGATGAATATGTTCCCCGGCAGTTCTGACGATAACGTCTCCTTTGGTGTAGAATGTCGCCTTGCACTTCTTCCAGCTACACTGCCAACGCTGACCAGTTCTCTTGGCTGTCCCGTGCGCCCAGTACTTGTGTGTGCCCACCAGGATCATCGGCTTGCCGAACCGGCTCTTGCCGAACACTGGCACTGAAGGAAACCACAAGCAACCACCTCTTTCGTTAGGGGAGGAAAAACAAACAAAATATGGATACGGTTCATTAAATAAATGTGTAACATTTCTAGAAGCTTAGAATTCTGAATTCAGATTTATAAAAACCAAGGGTACCTACGTCAAGAAATAATAAAAAGGTTTTCAAGCGGTTTTTATTTAAAAGTGGTTCATGTATCAACATATTACCGTAAATAAAAATGAAACATTGTTCTAGAAAAGAAATGAATGGAATAGTAATAAAACTTCATAAAATAATAAAATCAAATTCATTGGCTCTTTTACGAAACAGCAAATTAAGTTAAAAACGACATCGGAGCATTTACCAATTCAATATCAAATCATACACACGACGTAAGAACCTCTACTACTATATAAAATAAACTTTGAAAGCATTAATCATGCCAAGCTGTCATGCTACTGGACAAATTAAAAATGTAATACACAAACAATACAATATTCAAAAATCGGTTTAGTCTCGGCACCCAGAAATTTATCATGCCTATGAAACATTCCCATCTGGGCATCCTGTCATTTACCATTGTTTGATGACTGTGTAGTCATCAAACAATGGATACACAGTATCAGTATAGTGAGTAAATCAACTTAATCACTTATTAAAGAAATAAACAACCGCGATCAATTAGTATAATATAGTTGAACAAAATAGAATGGGCTTACGAACTATAAACTGGAAATGATATCTAATGCTGATGCTCATTGGTTGTCTTGACGATAACGTCATCGAGAGTAACGATGGCGGCCCGACAGCCAGACGATACCTTGGAACAGATCCAGCGCCGCCGACGGCCACACGTAGATACGGCTGATCTCGTAAACCGATAAGGTCCCAACTCTATTACAGGATTTCCATATCGACTTTCACTGAATACAGGTACTGCGAATAAAATAATGCATTTTCAAAAACTAAAACATATATAAGATTATTTTTTAAATGTACGTGAAAATTTAATTGAATTGGTTGGATAGTTAGGAAAATGAAACGAGAACAGAAATGTAATTTTTAATCTACAAAATATTTGAATATCTAGACACTCCTGCCCTAAATAATTCCTAAAATAATCCTTCTAAATTTTTTTGTTATCTACAGCAATTTCATTGATTTTGATAAAGCAACATCATAATTCAACAGAATAAAATATTCAATTGGACATTACAGACCGAAGCACACTGGTAACATTCCTTAATATACCTAAATCGTTCCATTAGTTGACACTTTTTCTTTATAATCAGTCCCTCAGTGCTGCGGATCCATCTAGTCATTTTAAGGGTTCCGTACCGAAAAGGTGTCACCACTCTTACACACAACTCTTACTAAGCATATATTATGCCGCGGGCCAAAATCATAACTAGAGGCAGAATCCAATTATGAGTATAAATGTTAAATTCTGAAAGTGGCCGCAGACCGCAGCAGTAAATCGCAATGATAGACCGCACCGACTACTGGATACAATGCAACTCGATAAAAACGCTTTCGTTGATGGCGACAGTGTCGCCTGTTGCAATGTCGCCATACAGTTACTTAGTAGCCAGTAGAGTCACTGTGCTCTGTTATAACGATTAAGCGACTTTACAGATGCATTTTACGGTCGGTGGTCGCCTTCAGAATTGTACCATAAGATTTATAAATTAGAACAAAAAAAGAAAACAGTTACGGCAGTTCCAATAACAAAAAATTAAATATTCTGTTTAATACGAATCATGAAACGGTTTAATTGAAATGATTTTGAAGAAGTAGGCCTACATCAATCGAACACAAAATAGTTTCACTTACAGATTGTCCAACATTGTCCAGCCGGGTTATAGCATTTTGTTAGTAAAAATGATTGTGGTTTAAATTAGACTTGACTATTAGTTCCCCGAGGGTAGTGATCCTGGCTCTGCACTTGGTTCTCATCTTCGTGGTGCACTGCCATCGGACATGGCCGTTCCGTCCAATGACCCCGGAGCGAGCAAAGCGAAATCCATTCGCGACCAGGAGCTCCGTTTTCTTATCGGTCAGTATTCTGTGAACCGGCGGAATAAATGTGGAGATAAAGCACAGTTTTCTTTATATTATCACAGATATTATGAACTTTATGTTAAAGGTTGGTAAAGAAATGAATAACGACCCTCACGAGAATTGAAACATTTTATTATTTAAATCAGTGATTGTGCTTCAAACTACTCCTTATAACTAAATTGTCGCGGGTTGTGACGTACGCCTTGCATTTAGTTCGGGATTTTTTTGAACATGCCCAACGAATTGTGTTAATACAGATCCTATCCCTACTAAATTGGTGTCTTCCTATTTTCAGCATTGGATAATCCCTTTTGTTCTGAATCCATTCAACTGAAAATAAAAAATAATCTTTAAGTACCCGTGCGTTAAATAATAATCATTTTTCTGCAGTAAAGCAATAACTTGTGAAATCAAACGTTGACGTTATTTTAGTTGAAAAAAATTATAGCTAAAATGACTTTTCATTGGCATTCAAGCAATGAATAAAAAAAGGTAGACGGACGACCGGTCATTTTATGAAGACAGCTGCTTCAAGGAGATAAACGACAAAAAGAAGTCAATTTAAGAAAATATTGAATACATGTAACACTTAATTCGTACACTATGTTTCAAGAAGGTATTTACTACATTATTTTCGTCCGACAGGAACAATAAATACAGCATATTATGAGACTTGGGGATAATACCTATTAGTGAAAGATTTTTTTGGAACTGGATCAATAGTTCCGAAGATTACATTATCCATATTATGTTAAAGGTGGTTAAATAATAAATAAAGACCATCACGAGAATTGAAACATTATGAGTTTAAACAGGAAACGGGATATTTACCATGTTTACTATTTTTGACGAGTTCCCGATATTTCGGCGCTGTTGCAAGCACCAAGATCACGGATAAACACAACATGGACAACAAACAACAACACACAGAACAACATGGAAAACATAACAACAAACAACAACAACAACAACAAAACAACAAACAAAACATGGTAAATATCCCGTTTCCTGTCTAAGTAATAATGTTAGTGACCATGATAGTTTAAAATCTTATATTATGAGTATATTAAATTATTTAATGATTATGATTCAAATAACTACTTATTACTAAGCTGTCGACGGTTGTGACGAACGCTTTGCATAGATGCTAAGCGTTTGGAACTTTTGAGAACATGCCCAACGAATTTTGTTAGTACAGGTCCTGGACCTGTTAAATTTGTATCTTCCTATTTTCACCATCGGATAACCGCATCTGTTCTGTATCCATTCAACTGAAATTTAGAAAAAATCATAACCTACCCGTGCGTCTAATAATCATTTTTCTTCAGTCAAGCGGTAACTAAAGAAATCGAAAGTTAATTGAATTGAATAAAAGGTAAATTTAGTATTCATGCAATGAATAAAAAAACACAAATGTTGGTTACGGAAACAGCAGCTTAAAGTAAACAACAAGTCAATTAAAAAAATATTTAATTCATGATACATTTTCTTGATTCAATGACAATGTTTCAAAAAGCTCTTTACTATATTGTAATTTTCGACTGTTATGACATGCGCTTTGCATCTAGTTGTGGTCTTTCTGGAACACACCCAGCGAGTTTTATTGCTCCAACATTTAGCTTTACTATACTTGTGTTCTCCTACTCGCAACATGTAACCCCTTCTCGTTTGGAGCTATTCCACTAAACAAAATATACAGATTGAACTGATTAAAGTCAAGAAAGAACACAACTGTTATATTGAGATAACTGGATGAGTACAATACCGGGAGCAATCAGAAACTCTGGAAGAAAGATAGTGAGACAATCTAGAGTCCAAAATGGCTTAAAAGGAAGTAATGTGTGGTAATTGTGTGACAACTGCCAGCGCAGACCAATGATCTCTTTTCGTGCATAGAAGGAACGCTCACTGATTGCCAAGTGCTATAATCTTAGGCTTAATTCTGAATCTTAGATCCCAACATAATTGAGAAAAAGCTAGACAGATGTATTAAATTGCTCCATAAAATTATGCCCTTGTGACTGTTCGTGAATTACCCTAGGCTGATAAAATTTTCGTTTTTCCTAATTCATGTACATATTAGTGTCAATTTCGGCTCCCCCCGAAGGGAGAGAGGCCGCGCTCTGCACTCCGCACGGCCTTATAAGGCTCTTCCCAGACTGGTCATGTTCTTACCGACTAAGAGAACTGAATTCCTTAACATGGAGAAGTCCAATGCCTCGTATCATTATTAGAACAAGGAAAGGATTGAAAGATGTAGTAAATCAGATTAGGGAATTCATAGTTAATGAAATATATTGAAAGTGGTTTCAAAAGGGTAAAACATAACTGGGAGATACAAAGTATATTTATATCGCAACCAATAGTTCTTGTAAATAACCCTTACGCTAGCGTAATAGATAGTTTGTCAGTCGTGACTCACATCTACACCTGGATCACTCAGAGCAACACTTCCATAAGTGATGTAGGCGGCTTTTCAGCGGCAATGCGTCGACATCATGCTCCTAGTGAGCATTGTCCCTAGCAGTTCTTTCGAACTGGTGAACGTGACAAAGGCGGCGTTTCAGCGGCAGAACGTTGATCATCATGTTAACTAGTAGATATGGTCCCTAACAGTCCTTAGACTGGTTATATAATAGCTGTGGTATCAAACCATTCCTATCCCACCCCATGGACCATGTGCTCTATTCGTACAACTAGCGCATCTGTAAGACATGTGTTCGTGTCTGTCTGACCGAATCATTTATCAGAGATAAGAACATAATTATTATTCTAGAATCACTATATGGTTGGTATAATAGCGCTCCCCCCCACCGAATAATATGGTAATCGATAATTCTAAATTTTACAGGAAAAATCATGGTTAGCCACAGAAGTGAACATAACCATTAGGTTCGTTGTTGTAACGCTCGATGGAATTGTAGTTATGACTAAGAATAAACATAACCTACCTCCCCCTACCGAATAATATGGTAATCGATAATTCTATATTTTACAGGAGAAATTAAAAACTGTTTTATACATATATCTCAGCACGGGTGGATCCTATGATAGCCAATGCCGGTCCTGCTCCACAAGGACAGGGGCGCATAAATGGATAGCATTAAACAGTATGTTGGAGCTGCTGAAGATTGTACAACTATCTTTGCAATGTATAAATTCAATCTCTTTAGTATTATATAACCGCATAGCCCATATTGTGTGAGCACTCTGTACTAGAAAGCTGTCATTCGCTGGAAACCTACGTATTTTCTTGACTTGAATGTGCCCTGGCGGTTAAGAGTATGTCATGCTCTCTCAAATGTCTCGCTGATGGTGGCGCGTGTGTCGGATCATCTAGTTCCCTTCAAAATGGTTGAGTTGAATGGTGCCGATACATGTGTCATGTTCGTGAACGGGCGCTGTCAGTTGTGATTGGTCATCTCTTGGTTGCCACGGTTTGTTTGAATTAATTATTTTATTTTTACTATGGACACTTTTAAAGTACACATCTTGCTACATCGTTCTCACATAATGTACCATCTCAACATAAATGATGTAACCAAGTTATTGTAAGAGTATTCTGATTTAAAAGAGTGTCCATGGAGTTTCTTGCCCGTTCTTCTCCATAGAGATCAACGTTAGGGAATGGGCAACTACAGTACTTTCACAGTTTTTATGCCTTGTGACTGGGACTGTAGCTATTTTTCATTGTTGTCTTTGTTTCGACAATTCAAAAGTGCCTGTAATTGGCCTATTTGAAATACATGCTTTGATTTTGATTGATTTTGATTTTGCCACTTCACATTTATACATCATAACAAAGCAAATTTTTTACAGACTGTTTTATTTAGTTTTATTTTCAGTAATAGTTTTACAACAAAGTTTTTGACGAAAATAATGTTACGGAAATTGTAGGGCAAAACGATAGTATGCAACACATCATTACGATATTATTCGCGTGAAAACTCAACGATATCGTAGTTAGTATTAATGCATTATGGTATTATTCGTTGAAATCCAAGCGATAGTGTATACTGTAATGTAACATGACAATACTGAACTTTAATTACAATATCAGCCTAGGATAATTATTGTAATAATGGACTCACCCAGTCGCTCACCAACAAACATACACACGTACACACTAGATTAGTCTAAACAGGGCTGTTAACCCAACTATATTTAACTTATTCCATAATTATCGCACTCTTGCGACAACCCACTTGGACATAGACTCTCAGTATCCACAACGACTCCTAACTTAACTAAAATAGCTTATCTCGCCCGGACCCTAACGCGGCCTAAACCCGACTGCCTCGAGTCCACCACCCTTCTTCAGCCCTTCGCCTTTCTCAACACACCACGCTTGGGTCGCCTTCCCAGAATTGGTCAAGTACTGTTTTTGTACCACCGTCTCAATTGTTTTATGGTCCCTTCGGGTGCCCAAGACCGGAGTAAATTGGAACCAGATGTTGCACTAGTATTCAGAAATGCGTTTTATCTTTTTTTAAGAATTTTTTGAATTATTACATTCGGTAAGTTAAGTAAAGAATTTATGCGTTTCCAAGTGATGCAATATTGTTTTACAATTCAAAGGAAGAAAGGACACTTTGTTATTAATTACGGTAACTTGTCAGCCTGTCAAGCCATAAAATAGAAGTATAATGTGTTTGTAAGTGGCCTATACCGTGTGATGATTTGAAATGAAAATCAAGACTAAAATATTTACTTAATAATTAGGAGTACGTGACAGACAGTCACACCCTCGAATGTTATAATAAATGCCGAGCATTTTGTACGACTCCTTGTGGTACACTGCCATCTTGTCTTCTCACCATTATTGTACGACTTGGAGAAACGAAAGCCATCCGCCGTGAGCATATGACTATGTCCCTCTTTGCGTTACCATTTCCATCACTGCAAGTATTTAAAAAAGTGTTTTAAATGGGTAAATGGAAAAAAAGATTAATTCGTAGTAATCCTTTTGTGTATCGCTATTGTTTTTCAGCTGTAGAAATATGTTTCGTACCAGTTCCTTACCTAACATATTCGAATTGACTATTTAAACTCCTAGTTTACGCTACTTTTCAATATTGTGTTTTCCTCACGTGGTCATGAAAACGTTCAATCCTAGAAATCACAAATGCCATCAGATACCACAGAAATGCTTATGAGAATCTAATGTCATGTAATAATAGGTTTTTTTTTATTTCCCCTATATTAAAATATTATCGAAGGGAAAAACTATAGTTTACAGTCTATTTAAACTAAAATGAGTATAACAGTAATTATGCTTTTATCCCTATAGGAATTCCGGCCGAAACCAGCCAGTCTCATTTATAAATTAATAATGCCATGGTTATGTTCTAAACCGCATCTGCCTTTCCGTACGTGATGATGAAAGCTGTACATCTAGTCCTGGTCTTGGCAGAACATTGCCACCTCACCTTGCCGTTGCCTAAAACTTTATTCTGCTGGGAAAATCTGTGTCCTCCTACTTGCAACATTATCTTTCCCCTGCTTGACAATACTTCCATGACTGTAAAAAGTACATTTTTATTAAATGTGCGTGTGTAATGTAATTTTTTTTTTCAGGGTAAAATTATAAAAGTTTTTTAATTAGTATTAGAAAAAAAGACATTGCAAAGACATTTGTTTTTTATTTCCCCCAGATAAAATATAGAACACAAATACAACGTGTTTTTTTTAAATTTCATATTGGTTTTTACATATTGTACTTATTATCCGAGATTGTAAATATTAATTTTCTTACATAGTATTATCCTCTATCTATAAAAATATGATTTATTTAACTCATTGTTCATAACTCAAAGGCCTTTAGTTTATAACGTTAGAAACAACTAAAAACAACAATATAACTGGTATCAAATACTCTTATAAACATACCAGTTACCTATAAAGTGTAACAACATATCTGTCATGTGTGAACGTATCGCCAGTGCGAATGCAGGGTAAAGTTCCTGAATGAGAGCATTCCCATTGTGCGCCAACAATCAACACACTTCAAAAATTAATATACATATTTATTTAATTCATCATTAAAAGAGAAGCTTCTGACGCTGTTTGTAGTGAGAATTTCCAGGACCCAGAGGCGATACTTGCCAGGTAACTATTGCACCTTATTGTGTGTCGATTAAGACAGCCTGTATATTGACGTTAACTGATTACTAAACTTATACGTAATGATTGTGTTTCAAACAACTCTTCATGATCTGGTCGTCAATAGTAGTGAGAAACGCTTTACACTTCGTCCGGGAGCGCACGGAACACTGCCATCGAATCTTCACACCCATGGTTTTTTCCTTTGAAAAGAGGTACCCTCCAATCAACAACATTACCGTACCTCTACTTGTTCTGTACTTTGTTACTGAAAGGAAAAAGGCAAAAATAATAAATGAAAAAAATAAGCCTTCGGGGATAGCCAAAAACTACGCAATATGATGTGAAAATAACTGTTTAATAATACAAAAAAAAAAAAACATAAAAGCGTTACAAATAGATGAATATGTTTCATATTATATTAAAAGTAGACATCAATTTATACCGTTAAATGTGAGGTTCCGCTCCAATAATTAAGTAAAGAAAAAAAAAAATTAATCTCATCCGAAACTAAACACAATATGGTTGCCCGACAGGAAGTTCTTTAATTATGATTGTAATTATCCATGGTTATGATAGTAATTAGCCTTGATTATAGTCCATTCGATGGTAATGACTAAAACTTTGCATTTGGTCTCCCCGTCGTAGGTGGAACATGTTTCATCAAATAATTTATAAATACTAATGAACGACAAGGTTTCCTTATTTTATAACTACGGGTGCAAGAGCTTTTTTCATATAGGATAGCAACGCGCCTGCGAAGCCACTGGTTGTCCATACGCAGCTACAACCACTTCTTTCATTTCTTTGATCACCAGTCGCTGTTGAATCACGCGTCTCACTTGAGCTATCTCACCAAGCGGTCAATATATTTCTTGAAATGCGTACCCACAACCACATTATCACCCAAAGGGTGGTTATGTTCAAGGTAAGTCTTCACTGGGTCACCGCCAATAGTGACGACGTACGCTTTACATTTCGTGAAGAGTCTGGTGGAACACTGCCATCTGGTCTTGCAGCCAGTTACCATGAGCTTGTAGTAGCGATAGCCTCCAATTTCTAACGCCAAAGAACCTCTTTTCGTTCTTATTTTGATTACTGAAAACATTTTATAATAACTTTTTTTTATTGGTTAAATATCCAGATAATTGTAGACTTTCTTTGAAAAGAAGGACCGAGGGCTTAATAAAACGACAAAGTAAAAAATCATAAATTATAAACGTGTAATCATATCTTAAGCTATTGAAGATACACATTACTCATGATTAAAATAATACTGCATAAAAGATTCTCCCATTTTATCCACCACCGAAACCTACGTGAACTGTACGTACGAGTGCTTATACTACTAAATCCACTCTAAAACATAATTAAAATGCTACTTAGATAAACTTCACTCATAATTCACTTGATTTCATCCACTGAAAAAAAATAAGATTCACTAAGTACCCATAGCAACTAGCAACATCTATTGGGAAGCACCTTTTGTCATAATAATTATTTCCATTGATCCGAGAAGGATCGATGTAACTTCTGAGAATGCAGAAAGTCACGTCTCGATTTTGATCGTGACTATTAAAAGTCAATAAATTAACAAACGAGATACTACTAGTCAGAAACCCCTTGTCACTGGGGGTTAAAACGTTTAGTAAAGACCGCCATTCTTATTTTCGAATTTTATCTGAGATCCGAAATCTAATTTTGTGCCCAGTTCATAGGAACTATCAATTATAAGTTTAGGTTAGTTTGAAGTCCACAGTCTGTCAGTGTCAGTGTGATGTGAGGTTTTAATAATAATAAAACCTTAGTCTCAATTCATGCAAACTAACAAGAATAGCTTTCGAGCCTATAATGTAATACAGAATTTAAATATTTTTTTCTAAGTCACGACGTAAGTTTTGGAGTTACCCATAGGATCAACCAAACCGGCAATTTAAATATCCGACACTGGAATGTGTAGAGTTTCAGGATATGAAAATCGCTAATATCTCGATGTTACGTTCTAAGAATTATTACATTTTTATTGCAGAAACGAGGCATGTCCTAACCAAGGACCGTAGCCGACAACATTCGATACAAATTCTGAATCTAAATTACTAGAATCTATTAGCTGTAGTGTGAGCTAGCGGGTTATGGCTCCCCCACACTCGGACGATGGCGTTGTCCATGGTGTGCAGGGACGCTCTGCAGCCAGACTTAGCTTTGACGCACACCCATCTTGTCCTGTTGCCGTGTTTTTTAACTCGGTTAAATCGGTACTGACCGATCATGATGACCGGGTTACCTCGCTGAGATTGCGCAAAAACAGGGTTCAGATCTGAAAACAATCATTGTTTTAGTACCTGGCGAATGATTAGATTAAATATTTACAGACAGTATAATATAAGGGAAAATACCATAACCTTTTTTAAACAAAAAACACTTTTGAAGTATGATAAATGATATTATCAACATTCACATGCAAATGCAAAACGTGCACCGTGGACTTGGAGACAATCGCTGATGTGCACGGGATGCGAACACGTAAGAATGGTAGAAATAGTGTTGAACATGTCTCCCACTAGACAATGTAAGTATATCTACGTTTGACAGCTGTCAAAATATATGGGAGATGATTACTGTTGTCCATGGTAGATATGAATGACAAAATTGGTCTTATTAACCGCCAGTTAGTTACTATAATGAACAGTCTTCGAAAAAGCTAAGAAGAAAATGTGACCACTAGTGGTAATAAAAGAAACGATTTGAAAATGGAATATTTACTATTATTACAGTGACACAGTTTATCAATATTAAGCAAAAATACTCAAAAGGTGGAACGAAGTTTATAGTGGTCGGATTTTCATGGGACTGTTTTATTGAGTTCCTATGTTGTATGTAATATGTTGACAAAGTGACAAGACAGTTTTAAGTAAATCCTCGTTCACAACATAAACCCAAACATCAACCACAATATTATCCACTGACACGATACATTTATTAATAAAAACATTACATAACATCACTGACACATAACAACACACATTACATCATTCTCTCAAAGTTTTTTTCAAAACCTGTTTATTTTGAAAAAAACTTTGATACTACACCAACATTTATTACATAACGTCGGGGATAGTGCAAATCCGCGAATCTACTATACGTAAAGTGCGCGTATCTGCACTACGTGTAGGTTTACAGGGGAAGGTTATAAGTTTTGTTTTTTTTTTCAACGATTTTTGACCTAATTTTTACATGAATAGTAACAATTCATGTGTTCTATGTATTGTTAACAGTAGAAATCTATTAAATTCATTAATTTAGTCGCTACGACAATGCGTAATTGAAATTAGCTATATTTGTCAGATACGCGGAATTATCCAATGCTAATTCCACGGATTTGCGACGTTATATAATTTTTAGGAACTTTAGGGAAGTTAATTCGCCGCTTGGAAACCTACAGAAAGTCTTAAGACTAAAGACAATTTAAATAAGCTATTTATTCAATCTGAATTTCATTATTATTACGTATTTGTACGGATATAATGTAGCCCTAAAATTAGCAACACAGCAGATTTTAATACAGGTCATCACCATGCTCATCAGCTAAGTCAAAAGATTAATATTATTATATTAATAGACACCTTAGCAGTTAATAATAAGTTAAAAACGCTCCTACTTTATTAGAAGCACGTTAAAAGGATACACAGAACAACATGTTAAAAAATCAGTTTATTTTATTGCTATAAAATAGTAAATCTTAACTTAAAACTACAAGTCTTAGTTTAAAAAGTTCTAGCAGTCTAGCTTCTATTTTGTTTGATTTATCATAAAATTAGAACATCTAGCCAAGCAGCTGGTCACCTTCTAAAAAGGATTAAACCTCATATTTTCTAACAACTGCTCCATATTTGTCAGTTTCAGAAGAATTAAAAGATCATTACGCTTTACTGTAGGTACTTAGGTAGCTTCTTAATAACAGGTGTCCCGAAAATCACTTGATCTACTTATTGTTCGTATAATAACACAAAACTTAATGATTATGTTTTCCAAGAGTCTTGACGATGACACTGTCAACAGTAGTAATGGCTGCAGTACAGCCGTTCTTCTTCTTGATGCCAGTCCAGCGAACCTTGGACCCCCAACACGCATGTTTGTTGAACCGCCACGGCCCTATTTGTACTACGAGGTTCCCGCGTTGAGATAAGTGAAATGTTGGCTCTGATTGCTCTGAAATATATCATAAACATTACCATCTTTGATAATATTTTGAGTTTGAGATAATCTTCATGCAGCCAGTATATCCTAATAAGTATACTGCACTAGGTATGCAAATACTAATCATGCAGGAATAATAAGAGAAAAAATACAAATTGTCTAAATAACTTTGTTAATAAGGATTATAACTTTTTATTTAAATTAAAATACAGCTACATGAAATTATAATAATTAATTACATTAAATGGAACATTGCTTTTGTAACTAGTTAATATAATTATAATAATATTTTCCTCATAAAATAAATGTTAATCGCTGTAAAATAAAACCTCCTGTGTCCATTTTACATATTGACCTGTTAATATTATCAGTTAGAACTTTGAACCAATTCATCCCCATGGACATTTTTTTGCAGATTAACCCAACTTTGATAAAATATAATTTGATCAAAAAATTTTTAACGATAGACTGATGTCATCATTCTCCTGCCTTTATGCCTATAGATATCTACTAAAAATATTTTAGAGCTACACGAATGTAAGGTACTTATTAAATATATCACTCCTTCGACTAAATACAATATTCAATTGTTTATAGACATAACAGTTACACAGAAGCAATTACAACTAGGTTATACAAACTGCGTTATTCGACTAGTGGTAGCAACTATGAGTTTTCTGTCTCAGAATATTTCTAAACTTTTTCTGTCAAAAAAAACCTAAGAGCCCGATCTTGGCATATGCAGCCACCAAAATCATGAGGATTTTAAGTCATAAGCCGCATTGCGACTACTAGACAAATAATGAGGCAACCAAGATGTCCAAAAAACAAAATCAAATCGTCCACTGAAACAATAAGAAAATCGTCAATGAATGACATTGTTTGGCTACCTTCACATGAGTTATGATAAACTATAGTAATTGAAAACAATACTATAAAACATCACTTTTGTACCTATCACGATATAATTCTAGTTTCAACAATAATTTTGTTGAAAACGTTTATATATTCTCACTCTCTAGTATCCACTTCAGCTAGGTATACCACCTAATGGTTGTGCCATCCATTGAGCTTGACCAATCGATCGTTGACAGTGACAGCAACGCACCGACAACCACAGCTCTTCCTCGCGGAACACTCCCACCAGGTCTTCACACGTCGTTCCAGCTTCTTGGTAAACCGATACCTGCCCCAAGTTATGATAGGGTTGCCATACCTTGTAACCCCAAATATAAGAGGATTTACTGAAGCCGCTGAAACATCACAATATGTTTAACCTATGCTTACGACTCGCATGTAATATATTATAAGCTTAAATAAATAAGGCTCGGCAGATGATGATGAAATAAAATGACACAGCATAACAGAAATAATGGTATGGTATAGTAGAATAAGGACACCCGTCATTATTTTTTTATTTCGTCCTGTAATTTCTAAAGATTACAAAATAATAATAAAAACGTACTAAAACGACAAGATAATTTTATGAAAACAATGTATTTCTTGGAATTTCTATCTACCCGCACTTTTAAGGTCACACACACTAGTTGCGTTAGATTTTAGGATTCCGCACCAAAATATTAAAGAAGGGATAGCAGCCCACCGCTGGACATAGGTCTCGCCCAAGCTGCACCACAACACCAGGTGCCGTCCGGCCTAAATGTTGTAGTTCTAGTGATTTTCCTACCAAGATATACTCTTTAAAGCTTTTTTCCTTAATTCATGAGTATGTCGAATATTCATTCTCACAATATTTTCACCCTCAGTGATTATGAAAGAGTTGCATCGCTCCCTGGTCTTGATGCAGATCCATCGTCTATACTTCCCCATGTCCCTCATCAGTTTAAACCGGTGACCAGATAGCACCAGTAACGGGTTCCCACGTGTGCCTGTGGCAAAGTAATATTCTTCTGTATGCTCGGATCATAAAATGTTAAAAACTTTGGTTTCACGCAAATCGAAATGTCTCCCTCGATTAAAATGATTGCGCACTATTATAATTATTTGATTACTTTGACCACCGCAAAAGAAAGGAGTAAATAATAGCGTGACGATTGACAGGGGAGAATGGAAGAAAAAAACGTGTTGCGCCGACCCCAAGTAACATACAACAAACAAAGGACAAAGACATCTTTCTAAGATGATGATTACTTTGACCACCTTGCTTTAATATCTACAACTTATTGATTTTATACCGAGAGCTAAACATTTCGGAGAGACGGAGCCAAAACACGACACGATCAGCATCACGTCTCTCTTTCCTTCTTTACTTGCTCTTGCTGTCTATTCCAACTTTAATTTCAATCTTTATAATTATGTTCATTCTTCACCATCACGATCTCATTGTGGAGGGTAGTGATGCGAGCCAGGCACCCGAATTTGTTGCAGCGATGAGACACCCTGCCACTTGTTTGATGCTGTTAGTTCCTCGAGAATCGCATCCCGTTATAGACCAGCATACTTGTCCCTTTCGTAGTCTTTGTAAATGAAGCTGAATATATATTAACGGCATTAATTTTTATATGAATATGCATTTCGGTTGTGAGTTGCTAAAGTAAGACACTGCAAGACAATCATGTCTGAGGGCCAAGACAAAGTGACATGCTATCAGCGATCATTTAAAGTAAAAAATGCCCATTTATTTTTGACATAAGCTCCCGAAACCTCTACCAAGCATATAAAATCCCTTTGAAAGTCGTTGTAAAAATACAAAATGATTTTGAAAGCGATTGCCACTCAAAGCCCTCTGACCTGTGAGTGCATCGTTGGTCTAGTGGTCGCTAGCGCTACTGCTGAGCTTGAGATCCTGGGTTCGATTTCCAGATCAGGCATAACGGGTTCTTCCATCAGGAATTTATGTAGCAGCCATGGAGTCTGGATCTTCGCTCGGTGGATGGCAATAGCTCCCGCCTTCATACTAACCCATCGGTTGTAGTTTCTCAGCATGATTTTGAATGCCAAGAATCAAAAAGAATCAAACAACAAAAGTCTTTTCATCGAAACAATAGTCTATTTGAAATCACACTCAATAAAATAACTTAGACAAGCATGAGTTCATTTCAGTATATTAAAATACTGATTTAAATGGCTTATTATGACACTTTATTATATGAAGTGAACGCTTATTCTTAGGAACATACTTATATAAAATTAACTAGCTAGAAGCTGCTTACTTGTAAGACTAGGTATGACTGCATAATATTTTATAACATTTGTATACACGAAGTAAAATAATGCCTTCAAAATTTTCTGATACTCACACATGCATAAACTCACGCCTTTTTCCATGAGGTATGGGTAGGCAGAATCAAAGGAAGGCCAGCTGCCACCATCGTTACTAATTGAAATTTGTTTCGTCTTATTTCCGAAACATGTCAACAATATCTGGAAGCTCTTACAGATATTTCTAAAATACAGTTTCAATAGTCAGAAATAATTAACTAGAGTTTCCCTACATGTATACAGTGGTATACAGCCCCCTTCTGCAAAAATTAAATCAACAAATGATCACACCACATAAAACCTCTGTTCATCATACACACTCGCCCGACATTCCTCTGAGTGTTCCTTCTGCGACACTCCGATGACGTAGTGCCCCCTCGTCCTGATCCTGCGGTTGCAGGCCTTGAACTGACAGATCCAGGAGACCACGTCACCCTTCCCCTGATAGTTCTTGAGGAACCTTTTACCTTCAAACTCGGCCCCAAGCTGCCCCTTCATCGTTGTGAAGAACTCAAGAATACCTAAAACCGTTCCGCTATTAGATAATTTCATTAAAATGACCTAAAAACTACTTACTTACACTGGCTACTCAGATCTGGTTACAATTTAATATCTTTTATTTCTTAGGTATTAGATATACATTTCTTAACTTAACTTAGGTATTAAATACCATACTCATTAGGTACCTACTCCTTAAGTATTAAGTAGGTTTAAAACATTTTTAATGCAGTAGTAACATAAAATAAAATCATAATGGTTAGAAATTTAAATCAGTTCACTATCGACGACTTTCAAATTAAGAAAGAGTAATTTAATAAGGTCACTGTAAATGTAGGTACCTACTTGACTACGAAAACTTATAAGATATCTCAAAAAAAAAGTTAAATTGTGATGAACAGTTTTGACATTAGCGAGAAATTATGTAAAAATGAATTAAACTATTCTTAACAAACCAATATAACGAAATTATACCTACAACATATAACAAAACACTTTAAATTACCCGTTACTATATATGAGTGAGCGGCCTTACTCCTACCGCGAAAGTTACATCTCAAGTATCTCATAGGCTTCTAAATCCGCCTCAATACATTCAAGTGAATGCCCCTTTTCAGACATGGAGATAATATTACGTCCCTTGGTTTTGATCCAACGGTTACAAAGATGCTTGTTGCGACAGATCCATGACACCGTTCCGTCGCTCCCCTGGTAGTTCTTGTAGAATTTCTGACCATTGAACCCTATCTGACCACGACCCGTTGTGTAAAACTCCACCGTTTCTAAAACCACAACATTTATATAATTTCAATTTCAACTGATTAAGACTAAATTAAAGACGGCTAAAGACACAGATGATTTTTAAAGGTTTACAATGTAAAGCAAGTCACAATAAAATATAGTTTATAATAACACTTCAAAATCACTTCACGAGCGTTGCATTGTTTTATACTATGTAGTATAAAACAACGCTTCCCGCTGTCTGTCCCTATGTTTCTAAAAACTACGCCACGGATTTTGATGAGTTTTTTTTAATAGATAGTGTGATTCAAGAGGAAGGTTTGTATGTATATTGCACCCGTGCAAAGCCGGGGCGGGTCGCTAGTACATAATAAGTAAAAGATATCAATCTCTATAGATTTCACTATTAGACTGGATAAATTACATAAATGATTTTATAATCAGTATTTTATGGTGTCCCTAAATTCATACAACCTTCAAATTCTAAGATTTCTACAATTTTTTTCTATTTTTACTCGAGACAACCTGTAATTGGCTCTGTGTTACATGTATAATTCTTATCCGCCTGTTATAGCTGTTGGTTCTCCTATAAATAAATAAATCATACAATCTATTAAGGAACGTTCAATTAAGGGACCAGGTAAAGTAAGCCATCAATGGTCGACAGAAAGGGAGCTAGTCAAAGGGCAATTGGTTTTAAAGCGTTTCGTGTTCCTACAACGACTCTATCGACATAAGTTATCGGTAGTTTACGTCAATCCAATATATTAGTGAGCAGAGGTGGTCTTGGTTCAACGGTGGTAACGGCCCCGAATTACGAGCTGCAGGTCGTGAGTTAAAACCCAGGCAAGCACATTACTTTGTCAAAGGAGAATGAGTAATGATGGGCCCACCTCTCAATAGGAATAAGACACTCATAAATGAATAGGTATGTTTATGTAGAATAAAACTTATTATTACGACTAAGGTCAAAAGTCAGTACTTTCGGAGTTATACTACTTATTATACTGCCATAAAAGTGATCGTAGTTTACTTCGTTATAAGATAAACTTTACTATGCCCAGACTCAAAACGGACGGCACCTTTCTGCTTGCTCTTGCTCCTTACCTGCGCCCCCCACCCTACCCGCTCCGAGAACATCTTCGAGACGGTTTATACGTTATAGAAATATACAGACAAAACGATTTACATGATTTAATAGAATATAATATACCAGCAGAGAATGTGTGGTTGCTGCGTGGTAGGATACAGTCACGCCACGTAAGAGCACGAATATACTATTGCTATATATTAATTGATCGAAACCAAGTTGGAAGAAACGCGATATCACAATATTATTGCTCTTGCTTGACCGGACGGCGAACTGTAGGAAGTTGCGCTCACACTATTTCTTTGATTTGGTACCTAGGAGTTGGGAGACATCAACCATTCGTGGCCCCCGCGGGTTTTTTAAATGATGTAATTGTCGTTGATGTCCAAGACGAATAATAAATCTCTTTTGTTTTAAAAAGTGTACTTATTATTACTATTTTACCTTATAAGTATCCATAAAGAATATGTTAGACTGAGACGACTTTAAGATGTCGTATCTCCGAAAGTACTAACATTTGACCATAGTTATATTAGTAACTAATGTTCCACTTAAAAAGCCCTATCCAACGGTATATCAGATGTTACTATTGAAGGGTGGGCCCAGACTCCATACATTCATTTCCTATTGTTCTTTATTTTCATCACAACTGCTCTCAAAACGATGAAGGAAACATCATGACCACCGGCTTGTCCTAGAACCAAACTTTCAAAGACACGTGACATCTACCAACCCGAACAGGGCCTGCGTGGTGGACTACAGCCCATTCCATCTAACAGAGAGGAGGCCTGTATCACAGCAGTGGTAACATTACAGGCTGATTATGCTTATACAATATATTTTTGACTTTTCCGTAATAGTTACTGCTGATAGACTGTCCCTTAGTCTAGGTCATCAGGTTAAACTATTAGAACGCATTGGAGCACTTAGCCCTCCGGCCAGTTGCGCCTAAACTTCACACAAAAACATCCTGGTCGGAGCTTCTGCGGCCAAGATTAAACCCTCTACCAGACGCAGTGCGTACGTGCACTAACGGACACTGACGGCTGCCGCCATTACACGTCAGTGGTTGTGACAGTATTTGGTTCACAGCAGTTCATTGTCGATAGTCATGGCAGTCGCTGGGCAGCCTCTCTTGGAACACCTCCACGAGACCCTTGCTCCTGAGGAGTACGCTTTCCTGAAGCTGTAGCCTTTGACTAGCAAGTTTGTGCAACCCTTTTTGTTCGGTGCGAATCGTACACCTAAGGCATAAACGGATTTGTATTTTTTGTATGTTTTTATGAAATGCAGGGACATCCAATATACGCATACCTACACTAGGTCTATCATTCGTAAATCTTAGGGTCCTTAATGCTGTGAGTATGAAGACATTGCTTATCTATCAGAACTCGAATGGCCAACGCATTTAAGTTTGAAATACTTATTTCTAGTAATTTCACCGATATTAGGTTAAACAAAGGTAGGTAATATCTCTTTACCTTGGACCGGTTGTATTTTTTGTCGTTGTAAAGGGGATAAAGCTACATAATATATTTACTTGTTGTCAACCTAACAAAATGTCAAATGATTTAGTAGGTTCTCATTTGTTACTCACTAAAAATATATATACGAATACTCGTCAGGGTACCTTCTACACAGGATGACAAATAAAAATGCCAACATTATTTGAGCTCAATATAATTTCTACATGAAGTGTATATTTAGAAAATATGATTTTCTATACAAACGTTAAGTCTCTTATTAGTCAAGTATTAACACGTAGAAAACTATAATTATATTTAAAGTAGGTAGTTATAATAATACTCATTTAACTATGTATAACAACATTAGGTAGGTACTTGGAAAATATCACCGAATTACGTATCGCTTTGAATTAACACTGACAGCGAAGCTTATCACATTTAATTACTCAAATATTCCTACATAAATTTTAGAGATCAACAAATTCAAGAAACATTCGATGTCTTATAAACTGGTCTAACATTAAGTAAACGTCACGTTCCACTGATGCATATCGTTACAAGTTTACAACAGACCAGCTAGAGTCGTCATCATTTTTATTTCCCTTTTTAGAGATGGCAGGCATTTTAATTTTTGATTTTATTTCATACCTCTTAGTGATAAAAGGATATTTTGAACTGTGTATAGTGTGCCATGAAACATAGTCTTATTTTTCAGGACAATGACATCGCGCTACGAAACTATATCGCCTCAGATATGAATCCATACTAAGGTTTCTGAGACGATTTAGTTCTTGGAGAGACAATATATAATGTGGCTGGTGGATAAGCGTGTATCTAAACCGCCAATTGCCAAACCTCTTTCTGTCTCACGCTACTAGTCATGACATAAGCTTGGCCCTTACCATGTCTGTCTGTCAAGTGTCGTCCGTTGCAGCTAGTGCAGTGCCACGGCCTTACATCATATGAGTGGAAGCAGGCACCGCTCGACGGCTCGACTTTACCTTATCCCCGTAACGCGTCAGTTTAGACAGTGCTAGGCTACAGTCGGTTTGGACTGTGTTGCCACTTATCGTCTTGGGCTGGCGCTCACTGACGGTGTGGCACGGCATGGTTCGGCAGGTTGTGCTGCGGCATCCCGCGGCGTTCCGTGGCATCCCGTGGCATCCTGCTGAAAGCCCAGCCACTCTGGCATCAATCAGTTTTACTCCGCGCGGAATCGAAGTTGGAAGTTTGAAGCTTGAACCTTATTTCAATTGGTTTAGCAATCATAATTCCTCGACAAAAAGTGACCCATACGTCTCGCGGGATGCAATGGCGCGCCGTGGCAACCCGTGCAATGAAACGGCATGACACGTCACTTCGTGGCATCGTGGTATCGAAATAAAGTAACATGAATTCTAAATCATTGAAATAAGATTCAAAATAACTTGATTCGTAATAAAATCCTTGCCGTGACACGCCGTGCCGTGCTGGCAGTGAGCGCTGGCCCTTATCATCGAACTCTACGAAGACGTCTTGTAGTAATTCTCCCAATTCAAAATGGTAACGTCGCGCGGCGTAACGCTGGCCGTACGAATTTTCAAACGATCCCCATAGCACCATTTACCAAGCCGTGTGCAACGTTTATATTTTTCCACAACATTAACATCCTGGTTAATTGGGGTCAGAATGTATGAATTCGGGTTATTGTCGCTTTCCGCAGGTTTTGGGTTCCACAAATATATTATGTAGAGATTTGTTTCTGCTACCGCCACGACATAAGTACATGTATCGGCGAGTTCGTTGTACAGACGCCAGCACATCAAGCTACTACAATGTGTCAAATTCCTTTCAATAGATTTTCAACTTTATCGCTAAAGCATTAGGTTCATGGTTGATTGGAAAAAATTGACAGTTTCGGGTAGCTTGATGTGCTGGCGTCTGTACATCGTTACAGTATACTTAGGTACTCATCCACCTGTACTGTCGAAGGGAAAATGAATAACGAACTATAGTAGTCGCGTCGTCAATTTTATTTTTTAGTAGTACCTAGATACTAATGCATCAACAGCGCACGTCTTACTTACGTCTCAGTTCAAACGGTTGATGCCAACCATTCCTGCGATAACCAGAGACGGATACAAATAAGGGCATGGGTAGGGTATTCATATTATTGTTTTAATATAAGTACCGTTTCTTTTTAGTTCTAATCGTAAGTAGGATTTACATGGACGTAAATCGTAAGTAGTATTTCCCTACTATAACACTTTATAACAATCCGGTCCCGACACGCATCACCTAACATGGACACCAAGTCATACGTTCTATTGCTCAAAAAGAACCTAGTACTTAACTAATGAGGACTAAGGATCCTTTTTATCCTCAGGATTAAGGGGTCGCGCCCACAGGTCTGTTTTGGAAAGTATTCTAGGGAAGGTGAGGGCATAGAGGGCTAGAGCTGCTTCAGTTGGGGAAGACATAGGGGAAGGAAGGATAGCTGAGGCGAGTCCCGAGAAGTTAGCCAGACCTCTGGGACGGAGTTGCACGAAGGCACCGTTACCACAGCGCGCGTGTGACGGAGGCGCGTGGTTGTGCTCGTTATCAGACGGCACCAGCTTCCCCGATATCAGCCGAACCCGCGCTCTGCACCCCATGTGCTTCGAAGAACAGTAGAAGAACCGTCCGCCAACTTGTGAGTACGTGTAGCCGCCAAGCACGAGGATAAATTTCCCCTTCTCCGTGGGTATGAACTGAACATCTGTAATAGGATTACATTTAGAAACTATTCCGGACCTAGATTGTGTCAGAATATATTTGCATCAGATCAACCTAGAAGGCAGTTGGTATTGCAAATTTAATTCGACACAGCATAGGTAGGAGGGAGCAGCTTCGCCCGGTGACGAATTTTCATACAAACTTTCAACCTCAATATTACCTGCTTAGGGGTTTCATATTCCAACAACGTTTCTTAACGGATGCCTACTTCACAATAGACGTTGATAGTTAGTCAGGATATATTCGATTTATTAAGTACCTACCTACAGATATATACCTACGTAGTATATCCAATTCTCATTCAATAAAACTATACACAAATTTTAATGAATCTCTGAAATGTGTTTGCATGCATGAACGAATGACATGATGGATGGTAAACTCGTTTGCTGTCTCAACATGAAAAGCCTTTACGAAGCAGTGGTAGGGCCTTTGGAGCCAACCTAAGGTGCAGCAATCACATCATGGTGAACTTTGCACGCTTTGTGCGAGATGGGGCTATCATAGTTAAAATTATGATAGTTGGCTAGCAACCTATCTCGCATAGGAGGGCAATTTCGCGAAAAGTTGCCCCGTGACTATGTGGAAGTTTATATTTTAATTTTGTATTGACATAATATGATTATACACTATATTCAAAGAGTTTAATTGATCACATTTTAAAATTAAAATATAACCATAAGTTATTAACAAAATATAGCATAATATTATTCCGAGAGAACTCGATATAAATCGTTCGTTCCATATCGTCACATGTTCAAAGAGTCTTTAAATGATAAATATATATTTATTTTGTAATAATGTTTTAATGGCGGGACGAACTCGGCTCTTTCCACAAGGATCGACGAATAATAGCACTGAATAGGGAAAAGTGGAAAGAGGGAAGGGACGCCTTTGCCCTGCAGTGGGACACAAATGGCTGATAATAATAATAAACTGAAATTATAAACAATAATAATACATTTATTGTCAAGGCCAGCACGGTTGACGTCGCGAAACAATCCAGCACATTATCTCCGGGTGTTCTCGTCTGGCTGACGGGGACTATTTACATAGACACAACCTTGTAGCCAGGATTATCCATCAGCAACTAGCTCTAAAATACAGCCTTGTGGAATCTGGACTGAAGGACTATTGTAGCCAATAAGCCTGATATAGTAGTGGTGGATCGATCAATGGCGTTACTATGACCTCTTAAAGCAGGAGTAATTCTAGTGTGGGAAAGAGACAGAGCTATACAGGTCGTCTAGTGCCATCTCTTTCCCACACTGGAATTAATCCTGCTTTAAGACGTCATGGTAGGCCACCTGAACGGCGCGCAATGATTGTTGATATAACGGTCCCGCATGATGAGACCTCGTGAAAGCCGAGAAAGATAAGCATAACAAGTATCTTGACTTGGCTCGCGAGGTTGTTGACATGTGGGATGAAGACTTAGCGATCATTGTGCCGATAGTCGTATCAGCCCATGGCTTAATTGAGAAGAATCTCGATCGAGAGGCTCTCGTTAGGCAGCTGGATCAAGAGCTTGATTCAGAAAGCGGTTCTCCTGGACACGGCTCTTATTGTTAGGTTCCTCTCTCTGGAGCTCTGACCGCCGTAGCTTGGCGACCGTCGCTTCGACCCTGTTCCCGATACCACTGGGATACAATTTTTTATATTTTTATTGTCTTTTTTTAAGGAATATTTAAAAATGTATGAAATTTGTATAGGAATAAATAAATGAGTAATAAACTGATAATAAAAATCTGAATAATAAACTGAAATTCTAACATACCTACTAAATGGCTCTCACGACTAACCAATAAAAAAAAACAATATAAAATCTACAAATTAATAACTAAAAATACTGGGAGAGTAACTATTTAGGAACTAGTCGTGAGTCACGACTAAGTTCCTATATAATGTTGGTACTGTTCTGTGAAATTGTTACGTAGCGTTTACAAATAAATTGCCTCTCCTTTAGTTAAACAATAACCACAACTTAAAATTTAGGTACCTTAAATTTTAACTTTTAAAGTGTTTATTATAATAACCATTATTTATATCGACATTATAAATTAATTAATTATTACTTAATTTTGAATTAACGTGGTTTTGGTTTGGGATTAATATTAGGTTTTTCTTGTTCGGCTACTTTGACTTTTTTTTATTTGTTTTTCTTTTTCTTTTTGCTCTCTCCATACTCGCCTTTTTTCTATCTTTTCAGCTTCACTCAGTTCGTTTTTTTTCGATTTGCTTTTAACCAATTCAGTTGTTTTTTTCTTTGTATAGCTAGTTTTTCTGGGTTCTTCTTTAACTTCTCCCTATATCGTTTTGCCCTTTCGGCGGGTGTCAAGGCCATTTTGTAGATTGTATGACCTAAAAGAAAAGAACATTTCATTTAAACTGTAGGTACATTTTTTATGTCACCACTTCCTTTTACGAACTGCGTCAACAGCCTGGTACTATTTTACTACTGTCAACGTAAAAAATAAGTAGATACTATAGTTCTGTTCAAACTTTTGGCTGTTCGGAAGTTAGCTGCGAGTGACGATCTGCGCATTAGATGTTCCAAGCTGCCATAAAGTTTGAACTGTTATAACTGCGCAGATCGTTACTCGCAGCTAACTTCCGAGTCCCTATAAAGTTTGAATATAACTATACGCTGTTACATTTTCGCACTTCCCGAAAGAATTATCATCACAAATAACGTCAAAAAGCGTTTTATATCAACTATGACATAAAACGCTTAAAAAAAAATCGTTTACTAATTTAAGCTGTTATTTTATTTTAAATTTGCATAATGCTTAAAAAAAATTGGCTGCTGATTAAAGTCTTCCAGAAAAGACATTACTTAAATTTTATCTGCATCTGGATGAACATCTGTAAAATATGCTTCTTAAGTATTCCACATCGTCATGAAACCTTTCCACTACTACATTACGTGACTTTGCCCCACTTAAGTATCAATTTTATTAAACCTTTACTTATTTACTGAATTTGCATTACTGTTTTGTTAAAACTGTTTCTTTCCCTCGATGAATTCATTGTTTTACATTATAAAACGTGAAGGCTTATAAGTACGAAGTATTGCGTGACTTTTGCACAAATTTTCAACGATCACAAGCCACAACTTGTCGTAAAGAGTAAAATACTTATAGCAAATAATTGACGTCACGGCATCAAACTGAGAGAAAATTCTAGCAATGGCGGTTGCAAAATTAAAATAGTGTTGCCAGAATAATGAAAAGGGAACAGGGCCTGCGAGGAATTAAAAAAATAAGGTATTTAATAAAACTATTGCCGTCGCGCTGCGCCCGGACAACCGAGTTAACAATGTATGAATGGAAAGTCTGTGTTTGAGTGCGTACTACCGCGGATATATCAATGTGCGAATGGCAGTGGCGAAGGTTCCATAGAACCCGATTCCTAACGGCTTCCCTTTAAAAATAGCACAGTCAGTATTCTTTAGACAAATTATATAATCACATTAAAGATACTTACTCCCGCTTACCTCTTACAAAAATTGACCCTTCGCTACTGGTGAATGGATAGTCTGTGTTTGTGTGCGTACTGAGAGAGCACCACCCGCGCGTGAAGATTCTTTTACCCGCGAAGCTGTCTAGTTACTAAACATTTTCCATATCTTCCTAATATTCAGTGTCCTGACGATCGGGAATAGTGTGATTCTTTACACTGTAATGATTTGATAAATTGTTTTTTGATCGTTTTTTTCGTGCGGCAAGAAAAACTTAGTTGAATATTGTGCAGGTTCCCTCGAACGGTCTCCTGTAGCACGCCGAAAATTTTTGGTTCATACCTGAAACAGTTCGTTCATACCGTCTGAGAAAGGACGGAAATGACGACATAATAAATTTACATACCTATTTATTGTTAAAATAATTTCTTAAAAGCTTTTAGAAAAATTGTAAGACAGTTAAACTATAAAACATAAAATTACTGCAAATAACCCACACATCTGCGCACACACACTCTCACACGACATAATTAAACATTATAAGTCACATTATTACAAACTGTAAAACGTAAATGTCGTTTTTGTGACATTTTCTTTACTTACCGCCTTCTATTTACTGCACTGCCAAGGATATTTGTGTGCAGCTCCATGACTTATGGCTCAGATTTTTTTCTTTTCTAAGCAAACACAGCTTGAGATAATATGAGAATCAAAGTCAACCAGAATGTGAGTATCAGCCTGCAACCAGAAAAACCATTTTTGAGTTACTTTGTACACACATTACACATACATTATACTGCATTGAAAACAATAAATGATGAGAACAAAAAAACAAAGTGTTTAATGGCAAGCATTTATTTAAATCATACAAAAATAAATAAAACATTATTATACAAAATGTAACTTATTTATTAAATGAGATATATACTTTATTTACAAACTATAAACAGAGTATCAAAAGCGGAAAAGAACCACCGAGCATCAAAATCTTGGTCCGCATCTCTGTCAAAATTCAGTTACATCTAATTACAATTGAATGTCCGTTCATTCCAGCATTCTTTCCTTTACATATACAAAGGTATAATAAAACAACAGACATATTTCCAATATTATATTTAAAATACTAAAACATAATTTATTCACTTAATTTATGTTATCAGTATAAAACCTCAACACATCTGGTCCTCACACTTGTTGCATTTTTGTGACTCAAGCCATAATTCTACACCACCTGCCAGCTCATCATCTCACATCACTGATTTCATTATCACTGGACACAAGTGGATCACAATGTTTTAATTTGATGGGATTATTTCACCACAGACCACGACAGTGACATCCGGAAGATGGGTGAATTAGAAGCACAAATTCAGTGTGTATTTGTTGCCAAGGGCACTTTGGCAAGGGTTACTAAAGAGGTTCGGACCTTCAACAGGTAATTTTCAGCATGCTCAGTCTACATAGGAGACTGTGCGTACAGGTTGATGTTTTAGAAACCAGGAATCTAGTTTCAAGCTATGACGACCAATCTGCGGTCTAGAGAGCGAAGATAGCTCAAGAACTGAGCCTGCTGCTGGTCAAGTCTCCCAGGGTTCAAACTTCTGAAGAGAACCTGCAAAACAAGAGGTGTTTAAGGTATCAATATGCAATTAATAACTAACAGCATTTACGCATTAGATACTTACGTAGGCTTTACTTACTTTTGAATTTGTTATATTTCATTAATAAGTGCATTGTTTGGATAACCTTTAAAAACTTTTGTTTCATAATATTTGTGAAGTTGTGCGGTACTAAGTACTTGTTCTTTCCACTTACACCTCTACGATTATAATTTACACTTCGCACCCTAAGAGTTTCACCACAGCAAGTCTTATTTATTTTTCATTAACTAACACAAATAGTTTATTTACGTTTCAAATGCCAAATTATCATGATTGTCAAATCAAAACAGTATGAGGGTTGCTAGATCAAGTTTTTAATTTTCCCTATATTTTTTTCCCCGTTTAAATGAAAAGTTATACAACTTTTTTTTGATAGGAAATCGACGCAGCGTATTATTATAGTACGCATAATTAAAATCTACAAATTACTATTTACTTAATATCATTATTTGAACAAATTGTATGAAAAAAATCCCTACTTTGGTTGCAAATGTCACCATAATTTAACAGCGATTTTCCATCTATTCGTGGGAAATTTCTCCAAGGATTTCAGGTTCTCAAAATTTCCCCATAACATTGTTTTTCCCACAAAAATTACAGAGCTCCTATGTACCAACACTGAACAGCACAAAAATGACGTTTAATAAGATCCGCTGCGTTCACAAATGTCAGTTGACGGCTGTAGGGTGCGTTCCAGATACCAAAATCGATATTATTTGTCGTACTACTTTAGCAGTTTGGGTCTTTTATTTTACTTTAAGTGCCTAACATGCTTTTATTAGCTTCTCCTATAACCAGCAATGTGATAAGATCTTACAAGTTAAATTTGACCCCGGTTTCCGATTGAGCTGAAATTTTGCATACAATATGTTTAGTTTGGATGACAAAGCATGGCAAGTTAAGTGACGCCATTCTAAATCCAATTGGGATATCGAATTACCCAGTAATTGGTTTGTGGAGGCCAGCTAAGCCGCTGCTTCATGTAAAATACTGGTAGATAGCTGCCCCCTGTTAGACTGCATACCGACACCGATATGTTAATAAAGGCAGGTAGATGATGTCAGTAAGTCGTCTGTGATCAAAGATAACTAATTAATGAAGAGAATCAAATAAAATCAAAAAACTTAATTTGACCTGGAGGAGATGTTTTTATTAATTTATTTAAGCTTGGCATTATGGTAGTAGAAGTATTAGTTACGTAACCTAAGCAGACTTAATTCAAATTCTTTATTGACGTATGACGTCACGTGCTCCTTTTCAGTGTTGTCTTTGTTTCGACAATTCAAAAGTGTCTGTAACTGGCCTACTTGAAATAAATGCTTTGATTTTGACGTATAGGTTACAGAAACTTGTTCTAGGTGTACCTGTATGGTGGTAGGTAAAAATAAAAAAGAGTAAGTTTGAAATTAAGTGAACTGTATTGGACATCATGAGCATTTAAAATTTACTTACATACAAATTAATATCAAAGTGAGATCAGAACAGTTTTCAATTATAATCTTCACTAGCCAAATATGGAACCCTTAACATACCGCAGTCAGGATAAATTAACATTTGGACCTGCATTTCCACAACCATTTAACTATTGTTAGAAAAAAAATCACTTAAACAGCTTATTGTATTCTATCGTTCCAAGATTTGAGAGAGAAATGTTTTATTTTAGATTTGAGAGTAGATAACAGTTTAGATATAGGTACATAAAATAAAGTAGAACCTACCTATATTAATAAGAATACATTTAAATAGAATAGACATTCATTTATAAATCACTATTTAAAGAACATAACGAATAGTAACATTTACCGGTGTCTTCTTGGATTTCGTTAGGAATAAGCAAATTTAATGTATTGTAGCTTATGGAGATAATTATACAGTCAACAGCTTTTTTGCACAAGAATGTTATATAAACATAATTTATCTGTAGTAATTTATGTAGTAAATCAGGCTACTGCTGATGCTGGCGAAGTTAAGTCTCACTTTAGTCTAATTACCGATCAAATCCTTCAAAAGAATATTCTCGGGTGACGTCAGTGCTAACGGCTGTCTAATTTACTAGATCAGCTTTTGAAAGGTAACCAAATGCTTTGAATATGGGTTTTACACAGGAACTATTTAGCTAGGAGGATGTGTGTGCTTGTTCTGCTTGTCCACCATTGTGTGTCCTATAGTGACCACGATGGCGTGACAGTGCCGTGACCTACTGTCCGCACACAGCCATCTCACTCGAGATGAGCAGACAGAATGTCGTGTGTATCTGTAGCCGCGAATCTTCATAATTTTCGCGCCAATCTCTGATTTGTAGAAAATCGGGCGATCCACTGAAAAATTTTGTAAAATAATATAAAACTTTTTAAATTATTATCATGGGGTTTTGTATACCAATAATATATACCTATAAGTGGAATGATTTTCAACCAGTACCTACTTACGCGGCTGAAGCCCCGAACAAAATCGGGTTATTAAAACTGCAAAAAGTTTTTAACACAGTTTTATTTCCTAAAGGCTTAATGACACTAAAAACAAAATAGTTGCAAAACTTTAATAACATTAATAAATTTATACAGGAGTAATAAAATTATTTTACATACATTGCGTTAGTTCATCTCCACTGCAGACCAGTGTGGTCTCTCACTGAGAGGGGGCATGAGTCCCAGTTACCAGAACATAATATATAAGTACACAGATTATGAACGATACAATCGTCGATAGTGACAGCAACGACTGTGCAAGCTGGTTTCCGACAAACCCATCGAGTTTTAACATTATTAGAGCTTTGTTTCAACAACCTGTAGCCATCAATATTAATCGCTGGACGACCCCGAGACGTCGTTATGTATTGTACTGAAATTGAAAAATAACGCGATGTTAAAACATTACGACATTAAGGTTTATATTTGATTAATTTAGTATGCTATTCCTGTCACCAGGCGTTTCGGGTTAGATAGGGTAGGTACACAAAGTTCAATTTTAATGTTTTTATTTCTTAAACAATTAATAACTTTCAATCCACGTAAAACTTAAACATACACGCATAGATTTTAGTTTTGTAAACAAGGGTTATGTACTTGTGTAGTTGAGCTATTTCAATGAGGTTCACAACGTTAGGCAGTAAACAATGTTTTATGTAAAGGTAATACATAGGGTATATGGGGCATAAACTGGTAAACAATGGTAAATAACAATATAATGTAAGGGCTCGTTCGCACACGGCTTATTAAGGTGATGTTACACATGTATTTTTAATTTTACCGTCTTGTTTCTTGCAATTTATTTGTATCTGTCAAATTATAGTACTCGGTCAAGGTTAAATATTGGAGTTCATTTTGTAAATATATCAAAGTGAGAATTATCTAACTAAATTCAAATAATAATAATATGACTATTAATTGACCTTTTCTTCCATAGACTGCTAAAAGTTAGGGTGATTATGACTGTTGTTGTACTTCACGATAGTATCATCAATAGTAAAAGCAGCGGCGGTGCAATCTGGTCTTGTGCATCGCCATCTTGTTTTACAATTAGTAGACCTATGTTTACGTAAGTAATATCCATCGATGCAAATAGTTCGCGCTCCTCGGGACGAAGTAGCATACACTGGCACTGAAACGATAAAATAATGGATAAGTATTTATTAAAACCACATATTCAATTTCTGTTAGTGTCTGGTTAAAACCGATTTCTCAAAGTTAAATTGCTATACTATGATATAGCATTTTATTGATAGATCTACAAATAAGATGACAAAAACAAAGGCGCGCTAGCCTACTCTCAAAATTCTGATGTACAGTGTGTCTCAGAAAGGTGTGATATTTAAGGATGTTATTCAGACCATCGAACTGAACAACGTTCGTGGGACCAGCATTCGTAATCGTGACAAAATAACCAGCTGTCCTATACGTGAGGGTCAAACTGTAGGTGTATGACATCTGATTATTTTTTCGCGATTACGATGTTGGTTCCATGTAGAGAGTTGTTCAGTTGGCTGTATTTATAATTTCTCAATCGTGAAATATCTTATATTTATAAGTTCCAAAAACAAGGTTAAATAGCTTTGAATTGTGCGGGCACACGACACAACTTTACACAACTAACAATACGATTTTAACTGAAATACATTTTCGTTCCAACATAAATCATTTTCCTGTAGCAATGGTGAGTGGTAATTACAGTTGAGTTCCAAGAATCAAGAATCGTTAATTGTCTTTGCCAACTGTGAGAACATTAAACATATTATAGGCTGCTTCTTTTTTTCTGTTGTGGTGGATGGTTATGATTGTTATCACACTTCACTATCGTATTTTGGAAGGTGAATGCAAAAGCAGTGCAGCCAGGTTTCCAGCACCACCACCGAGTTTTACCATCATTACTTGACCGTTTTCTATACAATTGATAACCACCAATAGCAATTCTTGGAGCTCCTAGAGACGAAGTTACGAACACCGGCACTGAAATGAACAAGGTGAACTTAACACAAAACTATTAGATAAATTCAGATGACCATTATGTTTCAGGTTAAAAAACTGCAGATAAAATGATTTATTTCTTACAAATGAAACTTAACTCAAAGGTTTGTTAGATTCATTTACCACAACTAGTGTGCCTCAAGATACAGACCAACTATCTAGTTTGGGATAAATAAAGATGAAAATGATAAAAAAGAGATTGAACCTTTATTCATTTCACTCACGTGATTAGATCTATATTTCTATTCACCTAAATATGTTTATGATTAAATAATATTTTTATTTGATAATAAATTGCTACTTAACTCTTACATACCTACTTTAATACTTGTATATACACGCACACACATTACAAGCAACATTTCATGAACTACAACAATGTTTTAAATATGTGCTTTTTAGCGTTTGTAATTGTAAGGCCCACTTGCACCATAAGTCACTAAATGTGATCAACGCTAAATACATTTAAACATCCTTCTGTCTCTGATATCTTCAAACGATTGACAGAAGATGATGATTGTCAGAGCCACATTTTTTAAGTGATTTGTCGTACAAACAGACCTTGAAATATTTGTTTAAGATTTTCTCGAATTCACCTATCTAACGTTGAATAAGGAGACAGAACTAACTACTGATGAATGGCACTATGTTCTAATCAATTTTAAAATAGTTCGTCTATCAATCAGCTCTGCACGAGTGTAACTAAGGTGGATGGTTATTGCAGCGAACAATGACATCTCCAACGGTGAACACGACTGCGGTACATCCTCGGTGCACATTCCGGCACCACCAACGAGATTTCCCATAAAACGTCCGTTGCTTGTAAAATCTATAACCACCTATTGTGATGATCGTAGCTCCTCTAGACGTTTTTCTGAATACTGGCTGTGCACCACCTGTTAATGAAAAAGGTATCGATGTAGTACACGGACTTATTAAATACAATAAAAAACAGAAGTTATTAAAAAGGCGTTTTAATTTAAAAATCGAAATTTGTTGGAGTCATCCTGGTCTCCAGGGTAGTAATAATGTTTCTCTGTGTAAGGTTAGGGTTAAGTCCCACACATATATTTCTGATTTTTAATTACCTTTCTAAATATTGAATAAATTATAATAGACATACAATTTCTTAAGGTAAATAATAATTTTAGCCAAACTTAATGCTAAAAGAGACAATTGCTATCATAATTAAAATATGTACTTAAAAAAAGTTAAGTCTGTTTAAAAAACTAATTAATTGTTATTGATCTGTCTTAACAGATAACATTGCAGTATCCGGTCATACATAGAAATACCAGTTTCGAATAGATTCTGCGCTTCACTTGTCTTGAAACTCATATTTATTTACCATTTTATAGGCTATGACTAAAATATTATTAAATTACTATTATAGTTGCCATTTGATACCTCATACCTCAACAAAAAATAATAACAACTACAAATTCAACATAACCGGAATCGGATGGGAATGCTCGTTGAAACAGCTGATGATCTCATTGGTTCCACGGATGGTGTACATGAAGGCTTTGCATCCTCTAGATCCATGGGTTCCGCAGTGCCACCGCACTTTGAGACCCGTGGTTCTGTGACGAAGAAACTTGTACCCCATTAAAAGAATCGTCTGAGCCCCGCGCGTCGTTGTGATAAATTGAGCTTCTAGAAAATAACAAAAGATAGTAGAGATTAGGGGATCATAAATGTGACTTAATATAGAATCTTATTTTCTTAATCAAACTAACTAATAAAAATCTGATATTAAGCAGTCTTTAAGACTTCTTTATTTCAATACAAAAAAATAAGTTTGTACTTATTAATAAAATCAAATGAGCTATAATCTATCCCTAGATCCTCCTCCTAGATCAGCTTTTTAGCCTCGGCTTGTCTTTTACGCATGGCTTTTCTTGCCCTAGATCTCTTAGACTTCTCCTTCCAGATTTCTCTCATTCTCGTTTGTTCTTCAGGTGTATAGTCACGAATGGTTTTAAGTAAGTTTTTTCTTTCTGTTTCTTGTATGATATCGCTCTTTTTACTCTTCGTAGTTCCTTTCGCTTAGCGTCGTTTTCACCATCGAATGTAAAACTAAGGCGTCTCAATGTTGCTAAGCCTGTAACATGATTGGCTAATTAATAAAGTATTGAAACGTTCCATGTAGAAGAAAACAATTACGTAAACAGCAAGGTTAATGTCTGCTACTTGTAAGATTCCCTACAATCTAGTCATAAGGTTTTCTATGAAAGAGTACTCGGGGCAGTTTATCTTGCTGTAATCTGGCTAAACGGAAGATATATTTGATACGAAAAGTGTTATTATTTTTAGTTAGTTCCGATACTTCTAGCTAATAATGCCGTACGTCCGCGTGTGTGGAGTACTTGCATACCACAGGTTGATGTCACGACGTAAGCTTTTCGGTAGCTTATGCAATCAAATATTTTTGAATTTATCACCATCGTAATCACTGACAGAATGTCACTTTGTTTACGTTTACCAGAGAAAATTAATCATTAAATTTCAATTTTAAGTCCAAGGCCCACTCGCTGAACAAATCATTTAAAACGTTTTGCGTCTACCTTCAAACCTTAGATACAAAGATGTTTTTGAATTGCTAAATAACTAAACGTGCTTAATGATTTGAGGTGCAAGCGGGCCTAAGATTCGAACCAGTTATGAAATATTTTGTCTTGTTGAAGTACCTGAAAAAGGAAAACCTGCTTTAAAATCTACCAATAGTTTTGTCTTGTACAATTTTTATTGGATACCACAAAAACGTCAACCAAGAAACAGTAAACTTATTAAAATAATTTTATTATAATCATGGTGCCATTACCGTTTTAAAACTAAAATACTACAAATATATTTATAATATTTGCAAAGCGTCACAATTAAAAACTATGTTTAGTGTGTCATTAGCCTGTCATTGATAAGAGGATAAATTATTATGAGAGCAAATTGCTCAAGCCGATTTCACACCGATGAGTATGATCACTTCCTTAGACAACCTACATTCACATATTTTTATAATAAATGATTGTTCCACACGGTTATTTAGGCGCATGGTTATGGTTCTCATTTATCTTTAGAATGTCGTCCTGATATGTATGTATGTTCGCTCTGCAACCTTTATGGTGATGAGTAGAACAGAACCATCGGTATCTGTAGCCACTCTTTCGTTGCAGACTGTAGTTATAGCCACCACGGGATATCATCCTTCTTCCTTGATTAGATGTAGTGTACTCGAAACCTGAAAAGTAAATCCCGTTTACAAACTTTGGTTTACCAATGACAGAAGAGACAAAAGTATGTTTCGTAAAAGTTTTAAAACTTATGTTATCATGATTTCAGTCAGAAAAACGTGGAGCACGCTATGGGCAATTTAAAGTTCTGCCTCTTTCTTACACTGTTTTCATTGGCACAGTTGGCATTAAATCGTCATACTACACCACCAGGGTGCTGCGCATAGGGAATTCCATTAAAATCACCAAGTTGGTTTCCACATATATATTTCATTGTTATGTACAGTATTTAGATATTTTTTAACAACAACTAGTTTACTGGAACTGCATCCTAAAATAATTAAACTGAAAAAATACCTCAATGATCTTCCAAAATATTAAAATCTCATTCAAACTTTTTCAACATTAGAATAAATGGTTATGCTTATTATTGATGCTAACAATTTCATCGTCCACAGTAAATATCACTGCACTGCACCCTTTACTGTGATGTGTGGAGCAATGCCAACGAGTCTTGCATCCATTTTCGCGATGGCGGGTGAATCGGTACCCAGCGAGTAATAAAGCACGGTTCCCTCTTTTAGATAGAGCGAACACAGCTCCTGTGTGTTAATTTAAATAGAAAGATGAGGAGATACATGTAATCAAGAACAATGAAGTGGAAGTGGTGAAGTTCTGTCGTACCAGCGACACGAAGAATAAAAATAACAACAATGCACTTATGTTATATTTTATTGTAACAAAAACATTCAAAAACGTAAATTTTCAATTAAAAATTGATATATTAAAAAAAACATTAAGAAGAAATGCGGTCGGAGAAACTTTTGAAAATTAAATATTTGAAGATACTATCGCTGTCGCACTGCGAGTGCGATAATACACGGTTTACTTCGTGTCAGATCCGTCACTGTTCTACGATTATAACGATAGGAAGTATTTAAGTATCGCCATTTTGGAGACTGTCCTCAGGAGCCGAGTGACTACATGTACCGACGTAGGATCGGCTTGAGCCGGACAGAAAGAGATGTGTACCCATGTGATTAAATCAAATAGACTGACGCGTTGTTGACTCGCGTGACCAAACAGCAACGGGATGAATGACTTGTTTTTTGCTTTTATTTGAGTCGATAAGTATGGTCCTTTTCTTATGTAACCTTCATTGACATAGTTTTATAATTAATGATAGTTCCACACGGTTCTTTAGGCGCATGGCTATGAATATCATTTATTTTTATAATGTCGTCCTGATATGTATGTATGTTCGCTCTGCAACCTTTGTTGTGATGAGTAGAGCAGTACCATCGGCACCTGTCACCTTTTTTTAGTTGCAAACAGTAGTTATAGCCACCGCGGGATATCATCCTTCTTCCTTGTTTAGATGTAGTGTACGCGAAACCTGAAATGTAAATCTCGTTTATAAACTTTGGTTTATCAATGACTGGGAAAGGAGTTGGAGAAAAAAACGCGTTACATAAAAGTAGATACGTAAAGAGTTTTATAAAAAAAATGTTTAAAACAATTTATTTCTTCCAACCAAAACCAAACATTACATTGTTGTAAATACCTTGACTACTCGTAATTTAAATTAGTTTCATTACATTATACAACCCAAATAACAGCCAGTTCCTGGCATAGTCAAATAAGTTAAGTCTACACTGAAAAACTGCAAAAGGATTCTCATTAGCAATTAATGATTATGCTGATTAATTATTTTGGTGATGTCATTAGTACTACTGACGGAGATTATTGATGCTCGGCACCCTTTGACGCGGTGTGTCGCGCAGTACCAGAGCGTTTTAAAATCATAGTCACACTGCCGATGGAATTTGTACCCTCCTAAAGTTATAACGCGAGCTCCTCGTACAGTAAATATTGACTTAATCAACCTACGGCGGTAGCACCGTTACTGCTGGGATCCTCTTTTCTGCGAGAGGGAGTGGATTATAACCTACCACACCCGTGCGGGATGGTTGACGTCACATGTCTTCGAGTTTATGGTTCTAGGATAAACCGGCCGTATATTACTGGGTCGTATTATGATAAACTTATGTCATCATGATTACAGTCTGGAGAAGGGATGACGCTATTGGTACCTAATCTATAATAAAGCTCCGTCTCTTTCTTAAACTGTAATCATGATGATTTTAAAAAGTCATACTACACCACCAGATTGCTGCACATAGGGATGTCCATTCAAATCACCAAGTTAGTTTCCGAAGTATACATATATATTTCGTTGTATTAAGATATTTTCTTACACTAAACAACAGAGTGTTAACTGGTACCATTTTGTACCAGCTAGGCCGCAGCAGTACTGCATATGCCTAAAATGATTCTACAAACTGAAATGATTGAATGAGATCACTGGTATTCAATGGTCTCATTAAATATTAAAAACTCAGCCAAACTTATGCAAAATTAGATTATGGTTATGCTTATTATTGATGCTAACAATTTCATCGCCCACAGTAAATATCACTGCACTGCACCCTTTACTGTGATGTGTGGAGCAATACCAACGAGTCTTGAGTCCATGGTCGCGATGGCGGGTGAATCTGTGCCCAGCGAGTATTAACATACGGGTCCCTTTTGGGATAGAGTGAACACAGCTTCTGTAAGAAATAATGTAAACTTGAAAGTTGTAGTTTATAGGAAGATGAGGAGGTAATTTAAATTAAGAACAACATAATGATAAGATTATTATCCATCTTGTTTATTTTAATTAAAACAGTAAACAATCGTAAAGTTTTCGTTAAAATATCCATAGTAAAAACAACATAGACCCGTTACCAGTAAGGCTCTTGTTTTCAGCATTCATTAAAAATCAAATACCTAAGGCCACCTAGACGACGATGGTTGGTACTCATTAAACATGAACGTTGGTTACTATGAGACAAATGCTGAAATACCTTTAAAAACACCGCTTGTGAATACAGAGTTAATTTCATTGCATTTGTGCAAATTTCGTGTTCAAAAAGTAAAGGTCGTGGTAAAGTTTATCCGGGTTATTTTTTAACCTTTCTTACAAAAATGTTGATGCTGACAAAGTCAGTGGTTATGCTCATTAATAATTTTAACAATCTGATGATCCACAGTGAAGACCGCAGCTCTGCAAGTGCGGTGCTTGTTGCAGTACCACCTAGTCTTAGCTCCAGTACTGCGGTGCCGGATGAACGTGTACCCAGCTATTATGAGCATACGGCCCCCGCTTCTGGATCGATTGAACACTGCACCTGCAGGAAGAAAGTAGTTTTTTATGTAATACGAGCTGTGTGCCCGATTGGATGTGTCATCGGTAAAAATGATAAACCATACATTTAATATTTTCGTCGCCTTTAAACCATTTCAAAAATTCTCAAAAAATTTTCATCGTAGCTCACCTTTGTTATAAAATGAACTTTTTGTTGCGCATCATCTGTCTGTATTTAATTACAGGATAAATGCCTGTCGTAAACGGTAATGGTATACTCAATAAAAAGCAAATTGGATTTTTCAAGAATTTATTCTATAGTATTAAAACATTTAATTGCTACTTTTAATTGATACATTAGCGAGGTAAATACTGGTGTTCTACCAGATTACTAGACAGTATTATAATGATTCAGCTTCAACTTTAATACATTTTAACTACGAAAAGGAGGACTAGCGTAATCCAGCATATTTTACGTAGCCTTCTGTAGCTTTCATTCAATATTGCACTTTGTACGATACTGTTAAAAAATCTAGTAGCATGCTATTGTCAACTCTCTATTTCAGCGACGCAAATTACGCTGGTTTACACTTGTTACGCTCGTCTGGCCTACAACCAAACGCGATTAACATGTGTCTAAAATGTAAAAATTATGTTGACTTAATATAAAAGTTATGATATACATACAAAGGTTACACAAAATGGTCATTCATATTTTAGACTGGGGAATGGTTATGCATATTCCTGCTTTTGATGATCGTGTCGTTATCGTCGGTAAAAAGCATGGCTCTGCATCCCTTATTCCTGTGTGTGGAACAATGCCATCTTGTTTTGCCGTTTTTTGAGTAATGTTTTCTGAATCGATAACCTGACAAATGAAGAATTCGTCTCCCTCGAGGGCACACCGTGAACATTGGTCCTGCAAATGACTTAAAATGAGTTTACGCAATTTTAGAGTCTTACATTTCGTAACTTATTAGAGTAATGCAAATGACGCTGGGTTTCGCTCGTGTGGCATAACCCTGACGTATTTTATTTGTATACGTAGTACTTTCAAGTTAATATATAATCAACTTGACTACGCGAGAAATTGCTGATATGCCAACTTTGCTGGAGTTTTTGTCGCAATTACTTATGAAAGGTACTTTTCGTCAATAAAATTAAACAATAAGTTTTAAAAGAAATATTCAGTTTTATAAATTTAGAAGTCAAAATAATATAAAATTATCGCTGTCTCAAGAACGATCAATATTTTCGACAGGTGAATGGTTGTGCAAATTTTTGCTTTTAACTATCGTATCATCGTCAAGGGTGAAGACGACGGCCTTGCAACCTTTACTCATATGTGTGGAGCAACGCCATCTTGATTTGCCGTGCTTTCAGTACTCCTTTCTGAGTCTGTGACCCGACAATCGAAGGATACGTCCCCCTCGAGAGGAAATAGTGAAAATTGCTCCTGAAAACATCGTAAAATGAGTAAAAGGAACCCAAAAATCCATACATTTCTTCACTCAGTACCAGTGACGCAAATTAGACTGGCTTTTGCTCCTATGGCCTTAACCTAAACAATATGATATTATACGATATTAAAGGTACTAAGATGGAAACACAATATCAGAATAGTTGAAAAAAAGAGAAAATATTTTTATTTGGCTAATACCCCAAGTACACTCAATACAAACAAAAAAATTAAATCTAAAAAAGAGAGTAATATTATTACTTACAAAAGTCTCGCAGATTTTGATCAGCCTTATGCAAATGCTTGCTGTGGACAATCATATCATCGTAAAGGGTGAACCTAAAGGCCTCGCATCCTTGAATGATATGATATTACACACACGCCACCTCTATTCCATAATTATGAAATATGCCTTTATTTTACTTCACCTTATCTTCCTTCTGTTCTTCTGTTAGTTTTTGTCAATTCATATTAAGTTTTTATTTTATGTCAATTTCTACAGTAGATATTTTTTATTTTTATGTTTGTTCAATTTCTACAGTAGCTACAGTAAGCACTGTCTAAGCTTCCACTTTCAGAGCTATGTAACCGGAAACCTCAACCCCTGTCATACAGGCTGTCCTAGTTCAGGAGTTGAGACCACATTGATTTATTGAAGTTACAGAAATAAATTTATTATTATAAATTTATTATTATTATTTCCTTTATTTATTTTCTTACTTACTAATTACATTTTTAAATATTTCTTAACAAAAACCATATAAAAAAACATTTAAAAATATAAAAAATAGTAGTCCACCGGTATCGGGAACAGGGTCCAAGCTACCGGCGGTCAGGGCTCCAGAGAGAGGAACCTCCTAACAATACGAGCCGTGTCTAGGAGTACCGCTTTCTGAATCAAGCCCTTGATCCAGCTGCCTAACGAGAGCCTCCTCAGGTATTGGTCGAGGCTCTTGGCAATTAAGCCATGGGCTGATACGACTATCGGCACAATGATCGCTGAGTCCACATCCCACATGTCGACAACCTCGCGAGCCAAGTCAAGATACTTGATTTTCTTATCTTTCTCGGCTTTCACGAGGTTCTCATCATGCGGGACCGTTATGTCAACAATCATTGTGCGCCGCTCTGATCGATCCACCACCACTATATCAGGCTTATTGGCTACAATAGTCCTGTCAGTGATGATGGATTGATCCCAGTACAATGTGATACTGCCATTTTCGAGAACTGGGTCGGGCACATACTTATAGTACGGCACTTCCGATTCCACAAGGTTGTATTTTAGAGCAAGTTGCTGATGGATAATCCTGGCTACAAGGTTGTGTCTATGCAAGTACTCTCCGTTAGCCAGACGAGAACACCCGGAGATAATGTGACGGATTGATTCGCCTGGTCGGTGGCATGCCCAACATATGTCAACCGTACCGTCCTTCACAATAAATCTCCGGTAGTTATTCGTCATCATAACTTCATCCATAATTGCACAGACAAAACCTTCGGTTTCTCCGAAGAGGTCCCCGCAACGTAGCCAGGCTACGGACGCTGATAGGTCTACATCGGGCCCATGCAGGGCCCGGAAAAAGCGCCCGTGAAGCTCTTTACTCTGCCATACCTCCATGCGGTCGTTAGTGTCAAGCACTAAGGGTTTGCGCCAGTTCTCTTTAGCCAAGGAAAGCGGGGTGAGGCCCTTGTCCACTGCGACCACATCTCGATGCATCCCCACGTCGGTTTCAAGGAAATATTCCCTGAGACTGCATATCTCGCGATTGTGGAGAGTCTTAGCGTTTAAAAAGCCTCGACCCCCACACTTCCGCGGGATATACAGTCTCATAACAGAAGAACGCGGGTGATGCATTCGATATGCCGTCAACAATGTACGGACCCTCCTATCCAGGGCGTCTAGTTCTGTTTGAGTCCATTTGAGTATGCCGAAAGAGTACATCAGAACCGGCATGACCCAACCGTTGTACACGTACCACGTACACCGTAACACGTACCTTATTGCCGCCTGATAAAAGACTATTAAATACTTTTTTCAGGCGGCCAAAGAAGCGCTCCTTCAACGATTGCTTCATGTCAGCAACATTGATGCCCAGCGCTTCCGACATACCCAAATACTTATAGGTTTCGGTTGCTGAGAGGGATCTAAGATTTATGGAATCCGAGAGCTGGGTTCCCACAGATTCCACAATCTCCCCTCGCTTTACATGCATGACCGCACATTTGTCCACACCAAATTCCATCCTGATGGCGCTACTGAAAGTTTATTATTATTATTATTATATTATAGGTAAATGTACGAAGACAAATACAGAATTTCAGATTTGTTTATCAAAATCAGGTACAAAGGTCGACCATATTTTTTCGACTGCTGAGTGGTTATGCAAATTCTGATTGTGGAAAATCATATCATCATCGTCACGGGTGAAAACGAAGGCTTTGCATCCAGTATTCATGCGGGTGGAGCACCGCCATCTTGTTTTGCCGTTCCTAGAGTAATGCTGTGTGAGTCTGTGTCCCGACAAACGAAGGATCCGTCCCCCCCGGGAGGACATCGTGAATATCGGTCCTGTAAACGACGTAATATTAGTAAGAATGTTATAAACAACAAAGATTCTCTCGTCGTTGGCTCAACATAAGTAATATAATTATATAGCTAAACATTAACACGCAGAAGGAATTTCAGATTTGTTTATTGATTGTTATAAAAGTCAATATCTTCGACAGGCAAATGGTTATGCAAATATTGCCGCGGATGATCGTACCATCGTCAAGAGTGAATACAAAGGCCCTGCATCCCTTTTCTGTGTGTGTGAGACAGAAACCTGCCGTCTTCGTAGATAATGAATAATCTGAAAATAAAGAAGGAATTAGGTAGCTACTGTAAGTTCGGTGTCCGTTTCTGCAATTTGTCCGTACCTACCGTTTACTGTTAACGACTTACAACAGAATTGACATTAAGCTGTTCAGATAAGTAGTTTATGTCAATGTCAATCTATACATTGTAGACATTTTCATTTTTGCTGATAGGATGCTATTTTGTCAAAGTTAGTTTTCGCTGATAGGATGCTATTTTGTTAAAGTTTAAAATTACGCGAATGCAGAAACACAGATCATGACAGAAGAGAAAATAACAAATTGAGCTGTTGAAGGACAGGGATGTTGACTAGATAATTATAAAAGAAGAGTAGGTGCTAAAGAGACGTGCCTATTATAGAAAGTGGGCAAATCAAACATAACTAATGAAGCTTTCAATATGACTAAAAGGACCAAAATAATGGTACAAAGAAACAAGTAGGTAGTGATAAAAAAAACATTTATTTCATTACTAATAGGGACATTTAAATCGTTTTTTTTAAGATTTATTTGTACTTAAAACTATACCACACTTACAGACACGTAAACTATGAATTGATAACAGCTGCAACAATCATCTAGATGGTGAAATTGACATGACTGGACTCCGGAGACCTGACTTTGGTAAGGCACTGAAATATCTGTCAAACTCCGAAGTCAACAGCTAAGTAGTTGGATCGGCTATAAGGTTGAACCACTCTTTCTTTTCAAAAGAAGTATTCATTTGGTTTAAATACTAACTTTGATGTTCTTTAGGAAGCAACGGTAAACTTACACAGTTTGGCCCCGAAACCCTCTCCCCTCTTAACACAGGGCAAATTTTATTGTTAAGGTTCTTACCTAGATAAACAGGAGGTATTTCTCTAAGAATTTGATTTTAAGGCCACCAATCTGGCATAGTTTACAATGAGCATTTATTAATAATAGGTGTTAGAATATATTAAAATTTAGGCAACAATAGTCCTGTCAGTGACGATAGATCGATCCCAATACAACGTGATATTACCATCATCGAGAACTGGGTCGGGCGCATACTTATAGTATGGCACTTCTGATTCCACAAGGTTGTACTTCAAAGCAAGTTGCTGGAGGATAATCTTGGCAACGAGATTGTGTCTATGCAAATACTCTCCGTTAGCCAGACGAGAACACCCAGAAATAATGTGTCGGATCGATTCTCCCAGACGGTGGCATGCCCGACATATGTTAACCGTGCCATCCTTCACAATGTACAACATTATTTTTAGTATATGCGAAACCTGAATATAGTTTGTTCAGAATAAGTAACTGAATCGATTCCAATCATTTTTAAACCATGTTATTTTTTGTCCCAAAAATATTTTAAAAAGTTGGACACCGAGCGACATCAGGTTTCGCATATACTAAAATTAAGGTTGTATATTATATTGAAGTATTTGTGTTTGACACAGTGGTTTATTTAACAAAATAATATTAAAATATTTATTTACCCAACACAATATTTTTAATTCTTATAATATAAATAGTGTAATTATGAATACTCTACAGTGTACAGATAACTGCTAATCGTCAGATGAACTAGTTTAATTAGTGTCGACGTAGCGAGGCATTTAGAACTAAGTATCCCTAACATATGTACCCGGATGGTTATGCTCGTTTTTGGACTTACAAACTCTATTTTCTATAGTGTATACGACCTTTTTCTTCTTCCTGGTTTACAAAACATTTTCTTAAAATAGGACACGAATATTATCTAGTACAATAAATGTAATTATCATTATTATACAATTAAATAATTTGAATATCACGATAGCAACAAATCAATTTCAATTTATATTATACTAGGAGGGATCAAAAAGTAGTGAGAACCACATACTCCCTGGTAAGAAAAAAAAAAAAATACTGGCAGGCATAGCTCAGATACATATTTTGTAATATTAATAAAGAAAAAAATCTTCAATTCTCTTTTTTTTTTTTCTGAATGTAGTCATTTGTTTGCTTCGCGTCGGAACGTGTTCTCGAAAATGGAGAAAAACGAAGTGCGAGCCTTTATTAAATACCTCTGTTTAAAAAAGTTAACGTTACGGCCGTCCATCGACGTCAGTCACCCAAGAAAATGTTGCGAAAGTCGAGAAAATTGTATTGAGCGATCGAAGAGTTACTATCCGATACTTAATTCAAGAAACGGGCATTTCCGGAAGTATTCAATCCATATTGAAACAATCTTTGAATATGAGAAAAGTCTCCGCAAGATGGGTGCCGAGAATGTTAACCGACAGTCAGAAACAAAATCGACTTGACATTTCGAAGACAACAACAAGTTGTTGGACAAGTTTCAAAAAGATTCAGAAAACTTTTTGTCTCGTTTCGTAACAATGGACGAAACATGGGTCCATCATTTTGATGCCGAGACAAAACAGCAATCTTCGCAATGGAAACGCCATCATCACCGACCCCGAAGAAGTTTCGTGTCGTGGCATCGGCTGGCAAGGTTATGGCCTCAATATTTTGGGACTCAGAAGGGATATTGTTGATTGATTACCTGGAGCGTGGAACCACTATTACAGGCCAATATTATGCAGCTTTAATTCCCAAGTTGAGGAATGCCATCAAAGAGAAAAGGAGAGGGAAACTTCGAAGGGGTGTGCTGTTTCATCACGACAACGCACCCGCGCACAGGTCGGCAGTTACGATGGCTGCCATTCAGCAAGCTGCCTTCGAATTGGTTGACCACCCCCCTTATTCACCAGATCTGGCGGCTAGCGATTTTATTTGTTCCCCAAATTAAAAAAAATAATTAAGGGGAATCAGGTACGATAACGAGGTGATGAATGCCGTGGAGAGCTTTTTGCAGGACCAAGACAAAACTTTTTTTGTTTTGGATTGAAGCCTTGGAAAAGCGCTGGACTCGGTGTATAGAGAGACTCGGAAAAAAAAAATTATTAAGTTATAAATAGTCATTATATTCTATCTCATTCTCACTACTTTTTGATCCCTCCTCGTAATGTTTTAAGTATTACCAACTGTCGAAATTAACAACAAAAAAAGCAACTAAGTGCACCAACACAAGACAAGATCAATTAAGATAACGTTTTGCGGCTACTATATAGAAAATAATCAGCAGTATTTCTGAAAGCAGTATCGATAATACAGCCATTTTAGTACCTTTCATTTGGTATCGGAAATGCAGATAATTTCTGGTACCGACTTTTGTAATGAAGTTCAATAATACGCATTGTACTTTTTCCTAAGGTATTTTTCACTTAAATTATATCAATAGTTACAGACATTCTAAACTATATTAGTTTGTTACTTTTCTAATTATTGCACTTTCGATGAGATCATTTAATTACAAATTGAGCAAAAGAAAAATTATATTATTTTTAATTCAAGTATTAAATACTTCTACCATCCAACCCGAAGGCACCACTACAATACTTTCATAAATAACTTCCCTCAGAGTGCCACTACCACAGCTACTCATCACGGAGGCAGCTGTCTCGCGAACAATTGCGAAATAATCAGGTGTATGAGATAAGCCTCAGCAAACATTCCTGATGCACCACAGAATCGAGGCAGCCACAACATCACTCTGAAAACATTATTGTATTGCTCAATGTTTGTATTATATTATTAAGTATTATCTGCTATTTATTACCGGTAAGTATACTATAATACAATTGAACATTGGTGGTCAACTTTTTCTAAAGTGTTTTAGTAGAATGCGTCTTTAATGTAAGTTATGTTAAAGCAGTGTTTTAAATGACTCCGTAATCCCGTAGTGCTATTGGCACAATTAAACTCTTTGTAACACATCTTACATGTTGCCCTGCGTTAGTTTCAGTGAAGACATATCCAGACGAATTGTTGCGCCTGAAAACTTCTTCTTACCTGTAAATAAAAAGTGTAATAAATATTTGAAAATACATTCTTACAATATAGGCATGCTATGTAGTAATATGGTGGTTTATTTTGTTTGTGTAGAGTTAAAGTACTAGGATAAATAATAACACAAATTTAATGAAAATTATGTACTAAGAACTTTATATTTGAAAAAAAAATGGATAATTTTTCTGGTAGCTACTTTGGTACCAAGTCAAATACTATCGGTTTAAACATTTTATTTAAAATTATTTATTTATGTATCGTATTTACCCGTTATGTAAAAGATGTTTTTTTTATATCTAAAGGGTTATATAACTTTTTAATTAAGATAAATATATGCAATGTTTTGATGCTAAATGTCTCCGTAGTCCCGAAGTAGTTCTGTCGCAGTTTAACACTTTGTTACAAAGTTTACATTTTGCGCAGCATTTGTCTGTGTTTATGAGAAAATACTGCCAGGCTTGTGAAGGCTCCTTATGCGTGCGATCCAGTTTACGATCTGTAAACTCCTCATCTCCTGAAAATTAAAGGTGAATGAAACAGAACTTGATTATTTCCCAGGTAACAACTTAGGAGATTTAGTAATATGGGCTCTCAAATATTATATTTAAGTAGTTAGATTAGCTAGTTGAGCATAAGATTACCAAAAAATCATTACAGTGGGAGAAATTTACTTTTACAAGTTGCTGCGTGTAAATATGTAAGAGCCCGTGACTGTACACAGGTGACACATATATATTGAGATGTCTTAAAAAATGTACTAGTCTAAGATTCCGACTAAAATCGTCATTCATCTATTTACTGAATTAAAAATATTTTGAGCAAATCTCATTATCTACATTAACTATGGCGTAAACCACAAAAAAAAACCGAACAAAAACGCAACAATTCCTTCCATTTTTAGTGACGCGTTATGTTTGAAGCATCGGTCTTTTGTTTTGATTGACCGATTTTCAGAACTTTTGAGCATGTGTGTAGTCATTCCCGTTTGGTAAACTTTTTGTTCGGCAAGTACAGTTAGGACTCAGGAGAACTACTAAGAAATACTACAATTAATATTCTGTACGCTCTTATTTATTTTTAACTTACCGTTTATACCCAAACAAGGTAGTAGAAACACAAAAATAAAACTTCTTGTTATGAGAAAAAAAAAACACCAATACGACTTGTAACTAAGTAAACAAATAGTTCCAAAAATACTTGAACTATCGACCTTAATTTTATGCAAGCCTAGTACTTTTATAATAAGTAGGTCTTTCCCAGAACTTGTGTGCAGGCGGAATACTTTCTGTTCAAATTCTAAATTGAGAAGATTGATCGGGCGATTGATTGGTTGATTGTTTTTTTTTTTATTGATAATCTTTATTTTCACATCTTGTCGATTATTCAGTAATAGACCAATAATTTCATGATTGAGATTTGTGGTACTAAAACAAAATCAGGTATCAAATCGATCGGTTGATTGATGGATTAGTTGTTTTGATTGATTGATTGTTTGTTTGATTGATTTTTTTGTTATTTTGATTGTTTTGATTGATTGATTTGATTGAGATTGATAATTGATTGTTTGTTTTTATGATTGATTTTTTTGATGGATTGATTCTTTAATTGTTTCTTAATTGAGTTCTCTCGTAATTTGTGTACCAGAGAGAGACAAAAACTATCAACATCAACAAGGAGTTTAGTTGTAACTTTGGTAACCGACTATGCTGTACAAAAAACAGTTGAAATTTATGGTTCACGAAACGGGACTCAATGTATGAAGATTAAAATAGTTAGGAAAGGCCACTTTTTTCACTTTGTTTTGCACGTCTTTTGTTAAGTTGGCGAATCGGGAAAGTTACCAAACGGGATGCAGCCATTTCCAGGTTGGTCCCTATTAGAAGTGGTCCTTAATTATGAGTTTAATGACTTATTTTCTTGTTTTCAGAGATTTCATATTTTTATAAATGACAATTACCTTTTTCCCCGTTCTTCTTGTTTTCCAAATTGACGAAATGAACTTCAACCTTATGTTTTCTTTTTTGATCATTTGAATGTGTTGGTAGATGTCTCAGTAACCCTGAAGTAGAGCCGTTGGTACATTTTATCACTTGGTTACAAATTCTACATTTTGCGCGCAATTTGTCTTTACTTCTGAGAAAATACTTCCAAACTGGAGAAGGCTCAGTATTCGGATGATTGAGTTTTGGGTCTGTGAAATCGTCCTCGTCTGAAAATAAAAGTCGTAATTATTATTTTTATCATTAATTCGATCATACAAGTATTTTTTTTTAAAGCTGGCAGTAAGACAAATAAAACACAATTAAATCTGTATACTATTTATTATCAATTTTGGTCCCGAGGCACCAAGTTACTAAAATTACAAAAAAAAGACTATGTGATCGAAGATTAACCGATACTTTTAATAGATTACATGTTTAATTATGTCATTTATATTTTTTTTATGAATTGCTGACAAATGATTTCTTAATCCTGAAGTGGAACCACCTTCGCATTTCAGTATTTTATTACAAATTGTACATTTCGCAAACTGTTTGTCTTTGCTTCTAAGAAATGCTTGCCAGACTGTGGAAACATTCTTTCTGACAATTTTTGACACGTCTGCAAAGCCCGTCTCTGTAAAAATAAAGAAAATATAGGGTAAATAAAAAAAAGTAATGTCGAGTTTTATGGATGTAGTGTGGTAAGAAAACCAAGAAATACGTCAAATGAAAAAACATTATGGCTTCGATTCCAAAACACAGTGCATGTAATTTAGAAAAAAGGCATGTGTTTATTTCTTTTTTATTTTATTAATAATACATAACACACAAACAAAAATAACACCAAGATTCTTTTTTCGAAAGGATTAACGGAGTAGTACGTGTAGTAAGTACGTCCTATTGTATATGATATGTATATCATATATACACGTTTCGCCAGTAATGTTTAAGTCTCGATCGCCGATCGCCAATCGACCGGTGGTAGAAATGACGACGATCGATCAATTGGTGTAGTGTAGTAGAAACTGTCGATCGACGTCGACTCATCCATTCTACCATCCATCGATTGGTGTAGTAACATACTAATAAGGAATAGAGAAACGTTACTAGAACTACAACATTAAACATACACACATAGTTGTCGTCCTCCGTGGAGGTAGGAAATGATCACACAGAAACATAGACATATTAAGTACCGGGATTTAAGTCGGGTAAAGACCGTTATCTACGTTAGGGCACATCGTAACGGGTTACGATACCCCCGGGGCATGGGCCATCCGTGTGCCAAACATCTAAATTCGTTCGGCCTTTTGTAGTTGAAATAATTATTAATTGATTCCTCGGTAAATGGGATGATAAGATTATCAATTATTTTTATTTGGATTGAAAATTGATATAACACTGGCCTTGATATTATAATAATGATTAATTATTGTCTAAATCTCGCCATAGGCTAGCTTACAAATATTTTACAGAAAACAAGTTATACTGCCATAGACATAGAAACAGTAATAAGAGTATATTCAAGCTTTCATACTATAACATCATAACTATCAGTATTATTTCAACTCTAACATGTCTACTTTTTCTTTAACTGTTTTCGAGGTTTCGAGTATTTACAGTTTGCGAGACAGAACATTTAGAATCAATAAAAATATGTGACTACTTGTTACATAGCAGACATAATTTAATAATATACATTACTTGATCGCGGCGAACACATCAGATTCAGCAGTATTTTTTGATTATGAAAACCTCAAGAAATTACTACACTTTTTCGGTTTGTCACTGAGCTTGTGGCGTTCGGCATCTGCCATCGCATGATCGATTGATCAAAACTCAAAAACTCGATTTTAGTGGTTTGTTTTATGTTTCCTCGCTAAATGTGAGGATAGTCCTGAAGTGGAACTCTTGTGGCATGGTATCACTTTGCCACATAGTTTACATTTCGCGTGACTCTTGTCGTCGCTTCGGATAAAACTCTTCCAGACTGGAGAAGTGTACCTCCGGAAAGTCATCTGTTCATCGTCACATACTTCGTCGTCTTCTGTAATTAAAAGTAAAGTCTGTTTTTGAAACAGTTCGGCGGTAGAGTTTATTTTATTGCATTTAGCTTTTCTGCCATGTTCCAACGGCTGGAACATAGGCGTCCTCTATGTCGTATATGTCGTAACCCCACCACAAGGGCCTGGTGCGGGTCGGTAGATATTAAATGTTTTCGGATTATTAGTTCCAGGACATGTCGGTTTTCTGACGATGTATTCCTTCACCGTTTTGAGAACAGTGGTGATGAAATAAATAACACAAAGTAACGCTAGACTGGGGTCGTACCCCCGACCTATAACTAGTAAACTAGTAAGTGAGGCCGCTAACTCTGGGTCACCACTGGTCATCATTTTGACTATGATTGGAAAATGAATAAGTATCATTTTATCAATGTCAATAATAAACAAAACATTTCATATAAGTATGGATATACTTCACCCTCAAATGTTAACTCGGCGGGACTTTTTTTAATTTTGACAACTTTTCCTTTTGGGTGGTGTTTTGCTAAAAAGTGGTTTTTTAATCCTGAAGTAGAGCCTGCGTATCGTTTCAGCACTTTCAGACATATTTTACATTTTGCGTAAGTTTTGTCTTCGCTCACAAGAAAGTACTGCCAAACAGCTGAGCCCCCCTTTCTATCATGAATGAATTCTGAGAACTTCATTTTTTCAGCTAAATCTAAAGGTAACTCTTCCTTCTCCTCATCTATTTCGTCGCCATCTTCTTTTTTAAGTAATTCGTTCTTCTCTCTATCATCTGTAAGTAAAAGGAATACAATATTCAATCTGCCACTGATAAAATAATATTATTTATACAGCATGGTACACACGGCGGCACATCAAGCTGTACATTTCCAGTATAACATGGCCTCGCTTTGTATAAATTTCCGGTACAACGAGAGATCCGCATAAACTGGTTTTGTATAGCTTGATTGGCCGTCGTGCGTACCAGATATTATTGCTTAGAGTCCAACCTTAGTCCATAATAAGAAAAAGGCAATTGTAAATTTCATATTTGATTTTATTTACAGCTTGTTTTCCGTTTTAAAATCTCATAGCATCAATGAGTCATCATAATCATCTGTTCCAAAAGTATGTGATGAAAGTCTAACTAATCAGGGTTCAGAATTCTTTCGAAATCACTAATTAAAGGAAATTAGTGACATATTTATCCATATTTAAAAGGTATTGTTTGAATAACGTTATTTTAATGTGATTAAAGTTACAAAATTAACCTCAACTATAAATGAAAAACATCTTTCAGGTGACTTAAAAATGGAACCAAGTCAGTTAAATTCGTAAGTGGCACTACAAGTTATTGATGTAATCAATACTTATGGAACAGCGTATAGTTAATAACGAGTTAGTAAGTCACGTCACACTATTTACTTAAATATGTCATCTGCAACTTTTAACAAAGAAGACGATTTTCTTAAAAAGTTCTTGTGTGATTTTGATCCCAAGTGTTTCATTAATCCAGTTGTAGAACTACCCTCGCATTTTATCACTTTGTGACACAATTTGCATTTAGCACAATTTTTGTCTCTGCTTCTGAGGTAATTCTTCCAGACTGCGGAAACCTTTTGCTTCTTTCGAATATATACGTTTTCGGAAAACTCCATATCTGTAAATAAAGGGGACAGATAATAGTCGATTCAGAACTTAGCTCTTATGCATCTACTGAGGTTGCGGTACACCATGAAGGAGGTAGGAAGTAAATTGGATGGAATTCTTAAGGATCGGAAAAAGGTGGCTGGATGCCTTTTTCCAGGATTAGGACAAACGGTTATACTCGCTATACAGAGACATGGCCAAAACATCGCTTATCAAATGTGTCGCTGTTGCATTGCGTGCCAAACCATATAATGAAATATTCTAGAATGAAGCGGCGGCACCGTCAACATTTAATTAAATAATTGTAAAATGGGAAGTATGACGTCATAATTTATAATGAAATCGATCTCAATACAAATGAATAAAATGACTTAAAATTATATAGCATCAGTTTTATTTTTTAGCTGTATCACGTACAGGGTGCGGGTGACGCATGGATTTAAAAATACCACAATAATTGTATGTAAACTAGTTTAAGGTTTCTGTTCCGTTGGTAACCGCAGATATGTCAGAGTAACTCTATGAAAACGCTTAAGTAGATTGAGCCTCGACTGCACTACCGCAGACGGCTTACCAGCAGGTAGTGCGGTGCGGTCGGTGGCTGTGTCTAACAGACCGTCACGACATGGATTTTCGTTTGACGAATGACTTTCGCGAAACTGCAGAAGGGAAATGCCGCTGACGTCTGTAGTTCTGACATCGCGTTAAGAATTCAAACCGCAACGACATTTTTGCTTGCTTTTATTTTCAAACACAACGCCACTGCGATCTGCAGTAACCATCAGTAGAGTACCTTATAAATCTATATTTTTTTCCTTGCAAAAATAACTAGACTTTTTATTTCAGTACAAAATGTATATTCTATATTATATAATTTTTTTTATTAATTAATTAAATCTTACTTACATCTTACTATTAATCTCATATCAGAAGCTTCACTCGAGTAAAATATGGTCATTTTAGTTTCATTCCACGTTCACTTTTGAATCTATTTTGTATTTGTCTTCCTGCGAACGATGCCGGATTAAAATTATAAAATGAACAGAAATTGAAGTGTCTGATGTCGGCTTAAGAGACTTTCTAACATTTATCATCCAAAATATTCATAAATATATTACTATTAGGTATAATCAAATATTATAACTATTGGATACATTTTCTGTGATACAATTATCAGCAAAAATGTTCTAAGTAAATTATATAATCAAGCTTTAGAGCTTGCTATTTGAGGTATTTCACGTCATACATGTCGTCGTATATGTACCGTCAGGGAAATGTATTCTTAACAAGCTACGTATTATAACCTTCTCATACAACTGTCACAGAATGACAGCTGCGATTTTGGTAGTCTATGTTTAATAAGAAAGGTAGTTGTTAAGTTTCCAGTGTAGCCTAACAATGAATGTTCCTGACTTTTTTTGTGTTTGTGTCATTCCAAGATCTCACCGTCGTCATCATTTGACAGATATTTGTTATAACACCTGGATTGCGGTTTCTCTTCAGTCCAATTCTTGGAAGGCTCGTGGTCGTGACCGAACTTCCTGGAGACTATGCGATCCCCAGATGTATGGACTTTTGCCTTGCACCCTTCTTTGTAGTTCGTGGAACAGGCCCAAGAAGTCGTCCTGGTGCTGTAAGTCCTCAAACGTTGGAAAGAGTAGCCAGATACAAGAATATATTGCTCTCCTTGTCCTATTGAGTAAACGTATTTCACTGCGGCGGCATCATCCGTATCTAAAAAAATTATGTTCGTTAGTAAAAACAAATAAACGTACACCATGTTTGCTGTTGCTAAAATGTATTCTATAACTACGGTGCCGGCTAAACTACTTTCGAGTTGTGGTTTTTATTCCGAAGAACTTGTTAAAGAAACCGGTTCAGTGTAGAACCAATAAACCGGGATGATTTGAAAGCTCGTATTACTAAACTAAGACACATTTTATGTCTGGTTTGGTACATACGAGTGAATGAAAGACGGTTATGTAGGTTTTTTTTTATTTAACAAGGAAAATAACAAATTTGACTGGTTCAATTATAAAACAATGTCAGTTTCAAAACTTATTATGTATAGTAAGACGATTTTGTTATTATCAAACATATTTATGCAGCACGTCTTACTAGGTACACAAATACGGCTAGAAGGGTCTTGTTCTACAAAGGGAGCTAAAACAAAAATAAAATGAAGGGCACATTCTTAGTACGTAAGTTGGTTATTGTAAGTAGTTACCTGCACTTGTTAACCACGAACCCTTACTTGTGTAGCGACCCTATGTTTACGACACTGTGGACACCAAACTTTTTTTAGGAGTTATTTTATTCTCGTTATTTCCTTAGGCTAACAAGTATCTGGTGAGTGTTCGTTAATTACTATTATTATCAAAATTTATGACTCGTCTAAGCACATCATGTTTCTAAATTATATTTTATAATAATTATGTATACATAATTTTACTTAAATTGTACATGTAAGTAAGTTGCATATCATAAATAATCTATCTATAATTTTAGGAATACAAAATTTCTAACCAAATAAGGATTAACAACAATGCTTTTCATAGCTCCCATATTATATATACACTAGTCACAGGTTTTTCAAACACTTCATTTAGCAATATATTCAGTTAAGTATACCGGTCGCACAATTAAGGCACACAACTCACGTCTTACTTTGGCGAGCAAGCGTCAGGTACTGATCAACAGGTCAAGTCAGGAACTTTTTGTTTTTTTTTACATTGGCGGCAACGGTTTCAATCGTAAGTGTATTAGAATTGCGATTTAGCTAAAATCGATCATGTAAAGTTAATAATATTATAGGTATTTCAGAAATATTTATCATTAAAATCATCATCATTATTCTCTTGCCCTTATTCCAATTCATCTTTAAAATGTATTTATAAAATTTTAATACGTACTACCTATCGAAGTAACTAAAAATGTGCTAGATAAATATGTATATTGGTTTCTAGACGTGTAGTACTTAGTAGGTGGTGCCAAGGTTAGTTTTAATATGGTATGGATTTTTCGAAAACCAGTTTTTCTTTGGTGGGTGGATGTGTTCCATCTATTGCGAAACTATCTTATCTTTTTTAATATGAATGAGGGCCTTGCAGCCATTTCTATAATCAATTGAACAGAGCCATCTTGACTTCATTCTGGAATACGTTTCTTGGCGGTAGTAAGAATATCCCTCCAATAAGATCAGTTTGGAACCTCGCTTTGAGTAAACGTCTGTTAGACCTGCAAAGAAAAATTAATTTTATGAAAGTTCTCATAAATTGGTATTAGCAATGGCCCAAACAAGCTGCCCTGAGGCACTAATACATACAGGCAATAGTACATATTTCTACTACTAAAATAAAATGGATGGATGGTGATATTGTATGCTTTAGTATTATTGTTTTGTGTATGAACCCTAAAATACGCAAATAAAAATACTTATTTACCTTCTCCTCGAAAAGGTTATTAAAACAAAAGAACTCAAATGACTATGTAATGGTATCGAAGTAAGGGGAATTATGAATAAAACATTAATTTAGATAAATATTTTTTATGCATCATGTTGATCCTTATAAGAACAATTGTATGCCTACTACCACCACCACACCAACACCAACCACAAAGTGTCACCGGACAGTTTGGTGGGCAAACACTTTAGAAAGCCGGGTGCTACGATTTTTAACGTAACAATTAACGAGAATCACACCTTTGGTGGGAAAGAAAATGCGATGATGGGTTAACAAATGGCAAATAAATGTTTGGTCAACAATAAATATACGAATACACCTTTATTAAGAAATATAAGACTCATTTCAATATCTCTATTTTAAATTAAACTACTTATAAAAGATACAGTCACGGGCTGAATCTCAGCGTAGAGCAAAGTAGCGTCTGCTCAGAGAACTTGCTCAATGTCATTGAAAAATAGACTTTATTTTCATTGATTACAGTGTAAAATCCACACTTAATTTCATTGACATTAAATTCAATGTCCGCTGCTTTGCTTTTTCCAGTTCATCTGAGGGTCATGGTTGTGTACATTCATCACTTTCAGTATACAGTCGTCATATGTAAAGAGACAAGCTTTGCATGCAGTTTTCTGCCGATGTGTCGCACACTGCCACCTTGCCTTCCCGTTAGGGCAAGTCATTTGTCATTGGAATGTGTATCCTGATAGTAATATCATTTTAGATCCTCGGTTGGAGTACACAAACGTCGCAGGGTCGCCAACTGAAATCAAAACAAAACTCGTAAGTATTTATTCTACAGGGACGAATATATAATATATATCAATACTTCTGCTGGTAATACTTCTAATGAGAAGTATTTATTTATTTATAGATTTGTTGTCGCCTGAGTTACAGGTTAGCAAGTTTATTAGACGCCGAGTTTTCTTGTAGTCAGTTATGATTATCAGTATCTAAAATAATGTTGTATCTGAAAGGATTAAATAAAACAAAGTATGACAAGCAAGAGAGTGTAATCACCTAATCACAGAGTTATATCTTTGGCCGCAGTAGATACAAATATTCATAAGTATTTTGCAGAAATACGAGACTTTATAGCTACAGTTAAAACAATTGGAAGATAAAAATAACATAGAATAATGAATATGTGCTAAAATAATTAGGCATTATTAGTATAAAAGCATAGACGAGAAATATGATTACACTTTTGAAAAATTTACTTTCTATGTATATATTTTATAAACTTTATAGTATACTATACTTTATAATATTTAACAATAATATTTGTAAAATAAACATTGATTTAAGTTTAATATTATTCCTTCTCCGTAACAAATTATTACTTTGAAGTTGCGCAAACGTCGTAATGGGGAGTCAGCCCAAAACAGACAACCAGTCTTAAAGAGAGTTATCGTATTAGTAACTTTGTAGATTGTAGAGAAGTTGGGAAAAGGCTAAGCAGATTATGACGTGAACGGGATGTTACTAAAACGTGAACTTTTGGGAATGCATTCGAGACTTGCGAATATACTTCGGAGGATGCGTATGACTCTCGTTCACATTTATGACGTGGTCTTCGTAAGTGTGTACTGTAGCCTTGCATCCGTTCTTACTGGAACAACGCCACCGAATCTTGGGTCCCATTGAAGTAGCGTAGTATGTGTAGTGGTTGAATTTCAGCATACGCTTGCCTTTCATTGATACGACGAATACTGGTCCTATTTCGTCGTCTGTACCTGAGAGCAAAGTTTTGTATAAGTGTCTGACTGACATGTCTTGAACCTTGAACCGTCTGAAAACCTGTAAATCTATGGAAGAAAGAGGCCCGAAATATCATTTTTTTTGTAGAAATATATTATAAGTAAGGGAAGAAAGTCTAGTATAAATACTGGGACAGTTACTTTAGTAAAAGATGAAGAGAGTGAAGTAATACTAATATATTTCTTACATACAACTTAGCTTTAATTGTATTGAAAAACCTGTTGAGTTAATAGTTAACAATAAAACACTTTATTCCCTAGTTCACATGACAAAAATCCAACGCCTGCTCTACACATTAGCCAATTTGGGACCAACGTAGCGACCAATTTACGCTGAAAATTTGGAAATTCACATTAATCATAATTATTCTTGTCATTCGATCTAGGTATCAAAAGCTACAATATGCTTCGATAGACTTCGCATTCGGCGCATGATTGTGTTCGTCACTTATTTTTACAATATCTTCATCTACGGTGACGACGTAAGCTCGGCATCCTCGCGATAAGTGTGTAGAACATCGCCATTGCCGCTTACTGGACATTGTAGGCCTTCCATAGTACGTGTACCCTCTAAACCGGATCAGACGATTACCTTTCTGCGATTGTATGAATATTGCTGTAAATACGATTACAATTGGTTATATATATATATATAAATTAATTAATTGACATTTACCTGCAAGTGGATAATAACAACGCTCTGAATTGTATAAGAGATTGGTTATACACGACACAACAGTTGCTGTTGTATTAGTAGCAAATGAAGTTATTCCGGTGTTCAAATTTGAAAAACTTTTATTCCAAGTATCATCATTTAAATATTGTAACTATAAAACGCTTACGTACAATAAAGAATAATAAATCTAAAAAGTAAATCTAACCGTTGTAGCCTGCTAGAGAACTAAATTATAATTTAAAATGTCTACTTAATAAAAAATGCCAAAATAGATCAAAATAATTATAGACTTTTTCTTTGAATATTTTAAAAACCGTAGAGAAAAAAACGAAACAATCTATGGTAAAAAGCTCTGAAGCATAGAATACTTGCTTTCACAACTATTATTATTAATATTTGGTTAGTGGAATCAAAGCAAAGAAGCATTTGTAACACAAGAGATTTCTCAAAAACATTGTGATACGGATGACTGCATTGTTTCAGACCTACGTCTATGTCTAGAGTCTAGTTTATCTCTATAAAAGCATTGTGTACAGACGGCCTAGGTAAATGGAAATCTCTTTCAAAGCTTTACATATCTCTACAACGACTTTCAACAGAATTGACACAAGCTTTCGGTAGCTTATTTCAGTTTAATACATTTTTGACTTGAGAATGTCACTGCCGAGGCGCTGGACTTAGCACAATGACGATAACTTGTAAGTATAAGGTCCAAACCGGTCAAGGTTTTTTCCATGGGACGTACGGCTTTTCCTGTTTCTTTACATAAGTAGGAGCATGATTGTGTCCTTCGCAAATTCTTATAATTAATTCGTTTTCCGTGATGATATCTGCTCGACATCCTCGTGCTAAGTGGGTAGAACAGCGCCACTGTCGCCTGCTAGTTTTTGAGGACTTTTCAAAGGACGTGTAACCATTAAGATGTATGAGACGCTTCCCTTTCCTCGATAGTATGAATTCCGCTGCAACAATAAACTCAAAATGAAGTAAAGCGTTTCAAGGGCAATTCAGAAACCGAAACTGTTATCAAAATAGACAAATGATTGGTTACCAAATACTGAAACAATAATTCGCAAAATGTGTACAATAATTACTTTCTTTTATATATTACTAAACTTAATACATGTAATGAATATAAAGTCATAAACAATAGTCACAAACGATCTACAATCCTTTTCGCCTTTTCGCAAGTGAATGGACAAAAGAATATGAAAGCTTTCACCGTCAGTTTTCAGGCCAGCAGCCCGAAAGTGTGAAAACTGCCTTATTATATTTGTCAGTACACAACTAGCCAAGCAACAAAAGCACTTGTTTGAAAAATTTCAATTCACCCCAATCGTATTGAATATAGCATCAATGCGATTTTCTGACTCAGAAAAATTAACATTTTCGTTTCAAAGTTTTCATCTGTTCTTGAAAATGACGGCGACGCTCAGTCTCCTTGCTGTTCGCGTCAAAAGCTGTTTTATTCCCATTCTTTCTTTTTATGTCCTACTGATACTAGTTAACACAATAAGTTTAATGAACTGAATAACATTTCAATTGGTAGAGTTTAAGGCGTGTCGTGTTAACCAGAAACTAATATCTCATTTATGTAAACTAAATTGTTTTTGCGATGACCAGTTAGAGCTGAAGAAAAACAAATTTCAAATGTTCCACAATGATATGCGGATTTGGGTGTGAAATTTAATGTAACATTACAGATACCGATCAACTACTTCCTATGTATAGAAAAGCTGGCTAAAGTTACAGTTTTTATTTTTCTAATTATATATTAGTTGCCATTTTCTTTGTAAAGCCTTTCCTTATAAGGTCAGAGTGGTATATACCTGTCTTTGGCCCGCTCCACCTGCGTGTTCTTGACTGCGTTGTCTTCGTGCGAATGTAAGTTTTACCTGAAAAAGAAACCTCAATCAGCCTTTACCTCTAAATCTAACACATTTATTATTTTAATAACCATTTTCCATTAGTACCTTTTAAATTATGAGAATTTGAGTAAGATAAACAATTTATTAATAATCTTATTTCATTTCAATTTTATCTATGACTATCTTCACAATTAGGATTCAGCAATTCTAGAAAAAAATTCTAGAACTTTTGACTTGTTAACTTATTTGTTCAGGATGATGATTGTGTGTCGGCAGTGGACTGCACAATTCCCCATCAATCATGTAAACGACGCTATTGCAGCCATTCTTATGTTTGGTACACCGCCATCTTGTTTTTTCTCCTCCGTATTGAATGAGTCTCCTCATATGAACGTTGTACTTAAAGCCAGCCAGTATCAATTCTGGTTTTCCTTTTCTATTTGCTTCGAATCTTGGTTTATTAAATATCTTTTCTGAAACAAGGAAATAAAGTTTAATTTTTAATAGCAATAGGTAGCTTATTGGTTCACTACACGACAAAGAGGGGTTTTCATTGTCCATGTAAAAAGGATAAAGACGCCAATGGAAAAACGTGTTGTTATTCATCACACAATTTCGGCTTCATAATGTTCACTGTCGCCACTGAAAAAGTATTTTAATTGCCCCACTAATAAGGAGAGAGAGTCACTACCAATGCAATTAAAAAGTAAAGCCCTTTTTTGTATGTAGTAAGTGAAAAAACCATTTGTGATAGTGGTAACTGACTTAGGAAAAATACTTGAAGCCAATCCATTTTACAACAAAACATATTTTTATTCCAGTTCCACAACATAACCAGCCTGTGACACGCTTCCTCTCTATAAAAAGACCGTAATCCACAACGCGGCCTAGTGCGGGTTGGTACATGTCACATGTCTACGATTATTGTGTCTAGGACATACCAGTATCTTCACGATATTTTCCTGTACGTTTTTGAGTCAAATAATATTCATAAAATAAAATACAAATAATTTTATTCAAAATATATTTAGGTGAAAAGCCCGGAAGCATTGATCTTTATTCAAGCAAAGTTCAACTTGACATTTTTCGCACGATATAAAGGTTTTTCCTTTGCAGCCAGGATAATTACAACTATGCTGTCCTGGATTCCAAACCGGATAATGCTCAAATCCATCAAATCTGACATCAGGAGGTGGAAAGGTCACCGTATTATGAGACTCCTTTCTCTTGGCTTTATTTTTATCAAGCATACTTGACGGTCTAATCATTTTCTTGTTTAATAGGATTTTTAGCTTTTTTGCGGTTGTTGTTTGCTTTTGCTAACTTACCTACAAATCAATATGGACATGAGACACACCTTAATTTTATCAATGTAAGAACAGTAAATAGTTTTGTTATTTCTTTGGACACTGACTGCGTTGATGACTTGAGGACAGCATTTGTACAGTACAGAAGTTTGTCTGCCGCTCTGTCTGCACTGACGCAGTGTCACGGACGCTTGACTCAAAAGTACTCCTCGCTTTTGGTCGGCTTTTTCAATAATTTAAACAGAAACGTCATAAAAATATCTTTAATATGATAGTTGTTAGAAAAATACATTTTCTTAGTCTTGAACATAACAATTAATAAGGCCCGTTTTTAATTAAACTAGGCAGCTTCTAAATGAATGCTTAAATAAAATAGCTGTGCAATTTCCCGCTTCATTCAGCGCCGGGATTTAAAAATTCAAATAGTGCAACCATGTAGGGACACAGTATTCTGTTTCTGTTTTTTAAAACTGGTATTATTACACTTAGCCGTAGACAAGCTGTACCATTTATTCATGCATTATTTCAACAATATTCAGGAGAATGGTTATGTTTCGGCAAACCACCGCAGATTTCCTCGTCGATGACACGAATAATGGCGGTGCATCCCTTGTTGTGCTTGGAACGCCATCTAGTTGCCATGATGCCTGTTTCCAATGCTCTTCGATAATGGATGCTGTACGAGTAACCAGCTACGATTAAATTCTTGCTCCCTAGCCTGTTGAACCATTGTTCAACAGGCTAGGGAGCAATAATTTAATCGTAAACTTTATTTTTTTTGCAGTTACATCATTATGTAACTGCAAAAAAAATAAAGTTTAAAGTCTATTCAACCCTTTCCTTGCAGTCGAGTAAAAATAACTGTCTTTAAAAAATAAAGACACATTGGACATTAAGTTTTGTCTCCGGGACGGATTTCAATTACTATGCCATTTAACTGTATAAAGAATAAAAATAAAAAAATAAATTTTTGTCAGTGGTTTCACTCGTAGTAAAATACAATAAGAAAAGTACAATAATTTATTTTTTATTTTTTTTTTGTCCTTGGTTATTATAAACAGTAGAGTAAACTAACTATTTACATTATTACTTAAAAACTATTAAATAAACTAAAATAAATAAACTAACAGATTATTCATTTATTGTAAATGAATAATCTTGATAGACCTTGCCTTGGTTTTTATTGTTGTCATATTTACGAAAGGGAAATAATAAAGCTTCCTCAAACAAAATAACTGCCAACGATCTGTGGTTGACTGTAATGCTAAGCTTAAAAACATAATGAATCAATTACCGAAAAATTATTACAATATTAACCGACAAAAAATGTTGTATTTAATAAACAAATTTGACTTTATTCAAATTAGAAATGTACGAAAAGTAAAAAAAGTAAATTTTCAAAAAAAAATACCAAACTTCCGAAAAAAATAGTTACTGAAAACATGTTCTGCTAAAATAATCGTTTTCTTAAGCTTTATAAGGCTGTAGATAGATACTATTTTGATTTATTCTTGTTCTTTCTTCTATAATATCTTTCCCTTTCCTTTCTTTTTAATTCTTCGTGCATTTCATGATCCACTCGTGATTGTGCTTGTGCTCTACGAGCACTCAGTGTTTTCTGCACACGATGACGTTGTTTTTTTTCTTCTTCGGATAGTTTGCAGAGATTTGCCCTTTTAAACTTAACTGAAACAAAATAGCGTCATCCTGTACTGATTGTATGTTCCAGTAACCACATAAAGCTTGTTTAGTATGACTACTCGCATAAGAATATTTCAAGCAGTATTTTACCAGCCAGTTTAGTAAAAAACATTTATTAGGTAAATCTATATTTTAAAAATTCACATGAGTACAATGTATTAACAATAAAATAGGAACATCTTTATTAATTGTTTACAGAATTTACTCGTTTTTAGAACAAGTTTAAATATATTAAACTCGGCAGTTCTAAAGAAGCGCAGAGAACTAAATTTAGATGAAACGACTTTTGTAGAACGTTGTTCTTCATGACAAATAAATAGCGTGTTTTACTTACAGTTTGGATAACTAAATTAAAAAAGATAGTTTCTTATAAAAATAACTTGAGTTAAAAAAGCGTCGTGTAATTATCAAACCTTGATGTAAACATTATCTTAAGTCATTGTGGCGCGACCTGCTAAACTGGATGCGCTTGCTTTGAACTTGTTTCTGTTTTTCTTATTCAATGATTGTGATCATTTTTTAAAGCGACGACATTATGTGCTACAGTATACAGCACTGCTTTACATCCGGGGTTATGATGGGTTGAACATCGCCACCGTTTCTTCTTAGACTCGTATCTCACAATATCGGTAACCATTGTATAATATCAATGGATTGCCTTTGATAGTTGTGCCGTATGAAAACTGTGAGCTTTCTATTTCTAGAAATAAAAGAAAATAGTTATTTTGGCATGAAATGAAAATGATGGCATGGAACACGGCAGTGGTAACAAAACCAGTAGGTATAAACAGCAGCAAATTTAAATAATGTTTGCGAAAATTAGGTATTTGCAAGAAAAAAAATCTGGATGCTATAAAAAGATCAATAAATCACAAATAATTTTATTTATTGATTACGTATACCTAAATCAGACACAAATGACTAGAACATTAAAGTCAAAACTAAGTACATAATTAATACACAGATCCTACTTATTTTATGAAACTGAAGCTTTTAATAATAATTTTGGCGATTTTATTATTTATGTTTCCAGTTACATCGATAGTACTCGATAGACACTTTATTTCTGTAACAGACTTAAACTATAAGAGATCAATTAAAAATGTCAGGTACAACACAGAAGGTTGAATAGATAAATATTCTGACTAGAAATTGGACTAGAATATAATGTTGTTAAATACATGTTTATAGGTACTTAAAACACTGGTATGAAATGTACGATTCATTATGAAAATCATTTATAAATGTTTCTTAATAATTAGGTGACTAAATAAGGATTACAAGTATTCCTAATGATTAATTAATTAAGCAAAACCTACTGATAACATACGCACTTACATATAAATTGGGTGCAGTTGCTAAATATAAACTAGCCACAGTGGCTTTTAATGACCAATACATTACTAATAAAGGTAAGAGAAGGAATTTTGATGGATTATGTGATAACATAACTCGTCCATACTATTTGTTATTGAACAAACAATTATCTACTTCTACACAAACACAATACACTCACTACACATAGACCGAATAAAAATGAAAGCCACGAGACATTAACACACACCAAAATGAAAGACATTAATTAACACACACCAAAATGAAAGACATATGACGCCTAGTAACATAATACAAACTTATTTCTAGTAAATATCTGTAGTTTTCTGTAATTTTGTTGTACAATTTTTGACAGTTTTGTGTATCATTCGCTCAGGTGACACTTTCAGTTATTGTTCACCACTTGCGGATAACAATTAATTGTAAAGTAAACCCCAAGTTTACTAATTATCTGTTTTTTTTCGATTGACATTTGTTTAACTCTGTAATTTAGTATTATCTGATGAGCCAAAGTTCTATAGAGTTTTTGGCATTGTCCTTTCACTGTGTTATTCCGATTAGCTTAGCCCCTCCCCTTACTTCTTCTTGCTTATAAATGTCGGTAAGGTCAAGAGACATTTAACTTTATTAATTTTAATGGTTGTGTTCTCCAAGCATGGTCAGCACAGTTTCGTCGACGGTGACGGCAGTAGCCTTGCAGCGTATATGCTGGCTGCTGCACCGCCATCTTTGTTTCCGCGCGTCACTGCGAGACTTCTGCAAACAGTAGCGGTACTTGCCAACCTGCAGTATCGGATTCCCCACATTTGACTTCACGATACTCCAAGTATTACCTGAAACAACGAAAAAATATGGGTACCATTTTGGTAAGATAAGAGTTGCCTTCTTGATATTAAAATTAAGTCTGTCACAGTAAGTTCTAATATAAAACATGCATCGTTATAATATTTAAAAAATGGTGAAAATAGAAACAACGTAAGACACAAATATTTTTATTGATTGATAGAACCCGTTGTTATAAGTTATAGCTAGTATTAGTACGTAATGATCATATAATTTCAACCGATTTCTATTATTTTAAATACTTGAATCGCTCAATATCCCCGAAGTTATTGAGACGATTTTGCTGCTGCTTCTTCAACGATCATGGTTATGTTCTCCAGATTGATGAACCACTTCGAACCACAGTAATGGCTACAGCTTTGCAGTTTAATCTTTGCTTGCTACACCTCCAGCTTTACTTAATTTCATCACTACGCATTTTCAACATGCTGTAACGGTAGCCATCTATCACCAACATTTGGTTTCCAACGTTAGACATTTCGTATTTTACAAACTGCGGTAGTCTTGAAACTAAAAACATAACAAAACAGAGTGTTAGGTCAGAGGGATAGGTCCCTATCGACACGAAACCTACGAATCTTTGAATTCAGTCAAAACAATACATATATTAAACACCAAATATTTTATTCGTTGACTAGATATTAAGATGCCTAGTATCTATGACGAACAAACATAAAACACTTTGTAAAAAGCTATTCACAACTCAAGGAATTATGAACGATCACATATTCTTCCACCCCTCCGACGGGTAAGTATGTCGACACGTTTCAGGTGAATGAAATTAAAAACTTTATTTTATAATTTTCTGTGACAATTTTGTACAGACAAGTATCAAAAGCTGTTACAAACTTATTCTAACGTTCTACAAGATCATGTTACCTTACAAATGTCCATATTAACATCAACGTTTGCGGCCACTGAACCAATATAGCTCTACTTAATCCGTTCACTGATTATTACACAACAGCGAAATACATCAATGATCTAAATGCAATTCATATAGACTAACATTTTCTCTTATTATATTAATAAATATGTCATTACAATGTTTTGTCAATTTTATTCATGAAATTAGATTTACAGAGAAATTTAAGTAGGTGGTGTATATGTTTTGGTAAGCATATTGAGGAAGAAAATGTATTGTTATATAGTTACAAAGATAGACATAATTTATATTGGATTAATACCCATTATTGTTAAATATTGATACTATTCATTTTATTAGCTTATGGTTAATGATAAGTCAATAACTATTAATAACTATTTCGATACAATGTTGCAAAAATACTAATATCGCCAAGTAATAAATAACTACTTTCGTTCTCATTTCATTTCATAAATATTTAAAAAATCATGTTCCTATTTTTGTATAATATTGTGTTATGTAAGGTGGGCTTGCGTATGGTGTGTGTGAGTGTTTGTCCGTGAGGTGTGTATGAGGGTGTTTATGTCAAATCATGGCTGTTTTAAAATACTTTTCAGCACTTTCTCTCATCTAATTTGAGTTATATTATAATTATAACTCAGCATATTTATTAAATTATTATTACTTTATTGGTACCTAATCTAAGAACAAATCGTTCTACCAGTCTAGATACTCAAATAAGTTACAATTGCGAATGCATAGGGATTAAACACTAGAACAATCATTAAACACGATCTTTAAACAAATTTATTTAGTTGTAGCTGTAAGTGGGATAAATATTGCAAATGGATTTAAAAAACAGTCGCTTCTCGAGCTTCAATTTCATCGTATTAATTTTAGAAATCCCTTCATAAGTAACCATTCGGTTTCAAATAAGGGTTCACTTTGAACAAAACCTCGGTTGTCTGTTACTGCCGGAACTATCCAAATACTTATTAACCCTGCGTTTGGTCGGGTATTGTTCATGATCGTGCCATCGACGTACATCCACCAAGTTCTTTCCAATAGTAACTGCGGTCGCCTTACAACCAAGACTATGACGACCACACCTCCAGCGAGTCCGGAAAGCGTTACTCTCTTTTTTGACAAGGGTGTATCGGTACCCATCAATGACTAACATTTGATTCCCCATACAAGACTCCTCGAAGGAAAAGTTGTGTGTTACAACTGAAATATAACACAAATACCAAGGTTAATCATTCGTTAGTTTTTATATGAATGTATGGACTCCTATATAGTATTTCATGCGTGTTTTGTGTAATATAACTTGCGAAATGTGGGTGTACAGACCACATCTGTGAAGACCCACACCTCAGCCTGCCCCTTAGGAGAAGTAAAGCACTAACTTATACAACCATGCAAGCAAGCCAATTGAAATAGATAATTAATTATGAAATGAAGGAATAGAATTGTTTTAAAATGAAAAATAGAACATGTATAAATTAATTCACTAAAGTACAATGTTAGTTTTATGAAATATTTATTTAAACGGGATTTCACAATAAAAGTAGAAAAGTCCAAGTACAGAGTTTTCCCCAAGATAAGTCATCAACTGAATGAACTACAATCAACACAAAAATAAAGATTATTTTTTTAAATTCATAATCCATTGCTTTAGAAATAATGTCTGAAAACATCTGCGGCTCGACTACGTTACTAACACAATGAATATGAAATTTCAGAACTAATGGCATTCGTATTGTTGCACCCGGTACTTCAATTAAGAATGTTAAGTTGATAACAAGTCAAACTGTAGAATTCTGGTGATTTCTTTGAATGCTAAAAGAGATTAAGTTGATACCTTCCAGTTGATTGTCAACTGAATAAGCACTCAGAATTATTACTTCAAAACTTAGTTATGGTTATGAGAATCGTGTGAAGCTATGATCTGATTGTCAATAGTCCGTAACTTGGCTTTACAGCGATACCGCATTCTATTAGAACATGTCCATTCACGACCTGAGTTTTACTTCGGTTATCTTTCATTTTAGTATACGTGAATCCTTTGTGTAGAACCATTTGGTTACCCCTGTTTGATATCACAAATATAACTGAAAGGAAAATAATTTTTTTTAAACATTTACAGGGTAAACATATTTTGGCTCGAAGGGCTACATCGACTGAGGATGCCCCGAAACCAAGTCTGAGTTGCAAGTTGCATTTTAATTATCGCACGTACTGCATGTGCATGCTTTTGCGGAGAGGAGGGCTGTGCACGTAGATCTAGGTTTTGTGGAAAATTTTAATATTGTTTATTCTAAACCCACTCTATCTCTCAGATGTCCGGTAGGGACAAGAGGTCCAGTTATGGCCAGCCTGTCTGCAGTTGCCACAGAATCTGCCCCGTCGCCGACGTGGTGCGCTCTTTTCATTCGTTTCTTTCTTGATGACCTTTTCTGCTAATCAAAAATTAATACAATCTTAAAACACATTCACACATTATAGAATCATATTTTTTATCAGACGTGAATTTTTCCCTTCCTTTATTATTTTGTTTGTATAAACCCTACCATCTCGTTAAAGGTTTCTTCAAGCGGGTTTGGACAGATCGCGGACACTAGACACTGATAAATACTTCAGTACATTATCTATCAGAGCTCAGTGTCGGAAGCCGTGCCCGAAATTTAATTTGCCCACACCGGTTTAACCGTACCTTTACTCACAAATCGTAAACAAAGGATGGATAAGACAAAATATAACACTACACAAATTAAACAAAACGATAGATGAACTATATTTACAAAATGTATTAATTACTTCTCATTGCCACGCTGTTTTCAAAAGCACATTCTTAGGTGGCAATAAATTAGTCACTTTAGCGCTTGATTTTTTTTCAAATATGTTCAAATACATTGTTTTTGTAATTTTGAGTCAATATCTAACAAGTTTAGTTTCAAAATGAAACATATTTCTTACTATTGCCTATGAAACCGCAGGGCATAGGATGATTATGGATATTTTTAATCGAAACGATAACGTCATCGATGACGTAGATAACAGCCTTGCATCCTCTGCAGAAATGAGTAGAACACACCCATCGCTTTTTGATGCACGACCCAGTCTTCTTGTAATAGAAGTTGTAACCATTCAGTCTGATCTAAGTGTTTCCTTTTTTAGGTGTTACAAAGATTGCTAGAAAGTAAGAGAAAACAGGTTTTAATCATATTTTTATAAATGTTTCCCTCATGTCGATTCCCTTTACGCCAATTTCCGCTGTGTAGAGTTGAGAGTTTGCTCACTTTTATTCCACGTCGAGCACATGTTTGTATCCTATTTGTTTTAACTAAGTACGCTCATTAAAAAGTTGTCTGTCTTGCAATAAACCTTTCAGTACTTGAACGTCATAACTTTATTTCATTCACAAGTCAACAGTTTCGAGCTCGTTCATATTTTGGTTAAACAAAAAAAGACTGAACTTAAACATATTTTATAAACAGAACACTATTCTAGAAAGTTTTATTTTTCAGAAAAAGGTACCATAAGTAGGTTTATTATATGTACACAGAAATAGTTATCTTAAATATCTTGCAACTAAATGGAATGACATAGTTAGGTACCTATTCTCTGTTTCTTCCACAAAGTATCACGTAAAATAAATTACGAAGTAGTTTTTGCATGAGATCAACTATTATCAATAAAGCCTTTATTATAAACTGAACAAGTTTCGTGTCGTCTTTACATAGGTAGGTGATAACGAAAACTCTTTGAATTTTATAAACAGCTGTAAAATATATTTTTTTGTAAGTACCCTCTCTGCGGTGATACTCACGCGAAGGAAAACTGTTGAGTGCTCTAACAAGGTTCAGTGTCGCCTGATACCAATTTTAAAAGAATTGAGGGTATATTTGTGGCTGAGCAGTTTTAGCTTACATATTCAATGAAAATGAGAATGTACATCATAGACTAAAATAACTGTATCATCGATGGTACTCAGCCTAGCTCTGCAACTGTTAGCCATGCGCATAGAGCAGGCCCATCTTGTTTTAAAAAAATCTCTTGTTTCTTTTATTGCTGATCATTATGAAATTGTTGCCTCTGTACAGTATCATTTTATTTCCAGTTCGTGTATGTCCAAAAATTGCAGGTTCTGAAACTTATAAAACACACACAGTAATTTAGTAACAGTGCTTTATAATGAAAACAACTTAAGAATCCGTTTCAGGGCAAACATTATGAAGATGGAAAATCGAAAACAGTCATTCATTTGTTATTATGAAGACAAAAAATAGAAACGACAAATTAAACTTTATTTCTTTTCATGATTATGTTCGTTATAAATTGCAATAATTTTGTCGTCCACTATGTGAATAATGCCCTACAATATTTATTCTGTGTACAACACCACCTCTTCTTATCCGTCTTGTAGTTTCCAGGTTTACAAATAAAATGTGTTATCACCCACTTTTATATTTGTCTTTCCTTTCTTCGTTCTGATCAGGGTGACTGAAATACAAATTGGCAGGTTACTAACTTACTTAAGAAGCACAGAGCACAACAAGGAAAGTTTAGCTCTTTCTACTCTCACAGGAGATACTTAGGCCCTACGTCATCATTTGAAAAAAGGCATAAATCAGGTCATAAGAAGTGTCAAGCTATTATTAACATTAATCAGTGCAATTATAACTATCACTTTGACCTGCCCGGCGGTAAACTGTTATGGTATGTACAACCCTGATTTTCTCTCGCCTGTGCCTCTCGCATATGCCTCTTAGCAGTGGTGACACCACATGTTGATCCTTCATCTACTGTATCCATTATATCTCTGATATTAGTACTCGCAGTTAGCAAATAATATTTGATTTGTAGTCTAAAATTTTACACATTCAATGAAGACATATTATGAGATGATGATGATGATTTTTTTATTATTATTATGTCTCAAATGAATTATCTCTGCGGAGCTCGATGTAACATGATATACCACGGGTTTTACTTTACCAACATCTTCCACGTTAAACCTAAAATTATTTACTTTTTCAAACAGTTTCTCAAGATCAACAACAAAAGGTTCAAAATTAAATGAAAATAACATGGTTACATTGGTTGGAAATTGTTCTTTATCTTTCATAATAATTGCAACAGTAACATTATCACATTTTATAAGTAAAACAACAACATTTAAAATAACTATTCTGAAACCAGAGTTTTCCTTACCTCCTAATAATGCTTTATTATCCATTTATATATATCCGGTTAGACTGGAAGCCGACCCCAACATAGTTTGGGAAACGGCTAAGCAGATGATATTTCTATATTAAATAACCACAAATCCCTTCTATATTAATAATTAATTAGTACTAATCATACTAAACTTACAACGTGGTTTAATTCGAATTCTTGATCACAAACACAGCTACAAAACGACTAGATCTTTTGTTTAATGGAATCTGATACTGTACTATCTTATCTAGTATTTCATTCTTTATTTCACTTTACCAAATGAACCGGTTCCTAACCAACGGAGTTATGGCTGTGCATACATTAAAAAATATATACACACGAACATAGAACCTAATTTTGTTTGGTATATGGTACATAATATTATTTAGGTAGTTAGTTCTAAATTCTAATGTCACTTAGAACTATTTACGTATAGGTACTATTATTAATCTTAGAATAAACAAAGTTAACAGTTTTAATTTGATAAATTCCATTGGATGTTAAGAATAAAAGAAAAATGTAGTGTGAAAATTTAAGTCATGAATGATTTGCTTATTTACGTTTTGATGATTGTTCCCGAAGTTAAGACTCAACTATGATTTTAAGTACTTTTGTTTATTGTAAGTTTTATATTCGCATACAATCTGCTAAATAACTTTACTTATATTCAATGCACTTAAAATTAATTCACTAACAACAACAAAAACTTAATAAATATTCTAATGGAATTACAATATTTGTTTTAACTATTCGATTTTAAAGAAAAGGTTTCTTTTTTGGATGATTGTGAAAATTATTCATTTTGATGATGTTGTTCTCTATTGTGTAGATAGCAGCTTTACATCCTCGGAAACAGTGGCTGGAGCAAACCCATCGGACCTTCAACCCCCTTGAAGATTTACGGGTGAACAGGTAATCACCGACTCGTAACATCGTTCTTCCAGTGATGCTTGATTCCGTGAATTCGCAAAAATCTACAAAGAGAAATAAATTACTCAGTGTTTTACCGGTTACTATTGAAAATAGCTACGTAATGCAGTTAAGTTATATCTACGGAGGTATATTTTGTAAAGAAAGCCATTTTTCGAAAGTAAGAAAATACAAACCGCAGCCTGTCCGCAATCCGTCCGTATCAGTTTGATCGAACCTTAACTAATAAGGGGGGCTCTACTGGACCTAAGATAATTGAAAACAAAATAACAATTCCAGTAATACATTGAGATTAATTTAATCAACAAATACACGCTCACGAACATTTGAATTAAATTAAGTATATCTACAGACTACGATATTTACTAACATATAAGTTTTTTCCCCGTTTACATACAGTAGTTTACCTAGAATGTGAGTCAATTGTAGCAAGAAAAATGTTTAGTGTGCTCACAGACGCTACGACGCGGCGACGCGCAACGTTACACGTAATAATAATTATTTTTGTAATTTTTAATCTTTTCTTTTTCTACACTCAAACGAGTATTATTTTGGGCTTCACACACAATCATTTGCTCTCTCCCGTGGGTGCACAAACGCCAGCACATCATAGACCTACCTAACTGGATCGTTTGTCCAAGGTAGACATAATCGTCTACAACTTCGAGTGTAGAGTCTCCGATCTTGATAGGAGTGGGTGTTACATGGTTATTCAACATGATTTTGGTTTTGTCCATGTTCATTTTAAGACCCACTCTTTTGGAAGCTCTACTAAGGTCATCGAGCATTGTACTGAGGTCCTCGATGGTCTCAGCCATGACCACTATATCGTCGGCAAATCGAAGGTGAGAGATGTACTCGCCATTGACGTTGATGCCTAGCCCTCTCCAGTCCAGAACCTTGAAGATATTCTCCAGTGCAGCGGTGAACAGTTTCGGAGATATGACGTCTCCCTGTCTCACACCTCGCTGCAGAAGAATAGGTTCCGAGGTCTGGTCCTGAAGTCGGACTGACACCAAGTGTACACAAAATATCTTTAAAATAAAAAACAAATAGTCTCGGGCTTATACAGTAGCCAATTACAGATTATCCAACATTCTCAAATACAAGTGATAGTCATAATAATTAAAAAAAAATTGTACTCTAAATTAATTGGTAATAAACTAAGACTCCAGTCTTAGTTTATTATCAATTAATTTTAAGATATGAACTCATTCTACAATTAAAATAAAATTACAAAATTGCAATTTTGCTTAGTTTAAAACAAAAGGCATGAAATATAAATTGTAACAAAAATGACCTAACAAAAATGAAAATTATAATTGTAAAGAATATTTAATTACTTAGACAAACTACAAATAGATCTAAAACAATAATAAATTATTTTAATACAAGTATCAAAATGGAAAAAGAATTACAGGGCGTGTAAAAATTTGTCCACGTATTATATGAAAAGTTTACAAATATTTCGGGCACAGTAACTTCCTTACTTACTTTACTCCTTTCGTTTTCGATAGAACTTTTTTTTAACATTTTTAAATTTAGGTATTTTTGTTATTCCTTTATCTTTTAGTGTTGAGACAGTCTGTCGGAACGCATCTGGTACAGAAATAGTACAGTCACTTTTCACTTTTTCAATGCACTTGTTAAAGTTAACCTCCAATTCATTTGACACAAAATCGGGCTCATATTTGTGCTTGTCATCACGTAGGATGCAATTATTGCTGGCAATAATTAGTCTCGCTTTGCATATAGTTCTCTTCGAACACCTCCAAATACAGGAACCATCTTTATTTTGTCGGTATTTGTGATATTTATATCTTGCACGAAGTAGACTTTCCTCGCTGGGATGTAACTATTTCATGTTCAGTTTTATTACTAGACAGAGCTGCTTGTGATCCACTTCCTGAAAAGATTTTTTTGCAGTTAGGTATCTTTGAGCAAAGGAGATGGCCAATTTACTTAGGGCACTCTGCCTAGCATTTAAAGTTCATGTGCATTAATAAAATTTGCTTTATTTTGAATTTAGTATGCTGTAAAATTAACTGTAAAAGTTACATAATCCACTAACTTCAGATTTCTTAGGAATTAACAGAAATATATTGTCTTAGTATTGGTATTGTTGACAATGTCCAAAACGTAAGTACAATCAAGTCTGCATTTAAAAGCACTCGATAATCGTTGGGCAATGGAATCAGTCCGCGTAGATTAGCAATGATCTTACATTACATAATTAATTACATTTATATTAAACTCGTTGACCTGGCTCTACCTTAAGAAAATTATTTGCCGTTAAAACGGTAATTACAACATCTAAAAACGTACAACAAAGTGATTGTAGTTCATCAATCTTTATCTTTTGATAAATAATACTCATAGTTTCGTGTTCCACGTTTTAAGTAGTATTCAGCAGTATGCTACCATGAATACGCTCGCATGATGTCTCTAACTATTACTAAGTGGTTACATAGACATGTTGCTATGCACTTCTTGCTGTTGTGAGTCGAGCATTTCCATAAGTCTTTGTCTCTACTGGAGCGCTTCCTGAAGAATGTGTAGCCCCCGTAGGTCAAGATTCGTTTGATTCTTTGATTCTTCGATCACTAACACCCAAGTTATCAATGATTATGATGACCACTACGTAACACAATTTCTTGGTCTATCGTATGGATCCTCGCCTTGCAACCCTTGTTGCAGTGGGTAGAACATCGCCATAAGCGTTTTCTTGACCCTAGAGAGTTCCTTTTCAAACAATAACTGTATCGCCCGACCCAAAGGATGTAGCTCCCGCGTTTTGACTTCGTGAAGAAATGATCTGAAACATCTAATTGAGTGAGTACTAAGGTGAACGCAAACACCGCCAAGTTTGCCAAGAGGCAGATAGCTTTTTTGCTGTTATTTTTATTGAAAAAATAATTCTATGATTGAATCATGCAGTTAGAAAATACAACTTTTAATGAAAGCTGTTTATTTGCAATTTTAACATACAGATTACACCATTTACAAACATATTTATGATGAGCACATAAGAATTCAATGTATATGGCAATAGCATAGGCCACTTATGCACTACACGGAATTTCACGGCCGGTTTTTCAAGCGAATCATTTGGTCCCGACAGTAAAACTCCATGAAGTGTAAAATAGAATGGACCGACATTTTTCCAACATCAATTGGATATAAATGCACCCTAGTGCACCATTACCCTGCGTGGTTGGTACCTATTTGTTCTTAGATTAGACAGTAACAGATTTAAACCTATTTATAGAGACTATAAGTACAGAAAATCCACTTCATTCGCTTTGTTCCTTAACTTAATGGTTATGTTCGCCCGCCACGCTAATAATACTATCCCCGATGGCCAGGATGGAAGCCTTACACCCTTCGGAAGAATGAGTAGAACACTTCCAAAAGTCCTTGACCCCAAAACTGTACTTCTTGAAGAACGTGTAACCGTCACATTGTAAAACTAGATTCCCTTTTTGAGATGTCGATCTGTTAACTGAAATTGAATACTGATTTGAAAACTTACACCGAGGTATTCAGAATGGTTAAAATACTGATATGGAAAGAACTTTAGTACATGCAAAAACAATTTGAAAGAATACTAAAACAGCTACTTCTCATTTTACAACTACATAATTGTCTACTTGTAAATACTACTGTTACTCATTTCTACTGAACTAGGACATTTTCATAACTTGGGATTTACAACAAATTAATAACCATTAATTAATTTTCGTAACTATTTTTAATTCTAAATTGTATAAGAGTAATTAAAAAAATATTTAATTATAAGCTGGATAGATATCTATATTTTTTTTTAATTTCACCAAAGAAAAATACAGAGTGTAAATGAACCCTTCACGAAGCCGTCAACCAAGCATTTTGTACATCAAACTAAGTAACCCCACGCAATTTTTTTTTCTGGGAAACGTTTTTATATTTATGGCTAAACTCAATGTAACACACTTAAAACGTTGTGCTGATGGATTCATTGAATAGTAAACGGGTCATGGAGGTATATAAAGAAAAGTTATTATCTTTCACAAGTTTTTTTTTTAAATACTAATTGTATTTAAAAAAAACTTGTGAAAAAGTTGGAACTTTGACTCATAATATCTCCGTAACTAGAAGGTTCCCAGGTATGGTCTAGAACAAAAAAATCATCGCAATGACGGTGAGAATAAGTGCCTTTCCGCTTCGTTAAGGGTCTATTTACACCCCTTACACAGCAAAGTATTAATTAACACAATAAATTGGATCAAACTAATTTTAATACAATGAGATTGGCCCAAAAAATATGTCTTAACTTTCTAAAATATAAATTCTTAAGATGCCAGTAATAAGAGCAAGAGTATTAACTAAGATATCTCAAAAAATCAGCCAGTCACTGAACCCAAATAATAAGTTTCAAATTGCAAGCGTTCCTAACTAGACCAACTTTGATTGCAATTATTATATTTGCTCAGTATCGATGTTCTTTAGCTCCTTCAACTAAACGAAATACATAGTGAGAAATATCCATATCCAAAGCATAAACTCAAACAAACTTTACGTAAAGTGCGAGTGATTGTTATTAACTCTTATAATTTCATTATAAACAGTGTGAGCAGTCGCCCGGCATCGCTTGTGGTTGTGTGTTGAGCACACCCATCTTGCTTTTGGCCCCGACTCGTGTTTCTTGCAAAATGTGAAGCCTCCGATGCGTAACAGCGTTCTACCACGTCGCGAAATTTCGAATTTTGCTAAAACAGGTAAAAAACATTTACAGATTTTGTTTTTTATATGGAAAAGAGAGATCATTTTTGAACAGTCACATAAATACAACATTCGTTTTATTAGATAATTGCAAAGAGAGACATAATGGATAAAAATAAAAATCAAACTGCTATATACACATACTTTAATAATAACTTGGAATAGTGAGAACCAACAATCTTGTTAGCCTAACAATATAGATCACCACTGTCTTCTTATTAATTGTTTTTCAACATGTTTTAGATTTCTTCTTCTGTATCTTGATAACTATGCAGTTTTCCTAGAAATTCAGTTTATTTACTCAGTAACTCGAAATTGCTTTATGTCCTTCCGAGCCAGTCATAAGGAGCATGCATATCAGTGTAATGCACAATAACATCGTCGACAGTGTGCACTGTAGCTTTACATTTCAATCTCTCGTGAGTCGCACAGCGCCATCTTACTTTGCTGCCTGCAACACCGTTGTATCTGAACTTTATATTGTTAAGCACCAAAACTCTTTTGCCTCGAGCAGAGTATTGAAAATGAGCAGCTAGATCTGTAGAAATAACATTTGTGTTAGACATAATGACATGTTATTCCTTAGTGTAAAACCAGGAACTCGCCTGCCAGTAACTTGCACAAAAAAATACAAATAGTTTGTATATCATTGTGGCATAGGTACTATTGTTATCACCAATTAAAGGCTGTTATGGTACAATTAAGAATAAATTACTAGCATACTCAAGTACAACTCACTAGCACGTGGCTAGCGCTTTTCAGATATAAATTGCGCAGACGGTTTTCAGTGTTCAATCCAGTGGGATCAGACACAAGTGACAACAATTTTTTCGACCATTACCCTCTGATGATCATGTTTATAATGTTTATTTGTACGCAAAAACCAAACAATACAATTAGACTAGGATTCAGTTGTACAAAAGAGACAGTTTAAGATTATTATAAAATTTTAATAACATAGTTCATGGATCGTAGCAAGTACCATTCTGTAGTTTGTGCGGGTTTATGTCTGTTTATAAATAATGATAATGCTGGTTAATCATTCTTATAATTGTTCGAACAAACCCATCTGACCTTATCCATATGAGACGATTTCATATAGTAAGTGTAGGTGCCCATCCCGATCAATGGTTTGCCTTTTCCTGTAAAAAAAAAACGTTATTCTTAAATCCAGTTACATTTAATAAAAAATGGTTGCTATTTACTGGTCTTTAAATTGGTATAAAGAACAAAATAATTTTCGTGAAATATTCATTTATTCTGAAAGATAAACAAACTTTGAAGCAAAGGATTGCACCTTTGATTCCACCTTGTACCTTAAAATGTAGACATTTCACTGAATGTTTTATCAAAGAGTCCTGGAGAAAACATCTAAGCTGAACAGTGACTGAGACCTTGCTGCTGTGGTACAATTCAATTGTGGATCTCAAAGTCCAAGTGAATCCCATTTCTATAGAGGAAAATGTGCGAGTTTATGTCTGTTTGTAATTAATGAGTATGCTCGTTAATCATTTTAACAATTGTTCCGTTCACTGTGTATATCGAAGCCCCGCAGCCTTTGTTATGGTGTGTCGAACAAACCCATCTGAGCTTGTCCTTGTAGGACTTTTTTATATAGTAAGTGTAAGGGCCTATTCCGATCAATGGCTTTCCTTTCTGGGATCGCAAGAGGAGAATTTTTTGTAAACACAATAATTAGTTAATTATTTTTACGTCTGCGATACGAGTACCTAAGTGCCTGATATAGATAGGTACCAATTTTATGGTAGGTATAGTTGGTATCTTAACGAAAACCATGTTCGCGAAATATTACTTTAATTATTCCGAACAAAATAACCTGAGAGAAAACATGAACCTTTAATTGCGAAATTTCGCTGAACGTTTTAAGTGCCACATACACGGCTTTGAGTAATGCAAGCCTAATTCTACAATTAGTGTATTTAATATAAAAGGCAGACAACTTTTACATTTTATAATAACCAATTAAACCTAACTTCATCCACTTCAAATCTCATTGAAATTCTCGTGTCGTATTGCCGTCCGGACTGTGAGAGTGAGAAAAGGAAGAGTGCACCTGTGTCTGCGCACACACTTGTACACTAACACATTTTCCATTGTTCTGCAGTTTCAACTTCGATTAGGAAGATTATTACACAAAGATACATTATGATATGATATCTGGACATTATATGATTTACTTATAACAATCCTTCTGGATACGCTAAGCTAGTAGTATGAAAATCGAAAAAATAATTTATTTTATCTTTGACTGTGTGGACGACTGCCTTGCACCCGTACTTGGCATGGCTGGTACATCTCCATCGGACCTTCAAAGAGTCTTCCGCACAATTTCTACGATACCGGTTTCCACCTATTAAGAGAATCCTGGATCCTTTGCTGTTGGTGATGAATACTGGGTGAAAATCTGAAAGAAGGTGGTAATGTCATTGCACGCCGTTGACAAAAAATAGACAGCCGGGAAATTATTAAAACTCATCCATATAGCAATTTAAAAACAATGCACCCATTTATAATTAGGATACTTTGTTACTCTTTTGTGAGTGCGCATTTATAACAAGGAAAAAAAAATCATATTCGCTAAAATACTCCTTACTTCCTTCCTGGAGGTAAGGAGTATTTTAGCGAATATGATTTATGGCTGGATTACGGCCCAGCCCCTCTCACAGAGAGGAGACCTGTGTCCCAGCAGCAGGAACATTATCTGTCCTAAATGACCGCCGCTTTAATTTTCAAGAGCTGGTATTAAAGGCACAAAAATATATACATATATATACATTCATTGTAACTATTTTTTTATTTAGTTACAATGTATGTATCATACTACAGCTTGATCAGCCAGCACCTTACTTCAACAATATGGACTGACGCAGATATTCACAGACACTGTACCAACGTCGTGAACTGAGACTTGCTGCGCCAGAGAGCCCAGACATAAGACAAGCGGCAATCACTTTTAAAGCTTAGCGTCCTTCTTTCAACAGCTGTCATAAGCTTTTCGGTAAGTTATTTCAATTAAAATACGTTCATGACTTTTACATCATATTTATTGCTGATAGAATGCCACTTTACTGGCACATATAAAAATGTGTCGATTTTTGGGGTCGAATAGAAAATTACATCAATGTTCCTTGTATATTATGTCTTTCACAAACAACTGTCACAACGTCAACGTGCCTTAGTCTAAAATTAAATAAATGAAAACAAATAAATAGAATCGAAATGAGTAAGTATCTAACTAAACAGGTAACCTGAAAATTATTACCGCATGGCTGCAAACCGCAACCATATACAAATTAACATTTCATAAAAAAAAAAAAACAAAAGCGAAGGGCACTAAGGCCGAGATAAATAAATACTACTTAACATGGTCTATGGGTAATATTCAATGATCCTTTTTCTCTGACTGACACTATTGAAAGTTGAGTTTGACAGTTGCACGACTGTGACAGGGATCCGGGTTCTTAGACCGTGTTCTAATAATAAAGTCATTCGTCCTCCAAAAACACAGTTTGTTGCAATCATTTGTCACTCACACGATAATCGCCTATAATTTTATTAAGAGACGGAGTTAATTTCCGCAGGTAAACATAGCGTTAACATCTCAGCCTTAATGTAAACTTAGCGTAAAAATATATTAAAATTAAACTACAACCTTATTCAACTTAATTTGTATTCATTCACAAAATAAACAACATCGTTATCGACTGTGTGTAGTCTTGCTGGACATCCGAAGCGCTCGTGTGTCGCACACCGCCATCTTACTTTATCCGAACATATTCTATTAATTCTGTACTTTACGTCACCAATCATAAGCATGTCTTTACCTCGGCTGCTCCGAAAAAAATATGGTGTGAGCGATAGACCTGAAATAAATAAACAACATATTATGTTTAATAATAAATATTGCTACTATTATAAATGCGAAAGTTTGTGAGGATGGATGAATGTCTGTTACTATTTCACACAAAAATTTCCAACGGATTTGGATGAAATTTGACAAACAGATAGTTTATTACATGGGTTAACGTTGATGAAGCTAAAAGAAAATAAAACACAAGAATAGATCAAATTTAAAAATAGCAAGTGCCTGAAAAGTTCATGTCAAGTTACATAAATATAAGATCACTTTTCGCATGATTATTTATTTATTACAGTCAAAATAATTCATAGTTAAATTCCATTTTCTTCTTTTTCTTGATATCTTTTGGTGGATGGTTGTGGTCTTCCAGAGCGTGCACTATGACGTCATCAATGGTAAGGATTTTGGCATTACAAGACCTGTCTGAACATCTCCACTTGATCTTATGTTGAGGCCCACAATGTCGACTGTACGTGTAACCATTCAGAACTAACTTTTGTTCTTTTCGTGAGCTAACAAAGTTATCTGTAAAGTAAAATTTTATTCATACATTATTTATCTACCCTTGGATTTAAGGATACGAATAAAATAAAATGGCAAACAGGTTTGAATAATGAAATGAATTGAAAAGGATCAAGTTTTTTTTATCAATTTTAAACATAAAACAACAAAGTACTGAAGATACTAAATTTATTTAACACATAAGAAAAAAGAGATGGTATCGAACAGGGAACTGTGTAAATCTAAGATCTTTGCCCAGCAGTCAATGATGAGTTAACAAATGGCATGAAGATGAAACAAAAAACCTTAAAAAGTCTACGAGTCTGCGGATATCTCTCGGTGAGTGGTTGTGATCTTCAAGAGCGAACACGACGACGTTATCAATAGTATGGATCCTAGCTGAACATGTCCTATTCGAACATCGCCACCTGATCTTGTGTTCAGGTCCATAACGTCGAGTATACGTATATCCATTCAGCAGAAGCAACTGACGTCCTCTCATCGAAGTAATAAAATTAACTGAAATATAAAATTTTATTCTTAGAAAATACATATGAACGATTGGAAACACCAATAAAAATCACCAACGGGACTGAATAAAAGAAGTTGCATTGAAAAATATTTTTAGTAATAAACTGTCAAAAATATTTTTATTAAATATGAAAATAGAAATTATACATCATTAGTTAGCAAATCAAGCCAGCTATGAATCACAAAAATTTTTTTGAAGATCAACGAGTTTGTTTCCATCTCTCGGTGGATGGTTGTGGTCTTCAACAGCGTACACGATGACATCTTCAATGGTATGGATCCTAGATGAACATGAGCGGATTGAACATCGCCACCTGATTTTATGTTCAGACACACAATTTCGATGAAAAGTGTATCCATGTAGGAGTAGTAACTTATTACCTGTTTTTGTAACAATAATCCTTCCTGGAATGTAAAAACCAATGAAACCAGTAAATACAGATGATTAGGCAAGAGAGAATGTTTACTCCATTTGATACAGCGCGCTTACATTACCAACATTACATACTCAACGTATTTAAAACATTATTCTGCCTGTTGTCAATGTCAGACGATCGATAGAAATGAATAAAAGTTAGTCTTTAGACTTGTGGAGAAAGTGGGCCTAAAGCCCGATGTGCGTGGAGACTCATGAGTGTGTTCTCCTTTAAGTGTAACCTCTTTGGTTCACGGTCAATAGTCATTTTAAATAAAAAAGTAAAAATATTAACTATTTTAATGTATTTTTTTAAACAAAGTACTACGACTAGTTTCAATGTATAATTATTAAATTTGAAATTATGAACAAAATGATTAAATACAAAAACTTAAGATTATCGTTAGTCAAAACTAACTTTCGCTTTCATTGTATTTTGCGAATCTGTGGGGTCGTGTGTGTGTTCTCCTGTGCTGCCTATGACCTCTTTGTTGTACATCTTCACTCGAACTTGGCACTTCTTGCTGATCCTTTTCGAGCAATACCAGGTGCGATGACCGGAGAAGTTGACGCGATTTGTGGAGTACGTGTGGTGACCGATTTTGAGCAAGTAGCTTCCAGTAGGCAGAGGGATCAGCTTGTAATCTGAAAATAAGGCTCAAAATGGTGAGGTTTGAAATAGTTTGAATATGGACAGTGTTTTTGTTTTATTTCTCACTATGATAAATTCTTCCAAAACTTTTGAAAACAAAATTATGAATTTTTAAGAAAGCAAAAAGTTTATTAGATATATCATCACCCTACATTTATTAAATATATCAAAGTTAAGAAATAGTAACAATATCACCAAGATCTTTATTTCCATTAAAAACAATTGTTTCCATAATTCAATAAAATTAGCATAATTTTATTTATCTATGTCTTTTCTTCATTAAAAAAAAAACGGAATATCATAATTATTTTAATAAACAGAATAAATTCAAACATACTTTCATGAGCCTAGTATAGCCTTCACAAAAAATTAAAATTATATGAGGCATTTCACTGCTGGACCAAATATCGTATGATCTGATAAACACTATCATTATCTCGTCAATTTAGTTGCTGAACAGATCACTTTTAAAACATTTTGATGCCACGTATCGTATTCGTTTTACAGTAAAATTTGAACCCATCCCGTACTAAACTCCATTTGGTTCCTGAAAAGGCTGAAAATGAAGGTAAACATTAGGTCCTATACGTAATTATAGACTGTGACGGAATCGTGGAAGTCGACATTTTTTAAACAAAAATGCGACGAGGTGGTTTTGAAAACTAAATTCATAGAATTTTTAATTCATAATTTATTAAGTCAAAACTAAAACTACTCATAGATGCTCAGGCTTAAGATTAATAGTTACACTTATGTACGTTCTCACTACAACCTAGGTGACACGTAAATTAATAAGATTTTCTACCCTCGGCTCGGCGCCGAATTGAAACTACAATAGTGCGCTTGTAATCTTATTTAGGCATCCATTTAAGTGTCGCTTAGTGTAAGTGAAAATGAACACTCATTCTATGGATAGCGCACGCTTGGTGCTTAAACTTAGAGATTTAATATTACATGCATTATTACCTATGAGTATACTTAATAATTGTTTATCGTTAAATTACAAAATGATTGAGAATAAAGTATGCTTTGTAAAGCTCCGTACTATATTTCGTCGTTACTGCATTATTAAACTACATCCATGTTGTGTTTTGTTAAAATTATGATCGAGTCTATATTTTTATTTAACTGTGTACCCACATAATCTGTGCGCTCTAATTACAAATTTTAATTTTAGTGTGTTTCTCAGTAAGTGAATTATCTATGTAATTCTTATGAGAAATAAAGTTGTTCTTAAACCTTATATTTTCAACGATGGACTTAGCTTGTATGGCACACTGGTATCTAAACTACTAGCAAACCGTGATCCCAGTCATAGACATTGTAGGTATTTAATATTACAGCTTCATGTACATAATATAGCTCTACCCAATTCTGATATACTTCCCCCCAACTATGCGATAATTGATAGGTGGATGTGTGTGTTCATAATGCCCAAATTCAATAACATTTTGGCGGTTAAACACTAGTCTTGCCTTGCAGCCTTTACCACAGTGTGAGGAGCACCGCCAATGGTTTGTCCCTTTCAGCTCATATTTCCGGTAATGGTAATAGGTGTAGTGGTTTAGCAGAATCAATTGTTTTCCTGAACGCGATTCTACAAAGGTGTATTCTGAAAGCATTAAAAATATCAGAAATTCACATTATTGGTCATTGCAAAACTTTACTTTAATCTAAACTGCACACGACGTGAACTCACTGCTATTACAAGCCATCGGGAACCATTTGTTTCTGTGGTGTCTAGAATCTTATTTCTATCACCAATCTAGTAAAATGACGTTAACTTCTAGATCTTATAAATGTGATTTATTTCTAAATCTACTATTTAGATATAAACAGAGGTGAAATAGTTTGATAGCTTGATGTTGTGAACACGTGTAAAGATCATAAGATTTACCAAGAATAGCATCCACTTTTGGAAAACTGGTATCTTTTTATTATGGAATAAAATATTGGTTTTAAAAACTTAAACAACAATCAACACGGTGTATAGTTTAATTAGTATAATTGACAAAACAGTTAAACTTATTTAAAACATGCTCAATTCATGACAATTTAACATACTTTCCGTTGAGAATTAAGCGCTGTGGTGGTGGATGACTATGATGACTGTTTACAGAAAAGATGTTCTTATAACAGACTATCAATTACCAGTCCTGCTTTGCATTTCTTACTGTTGTTCGCTGGACACCTCCAAATTTGAGAGCCTTTCTTACCGGAACGGCGAAGACTAAAAATGTAACCTTGATACAGTAAAAATTCTTTTCCCGATTGAGTTTTTACTAGTCTGTATTCTGAAACAGAAATTAAAACAAGAATACATTATGTATAATTGTGACAGGTGACGGTGGTTATGTTTACCAGTATATTGTACGGTTTCATTATCATAGGTGACCAGAGAGACCTCACAAGCAGTTCGCTGCCTGGGCTTGCAATACCAGCGCACGCGCGGCCCATTGTTTGTTTTACAATAAAATTTGAACCCATCCCTGAAATGTAAATGGCTGAAAATGAAGGTAAACATTAGGTCCTATACGTAATTATAGACTGTGACGGAATCGTGGAAATCATCATTCTTTAAACAAAATGCGACAAGGTGGTTTGAGAACTTAATTCATAGAATTTTTAATTCATAATTTATTAAGTCAAAATTTATTAAGTCAAAATTGAAGCTACTCATAGACAATGCTCAAGCTTAAGATTAATAGTTACACTTATGTACGGTCTCACTAAAATCTAGGAAACACGTAAATTAATCAGATTTTCAACCCTCGGCTCAGCGCCGAATTGAAACTACAATAGTGCGCTTGAAATCTTATTTAGGCATTCATTTAAGTATCGCTTAGTGTTAGTGAAAATAATACTCATATAGATATACTATCCAGAGAATGAATTATGTGCTTAAACTTAGAGATTAAATATTACATGCATTACTACCTATGAGTATATTTAATTGTTTATCATTATAGTGAAAGTATGCTTTGTAATTGAAAAAAGCAACGCAAATATTTGGACAAAAGTTCGTTACTATATTTCGTCGTCACCGCACTATATTTTCAACGACGCACTTAGCTTGTCTGGCACACTGGTATGTAAACTACTAGCAAACCGTGATGCCAGTCATAGACATTGTATTTAATTTTACACCCTCATGCATATAATATAGCTCTACCCAATTCTGATATACTTTCCCTTAACTATACGATAATTGATGGGTGGATGTGTGTGTTCATAATGCCCAAATACAATAACATTTTGTCTGTTAAACACCAGTCTTGCCTTGCAGCCTTTACTATTGTGTGAGGAGCATGTCCAATGGTTCGTTCCTTTCTTCTTAAACTGCCGGGAATGGCCATATGTGTAGCGGTTTAGTAGAATCAATTGTTTTCCTGAACGCGATTGTACTAAGGTGTATTATTCTGAAAGCATTAGAAAATATTATTGGTTGTTGCAATACTTTACTTTTTCTAAACTGTTTTTTTTTCTGTGGTGTCTAGAATCTTATTTCTATCAACAATCTGGTAAAATGCCGTTAACTTCTGGTTCTTAAAAAGTGGTTTATTTCTCAAACCACTATTTAGATATATAAACAGAGGTAAAATAGTTTGACAGCTTGATTTTATAAACACGTGTCAAGACTATAAGATTTGAACAAAAATCCACTTTGGGAAAAGTCGTATACTTGTATTAAGGAAAGGATGGATTAAAAAACTGATAATAATCAACAGGGTTTAATTAGACTAATTAAAAAAACAGTAAAATTTATTTAAAACATGCACATTTCATGACAATTTAACATACTTTCCGTTAAGAATTAAATGCTGTGGTGGTGGATGACTATGATGACTGTTTACAGAAAAGATGTTTTTATAACTATCAATTACCAGTCCTGCTTTGCATTTCTTACTGTTGTGCGCTGGATATCTCCAAGTTTGACAGCCTTTCATACCGGAACACCGAAAACTAAAATTGTAACCTTTATACAGTAACAATTCCTTGCCTGATTGGGTTTTTATTAATCTGTATTCTGAAACTAAAGTGAAAACAACAACACATAATGTTTACTTGTGACAGTCGGGTGAAGTGAGCTACGGAAAATATTTCGTCAGTACTGTTGAAAGTCGTTGTAGGAATATGAAACGCTTTGAAAGCGATCACCACATTTGTCTCGGGCCTCTGGTTACTGACTGATACAATAAAACAAAAGACATTCAAATAGTATTTATTTTTATGATTTCTGATAAGTTCGTACTCAGTAAGTTTTATGCCGGGCCTTCTTTCGGTGAGTGGACCAGTGCAGGTTGGAAGATGCCACATGTTTTTGATTTTTTGGTGTTGGGAAAAATGCCTTTTTTCTCTTAAACATTTTAAGAGCAGAGGTAAAGTAAGAAATCATTTAATTTTCTAAATAACAATAGAAATACTTAATTTGATTCTCATCATTTACTCTCTTAATACACTGGTACATACAATGAATTTAACATTATTATTAGGTTCTGGTGTCAGTTATTCAAATACTGTAGTTATTTTAATACTCAGTTATTCTTATGGTAAGACCTAATATTTTATTAATCCGTCTTACTTTACGTATAATTATAAAATGTAGGCCGCGCATGTGTATGCTCATACGCCCCTGTTAAAATGGTAGTATTGTTACTATCCATCAATAATGTGGCTCTACAGCATTTGCTTTTCATAGACGAACACCTCCAGCGGTTCAGCCCAGGCTTTGATTGATGAGTATTGTAATATGTGAACCCATCGAGCAGTACTAACCAGGTCCCTTTTTGAGATTTGACGAACTTGAAAGCTGAAAGAGATTAAAATATTACTATCTTTTCTTTACCAGTAGTAACTCTTTAATATTTCATACAAGGTATCATATAATCAGTTACTGGTTTGAATAAATTGAAGACTAATTTACAAGCATATTTAAAAACCGCCATAAAACCTTTGTGATACCGAATACATGTATAAGTTAAATCTTTTTATACCTACATGTAAATATTTAATAGTAAAACTAATAATTACCATTTTGGAATTTAATTTCTTACAACTTATCTAAAAACTTTGGAGCACTACATAGATACCTACATATTACACCTATCAATAATAGCAATACACGTTGTATATTATCAAAAGGGTTAAGATATAGTTAAAAGGTCTTCGACAAGTGACAATCGCTTTCAAAGCGTTCCATGTGTCCACAGCGACTTGCAGCAGGACTGCCGTGAACCAGCAGCTTGTGTCAGGCTAATACATTGTTGACTTGTCCATCATCGGTACCGCTGATAGAATGTCTCTTTGTCTAAGCACATAGATTAAGATTCTCGTTTCACTCCCCATACGTTATACATAGATGATCAGTAGGTACTGAAATACGTTCATAATGTGAAGGATTCATATAGGGTGGGGGATGAGTGTTCTATATCCGCGTCCACAATCTTATTTGTAAAGTCCAGTTCTAAGGTTGCCTTGCATTTCCTGCTGTTGTGTGAGGAACATTTCCAAGTTGTTGTTTTTCTTTTAATATTTATTCTTACATACCTGTATGTGTAGTGTTTATGTAGTATCAATTTCCTACTTTGCTGTGATAATATGTGTGTGATAAATGTGTAGTCTCAAAAAGAAATCGTATATTTGTAAAATTTGTATTAGTTAAATGGAAAAATAGGCAAGAAAAGGTTTCCCAAACATTGCTGATGCAAATGTATTGATTTAAAACAAACACATGATAAAAGATGAATTTGGCGAAGATTTAGAAATAAAAACATTTTCTATTAATAAAAATATATTTAGTAGGGCTTTTGAAGTAGTATCTTCATATTTGTACATTCGATTTTTTCAACTTCGACGCATTACACAATAGATACTATTTAATATTTTAAGATTTATTATTCACTAAATTTTAATGTAAATCCCGTTAGAAACTATGAATTTCCTAGGTGGATGGTTATGGTTGTCATCTACAGATACAATTTGATTATTATTTAAGTTTAGCACTAGTTTTGCCCTGCAGCTCTTATGAGTACATGATGAACATCTCCAATGCTGAGCATCCTTGTTCAAACGAGCATAGCAGTAGGTATGTCCCTTGTATAGTATCAAGTTTGTCCCTCGTTGCGATTTGAGGAGCTCGAAATCTGTGAGAAACATCATGTCTATTTATATTAACAAACAAAGTATTGGGGATTGACCACAGGGGCTAGTCAACTGGCAATCGCTTTCAAAAAAAATTGTCAAAAAGTCAATTATTTCAGTATTTTAACTTTATAATGAATTAATAATATTTTTATTTAATAAAAGTGGGTTCTTTGGAAATATTTATGTGCCGTAAAATATGGCTGTTTTTATCAGTCATTTATTTTTAAGGTTATGTATAGTAGTGATACATAGGCCGGCTTAATGCCATAAAGCATTCTCCACCAGTTAACATTGGAGGTAAATATTGTGTGTTCATTGTGACAGGGTTGAAATGAAAATTATCGACACACGTTTATACTGTTACAGTGTTATTATTTTTAATGAACTTAATATTTTATTCTGCAATAATCACATCGGGTCAATGTGCAAATAAACAGATATTATAAAAAGTTATCTGTGTTCTAAATCAAAGCAATACAGACAAAAATGAGGTTGTTTTGGGCATTGCGTGCAGTATGTTATCACTTGCTTGGTCTTTCTTCTTGCATACATTCGGTCCACTGTCTCTACATTTATTTTATAGCATCTTGAACAATATTTGCGAGTTTTTCTCACTAGACTTTGTCAACTTATGCCTTTTGCCTTTTATTTCTATTTTGTACCATGCCTGACTAAATGCTTGACCCGGCGGCGCTGCGACTGCAAATTAAACCATTCGAGCTGCGTCAGTTATGGGTGATTATCGCTTGAATATTCTATTATGTTACTGAAATAAATAAAACTGAATCCTTTTAATCATTACAAAATTTGGAATAAATTTATGATTTCGTAAATCCATTTGGAAGCAATATGCAGAAAAAAAAGTTTTATGTTAATCTCGTAAATCCAGCTTGGCAGTTAGTGAATACTTTTTTTTTTTAAAACCTGTTTTTGTCTTCGAATGTATGTACTAGAAAACCAAAAACAAAACAAAATACCTATTAAAGGAGAATGCCCAATTTTGAATGTGTATTCGGCTGTTCTTGCGTCTCGACTGAATCATTGACAAAGTATAGGAAATGTAGAACGGCTTATGTAAATATCTTTTTCTCTTCTTTGATTTGACCTTTGCTTGCGAAAAGATTTAAGTTTGATGTCTCTGGCACAAAATAAAACACATTCAAATTATAACATTTATGGCAATCAAATTGACATTTACTGTAACATAAGGTTACCAGCATACTAAAAATGTTTACCCATATATTTTAAGCTTCCTTTGGTTTTATTGAAAAATAAACCAGCTCAATTAGATTAGCAACACAAGCCAAACGTCGTTTTCACATAATTTTATTTGTGATGTTTTGTATTTTCAAAGTCTCTATATTATTATTTAAATTCTGACATATTTGCCATCGCGGTCAATAAAAAATGGTTGTGGTGGGTGGTTATGGTCTAAGTTACCATCTATAATTTCACCATGAGCATCAACTACTATCTTAGCCTTGCAGCTTCTTCTGGTTCTTACTGAACAGTCCCTTTGGTCTAAGATCGATGATTGAAACAATATGTGTATTTTCTAAATAGGATTAACCGTCTGCCTTGTTTTGAATTGATGTACTAAAAATCTGAAATAAAGCATTTTTATCAAATTAATTATTTTATCTGATAGATGATTTTTAGCAAGAAAATACAACAAAACAAGTCAATTAGACCACATGTTATAATAAGCCATGATATATTTCGCGTTTTTTCAGACCCGACATTTATAAAAGAGGTTTTAAGGATTAAACTAAAAATCTTAACCATAAGATCAGAAGATAAGAACATCTAGAATGCAATCACTATTGTAATAAATAAACAAATAAGAGCACAATATTATACATTGCATCCAGGCAGACTACAAATTATATTTCTAAAGACTTTATTTCATTCTTACTTAATAAATTCTGACATATTCGCCATTAGAGTTACAAATAAATCGCAGTGGTGCATGGCTATGGTCTAGGTCACCAGATATTATTTCACGACCATCATGAACTGCTATTTTTGCCTTGCAGTGTTTGCTCGTTCTTAATGAACAATACCACTGGACAGTCATTTTGGTAGAAGCCTTATAATTTGAACAATATGTGTAGTCCCGGTGTAGAATTAACTGCGTGCCCTTCTTCGAATTGACGTACTTGAAATCTGTAATAAAACAATATAAATTTATCAAGATCAAATTATTTAAGATGGATTACTTAAGACCGGCAAGTACAATATTCAGCCAATTGAACCATTACGAAACTGCAACATATTTAAAGAACTTGTATTTGTAATATTTTATTATTAATCAAATAAAAGTACAATATCATAATCTTTAACAAGGAAGACAACAAATTAAGTTTTAAAAGAAATTTTATTACAAATTCTGACATATTGGCCAAGAGAATTAATACAAAATCGGAAATATATTGGGTAAAACTTACATCAAAACAACATATTATAAGAACCATAACCTACCCATAGGCTTAGAAGCAAATCAGTTATAAAATTACAAATTATAATAGGTACATTTAGCGCTAAACCAATCATGCAATTTCTGTCAATCACTTGAAAATGACAACAACGGAACGATTATACAACATTATTTTTAGTATATGCGAAACCTGAATATAGTTTGTTCAGAATAAGTTACTGAATCGATTCCAATCATTTTTAAACCATGTTATATTTTTTCCCCAAAAAAATAATAAAAAAAGATAAAAGTTGGATACCGAGCGACTTTGAGTACCTATCGCAATAATTTAGGTACCTACTGCCAAATTATTATTATCAATGAGCTCAAGACGACGCTCAAGGTGACTGCATTTTTGTGCGGACAACTAGGTAACAGAACAAGCTTATAACTTTGTGATTTTTCATGATACAGTTTTGGAATTTTGTAAATAGATTCTTTACATAAAAATACTAGACACGTGTATCAGGTTTCGCATATACTAAAACTAATGTTGTATAGGTTAAAATATAAAGTCAATATTTAGTGATTTGTGGTGTAAGTAGACCTAAACGTAGTTTATTATAGTTTAATTTAACATTAGATATACATACCTACTTTTACTTTTATTATAACTATAATTTATTTGTTTTAGTATTATGTGACGATCTGATCATGTTCGCGAGGCAAACGTGGCCGGAAATTGCACAAAACAGATTTGGAAGGAGAAAGGGGAGGCCTTTGCCCAGGAGTGGGACACAGCATAGGGTATGAAAAAAAAAGTATAACAAATGTTGGATTACAAGTGCAGTACACAGTTACACTACTGTAAGGGACATATCGCAAACCGCTTTCATCAATTCAATAAGTAGGTACATGATTCCAGAGCCCCAGGGAGGACGATTATTATTTTAGTGATTGAAAAAAAAATTGTCACACTCTCCAATTGTTATTATCTAGATTCTAATATACTGTCCATTGCTGATGAAAAATGAGAGCGGCGGATGGTTGTGCTAATCTCGCTTACCAGGTACGATCTTACCATTATTATCGACTACTAGTTTCGCCTTACATTTTCTTGTTCTGCTTGCTGAACATTTCCAGAAACTAGTTCGTTTCGTTCGAGAGTAATTGTTTAAGTTGTATGTGTACTCTTTGTACAGAATTAATTTGTTACCTCTCTCCGAAGTTATGCACTTGAATTCTGAAATAAAGAAAAGTTATTATTAAGTTCAATAGCACCTTATTTCTTTTTATGAAATGTAGCCTCGAGCCAATCCAACCATTGATTTAAAGACACGAGCAGAAAAATATTTTATTGGAATAGAAGTAAAAAAAATAACTACAAGATGTGAAGCATCATAGAGTTAGCTTCAACAGAACCTAATACAATTTTCCTTTAAGCACTCGGACAATAAAACTACACATAAATTATTTATCATCAATTGGATTTATGCAGGCTTAAATAGGTTCGTATTAATTGGGTTAGCTGTTCTAACAGTTTCAGGTTTTCTGAACTTCAGAATGTCTTTTCAAAAAGAGTTTCAGCCACGTTTCCCCTGGCTGATTATTTCTAAAGGATTTTGTATTTTTTTTTTAACATGGTAAATACCCCGTTTCTAATATTAATAATAGGGTTTTCTCTCTTTTAATTTTTCAGAAATTAGGAAACCTTGGATTGAATATGCTTCTTGTGCCGAGGAAGCCCCTCTTCTCTTGAGCTGTTAATTATCCAGTTGACTAGAGAAGTTTCTTCTTCAGGTTTTAAAATTGTGGGTGGACCTGGACGTGGACTAACTTTGCCTGGCATGTCGACACGAAAGTATAACGAACTGGTACTTGAAACTTCTGCAGCCAGCATTTGTTTTAGTCATGCCGCATTTAACTGCATTTACTGCTTTTATCAAGTCCTCGTCATTGTAGATTGTTTTCTCTTTTCTTTTGTTGTTTTTATTTTTGTATCTGCAACACCAAGTATTGGTATATGAGTTTGCTAATCTGTATCACCCATAATTATTATTATTGACACGGTGCCAACTTTTGGGAAATAAAAAGTCGAACAGCAGAATTCAACAACTTGAATTGAAACCTGTGCATCGTCATCAGCTAGCTGTTTTGGCAGAAAAGTAATTTATTGTTGCAGTATATTGTACACCTACTCTTTGTACAAAATTTACTGTACACCAGAATTTGAATTGTTGCACTTGAAATCTTTATTATTTAACAGTAAGGTGGCTGACATTCTTACCATGAAATACTACAAAAAACGTATGCTAGCCAATAAAAGACAGGTTAAGTTTTAAGGAGTTTATTTAGATATTAAGTAGATAAGTGTAAGACATAAGAGATCGTTCTGAAGTAGATAATTATAGAATAAACGTCTGCCGCGTAAATATTTACAAAAGCTATATTCAAAATCTATTATAATACTCGTTCTTAGAAACTACATCCTTCAATTCGTAAGGATTATTTTATATAGGTTCTAAACAAAAAATAAACACAAATCATGACAACATCTATATAAATAATGGTCACCAAAAAGTATTAGGTAGGTACTGCTGCTGCCTTTATACGAGACCACAGCATGCACAATAAAGTTAACAACTAACATAACAAATTAAGTAATAATAAAATATATTTCGATAATTTAAGTTAAAACACAAACTTTGGTACAATTTTAAAATATGAAATAACATTTCAAGTAAAAAAATCTAGGATCAACAACTTGATTTGACTAGATTCAAGACTAGATATAAAAGCAAAACATAAACCCGCTGTCGATGAACATCTTTACCAAAACTCTCGAAGAATCATTTCTATTTATTTAATTAATCTAATTACGGGTCACTATTAAACCTAAGGGATTTGTCCCAGCATGTCATGGGCTGGGAATTAAATCTATGAAAGTTACTTACCACGTACCTTGATGCATGCATGCTCCCGTGCAGGGAAAGGGCTTGAACTTGTGGGTTGTCACATTTGGGACAGTATCTGGCAATCAGGCATACTACATAACCAATGTTCGTGCTAATTAACATTGATTGGCCTCAGATTAATAATTTCTAATTGTAAGATAATAATACGAATATTTAGTGGATCGCTACATTTTCAACTAATAGTTGATGAATTCCATAAAAGCTAGATAGAGGAACCGTGGGTACACAGAAAATGAAAAACGGGGAAGGAGTGAACCAGAATAAGCTACTGAAACTAATACCTAATTAGAAAGAGATATTTCACACTTTTCTTGGATGAATTCTAATGTATTCTCCATTTATGATGTAGAATTTGGGTGGTGGATGGGTGTGGTCCAGGATAGACGTAATTATGCCATCATCATCAACCAATATTGCCGCCTGGCAGCTATCTGTGGTGCGGCTTGAGCATCGCCAGTAGGAGGTATCTTCCACAAAAGAGTAATTACTAACGAAGTATGGATACCCTTGGTACAGAATTAACTTCTTGCGTTTCTTCAAATAGATTAACTGGAAATCTGAAACACAGAAACCCATTTTACAATTGGAAGGTGGTTGTTATCATACGATCAAAACAAAGAATAAAGAATATAAAACTGTTTATTCTGCGCAAACGAACTACAAGCTAATAAACATGTGTTGAGGTGCTGACGATAGTGCACCGTATATACATGTGCTATAAGCTTTAGTATGAAAATGACATACCTATCTATCAAGCCAATTTAACCAGATAGTAAAAGACGCAGATGATATAAAAGATTTTATTAGGATAAGAATGCAAAACATATAAATCAATATGAGAGGATTTTATTATTTTTTCATTTAAAAACAGCCTTGCACTTCACTTGGTTTCGTCTTGTGCTGCATCGCCAAAAGGCTTGTTTTTTAAAGGAGAGTAATAACTATAGCCGTACGTGTACTAATTAACTCTTTGTCTTGCAATGATTTGATGTACTTGAAAGCTGAAATAAAGAAAATAATAGTAAATTATACCTGTATCTTAGTCTGATATGTAACATTGAGCCAATCCAACTATTTATTCAAAGACGTAGAAAATACATAGGATTTTATTCGGTAAAGTACGCTACGAAAACACAGCACACAGAATAATATTTGCGTCAACAGAACAAATGCAAAAGAAGCTAAATACATCATCAAAGAAAGAATGTTTTGCAAGTACTCTCACTTTCACACAAGTCTTTGTTTAGATATTATATTTATACATAATTATTAATAAAATAATGTGACTGTTGTGTCTGTCCGGTCTTGTGTGACGTGTATAGTTCTTCTAAACTAGACGACGGATTTTGATGCGATCTGCATCATCATTTTTCATATTTTATTACGTTAGGCTAAATTCTATTTAACACTTATTTTAAATTATTGAACTGTATGCTTATTATAACTGTTCTATTATAAAGACATCTCGATATTTTGTTAAACCGCGAATACCTGTTCGCTAGTACCTATTACAATAAAAAAATAAAATACAGGCAGCTTAATATTATAGGTAGGTAAATTATTAGGCCTCAGGGTAATGTCTCAGCATGCCATATTCAGAAGCCGACATTTATAAATGTTACTTAGCACGTGCTTTGACGAAAACAAGTTCTCGTGCAAGATAGAACCTTGCACTTGTAGTTGACAATTGTGCGATAGCGACAGGACTACTACTCGGCCAAAGTACGACCTACGTAACATTTATCGGTCTCCGATTTTTTTACATATTAAACTATTAGTTGATGGATTCTTTAACAGTTAGAAAGAGAAATCTCGAAAAATTAAAAATAAGAGAAGGAGTGTACCAGAGTAAGTTGCTAAAACTAACACCTGATAGAAAGAGACATTTAATCGTTTCATTGCTAGATTCTGATATATTCTCCATTTATGATGTAGTATTTGGGTGGTAGATGGTTGTGGTGCTGGTTAGACGTAATGTTGCCAATATCATCAACGAATATTGTCGCCTTGCAGCTATTTGTGTTGCGGCTTGAGCATCGCCAGTAGGAGGTTCCTTTTACAGAAGAGTATTTACCAAAGAAAAATGGATAGTCTTTGTACAGAATTAACTTCTTGCCTCTCTTCGAAGTGATGTACTGGACATCTGAAACAAAGAAAGGTCATTGTCAAATTCAAAAGCTATTGATATATTGAGTTAATCAATTAATTTATATGAAAAAACTCCTCAAGCCAATCAAACCAATATTATTAATAGACGTAATAAGTTTAAAATATTTTATTAGGATAAAAACGCACAACATAGAAATCAAACTGAGAATCTCGTTGGTTGGTTCAACAACAAACTTGGTTGTACCCCAAATCTCTTAAGAGGGTCATTGTATTTAACATTTAATCATTTTAAACAAAAGGCATCAATATGATTTAATTCTGATGTATTGGCCATTACTCATAACGGATTTGGGTGGTGGATGGGTGTGGTTCTGGTAGCCAGATACAATTTTACCATGTTCATTTAGGAATACAGTTGCCTTGCAGGTTTTTCTGGAGCTGCTTGTGCATACCCAGTATGTTGCTTTCGAGGTAGAAGTGTAATGGCTCTAACTGTATGAATACTCCTTATAGAGAACAAATTTCTTGCCTCTCCTCTCCTCGATTTGATGTATTGATAATCTGGAATAAAGCAACGTCATTATCACATTGAAACATGCAGGCAACCTCTGAGCTGCCGCCGACGAAGCCCGTGCCATGCAACTGGTAAAGTATTAAGAATAAAATGATAATAAGAAATTCTGTCGTGTCAGCGCAGCGCCACGAACAAGAAGAAGAATTGAAAGGTATTTCCTAATATCTTGTATGAGAGTGTCAGATCAAGAATATCTAACCCGATATTAAAAGATGTAATAATTCTTACAATTTTTATTAAAATTAAATTTAAATTCAAATGATTCAGATGTCAAGTGAATGTGCAGTCCACAGTTTTGTACCAATTCAGGCAAGCAACATGTATCATTTAAGTTAAAGCTATACAATTTCATAAATTCCAATTAAGACCATAAACAGTGTCGAAAATAAAATCAAAAATAATACCCTATACAATGTCATAAAATCAAATTATTCCGTTATACAATAGTCATATAAATCTATACTAATATTATAAAGCTGAAGAGTTTGTTTGTTTGTTTGCTTGAACGCGCTAATCTCAGGAACTACTGCTTCGATTTGAAAAATTCTTTTAGTGTTGGATAGCCCATTTATCGAGGTAGGTTATAGGCTATAAAATTTTACGCGGACGAAGGTCGCGGGCAACAGCTAGTAAAAAATATAAATAAAACTTAAAAACAACTACTGTACATATTTACCATGAATAATTTACCATAAGGTTGTCAACTTAAAAGTAAAGTGATTAAAACTTTATCACATAATATTATTTATGTGTAAAACTAAAACGTATAGTGAACCAGAAGGAGATGGCGGGATGAGCTGGACTCAGTTTTAAGAGATTAGCTTTTAACAGTATTACATTGAGAATGTTATAAAATTATAGACGATAACATTTCAAGTGTTTTAATTTTAAATCCTGAAATATATTCCATCTTTAACGATAAATTGTGGCGGTGGATGGCTGTGGTCTGGGCTACCAGATATAATTTTTCCATGAGCATCAAACACTAATTTCGCTTTGCAAATGCTTGCTGAATTTCGTGATGAGCATTGCCAGTAGGTAGTGTTTTTAGTAGAATTAGATCTCGTGAAGTTGAAAGTGTACCCATTGTGCAGGATTAACTGCTTGCCCGTCTTCGAATTTTTGACCTGGAGAGCTGAAAAACAGTTTATTATTAGTGTCGAGGTAAAAAGTTGGTTAGTTGTATTAGTAATCCACAGTTACACCTATATTATAATTAATGTTAAAGCAGAATGGATTTCGATGGAATACAGCATACATGTAGACTATAATCCGCATTCAAACCTAAAATACTTATTATCCCGGTAGTACACGATCCGCTGGGAACATTTATGATGTCCGCGCGGGATAAGCCGGAGAGAATAGTAATTTTTTTTATTTACTTTATTCGTTTTGCTTACATATTATTTACATTTATAAATATTTTTAATAACAAAAATCATATAAAAAAGCCACCGGCATCGGGAACAGGATCAGAGCTACCATTGGTCAGATCTCTTGAGAGAGGAGCCTCCTAACAATACGCGCCGTGTCCAGTAGAACTGCTTTCTGAATCAAGTTCTTGATCCAGCTGCCAAGCGATAGCCTCCTCAGATGTTGGTCGAGGCTATTAGCTATTTAGCCATTGGCCGACACGACTATCGGCACAGTGACTGCTGTACCCACATCCCACATGTCGACAATCTCGCGAGCCAGCTCGAGATATTTTTATTATTATTTATTGGATCACAAACTTTTACAAACTAAAGGATTGTATTGTAAAAATAAATTAACATATAATTTATAGAAAACTAAAAAAAAATCTTACTTAATAATAGTATTGATATTTCAAGTGTTTCGTTGGTGTCGTGGTTGCAAGCGCTACTGCTAAGCATTAGGTCTTGGGTTCAATTCCTAGTTATTCGGTTTTCGTATCGGGAATATAGTAGCAGCACAAAGCTTGGATATGAACCCGGTTGATGGGTTACCTCTTACTACATGGGACTTCAACCTAACTGGCGAAATATTCTATGGTACACTTCTGCCCGACCGTTCTGGGAAAAATAGGTGTGATGTTTGTGAAATGTTTCATTTCTAAATTTTAATATATTTGCCGCTACTGATGAAAAATCGTGGCGGTGGATGAGTATGATCTAGGTGAGCCGATGTAATTCTGTCATGACCATCTACTTCCATTTTAGCCTTACAGCCCTTTGTGGTCCGAGTTGTACATAGCCAGAAAGAAGATTTTTTTCTTGTATAGTATTTACTGAAGCAGTATGTGTAGTCTCTGTGTAGGATTAATTTCTTGCCTCTTTTCGAATCTATGTACTTGATATCTGAAATAAATGATAATAAAAGTGACTGATTTTTAAGTTTAGAATCGTAAATCAAGAATGAGAGATCAAGAATCTGAAATGAAACAATGTCTTTATCAAGTTGAAAGCGGACGATTTCTTAGTACAAAACTACAACATCAGGTTAATACAAACGTTTTAAAAAACCGAAAAAGTTTAAGAAATGTTTTTAATAAAAGTACAAAAGATAAAAAAATCGACATCGAGAACCTTTTGCAATGAACTAACAAAGTTTAAACATTTAATATAATATCTACTGAACATTATTCAAATACATTGTGTAATTCTAAAAACTACTGTCAATAAAGGAAGGTGATTTCTGTTTTAACTAACTCTGTAATGAGTTTCATTTTGTTGAAAAATTGAGGTGGTGAAATATTCTAGTTTATCAGAAACAATTTTGCCAAAACCACATAAAACTATTTCATCTTTGCAATTGTGTAGGGTTCTTTGCTCTGTGCATCTCCAAAAACAAGGCTTAGTGGCAGTACATCTAGGGAAGCTGTGTGTGTACTCTTTACAAAATTAACTCCTTGCCTGTCTCTGATTTTATGAACATGTAATCGGAAAACAAATAGACAATTAATAATCATAATAAGGTGGCTGATTTCAAATTAAATAAATGAATTTAAGTTAAATCAACCCAACGCTAAAACACTTTTGTAGTTAAAAGGATTTTATTAGAAAAATATCTCAATTACACGAAAAGTCGGTCTGAAAAAGATATGGAATTATAATTATCCTTTATCTTGTGATGTAAACGAGCAGACCTCATTTAATACATATCTTACTATTAATACTTATATTTTAAGTTATCATGTTTACATAAACAAATTGTCTTCATGTTCTCACACTATTGTTTACATTTCTCCTTTCGCAAGTCTGCAGGATGAAATTTCTTAAGAAATAAGAAACTACTTTTGTACTTAAAAGTTGTAATGTTGTTGTCTTATGTTTATTGGTGTGCCAATATAATGAAATAACACTAAAACAATTGCATCAAGCATTCTTAACATACATTGTGTAATATATTCCACTATAGACGAAGTGTTGGGGTGGGGAATGTGTACGGTCTAGTTTACCAGATATGATGTTACTATAACCGACTACAACCATTTCTGCCATGCAGTTCTTTGAGGTTCCCCCAGTGCATTGCCAGAGGGTAGTATTATTTGATAAATATCTTCTAGTGAAGCCGTATGTGTACTTTTTGTGCAAAATTTACTGCTTGCCTTTCTCCGAATTTATGATGTTGATCCTATCATCTGAAATGTTAGTGTGAGATTGAAAAGTAGTTCTATACAGGGTTTAAGCAGACCCTTCACCAAGCATTCTGTACATCAAACTAAGTAATTTTATACAAAAATTATAGCTGGGAATCGACTTTCTTTTTTGGGGTGAAAGATCACGTTTAAGGGTAGCACTCAAGGCATTGTGCTAATGGATGGATTGAATAGTACGGGGGTCGGGGAGGTGTGTAAAGTAAAAACCTTACATTAAAAACATGTAATTAAAAAAAAAAAACTTGTGAAAATGTTGGAACTTTGACCCCCAATATCTACGTATCTAGAAGGTTCCCAGGTATGGTCTAGAACAAAAAAAAAATAATCGCAAAGTCGAGGAGAACAAGTGCTTTTCGGCTATGTTAAGTGTCTATTTACACCCTTTATAAAAAAATAAACCGCAAAAAATAAAATCGTTTTTAACCTTAGCAAGTTTTATTTAGATAAATGCGCATAACATAGCTTATTCTCTATCACAAGAAGAAAAATGGTTTATCAACATTAATGTAAAATAAACCATCATTTTTAACGCAACATCTAGACGAATTGAATCATCGCTAGTCAATCTAACTTGACTGCGTGCTTGAAGGTTGGAACAGTTTTATTCCGTAGCACAGTTGCATTTTTTATTTTATTTAGATTACTGGTCTTGTGTAATTATTCATTTAATATTTTCTCTTCAACAATCCACGTAAGTACCTAAATATTATGAATAGACATTTATAAGCTAAAATGAGTGTTTGATAATAGTGATACAATGAATACAAATTTATTCGAAAACTTTCAAGCCCTAGGAAGTAACCACAGAACACGCAATCGCCGTACGAGCAGCGTCTAGAGACACACTTTCATACAAATCCCAATTACTTACATTTAAAAATGACGTCTACGTTACAGGTCAAACCGACTGAATGGGTTAGGTTATGTTAGAACTATGACCAACCACGCACAAGCCGAACAAGCAAGGCGAGCGGTGACTGCTGCAGCGGCCGGCAAGCGCTACATTTCAGTTGTAAATGTTTTGTTTGGGTTAGTATATCGTGAAACGATAAACCAGTAAACCGGTTTGGTCTAGAAAAAACTAGTTTGGTCTAAAATCAGGGTTTGACCAGTAACAATGTAATATTGTTACCTGCCAAACCCTGTCCAGTATTTCGTGCAAAAGAGGTTCAAACAGGTTGTTAGGTTAAACGAGGGCCATTCTTTGAAGAAGTCCTATTATTATAAGAACCTATACATGAAAATTAACATATTTTATAACCGGATCAAACCTGAAATATGAAGTTCCTTAAGGTATGTTCCTAGTTTAACCTAACATATAATATGTACATACACTTACATCAGTTCTAAAGTTTCTAAGATACTATCCAATCCTGACATATTTTCCATTGCGTACACAATACTTGGGCGGTACGTGATTATGATACCGATTACTAGACGACACGATATTATCCCGATTGTTCAGTATTAGCTGGTACTAGCCGTGCATAGCGATGGGTGCCTTTTATAGGAAAATGTTTTTAATACCTGAAAGTAAAGTCTTTGTATAGTATCAACGGCTTTCCTCTTCTTGATTGTTTGCACTTTAAGCCTGAAATTAAAAGTTTTAAATTATGTATAAACGAAGTCATTTGTTTTTTTTTTCACTTTACTATGCAATTTTCAGCTTAAATAAAAGACTATGGGCAAAATATATGGGAGTTTTGAAGGAATCTTATCAATATTATAATTTTGCTGAAGTGTTTTTCCGGATTCTTCATTATATACTAGTCACGACATTAAAGTCCAAGTTTTAAAACACAAGTTAGTTTTAATGTTATATCTTACGTTTTAAAAAAAATACAACTATTATCTTACAAACTATCATTTAATTTACATAGTATTTACTTTAAACATTGACTCACACAACAATACTATTGAAGATACAAACAACACGAGCAACTCGAACTTCTGAGCGGGTGTTGAACTTTCATACCCATAATTAATTTGTATTACATACAAACTTCAAACTTGTTACTGTTTAAAACTATCGATATTTAATATATTCCCCATTATGAATATAATACTTAGGCGGAGGGTGACTATGTTCTGAAAGTGATGACACGATTCTCTGTTTGTTATCCAACATGATTTTAGCTTTGCATTTACTATGGAAGTGAGACGTGCAAACCCATCGGAATGTGCCTTTCTTCTCTGATCGCGTAGCAAACGTGTAGGTGAACTCGTTCAGCATTATCAATGGTCTGCCCTTTTGAGATTTTATGAACTTGATGACTGGAAAAAAAAAACAAACAATTTAAAGCTCTATAGCTCATAGTTTCGCGCCTGATGTTCAGGAATGATTAGGCAGAGGCGTAGCTATAATACCTTCATCCAGGCTTCGCTAGTTATGTCTCTAGATCTGAATATGTCAAGTGTCAAGATTTTTTTGAACTTTTGTAAGTTCTTGTTTTAGCCAAGGATTCAAACCATTAAATTATTTGATTTGATTTTCATCGCTTTATTTACACATTCTCTTAAAAATACCATCACAGAGATAATACATGGCTGGTGGATGATTATGGTGTCCACGTTTGGAAACAAGTTTCAGTTCAGCATCCAACTGAAGTTCCGCTTTACAATTAAGTTTGCTGTAAGATGTGCACACCCATTGATGAGCGCCTTGCTTTCGAGACAGTTGGCGACGTAAAGAGAAGGTGTAATCTTGGCACAGAAGCAAAGCCTGGCCTCTTTCAGATTCAACGAATGTTATGTCACAATCTGAAACAAATGAGCACGATAAAGGACTTGTACCGAATGTGCTGTAATGCTAAGCGACAAAAATATAAAATAAAAATAGAGAAAAAGGGTACCTACAGGTTTTGTATGATACAGTTCAACTCATTTGTAAACTTTTTTAACGTGCGTACCTACGAAAGGTTTGTAAAAACACTAGTCTGTACAATAGCAAAAGCTGATGATATAAATAAATTGGTTACAGAAAGCTTTATGTCGTTTTTTGCACTATTTATTTATTCACATGAAATACATTTACAAAACTGTAATACATCAAAAAGCAAACTAAATAAAAAACCTAATTTAGGACTTATACTTTAGACACATTTTCCTTGACGAAAACATATTAACAAGGAAGATGATTATGTTCATAATTAGCAGAAACACTTCCTTACACTTGTGAGTAGATCATTTCCAACGAATAGCATTTTTATTCTATACATAACGATAGCATATACATAATAATAGTCGTTAATAAGAATTAGTTGTGACTCTTTCCGGAACTCTACGTATTTGAAATCTACCGAATAACAAAAGACTTACCGACATTACACAAATACAAAGAAAAGAAAGAAAAAGCAACAAATAAGAGTACATAGTTATATTCGAAGATATTTCCCTTTACACACAACGTATTTGCCTGGAGGGTGATTATGTTCATAATTAGCAGAAATAATTTTATTTTTGTAGTCAGTGACGAGCATAGCCTTGCACTTTTTATTATGGTGAGTAGAACAGCGCCAACGAGTAGCATTTTTGGTATTTACATAACTATGGCGAGCATAGGTGTAGTCTAGACTACACCTATGTGTAGTCATTAAGTAGAATTAACTGCGTTCCTTTCTGGGACTTCACGTACTTAAAGTCCTCTGAAAAATAATGCAATTACAGATTTTATTATTAAAGTTTGGAATCTCCACTTTGGTTACAAAAACAAAGAAAAAAAACGAATAATGAAAATTAAATGAGTGATTATAATTTTCATTTTCCCTTCACAGATGTACAGAATAAGTGCTTATCTTAAGGAAAAGTTTATATTAATTTATGAGAGACTGGTGTCTGAGATCAGCATAGCAAGCAACGCCTGCGGTACAAGTCACCAGAGTCCCACGACGCTACATGTGTACAAGCCTACATTGGGTGTTTTTATGAGACCGAAGTGAATTAACAAAAGAACATAGTTCCTTATATCCGAAAATATTTCCTTTGACTTACAATGTACTGGCCTGGAGATGATTATGTTCATAATTAGCAGAAATAATTTTATCATGAAGTTTAGCCTTGCACCGCTTACTTTTATGAGTAGAACAGTACTAAGGGGTATTCTTTTTTGCTTTTGTCTGACGACCGCGTGCATAGCTGTAGTTGTTGAGAAGAAGTAGTTGTGAACCTGACCGGGACGTGATGTACTTAAATCCTCTGAAAAGAAAAGACATTGCTTTAATAGTTCAATTAAAAACCTCTTCACCATCAGAATCTCTTCTTTTTCAAATCGACAAAACAAAAAAGAGAAAATAAAGATTTCATAAATAATTTAGTCTTGGGAAATAAATGCATTAGCCACTCTATTTATAAATGATTTTTTTACATTAACGTTATCTAACAATATTGATGAAGAGTATTGTTTTCGACTTATTTCCTAGGTTTTGTATTTTTTTTAAGGAAGAAAATAAATTATCTTCGTTTTTCTTTCGTAATAGTTTTAACATTTTTATGATTACATAAGTAAAATTCTGCAAAAATAGTGAGTGTTTGTATGTAGTGAAAAAGCCGTATTCATAATTTACTAAACTACATCAAGAGATTCAAATAAAGAAGGTCTAAATACGAAACTACATAGTATTTGTATAGTTTCGTTCATTAAAGTAGTATCTTAGGACCATTACACACACTAGTACCTACAAACAGCACACACACACTACACAGCACACACACACTACACAGCACATCACTTATGACTATATTATTTTTAAACAAATTCATTAACTTTTATTTAAAGGTGTTGCAGGTGCAGATTTCACGATCATACCTGAATGTCATAGCCCACATTGAACGATTCACTTTTATAATTTGTTCACAAAATTCAATTTGGTTGATACGTCCAGAATGTCACTGACAAGTTCAAATTGACACAGAAACTCAATATATTTAATGCTAGTAGTATCTTAAAGTGTCACACAAGCAGCCCTACAAAATCTCTGCAGATGCAATATTATATTTTATTTTAAAAAAGAGCAATGGAACCACCTACAAAACTGACTTAATTTAATAGATCACCTGTGTTCGTTCATACGCAGGTTTTTTTTCATTACATTAGATCTAGCTGATCAAGATATCAGTCAACTAGTAGGTAGTCTTATCTCTCTACCCAATTTTGATATACACTCCCTTAGCCACAGTATATTTATAAGGAGGATGTGTATGTACAAAGTTCCCGTTTATATCTCCCGCAGTATCCGTGATCAGTTTTGCCTTGCACTTCTTGCCATTGTGAGAGGAGCATCGCCAATAAGCCGTGCCTTTGGTCGGGGACCGATGTACCAGACAGTATGTGTAGTGGTTCAGTAGGATCAAACTTGTGCCTGTTCTGGATTTAACGTATTGGATATCTGAAATATAACGACTGGTCAGTTTCGATACCGATGAAAGAAACCTGTTTACTAAGATGTACCTATTTCTAATTTTCATGCTGAAGGTAGGATAGGAAGATATAACGGTGTTTTAATATACGATTGATTTGTTGACTTTTATTTTTACTGTATTTAATATGACAAAGTAAAGGCAATACGTCTTAAGAGATATTATGGATCACAAATTTGTGTTCTTGGCAGTTGTTTTTGCAAATCTTCAAAGCTTATTTCTATTTTCTTTAACTTTCCAGGTGTCGTCGGTGAGTCTATAGCTTTGTCGATTTTTGAAGCTTTTTCATCATACAGACGAATACCACATGGTCGGTGCCGCTAGTTGAGTGTCGGGAACACCGACAGTGGGTGTTTTTCCAGCGGTGTCCTTACTATAAGTTGTGTATGTTGCCTGCCACTGTATGATACAACAGTTGACTTGATCCTAATTCTAAGTTCGGATGTTTCTTCCCTGTAAAAAATCTCAACTCCAGCTTAGCTATCTTATTCGATAATAATTTATTAATTTATTTAACACTTCAAGCACAAGGTACAAAGGCGGACTTAATGCCATAGGCATTTTCTACCAGTCAACCTTTGGGTGATTCAGAGACAAACAGTGGTAGGTGTACATATCTGCCAAAAAAAATATTACTAAGATAAACTACAAGGATATATGAAATACTATAACTGTATATCAAAATACTATAAATATATATATGTAAATAGACATTTACACGGATATACTAAAATAAAAAGACAAACAATGGAGAAAACATTAACGTTGTGACGAAACTGCCAGCTTTTTCTGAATGTACTCGTGAACTTTAATTTTAAACGATAAACGATTGGTATGGAATAATCTCCGGATGTACTAGATTAATAAATCCAGAAAACTAGAAAAATACCAAAATTATATAATTTATACAGGATGGCAGGAACTTTTTATTTCCAGCCTATATAGATGCCTATCCATTAAACAACAACACAACATTATAATTCCATTTATTTAAAATAAAATTACAAAATAAATGTGAATCATAATTATAGTCTTAGGCAGGAAGCATACCTTATGTTTACATAAATCACTAATAAATATAGCCCTTACTTTACTTTAATAACATAATTATGCTTAATTTGGGATCGACTACCTACTGTTGCCTAAGTTCGGTTTAAAAATATATTTTTACCGGTATCTTCATTACAAATAACTACTGCACTAGAGCCTACAATTTCATTTCAATAATATGTTCCACGATCTCTCTAGATTTAAAACAGTCTTAATTCATTAATTGACGTACTCTCACTTCATCTGTTAATGTAAGGTCAAACATTACTTACGTTTATAAAATAAGTTATTGTAACCATTCATCACGCAAAAATAAAAATAATATACTTTTGATACTTTTGAGTCAATAGCGGCCACATAAAAACCATTATGAAAAAAATTGCATACTCGTATAACATTGAACAAGGTAATAGCTGTAGAAGCATTGATCTAATAACTTATTGGCAGAGTAGCAGTTTAATTTCAAATTATAATAAAAGAATAAATGGAAAGACAAAAAAGCAAAAAGGATGACATGGTCTTCACTCTTAGCTCGTACCGGCAGGAACGACACTGTATAAACAGCTTACGGCGAGGAAGCTATTTAATAGGGCGATGTTTAGCGCAGGGATGACAGCCCAAACGCGCAAGTTATTCTTCGTAAAGTTTATTTCAATGCACGTCATAAGAAGTACATAAAATACCAAAGTAACAATAGAAGCAATAAAGCTGTCAATGACAATGATGATTCTACGGTTAGGTGCTTATATGATTTTGCACAAAATAATTTCACATGACGCTCTGTAAAGCATGTAGTGACGTATTAACCGTCTTAACATAAATACGAACTTGCAACGTCAAAAGACGTTGTCTGTAGTGTTATATCTTTATGTACTGTCCACCGTGGATACAGTACTTAGCTGGAGGATGAGTGTGTTCGTTCTCAAGGCCAACAATGGCGAATTTCTCATCCAACTTCAGCTTAGCGTTACAACCTCTACAGTTATGTGTGGAGCAGTACCAATGGAAGTATTTAGTCTTCTTGCATTGTTTCTTGGAGTAGTAAGTGTAGTCGTTGAACATGACCAGATGTTTCCCGGAATATCGTGATTTCGCCAGCAGAATCACTGAAAAGAAAAACTGGTGAGTAGTGTCTTTGAGCAACTTATTTTCATAATCATTTCCTTAGAATGTGGGCTACATACAGCTCAAATTCGACAGGTTATTATTTTGATGAAGCCTGTAGAATTCATAAAATGATCGAAGACTCTACACTAAAAAATAGAAGGCAGTAGTTGACAAATTAGCGAAACTTCGGAGTGTCTGCATTCGACTTATACCACCACAAGCATGAAGTTGTATAGTTCCATAGTAAAAGTTCTCTGAACTGAGGGAATCCTTTGCAATAGTGTGATGACTAGACTTTGTTATGAAAGTGTTAGCGAGCTCTGAACCTTTTCAATTTATTTGGTGATTGAACCTGAAATTACGCTCAGTAAAAAAAAGAATTTTTCATCACCACAAGTTTATTGTAAATATTCATGTAGTTTTAAGTTGTTAAAATAACTGTATGTTTACCTTTAAGTAAAGTCGATTTAAAAATATATGTAACAGAATACACGTTTTACACATGACACTACTCTTAGCTTTGGAAACCTTTTCTACTTTCTACGTAAATTTAATTACTTACTATTTATTACTTACTTTAATTACTTAGATTATACATAAATTAGCTACGAATGTTACTCTGCTTTTGAATTATACGTGTGCGCAGTTTTATTGACCGCGCAGTCTTAGACCACCCAACCCTACAGCAAAAATAGTTCCTTTAAATTTTAACATAGTATCCATTTGCTATGAAAAATGCTGGCGGTGCATGGGAGTGATCCAACCTAGCTGATACCAAGGTCCTATGCGATGCTCTGACGTCATTGCTGATGCTGAGTCTTGCTTTGCAAAAACCTCCATTAGTGCATAGCCAAGTACTTGTCTTCACATTATTCTTCTTGCAATAGAATGTGTAACCGTTGACAACCGCCAGTTCCTTTCCATCCGTCTTCAATACCCATTGCAGCACTGGAAAATAAAGTAGAAATTTTATGCTGTTCTGGAATGTACGGGTGGATATCGTTACCAGCTAAGTTTGACAGTCAGACTTAGTTAATTAAACTTGTCTTTTAAAGACACGTTAGAAAAGTTATCTTAGTCTGACTGTGTCATGCAGGTTAATTTAATTAGGTTAATGTATAAAAGTATATGAATATAGAGGGGCTCGTGGATCAAGGTTCAGTTCTGCTTGCCGCCGTCGTTCCGTTAGTAAGTGATTCTCCAATTCGTATCTAGACCCGCCAGTACCTCGGAAAGCACGTTTATCTAATAACAACCAGGACAGTCAAGTCCAAATATCTCACAAACGCGCAAACATAGAAGCACTCTCGTTTCTCTTACTGTCCCGTGTGACATCAATCCGACACGCTCGAGGAGAGATCAGGCGGGATGCATTGTCTGTCTATGCAATCCATCTCACGCTTAACCTTTTTTTCAAATACGTTTTATCATCAGACATTGTTTCAAATACTCAAATACACACAAAGTCTCGATGTATAACAGAGGTATTTAAGCATGTCTGCAAAGATTGACATAGTAAGCATCGGTCACACTGATATGGACAAATTGAGGACCGTCTGCGGACATCGGACACTGAAATGGTAACGAGTATCGTATTAAAACCACTGGGATAAATTCGATAATTTTTAAATAACAATACGTCGGTACACAACTATATGTAAGAGACTCCTTCATAAACACATACCTTGTTTTATTTAAAATGTTGCATTAACCAAAAAAATAATATTTTTTACGTAGAGAAGATAAAATGGTACCGTACTTGTATCCTAACTGAAAATAGTTAGTGTGTTAAGTATAAAAGAATAACAAACAACATTATGTTAATTTATTTAATTAGGTTTAAATAAGTTAAATGACTTATTTTATTACATTGTTACACAAATGACAGTTTTGATCGCACACAAAGACAAAAATACTTTTTGTCAAATAACTAAAATTCATTGTTAATTTTAACATTCTTAATAGGCAAAAGACGATAGATACTTCGACGAATAAATAAGTTAAGTCAAAATTAAAAGCCTTAAATTTAATTAATTAAGACACTACTAATAATTAATACTCACACTAATACAGTTTGTTGCATTCACTACGATAATACACGAACACAATGTTCTATTTTGATTGATTTTGTCACTTATTTGCCCTCGCTAAGCTTAAATTTTGATGTAACATCCGTTTCTAATCATAAACGCCGGTGGAGGATGTGCATGAGTGTCTTGAACTGATGTTATATGACGCTCCGCGAGTGTGGCGCCGTTCGTAAAGGTCAGCCTGGCTTTACAAGGGCATCCTTTGGTGCAGTACCAGACACTTGTCGCCAAAGTTTGTCGTTTATTGAAAAATGTGTAGCCGTGCATAATAGCGAGCTCCTTTCCGTCAGCTTTTTTCACCCATTGAACTGTAAATAAATGAACTTGTTGTAAGCTGTGTGAAAAAATAAAAAAATACAAACTTCATTATTATGAGGAGCATTTTAAATGTTAAATTACATCATAAAACAATCATAATCATAAATATTTATTTACATTAACATTAGGTGTAATATAAGTACAGAATATAAAATGAAAATTTTAGATAGAGTCCTGACTTACAGATCACCTGAATAAGAATAATAAATTATGTTCATGTATTTATTTATGATATTACAAAAACTACAACACTTGCCCAATACAGCTTGACATAAAAACCTTTACGAATAACAAATTCTGGAGGCGCATGATTGTGTTCCAATTTAGCTCTGACCAGGCGCCGAGGATTACTGTTGGTGACCTTTGCAAATGTGTGCGGAAGAGCAACTCCAGGTATCAGTGAGCTGACGACGCCAGTGACAGTATAATGAGGTTCTGTTTACAGTAGCATGCATTGCTCCTGTAACGTGGGTGCGTTTACAAACTTTTAGACCCACATACATAAACAGATCCGGAACAACTACCTGTAGACCATACAAATATTTTTTCCGTGCAGGATGAAAAGTATTTTAATGTCTTCATGGAACAAATTAAAAAAAAAATCAATACAAACACTTACTCATTCTAGCTCGACATAATAATCTTTGGAAATGACTAATTATTGTTAGTACCTAATAAAGTTAATCTAATTATTTTGTAGGCGCATGGCCGGAGTGAGCCGATCTAGACTCCGATTTTCCAAAGAGCCTGGACGTAGGACTGTCCTTATTGGTGATGATCAGGTAAGCTTTGCAGGGCTCTCCAAAGGAGCATCTAAAATGTTTGAGAACTGTTATTGCCCGCGACAATAGAATGAGTAGTCATTAACAATAACCACTTCTTTCCCGTCCTGTTTCTTTGCCCATCTCAATGAAAAAGTGAAAAGATTAATCTTAAGTATCCGTCTCTCGTATAAAGAATATCTTGCAAATAGTACACACCAGGGTAAACATACTTGCCAATCAACGTTATGGTAGCATGTCAGCGGTAGAACTTTGGCGGTGCACTGTACGTACATATAAGTATTGCTATTAAAATTGCTCTTAAATAGGCTTACAGAAAATAAATAACAAAGTTTTTGAACAATCAAGCTAGTTTACTAACACAGAAAAATACAATTAGATGTAGATTTAACCTAATGCAAAGACAAAAATCATCAGTTAGGACTTCACACTTGTTTATTACAGCTTGATATAACATCCTTGGGCAATGACATATTTTGTGGGCGCATGGCTCGTGTGATTCATTCTGTATTTTATCAAGGTCCTGGAAGAAGGAGTCTCTTCATTAGTGATGAACAGGGAAGGAGCATCTCCAATTGTTTGAGAGCCGACCTCGCGAGTGACAATAGAATGTGTAGCCATTAACTATTGCTACTTTTTGGCCGTTCTGTTTCTTAGCCCATTTCACTGAAAAAGAGTAAAAAATAATTCTAGGAGATAAAGATTATACTTTTTCTTGTATGAACTATAAGAATATTTAACACCTTGGCCAGATTATTTCTTTTGTCAGTCAGTAAGGTGGTAGCGAACATTCATATAAATAACCTTTATTAGGCAAACATAATTTTATTGTAAAAACACGATAAACGTATTATTAAAGGTGCTCTGAGAGATTCTTAACTAACTGCGTTTGGGAGAAATACGAAACTGCGCCGGAGCCCTGTGTCTTTACCCATCTCACTGTAGATAATGAGGAGATTTCGATTTTACCATCTAGAATATTCTGAAAATCTTTTTAGCATTGAATACTATATGTTTTGTGTAAATCACTTTCATTAGTGCGAGTTTAACGATGATAACGTTTTGAGTGTGCTACAGCACATAAGCGAAGTAAAAATAAAATAAAACAACCACGTTATTACGTAATACATTATAATTTTCATATTGAATAGATTGTAATCTACGAAAAATCAAAAACCATCTACAATATAATACCTGCAACAAATCTAAAAATTGATATGTAAGAAATGTAATGACTCTTCGGCTAAGATTGGTACTAGATAGGTATAGACAAGTTTTATTATTAAAACTACTACAATAGTTATAATGCAAATGACTAGATGTAATAATATGAATCGACAACGATACAAATGTCTACTCCACTAATTTCCTGATCCTTATAAGCGAATCGACATAAATATGAGATGAATACATTCTTTGGCAAAACAATATAGGAATATAGGTCTAGCCAGTCAGAGAGATGATTGTCAGCAAGGATTCATTTCATTCACAATTGTGATCTCACTGACTGCCTCATTGGTCAGGTCTTTAAGGTATTTTGAGGATTACAGGTGTGATTTTATATTTAATTAATAATGTTATTTTGATCTCTGGAATTTCCAAGTAACTAGCCTTAAGGCTGGATTTAATTATTGTTAATGGACTTGCTCCTTTTGCATCCTTATTATATTGAAGAAATATGGTTATCCTGGGCATCTCTACCTAATCCTTTCGGAAAAACAGTAGCTATATTATAAATATCAATAATAAAATGAATTGATCTTCACATAAAACCCGTTAGAAATTCTAAATGTTGGTGGCTTATGATTATGCTCCAGTTTAGATGTCAGGACCGTTCGTTGTGCTGGGTCGGCTCTGTTAGTGATCATCATCCTCGCTTTGCACCTCATCGCGTTGGTACAAGTCCAGGTGCTCTTGGTCATATTCTGTTTGTGGCAGTAGAATGTATATCCGTCCACAATGACCAGTTCCTTGCCGTTTGATTTTTTTACCCATTGAAGTTGTCCTAAAAAATAAATAATTACTGATTAATATCACAGGTGTTAATCCTACATGCTTAGCCTTATAAATCTATAAGACTGTAAATATTGTGATATTATTATGAGTATGGAAACAGAATGTATTGCCATACAGAATAGCTAGCTCCTACCAATTCTGTTTTGTCACCCAGGTTACTGAAATTGAGCCAAAAATCGAAAATTCGTTACGATTGTTCTGAACAATCGTAACGAATTTTCGATTTTTGGCTTTTATACCCATTTTCAGTATAGCCAATGATAGGAATAAAACAAGAAGAAAAATTGAACCAAGTATATTTTGAAAGTTTTAAAGAAAGCAGGGAGCGTGGAAATAAACACAAACTTCACCCACACATTCAAGTTTATTGACTTAGAACTAAAAATAAAAAAGCAATGCAAAATGAAGGACAGGAACAACAGGTTTCTACCGACCCTTCATACGTAAATACTTAGGACCTGAAATGACATTCTGATCACATGGCATGGTCTAGAACCTTTCGTTAATTTTTATTTACTTTTTAAATGATCTAAGTACAGCATAAAACAAAGCTAAACATTCTTCATCTTAGTTGATATTTCAATGCTGGCGGTCGATGTGTGTGGTTCAATGAGGCCGATACCACCATCCTTTCCACAGGTATCATATGAGGCGTTGTAACCAGCTGAGCTTCGCATGTCTTGCCTAAACTACACAGCCAAGTCCATTTGCGGCGGGCTACCTTTTTACGGCATGTGAATGTATATCCGTGTACTGCTATGTACTGCTGTACGTGTACTGCGTGCTAGCTCCTTCCCGTCCATTTTATTCGCCCATCTCACTGAAACTAATTTAATTACATTTTATTATACTATTATTTTTGAGCGGACGGCTTATTTTTGCCTCGGAATTAGGTTGAAGCAACTAAAATGACAGATTCGTAAGAGACTCCACCCTGCGGGTAAATATGATGCTGTTCCTCAAACCACGTGGTACCAATATGGTATCCTGCGAGCAGATTCAATGTAGAATATTGCCATCGACACAATAAGAAGAATTGAGAAGAGGGAGGGGGGGTTATGTTCAGTAGTGAAGGTTTTCGGTTGAAATGATTATGAGGATCAGCAATACTGAGAAACAATATACATATTTCACCCCACGTATTCTTATTAATTTAGAGTAATTAAAACGTAACTGTCAACTATTGTGGCAATATAGGATTAATCCAAATCAAACCACTAAAACTGCTTTTAAAGCATATGCAAAGAGGTATAAAACTATAATTAGACTGACTAAAAAATCTCAAAACGATTACTTTATTAAATCTGCAATAAATAAGAACAAAGCTACTTGGAAAGTAATAAATGACATCAAATGTAAGTTTCCAAATGAGGGTGTGGCTCAATTAATTACAAATAGCGTAGCCATAAATAATCCTCAAGACATTGCTAATTCGTTTAATGACTTTTTTCTTGACATCAGCAATAACAATACTAGTGTACCCCAGGAATCATTCAATAAATTGACATATAATTCTAATTCAATCTTTATGACACCGACGATCCCTGATGACATTAATAAAATAATAATTGCTCTAAAAAATAAAAACAGTGCCGGTTATGATAACATTATGACAAATATTGTTAAAGATGTAGCCCATATTATATCAAAGCCACTTAGCTTCATTGTCAATTTATCTATAGAAGAAGGCACTTTCCCAGAAAAACTAAAAATATCGGTTATAAAGCCAGTGTTTAAAAAAGGAGACAAAACCAACATGAGTAATTACAGGCCCATTGCATTAATACCTATTTTTGGGAAAATCTTTGAAAAGGTTATCTTCAACTGTCTTTATAATTTCTTTGAGGCAAAAAACATCCTAACGCCCAATCAATATGGTTTCAGAAAAAACAAATCCATAAACGTAGCAGTTTATAACTTCTTACATAAGGTAATGATTAACTTGGATAAAGGGTTCTCAGCTGTCGCATTATACATGGACATGTCGAAAGCTTTCGATCGTGTCAATCACAAAATCCTCTTAAGAAAGTTGGATGCATATGGTGTAAGAGGAAATGTGTACAAACTCATAGAATCGTACCTTAACAACAGGCAACAATTCACAGAAGTAAGGAGGATAAATTTTAGTACTAAAACAGAAGAACTATAATTATGTATCTGAATATAGAACAGTTAGATTCGGCGTTCCTCAAGGGAGTATTATCGGCCCACTATTCTTTCTGATCTATATAAATGACATGCCTTCGGTAACTATTCATGACTTTACACTGTTTGCTGATGATAGCACCGTTTTATTTGCTAATGATAATTCAATTAATTTAGAATCTGACATTAACCAAACAATACTATTGATTATAGATTGGCTTAAAATGAATAATTTAATGATTAATATTGATAAAACTAAAATAATGAATTTTAAAATAAGAACTCGACGTACAGGTGCTTTAAAAATTCATTACCTAGATAGTGACATTGAGGAAACGGAAGTAACGAAATTTCTAGGGCTACATATTGACCACAAACTTAATTGGAAATTTCATATTGAGCATGTTTGCAAAAAGCTGGGACAATTTTCATATGCACTATATAGATTAAGGAAAATAGCGAATCAGAGTACTTTGCTAACAGCTTACCATGGTTACGTTGGCTCTATTCTCAGATACGGTGTAATATTTTGGGGCAACAGTACGGAAAAAGAGCGCGCTTTTATTGCTCAAAAACGCTGCATCAGAGCTATATTTAATTTATGCGGAACTGACTCCTGTAAGCCATTTTTTAAAAACAATAAATTATTAACACTGCCATGTATCTATATACTGGAGGCTGCAGTATTTGTTAAAAACAATATCCACATGTTTAGCTATTACACGCGTATACGGCGTAAGGACAAATTACGTACAGTAGCCAGTAAAACTCATCTAATGCATGAGAGCATCTTTTGTTCAGCTTCTCGCATCTTTAATAATATACCGGGGCCTATTAGAACAATTATGGAAAAGGAAAATTTTAAAAGGACTCTCCATGATCTGTTAGTAGACAAAAGTTACTACTCTGTAAAAGAATTTCTGTCCGACAAGTCTTTGCCTAAATATAGTCCCACCCAGTCATGATGTGTTCGATGACCTACAGACTTTAATTAATTTTGTTCTCTTCAATATTCTATTTTTTTAATTTTATGTATGATTTTTACAATTTGACATTTTAATTTGTTATGTATAATTTAATTTTTTTTGAATTTTATGTGTATAATTTGACATGTTCCTATCTTAATTTGTTATGTTTGACTTTATCTTTTTATCTTTTGAGTGTTAAATGTAATTTTATTTTCTATATAATTTGAATTTGACATTTCTCTTAATTTGTGCCCTTTTGGTTTTTATTTTATTTTTTATTTATTGTGCTAGAGGGAAAATAATAATAATTAGTAATAATGTTAATTTTATCGAACAGTCAATTTCTGTGTGATTATTGTATGCCCTACGGGCGGGACATAGCGGATCAAAATTTTCAACTGTTAAGAACTGTACCTACCTATGATCCACAATAAAATATTTTGAATTTGAATTTGAAAACAACATTTTGCATTTTACAAACATTATTTATTGATAACACACGCACACGAACACAACACTCAGTAATATATAAATGTGAGATCATTTAAATAGTAATTTGCAAACATTCAACATACAATACAGAGTATTTTAATACCTACATCTAAATATGTTTAAATGTATGACTAGGCTCTTAATTCTACATGTAAGGAAAATAGTTAATTCATACATAACTAATTTATCATTCATTCATCATTAATTCATAAATATAGCTTTAATCAAAACTGCATTTAGTACCTAATGTAATGCGGGTGTTACCAGAGGTGTACCTAATACTACATGGGCCTAACATTTCGGAAATTACAGGGGTGATGTTATGTAATGTACTGTTACCATGACTAGATTTTTTAAACTACACATTACTGAAACAGTTTATTTTCAATCATTTAAAATTAATTTTGACTTGAATGTAGCTAAAGTTGCATTATTATAAACACAACGTACAAATAGTATTTTCCTGTATACAATAAATATTGTTTGCCGTAGTATTGACTCTCGAGTTACTTTGTAATTTTAACACTTTCGTGTTTTTTCAGGAATTGCTTTGAAGTAGTATCGGGACACAGCACTCAGGCGCAGTGAAGATATCTAGTTTCTTTAGAGACATGCGCGGCCGAACAAACTATTAAAAAAAGTGAAGTGCACGAGTGCCACATCTACAGTGCTTTATAATCTAACATTTCTGCCAGAAGTGTTTAGAACAAGTAGCTCTTTGAGTTGAAACCAGTAGTGTCGCTGCGGTCTGTCGTTGCGGCATAGCGACAATGGCACTGCCGTCACATGCGGAGTTTAGATCAAATACACATTTCAGACGTAAGTAATCGTTAACTAATAATTACAATTTACAATAATACCCATTACTGATACAATACTTAGGAGGTTCGTGCTTGTGTTCCAGTTTCACTGACAGCACAATCCGACGCGATGGTTTCGCGTGCTTGGTGATCTCCATCCTGGCATGACAGTCCCCTCCATAGGTACAGTTCCAGATCTTTGTAGACCTCTTCAAACTCTGCTTACGGCAGTAGTAAGTGTAGCCGTTCACTATTGCCACTTCTTTTCCGTTGAGTCTCTTCATAAATTTTACTGTAAGATTTTTTAATGTGTTAATAACGACCGCGACGTGAAAAATTTGATCTGCACACATTTGAGTTTGTTGCATGCATAAAAAACATGCAAAGCGTGCTAGGATAACAAGGGTGGCTATTATTATGTGTTACAGGTGAATCTTAATTCGGTAGATCTAGAGTGACAGCACCCTAGACCTACGTCGCTTCTCAAGCTTAAAAAAAAAAATTGAAGTCGCATTATGCAGAAAACTATACAATGCGAATGTGTAGATTAAACGAAGTCGTAATAAAAAATATTTCATATTTAAACGTTTATATTTTCCTGTCGAAGACACGGATTAAAGTAAAAAAAATGTATTTAAAGCAATTTTTTAACACAGATCACCATGAACTTGAGGTTATACTATCAGTTATTTGATTAATACAACATTACGCCTCTAAATAATTTGATTACTTTGTACATATTTTTGATTTACACTTTTTAGGTTCCGATGCGAATTGTATTTATCCTCATTATCATTTCAGGCGAAAGACTTTCACTGCTGAAACCATGTGCAGCGAGCTTCTGCGACCAAGTCGTCATTCACTTTGTGAGGTTACGCAACATGCCTTACGTCATTATATTTTAACATAAAATCCATCAACAATCATAAACGTGGGCGGTGGATGTCTGTGCTCCAGCTTAACAGATACAACGCGCCGCTTCAGAGGATCAGGCTCACTGCAGGTAATCAGCCTGGCCTTACAGAGCCATCCACTGGTGCACGTCCAGATCTTCGTCTTGGCGTTGTTCTTGTGACAATAGAACGTGTAACCGTTCACCATCGCCAGTTCTTTGCCGTTCCTCTTCATCATCCATTTTACTGAAATAGAGTTCATTGTTTAAAGGAGATAAGTTAGCCAGAAAAAAGAAACTTACGTATCTTTACCGATTGCAGCGAAGTGCAATGAATGTTTTGGTTGGCATGTCTACTTAGGTACTATTTTCAGCCCAACAGTTATATTTTATTTTAACTTTATGAACAGCGGTATGTTACCGCATGTCATGTATTACCCGTACATGTTCAGGAAAATTAAATACAATTAAAACAAAAAAAATATTTATTGCCATTAAACAAAATTACAGCGTAGTATTTCTTTATGTCACAGTTGTACAGAGTATTGATTTTATTTGTAACTACATCCGGTTTTACCTATATTTACAAAATAATTAAAGCCTTCTTAATGGTTATGCGCGTTTTGAAAGCAAACCATGACACCATTGACGGTATATACAACAGATTTACACCCTGAAACTCTGCGAATACAACGCCAGCGTGTTTTGTGCCCTTTCACCGGACCACCCTGATTGAACCGATACGGTCCCATGTTGAGACACGGATTGCCACGACTTGTTGAACCGAATATCAGCTCGAATTCTGAAAAGTGAAGAAAAGCTAATATTAGTTTTCTTTATTTTATGACCTGTTTCTCCTTCATAGAGAGTTTCGAAACAAAATCATTTCCATCTATTGATCTTCTAAAACAAAAATATTTGAAACTGCTGTGAATCGTAGATGTTTTGTTTTTCAATGACAAATCGGCACAGTCACGAGTAGGGCTGTAATCAGCCATTCATCATTGGCTTTCTCCTATCCGGATAAACTATTTAGTAATGAAAACAAAACACGATTAATTTATCATGGTCGTGTTATTGAGAAACCACTTCATCATTACCAGTGCCACAATTTTACACCCGAGCCGTCTGCGCATACACGACCACGCCATTTCGGAGTCCTTGCACTTCCGCGCCAGTTTAGACCGATAGCTAAGTATGTTTAACTGAAACAAAAAATAAGTAGACATTTAAAAAAACCTTTATAGGTAAGAAGCTTTTTGTTATCATTTTTTAATAAAAGGACACTTTTTTACTAAGCAACAGTTAGTTTATTAACGTAATATATTGAGTAGGTAATGAAAAAAAATACAACTTAAAAAATACTAGTATATATTTTTTGTCACTGTTAATTTTTTGCAGTATTAATGAACCACATAAGCAAATTCATTGCCATTACTTATTCTACATACACATTAGAAAGCATATGATAATAACTACAAGTATCATAATTATTACTTTTAAATAATAATTGAGGGACTAAAGTTTTAAGCGTGCTGAACACTGGCTGTACTTCTGTAGCTGTAATACAAACATGCATTGCAACATTAAGTCAAAAAAAAAACGGCAGGATCAAGTGTGAAAAGCTTTGAGACATATTATTTGCTGTGTGTTCTAGACCGTAAGTGTCTGCGTAATGTATTGCAGGTAGCGGTCCATAGAGCCAGCAATGGGAACAACAAACAGATTCAATGATCTCTAAGAGCACTTTTTGATTGGCGCTATCTTTTGATTTGTTCAATTATGAACGAAACAAACATATTTACCACTTGCGATAAGTGCACAGAAACTGTTTGAACTTATTTTAATTGAAACCAATAGGTGATAATGAAACATTTACTTTTGTCAAATTCAATATTTACTAAGTCTAATAAACAGTCTCTAAATACAGCATTAATACTTTATCACAAATATTTAATGAATAAAGAGGTTCAATGAAATCGTCTCAATGATTATGTTCCGTCTTATGGCTAATAATTTGACCATTAAAAGTAAATACAGTAGATGGGCACCCGTATGGTTACCGGGTACATGTCCATTGGACTTTGGCCCCTTTGCATTTTAAAACCCGATTATATCGATAGGGACCAACGATGATGACAGGGTTGCCACGCTGTGACGTACTGAACACAGCACGTGTATCTGTAAAACATAAACGTATTGTACACCATTACATAAATAGAATTTGTATATAAAAGTGAAAAATTAATTGTGGTAGATGAGGCACGGGTATAGGTAGAGGGGGAATAAAAACTATTATATTTAGGTAAATATTTACTTAGGTATAGCAAAAGTAGGTATTTATAAACTACATATCATAATTATTCATTAAATTATCAGCCATGAGATACAAATACATTATAAGTTTGTTTTACACGACTTTGAACTTCAGGTTTAATCGTTGTGAAAAAATAGGTTATGAAAATCAAAAGATACGATAAAATATTGATAAAAGAAGTTTAATAGAACCTTTTTCGAAGATGCTTTTCTTTTGTTTTCATAGTATGGGTCTGCTTCTGATCTTGATCCTTACCATTTTACTCCTTTTTTCGGTGTCTCATCTAAACATAATTAAGTTATAGTAAAGATCTCTAAGGTTAAGTAAGAATTAACTGGCACATTGTAGATAAAAGGTGATAAACACACATTTTATAATTATAAAAAAATTCAGTCGAATTGATAACCTCCTCTTTTTGGAAGTAGGTTAAAAAGTGAGAGAGAGCTGAGACGGTTGTCAGTAAGTTTAAGTACCTAGGTACCTCTACCATCTATCTACAAGTAAAACCAAAAGAAAGTTATACATCAATTTATTATAAAATATGCAAACTTTTTTGACGTGACCTCTGACACTGAAAGTTTTTCACCGACCCCAAGTAGAATGGCACAACAGCAGGAAGACGATGATGATGATACATACATTTTTTAATTACATTAACTCAGATTTTTCTGGGTTTCCTTTAGTTCCTTACATATTAACCCACCACCGAAGTCACTAGTTTGGTATTGACCAAACTAGTGACTTAAGAATTGAGTTCGTCATTAAACTTTTGACTTTGACCATTAATGGTTATGCATATCATTCTCACGACTAACGAGGAGATTATTGAAAGTAACCACACTTGCTCGACACCCACTGCTGTGCTTCGTACAGTACCACCGAATTCTGGACCAATTGCCTCCATGCCTTCGATTATACCGGTATTTTCCCAGAAAGATCACAGGATTCCCATGCTTAGTCTTGCCAAAAACTGGCACCATATCTGAAATACAAATCCAAGTTTACTCCGTAATTTAAATATGGTGAGGGAAGTTCCATTCCATGAGAAAAACTTTAGGTTCCTTTGTGAAAGTTTTCTCTAGCGGTCTTTTTAACAAGTAGGACACGAGATTGATCACCGAATACACACTTTTGTCGAATTACAATGCAATTGTTTTTCCTACATCCTGAATGTTTGTTGAAAAGACCAAAAAGTGAATGAATCGCAGATATTTATTCATGGATGATGACAGCTCAGGATGATGACGAAAGATTACATTATTGAAAGTGAGGATTCTCGATCGGCATCCACTGGGGTAGTTATTACAATACCAGCGCATTGTGGACCCCCTACAATTATTTGTCCGATTATACCGGTAGCGTCCTAGATAGATCACAGGGTTCCCATGCCTGGTCGTGCCGAAAACTGGCTTTAGACCTGAAACAAAAGCTTTGTGTGAGTCTTTGTAACGTAGTCTGTGATGACAACTGATTTACATCCCAATGGCGTCCGAGTACAGTGCCGTTGCTGCTTGGACGCTTTATACTAACTAGCGCGATTATACCGATAGTTACCGAAGATGATAACAGGGTTGCCACTCCTCGTCGTGGCTGTAATTCTATAGCTGTAATAAAACATAAATCCATTGTAACATTTTGTCAAAAAACGGCTTGAATAAGTTTTAAAAGCTTGACGACATATTATTTGTTGCTTGTGCCAACCCGTAAGTGTTCGTGTAACGCGATCAGCTGTTGCGAGGACTTGCCGCCATTACCGAAACCGATAAAAAAATTACTTTAGGGCGAGTCAATTATTCCATCATCTTGCACTTGGGCCATTTGCAGAAAACAATTTGTTTTTATTGTTGTAACTATTTTTATTAAATCTGCTTAATTAAATATAATAAATTAATATTTTTAATTATTCCACATAATTTTACAATTAAGTTGCGAAATTTAATCATTTTTGTCGTTGCGTCGGCGGCAACTAAAACCTACGAAGTGAAAACTTTTAGGTAAAAGTTTTAATTTTTTTTTTTTAATTTGAGGTTCCAATTTCTAATCACATTATTGACCAGCGGGCAGTAATGAAATTGAGCAGAATATTACTACCGGCTAGAGCCTAGGGCAATAATGACTTGCTTTACATTGGGTTTTCCTGACATATAATGTGATATTTGCGAGCAGGTGGTGTGAAAAATATTTATTAATCTACACACAAGGCTCAAATAACTGGACGGCGAGTTATGGGCTAGCTCGCCGTCCGGCCGTCTTATGACGATAGGCCGTGTCGACGGCGCGTTCGTGTTCCACGCGCGCCTCAAAGAGATGTCAGCAACCACGTAGGGGTCCGTATGGGCCGATGCCTGCCAGGGCTGCGGGACTGTTCGAAAGAGATACCGCGGCCCTGGAACACAAAGGGCAAAGAAGGAACATGGATGGGTTTTAGTCAGTACAAGTCTGACACTCCCTTCCGCTCCGCCCAGAGCGGGGGTCATATGATGATTTCCCTTACTAAAAAAAAAAAGGCTCAAATAACTCACCTACTACCTAACGTTCAGATTGTGAAATACAAGCAATATAACACAATTTACTTTTAACGAAAATGAAAAACTATCTCAGATTTAAGGTCAATGCACAGTTGTAGTGTAAGGAAAGCAAGGGATCAGCATCGTCTAACTCGAGCCATTCCAGATTCTATATATTGAATCTCCATAGTGCAACGCGCACTTATGAAAATCGGCACCGCCTCGGCTCCGAATCCATTAGTAAACACCTAAGTGATGCTAACAACGAGCAGTATTTTTGAGTGTGTGTTGCTTTTTAAATAGCTAATCCTAATGATTATGTTCAGTCCTATGCTTAACAATCACACTGTCAACAGTAACGATAGTAGACCGGCATCCCGATGAGGTTCGCGTACATTTCCATCGCACTCTGGCCCCTTTACATCTATTAATCCGATTATATCGATAGGGACCAACGACGATGACAGCATTACCGCTCTTTGTCTTACTGAAAACTGGCAGCATCTCTGTAAAAGAAAACAAAGTTTTCATTTCATATCCATATTTACTCTTATCTACAGTAGCAAGCCTTTTTTTCGGATTGGTAATCATCAAATGACCTCTCCCGCTCTGGGCGCAGCGGAAGGGAGTGTCAGACTTGTGCTGAATAAAACCCATCCATGTTTCTTCTTAGCCCTTTGCGTTCCAGGGCCGCGGTATCTCTTTCGAAAAGTTCCGCAGCCCCGGACAGTAGTAAGCCTTACAATTTAAACAAAGCATCAAAACAGGAGCAAGTTACTACTATCTAAATAATTCTGGAATTAAAATAAAATAATTATTAATTTTTAACAATACCCTTTATTCAAAGCGAAAATAATAGTAATACTAGTGATTATGTTTAACTAGTGATTTTATTATGTTTCGAACAATCACACCGTTAACAGTAACAATAGTAGATCGGCATCCCGATGCGACCCGGCTACAAATCCATCGCACTCTGGCCCCTTTACAAGTACTAACACGGTTATATCGATAGGGACCAACGACGATCACAGGGTTGCCACGCTGTGACTTACTGAACACAGGACGTGTATCTGTAAATCATAAACGTATTGTATAGTTTTGTGTTTAGTTCATTAAAAGTATACCACCACATAGAAACAATTTGTAATTATCGTGAAAAAAATATTGTGGAGACGAGATACGGGTGGAGGTAGAGAGGGAGGATAAGAACTGTTACTTTTAGCTAAATATTTATTTAGGTATAGCATAAGTAAGAATTTATAAACCACACACCATAATTATTCATATATTTATCAGCCATGAGATACAAATACATTATAAGTTTGTTTCACATGACTTTGAACTTCGGGTTAAATGGTTGTGCCAAAAATAGGCTATGAAAATACAAAATAAAAGATGCGATAAAATATTTATAAAAGAAGTTTAATAGAACCTTTTTCGAAGATGCTTTTCTTTTGTTTTCATAGTATGGGTCTGCTTCTGACCTTGATCCTTACCATTATACTCGTTTTTTTCGCTGTCTCATCTAAACATAATTAGGTTATTGTAAAGACCTCTAAGGTTATTTAAGAATTAACTGGCACATTGTAGATAAAAGGAGATAAACACACATTTTATAATTATAAAAGAGAGAGAGCCGAGACGGTTGTCAGTAAGTGTAAGTACCTAGGTACCGCTACCATCTATCTACAAGTAAAACCAAAAGAAAGTTATACATCAATTTATTTATTATTATTTTATTTTTAGTCTTGCCAAAAACTGGCACCATATCTGAAATACAAATCCGAGTTTAAGATATTTTGGCGTTTTAAATATGGTGAGGGCAGTTCCACTAAACGAGAACAACTTTAGGTTCCTTTATGAAAGTTTTCTCGAGAACAACGTTCTTTTTAACAAGTAGGACACGGGAGTGATCACCGAATTCACATTTTTGTCGAATTACAATGCAATAGTTTTCCCTACAAACTAAATGTTTGTTGAAAATACCAAAAAGTAAAAAAAATAGTTTATTTTTTGAGAAGTAAGGTAAAAAAATATAATTAAGAGTTTAAAGCACTGCCATAACATTTTTGTCACATCAAAATCTTACGTCAAACTTATATTTTAAGGGCCTGTTTTCGGCACTCCTGTGATCAAATTCATAGATCATAGAACAGTCAAGATTGGTTAAGACATTATTCTTATGAGGACGTGCGATTAGCGAGCCTAGTGTAAGCTTTTATTATTGACAAAATGTACTTTATTGCGCTTAACTCACGAGACGGCGCTAGTTCAGTTTCAGTAAAAATTAAAGTATACGTTAACGCGATTGGATCAGATAAAAACTCACACTAGGGCTTCTGTTTCCTTCATGTAAACTTTTTAGTACTCATATACTTTTTGTACATTTAGGATTTCAGTGTGATCACAGAATTCCCATTACTTGTAGAGCTACAATTACATATTTGTTATAAATGTAATGTCTGAATGAAATCGTTTTGCTAAGAATTAGGTCGAAGAAAAACAGTTTTGAATGAATCACAGAATATTTTATTTATGTATTTGCTCTTATGAAATCTTACATCTACATAACGTACAAAAATATCAGCCTATATTTCTGCAGTCAATAACAAAAACGTACCAACGTACGGTGAGCAGACCACTGAAAGTTCGCTGTTATTAAGATATATTATATAAAGCTTGATCAATAAACCTACGCTAGAATCTAAACAATGAATCTTATTTACATAGAGTCAAAACAAATGATAAATTATTTATTAATGATTATGCTCTTTCTTATGGCTAACGACGATACCATCGAAAGTTAGGATACTCGATCGGCAACCACGTGAGTACTTATTGCAATACCACCATATTTTAGACCCTTTACTATTTTTATTAGTTATCCGATTATATCGATAGGATCCAAAGAAGATCACAGGGTTTCCATGCATAGTCGTGCCAAAAACTGGCTTTGGATCTGAAACAAAAATTTGTGTGAGTCTCATGATGTAAGTGGCCACGTTTATTGCAGCGTCAGAGGGGTTGTTCAGTACGGATTGTCAAGGGTTTGGTCTCAATCATTATGTCCAGAGAATTATTTTAGTTCGAGATTACTTCGACAAAGATTGACATTACTACTTTAGTTTACTTCATAAACCTTTCTCGTGTATCTACCATATTCCTTCTTCTCTTCTGGGCTCTTCATTCATCATTAAAATAAAAATCAAACAGATTCCATTGCTTTATTAATAGCGAATAATTTGACCAAAATGCATACATTTTATGCATAAACCAAGGGTAAGAGGAAAAATAAATAAAATTGTAATTGGTGTTCATCCATTTAATGATTATGCTCGGATTTATGGTTAATTATAATCCTATTAAAGGTAATAACACTAGATCGACATCCATAGCTGTATCTATTACAATACCACCGAGCTTTACCCCCTTTACAATGACCTCCTCGAGTATACCGGTAGGATCCTAGAATCAGCACCGGATTCCCATGCCTTGACGTACTGAATACTGGTAATAGATCTGAAAACAAACGTCAGAGTAAGGTAAACATTTGTATGATATGATACTTTTACATATATGACGCATCCGATGATGAGATGTACAAACGTGGACGAAGCACAAGGCACATAATTATTGTGAAAAAGTACCAACTGTTCCTAATAGGCATTAGATGTAAAGAGGGTAACTCAACTGTTATAACGAGTCCGTACAGGAAAGATTTTCACTTTCCACCTCAATCTGCTGGACTTTTTGTAAAATAGACCAGACAACCATATAAATGATCTGAGAATTACATTTTTTTTCATTCGTAATCAAATCAGACATCACGAAACAAATTCAGTTTTCTTTTAATGAAGTTGAAACAAAAAATAAAACAACTGCCACTTTTAAATACATTGCAGATATTTTAATGGTTATGGTCAGGCTTACAACTAACTATAACAGTAACGACAGTGGAGCAGCACCCACATACTCATTATAACACCACCGCGCTTGGAGCGCTTCAGATGTACCGGTAGGGTCCTAGAGTCACAAGATTCCCATTCCTTGTTACGACAATACAACATAATATATTTTTTCAATTATAATAATATAGATAGGTATTAGAACAGGTGTGGGCGCGATTTTCAGCAACAATCATTTAGCAATGCATCAAGATGTTTGTTATATCACTCGGCTTAACCTAGCAGATAATTATTACAAATGAACAAACTTAATGAAAATCTAAATAATCTGAAACACACGCGAGGTCTTAGTCAAGTAGCAATCGTTTTCAAGCGTTTCGTATTTCTGCGCCGAAATTCAACAGGAGTGACATAAGCTTTTCGGTACCTTATGTCAGTGCTATACATTTTTGAGTTTTCCAGGTTTGTCAGCACAAGTCTAGGCCCTTTATAATTCCGATTTCTAAGTATGTGTATGTTCTTGCTTATGTAAAACTATTACATTGTCAACAGTGACGATAGCTGATTTACATCCAGATGTCCGAGAACAGTGCCATCGCTGTTTTAACCCTTTGTATCTTTTCACCCGATAATAGCGATAGGGACCCCAGAGTAGGGTGTCAGTACCAGTCTTTGTCTTACTAAAAACTGGCTCGAAATCTGTAACTAAACAAGATCAAAAAAAGAAAGAAAGAAATAAATATTTATTGCCACCTAAAGGGAAAGTCAAAGAAAAGCAGTCTCTCCTTTCTACCACTATCGTTGGAGTGGTGGAGTTGGTGTGCCTTTACAATGAGCTTTGTTCTTGCGTAACCCTCCACGGTTTACGCAGCGCCTATGCGGGTCTACAAAGCGGCCACGCGGGGTCTACGCAGCGCCTACGCAGGTGTTACGGGATATCTATACGTCATGTTTCTTCTGCTGGCCTGCAAAAACACTCATGAGCTAAAATTTTAAGGTATTATCTTATCAATACTGCGAGGCATTGAAAAATCTTTAATGTTTATCCAAGCATTTAATAAATACAATTCAGTGGTTGTTTTCATCATCATCAGCCTTCAAAAGTGCTGAACATAGCCTCCTCAATCGCACGCCACTCAACTCGAATCTCAGCAACTCTTATCCAGTTGCTACCCGCCTCCCTGCGAAGATCGTCGCTCCACCGGCTGTGTTCATATTTATAACTAACTATTTCATCATTTACTGTGCTATGAACTGATTTATATCTGCTCGATCTACTTGTACGTCGCTATCGGATCGTCCCTTTGCCGATACGCGACTAGTATTTTCTCGATAGGAACCAATCATGATGAACCCTTAATTCAGCAGAGATCCGAGATGTTTTATTTTATGAAATAAGATGTATTTTTGAATTCCTAGGGTTAAATACAAATTAGAAAAAATATTCATAAAAATATTTTATTTACAGGTTTTCAGGAAATAAATGTTCATCACAGTGAACATTGCTGAGAAACACAAGTAATTTGTAATGTTCACTGTGGTAAATATTGTCAAACAGTGTCATTTAAACAGGAAAAATAAAAACACTATGTATATCAATAAACCAAATTATTTATTATGGAAATGTAAAAAACAATTGCGAGGATTTTTTCCCGTAACAAAGCAAAGTCTCATATTGCATTTAAACAATATACAGTTGTATTTTTTTGTCAAAACTTGTATCGGCCCATGTCTTCTTTTGTGCTGGGATAATGTCCTGTATTATCGAATCTGATGGGGCTTGTAGTCCTGGCTGATCTTGGGTTTATAATTTTACATTCTTGCATTTTTTCATGAGGCATAAATCTGTTTTTCTTTGTTAAAAGATTTCCGTATGTTGTGAAGATTGCCTCTGTAATGTAAGTGTAATTTATTAATAAAAAGTTTTCTTAAAACTATCTTTACAGGTTATCTACCTAATAAGATAGTGTGGTATTTACCTTTATAAACGTACTAGCTTATGCCCGCGGCTTCGCCCGCATGGAGTTCGGTAATTGTCCCACCGGATTGTACTACCGGGATAAAAAGTATCCTATGTGTTAATCCTGGTTATAAACGATCTATGTGCCAAATTTCATCCAAATCCGTTCAGTAGTTTTTTTTTGTGAAAAAGTAATAAGCATCCATCCATCCATCCGCACAAACTTTCGCACTTATAATATTAGTAGGATTCACAATTCTCATATAATCTTTCAATAGTTGTATTCCTTGAAATAAGGGTAGGCACTAGGTATGTACAGTAATATATTATTTAATCAAAGTTTGAATTTTAATTAGAAGGTAAGGATCTTTATTGAACACGAAAGGATGTCAAGAAATAAAAACTACAATGTTAATTGGCTCAAAAGGACTATTTTGATTTTAGTGGTTATGTTCATTCCTAGTTAAAATCACAATTCCGTTGACTGTTACAACGACGAATTTACATCCAGCATCTTTTCTGCCACATCTCCATCGCATTTTCCCCATGGTATCCACGGGTGTGGCCTGATGATATCGATATCCACCATAGTGAGGCAGGGAATTGCCACTCTTCGTCGTCGCGAAAGTTGCCTCTGTAAGTGAATAAACTCTTCATGAAGACACATGCCATACAAACGAACACATAATCGCCTAGTACAATCATTTACACGTCAACCTATATATAAAGTTGATTAGATGAAAATAAAACAATAATTTAATATTAATATTTACTAATGCACAAACAAACAGTAAGTACAACATTAATACTAAATGATAAACATACAGCTATTAAAATTGTTCTAGGAAATCGTCTCAATGATTATGTTCAGTCTTAGGGCTAACAATTTCACTGTAAAATTTCAAAAGTAAAGATAGTAGTAGATCGGCACCCGGTTGCGTACCGGGTACATGTCCATCGCACTTTGGCCCCTTTGCAACTTAAAACCCAATTATACCGGTAGCAACCAATAATGATGACAGAATTACCACTATACGTCGTGCTAAATACTGGCTCCAAGTTTGCAATAACTCATACAATAACTATTATAAAATGCTTGAAACTATTTTGTGGTATTTATTGTGACTCGGACAGATGGAATATTTGTCAAAATTAAAGCTATTTCAGATAAGATAACTTTTATTAATAGCTGCAAGCAATTTCTATAAATATAAGTTTTTAAACTATCATACTCACTGACATTATCATTAATACTAGAAACGGAACAGCACAAACAGCAGCATGCAGCACATTTACGGCATAAATAATTTACAGGAAAAAAAAAAAAAAAAAAAAAAAAAAAAAATATCCTAGTGGTTATGTTCACTTTTGTGGCTAACAATGACACTGTCGATAGTTACGATAGTAGATCGGCATCCCACTGCGACCCGGGTACATGTCCATCGCACTTTGGTCCCTTTACAACTATTAACCCGATTATACCGATAGGGACCAAGCACGATGACATCTTTACCAAATCTTGACTTGCTGAAAACTGGCACGTAATCTGTAATAAAAGAAAATAGTTTCATGAAGTCCACGTACTAAAACAAAAAAATATAATAATTCTATTTTATTTATCAACAAAATGATGTTAACATCGATGATTTTGGATTTTCAACGAAAAGTTTTGGAAATGACATTTGTTACCACACAGAAACAGTTCGAGCGAATCGTGTTGTGTTTATTGTTGTGATTACCATGCTCACGAGAAGAGTAAAAACAACAAGCCTTTCATGTATACAATTATTTATTCATTCACACACAAACAAATCTTCAAATTAAAATAGTTCAAATAATAAACTACCACCTACCTCCCTACGAGCTACGTTCAGATTGTGAAATACAAGCAACACAGGTTACCTACTAACGATCACCATATTCCAGAATGAAATAATGTAACAATTGTGTGTTCAGCAGTCACCGCGCTTAGCGATACTGATCCCATGCAGTGTTTCGAAGTGTGTGTTGATCTTTAAAAAGCTAATCCTAATGGTTATGTTCAGTCCTATGGCTAACAATCACACTGTTGATAGTTTCGATAGTAGATCGGCATCCCATTGAGGTCCGGGAACATCTCCATCGCACTTTGGTCCCTTTACAACTATTTATTTATTTTTATTTATTTATAACAGCTTAGACTATCTTTACAGGGTTACCCTAATGCGACAGTTAAGAACTTAAACTAATATACTTACAATAAAAAAAATCCAAAATTTAAAAATAACATCATTATTAAATATTTACACCATTAAAACACACACAGCATAACATAATTACTTAAATAAACATAGCTCAAAAAAACCTAAACACAAACATTTTCTTTAAAAAATAAAATAAAAACTAAATATTATTTTGCTTGTAGCTTAATATAAATAGTAATACCTTTGCGAATTCACTCCAACAACATGTAAATACATCGATCTGTATTTGAAGGTCGTTGATGGAACGGAAAGCTCTGGTAAGGGGTGCCTTGGCAAGCAGGTTAGTTCTGGCTGAAGGTACCAGTAGCAGTGGCGGGCTGCGCCGCCTCCACACGTAGCGATCCGGTACACACAGACTCAAGCGCTGCAATACTCCCGGGTTACTCTCCACTCCACGAAGCACCTTCACCAAGTAGGCGACCAGCGCAAACTCCCGTCGGACGTGCAGTTGATTATAGCCAACCATGCCCAGGACAAACAGAGTTGGATACATCAGTGGGTAAAACGGATATACCCCATATAATTTCCTGTACAAATGGCGCGTGAACTTGTTCTGAACGCGCTCCAACATTACAGTGTACTTGGCTTCGTGTGGAGCCCATATGACCGCACTATGTTCCAGATGACTCCTGACTAGTGCATCATACAGGACCCTAACTGCTGTAATGTTTGTGAAGCTTTGTGTCTGTCTCAGAACAAATCCTAAGTTTCTGTACGCCTTCTTACAGATCTTGGTTACATGCTCACGGAATGACAGATCGGGTGTCATAAAAACACCCAAGTCTCGCACCTCCGTGACTCGTTGCATTGGCGCCGCATCCACCACGTACTCATAGAGCAGAGGTGCACGAGCACGGGTGAAACTCATCAACGAGCACTTGGAAACGTTGAAGTACAGTTTGTTTTCATGACTCCATTGTACTATCTGATCGATGTCTTCCTGTAGGCGCCTGCAATCAGACTCGGACCTAATCTCCAGCACCAACTTGAGGTCATCTGCAAATAATAAACAAGAGCCATGTTTTACGACTTCCGGCAAATTGTTTATCATTATGATGAATTCTAGAGGCCCCAAGTTGGTGCCCTGACTTACACCAGACCAAGTGTAATATAAGTCGGATTCACATCCGTTGCAGTCCACATACTGCTGTCTGCCTTGCATGTAACTGGCGAAAAACTTCAATAGATGTTGGGTACATCCGACCTCTGCTAACTTCCGCAGTAAGATGTCATTGTCGACGGTGTCAAAAGCTTTTCTGAAATCAAAATAAGCTGTGTCCACCTGCACCCCAACATCTACTGCCGGCACCACGCGTCCCATAAAATCAAGGAGATTGGTAGCAGTGCTGCGCCCCGGCCGGAATCCGTGCTGCGCATCTGATAACTGTCCGCGCACTTGCTGTTGCATACAGCGCTGAATGGCAGACTCGAACACCATTGCCGGCGTCGACAACACTGCCACCGGCCTATACCCACTGATGTCAGCTCCCGCCCTGCCTTTGGGCACTGGAATTACTCGGGTAATCTTCCACCGAGCTGAGAACTTCGCAGAATGAAGACAGGTGTTAAATATGTAAAGTAACGGTTCCGCGAGTACATTACCACAATCTTTAAAAAGAAACGCTGGTACACCATCCGGGCCCGCAGATCGCTTAGGCTTGAGGCGGTCGAGTGCACTTCTAACGTCCCTAAGACTTAGATTATTAATTTGCACGCATGAACTACCAGTGTTCCCCGCTTCTGCTGCCGCCGCTTCTGAGTCTAGTCGTGGCGGCGTACTACTATATACCGACTCAAAATAAGTCTCGAACTGCTCAGCACACTCCTCGTCGGACAGATACTGACCGTCCTTTATAATGTCCTGTCTACTCGTTGTACTTTTTTGCGATCGTATGTATTGCCAAAATGACTTAGGGTCTTTCGCAAACTGATATTGGATCTTACTTTCATGAAGTTTACGTTCAATTTCTATTGACTTTTTTATATGAGCTCTATATTTCGAATATTGATCGTAATCACTATTTAATTTAGTTTTTTTAAATATTTTATGTAGTCTTGCTTTAATTTTTAAGTTTTTATTATATCACTCGTGTACCATTTGGGGTAAATATATCGCTGTTTGACAGTAAATGTTTTCCTAGGAACACTGGCATCTAAAATATTATTAAGTTTATCATAAAATAAACTCATAATATCTTCCACATCGCTCTGCTCAAACATATCGGTCCAATCAGTAGATGCTAACATAGAATATAGCAATTCATAATCCGCTTTATAAAAATTCCAACGCGGTCTAGTAGCAGTGCGTGTGCTAACGGTGCGTGTATTAATCCGATTATATCGATAGGGACCAACGATGATGACATCATTACCGCTTCTTGTCTTGCTGAAAACTGGCTGCCAATCTGTAGTAAATCACAAAGTTTACGTTTCTGTAGAGTGTTTATTAGGATTTTCGAAAATAAACGGAGCAAGCAAACTTTACTTCTTATATTTTATTTTTTCAATATTTTTACAACATAACCAACGTAACGTCTTTTCAATCGTCATTCGTCTTTTTCACTCTGTGTTGTCACTCCATTATCTTACATTCCCTTATTCAATCAGTGTTGCCACATAACTAACCTTATATTCCCACATTTATTAAACATATTTACTTGTATCTACAGTAGCAAGCCAATTAAATACAGCATAAAACAGGAGCAAGTTACATACTAAGTACCTAAAATCATATTTTTGAATGAAATTTATAACTGTTGATTTATAGAAGATTTTTTTTTTTGAAAATGTTTTTCTTTTGTTTACTATTCCTTTTTGGGATCTCAAAATTCTGTTTTATTTTTAATAAAATAGTCGCCAACATCTTTTCAACGAATAATACAGCTAAAATATTATAATTGTCAAAACTGTATGCATGCACGGAAGAAAAAAAGAATTTTGATTAGTCTTTATCCATTTAATGATTATGTTCAGACTTATGACAAATTATCCTATCGATGGTAACAACACTAGATCGACATCCACAGCTGTATCTATTACAGTACCACCGTTCTTTGGACCCTTTACAATTATGTGCTCGAGTATACCGGTAGGATCCTAGAACCAGCACAGGATTCCCATGCCTTGACGTGCTGAATACTGGTATTAGATCTGAAAGCAAACCATTAGAGTTACGTAAGAAATTTTTAAGAAGACGGAGATACTTTTACATACATGACGCAACCGACGCCGTGCGTTTATGACGGGATGTACTTACGAACGTGGACGAAGCAAAACAACCAATAAAGTACCAATTGTTCCTCAGCCATCTCATCGGCATAAATTGTAGAGAAGGTAACTCAACAGTTATAACGAGTCCCGACACGAAACATTTTCACTTTCCACCTCATTCTGCTGAACTTTTTAAAATAGACCTGATTACCATATAAATGATCTGACAATTGCATTTTTTCAGCCATGACTTATAAAAATTACGGACATCACGAAACACATTCAGGTGTCTTTTAATGAAATTAAAAAAGAAATAAAATAATTGCCACTTTTGAATACATTACCTATATTTAATGGTTGTGGTCAGGCTTACAGCTAACTATTACATTATCAACAGTAACGACACTGGAGCGGCACCCACTGGGGTACTTGTTACAATACCACCGCGCTTGGGGCCCTTTAGATTTATTCGATCGATTGTACCGGTAAGGTCCTAGAGTCATCACAAGATTCCCATTCCTTGTCGTGGTCACAATTGGTCTTGGACCTGAAAAAAAACTTAAATCTTAATGAAAGGCATTAAATTTGAATGTTACCTACAACGATAGTCTGGACAACGCGAACAGAGCCGTAATCTACTTGCAAGCGCCAACTACAACCAACACTTCTAACCAAGCAAATACATTTATTTTCATCAAATTTCATAATTTACATTTACGAACAGCGATTACTCGTGCATGTATACATTTGATAAATTAATTATGAACGAAACAACAACTACTGACAATAGAGTTCAAAATAACGAACAAATAGCCAGGGAAATTAATTGATTACTAAATTGACACACTGACATTTCATGTTAATGCCTTTTGTCCCTATTTCTTCGACCGTTCATGCTCGAAGATGGACTTTGCTGTCAAGTTTGCTCTATCTGCGCTAATTATAGACTGAATTTAGCATTTCTAAAGCCAAGCACAGTAGTTTCATATGAAAATTAACCTATTCACATACGAATACGGTTAATATTTGCATGAAACGTTTCAGTTGTTCAACTATAGATCTAGAGAGATCTTAGCCTAAGAAAAGCCGCATTTGACTCAATTGTCCCATCGTCTCGGTCGGATACTTGGAGACATTTCAATGTGTATGCTCAGACTTATGATTAACGATGACATTATTTATAGTTAACACACTTGCCCGGCAAGCACGCGAGGTGCGTCTGTTACAATACCACCGGGCTTTGGACCCTTTGCACCAAGTTGCCTTGTTGTACCGGTAGGATCCTATCGTGACAACACGATTACCCTTGGCTGAGTAGCCGAACACTGGTACAACTGAAAAAAGGCAACAAAATAAAGTTTAGTTCACAACAGTGTTAGGTAATTTTAATTTGTAACAGACTTTGAAAATAATAATCTTTGTTCAGTGGTTATGTTCATTCTTATAAGCAATAATAACGTTATCGACAGTAATGACAATTGCTCGACATTTGGAAGTCTTCCTAGCGCAGGCCCACCGCAGTTTGGACCCTTTGTAGCCGGATGACAGATTGTAGCAATGGCGGCCTGTGATGAGAACAGGTTTACCCGATCTTGTCGATTTAGACACTGTTTTTTTTTTCTGTTATTAATTTGAGTAAATAAAAAAAGGGTAATTAAAATATAGATATATTCACAAGACATCTTACCAATAGGATAAAACTAACCAGCAGTACATACAGGCACAACAGAGTGTAACAATTAAACAGTCACTGTAAATTAAATTGGGCGATGTGGTCGCCAGGCAACTAAGCTCATTAATCAAATAAAAAAACTCAATTGTACAGTTTATAAAACCATGAAAACCAGAAATCAATAATTCAATTCATAGACTAATTTTGTAATTTCAACATCATCTTCAGGAATGACTGATTTTAGATTCAATGGTTGTGTTCATACGTAACGGCTACGATGACATTTTTGTTCGTATGAATGGTCGCTTTACATCCATAATTCCGTTTAGTGCAGTGCCAGCGCATCTTGGGCCCTTTATAGCCTGACGTAAAGTTAAACTGATGAGAACCTACGAAGAGAACGGGATTGCCGGATTTCGTTTTACCAAAATATATACCTGCAATAAATCGATATGTTATGTCATTTCTTTAGTTATTTATATAATACCATACGTCTTTAAGAATAAAATAAAATACACACATTTAGAAATACATTTAATTTAATAATTTAACTAAAAATGTATTTGTATGTTATTAATATAAAAAACTAGAAGATCAAATACATTCGGTAGTTTTTGTGTGAGTAAGTACAAAACAAACATCCACACATACATCCTCACAACCTTTCCAATTTATAATAGAAGTAAGATACATTTAATTTATTAAAACTTCGAACTGATAATACATGATACCGTTTTTTTATCCCTATACGTACATAAACGGTACAGAAAGACGTGATTTTTAAAACAGAACAACGAAATTTCTGAAATAACGCCATGTATACTTATTTCAATGGTTGTGCAAAAAACGTTCGCTAATGAAGACGTCATTGAGTGTGTAGATGGTCGCTTTACATCCGTAATTCCGTCTAGTGCAAGCCCAGCGTTGTTTGGGCCCTTTATAACTTGACGAGCGATTGTACCGATAAGAACCTCTGGAAATAACAGGATTGCCGGATCTTGTTGCACCGAAAAACATTATTTCTAAAAAAAAAAACTTAATTTGGTATATTTTTCTATAATGTTTGTAAGTGGGCTCTATTACTTAATGTAATATGATTTTATTTATTGATGAACTTAGATTTGTGTTTTGTTTTAAGCATTAGCAAGGCTTTATTGTTTTAATAATATATACAACCACATATAGTGCATGTGGTGTTAACCTATAATTAATTGTTGCACTTATAAATGTAGTAGTAAATATTGTTTTATGATTGTATTGTGCAAACAATTGTTGGTTAACCAACTAAATAAATAAAAAAATAAAAAATTACTATCGGCTACTCATATAAAAAACAACACAAAAGAACTTTAGAAGTCTCTTTAATTGTTCTTGATATATTAAGAGCTTATTTTTTACAAACAATATGCTTACGAATGCAAAGAACACGCTAAAACAAAAGAAAGACATAATAAAAAATACAGCTATATGCATATTGAGTTTTTTATTTGGAGTCAGCTCAGCATTGCTGTCACAAATTCTACCTGAATAAACAAGGAGGCACGGAGAGATTAAAATTTGAAAGACAGTTTTGGATTAAACTAAACTAAAACTAAGTCAAACAACGTCACTTCAAACCACGAAGAAAAAGTAAATGAAAGATGTTTCTTTCGATAACCCAATACTGCATCTGTTCCACGGAGTCGTTGGGGTCAGCACGAAGGTCACTGACTGTATATTTTGAGGCACAAAGGGCTGTCTATGAGGTAGAACAGTTTGAGAACGATCCTTGCAATCAATGGTTGTGGTGATTATTCTGGCTAGTAATGACATTGTCAAATGTGAAGATGTTAGCTTTACATCCATTCATCTTTCTAGTACAGGCCCAGCGTAACTTGGGCCCTCTATAGCCTGTGGTTAAGTTGTATCGAAAAGGGCCTATGATGAGAACAGGATTGCCAGCTTTCGTTGTGCTAAAAAAGGCTCTGAAATATGAAGAGTTGTTTAAACAATATGCTCAGACAGGCACTCAGTATCGGTATCAGCCCCACTGGGAACTTCCGACCACTGTCTGGTGAAGTCCGTGTCTGTCAGCTCTCCTCCAGATGATAGCCCTAGGGGCGAGAGGCGAGTTTGGCGATACGAAGCAGCAGACTGGGATGAGATGCGGCATTTTTTTGCGTCCTTCCCTTGGCGTCCAGTGTGCTTTTCTTCGGGCGACCCCACTTGTTCAGCTGAAGCGGTTGCGGACGTGATACGGCAGGGAATGGAATACTATATTCCATTCTCCGACATACCGCTCGGTCACAAAGCCCGTCCTTGGTTCAACGTGGATTGCGCTCATGCTGAGGCTCGGATGCAGTCTGCATACCAAGCCTGGGTGCAAGCCCGTGACCGCAAAGTACGAGCTCGACGGGTTCGCGCGAAGAAAAGAGCTTTTAATTCTGCCGCAAAGTCTTGTAAGCGGGTGATCCGAAAGGCGCGTTTCGACCACGTCAGCCGTATAGGGGCTAAACTTGCGTCCTACCCATCTGGTGGTAAACAGTTTTGGTCCCTATCCAAATCGGTCGAAACCAACTTCTGCCGGCCCACTTTACCTCCCTTGCAAAAACCGGATGGGTCGCTAGCTCACTCCGCTACCGAGAAGGCAAACCTGTTTGCATCTCTATTTGCTAGCAATTCACGTCTAGTTACTGACTCAAAACAGCCACCAACGATTCCTCACTGTGATTCTTCGATGCCGGAGATCACAATACACTTAAAGGAGGTTCGTAGAGTACTCTTTAGCCTAGACGTGAACAAGGCTGGCGGTCCTGACGGCATACCAGCAAGAGTCTTGAGGAACTGTGCGCCTGAGTTGTCTCCTGTGTTGACACGCTTGTACCGCCTCTCTCTTAAAACCAGAATGGTTCCGGAGTCATGGAAGGTTGCCAATGTACAACCAGTACCCAAGAAGGGTAGTCGTGCCGACCCCAGTAACTATCGACCAATCGCCATCACCTCCATACTCTGTAAAGTTATGGAAAGGGTTCTGAATGCGAAGCTGCTGGCATACCTAGAAGCAAACGACCTACTCAGTGACCGTCAATATGGCTTTCGCCGGGGACGATCAACTGGGGATCTTCTGGTGTTTGCTACGCACTGCTGGGGTGAGGCCATCGAGAAACACGGCGAAGCCCTTGCCGTTTCGCTGGACATCTCGAAGGCTTTCGACAGGGTTTGGCACGCAAGTCTGTTGAGCAAACTTCCTGCATACGGCATCCCCGTTGACTTTTGCCGCTGGATATCTGACTTCCTGAGTGAACGGTCGATCCGAGTGGTCATTGATGGCTGCTCCTCTGACCTCATCGCTATAGATGCCGGAGTTCCTCAGGGGTCTGTTCTCTCCGCGACACTTTTCCTGCTGCATATCAATGACCTTCTGGCTCCTGGTATTGTAGGGTACGCAGACGACAGTACTGTCATGGAGAGTTATGCATCCAGCGCGAAAGCCAGCGGTGATGAAGTGCGTTTATTGAGAGAGGCCATGGTAGAGCGAACGAATTCAACCTTAAGTCTCGTCTCCAAGTGGGGTGATGAGAATCTGGTTGTTTTTAACGCCACCAAAACACAAGTGTGCCTGTTCACCGCCAAAAGGAGTCCGTTCAATCTGGCTCCTACTTTCCGGGGTGCATCTGTACCAGTCACCGACAGCCTCGAGCTTCTTGGTGCGAAGTTGAGTGCGAATCTGAACTTCGGTGCCTACATTGAGTCGAAAGCCCAAACTGCGGCAAAAAAGCTGGGTATCTTAAACAAGGTTAAGCGTTACTTCAAGCCTGGACAGCTTTTAATCTTATATAAAGCTCAAGTTCGGTCCGGCATGGAGTATTGCTGTCACCTTTGGGATGGCTCAGCCAAATACCAATTAGCCACACTCGATTCTGTTGAGCGCAGAGCCAAGAGGCTCATTGGTGACGTTAAGCTGGTTGGTACCAGGCTTCATAGCCTGGCCCATCGACGCAAAGTTGCATGTTTGTCGGTCTTTTACAGATTGTACTTCGGTGAGTGTGCTCAAGAGCTCCACGAACTCATTCCACCATCTCCTTTTTTCCATCGGGAGTCCAGACGTACTGCAGGTTATCACCCATACCTTGTCGATGTTCCACACATTCGCACGAAGCGCTTTGCTACATCGTTTATTATGCGCACAGCCAAGGAGTGGAATTCCCTGCCTGCGTCGGTGTTTCCAAGTTCATATGACCCCAATCTATTTAAATCGCGAGTTAATAGGCTTCTTTTGGGTTAGCTCGTTCCATCGTCGACCTCATCTCTGTCCTTTGGACTAGATTGAGGTCAAGAGTAAGCCCATACTGAATAAAAAAAAAAAAAAAAAAAAAAATGCTACAAGTTGTATGCACAAATTATTCTTAATTTTCAATAAATTGTTGACTACTTTAGAAGAGCTAATACTAAATACTAACAGAAATAAAACAAAAATATAAAACAAAACGAATTTAATTATTACTCGAGCAGTATGCGAATATTAAACTCTAAATAAATTGTAAGTATTTGTAATTTAAGTAATGAAAATAAAACAAAAATAAAAAACTGTTCTGTTTGTTTTGTGGTGCTGATAACTAGCTCTGGAATACAAACGAGTTATTTTGCTTAATATTTTTTTTGGAGTTGGTTGTTAGCAGGGGCTACGATGATCATTTGTTTTACCAATGCATTGGGTTATTGAAATAAACAAAATCTACGTATAGTCGTAGTAATATATTATCTGTGGTATAGTTAAAACAATGTCTAATGATTTCAGAGGTATAGAAGCAAATAGCTACTTTACTTAAGTTATCTAAGTTAATGTGTCCGTAAGCGAAGTGAACAAGTGTTTAATACCATTATCTAAGGGTCATATTCTTATGAAACGCTTTCTATACTTAGCTATATGATCTCGCCCTTAATCGAGAAACTACCTTATTTTTTTAACACCATACATGGAATTCAGAACTAATGAATAAAAAATTAAAATTAAAAAAAAAACTTTCACAAAAATGCGTGCGTTGCGTGTACGGTGAGGTGAAGGTGCAGAATCGGTAAAAAATCTAGTAGTAGTAATAGTAAGAATCCATACTAGAACTAAAGGCATTTAGACAAGTGACAGTCGTGTTTAAAACTTCTTGTATAATTCATCGACGACTTTCAACATGACTGACACAAGCCGGTAGTGCCAATCTAATAAATTGATTGTGACGTCGCTGATAGAATGACACTTTGTCTAGGCCTTCAGATACAAATGATCCTGTTTACAATAGGTGAACAGTTTCATAAGAACTCGCTGCACATTTGGCCAGATTTTAATTGTATTAAAATGATCATTAAATTCTAATATAAACACCATTACGGATTACATAACTAGGAGCTTGATGACAATGTTCCGGGTTATAGGATTTCATTACTCTCCTGTCTTGATGACAAAGCGCGCTTTGCAGTTTTTTGAAACGGTGCACCTAAACATATCATTTGCCTTACTTTGACCGACGTTATAGAATTCAATTAATATCCTTGTATGATGGCTACCACTTTCCCATTCTGCTTTCGGTAGCATTTGATTGCTGAAAATTGAACGAATATGTTTAGGAGTAAGAAATTATTCAATTTATTTTAAAACGAAAATAAATGAATTAAAGAAAATAAATAAACCCAATAATAAATGATTGTTTATTTAAAACTAAACACAAATAAAATACATAACTAGAAAGATTCCATTACCTATGTTAGTACTTAAATTGCAACAAACAATATCGTCATAACATACAAAAAAGCAACTTACTAACAAAGCTGTTAATGTGCTTAATTGAATGAGTCATCATCATCATCATCATTTCAGCCGAAAGACGTCCACTGCTGGACATAGGCCTCCCCCAAGTGTCGCCACATTGACCGGTCCCGTGCGACTCGCATCCAGCGGATCCCTGCAACCTTCACCAGGTCATCGGTCCACCTAGTGGGAGGCCTTCCAACGCAGCGTCTTCCGGTTCGCGGTCGCCACTCCAGAACTTTTCGGCCCCATCGGCCATCCGTTCTGCGAGCAATGTACCCTGCCCACTGCCACTTAAGTTTGGCTATTCTTCGGGCTACGTCGGTTACCTTGGTTCTCTTGCGGATGTCCTCATTTCTGATTTGATCACGCAAGGAAACTCCGAGCATAGCCCTCTCCATTGCCCTTTGGGTGACTTTAAGCCTTCTGATAAGGCCCATTGTGAGCGACCACGTTTCGGTCCCGTATGTAATCACTGGCAACACACACTGGTCATAGACTTTCGTCTTGAGACACTGCGGTAAGTTGGACGAGAAGATACCACGCAACTTCCCGAACGCTGCCCAGCCGAGTCGGATTTAACGATTGACCTGTTTCTCGAAGTTAGACCTACCTAACTGGATCGTTTGTCCCAGGTAGACATAATCGTCTACAACTTCGAGTGTAGAGTCTCCGATCTTGATGGGCATTCAACATGATTTTGGTTTTGTCCATGTTCATTTTAAGACCCACTCTTTCGGAAGCTCTACTAAGGTCATCGAGCATTGTACTGAGGTCCTCCATGGTCTCAGCCATGACCACTATATCGTCGGCAAATCGAAGGTGAGAGATGTACTCGCCATTGACGTTGATGCCTAGCCCTCTCCGGTCCAGAACCTTGAAGATATCCTCCAGTGCAGTGGTGAACAGTTTCGGAGATATGACGTCTCCATGTCTCACACCTCGCTGTAGAAGGATAGGTTCCGAGGTCTGGTCCTGAAGTCGGACTGACATGGTGGCGTTTTTGTACAAACACTTTAGCACCTCGATGTACCGATAGTCGATTTGGCACCGTTGGAGAGACTGCAGTACAGCCCAAGTCTCGATCGAATCGAAGGCTTTCTCGTAGTCCACAAAGGCTAAGCAGAGAGGCAGGTTATACTCTTCGGTCTTCTGTATAACCTGCCGCAGCGTATGTATGTGGTCTACGGTGCTAAAGCCTTTTCGGAATCCGGCTTGTTCGAGAGGCTGAAAATCGTCAAACCTGCGCGCGAGACGATTCGTGATGACTCTTGAGAACAACTTGTAGACATGGCTTAGAAATGAGATGGGCCTATAGTTCTTCAGCCGGGCATTGTCGCCCTTTTTGAAAAAGAGTACCACCACACCCCTGCACCATGCCTGCGGCGTTTTCCCCTCGAGTATGACGGAATTAAACAGCTTCTGAAGGGCCCTAATTGAATGAGTATCCAACATTAATATTAAAATAAGATGGACCAAAGAATTTTTCATGTTCTATCAAGTCATAAACATCGTGCAAAGCAGGTGAGGGTCGACACTTAAATAATGAGAAATCGCAGCCCGCAATGAACATGATCAGACCAGACTAAAGTCTTACATAAAACCATCACGTATTATATAACTAGGGGGTGGGTGACAGTGTTCCAGGTGACCGTGTGTAATTTTTCCCCTGTCTTTCGTGATGCTGAAGCGAGCTCTGCATTTTCTTTCAAAGCAGCATACATACAGCTCAGTTGTGCTGCTTTGTCCATAACACCAGAATGCGTATTCTTGTAGCATGGCTATCTCTCTCCCACTCTTCTCTCGGAACCATTGTACTGTAAAAAATGAACGGTTAATTAACACAAAAACCAATGCGAGCGTAAACGATCTTAATACGAATGAAAAGCCTGGACTTTAAAAGCGATGAAATAACAAGGAATAACTATAGGTTAATTCTTTATATCGGACGACACATACAATGCATAATGACGGTGCTTAGATTAAATGTTAAATATTAAACGTGAAGTAACACAATAGAAAAAAATAATCTAACACTCACGTGGCTACTAAAGAGAGTAGGAAGAATATAATTATTATATTGAAAAATCCGTGGTTGAAAGAGTATTTTTGTAGCAGTGTTAATGTTTGTCTTTGTTGTTCTACAGTGGAGTGGTACCGCAAGGTGAGTGGAAACGAGATCGCTGTGCCGAGCGCACTTCATGGGTACTCATTTTCTTATGACGGTCGCAATAAGACAACCGATTCCTAAATGTGCTCACTTGGAAGAAAATGCAATGCGCGAGCATTCATCGTGACAAAGGACCGAGAGTTAAAATCCTCTCGTCTGGAACACAATCATCCACCGCCTTCATATATAATACGAAATGGTCTTTATATTAGAACGAATTAAAAATAGTTCGGTTTTAAAAGTAATATTAATATACTTCGAACATTAGTTCGAGCAAATCTGTTTTAGTAGTTCAAAATATAAGTACATAGATTACCAGTTTACTTTGATCAACAATATTTTTTTTAAATTAAATATATAAGTCCTATTTTCGATGGTAAGTTTGTGACGTCTACCACACTGACACACGGCTTATGAATTGAGAACTTGTCAAACTCTACTTACATGCAAAAAAAAAAAAAGTTTTTCTGTTTCCTACCGAAATAAAAACGCGCGCTGCATTGAAGGAATCACCTCAACTTTTTCACTGCTTCAGACTAATTGTTTAATTTTCTACAGTTGAATGGTACAGAAAACAGAACGGGAGGGAGATAGCAGCACAAGGATACACATTCACTGTCGACCATAAATATGTATCAATCGATACGTATAAGTGCTCCCACGGCAATAAGTGTAGAGCTCGCTTCAGCATCACAAAGAACAAAGCGTTTGTCAAATCAAGTAATCTGAAACACAATCATCCACCTCCTAAGTATATAATACGTAAAGGCGTTTATTTAAAAATTTAGGAACAATATAAACAAGAAACTCCGTCTTTACATGATGTACCTAATTATCTGTGTAAGCTCAACATTAAGCCAGCGCTGGCGCCAAACATAACTTTAGACATTCAACTTTCCGCACTTGTGCGACAAATAAAAACTTGACTAGTAAAAGTTCTTTTATTCGAATAACATTAAATTTATTTTAGATAAGAGCGATGGTACCCTTTTAAGCATGAAGTCTGTTCTCCATTGCCAATGTCAAGGCTTTTCTGTTCTTGATATTTTGTCTTATTACTCATTCCTCTGAGGGCCTTTCAAAATCTCTTAAAACTATATTATTTTAACCTTACTTTAGTGTGGGTGAGAGATAGAGCTATGCAGGAATTATAGCTTTAAGATATGGTGGTACTAACCTGCAACAAATAAATAATAATCACTGACTGACACAAAATTGTGGCACAAGATAGAAGGCGGAACACAGTTCGTGAACAGTCCTTGACTTTAATGGTTGTGTTCATTATTCTGGCTAATGATGTCATTGTGATACGTGTAGATGTTCGCTTTACAACCACTCTTCTTTTTAATACAGGTCCAGCGCCATTTGGACCCTCTATAGTTTGTGCTCAGGTTGTATCGGCAAGGGCCTATGATGAGAACAGGGTTGCCAGCTTTCGTAGTGCTAAATGTAGGCTCTGAAATAGAAAATAAAGTATTTTGATTTTTTGTCTAATAATCAAGTGTTGACTGCGTTAGATGAACCTATGCACTGAACGCAAGTCTAATCAAAATAATTATTCATATGACTGGATACTGGAACGTTAAAGTGTTTTTTTTTTCTATTTAAGTGAGATCTTATGAGTCTAGAAAAAAAACAAAATCAGTCTTCATAAGGGCACAGCTGGAGGACTTTAATGAAAAAGAAAACACATTAATTTCAAATTTTAATCATTAATTCAATTAAAAACTCTGTATTACATTACAAAAAATTGTATTTCATTGTACAAAAAAGAAAAAACTAGTGTTCTGCCAACGTTTTGACACTTCCAAGTCTCCATTGACAAAACACATTTTCAAACTAATCACACATAAGTACAGTGTTCTTTGGATCTTTAGCCGTGATCTTCTTCACCCTCTTGCCACACAATGAGTGAAGGTATCTTCTAAATTTCTCCACAGAAACTACTCACTCAAGGACAAAACAATCGTATTTATTTCTGTACCACTAATAAAAATATACATTTCACTTACTAAGATAATCTAAGTTATAGTTACTAATAAATAAATATACAATAAAACAATAACGTTTTAAATGCCGTCGCCCGTCATTACTTTGACAGCTTTTTACACCACCACACAAATCGAATTATTTCGGTGATTTCAGCGGAAATATTCGATTGTTGTAAAATAATCGAATGCAGAAATATATTAAATACCCACAATTCGTGATCACAATAATTTGTGCGAAGTCTAATTAAGTGCAAATGAGAAGTATCACTACGTCTTCTTCGCACACGAGGGTTTAGTTGAGTGTCTGAAGCTATGTCTAACGCCATCGTTGGCTTTTGATATCCAGAATTATAAAAAAACTCGTCCTTAAATAAAAAAAATATCGTGAATGTGTTCCTAAATTTTTAAATAAACACCATTACATATTACATGATTAGGGGGCGGATGACTGTGTTCCAGGTGGTGGGATTTCATTTGGCCCCTGTTTTTTGTGAGGATGAAGCGAGCTCTGCATCTGTTCCCAATGGAGCACAAATACATGTCAGTTGACTTTTTCCGACCATCACAATAGAATGTGTATCCTTGAAGCATGGCTATCTCTTTCCCATTCTGCTTTCGGTACCATTTGACTGTAGAAAATAAAACAAAGATTATTATTTATTTGTTGCAGGTTAGTTATTTAGCATATTGGGTCGAAAAAGTGATATCTTATACAGCAGGTATGCCTACTGTATAAGAGAAAACAGCACTACAATATTGAGCACACACGAGGATCTTTAGGCACGTGGTCAGAATCCAACGGAAGAAACATTATCCAAGAGAAGTTTCAGTCCTCCTCGGGCTGTTGGTACTATTACATGTTATAGAAATAAATAAAACTAGTATTACCTCTCAGTAGGATCAACTTTAACAATTTTTAAAACTGCACCTTATAATAAATCAGTCGTTCTCTGTTTTTTTTTTTATTTTTATGTGAGCACTCATCAATAAAAATATTTCTTAGTTTCATCATTCATCATCATTTCAGCCGAAAGACGTCCACTGCTGGACATAGGCCTCCCCCAAAGGGGGGTTTTTGCCATAATCGCCACGCATGGCAGGCGGGTTGGCGATCGCAGTACGGTTGTTAAAAAAGCACAGAGAACGCTGCTGCCCATTCTCTGGTAACTCCCTTAGTCGCCTCTTACGACACCCACGGGAAGATATGGGATGGTGCTATTCTTTACGTCCGACACCATACAGTACAGTTTCTTAGTTTATTTTGTGAAAATATGTTATTTAATTATGTTTTTTTTTGGAAAATAACAACTTATTAATAAAAATCGGAACTCAAAAAACATTGTTTATTCCAGATATATACTTACATGATAAATGCAACTACAACAAAGCCACGGTTCCAAATATTTATTGAACAAATAAAAATTACGTTAATAATATTTAACAAAAATAATGAATATCTTAAACTATTTAGTTTTAGTTTTTAAATATATATTATAAAGTTTTGTAAATGGTTATTGCAATAATCACAATAAACATTTACTAAAAGCAAAATTAAACCATAGGCGGTCTCGCTTATTGAAATCTATGTCAGTTTTAATAGACTCCTTTTTTTCGTATTTTGAAACCAATTATAATACTAAAACACTGATATTTCCAACAGGCACTTCTATAATATAATTTTCATTTGCAGAGCGATCCCGACAAAAACAAAGATTGATCTTCTTAATTTTTCTAGTGATTTCCTAAGTTAAGTTAGTCAATTAAATGCACTAGTGCGTACCACGTAGTGTTCACTCATGATTAGAATGTTCTCCCTTAACTTTGGTGACATTGGTGCCATAGGTAAGTACCGTCATCTTGCAGCCATAGGCCCTCCGGCGACACGTCCAGTAAGCCCTGTCACCCCTTTGCTTGTTTTTAATGAACACAGCATTGTCCATTAACAGTTTCATGGTGCCTCTTTTAGTAGGAATCATTACAGCATCTGAAATTGAATAAAATGATGAAGTCTTTAAATTCATGAACACTATAAGTGGCAATACTTAAATTATATACATACGTTCGCACCCTTGGTAATCAGGCCCGATTTTCTTATATTTTTAACACCGTGCAGATTCAATACAACTAGAAGTACCTATCGAACAGTTTTTCTATTGAAACTGGGTGGTTGGGTTCAAAGAATTTCAATTCATCTTCATAGAATAATCTTTTATTTTCTGTAAACATTTGTGAAAAACAGTAGTGGTAGATATCCACCATAATCAGGACAGGTACTTTGTAGGATTTACAAAAATTGAGATTCTTACTCTGTCAATTAGCAGAGTATCATCAATGCGCCCCGCTACGGCAAGACGTCGTTTACGTAGGGTCGTCGCCACCTTCACTCAGCAAGCGCGGCGTCGCGGTCATCGCGGCAGTGTAAACGGGGTGACGTCGCGGAGGTGCTCAGCTGCTCTGTTTACTTGCTTGCGTTGGATTGACGTCTGAATGAGACGGTGAGGTGATACCAATGAGTGCTTATATGTGTGCAATGACATCCAAAGTTACTCAATCAAGTTAACGTGACGTAGAATAATTTAAGTTTTAACTTCAATAAAATTATTGAATTCTTTGCTTTCAGGAAACGAAGATTATGACGATTCTTAATATAAATGACTTCTTCATCCAATGTCACAATGAATGCTGGACAGAGCAGTCTCCCTTTCTTGACACACCGCCAGCTCGCGCGAGGCCCGGGTCTGTCTGACCGCTTGTTGTACCTGTACCCGCCTAGTTCTAAGACCGGACGCCCGAACCTCGATGTCAATAACACTGGCAGTAATTCTGGAAATAAGAATGAAAATCTTCAATGCACTTATTAATGTTGCAAAAAAGTAACATTAGCCTTGATAATGATGGACAGATAAATTTCAATTTGATGTAAGAAGAAACACTAGGTACATGAATCAAAATGAATCTAACGACATTATATTTCAAAACTAAAAATAATAAAACTATCTATTTATTATGATAGGTACTTGAACATAAATATGTCAATGTTCATTTAACAACGAAGCAGACTTTACAGACCATTAACACATAAATATTAATTAAATGTATTTCAACAAAAATCGAGTCGGACGGCTCTCACCACACATAATTCTTGATATTATGTTTTTTTAGCTACTCTAATTTTCTTATTTCATCATAAATCACTTCAAAAATACATAGCAATAAATTTAATCATTTAATTCTACTTTAATTTAAAAGTTATTTTCTAATCATATTAAAGTCTAGTTTACAATAATAATTCATTAACTATGTTTATGCACTCCATTAGTCCTGATAATTAGTCCTTACACCGTCATCAGTGATGCCGTACATCTAAGTCTTGTGTTTTTGGCACAGAACCACCGGGTCTTCCTGCTAATGTTGCGTTCCTTGTGGAATCGGAAATGCCCGACCAGGATCACGGGATTCCCTCTTGTAGATTTCCCGAATCTGATTTCTGAAAAAATAATAATAATACGTTCTTACATCAAAGGCTTCCTATATTATAGCCTTACTGTGGTTTGTATTAATTGTGAGTGAATATTTTCGAACACATTTATCTTTCCACAACTACCAAAATAAATGCTTGTAAAACTTTATTCTTTATTCACAAACAACACTGACAATTAATAGAATTTCAATACTTTTTGAGTTAATAAATATTAATAAATGCACACAGTACACTCACAACAATAATGGAGATTCATCGACTAGTATATAAAAAATTGTGTTTTTCATAATAAGTACTTAATTCCCAAACGGAAATTAAGTGTCTACTTTATAAAAAAGTTAAAATTTGTGCTTTAAAAATAGCATTTCTGCATCACAGTTTGTTAGATAAGATGACGGTTAGAAGCCCATTGTCACTCGACTACGAGACACCTCTATGATTCTCAACACTCGGCTACAGCGTGTTAATAGCAACATTTATAATGAATGGGGTTCATGAACACTTAGTACGTTACCATTTATTTAATTCTAATTTATGTCAATGTTAACACATAAATTACCACGTCAAACATAAAATGCAAAAAAAATATACAACGTTTGCTTTTCTATGTATCAATAATTCTTATGCGTGTGTTTCTTGACACTGATCTCTATCGGATGGTCATTGAACGTGAAGATGGATGCAGGGCATCTCATAGATTTGCGTCTGCTGCAAACCCATCAGGTCCTGTCTACAGATATGGTGCTCTTCGAGTATCGGTATCCATGGAACCTCCACAATCCTGCATGTCCACGCTACCAGCTGTGGGAAAAAATGTAATATTTCACATTTTTGTTTTAAAACTATGTGGGTTATTTTGTTATTGTCTTGAATTAATAATTAAAACAAACGATTTTTGTCTTCATGCACATATTTTGTGTAATTTATTAATTGAAATAAAAAATAAGAGCGTGGTACATTTAATTACGTAGGAGAAACTTCTTAGACTAGTCAATGTGTGTGTCCTTTTTTTTTCAAAAACTACTGACCCGTGGACACACCGGATCCGGGGCATTTCTCCGAGACTCTCTTAATGCAGACCCACCAGGTTTTGTTCCTTCTGATTTGGTTCTTTCTGTAAAGGTAGCCATCGCATTCAAGATATTTTGAACCAAATTCTGTAGTTACGTATGTCGGTGCTGTAAAAGTACAACAAATACTTAAACAGTGGGCAACATTTGAAAAGCCAGTTACGAAGAGAACAGTGAGGGAATACACGATCGATCAAACTGGTACGAATAAATTGTGGACGCAGGTTCAGACACGGACACCTCCATACAAATATTTACTGCAATATCTGTCCGCGTCCGTGATCATTTTCGTGGTAAAAGCGCCGTTGATAATTAAAACAAAATAATTGCACTATCTCGATTTTATTACATTACCAAAACAAACTCCTGACATACTGAACTCAATGTGTATGACCCTTCTTCTTTATGAAGAATCCTTCATATGTCACTCCGGAACCAGAGCACTTCTTAGAGTATCTCGTTGTGCAGATCCAGAACATTCGATTACCAGAAACCACGTTTCTTGTGTAGGAGTATCCATCACAATGTATGTAGGTTTTCCCATTATGTTCCGTCATATACAATCCTGGAAAAATAACACGGTGAATTTTATATGAATAGACCTAATAAATAAAAATACTGATTCCGGGGTCGGTGTAAGGAGTACCTAAACAGATTTTGTAAGTTCAAACGATTTATTAGACTTAAAATTTTGCTAACATGTACATTATCCTTTTTAAGTATTTAACATATTTTCCATAGTTTACTTTAATTAGCAGGAACTTGGAATTAAACTAGAAGGAAAGAGAACCGACAACATCACAACACTACTTAATAAACCATATTTTAACTTAGCCAGAGTTTATTATTAATTCTTAAAAAACTCACAATATCTATTACTCTATCTAGAAATGCAGGTGTTGTCAATGTGTGTGTGCAGATCTTTTAAAAACGTGACCTTGGTATGACATCACGGAGCCACTGCAGGTCTTAGCGGTTCTTTGACTACAAATCCACCAAACTTTGTCCTCAGAGCGATTATTTATCCTGTACTTATAATCTTCGCAATACTCATACGATCTTCCAGTCTCCTCTATACATGTTGCTTCAAAACCTGCAAACATACATTCAATATTAAATAAATAAACAAATAGTTTAACAGGTTTACCAAAAAAGAGTTTTTCTTAACAAAAAGCCTCTCTTTCGCACAATATAACTTTTTAATGAAGAAAGATTAGATTTTAAGTTATGAAATCAAGCGTTCCTATTGCAGTCCACGACACTCAAAAGTACCTAAACGAACTAATATTTATTTTACTATAGAAAAAATGTTTTGGAGTATATTCATAAATACTTGCCTGTTTAGCTAAAGTTTTAATACAGCAATTAAACGATGAAAAACACTCAAACGTTTATTTATATGTCGGATTTTTCAGGATTTAGTTAGGCTCGTATATCATGTGGGCAGAAGATGGGTTTCGTGCAATAAAAATACACTGGGTGCGATAAACTTTCTATTAAACTAACAAATTACTTGAAATTAAAATTTAATAACATGGGGCACGCTGTGGTGTGGGTAGACTTGCAAGTAGGTCGCGTGACGTCACCACCAGCGCACTTGTGATTTATTTTATGTCCGTACAAATGACCGGATCCAACATATACATTTTATATTTTAAGATAATCAATTGAAACACATTTAATTGACTAAAATAATTACATATACATTACATACAATACAATTTTATTATTGCTACAATGCAAAAAATTGGTTTTGGTACTTACTTAGACTAGTTTATTGGGGTACGTTCTATTTGATAACTTTCCCGGTTCACCAACTAAAAAAATACCTTATAACTATTTTGATCTTCATACATTGACTACAGAAGTGGATGATTGACTCTGCCTACTTCTCTACAGGTTTCTTGGCCCGTATTTTAAAACAACTTTAATTGAGATTCCCGCTTTGGCATCATTTTAGAATACGACTCGCAATGCGTGCACAAACATGTATAATATAGCTTAGAGCACAGAACTAAGAACAATCTGCACAGAGACCGTGGACAAGGCGCTCTAGTGATAGAACTCAGGAGGTATTATTATAAAATCTCATTTATGAATATTCTTATTCTTTCTTTCTATTTTATGATTATGGGATCCTTTAACCTTGTAGATAACGTTGTCGTATGTGGCGATGGTAGCCTTGCAGCCAGTGCTCCTGGTTCTACTACAGCACCACCACGCAATGTGGTCCTTAGATCTGTTTTGGTTGAACCGATGCCCACCGAGCAACATGACAGGCTTGCCGAAGCGCGACGTCGTAAAAACCACTGTAATTAAGAATGGGATTACTTTCCGACCAAACCAAGGTTATTCAATGTCGTAAATGAGAACAAAATGTTTAAAGTAAAATATTAATGTTTATTTTTAAGTTCAAGACCAACCAAACCAACTGACCAACTGTCCAACCAACCAACCACAACCTGTCCATGTCCCTGTCCTGTCCAACTGTTTAAGACTTGCAACCCTTTTACAGCACGGCGGCGTCGGTAACGCAATAGCGCTGCGATGTCCGCTGGCAGGGTCGCCATGTAAGGTCGAAGGTATTTGTGGAGAGAAATGACACACACGACTGCCCAAGTAATACTCTCCTTTATTTTAGGTTACACATGATTATATAGGATAACATACATTGACGTCACTACATACACACTACAAAAGAAGTAAGCTAATCTTCATAAAAGCCATCTCTGTTCGATAGCTGCCACAACGTGCTTAAAATAACGGACATACTGAGGTCATCAAAAACTAAACTCACATTATTTGCAATTGATTAGATAAAACTAGCTGCTAAGATAAATATTTCAAGGTACTCATAAATCATGATTATGACTGTTCTTAACAAGCACGATAGTTCCATCAGCTGTGAAGACGGACGCTCGACAGTCAGCGCTCCTCCTGCTGCAGAACCACGCGGCTTTGATTCCTCTGCTTCTGTTGTTCTTGTAGTAGCGACAGTTGCCTATGTGCAGCACAGGATTACCAAGTCGTGTCAACGCAAGCCTGGGTGCCAGATACTCCAAAGAACTTAAACCTAAACAGAAATCATATCTTTGAGTGAATGTTTTCATAACGTATCAATCGAAATTCAGTATCGAGAAACAGCCATAACAAAGAAAGAGAAAGTTGCCACTTTTCCGAGTTACAAAATTGCAAAAAAATCGAATTTGTTTTATAATAATAATGCTTGAATAATAATAATGAGTGAATTGGTGACCGCCCATTACATACCGACTGTCCTCCGTGCCTCGGAAAACACGTTTAGCCGTTGGTCCCGGCTGTCATTTGTAGATCTTTGACAGTCGAAAGTCTGACAACCACCAGTACTAACCGGGCTGTGGAGGTCAGATAGGCAGTCGCTCCATGTAAAATACTGATCTTATATTTTTGTCTTTAAAAAAAATATTTAAATAAATATCATAATTTGGCATCAACTATGAAATGAGAAGACAATAACTAATCAAATATCTTTATTATAAGGCACACTTAAACATGTAACAAAATAAGGCACTAATTATTTGTAACATAGGGAATACGATATTTAGTGGCTATGTTTATCATTAATAGAATGCGTTTCTCCATACAAAGTGATGATTCTGGCTCTGCGGCTTTTGACCCATTTATTGCACCTCCATACTTGTCTGATTTTGAATCCTTCAGACTATATCGATTTCGTTTGTAGTATATCATTTTATTTCCTCTCTGCGATAAAATGAAGACCGACTCTATAAATCACAGAATTCTACTTATAAAAAGTTGTAAAAATTTAAGTACCTGTTTTAATACTGTTACTGAAACGGATATTTGTATCTACCAGAATGCTATGTACCCGTACGATTAGCAAGTACCAAAGTAAGTAGATATTACTAAAATTCAAAACGTATTGTTTCGTGTTGATAAGTGGAACTATTGTTCTAGTTCAGTTTTAAAATCACCTTGATATCGAGCTTTTTATCAAGTCATCACTCACTCTTTGATTTTAACGATAACATTCAAGTAAAACCAAAAGTTTTTATTTTAATTACTTTTTACAATAATTAACATTTACAAATACTATATAATATAATGTTGCCACCGGTCGAAGACAAGTTACCCAGTATATTAAGACAAACAAGCAATGTTTAATGATTATCATCGCTGTATTTGACAATTTTCTTCTCTACAATCTTGAAGAGAGTTCGACACCCGCGAGACCAGCGGTTGCACCTGAATATATTCTTCGATTCACCCTTTCGTAGGGTTCTTTCACGCTTCACGCTCTTCCGTAAGTATCTGTTACCACCTAACTCTACTATAGGGTTGCCATGACTCGATGTCGTCAAAACTGGAACTAAAAAAGTGGTTTTTGCAACAGCGCATGTATCATGTGCTTCACCTCAGTTTGTCCTGTTCATTCCAGAAATCTTTGGTTCCCACGGATAGAGGTAGAAGACAGTCATAATTATGTTTAGATAAAATCTCGTCACCATTTTATGAATTAAAACAGAGCCAAGAAATTGACATGTTATTTTATTTTTACAAACGGCAAGAATAGGTACTCACTTACATTAAACAACACCCGTGGAGATTATTTCGATTCATTCTGTATTGTGGTCTTCAATGAGAATGTTCGTTTCTAATCTTGACATTGAGGTCTTCGCAAGTAGTGATGGCAGCCCGGCAGCCGTGTGCCCACCGCGTGCACACCCATCTCTTCCTCGGCTTGTCTCCTATAGTAGCCTTGTTAAAGCTAAAGTTGTGGTCATTGTACTGGATCATCTGGTTTCCCCGATTCGATGTTACAAACACTAGCTTTTCTGAAAAAGAAACGAAGAATCATTTTAACAGACAGAAGATTTTTTTTAAAGTTAGGCGCGACATCCCCGTCGTGTTTTGACGCAAGCCCAGCATTTGGATGTTTACGAAACTTCAGATTGTAACGATAGCAATCCAATCGATCACGGGATTCCAACATCGAGAGCTGGTAAATATAGGACCTGAATGTTATGAATGATCTGCTTTCATGACAGACCTCGAAGACTCCACCCCGAAATACGCCAGATGCTAAATTTTACCTTCGCAGTAAGGCTTTTGGGATGACCGGTGTATTCAAGACTCAAGACTTTCGAAGAAATGGACAAAATAAACACACAATACAATAATGTGATAGCATCTATATTCAATGCTTATACACTTGAAGGCCACATATCAGATAAGTTGAAATTAATAAAATAGAAATTTTTTCAAATGTAAAGTACAGAACGTTACTTTAGAATCAACTTTAGGGCACATTACCAAGTCTTATCAGATAGCAATACGATGGTTGCCTCCATCAAAAAGAAACACAATTTGTGCCGCTGTTCCCTTTAATTCAAACAAATTACACAATATATAATATTAAAATTCACTTCTGAGTCAAAAACATTTTAAAAATATTAACGTGTTTACATAGATGATTTAATGAATAAGATCGTGATCATATCTGACAATAACATCATCCAAGGTGATGATGGTGGCTTTGCAGCCGTAACAAGCCTTGACACAAGGCCATCTAGCGCGGGGACCCTTGCTGCCATTCCATTTGTTAAAACGATATCTTCCTATTAATATCACTGGCTTCCCGAATCGAGATGTTGAAAAAACTGGATTACTGTCATCTGCAATTAAGATACACCACATATTGTATTACCTTTTTTGTTGAAAGAAAAACAAATGTCCATGATTGTGTTCATGAATACAAATGACGATAATGTCGTCACAGCAGGTAGTAACTTTTGCTGGACACCTTTTAGTATGACGGTGAGAACATATTATCCAGTTGTCTTATAATTGTTCCGAGTCCGTCTATAAAAGCGGTATTTTCCTATGTGAAGGCATGGTAAACCGCGTCGTGTTGTAATTTTCTACAACTATCACGTAACTGTTTTTGTTTTAAAAGTTTTTAAAAGTTATGTCTTAACTATTTACAACAGAACTTACATAAATAAATATAAAAATAAGGCATTAAATGGAAACGAATGAATATTTACAAACAATATTTATTGAATAAGTACATTTTGTCTCATATATAATGTCTGGAGAGACTCTACTAACTATTTTTGCTGTCTGTGTTTAATCAACTATCGAGCCTTTTTTACTGAGTCACGATTCATTTTATCAACTGTCGGAAGGCGAACGTGCATCAACAGCCGAGTGTTAATGATTGTGTTCGGTCATGGACTTGACAATTTCGTTGTTGATAGTGGTTATTCTTGCTCGGCATCTGTAAGAGTTGCTCTTAGCACAAATCCAGTGGATCTTAGGTTCCTTGCTCCAAGCACATTTGTTGAAGCGATGGTTACCCATGAGGAGCAGCGGGAATCCCCGTTGTGATGTCGCGAACCTTATTTCTAAAAATCAACAATGATTATCTTAGTTACATTTTCATGTATTAAGATATAATAATATGTACAAATGACTGACTGGCTGACTATGCCGTCAGTTTTAGCAATAAATTTAAAACTACAATTTCAATATTTAGTAATGAAGGCAGTTATTTTCCGTTGTTCTAATTCCTCTAATATCAGTGATTAATGATTATGTTTGATCGTGGACTTGAAAACTTCACTGTCTAGAGAAGTGATTCTTGCTCGGCACTTGTGGGGTTGGGGATGCTTTTAACACGAACCCATTGGATATTCAGGCTCTTGCTGATTGTGTACTTGTTAAACTGATAGGGGATGAGAAGAATCCCAGATATCTTATTAGAACTCCGTCAAAGTAAACAGTTTCTGCGAGAATGTACATTAAAAGGACAATGGGCGGAATCGTCCCCACCCATCAACAAAAATGAAATGTAGCTCAATTGACACATCTTGGCAAGATGATATTTTTTTACTATGGGGACGTTGCTCAAATGAATTGGGTTCTCATAGTAACTAACTTTTAAACAAATATTTCGTTTACGTATTATTGACGAGTAATTGTAAAACACCTACTCATTTATCTATTCATTAGTGCACAGTGGCGGCGCATGCACACAAAGATAAGTTCTTAGAAAATACCCCGCACCCCCACCCTCGCTCCTGCGCTTGCGACCCTATTCGCAGGCAGGTAGTCGCCCGAACCTTAGTCACTCACAGTCAGTTTGTTGCAGTGTTCGTTCGTATTTATTTATCTCTGTCTTATCGGTTTTTACTTTACAACTACGACCCCTGCTTGTTTACTGGACTGATTGATAGCTTTTCGATTGACCCTGGCACGATAACTGGATTGGATACTGTGTATTATGGAAACTGGACGGCGGTGTATAATGTGCCCGCGATCTGTCTTGCGACAAAGGCGGCACGTTTTAGAAGAGGCGTTAATTGAAAATGAACCTGAATTAGTCAACCATATTTCACAAAATGCACTGATACAGGTAAATAACATCTTTTATATATAAATATATAACTACATAATATGTAAACTATCTATTTAATTCATACTAATATCTGTGTTTTCACTGCAATTTCCTGTAGCACACCTTCATTTTTTTATATTTATTTCATATTAGATGGCTATTGTATACTTTGAACAATCATTGGGCGATAACTAATAACGTTAATAAATACTTACACCAATTATCTAGACCCAAGCTAAACATAGTTTGTACTATGAGAACTACGTTACGAAACACTTATATAAATACATATTTTAATATGTTTTATAAACATATGTGACGCGGAAAACACGTCATATTCCATCACAAATACTTGTACCCTTCGAGATTTGGCCACGCGAAAAGATTAGTTCTGATACTCATCGAGTTTTTTTATGTTCCAGGTTGTATTCAATAACACTATGGCAGTGTGCCATAGATGCTGGCAAAGAGCTAACAATGCTACGCGACAAAGTCGCATCGGGAATGCAGACAATGACGTCCCAGGTCTTGAAGTTCAAAGAAACGCAGATGATGTCAATGTACAAAACGTCGTTGTTGAAGATCATCATGATGTTGATGAACAAGATCAGGTGATGAACGACGTAGCAAATCAAGAACAGGACTTTTACGTTCGCGATTATGTGAGGGCACCAAATTCTTCTCGCAGCTGCTGTTACAGACAGTGCACAAACGAAAACCTAAGGCGAATTCCAACTTCAATGAAAGTGTATTTGGTATGTAACTATCGCCTGTATATTCCACCGAGTGCGCGATTATGTGAAGATCATTTAAGAAGTACTAACATCGACGAAGTATTAGACAACATCAACGTTACGAATTATTTCAATTCTTCTTTTTTTTCGGACATGACGAACATGTTGGTAAATGCCATTAACAATGCCCCTAGTTTCGATTTTGAATCTGGACTTAATGCACAGGAATTACATTTTTGGACCGGTTTGACATTAGAACAGTTCGATGCTATCTTAGCGGAAACACCGAGTCTATCAGAAAGGTCCCGTCATCCACGTACAGTTCTAGGTGTGTACTTAACTAAACTCAGAACTGGTGAATCTAACGAGAGACTGGCGACGCTCTTTAAAACATCCCGCAGAGAGCTCGAAAGAAAATTAAAAATAGCAAGAGAATGTCTCACCCAAGATTTTGTTCCGAGTCATCTTGGAATAGGTCATGTTTCTAGAAGAGATCTTCTTGAAAGAAATCTAATGATACCAAAAGCTATTTTTGGGAATGAGGAGAATACTGTTTTGATTTTAATAGCAGACGGAACATATATTTATATTGAAAAAAGTTCGAACTTTTTATTTCAGCGAAAAAGTTACAGTCTGCACAAGTTCAGGAACTTATTAAAGCCTTTTTTATTAGTAACCAGCGATGGTTATATAATCGATGTTTTAGGCCCATATCCTGCTGTAACATCCGATGCAAACATTATGCATAATATAATGAACCAAGACGACCATTTGTTACATTGGCTCATCCACAGAGGAGATGTGTTTATATTAGACAGAGGATTCAGGGACAGCATTTATGACATACAGTCGCTTGGCTATGAAGCTCACATACCTCCATCAAAAGATAGAAATGCTACCCAACTTACCACTGATCAGGCAAATAAGTCGCGTTTAATAACGATATGTCGGTGGGTGGTAGAAGCCGTGAACGGAAAGTTCAAAAATAGGTTCAAGCTTTTAAGGCAGTCATATTTTAATAAAGCTTTACCAAATATGTTCATTGATTTTAGAATCGCTGCAGCGATCATAAATGCATGTTATCGCGTTGCTACTGATAGCAGGCTTGCCTCAGAAATACTTAATATCATACAAGCTGAAAACAACACGCCTAATCTGTTACGTGATTACGTAGAAATGAAAAACCTTAACCGTCAAAGAGTGACTTTTACAGCCATGGAAGCACAAATGCCTCATTTTGAAGAGTTTCCACGATTAAATGAAGACGACATTATTTTATTTGCACTAGGAAGTTACCATTTAAAACTGGCCAAGTCGTACTGTGCAGAGCATTTTCGTAACGGATTATACATCATTGAATTATATCGTGAAAATGCATTGAGTGATTTGGCAAGATGCAATATTATGATAAATAATGCATGGCTGATAAGAGCGCGAATACAATCCAGACACGTAAGGTCACGCATATATTATTCTTATATGTTGATTGATGGGAATAGGGGGGACAGACATGCTATTGCACACTATTACTGTACCTGCTTGACGGGCAGTCGCACTATAGGAAGTTGTGCACATATTATATCGATTGTATGGTACATGGGAATAGGTCGTCATACAGATTTTAATCTGCCAGCGCAGCTGTTAAACAGTGTTATAATAGACCAGTAATATTAGCACTCTCTATTGTTATTCGCCTACCTACTATGAGCATTTTAAGAATGAATAATTAGAACACAATGAATTTAAATGATTCATTCATTTATATTCATTACATATTTTCTAATTATTCATTCATAATCATTTACATGTATATGTTTAAATATACATTATTTTTATTTTGTTTAGTTACTAAATCATGTTTTGTACTGTAATATAACCATAATGTTAAAATAACTTACAAGTGTAAAAGGAAAATATAGGTTAATTAATAATTATACATTGTTTTTTTATTGATATATGCCACGGATTTAAGTAAAAAAAAGGATTTTAATCAAATAGTGGATACTTAAAGAACACATTGGCATTAGTTCCATGTGTGTTGGTATATGGGGACGGAGCCCATACATTTTTGCCCATAGTCCTTTCTCTTTTTCGAAATAAACTCCTGAGTGCAAAGTATTTATTTTATTGGCATTAAATAAATAAAAAATGTTTTCACGCACAATCAATCAAAATACACCTATTGTGAAATCTAAAACTTCGTAATAGTAAAAGTTAACTCATTAAAATGTTGGATTTTTTATAGGTCCTTATTCTCCAAACAGATTTCAGTTATGATTATGTTCAGTCATGGCCTTGACAACTTGGTAGTTGATAGAGGTCACTTTCGCGCGGCACTTGTTCGGGATGCTCCTTGCACAAACCCAGTGGATCTTGGGCTCCTTGCTGCCGGCCCATTTGTTGAACCGATGCCCACCCATGAGGAGTAGCGGAAAACCACGTTGAGATGTCGCGAACCTTATGTCTGGAAATCATTGTTGATTATTATTCATGTCATGTTTATGTTTTAGGACATAATTTAAGTAAGAGTGGTTTTTAAGGGTTTCTGTGGAGCCGCAGCAGTCTCAAATCGTAATCTTTAATTCAGTTTCTATAACAATTCAATTAAAACAAAATCATCATAAAATCACGCCTTGTAATCCCCCAAGGATTAAGCAGAGGTGTAGGTACCTAATTGTACACCCACATTTGGCTAGTTATGTTTAAGTCCCATGTAAGTGTGTGCCTAATGCCATCTTTAGGGACTTTTCACAATTTCATTATAATGGTATCTAACGTTCATGTAAATTTTCAGCTTCTTGGAAATATATGCAAGTGTCAATGTCTATTTTGACCGGGCTATAACACACATGTGGCCGGAAAACAAAGGAGTTTCTAACAATTAACTATGGTTATGTCCTTGTAAAATTGTAAAGATTCTATTTTCTTAAACTACAAGGTTCCTCTTACAGGCTCCCCCAATTCTCGAACAGATCGATCGAGTCTTATGAGATTTACTAGACCTGTAGTTCCTTGCCGAGATATCGTAAAAGAGACCCTTAGAGACATACACAACCCTTAGAGACATGACAATATTTCATTACTTAAAAGCAACTTTACGGCTTTTGACTAATTACGGCAATTAAAAAAATGCTTTATTATGTATTTCAGTGTCACAAATATCACATTTTTTACATTTATACATGTACTTCTTCTTATAATTCCCTTTTTTCCACCAGACCGAGACCTCTCGTAATGCAGATCTTGAAGAAACATGTGAAATAAAAAGTATTGATAAACACATACGTCATTTTAACCAAATACGCTACAGAAAGCGTTCACGATTTCAACATATATTTATTTGTATTTAACAAATAAATACCTGAATATTCTAGCACAAAAAAGTATGTAGGTAGTGTAATTTGACATTTGTACTAAAAAAAAAATCTGGAAACAAAACGTATGTCAACTTTATTTAGAAAGGCCTGTAAGTATTAATTATGGGTTCACAAGAACCTATTCAATCATAACACCTCCCCACAGGTTGTCTATGTTTTATAAAAAATATTTGCTTAAAGACTAAGTTAACGACATTTACAGTAACAGGTAATAAAACAGAAAATATTAAATTGTCACAACCTTCAGATAACCGTAATGGCAGGCAAACATATGAAGAAATACTGTAACGGGTCTTAACTCAACTACACAATAACTCAAAATAAGGATTTCCTTATAAACTTAAATATAATGTGACTTCCCATTAATACAAAATGCTATTGATAACAGCATAACACAGATCTCAGTTATAACGAATTATATTTTATTATTATTTAGTTTGATTTTATACTTTTTGGTGAAGTTATAAGGCCACAAGTTCCTAATCTAGACACAACTCATGAAGAAGAACACGACATGCGTAATAAAAATATTCATTTTAGAAGATAAACTTAAAAAGAAGTTACCCATACTTTAAAAAAAAATAAGTAGTATCTACCTACTTGAAGTTTTGGAAATATTGGAAACTAATAATCTAGAACAATAATAGTTATGACCTTCAAAATACTTAGGCGAAATGTAAGAAATAAAGAAAGAAATAAATGAGCAAGATGCTTCTTGCTTTTGTTATAGAAGTACTGTATACTAGTCACAAAAAAACATAGACTATTTATTTACGAAAATATAAATGAAATCACCCCTTATTAATAAAATTTGACAGTAAAAATATTTCGTCAACAAACTAGGAGTACCTACAGTAGAGCAAACAACTTAAAAAACAGGCTCAACCGAGGGCTATTAACAACAATTATATTTCTTAGTTACTAAACTTTACCTTTAAAGTTTATTTATTTATTTATATAAACTTCATGTACAAGAGTGGTACATAGGCGGACTTAATGCCACAAGGCATTCTCTACCAGTCAACCTTTGGGTCAAATAGGATAGCATTGTGAGAGTACAAAAAAAAAAATAAGAAAAAAATCCAATTTGTTAACATAGATTGATATACATAAATAGGTACATATCAATACACATATATACAGTAAAATGAAATAAACTAATATATATTATAATATTTACAAATAGTCCAAATACGAAAAACCTTATAGTAATTACTATGACTACTAACTAATATCTAGCTTGTGAGCAATTTAGTCTGATTTCAAATAGTACTTCCGAACTGTTCTCTTGAATGTTTAGTTCCTTTGAAAACATGTTCACTAGCAGTTGGCATCTTACTAATGTAAAAATATTTTGGTTTTGTCGATTACCTAGCGAAAATTGGTCAATTTATAACTCTACGTAAGTTATTAAATTAGATAGCACACGATGTCAGACTATGTTCAGCCGTGGCTCAGACCTACTGTAATGTGAATAACCTTGAATCAATAGAAATAAACTTTCACTTACAACAATTATTACATACGTAAATACCCCATGCACCATGCGCAAACAGGTACCATGGTAACAGGTAGCATATTATTGTACGAGTAAAAGACACATTTAAAGACTCTTTTCTTAGATAAAAGCTCTCGGCGCGGCGTTTTAAATTTCACAAAATAAATATATTTATAATAATACTAATGCGAAATTACTTATGCCCCGTTCTAAAAAGTTTAATTTACTAGTAATAAAGACGTCGTTTTCGCTAAGTATCAATATTGACTAAGGAACGTTAGTTTTTGTCATTGAGTATACCTCAATACAAAGTAAACATAACAAAATAACACTAGCACTCGTCTCGGTAACCTTGACGTAAAAAAACCGTGGTTCGAAACATCAAGGATGAATATGTTCCCCGACAGTTCTGACGATAACGTCCCCTTTGGTGTAGAATGTCGCCTTGCACTTCTTCCAGCTACACTGCCAACGCTGACCAGTTCTCTTGGCTGTCCCGTGCGCCCAGTACTTGTGTGTGCCCACCAGGATCATCGGCTTGCCAAACCGGCTCTTGCCGAGCACCGGCACTGAAAGAAACCACAAGCAAACACCTCTAGTTAGGAGAGGAAAAACAAACAAAATATGGAAACGGTTCATTAAACAAATGTGTAACATTTATAGAAGCTTAGAATTCAGAATTCATATTTATAAAAACCAAGAAATAATAAAAAGGTTTTCAAGCGGTTTTTATTTAAAAGTGGTTCATGTATCAACATACTACCATACTACCTAAAAATGAAACATTGTTCTAGAAAAGAAATGAATGGAATAGTAACAAAACTTCATACAATAATAAAATCAAATTCATTGGCTCTTTTACGAAACAGCAAATTAAGTTAAAAACGACATCGGCGCATTTACCAACTCAATATCAAATCATACACGACGTAAGAACCTCTACTACTATATAAAATAAACTTTAAAAGCATGAATCATGCCATGCTGTCATGCTACTGGACAAATTAAAAATGAGACACACAAACAATGCAATATTCAAAAATCGGTTTAGTGCCATCTCGGCACCCATGAATTTATTTATCATGCCATGAAACATTCCCATCTCGGCATCCTGTCATTTATCATTGTTAGGTACACAGTCATCAAACAATGGATACACAGTATCAGTATAGTGAGTAAATCAACTTAATCACTCATTAAAGAAATAAACAAAACACGGTCACTTAGTATAATATAGTTGAACAAAATAGAGTGCTCTTACGAACTTGAAATGACATCTAATGCTGATGCTCATTGATTGTCCTGACGATGACGTCATCGAGAGTAACGATGGCGGCCCGACACCCAGCCGATACCTTGGAAGAACACGTCCAGCGCCGCCGACGGCCGCTCGCAGATACGACTGATCTCGTAAACCGATAAGGTCCCAACTCTATTACAGGATTTCCAAATCGACTTTCACTAAACACAGGTACTGCGAATAAAATAACGTCGAGTCAATACCTCCCTGAGTAGTTCGCAAAAAGACTTTTCAAAAACTAAAAAACAATCTGAACTACGTGATAATTTAAATGAATTGTTTGAATGGATAAGAAAATGAAACAGAGAATAGAAATGTAATTTTTAATCTACAAAATATTTTAGTATTTAGATAAGTAGCACGATTTTGGGGTGGTTGGGATCTACCTCCTAGCGGTCCACCCCGGGCAACGGCACCACTTATCTTCACGGACTGTGATGCGGCTGAAGATCCCTTACAGCGGTGGTAGGCTTCGGCCGCCTGGCGCGCGACCACCCTCCTGCCGGAGTCCGGCGCCAAACAGCTTGTCTGTGTTCCGTCGGTGAGCGGGAGTGCCAGTGCCATTGGGAGATGGATATGGTCAGTTGCGCGGTTTCGGACCAGAGTGGGTTTCTATGTGACTCTGTACCGGGAGACTCATGCTGGAGGGTAGCGGGATCCGAGGCACGGTCTCTGCCGTTGGCCGACCGCAGTTAGTAGGGGGCCCAAGTACTGCGCCAGCCACGTGGGAAAGGCTGCCCCGCCAACTCGCGAAAAATCCCGAAATGCTCCACTGTGCCAGTTGGCGACTAGGCGGGAGGACCCGGTGGCCATTTCGGGGGGGCTCGGGCGTCCCCGCAGTCTCCAGATGAGTCTCCCACAGGTCGGATGACCTGAAGAGGCCCGTTGGGTAACCGAGCCGCGTCTCGACTAACCTTCTGTTTCCCCACAAAAATACTCCACTAACATGAAAAAGCATAAAAGGGAAAAGGTTTTGAAGCGTCAGCACTTCCTCCCACTTAAAGTGCACCTCATCAATATCAGGGGGTTGCACTCAAATCTCGATCCGGTCCACCACCACCTCGAGACCGAGAAGCCGCACCTATTCTTTTTAACGGAGACGCAGATTGCGACTCCGTCAGACGTGGCGTACCTCAACTACCCAGGTTACTCGTTTGAACATAAGTTCGTAAAACGAGCTGGGGTCTGTGTGTACGTCCGCGATGACATATGCTTTCGGCGTCTCCGTTGCTTTGAGGATTCCGGGTTATCTACTATCTGGATACTGGTGGATACCGGGGTGGAGAAATCACTCTACGTCGGTGTCTACCGGTCGCACAGCGGTGACCAGGAGACGACCAGGCTCTTTGAGCGCCTGATGGAGATGGCAGATTGTGCCCAGCAACGGTACCCGACGGCGGAGCTTCTTTTTCTGGGGGACTTTAATGCCCATCACGATGAGTGGTTGTTCCCGTTTCAGAAAACTGACCATGCTGGGAGAGAGGCGCGCAGATTTGCATTGTCGCTAGATCTCACCCAGCTGGTGACTGAAGCTACGCGGGTGCCTGATGTTGACGGACATACACCCAACTGCTTAGACTTACTGCTAACCACTGACCCAGACAGGCACTCAGTATCGGTATCAGCCCCACTGGGAACTTCCGACCACTGTCTGGTGAAGTCCGTGTCTATCAGCTCTCCTCCAGATGATAGCCCTAGGGGCGAGAGGCGAGTTTGGCGATACGAAGCAGCAGACTGGGATGAGATGCGGCATTTTTTTGCGTCCTTCCCTTGGCGTCCAGTGTGCTTTTCTTCGGGCGACCCCACTTGTTCAGCTGAAGCGGTTGCGGATGTGATACGGCAGGGAATGGAATACTATATTCCATTCTCCGACATACCGCTCGGTCACAAAGCCCGTCCTTGGTTCAACGTGGATTGCGCTCGTGCTGAGGCTCGAATGCAGTCTGCATACCAAGCCTGGGTGCAAGCCCGTTACCGCAAAGTACGAGCTCGACGGGTTCGCGCGAAGAAAAGAGCTTTTAATTCTGCCGCAAAGTCTTGTAAGCGGGTGATCCGAAAGGCGCGTTTCGACCACGTCAGCCGTATAGGAGCTAAACTTGCGTCCTACCCATCTGGTGGTAAACAGTTTTGGTCCCTATCCAAATCGGTCGAAACCAACTTCTGCCGGCCCACATTACCTCCCTTGCAAAAACCGGATGGGTCGCTAGCTCACTCCGCTACCGAGAAGGCAAACCTGTTTGCATCTCTATTTGCTAGCAATTCACGTCTAGTTACTGACTCAAAACAGCCACCAACGATTCCTCACTGTGATTCTTCGATGCCGGAGATCACAATACACATGAAGGAGGTTCGTAGAGTACTCTATAGCCTAGACGTGAACAAGGCTAGCGGTCCTGACGGCATACCAGCAAGAGTCTTGAGGAACTGTGCGCCTGAGTTGTCTCCTGTGTTGACACGCTTGTACCGCCTCTCTCTTAAAACCAGAACGGTTCCGAAGTCATGGAAGGTTGCCAATGTACAACCAGTACCCAAGAAGGGTAGTCGTGCCGACCCCAGTAACTATCGACCAATCGCCATCACCTCCATACTTTGTAAAGTTATGGAAAGGGTTCTGAATGCGAAGCTGCTGGCATACCTAGAAGCAAACGACCTACTCAGTGACTGTCAGTATGGCTTTCGCCGGGGACGATCAACTGGGGATCTTCTGGTGTTTGCTACGCACTGCTGGGGTGAGGCCATCTAGAAACACGGCGAGGCCCTTGCCGTTTCGCTGGACATCTTGAAGGCTTTCGACAGGGTTTGGCACGCAAGTCTGTTGAGCAAACTTTCTGCATACGGCATCCCCGTTGACTTTTGCCGCTGGATATCTGACTTCCTGAGTGAACGGTCGATCCGAGTGGTCATTGATGGCTGCTCCTCTGACCTCATCGCTATAGATGCCGGAGTTCCTCAGGGGTCTGTTCTCTCCGCGACACTGTTCCTGCTGCATATCAATGACCTTCTAGCTCCTGGTATTGTTGGGTACGCAGACGACAGTACTGTCATGGAGAGTTATGCGAGACGTGCGTTAAATAACAATCATCTTTCTTCAGTAAGGTATTAACTTATGAAATCGAACGTTGACGTTCTTTTAGTTGAAAAAATGAGAGCTGCAATGACATTTCATTGGCATTCATGCAATGAATAAATAAGGTAGACGGACGACCGATCATTTTATGAAGACAGCTGTTTAAAGTGATAAACGGCAAAAAGAAGTCAATTCAAAAAAATATATTTAATTCATGAAACACTTAATTCGTACACTATGTTTCAAGAAGGTATTTACTATATTATTTTCGTCCGACAGGAACAATAAGTATAGCATATTATGAGACTCGTGGATAATACCTATTAGTGAAACTTTTTTTTGGAACCGTATCAATAGTTCCGAAGATTTCATTATCCATATTATGTTAAAGGTGGTTAAAGAATGAATAAAGATCACGAGAATGGAAACATTATGAGTAAATTAAATTATTTAATGATTATGATGCAAATAACTACTTATTACTAAGCTGTCGACGGTTGTGACGAACGCTTTGCATCTAGTTAAGAACTTTTGTGAACATGCCCAACGAATTTTGTTAGTACAGGTCCTGGACCTGTTGAATTTGTATCTTCCTATTTTCACCATCGGATAACCGCATCTGTTCTGTATCCATTCTACTGAAATTTAGAAAAAATCATAAGTATCCGTGCGTCTAATATTCATTTTTCTTCAGTCAAGCAGTAACTAAAAAAATCGAAAGTTGATTGAATTGAATAAAAGGTAAAGTTAGTATTCATGCAATGAATAAAAAAACACCCAACATTTTACGGAAACACCAGCTTAAAGTAAACAACAAAAACAAGTCTAGTCAAGATTTAATGACAATGTTTCAAAAAGCTCTTTACTATATAATTGTCGACTGTTATGACATGCGCTTTGCATCTAGTTCTGGTCTGGAACATACCCAGCGAGTTTTTTGTTCCAACATTTAGCTTTACTATACTTGTGATCTCCTACTCGCAACATGTAACCCCCTTTCGTTTGGAGCCATTCCGCTAAAAAAATATACAGATTGAACTGATTAAAGTCAAGAAAGTACACAACTGTTATATTGAGATAACTGGATGAGTACCTGAAAGTATCTCAGATACCCACAATATTGTATAATACCGAGAGCAGTCAGAAACTCTGGAAGAAAGATAGTGAAACAAGCAAGAGTCCAAAACGGCTCAAAAGAAAGTAGTGTGTGGTAATTGTGTGCCAACTGCCAGCGCAGAACAATGATCTCTTCTCATGCAGAAAAGGAACGATCATTGATTAACAAGTGCTCCAATCTTAGGCTGAATTCTGAATCTTAGACCCCCAACATATTTGAGAAAAAACCAGACAGATGATGATTTTCTAAATAAAACATCAGACACACTGGCCAATCTTTTATTTCGAAAAATATAGAAACTTATCTTAAACTACATGATTGTGTATTAAATTGCTCCTTAAAATGATGCCTTCGAGGGTTATGAGAAACGCTGAGCATTTTGTACGATTCCTTGTGGTACACTGCCATCTTATCTTTCTTCCATTGTTGTACGACTTGGTGAATCGAAAGCCATCCGCCGTCAACATCTGTGTCCCTCTTTGCGTCACCATTTCCATCACTACAAGTATTTAAAAAAGTGTTTTAAATGGGTAAATGGAAAAAAATGTAAATCGTAGTAATCCATTTGTGTATCGCTATTGTTTTTCAGCTGTAGAAATATGTTTCGTAGCAGTTCCTTACCTAACATATTCGAATTGACTATTTAAACTCCTAGTTTACGCTACTTTTCAATATTGTGTTTTCCTCACGTGGTGATGAAAACGTTCAATCCTAGACTTCACAAATGCCGTCAGATACGGGAATGGGCCCATATCTGATGGCATATCTACAATATAATTTAATTTGTATTCATTTTGTTTTTCCATCAGAACATTACCGGTTACTTTGTTTGAGTTAAGATAAAATTAAAATCCGCATTGTAAAATATGTAAAAATTGTACCTTTTCATTTATTTTCAGATATACATCCTTAAAATTGTTAGTACCACAGAAATGCTTATGAGAATCTAATGTCAAGTAAAATATGATTTATTTAACTCATTGTTCATAACTCAAAGTCCTTTATTTTATTACGTTAGAAACAACTAAAGACAACAATATAACTGCTATCAAATACTCTTATCGACATACTATACTTACTTACCAGTTACCTATAAGTGTAACAACATATCTGTCATGTGTGAACGTATCGCCAGTGCGAATGTAGGGTAATGTTCCTGAATGAGAGAATTCCCATTGTGCGTCAACAATCAACACACTTAAAGGCACTTCAAAAATTAATATACATACTTATTTAATTCATCGTTAAAAGAGAAGCTTCTGATCCTGTTTGTAGTGATAATTTCCAGGGTCCAGAGGCGATACTCGCCAGGTAACTATTGCACTTAATTGTGTGTACATTACAAAACAGCCTGTATATTATCGTTAACTGATTACTAAACTTATACGTAATGATTGTGTTTCAAACAACTCTTCATGATCTGCTCGTCGATAGTAGTGAGAAACGCGCACGGAACACTGCCATCGAATCTTCACACCCATGGTTTTTTCCTTTGAAAAGCGGTACCCTCCAATCAACAACATTACAGTACCTCTACTTGTTTTGTACTTTATTACTGAAAGGAAAAAGCCAAAAATAATAAATAAAAAAATAGGCCGTCTCCTTTAAGCACATCGATATATCTGCATCATGTCTTTGTGTCGGGGATAGTCAGAAACTACAAAGTACCAACCGCAATATGCTGTGAAAATAACTGTTTAATAATACAAAAAAAAAAACATAAAAGCATTGCAAATAGATGAATATGTTTCATATTATATTAAAAGCAGACATCAATTTATACCGTTAAATGTGAGGTTCCGCTCCAATAATTAAGTAAAGACAAATACATATTCAATCTCATCCAATATGGCTGCCCGACAGGAAGTTCTTTAATTATGATTGTAATTATCCATGGTTATGATTGTAATTAGCCTTGATTATAGTCCCTTCGATGGTAAAGACTAAAACTTTGCATTTGGTCTGCCCGTCGTAGGTGGAACATGTTTCATCATACAATTTATAAATACTAATGAACGACAAGGTTTCCTTAATTGTATAACTACGGGTGAAAGATCTTTTTGCATATAGGATAGCAACGCGCCTGCGAAGCCACTGGTTGTCCATACGCAGCTACAACCACTTCTTTCATTTCTTTATTCACCGGTCGCTGTTGAATCACGCATCTCACTTGAGTTACCTCACCAAGCGGTCAATATATTTCTTGAAATATGTACCCACAACCACATTATCACCCACAGGTTGGTTATGTTCAAGGTAAGTTTTCACTGGGTCATCGCCAATAGTGACGACGTACGCTTTACATTTCGTGAAGAGTCTGGTGGAACACTGCCATCTGGTCTTGCAGCCAGTAACCATGAGCTTGTAGAAGCGATAGCCTCCAATTTCTAACGCCAAAGAACCTCTTTTCTTTCTTATGTTGATTACTGAAAACATTTTAAAATAACTTTTTTTTATTTGGTCAAATATCCAGATAATTGTAGATTTTCTGTGAAAGTCGGACCGAGGGCTGAATAAAACGATAAAGTACAAAATCATAAATTAAACTTGTAATCTCATCTCAAGTAGTAACCTATTGAAGATAAACATTACTCATGATTAAATACTGCATAAAAGATTCTCCCATTTTATCCACCACCGAAACCTACGTGTACTGTAACTGTACGTGCGAGTGCCTACACTACTAAATCCACTCTAAAACATAATTAAAATGCTACTTATATAAATTTCACTCATAATTCATTTGATTTCATCCACTGAAAAAAAATAAGATTCACTAAGTACCCATAGCAACTAGCAACATCCATTGGGAAGCACTTTTTGTCATAATAATTATTTCCATTGATCCGAGAAGAATCGCTTTCGATGTAACTTCTGAGAATGCAGGATATAAGTCACGTCTCGATTTTGATCGTGACACTAAAAATCAATAAATTAACAAACGAGATACTACTAGTCAGAAACCCCTTGTCACTGGGGGTTAAAACTTTTAGTAAAGACCGCCATTCTTATTTTCGAATTTCATCAGAGATCCGAAATCTAATCTTGTTCCCAGTTCATAGGAACTATCAATTATAAGTTTAGGTTAGTTTGAAGTACACAGTCTGGCAGTGTCAGTGTGGTGTGAGGTTTTAATAATAATAAGACCTTAGTCTCAGTTCCTGCAAACTAACAAGAATAGCTTTCGAGCCAACAATGTTAATACAGAATTTAAATATTTTTTTCTAAGTCACGACGTAAGTTTTGGAGTTACCCATAGGATCAACCAAACCGGCAATTTAAATATCCGACACTGGAATGTGTAGAGTTTCAGGATATGTAAATCGCCTATATCTCGATGTTACGTTCTAAGAATTATTACATTTTTATTGCAGAAACGAGGCATGTCCTAACCAGGGACCGTAGCCCGACAACATTCGATACAAATCCTGAATCTGAATTGCTAGAATCTATTAGCTGTAGTGTGAGCTAGCGGGTTATGGCTCCCCCACACTCGGACGATGGCGTTGTCCATGGTGTGCAGGGACGCTCTGCAGCCAGACTTAGCTTTGACGCACACCCATCTTGTCCTGTTGCCGTGTTTTTTAACTCGGTTAAATCGGTATTGACCGATCATGATGACCGGGTTACCACGCTGAGATTGCGCAAAAACAGGGTTCAGATCTGAAAACAATAATTGTTTTAGTACCTGGCGAATGATTAGATTAAATATTTACAGACAGTATAATATAAGGGAAAATACCATAACCTTTTTTTAACAAAAAACACTGTTGAAGTATGATAAATGATATTATCAACATTCACATGCAAATGCATACGCGCCGCGTGCACGTGCACCGTGGACTTGGAGACAATCGCTGATGTGCACGGGATGCGAACACGTAAGAATGGTAGAAATAGTGTTGAACATTTCTCCCACTAGACAATGTAAGTATATCTAAGTTTGACAGCTGTCAAAATTTATGGGAGATGATTACTGTTGTCCATGGTAGATATGAATGACAAAATTGGTCTTATTAACCGCCAGTTAGTTACTATAATGAACACTCTTCGAAAAAGCTAAGAAGAAAATGTGACTAGACGTAATAAAAGAAACGATTTGAAAATGGAATATTTACTATTATTACATTGAAACAGTTTATCAATATTAAGCAAAAATACTCAAAAGGTGGAACGAAGTTTATAGTGGTTGGATTTTCATGGGACTGTTTTATTGAGTTCCTATGTTGTATGTAATATGTTGACAAAGTGACAAGACAGTTTTAAGTAAATCCTCGTTCATAACATAAACCCAAACATCAACCACAATATTATCCACTGACACGATACATTTATTAATAAAAACATTACATAACATCACTGACACATAACAACACACATTACATCATTCTCTCAAAGTTTTTATCAAAACCTGTTTATTTTGAAAAAAACTTTGATACTACACCAACATTTATTACATAACGTCGGGGATAGTGCAAATCCGCGAATCTACCATACGTAAAGTGCGCGTATCTGCACTACGTGTAGGTTTACAGGGGAAGGTTGTAAGTTTTGTTTTTTTTTTCAACGATTTTTGACCTAATTTTTACATGAATAGTAACAATTCATGTGTTCTATGTATTGTTAACAGTAGAAATCTATTAAATTCATTAATTTAGTCGCTACGACAATGCGTAATTGAAATTAGCTACATTTGTCAGATACGCGGAATTATCCAATGCTAATTCCACGGATTTGCGACCTTTTATAATTTTTAGGAACTTTAGGGAAGTTAATTCGCCGCTTGGAAACCTACAGAAAGTCTTAAGACTAAAGACAATTTAAATAAGCTATTTATTCAATCTGAATTTCATTATTATTACGTATTTGTACGGATATAATGTAGCCCTAAAATTAGCAACACAGCAGATTTTAATACAGGTCATCACCATGCTCATCAGCTAAGTCAAAAGATTAATATTATTATATTAATAGATAGAACCTTAGCAGTTAATAGTAAGTTAAAAACGCTCCTACTTTATTAGAAGCACGTTAAAAGGATACACAGAAAAACATGTTAAAAAATCAGTTTATTTTATTGCTATAAAATAGTAAATCTTAACTTAAAACTACAAGTCTTAGTTTAAAAAGTTCTAGCAGTCTAGCTTCTATTTTGTTTGATTTATCATAAAATTAGAACATCTAGCCAAGTAGCTGGTGACATTCTAAAGAGGATTAAACCTCATATTTCCTAACAACTGCCCCATATTGTCACTTTCAGAAGAATTAAAAGATCATTACGCTTTACTGTAGGTACTTAGGTAGCTTCTTAAAAACGGGTGTCCCGAAAGTTACTTGATCTACTTATTGTTCGTATGATAACACATAACTTAATGGTTATGTTTGCCAAGAGTCTTGACGATGACACTGTCAACAGTAGTAATGGCTGCAGTACAGCCGTTCTTCTTCTTGATGCAAGTCCAGCGAACCTTGGACCCCCAACACGCATGTTTGTTGAACCGCCACGGCCCTATTTGTACTACGAGGTTCCCGCGTTGAGATAAGTGAAATGTTGGCTCTGAAATATATCATAAACATTACCATATTTGATAATATTTTGAGTTTGAGATAATCTTCATGCAGCCAGTATATCCTATTAAGTATACTGCACTAGGTATGCAAATACTAATCATGCAGGAATAATAAGAGAAAAAATACAAATTGTCTAAATAACTTTGTTAATAAGGATTATAACTTTTTATTTAAATTAAAATACAGCTACATGAAATTATAATAATTAATTACATTAAATGGACCATTGCTTTCGTAACTAGTTAATATAATTATAATAATATTTTCCTCATAAAATAAATGTTAATCGCTGTAAAATAAAACCTCCTGTGTCCATTTTACATATTGACCTGTTAATATTATCAGTTAGAACTTTGAACCAATTCGTCCCCATGGACATTTTTTTGCAGATTAACCAAACTTTGATAAAATATAATTTGATCAAAAAAATTTTAACGATAGACTGATGTCATCATTCTCCTGCCTTTATCCCTATAGATATCTACTAAAAATATTTTAGAGCTACACGAATGTAAGGTACTTATTAAATATATCACTCCTTCGACTAAATACAATATTCAATTGTTTATAGACGTAACAGTTACACAGAAGCAATTACAACTAGGTTATACAAACTGCGTTATTCGACTAGTGGTAGCAACTATGAGTTTTCTGTCTCAGAATATTTCTAAACTTTTTCTGTCAAAAAAAACCTAAGAGCCCGATCTTGGCATATGCAGCCACCAAAATCATGAGGGTTTTAAGTCATAAGCCGCATTGCGACTACTAGACAAATAATGAGGCAACCAAGATGTCCAAAAAACAAAATCAAATCGTCCACTGAAACAATAAGAAAATCGTGAATGAATGACATTGTTTGGCTACCTTCACATGAGTTATGATAAACTATAGTAATTGAAAACAATACTATAAAACATCACTTTTGTACCCATCACGATATAATTCTAGTTTCAACAATAATTTTGTTGAAAACGTTTATATATTCACACTCTCTAGTATCCACTTCAGCTAGGTATACCACCTAATGGTTGTGCCATCCATTGAGCTTGACCAATCGATCGTTGACAGTGACAGCAATGCACCGACAACCACAGCTCTTCCTCGCCGAACACTCCCACCAGGTCTTCACACGTCGTTCCAGCTTCTTGGCAAACCGATACCTGCCCCAGGTTATGATAGGGTTGCCATACCTTGTAACCCCAAATATAAGAGGATTTACTGAAGCCGCTGAAACAACACAATATGTTTAACCTATGCTTACGGCTCGCATGTAATATATTATAAGCTTAAATAAATAAGGCTCGGCAGATGATGATGAAATAAAATGACACAGCATAACAGAAATAATGGTAAGGTATAGTAGAATAAGGACACCCGTCATTATTTTTTTATTTCGTCCTGTAATTTCTAAAGATTACAAAATAATAATAAAAACGTACTAAAACGACAAGATAATTTTATGAAAACAATGTATTTCTTGGAATTTCTATCTACCCGCACTTTTAAGGTCACACACACTAGTTGCGTTAGATTTTAGGATTCCGTACCAAAATATTAAAGAAGGGATAGCAGCCCACCGCTGGACATAGGTCTCGCCCAAGCTGCACCACAACACCAGGTGCCGTCCGGCCTAAATGTTGTAGTTCTAGTGATTTTCCTACCAAGATATACTCTTTAAAGCTTTTTTCCTTAATTCATGAGTATGTCGAATATTCATTCTCACAATATTTTCACCCTCAGTGATTATGAAAGAGTTGCATCGCTCCCTGGTCTTGATGCAGATCCATCGTCTGTACTGCCCCATGTCCCTCATCAGTTTAAACCGGTGACCAGATAGCACCAGTAACGGGTTCCCACGTGTGCTTGTGGCAAAGTAATATTCTTCTGTATGCTCGGATCCATCGGAGTCCGCACCTGCATAAAATGTTAAAAACTTTGGTTTCACGCAAATCGAAATGTCTCCCTCGATTAAAATGATTGTGCCCTTTTATAATTATTTGATTACTTTGACCACCGCAAAAGAAAGGAGTAAATAATAGCGTGACGATTGACAGGGGAGAATGGAAGAAAAAACGTGTTGCGCCGACCCCAAGTAACATACAACAAACAAAGGACAAAGGCATCTTTCTAAGATGATGATTACTTTGACCACCTTGCTTTAATATCTATAACTTATTGATTTTATACCGAGAGCTAAACATTTCGGAGAGACGGAGCCAAAACACGACACGATCAGCATCACGTTTCTCTTTCCTTCTTTACTTGCTCTTGCTGTCTATTCCAACTTTAATTTCAATCTTTATAATTATGTTCATTCTTCACCATCACGATCTCATTGTGGAGGGTAGTGATACGAGCCAGGCACCCGAACTTGTTGCAGCGAGAGACACCTTGCCGCTTGCTTGATGCTGGTAGTTCCTCGAGCATCGCATTCCGTTGTACACCAGAATAGTTATCCCTTTCGTAGTCTTTATAAATGTAAATGTAAATGTGTGCTTAATAAATGTAAATGTGTGCGGCTGTGCCACGTGGTGACCACGTTTTAGTGCGGACAACCAGGTAACAGAACAAGCTTATAACTTTGTGATTTTTCATGATACAGTTTTAAAATTTTGTACATAGATTCTTTACATAAAAATAACACGTGTTTCAGGTTTCGCATATACTAAAACTAATGTTGTAGACTTCACTATTAGACTCTTGATAAATGACGTAAACGATTATGTAATAAGCACTTTATTGTGTCCCTAAATTCGTACAACCTTCAAATCCAAATATTTCTACTACTTTTTCTGTGTTTACTCGTGAGAACCTGCAATTGGTTGTGTTATATATACAATTGTTGTCTGTATGTTATAGCTCTTGGTTCTCCTATTAATACATACAGTTATCATCCAATCAATTAAGGAACGTTCAATTACGGGACCAGGTGTATAGTACGCGACCAATGGTCGACCGCCCCGGGAGCTAGACAAAGGGCAATTAAAGCGTTTCGTGTTCCTACAACGAGTCTATCTTCTGGATCGACGGTAGTCATCGGTAGTTTATGTCAATCCAATATATTATAGAGCAGAGCAGGTGGCCAAGTGGTAAAGGCCCCGACTTACGAGCTGCTGGTCGTGAGTTCAAACCCAGGCAAGCACATTACTTTGTCTAATTTATTTTTATCACCACTGCTCTCAAAACGATGAAGGAAACATCATGACCACCGGCTTGTGCTAGAACCAAACTTTCAAAGACACGTGACATCTACCAACCCGAACAGGGCCTGCGTGGTGGACTACAGCCCATTCCATCTAACAAAGAGGAGGCCTGTATCACAGCAGTGGTAACATTGCCGGCTGATTAAGCTTATACAATATATTTTTGACTTTTCCGTAATAGTTACTGCTGTTAGACTGTCCCTTTGTCTAGGTCCTCAGATTAAACTATTCGAATGCATAGGAGCACTTAGGCCTACGGCCAGTTGCGGCCAAACTTCACACAAAAAGATCCTGGTCGGAGCTTCTGCAGCCAAGATTGAGCCCTCTACCAGACGCAGTGCGCAAGGTCCCTAAATTGTAAATAAGTGGTCACTAACGGACACTGATGGCTGCCGCCATTATAGTGTTAATATTTCTATGTCCCTCCCATTCAGTCCACGTCAGTGGTTGTGACAGTATTTGGTGCACAGCAGTTCATTGTCGATAGTCATGGCAGTCGCTGAGCAGCCTCTCTTGGAACACCTCCACGAGACCCTTGCTCCTGAGGAGTACGCCTTCCTGAAGCCGTATCCTTTGACGAGCAATTTTGTGGAACCCCTTTTGTTCGTTGTGAATCGTACACCTAAGGCATAAACGGATTTGTATTTTTTGTATGTTTTTATAAAATGCAGGAACATCCAATATACGCTGTGCCTAGTCTTACCAAATCTTTCAACAATACAATCACGGAAGATATCCCGTAAGTGGCAGTGTAAGTTTACCAAATCTCACTCAATAGGTATAGGTATCATTCGTAAATCTTAGGGCCAGTAATGTTGCGAGTATGAAGACATTGCTTATCTATCAGAACTCGAATAGCCAACCCATTTAAGTTTGAAATATTTATTTCTAGTAATTTCACCGATATTAGGTTAAACAAAGGTAGGTAAAATCTGTTTATCTTGGACCGGTTGTATTTTTTTGACACTGTAAAGGCGGTAAAGTTGCATTTTTACTTGTTGTCAAACTAACAAAATCTCAAATGATTTAGTTGGTACTCATTTGTTACTCACTCCAATCCCCAACGAATATTATTTGTATAGTAGTACCAACCTACCTAGGTACGAATACTCTTCAGGGTAGCTTCTACACAGAATGACAAATAAAATGCCAACATTATTTGAGCACAATATAATTTCTATATGAAATCTATATTTAGAAATAATGATTTTATAATAATAATATTACAAACGCCATATTACTCAAGTATTAACATGTAGATAACTACAATTATATTTAACGTAGGTAGTTATAATAAGGCTCATTTAACTACAAAAAATACAATAACAATAACAACAATATTAGTACAATAATATTAGGTACTTGGAAAATATCACCGAATTACGTATCGCGTTGAATTATTTTCACTGAAAGCGAAGCTTATAACATTAAATTACTCAAATATTCCTACATAAATTTTAGAGATCAACAGATTCAAGAAAAAATTGATATCTTATAAATGATCTAGTCTAACATTAAGTACCGTCACGTTCCACTGATGCGTATCACAACTAGAGTCGTCATCATTTTTAAATTCCCTTTTAAGAGATGGCAAGCGTGTTTTTTTAACTTTTGATTTTATTTCATACCTCTTATGACAAAAGGATATTTTGAACTACGTCCAGTGTGCCATGAAATAATTATAGTTTTATTTTTCAGGACAACGATATCGCGCAGAAGATAATGCGAAACTAAGTCGCCTTAGTTATTTTAATCGATACTAAGATTTCTGAGACTATACGGGGCGGAAGGGATACCAAAGCGAAAACGGTTACCACGTATTCAGTACGTCATTCTTAAAAAAAAAACAGCTGTTCCATACATTTTGATTGTGAAGGTATTGCAGTTTTGTAGGAAACAGATGTTTTTTTTTAAATTACCGATGAAAAATTTCTAAGTGGGGGCTCAGAATGATGTATTGAATACGTGGTAACCGTTTTCGCGTCGATGTCCCTTCCACCCTATATATCATATGGCTGGTGGGTAAGCTTATGGACGTGGATCTAAAACACCAATTGCCAAACCTTCTTTCTGCCTCACGCGAGTAGGCACGACATAATCTTGGCCCTTAGCATTTTAGCGTCTAAATCTACAACGGCTCTGTCAAGTGTCCTCCGTTGCAGTTTGTGCACTGCCACGACCCTACATCATATGAGTGGAAGCGGGCAACGCTTGACGGCTCGATTGTAGGTACCTTCACCCGCGCTGTACTTAACGCGTCAGTTTAGACAGTGCTAGGCTACAGTCGGTTTGGAATGTTTTGCTACTTATCGCGTCTTATCATCGAACTCTACGAAGACATCTTGTAGTAATTCTCCCAGTTCAAAATGGTACCGTCGCTTGGCCGTACGAATTTTCGAACGATCCCCATAGCACCATTTACCAAGCCGTGTGCAACGTTAATATTTTTCCACAACATTAACATCCTGGTTAATTGGGGTCAGAAGGTATGAATTCGGGTTATTACCGCTTGCCGCAGGTTTTGGGTTCCACGAATATATGTAGATATATATCTGCTACCGCCACGACATAAGTACATGTATCGGCGAGTTCATTGTACAGACGCCAGCACATCAAGCTACTACAATCTGTCAAATTTCTTTAATAGATTTTCAACTTTATCGCCAAAGCATTAGGTTCATGGTTGATTGGAAAAAAAATTGACAGTTTCGGGTAGCTTGATGTGCTGGCGTCTGGATATCGTTACAGTATACTTACTCATCCACCAGTTTTGTCGAAGGGAAACTGAATAACGAGCTATAGTAGTCGCGACGTCAATTTTATTTTTTAGTAGTACCTAGATACTAATGCATCAACAGCGCACGTCTTACTTACGTCTCAGTTCAAACGGTTGATGCCAACCATTCCTTCGACAACCAGAGACGGATATAAATAAGGGCATGGGTAGAGTATTCATATTATTTTTTTAATATAAGTACCGTTTTTTTTTAGTTCTAATCGTAAGTAGGATTTACATGGACGTAAATCGTAAGTAGTATTTCCCTACTATAACACTTTATAACAATCCGGTCCCGACACGCATCACCTAACATGGACACGAAGTCATGCGTTCTATTGCTCAAAAAGTACCTATAGTTCTACTTAACTAATTAAGGATCCTTTTTATCCTCAAGATTAAGGGGCCGCGCCCACAGGTCTGTTTTGGGAAGTATTCTAGGGAAGGTGAGGGCATAGAGGGCTAGAGCTGCTACAGTTGGGGAAGACATAGGGGAAGGAAGGATAGCTGAGGCGAGTCCCGAGAAGTTGGCCAGACCTCTGGGACGCAGTTGCACGAAGGCACCCTTACCGCAGCGCGCGTGTTTTGTTTTTACATAATATGATTATATATTCAAAGAGTTTAATTTACCACATTTTAAAATTAAAATATAAGCATAAGCTATTAAAAAAATATAGCATAATATTATTCCGAGATAACTCGACGGAACATGTGACGATATGGAACGATTTATCGTTCCATATCGTCACATGTTCCGTACTTCCCGAAAGAATTATCATCACAAATAACGTCAAAAAGCGTTTTATATCAACTATGATATAAAAAGCTTAAAAAAAAGAAATATTCATAAAATAAAAGCTTTACTAATTTAAGCTCTTATTTTATTTTAAATTTGCATAATGCTTAAAAAAAATTGGCTGCTGATTAAAGTCTTCCTGAAAAGACATTACTTCACTTTTATCTGCATCTGGATGAACAATATGAACATATGTAAAATATGCTTCTTAAGTATTCCACATCGTCACGAAACCTCTCCACTAATACATTACGGGACGTTCCCCCACTTAGCTATCAATTTTATTAAACCTTTACTTATTTACTGAATTTGCAAAACTGTTTTTTAAAACTGTTTCTTTCCCTCGATGAATCCATTGTTTTACATTATAAAACGTAAAGGCTTATAAGTACGAAGTATTGCGTGACTTTTACACAAATTTTCAACGATCACAAGCCACAACTTGTAGTAAAGAGTAAAATACTTATAGCAAATAATTGACGTCACGGCGTCAAACTGAGGGAAAATTCTAGCAATGGCGGTTGCAAAATAAAAATAGTGTTGCCAGAATAATGAAAAGGGAACACGGCCTGCGAGGAATTAAAAAAATAAGGTATTTAATAAAACTATTGCCGTCGCGCTGCGCCCGGACAACTGAGTTAACAATGTATGAATGGATAGTCTGTGTTTGAGTGCGTACTACCGCGCATGTGCGGATATATTAATGTGTGAATGGCAGTGGCGAAGGTTCCATAGAACCCGATTCCTACCGGCTTCCCTTTGAAAAATAGCACAGTCAGTATTCTTTAGACAAATAATATAATCACATTAAAGATACTTACTCCCGCTTACCTCTTACAAAAATTGACCCTTCGCTACTGGTGAATGGATAGTCTGTGTTTGTGTGCGTGCTAAGAGAGCACCACCCGCGCGTGAAGATTCTTTTACCCGCGAAGCTGTCTGGTTACTAAAGATTTTCCATATCTTCCTAATATTCAATGTCGCTGGCAAATATTTTTACTCCACTGAAGATCGGGAATATTGTGATTCTTAACACTGTAATGGTTTGATAAATTGTTTTTTGATCGTTTTTTTCGTGCGGCAAGAAAAACTTAGTTGAATATTGTGCAGGTTCCATCGAACGGTCTCCTCTAGCACACCGAAAATTTTTGGTTCATACCTGAAACAATTTGTTCATACCGTCTGAGAAAGGACGGAAATGACGAAATAATAAGTTTACATACCTATTTATTGTTAAAATAATTTCTTTAAACTATAAAACATAAAATTACTGCAAATAACCCACACATCTGCGCACACACACTCTCACACAACATAATTAAACATTAGAAGTCACATTATCACAAACTGTAAAACTTATATGTCATTTTTGTGACATTTTCTTTACTTACCACCTTCTTTTTACTGCACTGCCAAGGGTATTTGTGTGCAGTACCATGATATTTTCTTTTCTAAGCAAACACAGCTTGAGATAATATGAGAATCAAAGTCAACCAGAATATGAGTATTAGCCTGCAACCAGAAAAACAATTTTTGAGTTACTTTGTACACATACATTATGCTGCATTGAAAACAATAAAATGATGAGAACAAAAAAAAACAAAGTGTTTAATGGCAAGCATTTATTTAAATCATACAAAAATAAATAAAACATTATTATACAAAATGTAACTTATTTATTAAAAGAGATATATACTTTATTTACAAATTATAAACAGAGTATCAAAAGGGGAAAAGAGCCACCGAGCATCAAAATCTTGGTCCGCATCTCTGTCGAAATTAAGTTACATCTAATTACAATTGAATGACCCTACATTCCAGCATTCTTTCCTTACATATACATAGGTGTAATAAAACGACAGACATATTTCCAATATTATATTTAAAATACAAAAACATAATTTATTCACTTAATTTATGTTATCAGTGTCACATCGGGTCTTCACACTTGTTGCATTTTTGTGACTCAAGCCCTAATTCTACATCACCTGCCAGCTCATCATCTCACTATCACTGGACAAGTGAATCACAAAGTTTTAATTTGATGAGATTATTTCACCACAGAAAAACCTCAATGACAGTGTGATCCGGAAGATGGTGAATTAGAAGCACAAATTCAGTGTGTATTTGTTGCCAAGGACACTTTGGCAAGGGTTACTAAAGAGGTTCGGACCTTCAACAGTTAATTTTCACCATGCTCAGTCTACTTCGGAGACTGCAAGCTGTGTGTGTGTACTGTGTGCTATACAGGTTGACGTTTTAGAAACCAGGAATCTAGTTTCAAGCTATGACGACCAATCTGCGGTCTAGAGAGCGAAGATAGCTCTGAAAGGTAAAGGCTTGTTGTGTGTCTATATCCCTCAAGGAGCTTCAAGAACTGAGCCTGCTGCTGGTCAAGTATCCCAGGGTTCAAACTTCTGAAGATAACCTGCAAAACAAAAGGCGTTTAAGGTATCAATATGCAATTATTAACTAACAGCATTCACGCATTAGATACTTAGGCTTTACTTACTTTTGAATTTGTTATATTTCATTGTTATGTGCATTGTTTGGATAACCTTTAAAAACTTTTGTCTCATAATATTTGTGAAGTTGTGCGGTACTAAGTACTTGCTCTTTCCACTTACACCTCTACGATTATAATTTACACTTCACACACTAAGAGTTTCCCCACAGCAAGTCTTATTTATTTTTCAATAAATTACACAAATAGTTTATTTACGTTTCAAATGCCAAATTGTCATGATTGTCAAATCAAAACAGTATAGGGTTGCTAGATCAAGTTTTTAATTTTCCCCGTATTTTTTACCCGTTTAAATGAAAAGTTATTCAACTTTTTTTATAACAGGAAATTCAATTTTTAAAACAGAATTGTAACAGACGCACGATGCGATGCAGCGTATTATAATAGTAAGCATAATTAAAATATACAAATTACTATTTACTTAATATAATTATTTGAACAAATTGTATAAAAAAATCCCTAGTTTGGCTGTAAATGTCACCATAATTTAACAACGATTTTCCATCTATTCGTGGGGAATTTCTCCAAGGATTGCAGGTTCTCAAAATTTCCCCATAACATTTTTTCCCCACAAAAATCAAAAAGCTCTTATGTACCAACACTAAATAGCACAAAAATGACGTTTCCTAAGATCGGCTGCGTTCACAAATGTCAGTTGACGGCTATAGGGTGCGTTCCGGATACCAAAATTCGATATTATAATTATGTCGTACTACTTTACTAGTTTGGGTCTTTTTTTTTTACTTTAAGTGCCTTACACGCTTTTACTAGCTTCTCCTATAACCAGCAATATAATAAGATCTTACAAGTTAAATTTGACCCACTTCCCTGTTCCCGATTGAGCTGAAATTTTGCATACAATATGTTTAGTTTGGATGACAAAGCATGGCAAGTTAAGTGACGCCATTCTAAATCCAATTGGGATATCGAATTACCCAGTAATTGGTTTGTGGTGGCCAGATATGCTGTTGCTTCACTGGTATATAGCCGCAATCTGTTAGACTGCATACTGACACCAACATGTTAATAAAGGCAAGTAGATGATGTCAGTAGTCGTCTCTGATCAAAGAAAACTATTAATGAAGAAAATCAAATAAAATCAAAATACTTATTTTGACCTGGAGATGTTTTTATTAATTTATTTAAACTTGGCATTACAGTAGTAGAAGTAGTAGGTACGTAACCTAAGCAGTCTTAATTCAAATTCTTTATTGACGTATGACGTCACGTGCTACTTTTCATTGTTGTCTTTGTTTCGACAATTCAAAAGTGTCTGTAACTGGCCTACTTGAAATAAATGCTTTGATTTTGACGTATAGGTTACAGAAATTTGTTCTAGCGCCGGTCTCGCCACCATCGAGGCGATCCGACCAGTGCTCGAGGAATGACTCGAGCGGAGGCACGGCTCCCTGTCGTTTCGGGCGACGTAGGTTTTCTCGGGGCTTGGTTGCTTCGGGAAGTACCTGTGTCGCATAAACAGGGAGCCGGACGGCCGGTGTCACCACTGCGTCCACTGCTTGGAGGACACGGCGCGGCATACGCTGGCAGAGTGTGCCGCATGGGAGGAGCCACGCCGTGCCCTCATAACAGAAGTCGGAACCGACCTGTCGCTGCCGGCCGTCGCTCGTTCGATGGTCGGGAGCGCAGAGTCGTGGGATGCGGTGATCTTCTTCTGTGAAACCGTCATCTCACAGAACGAGGCTGCGGAAAGGATGAGGGAGGCCGAGACCACTCTTCCAACCCGCAGCAGACGTACCGGGCGTCGGCGGAAGGCGGACAACGCCCTCTTCCAGCCCCCCTAAACGGGTGCAGAGCAACGGCGGACTTGGGGACGTCCGCCATCTCTTCATATAACTGGACCCGAGGCGGTGGCGCGTAGTGTTCCACGCGCGGCCCTATTGGATGTCGCGGGGGTTGTACACCTCACTCCCCCCGCGGAACTGAGGAGGCCCGCAGAAGCGGGCCGGCACTAGCCGGGGATCGTGGAAGGCGCACTAGTTCCCATGATCCCCGGTGCAAGTGTGCGAGGGAACACCGGTGTGGTTTTAGTCAGTCCGAGTCTGACAGACCCCTCCGCTCTCCCCAGGGCGGAGGACATCCATTGAGGATTTCCACACGGAGAACAAAAAAAAAAAGGTGTTCCTGTAGGTGGTGGTAGTAGGTAGGAAGTTGGTAGGTGGTAGGTAAAAATTAAAAAAGAGTAAGTTTGAAATTAAGTGAACTGTATTGGAGATCATGAACATTTACAATTTACTTACATACAAATTAACATCAAAGTGAGATCAGAACAGTTTTCAATTATAATCTTCACTAGCCAAATATGGAACCCTTAACATATCGCAACATTTGGACCTGCATTTCCACAACCGTTTAACTATTGTTAGAAAATTATCACTTAAACTGCTTATTGTATTCTACCGTCCTAAGATTTGAGAGAGAAATGTTTTATTTTAGATTTGAGAGTAGATAACAGTTTAGATATAGGTACATAAAATAAAGTAGAACCTACCTATATTAATAAGAATACATTTAAATAGAAATAGACATTCATTTATAAATCACTATTTAAAGAACATAACGAATAGTAACTTTTACCGGTGTCTTGTATTTTGTTAGGAATAAGCCGATGTATTGTAGAGTAAGGAGATAATTATACAGTCAACAGCTTTTTTTTCACAAGAATTTTAAATAAACATAATTTATCTGTAGTAATTTATGTAGTAAATTAGGCTACCGCTGATGCTGGCGAAGTTAAGTCTCACTTTAGTCTAAGTACCGATCAAATCCTTCAAAATAATATTCTCGGATGACGTCAGTGCTAACGGCTGTCTAATTTACTAGATCAGCTTTTGTAAGTTAACCAAAAGCTTTGAATACGGGTTTTACACAAGAACTATTTAGCTAGGAGGATGTGTGTGCTTGTTCTGCTTGTCCACCATTGTGTGTCCTATAGTGACCACGATCGCGTGACAGTGGCGTGACCTACTGTCCGCACACAGCCATCTCACTCGAGATGAGCAGACAGAATGTCGTGTGTATCTGTAGCCACGAATCTTCATAATTTTCGCGCCAATCTCAGACGTGTAGAAAATCGGGCGATCCACTGAAAAATAAAAGTTTTGTAAAATAATATAAAACTTTTTAAATTATTATTAAGGGGTTTTGTATACCAATAGTGTATACCAGTGGAATGATTTTCAACTAATACGTGGCTGATGCCACGAGCAAAATCGGGCAATTAAAACTACAAAAACTTTTTTAAATAGTTTTATTTCCTGAAGACTTAATGACACTAAAAACAAAATAGTTGCAAAAATTTCAGTACATTAATAAATTTTACATGTATATATTACATAATTTTAATTTATTAGTTTATTGCGTTAGTTTATCTGCACTACAGACCAGTGTGGGCTCTCACTGAGAGGAGGCATGAGTCCCAGTAAACAGAACATAATAATAATATATAAGTATACAGATTATGAAAGCGGTAGATCAGGTGGATGGTTATGATCGTTTTCGTACCCAACGATACAATCGTCGATAGTGAGAGCAACGGCTGTGCAAGCTGGTTTCCGACAAACCCATCTAGTTTTACTATTATTAGAGCTTTGTTTAAACAAAGGGATGTAAGGGGGCGCACCTACCATCTCAGTGCCCCAAGTCAACCTCACCTGCTCGTGGTGCATCCTGCTAAACAACAAACGAGGCTCTGACGACCGATAAATGGCGGTATAACCATTCGGAAGTTCGCAACTAAATAGCGCAGACTAGCGACGGGCACAGCGTCACTAGTGCGAGGAGTTGTGATCTGCGATCGCCAACCCGCATGCCCAGCGTGGCGATTATGGGCAAACCCCTTAATGGCAAGCCAAAATCATCCACGGCCCCCAGTTCCCGGCGGCCTTGCTATTCCTGATTTTGGCGGCGGTCACGGTAACGGCAAGGTAGGGGGTGCTAAGAATCCCCGGGTTACGAACGGCCGCCAAACCCAACTGACCTTGGCGACGTATAATGGACGCACGTTACGGCTCGACGAACATCTAGTGCAGCTAGAGGAAGAACTCGAAAGGGTACGGTGGCACATTCTTGGGTTGAGTGAAGTCCGAAGAGAGGGGGAGGACACAATAACCCTTGAATCAGGCCACCTGATGTACTTTCGAGAGGGAGACCAGCTATCCCAAGGCGGAGTCGGGTTCCTGGTACATAAATCCCTTTGTGACAACGTGGTAGAAGTGTCTAGTGTCTCGAACAGGGTAGCGTACCTCATAGTGAAGCTAACCGAGAGGTATAGCCTCAAGGTTGTTCAGGTCTACGCACCGACTTCGGCACACTCGGACGACGTGGTAGAGGAAATGTTTGAGGACATCTCCAAGGCCTTGCACTCTACTACTAAGGCCCACTACAGCGTTGTCATGGGGGATTTTAACGCTAAAGTGGGAGTACAAAATGGCAGTGAATCGGTAGTAGGATCCTACGGGTTTGGCAGCAGAAATCATAGGGGGCAAATGCTTGTCAACTTCCTTGAGAAGGAGGGGCTTTTTGTGATGAATTCTTTCTTTAAGAAACAGTCCCAAAGGAAGTGGACGTGGCGAAGCCCCGACACTATGACGAAAAATGAGATAGACTTCATCATAGCGGATAAAAAGCATATATTCAGAGATGTCTCGGTGATCAACAGGTTCAACACCGGTAGCGATCACAGACTTGTTCGTGGCACTCTGAATATTAATTTAAAGCTGGAGCGAACCCGTTTAATGAAGTCTAAGCTCCGTCCAAATATGCTCTAAACCATGCTAGGGTCTGAAGCGTTCCAGTCAGATCTGGAGAACCGATTCGTGGCCGTGGAAACCACAAATGATGTTGACCAGGCGCTCGACCAAATGGTGGAAATCCTCAGGGAGGAAGGGACGCGTTTTTGTAAAATGCGGCATACGGGCAAGAAGTCCAAACTTTCGGAGGAGACTCTGGAGCTTATGACGGAACGACGTGAAAACCCACCCATCACTTCGTCAGAACTACAGGCACTCAATAATAAAATTAGAAAATTGATACGACGCGACCTTCGATGCTCCAGCACCCGCTCAATAGAAAAAGCGATTGAGCAAAATCGGGGGTCGAAAGTGTTCGTCCAATCACTTGGGAGGAGCCACCTGACGAAGTTGACCAAATCTAGTGGGGATATCGTCGTTTCGAAGCCGGAGATTCTTTCGGAAGTCGAAAACTTCTACGGCCAGTTGTATGCATCGCATGCATCTCGACCTGATCCCGAAAATGAGGATTCCAGAGCCACCTTAACCCGCCATTTCACAGAAGACCTGCCAGAAGTCAGCCAAGACGAAATCGAGGCGGCTCTTAGACAGCTTAAGAATGGAAAAGCCCCTGGCGAGGATGGGATAACGACTGAGCTCCTGAAAGCGGGAGGAAGCCCTGTTTTAAGAGAGCTTCGGGAGCTCTTCAACTCGGTCCTGTTCTCTGGGAGAACTCCAGAAGCGTGGAGAAGGAGCGTGGTCGTTCTTTTCTTTAAAAAGGGAAACAAGACCCTATTAAAGAATTACAGACCCATTTCGCTCCTTAGCCACGTGTATAAGCTGTTTTCAAGAGTCATCACGAATCGTCTAGCGTGAAGACTCGACGACTTCCAGCCACCGGAGCAGGCCGGGTTTCGAGGAGGATACAGCACCATAGACCACATCCACACAGTGCGGCAGATCATACAGAAGTCCGAAGAGTATAATCGGCCGCTGTGTCTTGCATTTGTGGACTATGAGAAGGCTTTTGACTCTGTCGAGACCTGGTCAGTTCTGGAGTCTTTGCAGCGATGCCAAGTCGACTGGCGATACATCCAAGTGTTGAGAAATCTTTATGAGAACGCCACAATGACCGTCCAAAGCCAAAACCAGCAAACGAAGCATATCCCATTGCGTCGGGGGGTGAGACAAGGGGACGTTATTTCCCCGAAATTGTTCACCAACGCACTGGAGGATGTGTTTAAGACGCTAAAATGGGAAGGACGTGGCATAAACATCAACGGCGTGTACATCTCACACTTGAGATTTGCAGATGACATCGTCATACTGGCTGAATCGCTGCACGACTTGCAGCAGATGCTGGATGGCCTAGTTGATTCTTCAATACACTTTGGTCTCAGGGTGAACTTGGACAAAACCCAGGTTATGTTCAACGAACACGTCACCCCAGGACCTGTTATTGTCAATGGCGGTCCTCTCGAGGTTGTTCGAGAATATGTTTACCTCGGGCAAACTCTGCAGTTTGGTAAGAACAACTTTGAGAGGGAGGCTAACAGAAGAATCCAGCTGGGCTGGGCAGCATTTGGGAAGCTTCGCCGGGTCTTCTCGTCGCGTATTCCACAGAGCCTAAAGACTAAGGTCTTCAATCAGTGCGTCCTGCCTGTTATGACTTACGGAGCCGAAACGTGGACACTCACAGTACGGCTGGTCCATAAATTTAAGGTCGCTCAGCGAGCTATGGAACGAGCTATGCTTGGAGTCTCTCTGAGGGATCGCATTCGAAACGATGTGATCCGACAGAGAACCAGAGTTGTCGACATAGCTCACAGAATAAGTAAGCTGAAGTGGCAATGGGCCGGTCATATTTGCCGTAGAACCGATGACCGTTGGGGTAGACGTGTTCTTGAGTGGAGACCGCGAATCGGCAAACGTAAGGTGGGACGCCCTCAGGCTCGGTGGAGTGACGATCTTCGCAGGGTGGCTGGTAGCAACTGGATGAGAATTGCTGAAAGTCGAGTTAAATGGCGTGCGATTGAGGAGGCCTATGTCCAGCAGTGGACTGCTATAGGCTGATGATGATGATGATGTTTAAACAACCTGTAGCCATCAATATTAATCGCCGGACGACCCTTAGACGTCGTTATATATTGTATATTGAAATTGAAAAATAACATGTGGTTATAACATTACGATATTTAGGTTTATGTTTGATTTATTTATTATTCGATATCCGATACCAGGCGTTTCCGTTTAGATAGAGTACATAAAGTTCAATTTGATTTGTTTTTATTTCTTAAACAATTAATAAATTTCGAAAATACATTAAAATCCTTTTGGTTTTATAAAAAAACAAGTTTCAGATAGTTTGCAGGTTGTGTAGTTGAGCTATTTCAATGAGGTTCACAACGGTAGGCAGTAAACAGTGTATTATGTAAACGTAAAACAGTGCAGATGGGGCATAAACTGGTAAAAAATGGTAAATAACAATAAGGTAAGGTCACGGGTGATGTTAAACATGACTGTATCTGGAATTCTACCGTTTTGTTTCTTGCAATTTATTTTTTTTAAATGAGGCCGTGAGACAGGTTTAATTTCAATGTTCTGTCAAATTATAGTACTCTGTCAAATATTGAAGTTCATTTTGTAAATAGATCAAAGTGAAAATTAGCAAACTAAATTCAAATAATAATAATAAGACTATTAATTGACCTTTCTTCCATAGACTGCTAAAAGTTAGGGTGATTATGACTGTTGTTGTACTTCACGATAGTATCATCAATAGTATAAGCAGCGGCGGTGCAATCTGGTCTTGTGCATCGCCATTTTGATTCACATACTGCAACTAGTGTGCCTCAAGATACAGACCAACTATCTAGTTTGGGATAAATAAAGTTGAAAATGATAAAGAGATTTAACCTTTATTCATTTCACTCACGTGATTAGATCTATATTTCTATTCACATTAATGTTTATGATTAAATAATATTTTAATTTGATAATAAATTGCTACTTAACTCTTACATAGCTACTTTAATACTTGTTTATACACACATACACATTACAAGCAACATTTCATGAACTACAAACAATGTTTTAAATATGTGCTTTTTAGCGTTTGTAATTGTAAGGCCCACTTGCACCATAAGTCACTAAATGTGATCAACGCCAAATACATTTAAACATCCTTCTGTCTCTGATATCTTCAAACGATTGACAGAAGATGATAATTGTCAGAGCCATATTTTTTAAGTGATTTGTCGTACAAACAGACCTTGAAATATTTGTTTAAGATTTTCTCGAATTCACTTATCAAGCGTTGACTAAGGAGACACAATTAACTACAGATGAATGGCGCTAAGTTCTAATCAATTTAAAAATAGTTCTTCTATCAATCAGCTCTGCACGAGTGTAACTATGGTGGATGGTTATGACGGTTATTGCAGCGAACAATGACATCTCCAACGGTGAACACGACTGCGGTACATCCTCGGTGCACATTCCGGCACCACCAACGAGATTTCCCATAAAACGTCCGTTGCTTGTAAAATCTATAACCACCTATTGTGATGATCGTAGCTCCTCTAGACGTTTTTGTGAATACTGGCTGTGCACCACCTGTTAATGAAAAAGGTATCGGTGTAGTACAAGGACTCATTAATTAAATATAATAAAAAATAGAAGTTATTACAAAAACGTTTTAATTTAAAAATCGAAATATGTTGGAGTCATCCTGGTCTCCAGGATAGTAATAATGTTTCCCTGTGTCAGGTTAGGGTTAAGTACCTACACATATAATTCAGATTTTTTTGTTACCTTTTTAAATGTTTAATACATAATAATAGACATGCAATATCTTAAGGTAAATAATAATTTTAGCCAAACTTAATACTAAAATCACAATAGCTATCATTATAAAATATATGTACTTAAAAAAGTTAAGTTTAATTCTTCGCTTCATTTGTCTTGACACTCTTATTTATTTGCAATCTTATGGGCTATGACTACCATTATATCATTAAATTACTATCGTAGGTAGTTGCCATTACCTCATACCTGAATAAAAATAATAACAACTACAAATTCAACATAACCGGAATCGGATGGGAATGCTCGTTGAAACAGTTGATGATCTCATTGGTTCCACGGATGGTGTACATGAAGGCTCTGCATCCTCTAGATCCATGGGTTCCGCATTGCCACCGCACTTTGAGACCCGTGGTTCTGTGACGAAGAAACTTGTACCCCATTAAAAGAATCATCTGAGCCCCGCGCGTCGTTGTGATGAATTGGGCTTCTAGAAAATAACAAAAGATAGTAGAGATTAGGGGATTATAAATGTGACTTAATATAGAATCTTATTTTCTTAATCAAACTTACTAATAAAAATCAGAGTTTAAACAGTCTTAAAGACTTCTTTATTTCAATACAAAAAAATTGGCGCATTTGATTTTATTAATAAGTATTAATAAAATCAAATGAGCATAATGATCTAGGGAATCAGCTTTTTAGCCTCGGCTTCTCTTTTACGCATGGCTTTTCTTGCCCTTTAACTCATAGACTTCTCCTTCCAGATTTCTCTCATTCTCTTTTGTTCTTCAGGTGTATAGTCACGTATGGTTTTAAGTAAGCCTTTTTCTTTCTGTTTCTTGTATGATATGGTTCTTTTTACTCTTCGTAGTTCCTTTCGCTTAGCGTCGTTTTCATCGTCGAATGTAAAACTAAGGCGTCTCAGTGTTGCCAAGCCTGTAACATGATTGGCTAATTAGTAAAGTATTGAAACGTTCCATGTAGAAGAAAATAAATACGTAAACAGTAAGATTAATGTCTGCTACTTGTAAGATTCCCTACAATCTAGTCATAAGGTTTTCTATGAAAGAGTACTCGGGGCAGTTTATCTCGCTGTAATCTGGCTAAACGGAAGATATATGTGATACGAAAAGTGTTATTATTTTTAGTTAGTTCCGATACTTCTAGCTAATAATGCCGTACTTCCGCGTGTGTGGAGTACTTGCATACCACAGGTTGATGTCACGACGTAAGCTTTTCGGTAGCTTATGCAATCAAATATTTTTGAATTTTTCAGCATCGTCATCACTGACAGAATGTCACTTTGTTTACGTTTACCAGAGAAAATTTATCATTAAAATCTCAATTTTAAGTCCAAGGCCTACTCGCTGCACAAATCACTTAAAACGTTTTGTGCCTACCTTCAAACCTTAGGTACAAAGATGTTTTTGAATTGCTAAATAACTAAACGTGCTTAATGATTTGTGGTGCAAGCGGGCCTAAGATTCGAACCAGTTCTGAAATATTCTGTCTCGTTGAAGTACCTGAAACAGAAAAACCTGCTTTATAATCTACCAATAATTTTGTCTTGAAATTTTTTTTATTGGATACCACAAAAACGTCAATCAAGGAACAGTAAACTTTTAATAAGTTTACTGTTCCTTGATTGATTGAATAATTTTATTATTATTCATGGTGCCGTTACCGTTTTAAAACTAAAATACTACAAATATATTTATAATATTTGCAAAGCGTCACAATTAAAAACTATGTTTATCGTGTCATTAGCATGTCATTAATAAAAGGATAAATTATTATGATAGCAAATTGCTCAAGCCGATTTTACACCGATGAGTATGATCACTTCCTTAGACAACCTACATTCACATATTTTATAATAAATTATTGTTCCACACGGTTATTTAGGCGCACGGTTATGGTTCTCATTTATCTTTAGACTGTCGTCCTGATATGTATGTATGTTCGCTCTGCAACCTTTATGGTGATGAGTAGAACAGAACCATCGGTATCTGTAGCCACTCTTTCGTTGCAGACTGTAGTTATAGCCACCACGGGATATCATCCTTCTTCCTCGATTAGATGTAGTGTACTCGAAACCTGAAAAGTAAATCCCGTTTATAAACTTTGGTTTACCAATGACAGAAGAGACAAAAGTGTGTTTCGTAAAAGTTTTAAAAATTATGTCATCGTGATTCCAGTCTGAAAAACGTGGACCACGCTATGGGCAATTTAAAGTTCTGCCTCTTTCTTACACTGTTTTCATTGGCACAGTTGGCATTAAATCATCATTCTACACCACCAGGGTGCTGCACATAGGGATTTCCATTCAAATCACCAAGTTGGTTTCCACATATATATTTCATTGTTATGTACAGTATTAGATATTTTTGAACAACAACCAGTTAACTGGAACTACATCCTAAAATAATTAAACTGAAAAAATACCTCAATGATCTTCCAAAATATTAAAATCTCATTCAATCTTTTTCAAAATTAGAATATGGTTATGCTTATTATTGATGCTAACAATTTTATCGTCCACAGTAAATATCACTGCACTGCACCCTTTACTGTGATGTGTGGAGCAATGCCAACGAGTCTTGCATCCATTTTCGCGATGGCGGGTGAATCGGTACCCAGCGAGTAATAAAGCACGGTTCCCTCTTTGAGATAGAGCGGACACAGCTCCTGTAAGCCAGAATATAAACTTAGAAGTTTTAATTTAAAGAGAAAGATGAGGAGATACATGTAATCAAGAACAATGAAGTGGAAGTGGTGAAGTTCTGTCGTACCAGCAACACGACGAATAAAAATAACAACAATGCACTTATGTTATATTTTATTGTAACAAAAACATTCAAAAACGTAAACTCTCAATTAAAAATTGATATAGTAAAAAGACATTAAGAAGAAATGCGGTCGGAGAAACTTTTGAAAATTAAGTATTTGAAGATACTATCGCTGTCGCACTGCGAGCGCGATTTCTATATTGGTGCGATAAGGACAACTGCAGATCCGACTAAATAGCCTAAGTAAAAAGTCATAATTCGACGTTTGGCTCTCGACTGTTTGCTCCTCCAATATTCGACCAATTTAAAAGATATTTCATTAACTGAATAAGAAGGGTATATCCTGTGTCCCTATGTTTTTTTTGTCCAAATTTGTAGACATAGGCCTACCTATGTTGACAGCGATCTAAATAGGCAATTTTGAGCATTTTGTAAAGTTAGAACGAAAAAAAAGTAAGAACCTTTAAGTGCTTATAAAGATTATGTATCATCAAAAAGGAAAACATAGGGTCGTAGACGAAGTTGATATTTATTTAACTGTAAAAAATCATTGCTTTAAAGTCATAAATCAGAAAAAAAACAAGCGAGAGCGTTTGTATGGAGAAAAGACCACCCACATTTCCTCTTAAGCCCTCACCAGTAAGACTCTCGTTCTAAAAGACAATATATGTTTGAACCGCTACAACAGTTTAAACCCTTTTTTAAACAAACTTCAAACCAAAAACCTAAGGGCCACCTAGACGAAGTACAATTGGTAATCATTTAATATGAACGACGTTTACTTTTAGACCAACTCTGAAAAACCGTTTTTATAACTCGAGTTTTTATAACTCCGCTTGTCCATACACACGTGACTACCTTGACTCTTCTTATAAGTCCGCTTGTTCCGTGTAGAATATTAGTAGCTATACAAAGATGTGTTGCTTCGACTGCGACAATATCGTCATAATCGTAGAACAGTGAGGGATCTTACATAATTCCAGTGCAGCTTTTTGCTTTTATTTATATAACTGTTTTAATACTAAATCTGTAATGTTGAAAATTGACATATTATGCATCTGATTAATAGGGTTTATTTTAAGATGGAATAGGAATAACAACTAATATAGGTTTACAACTAAACTTATACTGGAACTTACGGGGTATCTTCCGTGATTGAATATAACGTGAGACGTGCGTGCGTGCGTGTGTAACGTACGTGCGTGTTCAACCCTCGATCATGGCGCTTGCAAGAGTGTCAAAATATCGGGAGCTCTAAATAATGAACAATCACGGAAGACATCCCGTAAGTGACAGTGTAACTTTAATAATACACGGTTTACTTCGTGTCAGATCCGTCACTGTTCTACGATTATAACGATAGGAAGTATTTAAGTGTCGCCATTTTGGAGACTGTCCTCAGGAGCCGAGTGACTACATGTACCGACGTAGGATCGGCTTGAGCCGGCCAGAAAGAGATGTGTACCTATGTGATTAAATTAAAAATACTGACGCATTGTAGACTCGCGTGACCGAACAGGTACGAGATGAATGACTTGTTTTTTGCTTTTATATGAGTCGATAAGTATGGTCCTTTTCTTATGTAACCTTCATTCACATAGTTTTATAATTAATTATAGTTCCACACGGTTCTTTAGACGCATGGCTATGAATATCATTTATTTTTATAATGTCGTCCTGATATGTATGTATGTTCGCTCTGCAACCTTTGTTGTGATGAGTAGAGCAGTACCATCGGCACCTGTCACCTTTTTTTAGTTACAAACAGTAGTTATAGCCACCACGGGATATCATCCTTCTTCCTTGATTAGATGTAGTGTACTCGAAACCTGAAAAGTAAATCTCGTTTATAAACTTTGGTTTATCAATGACTGGGAAAGGAGATAGAGAAAAAAACGCGTTACATAAAAGTGGACAGGTAAAGAGTTTTATTAAAAAAAAAATTAAAACAATTAATTCTTCTAACCAAAACCAAACATTACATTACGTTGTAAATACCTTGACTACTCGTAATTTAAATTAGTTTCTATTACATTGTACAACCCAAATTACAGCCAGTACCTGGCAGAGTCAAATAAGTTAAGTCTACACTGAAAAACTGCAAAAGGATTCTCATTAGCAATTAATGATTATGCTGATTAATTATTTTGGTGATGTCATTAGTACTACTGACGGAGATCATTGATGCTCGACACCCTTTGACGCGGTGTGTCGGGCAGTACCAGCGAGTTTTAAAACCATAGTCACACTGCCGATGGAATTTGTACCCTCCTAAAGTTATAACGCGATCTCCTCGTACAGTCCGCGAGAACACCGCACCTGAAACATAGAAAAAGACATAAAATATTGACTTAATCAACCTAAGGCACTAGCACCGTTACTGCAGGGATCCTCCTCCCTGCGAGAGGGAGTGGACTATAACCTACCACACCCGTGCGGGATGGTTGACGTCACATGTGTTCGAGTTTATGGTTGTAGGATATACCGGCCGTATATAACAGGGTAGTATTATAATAAACTTATGTCATCATGATTACAGTCTGGAAAAGGGATGACGCTATTCTTAATCTATAATAAAGCTCCGTCTCTTTCTTAAATTGTAGTCGTGATGATTTTAAAAAGTCATACTAAAGCACCAGGTTGCTGCACATAGCTCCATTCAAATCACCAAGTTAGTTTCCGAAGTATACATATATTTCGTTTTAACAGTAGGCTAGCCGTTAGCTAGGCCAGAGCAGCACTGCATATACCTAACATGATTCTACAAACTGAAATGATTGAGTGAGATCAATGATCAATGCAATGATCTTACAAAATGTTAAAAACTCAGCTAATATTATGCAACATGAGATTATGGTTATGCTTATTATTGATGCTTACAATTTTATCACCCACAGTAAATATCACTGCACTGCACCCTTTACTGTGATGTGAGGAGCAATACCAACGAGTCTTGAGTCCATGGTCGCGATGGCGGGTGAATCGGTACCCAACGAGTATTAACATACGGGGTCCCTTTTTGGGATAGAGTGAACACAGCTTCTGTAAGACAGAATATAAACTTAGAAGTTGTATTTCAAGGGGAAAAATGTGGAGAGAAATATAAGAACAATGTAGTGTAAGTGGCGAACTTCTGAGCTGTCGAAATATAAATAAAGTCGTACCAGCGAAACGGGGAAGAAAAAGAACAACAAAACACTCATGTTATTTATTGCAATAAAAAAGTACACAATCATAAACTTTCAGTTAAAAATAGATATCGTAAAAAAAAACCATCAAGCCGTTCCCAGTAAGACTCATTTCTTAGAGCCTTTAACATATTTAAAAGACAAAATTTGTTTAAGCCGCTACAACGGTTTGAACCCTTTTTTAAATAAACTTCAAACCAAATACCTAAGGGCGCAGACGAAGTACAGTTGGTAATCTTTAAATATGAACGACGTTTTCTTTGAGACCAACGCTGGAAAACCTACAAAAAATCCGCGTGTCCATACAGAGTTCGTCCCGTTGTAATTGTTTATACTCCGTGTTCTGGTAAATTTTATCCAGGTATTTTAACCTAACTTCTAAAAATATTGACGCTGACAAAGTCAATGGTTATGCTCATTAACAGTTTTAACTATGTGATCATCCACAGTGAAGAGCGCAGCTCTGCAAGTGCGGTGCTTGTTGCAGTGCCACCTAATTTTAGCCCCAGAGCTTTGGTGATAAATGAACTTGTACCCAGCTACTATGATCATACGTCCCCCTTTTCTGGATCGAGTGATTACAGCATCTGTAGGTAGAAAGAAGATTTTGTATGAATCGAGTTGTGTGCCCGATAGGATTTCCATGTAAACTTTCAATGTCTCATATAATAGACGATGAAAGTTCGCTTCAAAATTGTTTGAAAAAAGTTCATAAAATGAACTATTGTACAAAAAATTATTTGACACCCAGGTTCATGGTGTGCGGTGTCTAATGTGTATTCAATTTAAGTTGTATACACGGTAGTGATGTACTCAATAAAAAGCCATTACGATTTTTTAAGAGTTTATTTTTTATATAAAATAAACACACAACTAATAAAAGATTTAATTGCTACTTTTCAGTGGCACATTTGCGAGGTAAGTATTGGCGTTCAACTAGGTAACTATACCGTTCCATTATGATTCAGCTCCAACCTTAAAAAAGTTTGAAAAAACTCATTTAGTTTATTGGCGGAGTAGGTTGCATAATAACACTCACGGTGTCAACTACAACTAAGTAGAAGTAAGAATGAAAGTCTCTCCGGAAAGAAGGAATCGGCGCAGAGAGGAGTAGGTCACAGGTAAGTGTAGGTCACAGGGCTCACCTTTTTAGTCAGGTAAGCCTGTCTCCCAGCAAAAGAAGAGAAAAGAGGGAAATATTTTTTATTGCCACAGAAACTGGAAGAAGAGAATGCAGTAATATTGCTAATGGAGTCACAGAGTAGGCTTAAGGTCTCAGTTCAATGAGAGATGCCCAAGGCCTGATTTCTCTAAAAAATACAACTTTATGACTACCTCTAGCTAGACCTATAACGTTAATTCACGACCGGATGGTTATGTGTGTTATCAATTCTGACTAATTGATCACCGATCTTCGCTCGACAACCTTTTTTTTGGTGAGTGGCACAATGCCATCGTGTCTTCACCCCCAACAAGCACTGTCGGGAGAATCTGTACCCAGCTAGGAGGATCATACGAGCCCCCCGGTTGGAATATGTAAATACTGCCCTTGGAATGTATTAAAAGGGAATGAGACAAACTAGATTTCTTATGAGATGGGAATTAAAATAATCGGCTCTTAGGGAACAGAGCTATGATGTCATTACGATAATGTTATTAAAACGATTTATATGGGCATGAAAACACAGTTTTATTCAACTTTTTGTTTGTTTTATGTTTAGGTATTAAAAAAAACAAAGATTTTCAATTAATCACGATTACCTTATAAATCTAATTACTACACATAATTGGGCCGTGTTCTAGAAACGCAAAAAAGGTTAAGCGTTATTCTTATCGCTGTCGACGTCAACGTACTACAAGGTGCAAGATGAGAAAATGTTAAATTTTAACGGACATGCTAAGTAACGATTATAGATCTCGGCCTTATAGTCTGGTGACATCGAACACGTGGTTATAATATAGGTATGCTTCTAATTCTTCACATAGAACAAAGCACAAAATTACAGACACAAGCAGAACAACACATGTAGCTTGGAAAAGGCCAGATGATGATATAAAATGGGATTTAATACTTTTTATTGATTCATTATTAATGGTTATGATTATCTTTAACTTTGATGATCAAATTCTCCAGTGTGAAGACTGCAGCTTTGCAGCCTTTAGAGTGATGAGTCGAGCAGAACCAGCGGGTCTTCAGCCCACTGACAACATGGCGGGAAAAGTGGTATCCATGCAGGACTAACACTGCAGCCCCTCTCTTACTTCGAGAGAATACAGCTTCCTGCATACCTAGGAAAATCATAAAAACAAATACTGTATGTATGTAATATTGGACCCTCTTCATCCAGAATCCTAGTAAAGCCACAGGTTTTATTTTAGATACGAATACTAAAACTATTGTTACGTTTACCACTTTTTTATTAAGTCTGGTACTGTATTTTATTTTACAAATGCTCTATTTCTGAAGTAAAATCCATACAAATTGTAGACATATTATAACACATACGTTTACAACAATGTATAAGAACACTACAGCATTACTTCCATAAATCAACATCGTTAATTCACTCACACTTGATACTATTCTTTTGTACCTGTCATGCATGTTTAGGATCATGATTATGTTCATTATTGACTTTGATGATCATGTCCTCAATAGTGAATATCACTGCTCGGCACCCATTCCTACGACTGCAAAACCAACGAGTCTTTATCCCCCAGCGAGTATGAGGTGTAAATGTATTCCCATACAAAATAATTCTTGGGGCACCTTTCTTAGACGTTGTAAAGACCGCATTAGCTGAAAGAATTAATTATAAATGTATTATTAGATGCCGCTACCCAACATGTTTGTGAAGTTACACCAAGTTAGGTTAGTAATAACCAAGGTAAGCCATAGTTAAGCCGTGTAAGTATTTAGAAATAAAATTACAGACAATTAATTTACCAATTTATTTCTACATTGTACACTAGAATGTACTGGATTGTCAAAAACTATTGAGAAGCATCAATCCTGATGAAATTCTTTGCGGAAATATGAAATGCTTTGAAAGTAGATGCTTATCTATTGTTGCCCACAATTATTTGTGACAACAGATTCATGATTATGTTCATTTTGAATCTTAGTGATATTATCTCCGATGGTAAATATCTTAGCTTTACACCCGCGTCGGTAGTGCGTCGCGCAGTACCATCGTGTCTTCTCCCCCGTGTCTCGATGCCGATAAAACATATATCCACCTATTAGTATAACTCGAGCCCCTCGTTTAGTTTCGCAAAATATACCTGGAAAGAACAACAATACTGTTACAAAACTGTTTAAAATAACTAATATGCTCAATTGGAAAACTACCAGATCCGTAAAAGCGTAACGTATTGCTGTATGTTTGACAAATGCCACAAATTCAATTTCTTCATAATATGTTTAAAATACTGTTCGACGAAGTATAAAAAACCGGCCAAGGGCGAGTTGGACTCGCGCACCGAGGGTTCCTTATAAACTTGTAGGTATTTGCTTCTTGCCAATTTTCATGATTCTAGGTCAACGGTAAGTACCCTATAGGTTTTGATTGTAAAATCGCAATATATACGACTCGCATAAACGGTCATACCTTTTGATCGCGTTGACTATATCAAATAGGTACTCAAGTCCCCCTTGGACTTGAGTATTTGATATTAATTTCAGCTTGATAAATTCACACTCCTGAGAAAAAGGGTCTTGACGGACGGACAGATGGACAATAAAGTGATCCTATAAGGGTTCCCTATAAGTGATATCTTATTATTTGTTATAACCTCCGACTATATATCCGATCAGGAAGAAGACAGTGAACCGACCCAATACTCCAGTCCGTAGGGCTATCTTTTTAGGAACTTCAAGAATGATCCAGGTACGAAACTGGCACCAAGCTGTGACAAGACATGTACCAGGAAGGTCACGATTCTCAGCATGAGATGGGAACAAGTATAAAGGGAGATCCTAGACTGAGTTAGTAAATAAATATTATTTTAAATAATCAACTACAATTTCATTTTGTTTTGTTTATTAATTAGATAAATCCAAAACCACCAAACAAACTCTAACTATTACAGATTCTTTATAATTTTGAACGAAATTCCTTGGTGCCGCCCCTCCCCGTAAAATATCATCGTTATCGGCGTCGGGCGATGCGACACACGATGCAACTTGTCTGGCTTCAACCTAACGTGATTAACACGTGCTTTAAACGTAAAATTAATGTTAACCTAATTCACAAAATAATAAAGATACGGGTCACACTCAATAGTCGTTCACACAATAGGCGGATGGTTATGAAAATCCTTGCATTTGATAATAGTGTCATCATCCAGGGTGAATAGGATAGCCCTGCATCCTTTGTTGACTTTGGAGCATTGCCATCTTGTTTTGCCGTTCCTGGCGTAATGCTGACCAAATCGATAACCTGACAAATGAAGTATTCGCCCCCCTCTGGAAGACATCGTGAACATTGATCCTGAAAAAAAGGTAAAATGAGCAAGCTTAAACTATAGGGACTTACATTTTCTGACTCAAATCAAGTGATTTCTGGCTTGAACGTTGCATGATATTATATATTTGTGTTTTAAAGTTATTATTAGCACTTCTAACAGAGCACCTGTCCTACCCTCATAAGGTACGCGAGCGTTCAACTTTGGTGGGGTTCATCTCAGCAGCCGGATGAATTGGTGCGTTGGTATATTTACTCATAAAAGTGACATTTCTTCTATAAACTGCAACGCAGTAAGTGTGCATGCCATTTGATTTTATGTCTAACATCCGGAAGTTCAAACTCGAGTACCTATGTACTTATAAATAAGGTACATACTTTACATGAATTAAATTAAACACTAAGTTTTTATATTATGTATTTAATTTTTTTTTTCTAATTTAATAAAAATGTTACAATAATACAAAGTTTCCCATGTCTCAAGAACCGCCCATATTATTTCCTACAGGCGAATGATTATGAATATTCCTGCTTTTAACGATAATATCATCGTTAACGGCAAAAACCAGGGCCTTGCATCCTTTATTCATATGTGTGGAGCAGTGCCATCTTGTTTTGCCGCTCTTTGAGTAATGCTGGCTGAATGGATGACCTGACAATCGAAGTATTCGCCTCCCTCGAGAGGACATCGTAAACATTGGTCCTGAAAACGACGGAAAATGAGTAAAGGTAATTCAAGAATCTTCTTGACCCAATTTCAGTGACGACCAAATTACGCCGGGTTTCGTTCGTCTGGCCTAAACCTAAAGTGATTAACGCTTTGTCTAGCTAGAGAGAATGAGCGCCAGTTTAGCATGCGAGAGCTTGCATGGGTAAACATCTTAACCATGATTAAAAAAAGAGTTGCTGTTATTACATCAATGGAAATTACAAGTTGTTATAATATATATTTAAAATAATCACTTTTTTTCACAATAAAATTTTATATTTCCTAATAATCCTCCATAGTTTCGACAGGTGAATGGTTATGGAAATTCCTGTTTATGACGATCGTACCATCGTCAACAGTAAAAACATTAGCCTTACATCCTTTATTCATGTGTGTGGAGCACCGCCATCTTGTTTTGCCGTAATTTGAGTACTGTTGTGTGAGTCTGTGTCCCGACAATCGAAGAATCCGCCTCCCTCGAGAGGAAACCGAAAATATTGGTCCTGAAAATGACCTAAAATAAGTAAAAAATTCCAAAGATCCATACTTATATTCTCAGGGCACGCCACCATAGTGGCGATAAGTCCCCTCTTTGAGGAGTGGCTAGAGAGGCGCCACGTTGCCCTCACCTTCCGCCTGACGCAGGTCCTCACCGGACACGGTTGTTTCGGGAGGTTCCTGCACCGAATCGGGCGGGAGGAAACGCCCGGGGTGTTTCCATTGCGAGGATCGTCCGGAGGACACGGTGCAGCACACTGTGGAGGTCTGCCCCGCTTGGGCGGAGCAGCGCCGTGTTCTCGTAGCGGCGATTGGCGGCGGTGATCTCTCGCGCCCGGCCCTGGTTCAAGCCATGGTCCGGAGCGAGAGGTAATGGGAAGCCGTCACCTCCTTCTGCGATGTAGTCATGCTAGTGAAGGAGGTGGCGGGACGTGAGAGGGAAAGAGCTTCACGTCCCAGCCGCCGCGGGAGACGCCCTGGGCGTCGGGGATCACGTGATAGCCCCCGGCCACCGTAGGCGCGGGCCTGTGGACGGCGAGTTATAGGTTAGCTCGCTGTCCGGCGGTCTTATGCTAACGGGCCGTGTCGACGGCGCGTTCGTGTTCCACTCCCGCCTCAAAGAGATGTCAGCAACCACGTAGGGGTCCGCATGGGCCGATGCCTGCCAGGGCTGCAGAACTATTCGAAAGAGATACCGCGGCCCTGGAACACAAAGGGCAAAGAAGGAACATGGATGGGTTTTAGTCAGTCCAAGTCTGACACTCCCTTCCGCTCCGCCCAGGTCTTGATGATTTCCCATCATAAAAAAAACTTACATTCTTGACGCAAGTTACACTGGCTTTCGCCCGTCTGGCCACAACCTAAGAAACATTATTATTATTATACGCAAAGATACTAAGATGAACACGAAATTTCAGATTTGTTGAAATAATTAAAAAAATGAAGAAAGACAACAATATAAATGTTTATTTGGCACATAATTGTCACAAGTATGCTCAATATAAAAACAAAGAAACAAAAACTTAAGTCTGAAAATAAGGAAATATTGTTAGTTACAAAAGTCGGCTTATGCAAATGCTTGTTGTGGACAATGGTATGATTGTAAAGACTGAAGACAAAGGCCTTGTATCTTATGCAATATGATAATATATTATAGGTAAAGTCACCAAGACGAATACAAATTTCAGATTTGTTTATCAAAATTAGGTAGAAAGGTCGACCATATTTTTTCGACGGCCGAATGGTTATGCAAATTCTGGTTCTGGAAAATCATATCATCATCGTCACGGGTGAAAACGAAGGCTTTGCATCCAGTATTCATGCGGGTGGAGCACCGCCATCTTGTTTTGCCGTTCCTAGAGTAATGCTGTGTGAGTCTGTGTCCCGACAAACGAAGGATCCGTCCCCCACGGCAGGATGTCGTGAATATTGGTCCTGAAAACCAAGTATTATAAATAAGAATGATAAGAACAACAAAGATTCGCTCAACGTTGCCTCAACATAAGTAATATAATACTGAAGATATTAAAACGCATTTGGAATTTAGATTTGTTTATTATTGGCTATAAAAGTCACCAATATTTTAGACAGGCATGGTTATGCAAATGATTGCTGCGGATGATCGTATCATCGTCAAGGGTGAAGACAAAGGCCTTGCACCCCTTATCCGTGTGTGTGGAGCAACGCCATCTTGTTTTACCGTTCCTTGAGTACTGTTGTTTAAGTCGGTTTCCTAACCAACGAAGAATCCGTCCACCACTGGAGGACATCGTGAACATTGGTCCTGAAAACAACGTTAAATTAATTAAGAAGCTCAAATATTTGATTTTAGTGGCCCACATTACGCTGAGTGCGCTCGTTGGCCTCAACATAAGCAATATAATAATTTAAGTAAATATAAAACAAATTTATATATATATAGTTATTTTATTGTTAATTATATTTTATAAGGCATGAATATTTTCGACAGGCAAATGGTTATGCGAATGCTCGCTGTAGACGATCGTGTCATCGTCTAGGGTAAAGACTATGGCCTTGCATCCCTTATACATGTGGGTGGAGCACCGCCACCTTGTTTTGCCGTGATTCGAGTAATGTTTTCTGTACCGATGACCGCACAAGTGAAGAATCCGGCCCCCCCGGGATGACGCTGTAAACGTTGGTTCTGAAAACGACAGCTGTAGTTAACTCAAATTCAAGAGACTCAAGTTTAGCGACGCAAATTACACTGGATTATGTTTGTCAACCTAACATGATTCACATGTGCCTTTCAGATAAAATATCATATTATATAGGAAGGCGTAGAGCAAGCTAACTGTCCCGAAAGCTTTAAATTATGAAGAGCAATCAAATTTGAAATAAACGAGATGATATCATAACTATGTATGGTATCTTCTCGGTTAAAGTATATTTAGCTTAAAAAGCTTGGTTAATAATACAAAAAAACTTTTTTCACATTCCTTTGTTCACCAAGAAAAAAACAGCCACATAGAATTCATTACACTTATTACATAAAATGACATTCTACCTGTATTCCCTAAGAGATTAGGCAGAGGTACATACCCACATTTCCTATGTTAAGTTTAAGTCCCATTTAATAACGGAGCATAATTGCCATCAACCGGGCCAAAATCCAGACTCCTAATTGAAAACCCCAACACACACTTTGACCAAGGAATCGAAATCAATTCCTCAGGGTGAGCGATTTACATTAAATGTTTTCTAGCTTATAACTTACTTAACAAGTAACATTTAATTAAAAGTATCATAAAACTCGACTACAAATTGTATTATTTACCAATTTTTGTAATTTCCTTCATTTTGATATCCTACTCGATAGGTTAGGTTGAAAACATAGCGCAACTAACATAACCCTTCCTTGGCAGTCGGGTAAAAAGGTGGAGGATGATTATGACCAACAAAAGCCTTAGTAATAACGCCGTCTTTGTTCGTAAACACTGCAGCACAGCAACTCCCTTTACTTCGCTTAGAACACTGCCACCTTGTGTGAGTTGCCGTAACTCTGTGCCGGGTAAACTTGTAACCTTGATAGCAGAGGAATCGTCGGCCTTTAGATTCAAGGAAACAGCCTGGAAGGAAGGAAATTTATTGGGTATTACAAGCTGATTATTAGAAAAAAAATGGAAGGTAAGAAAGTTTTCACTATTTTGATCTGATGGAATCTTAAACATATCCGAGTAACAACAACGGCCGGTCACTTCAGGCGATGCGACGTGCGTCAAGCATGACGCGAGTCTTTTGTTTCCTTCGCGTGAATGTCGTCGACACGTTGAATGCTCTAAACAACTTATTCAAAATATTTAAACCAAAAAATAAACTATTTAATTATTAATAAACTATTTAATATACTATTTCTAAACCAATAAAAAAAAAACTTCTTTTTAATATGACAAATATAATTACTATCAAAATATCAAAAGTCGTACAAAAATAAATTACTACCTGACTTAATTATAAGATTATGTGTCATCATCATCATCATCATTTCAGCCGAAAGACGTCCACTGCTGGACATAGGCCTCCCCCAAGAAGGGGGGTTTTGCCATAATCGCCACGCTTGGCAGGCGGGTTGGCGATCGCAGTATGGTTGTTATAAAACTCAGAGAACGCTGCTGCCCATTCTCTGGTAAGTCCCTTAGTCGCCTCTTACGACACCCACGGGAAGATATGGGATGGTGCTATTCTTTACGTCCGGACACCATACAGAACCCGGACACAATATATAATTATGAATACTCTACAGTCTACAGATGACGACATAACTGCTAATCATCGAAACAACTTGCTTAAATAGTGTCGACGTTGCAAGGCATTTCGAACTAAGTATCTCTAACATATGTACCCGGATGGTTATGCTCGTTTTTGTACTTACAAACTCTATGTTCTATAGTGGTCAGAGTTGCCCGACAGCGGAATGAGCAATGTTGTGAACATCAATGTTGGTTTTCTTCATATTTCTTGTGTACTTGAGATGGTATGTGTAGCCTCGGTAAGTTAGCATCACGTTGCCTTTCCTTGACATCATAAACAGTAGCGGCTCATTAGCTGAAAATAATAAAAAATATATAAAGAGTATTTTACCATAAAACCAGTACGATCTTTTTCTCCTTGCTAATAATTAAAGACAAGATCAATATTAAGATAAAGTTTTGCGGGTACTAGAAACTTCTACTGAAGTTTCTAGTACCCGCAAAACTTTATAAATAATACTACTGATTACTATCACTAGTATTATTTATTTATATATCGCATTGACCAACTGATGTTTTATATCTAAAGGGTTATATAACTTTTTTATTAAGACAAATAAATGCAATGTTTTGATGCTAAATGTCTCCGTAATCCCGAAGTAGTTCTGTCGTAGTTTAACAATTTTTTACAAATTTTACATTTTGCGCTGCATTTGTCTGTGTTTATGAGAACGAGACTGCCAGGCTTGTGAAGGCTCCTTATTCGTGTGATCCAGTTTTCGTTCTGTAAACTCCTCATCTTCTGAAAATTAAAGGCCAATGAAACAGAACTTGTTTATTGTCCAGGTAACATCTTAGCAGATTTAGTATTAAGGGCTCTAAAATATTATGTTTAATTAATTATAAAGCTAATTGAGTAAATACTTCTTTAATTGTTTTTTTTTTATATTTTGTTTTGTTTTAGCACTATAATAATTTCATGTCTTGATCTTGTTATGAACAGTTTATAATAAACATGTGTTATTATTAATAGTTGATAAACACACGATCCCATTCGATTTAAGAACAGTTTTAAGTCGAATAAATAAATGTTCGGAACAGCACAAGATTATACAATACGGTGGGAGAAAGTTACTTTTACAAGTTGCTGCGTGTGAACATGTAAGAGCTCGTGACTGTACACAGGTGACAGATATATCGAGATGTCTTTAAAAAATACGCGATTTCTGAGTTGGTCCCTATTAGAAGTTGTTCTTAATTATGAGTTTAATGACTATTTTCTTGTGTTCTGTTATTTCAATGACATCCCGTAAAATAATATTAAATCGATAGACATTTTTATAAAATAAAAATTACCTATTTCTCCGTCCTTCTTGTTTTCCACATTGACAAAATGAACATCAACCTTAGGTTTTCTTTTTTGATCATTTGAATGTGTCGGTAGATGTCTCAGTAACCCTGAAGTGGACCTACCGGTACATTTTATCACTTTGTGACAAATTCTACATTTCGCGCGGAGTTTGTCTTTACTTCTGAGAAAATACTTCCAAACTGGAGAAGGCTCAGTATTCGGATGATTGAGTTTTGGGTCTGTGAAATCGTCCTCGTCTGAAAATAAAAGTCGTTAGTAATTAATATTTTAATCGTTCATTCCACAATGCAAGTATTTTTATTTTAAAGCTGGCAGTAAGACAAATAAAACACAATTTAATCAGTATACTATTTATTAAAATTACTTGATTGTTTAGATTGCCTTTCAATTGAGTTCATACAATATAGGTACTTAACACACGATCAAGTTTGCTACAAAAAAAAAGACTGCGTGATCGCAGATGAACCGATACTTTTAAGAGATTACATATTTAATTATGTAATTTTTTTATGAATTGCTGACAAATGATTTCTTAATGCTGAAGTGGAACCAGCTTCGCACTTCAGTATTTTATTACATATTGTACATTTTGCGTACGATCTTAATGTGTCATCGCTCCGAAGACTGCCAGGCCATTGAATTTCCTGTCGATTGCGAAAAAGATAGTTCTGTGAAAAAAAGAAAATATTAGAAATCTGTAACAAAGCAATTTTAATGTGACTGACGCAGGAGTCAGTCGGCTGTTATTAGCTCACTAGCCACGAGCTCCTATCAATAGTGAATGGACTCATCAGATGTAAATTATTTTTTTTGTTTTATCAGTTAAATAGGCGCAGGTCCCGCCCCGGTATACTTACTCTCAATTTCATCAAAATTTTCCTGGGAATGAGTTTTGCATGTTCTTTCCCTGTCTTTGGAAGCTTTCTTCCGGATATTAGTTCCCTCTCCGTCAGATAACTCCTTGTCTGCTGTAAAGACAAGGAAACAGTGGGTCAAGTAAATTGGTGAATAGTAAGTAATTCTTACTCGCCAAACGTGGCCCTACTATAGGACTTAGGTACTACGCGTAAACGTCTTTTGAAAAAAGAATCTCGATGTCATTTTTTTGAGTGTTATGTTCATCATCATCATCATTTCAGCCGAAAGACGTCCACTGCTGGACATAGGCCTCCCCAAGGGGGGTTTTGCCATAATCGCCACGCTTGGCAGGCGGGTTGGCGATCGCAGTATGTTTGTTATAAAAAACACAGAGAACGCTGCTGCCCATTCTCTGGTAAGTCCCTTAGTCGCCTCTTACGACACCCACGGGAAGATATGGGATGGTGCTATTCTTTACGTCCGGACACCATACAGAACAGAGTGTTATGTTAATAAAATAAAAAGAAACAAATAAAATGCTTTTTTTTCTAAATTACTTACACTTTTTATGAATTGCTGACAAATGAGTTCTTAATGCTGAAGTGGAACCACCTTTGCATTTCAGTATTTTATTACATAATGTACATTTCGCAAACTTTTTGTCTTTGCTTCTGAGAAATGCTTGCCAGACTGTGGAAACATTCTTTCTGTCAATTTTTGACACGTCTGCAAAGCCCTTCTCCTTATCTATTTCCTCGCCATCTTCTTCTAAGTCTTTCTTCTCTCTATGGTCTGTAAATAAACGAATACAATATTCTCTCTGCCACCTATAATATAATATTATTTGTACAGCATGTATCAGATAGGCGTGGTCTTATTTAAGAGTGTGATAAGAATCACGTTGCACAATTTTCTACAAGGGACCAATATCGTAAATGTAACTGCCGAAGCCGGTGGCATGTTTTAGTTCTGCCTACTGCCATAGAAAAAAGGCATGACTTTACGTATGGATAATATATATATGACGGCGCGCTGATTATGGATTAGTTTATCGATAATATAAAAATTATGAGCGGGTACCCCGAATAGGGTAGTAAGTGTCACGAGGAATGGCGGCGGTCATTGCTTTGACAGCGGCCGAACGAAGTGCATACGTGCTAACCTATTGGCTCGCAATCTAGTTTCATCCTGTTTATTTGTGTGTGATTTTGTATAAAATTGTAAGAAAATCAAATAATAAGACATTGAACAATACACGTGTGCTTTTATTGTTAAGTTCCGACCGTTACAACGCCCAAGATGGATAGTGACAGTCAAGACCGCTATGAGGCCCCTTCTGACGCTCTTGCATCAGAAGTGGGATTACCCGCGACGCATCAGGAACAAAATACAGGTCTGTGCGTTAATATTTCACAAGATAATGAGTGTGAACGTTGGAAACGTCTTTTTGAAATGCAGCAACAAAGTATGATGGAATTAATTCGTACTATACGAGAGCCACGTGCAACCAGCATGATAATAACCTTACCCGAGTTTAATCCTGATGCTCCAGAGCACGACGCTCGGGCTTGGTGTGAAACGGTGGACATATGTTTACAAGAAAAACCTATTTCCGGCAGTGATTTTATAAGATAAGAGCAAGGCACTCAAGGGATCGGCGTCATCATGGCTTGCACAATCTAGTCATTCTGGAATTACGTGGCCGCAATTGAAAGACCTGTTTTTAGCTCGGTATGATACTGTTGAGACTCCAGCTGCGAATTTATGGCGATTACTCAATAGTAGTCCAAAGGAAGGCGAGTGTTTGTCTGCGTATGCCGGGCGATTTATGAGCACTATATTAGCGCGGTGGAAGTCTTTGTCGATGGAACAGATTGCGATCGCGCTTACTCTAGCACATGCTTCAAAAATTGAGCCGCGATTGAAAAGAATCACATTTGACACTCGTAATAAATTACAACAAGAGCTCATGGCGTTTAGCTTTAGAAAAAGAGGATCTCCGAATAGTGAGAAGACTACTCCAACTGTGGAAGTGAAGAAGTCACGTATGGATATTACGCGGCGATGCTATAACTGTGGCAAGCCGGGTCACGTATCTAGTGAATGCCGAGGCAATAGTAGTCGTGACCGCAATACTAATACACGTCCTGAGATGTCATTTTGTTTTGACTCAGGTGCCGAATGCTCTTTAATAAAACAAGTTCTGTCAGATAGATTTCCAGGGAAACGACAATATAATACAGTGACATTAGTGGGTATAAGTAATACGCGCCTTAATTGCAACATCCAAATTCTTTCTACAGTTTCAATTCAGGGTTATTCAGTGCAGTTACTGTTTCATGTGGTGCCCGATTCGTGTATTTCCAACGATGTAATGATTGGACGGGATCTGCTTACATTAGGGTATTCAGTAGAGATTTTTGAAAATAATCTTGTTCTTAAAAATAATAGGATAGTTTCTATTTGTGACATAGATACAAAGGTAAACAACTTCGAAAGTATAGAGTGCGACGTGCCTTATCGTGAGAAAGAGCAATTAATAACTTTACTGAAAAGTCATTCTAGTAATTTCGTAGAGGGTACACCCAAAGGTAGGGTTACGAAGGCAAGTCCTTTAGAATTGTTAATAGGAAAGGTTGCTACTGCTAGGCCCCTAAACTTAATGTCATTAGAAACAGATGACATAGAAGTTAATTTGAGTCATATTAAAGAGCAATCGACACGAGCAATAGAAGCTGACGCTTCTTCGGAGAAAGTTAGGTTTGATAAAAGTAAAGCAATGTTAAAAAAATTTCAAGTAGGTGATTATGTGCTGCTTGAAAATCACGAGCGTAATCAAACCAAGCTTGAACCAAAATTTAAAGGCCCTTATAAAATAGTTGAGCTGTTGAATGGTGCGGGCCCTTAACTCTAACAGAACGTATAAATACGCGCACGATCGTGTGCGTGCTATGCCCGAATGTTACGTTCCATTAGAGTTGAGTGGCGGACTGAAAATCCCAACTAACCAAATCGAGACAGAATGTGCCGATGACGGCCATGGTAAGTAATTACATTTCCTTTGTACTCTTTGATCTATGTGACAACGACTAGCCTGTGTGGCAAGAACTAGCCTGTGTGGCAAGAACTAGCCTGTGTGGCAAAGACAAGCCTGTGTGGCAAAGACTGGCCTGTGTGGCAATGACTAGCCTGTGTGGCAATGACTAGCCTGTGTGGCAACGATTAGCCTGTGTGGCAGCAAATGGCCTGTGTGGCATTGACTGACGTTTGTGACAAATTTTGTAGGACCTTGTGTTATGTGTGTCTTTTACCAAACGTTTCGTTGTATTTGGACTTAAAATTTGTAAGCACTGTAAGTTGTTGTACAACTTGAGCAAAGGGAGTCATTTGAGGAGTCAGGGAGACCGAACGGCGTATGCTATGATGGCACTATGTCTTTGGCTTACAGATGAGGCCCACACACACGAGGACGTGTGATAATGCAGGACGGCCGTGACGGCGCGCTGATTATGGATTAGTTTATCGATAATATAAAAATTATGAGCGGGTAACCCCGAATAGGGTAGTAAGTGTCACGAGGAATGGCGGCGGTCATTGCTTTGACAGCGGCCGAACGAAGTGCATACGTGCTAACCTATTGGCTCGCAATCTAGTTTCATCCTGTTTATTTGTGTGTGATTTTGTATAAAATTGTAAGAAAATCAAATAATAAGACATTGAACAATACACGTGTGCTTTTATTGTTAAGTTCCGACCGTTACAACGCCCAAGATGGATAGTGACAGCCAAGACCGCTATGAGGCCCCTTCTGACGCTCTTGCATATATATAGTTGTAATCACCTTCAACTTTGACGTCGACAAAATAAACATTCTGGAAAGTATCCACTAAGATTTCGTGTTTTGTTTCCAAGTGATTACATAACATGGACGTAGATCCACCCTTGTATTCAAACTCTTCATGACATATGTTGCATTCTGCTTTGGTTGTATCTTCGCCCCTAACGTAATACTGCCAGACGTCTGGAATTGGTTTTTTCTTCAACTCATCAAAAGAACCGGGAATCCCCTTTTCTGTGAAAAAAAAAGAAAACTGTTAAGAAAAATATAATAATGTTCGTATTATCACTAATATCTGTCTAAGAAATATTGCATGAGTTCAAAACTTAGTCATGAATAAAATAATAAGAAAAACGCAATTGTAAATTTTATTTTTATTTACAACTTGTTTCCAGGTACCGTTTTAAAATCTCGTAGCATCAATGAGTAGCCAAAATGATACAGCACTATATTTTAACAGCGGTCCGTAAACGATGTAACCATTCACCTAATAAGGTCTGTTCCAAAAGTATGTGATGAAAGTCTAACTAATTTCCGGTTTAAGGATTGAAACCAAGTCAGTCCAAGTCGTAAGTGGCTCTACAAGTTATTGATCAGATACTTATGGAACAGCGTATAGTTAATAACGTGTTAGCAAGTCGCGTCACACTATTTACTTAGGTATATCATCTGCAACTTTTAACAAAGAAGAGGATTTTCTTAAAAAGTTCTTGTGTGATTTTGATCCCAAGTGTTTCATTAATCCAGTTGTAGAACTACCCTCGCATTTTATCACTTTGTGACACAATTTGCATTTAGCACAATTTTTGTCTCTGCTTCTGAGGTAATTTTTCCAGACTGCGGAAACCTTTTGCTTCTTTCGAATATATACGTTTTCGGAAAATTCCATATCTGTAAATAAAGGGGACAGATAATAGTCGATTCATAACTTAGTTCTTATGCCACTACTGAGGTTGCGGTACACCATGAAGGAGGTAGGAAGTAAATTGGATGGAATTCTTAAGGATCGGAAAAAGGTGGCTGGATGCCTTTTTCCAGGATTAGGACAAACGGTTATACTCGCTATACAGAGACATGGCCAAAACATCGCTTATCAAATGAGTCGCCGTTGCATTGCGTGCCAAACCATATAATTAAATATTCTAGAATGAAGCGGCGGCACCGTCAACATTTAATTAAATAATTGTAAAATGGGAAGTATGACGTCATAATTTATAATGAAATCGATCTCAATACAAATGAATAAAATGACTTAAAATTATATAGCATCAGTTTTATTTTTTAGCTGTATCACGTACAGGGTGCGGGTGACGCACGGATTCAAAAATACCACAATAATTGTATGTAAACTAGTTTAAGGTTTCTGTTCCGTTGGTAACCGCAGATATGTCAGAGTAACTCTATGAAAACGCTTAAGTAGATTGAGCCTCGACTGCACTACCGCAGACGGCTTACCAGCAGGTAGTGCGGTGCGGTCAGTGGCTGTGTCTAACAGACCGTCACGACATGGATTTTCGTTTGACGAATGACTTTCGCGAAACTGCAGAAGGGAAATGCCGCTGACGTCTGTAGTTCTGACATCGCGTTAAGAATTCAAACCGCAACGACACTTTTGCTTGCTTTTATTTTCTAACACAACGCCACTGCGATCTGCAGTAACCATCAGCAGAGTACCTTATAAATCTATATTTTTTTCCTTGCAAAAATAACTATACGTTTTATTTCAGTACAAAATGTATATTCTATCGCATGACTATCACTCTACCTATTGGTATTGCCCATTTGGAGAATGACTGTGGACCGTCTTCGAGTAGATAATGACATCGTCTACTGTATGGACATAAGCCTTGCATCCTTTCTTATGGTGTGTAGAACAAATCCATCTGGTCTTTCGACTGCCCGAAGTCTTTTGCCGGTAAAATGTGTATCCAGATATTAGGATTAGCTTACTGCCTCTCGATGAGAAGACGTAATTTGCCAAGCCTGTAAAAAAACATTCTGTTAAAAACACTGATCGCTGTTTCTCAGGTATTGGGTATTTCTCTGATTTCTAAAAATGTTAATACCGTAGTGTCTGTTAGAAAGGATAAACAATAAAAATGCTGTCGGTGACGTTGTGATATTTATTCGACCTAGAATTTGGAAATGGAATGAAAAATGAAAATAACATAATTAAGGAGAGGTATTGACTGCTCCCCAGTACTGATATTATTTTATTCTTTGGCATTTTTTTTAAATCAATTCATCGCTTAGTATGTTATCGGTGATAGATAATTTATGTAAAATAGGTTTTATAAAATATGTATTCTATGTGCTCAAAAATTTCACACTATTTTACATTAATGAAAAAAATTATATTAAAACTAATAGTAGGTAGCATGGTTGTGTTCATTGGTAGGATGATTGTGTTCATCTTTTAAGAAGACAATACTATCATCTTTTGTATGGACAACAGCCTTGCGGGTTTCCTATGGTGCGTGGCACACACCCACCTCGACTATTGCCTCTTAGAAGTCTTGCGTAGGCAAAAGGTGTATCCATATCTAAGGATTTGTTTTCTGCCCCGCGTTAACATGGCATAGCTTACAATATCTTTTTTCAAATATGAATAAATACCAGATAACTATTTATTTGAATTTGTTGTGGGAAAACACGAATTGAGGTGTAAAAAAAATTGAGGCTCTACCATCATCATAAAGTGAACAGACCTGTTCACTTTGAGAGCCCGATAAATTAAATAATAGCTATTCAAACTAATACGCGGTTATGAGATATATAAATTAGGTAATGACTTTAGACATGAAAAGCAAAGAAAAATCTAGACCGCTACTTGTAAAGTTGTTTTATTTTTATTGTTTATTTCAATTACAATAGGAACTTATATTTAAAAAACAAAAAGCTGCAGCGTTATTTGCTGCCGAGGCGTCTGTTGCTGCTGAGGCTCTCTGTTGCTTATCACAAGCTATAATATTGATTCCCATTAGGAGAATGATTGTGTTCTCCCTTCCAGTAGACAACACGATCGTCTTTTGTGTGGACGACAACCTTGCACCCTTTCCTATGGTGCGTGGAACACATCCATCTCGACTTCTGACTCATGTTAATCTTGTGTAGGCAATAGGTGTATCCCGATAGTAGGATTAGCTTACCGCCTTGCCTCGAGGTGACGTAGTGTGCCATCCCTGTGAATAATTCGAACGATAATTATCATCATTTTATCTCAAGTACCTAAAGATGTACCCAACACCTACGTACTATATCTATGATTTCATGCTTTTTACCTTTTATCTGGTAATGAATTTAGATTTGATAAGTAAAGAAAAAAAGATACAAGTAATGTTGTATTATTTTATTCAAATAAAAATGGAAAAAGTAAGGATTGGTAACAACCGGTATTATATTCCTGCATTGATAATGAGTATTTTTCGTCACATGCCCGATTAAAGAATTTTAAGCTAGGAAGAGCCGGGTCTAGGACAGAACATGAGTTTCGGATTCTTTCTGTGAAATTCCATACTGAAACACACACTTGTAAGCACCAAAACAGTATCGCATCGGGTTGGGATCAGCTACCAGAACGAGGTGAGATGATACTGATTCGTTGCAGAGCTTACAACTGTGCTATAACCGTTATAAATAAATAGAAAAAATAAAATCAAAAAGGCTTTATTATTTCTCATTTTCATGCAGTTTTACATTTTATTTATTTTTTCATGCAACAATAATATTAGTAATACTTAAAATTCATTTTTAGTTGACTTTTACTTATACAATGTCAATTTGTCTATGAGCTTAACATGAGTTTCTTATTCTTTGGCTCGGCAACACGCTCTATTGGTAGCATTGGTGCTGCTCATAAGGAGGATGATTGTGAACTGTCTTCGAGAAGACTATTTGATCTTCTACTGTATGGACAACAGCCTTGCATCCCTTCATACGGTGAGTTGAACACATCCATCTCGATTTTTGATTGCTGTTGGCAGTCTTGAAGTGCCGGTAATACGTGTACCCCGATAAAAGGATGAGCAACTTGCCTCGTTTTGAGCGGATGAAATTTGTAAAGCCTGTAAATGAATCGGTTGTTAATACGAAAACCCCTATAAAATAAGCAGGTGGGTAAGTTGTAACAAAATTGGATTCGTTTTAAAACAAACAAAAAGATAAAAAGCAGATCTTTAATCATTATGAAATACGGAGTGTACATTATTTATCTTGAAAAACCTTTCAAACATATTAGGATTCTCGTAAAACGAATTAACTCTTGGCGAATGTCCTTGGTCCAATCTTATGGTACCCGCCAAATCTACGCAAACTCCTTTTGTATAGAGAGCAGCTTTACATCCTTTACTTGAATGCGTAGAGCATGCCCATCTTGTCTTGTTATTGTAAGTCATTTGGCGATGAAAGGAATATCCTGCTACTAGGAGCAGTTTATTGCCTCGCTTCGAAAAGACGTAACTTGCAGCAATGCCTGTAAAAAATAGAGAACATCAAGTCCAAAGGTTCAGATACCCGAAGAGGCCAAATGAAACAGAGGAACTACACACAGTGCACTTAACATAGCTACCAAAAAGCTTTAAAACGATTATTTATCTAGCCCTCAGTTACGTTAGTTTGGCGTGATAAGATGCATGCACATGCACAAACAATACAATAATATCTTATCAGTTTTAACCTTATCAATTCTCCAACAGCAGTGAGTGTTATACGTTTCCGACGAACGTTCCCATTCTCAACACCACATTCAAGAAGAAAGAAAGAATCAACACAACAAATACACACATTTATATACATACACATTTATTTAGTACTACAGTGCATTAGACAAAATTAAAATGTATGTGAAGTAAATTGTGAAGTGTGCACACGAAAAAACGTGTTAAACGGTTGCACAAAATAGCTCCAGTTCCCGAGTATCCCCCCCCTTATCTCCTTAAAAACTCTATATTATAAAATCCCCTTAAACACGTTATATAAATTGACTCTGAACCGATGATATCAACTCCTTCCAACCTTCTGAAGTCACACTGTTATCCAGTTAGGTTTGATGGGCTCCATTCGCTGGGTGGGTGTGATCTATCTTCGTGATGCGTGGAACAAAGCCATCTTTTCTTTCGACTGTTATGAACGTCGTCTTACTGAGAAATCCACAAATACAAGTTGGCGCACGTCTGTAGCATCTTACAAAGCACAATTGACACAAAGGCTTTGTGGAGTATGCGCTGTACCTTCAGATGCCATTTTCGTGAAATATTTTTTTAATAAATGCGAAAAATCTGCAGAAACACTTTTACGAAAATCAAAATAAACAGGAAGAGTAAACATCAAATGAAGTTGTCTGTCAGACACCAAAAAGGCGGATTTACAACGTTCTGTGCCGTTTTCGCTAAAACCGCATCGATGTGGTTTAAACAATGTTAAACCACATCGATGCGATTTTAGCGAAAACCTTTAAAAATAGCATTAAAAAAAGTTCACAGTTTAATAATATTTATTTTTATTTTCTATTTATATTATAATTAAAGCAGATATTGTAACCACTGGTTACTGTACTTTTTTTTTGTAAAAAGTAAAAAAGGCCCCTATTCACGTTACTATTTTCTGTCAAATGACATTGACCATAACAGAAATAAATTGCTTCAAATTCAAATTCAAATTATTTATTTGTGAAACATAGGTACAATATAATAAGATCTAATTCCAATGTCAGGATCGCTATGTTTAACCTAATAGGCATACAAATTTCGGATACTTATAAAACTAATTAAAAAAAAAAACAAAAATAATAATTAAATTCAAATTATTATTCGAATTACATTAAATACCATATATCATTAAAATTAAATAAAATACTATTACATTACACCCTTAGATAAAATTAAGCTTAAATAAATCGGACAACAACGAAATACCTAATTATTATTTATTTAAATTGTCTGATAAGAATTCACCAATGGAATAGTACGCTTTTTTAACCATAAAGTCTGTTAGCATTCTTTTGAATTTGTTATCATCATTCTCAACTCTTATAGTCATGGGTATCATATTATAGATTTTTGGAGCCATTCCCATAAAGCTTTTTGCGTATAATGCTGTCTTGTGAGGCATAGCGTGAATTTTGTCCCGGTGACGTTTACTAGTTAGGTTTTCAAATAAATTTAAGTGTTTTTTAACGAACATTGCTACTTCAAACACGTATAGAGATGGAAAAGTCATTATTCTTAGGTCAATGAAGTGTGGTCTACAACTATCAGTAGTTTTTATTTGGCACACTGCTCTTAAACACTTTTTTTGTGAATTAAACACTAGCTCCATAACTGATGTTTTTCCCCAGAACATTATGCCATAGCGTAATGTAGAAGACACGTATGCATGATATGCTGTTAGTACGGTTTCGCGACTTGCTATTTTACTGAGACTATACAGAGCGTACTGGAACTGATTTAGTCTTTTTATTATATGTTCAATGTGTTTACTCCATTTCATATTTTCGTCTATATAGAGTCCCAGGAACTTTGTGTGTTTTGTTTCTTCTATATTTTTGACAGCGTATTTAATATTAAGTTTATCTTGATTAATTCTTTGTTTAAATGACACAACATAGGTTTTATCTAAATTTACATTAAGATTGTTATTATTTAACCATGTTATTAAGCTGTTTATATTTAGATTTATATCCATTTCATAACTATGTGATTCCCTATTTTGTACTGTGAAAATAATTGTACTATCATCTGCAAACAAGGTCATGGGATGTTGAATAACTTTAGGCATATCGTTTATGTATACGAGGAACAATGGCGGGCCAAGGACGCTACCCTGAGGTACACCAAGTTCTAATTTTGTTTTGTGGCAGATCTTTGTTATACTAGTTATTTGATACCTATTTTTTAGATACGATTCAATTAATTTTAATACGTTGCCCCTTACTCCATATTTTTCTAATTTAGACAAAAGTATGTTAAAGTCTACAAAATCAAATGCCTTGGACATATCCATGAACAAGGCAGTCGCTCGTGTCCGTCTATCCATATTTGTTATAACTTTATTTACAAGGCCAGTGGCCAGGGTTTTTTTATTGCCATATTTATGTTTTTGCATTTTCTAAAGCCGTACTGTTCTTCTGCAAATATTTGATTCTTTTCCAAAAAATTATACAGGTTGTTATAAATGACTTTTTCAAAAATTTTTGAGAAAATTGGAATTAAAGCTACAGGTCTATAATTCTTAGGATTTTGTCTGTCATCTTTACAGATAGTTAGGTAGTTTTATTACAGATATCTTTAAATCTTTAGGGTATGTACCATTTTCTATGCATAAATTTATAATGAAACTAAGAACAGGAGATATTTCAACAGCTACACTTTTTATTACTTTAGTAATAATCTCGTCATAAAGTTCTAATCTAACCTAACCTATTTGGTCGGAGCAAACTGAACGGGTACGTATTGCATGTCATTGTCTTAGAGATTTTAGGCTTTGGGATATAATTTCGGGATTTTGAACTTTGGGATAAGGATCTTCGAGATTTAAGCTTTCGGGCAAAAAACCTTTCGGGATTTAAAACCCCTGCACTATTGGTGTTTTTTAAGTTTCCGATAACTTTGTATATATCGACAGGGATTGTAGCCGGCATAAACATTGAATTAGCTGTGTGAGTAATAAATGATAAGTCAGAATTTTTACTACTATTTAGCGGTTGAACTAAATCAATATAATAATTATTGAATGCTTCTGCCATTTCTATTGGGTCTTTTATCTCTTTGTTATTGATAGTTATTTTAGAAATATCTTCTTTTCGACAGTTTAATTTATTTTTATTTATGGTCTGCCAGGTAGCTTTCATTTTATTTTTGGAGTTATTAATATAAAAGTTATTTCTTGATTTTTGTGTGAGACAGATGATTTTTTTGAGCCGATTGACTCGCAAAAAATTACCAAAACATAAAACATATAATAAATTGGTTACTTTTTTTAGTGTAATATGAATATTATACGTAACATATAAAGGTGGCCGAAAAAAAATTGTCTCCTTTACCGTAAAGGGCTTTTACCTCGCTTATATTCCAAACAAAACTTTTGCCGGAAGGACACTTCTGGTTATTAACGTAATTCAATCAATCAATCAATCAACTTTATTTTCTCACCACAATATACATAAATTATTTTACATCGGTCAGATTCGACAATGATACACAATTCAGGTAAGTATATATTGTGGGAGACTGGTGCCTAAGCTAGGCTCGTGGCCTGTGTTTCAGGACACCAGGATCCCAATAACAACCCAATACCAATTAACAATAGATTCCCTCAAGAACTTAAGCTGTATAAATAGTGACTTTAATTCCACTTCCATTTAAAATTAATGTCCCTGCACCGATAGATCACATTGCACAAGCACCCGTCACAACACTTAAGTTAAAATCACGTCCACTTACTTCTCCCGTTGCTCCGTCTGCCCCTGGTCAGGCCATCTGCATAGCTCGCTGAACCTCCCGTTGATTGATCTTCTCTTCGGCCCAACTCTGAAAACACCTTTTGCGTGACCGGACCGCCACACAAATGATGACAACCGCCAAACATGCGGCAATGAACAACAGCACCGCGTTGGTAGTCGATAACTGGTCCTGCGCAACCGTCGCGGTGTTTGAACCACCCGCTGCCGTCTGGACAACAATAACTTCTTCCTTTGTTGTCGAGCTCCCCATAGCCTGTGTCTTTGCAACTGACGTGAAACTTGACTGAAGCCGACCGTAGTGACTCTGACTATCCCCCGGTTGGGCAACTATAACGCCGTCCAGTCGACTGGCAGATACTGAAAAAGTGGGCGCCGATACTTACTGCAATATATTATCTGGCAGAGTCTAGTTACACAATTTGTCCGTATCGGTTTAACTGAAACTAAAAGACGCAACTTTGCACAGCGTGTGTCTAATTATAGTGGTTATGTTTACCAGTATACTGTACGGTTACGTTGTCGTAGGTGACCAGAGAGACCTCACAAGCAGTTCGCTTCCTGTGCTTGCAATACCATCGCACGCGCGGCCCGTTATTCGTTTTACAGTAAAACACGAACCCATCCCGTACTAAACTCCATTTGGTTCCTGAAAAGGCTGAAAATGAAGGTAAACATTAGGTCCTATACGTAAGTATAGATTGTGACGGAATCGTGGAAGTCGTCATTTTTTTTAAAAAGTGCGACAAGGTGGTTTTGAGAATAAAATTCATAGAATTTTTAATTCATAATTTATTAAGTCAAAATTAAAACTACTCATAGACAATGCTCAGGCTTAAGATTAATAGTTACACTTATGTCCGTTCTCACTAAAACCTAGGAGACACGTAAATTAATGAGATTTTCAACTCTCGGCTGAGCGTCGAATTGAAACTACAATAGTGCGCTTGTCATATTATTTGTTAAAAGTGTCGCTTAGTGTAAGTGAAAATTAATACTCTTTCTCTATCCAGAGAATGAGTTATGTGCTTAAACCTAGAGATTTAATATTACGTGCAAATATGATTTGCATTTTATTTTAAACCTATGAGTATACTTAATTGTTTATCGTTACATTAGCAAATGATTGAATAAGAAATAAAGTATACTTTGTAATTGAAAAATAACGCAAACATTTGGACTAAAGTTCGTTACTATATTTCGTCGTCACCGCACTATATTTTCAACGACGCACTTAGCTTGTCTGGCACACTGGTATGTAAACTACTAGCAAACCGTGCCGATGCCAGTCGTAGTCATTGTATTTAATTTTACAGTTTGATGCACATAGATAGCTCTACCCAATTCTAATATACTTCCCCCCAACTATGCGATAATTGATAGGTGGATGTGTGTGTTCATAATGCCCAAACTCAATAACATTTTGGCGGTTAAACACTAGTCTTGCCTTGCAGCCTTTACCACAGTGTGAGGAGCACCGCCAATGGTCTGTCCCTTTCGTTTGATATTTCTTGTAATGGCAATACGTGTAGTGGTTTAGCAGAATCAATTGTTTTCCTGAGCGCGATTGTACAAAGGTGTATTCTGAAAGCATTAATAAAATATTAGAAATCCACATTATTGGTCATAGCAATACTTTACTTTAATCTAAACTGCACACGACGTGAAATCACTGCTATCACAAGCCCCGATGGCTTGTGAAAGCAGTGACTTCTCGTCGAACAATTTTTTTTCTGTGGTGAATAGAATCATACTTCTAACAAAAATCTGGTAAATAACTTCTGTTTCTTAAAAGTGATTTATTTCTCAAACTATTATTCAGATATATAAAAAGAGGTAAAACCGTTTCGCAGCTTGATGTTGTGAACACGTGTAAAGATCATAAGATTTGTCCAAGAATAGCATCCACTTTGGAAAAACTGGTATGCTTGTATTAAGGAATAAAATATTGGTTTTAAAAACTTAAACAACAATCAACACGGTGTATAGCATAATAAGAATAATTGACGAAACAGTAAAACTTATTTAAAACGGGCACATTTCATGACAATTTAACATACTTTCCGTTGAGAATTAAATGCCGTGGTAGTGGATGACTATGACGACTGTTCACAGAAAAGATGTTCTTATGACTGTCAGGAACCAGTCTTGCTTTGCATTTCTTACTGTTGTGCGCTGGACACCTCCAGGTTTGACAACCTTTCTCACGCGAACGGTGAAAACTAAAATTGTAACCTTTGTACAGTAAATATTCCTTGCCCGATTGGGTTTTCTTTCTTTCTTTTTTGGGTTTTTGGTTTTATCTGTATTCTTAAAAAAAAGTGAAAACAACAATCGGGTGAGGTGACCTACGGAAAATAATAAATATAAATTTTTAGTTCTATTGAAAGTCGTTGTAGGAATATGAAACGCTTTGTAAGCGATCACCACGTTTGTCTCGGGCTTCTGGTTACTGACTGATACAATAAAACAAAAGACAATCAAATAGTATTTATTTTTAGGATTTCTGATACTACTACTAAACGTACTCAGTAAGTTTTAGGCCGGACCTCCTACCCGGGCCCCCCCGCTGACGCAGAGTCTCCGGCCTGAGCTCGTGGAGGACGTGGTGAGCGCTCTGTTCCCTTCGCGAGGGAGGCATCCTCCCCCGCCTATGGCTCCGCCGCCGCTTGCGGTGCCGGAAGCGGACCACACCGATGACGACGTTCCGGAGGTGACTGGGGTAGACCTGAGAGTGGCGGTACGCAGGCTGAAGGCCTGAAATACCGCCCCGGGACCCGATGGCTTGCCTGGCAAAGCCTGGGTCCTGGCCTCTGAGGCTCTCGGGCCCCGACTGGAAGGGCTCCTAAGCGCATGCTTGGAGAGAGGCCAGTTCCCGCTTCGTTGGAAGACGGGGAAGCTGGTCCTCATCCGGAAGCCAGGGCGCCCCGCGGACTCTCCGTCCGCATACCGGCCCATCGTGTTGCTCGACGAGGTGGGCAAGCTCTTTGAAAGAGTTATTGCTAACCGCCTCGCCGGGCACCTCGCGGGGATGGGGCCGGATCTTGCGGAACACCAGTTTGGTTTCCGCAAGGGGCGCTCGACGGTGGACGCCATCATGCGCGTGAGAGCCCTCACGACGGGGGACGCGGTTTCCCGGGGCGGGGTCGTATTGGCGGTGTCTCTTGACATCGCCAACGCCTTTAACTCCATGCCCTGGAGCTGCATTGGGGAGGCACTCCGGTATCACCGGGTGCCGACCTACCTTCGTCGTGTGGTCGGGGATTACCTGACGGATAGGGCCGTCATCTACCCCGGTCGGAGCGGAGAATGGAACCGGCGAGAGATGTCGTGCGGTGTTCCACAGGGATCGGTTCTGGGGCCGGCCTTGTGGAACATCGGTTACGACTGGGTGCTGCGCGCCGACCTCCCTAGCGGCGTCAGCGTAGTCTGCTACGCTGACGACACGCTGGTACTGGCACAAGGGAGGTCGCACGAGGCGGCGGCCGAAAACATGACACGCGGGGTTGCGATAGTCGTGGAGAGGATCCGGCAATTGGGTCTCGAGGTGGCATTGCACAAGTCCGAGGCCATGTGTTTTCATGGGCCTCGGAATGCGCCACCGTCGGGATCCCTACTGACGGCGGGAGGGGTTTCCATCGGCGTCGGGTCGACGCTGAAGTACCTGGGACTCGTCCTCGATAGCCGGTGGAACTTCATGGAGCATTTCCGACGTTTGGCCCCCAAACTGGAACGGACCGGGGCTGCCTTCAAGCGGCTCCTGCCCAACCTGGGGGGTCCAAACGCCTCCTGCCGGAGGCTATACGCGGGGGTCGTGCGGTCCATGGCCCTTTACGGGGCCCCGGTGTGGGCGCGTTCTCTGAGGCGGCAAGCCGCCCGCTACCTGAACGCGCCCCAAAAGGGGATAGCCCTAAGGCTAGTCCGGGGGTACCGCACGATCTCCGGTGAGGCGGCTAGCCTCCTTGCCGGATTGCCGCCATGGGATCTGGAGGCGATAGTCCTCGCGCGCCTTCACGAATGGCGCGCGGAGGCACTACGTCGTGGGGAAACTCCACTGCCGCGGCAAATCGCCGCTCAGCGGACAGACCTCCGGCGCGATCTCATGGTTACATGGAGAGAGCGACTGTCGCAACCCCGTGCAGGGCACGCCACCATAGTGGCGATAAGTCCCCTCTTTGAGGAGTGGCTAGAGAGGCGCCACGGCGTCCTCACCTTCCGCCTGACGCAGGTCCTCACCGGACACGGTTGTTTCGGGAGGTTCCTGCACCGAATCGGGCGGGAGGAAACGCCCGGGTGTTTCCATTGTGAGGATCGTCCGGAGGACACGGTGCAGCACACTGTGGAGGCCTGCCCCGCTTGGGCGGAGCAGCGCCGTGTCCTCGTAGAGGCGATTGGCGGCGGCGACCTCTCGCGCCCGGCCCTGGTTCAAGCCATGGTCCGGAGCGAGAGGGAATGGGAAGCCGTCACCTCCTTCTGCGAAGCAGTCATGCTAGTGAAGGAGGTGGCGGAACGTGAGAGGGAAAGAGCCTCACGTCCCAGCCGCCGCGGGAGACGCCCTGGGCGTCGGGGGTCACGTGGTGGCCCCCGGCCACCGTAGGCGCTGGCCTGTGGACGGCGAGTTATGGGCTAGCTCGCCGTCTGGCCGTCTTATGACGACAGGCCGTGTCGACGGCGCGTTCGTGTTCCACGCGCGCCTCAAAGAGATGTCAGCAACCACGTAGGGGTCCGCACGGGCCGATGCCTGCCAGGGCTGCGGGACTGTTCGAAAGAGATACCGCGGCCCTGGAACACAAAGGGCAAAGAAGGAACATGGATGGGTTTTAGTCAGTACAAGTCTGACACTCCCTTCCGCTCCGCTCAGAGCGGGGGGGGTCATTTGATGATTTCCCATCCAAAAAAAAAAAAAAAAAAAAAAAAAAGGCCGGACCTCCTCTCGATGAGTGGAGATGGGTCATAGGGTTGTATATGTCAGCGCAGGTTGGCAGATGTCACACGTTTTTGATTTTTTGGTGTTGGGAAAAATGCTCTCATTTTTCCTTAAACATTTTAAGAGCAGAGGTAAAGTTAGAAATCATTTAATTTTCTAAATAACAATATAAATACTTAATTTAATTCTCATCATTTACTCTCTTAATACACTAGTGATATATACAATGAATTTAACATTAATAATAGGTTCTGGTGTCAGTTATTCAAATACTATAGTTAATTTAATACTATGTTATTTTATAGTAAAACCTAATATTTTATTAATCCGTCTTCCTTTGCGTATAATTATAAAATGTAGGCCGTGCAAGTGTATGCTCATACGCCCCTGTTAAAATGGTAGTATTGTTACTATCCATCAATAACGTAGCTTTACAGCATTTGCTTTTCATAGACGAACACCTCCAGCGGTTCAGCCCAGGCTTTGATTGTTGAGTATTGTAATATGTGAACCCATCGAGCAGTACTAACCAGGTCCCTTTTTGTGATTTGATGAACTTGAAAGCTGAAAGAGATTAAAATATTACCATCTTTTCTTTACCGTATCAAGCTGCTAAACTATCGGCCAATGGAAAGCCCCTTGCTTGCCGTAGCTCTTAACACGAGCACGTCCACGACTCTACTCACAGTAACGTGTTACACACCCAGATCACCAACATTAGTAACCTTAACGTGCTAGTGATGTGGTGGTAGTACTAGTGGTTACTTGATTCTAAATACCTATAATTGAGTTTCAGTTGAATTGAAAGAAACAAAAAATGGGCAAAAATAAGAATATTATCTATTCCTGTGTACCTTTGAGAACAAGTAATTTTGAAACCTGTCGTCAGACAGCTCTTTCTTAGGCTAATATTAGGCTTACCTTACACATCCTTACTTAAACATTTGTTTTAATTAAAAATGACGACACGGTTGGCGCTGTGCCTGAGCAATTGGCTGCTGCACTGCATGTCGTGGGTTCGATCCCCGCACGGAACAAATATTTGTATGAACTACAGGTAGTTGTTCCGGGTCTGGCTGTTTGTGTATGTGAATTTTAAATGTTTGTAAACGCACCCACGATACAGGAGAAATTCCTAGTGTGGGGCAACGTTTTTATTAAAAAAGGAAAGAAAGAAAGAAAAAAATTAAAACGTGTTTACAAAGTAAAAGTTTTATTGGTGAATAAACATGATTTAGTTTTAACTAAATAAATAAAATCAAAGCAATCAATTGGGTATGATCTCACGCGAACGGTTTGGGACGTAGCCTACTGAAACTTGTAGTAGCCTAAGCCCACAAAAGCCCGGATGTTTTTTAACGTGGCGATTTCTTAATACTGTCTTTTCATCGATAGACTTAGCTTTTAAGGCATACTGTCACAGGCGCTTGTGGTGACAGCCTGATACACATAGCTCTAACCAACTCTGATAAAATGCCCCCCAACTATGCGATATTTAATAGCTTTGCCCGTCTCCCGTAGTTTCATCTGTTGCAAACGTATATTCATCTGTGTCAGTTGATCTAAGTTCTTTAGTTTTACGTCTTTTCTTCTTTCTAAGAACGACTTTTGAGGTCGACCGGGACTTTCTCCTACAACAAAAAAACAGTAATTGTACTCAAACAAATACTTTACATTTAGGTCATTACTACCTTTAAAATTAAAATTTAAGTTATAAACTACATAATGTACGGAGAAACAAAATGCTTCAAAGCACAACAAAACAATAGAGGTAATAAAATTTGGGTATCACCTACCTGCTTTCGGTAGCGATATGCATCCTTTAAGCCACTCGGCATTATTTTCCAGGAATCTGGCCTTTGTGTTGCGAGCAGCTAACCATTTTTTTTCAAATTGAGACCTGATAATCGACAGTTTTTGCTTTACATTAGCAATATTTTGGTCATTTTCTGCATATTGATTGAGCAGTTCCCGCTCCATAAATTGCAACTTTTCATTAAAAGTTGAGGTATTTAAGCGTTCCATTATATTAAACAAATAATTTCTAGTCATGACTCTCATTCCAGAAGATCCTATAAAAATACACAAAGTATAAGTAAAACTTCATTTATTGTGTATCGAATGTGCCTACGGAAAAAAATCACCAAAAATAGGGGTTCTTTGGAGTGGCTGTTTTGAGCTTAATTATATCTTAAAAGGTCTACTCTATAACCAACCGTTACAATTTTGGCTTATAATTGATGAGAAATATATTAAAACTTCCTTTGATCTTCCAAATGTGTTTTTTATAGCAGTTTCTTGGTGTTTACTTCTCAAGGATATAAATGAAGAAAGACTTTAGATTAGTTGTTAAAAGTAAGTGCAACTAAAATACATACCTGGTTGTGCACAATCCATAGTGAAAACCAACACAAAATCGTTCAGTCACAAGATGGCAAATATTTGAAAATGACGAAATCTGAGCGCATCGAACAATCACACGAACACTTTTGGCGAACGGTAACTTCCGACTGAGCCCACGGCGTGCTTGAAGGGGCTAGCGCTTTGTTTTATTGCTATTGTTTGGAGAAGTTATCCTTATTTTTGGAAACAATGGCTTTTCTGTGGTGTCTAGAATCACATTTCTATCACCAATCTGGTAAAGTGAAGTTAACTTCTGATTTTTAAAAAGTCATTTTAGTTATATACTGTGATAAAATAGTTTTATAGCTCGATTTCGTGAACACGTCGTATCACATCCACCTTGGGGAAACTGGTATGCTCAGATTAAGGAAAGTTGGTTTTAAAAACTTAAATAAAAATAATCACGGTGTAAATTGTACTTAGAATAATATTGACAAAAAAGTAAAACTTATTTAAAACGTGCATATTTATGACAATTTAACATAATTTCCGTTGAGAATGAAATGTTCTGGTGGTCGTTGACTATGATGACTGTTCACAGAAAAAATGTTCTTAGAAATATCAAGTACCAGTCTTGCTTTGCATTTCTTTCGCGCATGCGCTGGACACCTCCAAGTTTGAGAACCTTTCTTCCAGGAACGGTAATGAGTGAAATTGTAACCTTTATACAGTAAATATTCCTTGCCTGATGTGGTTTTAATTAATCTGTATTCTGGAACAAAAATGAAAACAAGGATACAATACCACATTTGTGATAGTCGGACGAAGTAAGCTACGAGTAAGTTTGTAGAATTACGAAACCTTTGTAGCGATCACCACGTTTGTCTCGGGCCTCTGGTTACTGACTTATGCAATAAAAACAAAAGACATTCAAATAGTTTTTATTTTTAAAATGTATGATAAGTTCTCTGGGAGTTGACAGGGGCCATAATCGAAGCGGGTCCAGTAAAAGTTGGCAGATATCATATTTCTTCGAACTTTTGGTGCTGGCATAAATGTCTTTCTTTTTCGTTTACCATTTCAAGGGATATGGTAAAGCAAACCGTTAATTTTCTAAATAATAATAGAAATACCTAAATCAATTCAAATTATTTACTCGCTTTATATACTGGTGGTACAATTAATGTAACATTAATAATTGATTCTGGTGTCAGTTATTCAGTTACTGTTGTTATTTAAATACTTATTTATTTTTGCAATTATTTTTTGATTATTATTATTAACAGACATAGGTGGTGAATGGTGGTGAGTGTGTATGTTCATATTTCCCTGTTATAATGGTAGTATTGTTACTATCCAGCAATAATAATGCTTTACAGTTTTTGCTTTTCATAGACGAACACCTCCAACAGTTGTTAAACCCAGGCTTCGACTGATGAGTATTGTAATATGTGAACCCATCGAGCAGGACTAACCAGGTCCCCTTTTGTGATTTGATGAACTTGAAAGCTGAAAGAGATTAAAATAAATCTTAAAATCTTTTCTTTACCGTTAGAAGCGGCTTGGCCAAAGGAAAGTCCCTTGCCTGCCAAAGCTGTTAACCTATTTGTCCACGACGTTACTCTAAATTAACGCGTTAGAAACTACCAATGAGAAACATGGATCTTAAAATCTAAGATGACATACCTATCGTATTTTCTTTCTAATTTTAAATAACACCATAAAATAACAAAAAGGTTATCAAAACGAAGCAAAAATGTATTCAAACTTAATTTGTATTCAAGCATAACGAGGAATAGAGGTGTCATATAGAAGCCAAAACTTAAAATTTGTAGTTTACATACTACAAGTATGTAAACTACAAATTTTGAGATTTTGATTTTTTTGATTTTGTGATTTTGATTTTTTTTTTTAAAGAAATAAGAAAATATGTTTATTCATATATAAACAACAGAGTAACAAAAAAAGTATTCATTAACGTAACAATGATATTATCCATTATATATCAGCATAGAAAAAAAAATCTATTTACTAGAAAAGCAAGTCTAGGAACATATATTTTTCTTCCAAGTTTGGTTCGCATGCCAGTACGTGTAGTCATTCAGCAGTATTAACTGCTTGCCTTTTTGTGACATTATTAACTTCATGTCTGACACAATTCTTTGCCGCAGTTCATTTGTTATGCTTGTTTTACTACCCGTAACCAACCTTTACCTGCTATTGTACTGACTACTTCGCTATCTACCTACGGGTACGACTATTACCATTAGTATGTTGGACGGCACAAGTTAAAATACAGGATTCAGTTAATCATTTTGAACCCCCCAAATAGAAATGTTCATCGAAACAAATCAGTTGTTCCACTCATTTTGATCGTGTAGGTATTGCAGTTTTGTAGGTAACAGCTGTTTTTTGTAAATTTCCGATGAAAAATTTCTATTTGGGATACTGGACACGTGGTAATCGTTTGTGCGTCGATTCCCTTCCAGCCTTGTATACAGGCCGGCCTACAACTGACTGATAACTGACAGCAACATAAAAGTGACCTCGATATTTCATAAAATATGACAAACACACACACATCATACACCATACATCATATTAATTTATATTTTTTAATAAAATAATAACTGTTATTTTCAATTATTGTTTTAATTTACAAGCATTTCATTATATTTTTAAATACAATCATGAAAAAATTGTAATTATAAAATATATTTTTATACTTAAGTATTTTATTATTTAGGCTAGTCATAAGTTGAATATAAGTATAAGAGGAATATTTAAATATTTTTAAGAAAGAAGAAGTTAAATATTTTTAGAAAATTCTAAGTGATGTTGAGTAATTTTGTTACATGATTAAATTTGCTTCCAGTTTACAATTTATTTCCTTCCAACTAGTCTAAAAACTTGAAAGCACTACATAGATACATGTATCTACATAACACACCTATCAATAATTAAAATTAAAATCTTTTTTGACAATTATTGATTACTCACAAACATTAGTGTGTAGCCCTGTATCACAAGAGCCACCAAATAATTTACAGAGAATATAAACGATAGATAAAAATGAGATACATTATTAGATATGGTATTATTAACTGTTTACAAACATAAACCATACCATAACCATAATCAGCCTAAAATATTCCCACTTCTGGGACACAGGCCTCCTCTCTATGGGAGGGAATTGGCCATAATCCACCACGCGGGCCCAGTGCGGATTGGTAGATGTCACAAGTCTTCGAATTTTTGGTTCTACGACATGCCGGTTTCCTCAGGATGTTTTCCTTCACCGTTTTGAGAGCAGTGGTGATGAAATAAATTACACAAAGTAATGCGCCTGCCTGGGTCCGAACTCACGACTTACTGTTTTTAAGTCGGGGCCGCCACCACTGGGCCACACACACACAAAGAGAGTAAAAAAATAGTAGAAATACACATTGCATAATTACGAAAAGGTAAAGATGTAGTTTAAAGGGCTCAGACAAGTGACACTCGGTGGACTGTGTGAAAGATGATATGGCTACAAAGGGGGTGATTCATGAGATGATGATAATAGCAGGAGAATGATGATGAATGATGTTATCGCTGATAGAATGTCACTTTGTCTAGGCACATAAGTCAATTTTCTCGTTTCACTCCCCATACATTATACATAGATGATCAGTAGGTACTGAAATACGTTCATACTGTGAAGGATTCAGATAGCGTGGGGGATGCGTGTGTTTTATATCCGGGTCCACAATCTTATTTGTAAAGTCCAGTTCTAAGGTTGCCTTGCACTTCCTACTGTTGTGTGAGGAACATTTCCATGTTGTTGTTTATCTTTTCATATTTCTTCGTACATACCAGTATGTGTAGTCTTTGTGTAGTATCAACTTGCTACTTTGCTGCGATTTTATAAATGTGTAGTCTGAAAAAAAACATGTGTTTGTAAGTTCAATTTTTTGTCAAATGGAAAAGAGGTATGAAAAAAACAGGTTAGCAATTCCAATACAGTTTTATTTAAGCAAGCAACAATGGTAAACATGCATTGACAACACAGACACATCGTAGAAGACAAATTTAATGAAGATTTAGAAATAAAAGTCATCGTAATATTATTAAAACTAACAAATTTGTATTAGATAATTAACTTATAGTACTTAACCTATAATTTTGTATGTCAAGGTGGCAGTACACTCTTGGCGAGACACTTCGAGGCAGAGCGAGTGCGAGAGTGTACAGCCAAACGAGGAACACCGAGGCTAGACGAGTGCTCCTATATACACTCTCGCACTCGCGTTACGATACGATATCAGAGTGTACAGCCACCAGAAAATGTTTTTAACTTCAAGCCTATCGTTTAAAAAAAACATTTCTTAAATCTTTATGTAAGTCCCGTTAGAAACTATGAATTTCCTAGGAGGATGATTATGGTTGTCATCTACAGATAGAATTTTATTGTTATTAAAGTTCAGCACTAGTTTAGCCCTGCAGCTCTTATGAGCACATAATGTACATCTCCAGTGGTGAGCATCCTTGCTCAAACGAGCATAGCAGTGGGTATGACCCTTGTATAGTATCTAGTTCGTCCCTAGTCGAGCAGTAATCTTGTTCCCCGCTGTGAGCTGATGAACTCGACATCTGTAAAAAAGTAAGTGTCTATTTATTACCATACCGGACCAGTCTATTTTAATCGGTGTTTATGTTGATTTATGTAAAAAATTGTTTTTTTTTGTGAAAATCATAATAAAAGAACACTATTGCTTGTTTTACAAAAAAAAACAATATTTTGGCCAAATTACACAATACCTTTATAAATGGAAGTGCGATTATTGATGGATCACCTGTGGGTTTAAGTATGATATCTTCGCGGACGAAGTCGCGGGTATGAAGCTAGTCTACAATAAGTGTAATAGTAAAAATGTCAAGGACTAAATACTACACATGTTGGAAGACTTCGACTCACAAACGATTGCTACGTATTTAGTATGTACATCATTCCGAACACAGAAATTATTCATAAGCTTTTTTTTTGTATTTCTATTTGGAAGAAAATTATAAACTTAAATAACAGAAGACTAATATTATATTTAAAATAATTGTCGCAGGAATATTATATAGATAGTAAACATTTGATTGGTAAGATACATCATTTTATTTTTACAACGCAGGATGTACAAAATGTTTTTTTAATTTAATTTATTCTTTCCCGATCCAGACGAAATGTTCAGCATTGGTGATGAATGATTATGATCAAAGCTTGTAGCTATTATTTTATCATGTTTGCCTATCAAAAGTTTCGCCTTGCAACCTTTGCTAGAGCGGGTGGTGCAACACCAGCTGTCGGTGAGTCCTGTACGAGTTTGAACGTAAGTGTAGTTATTGTAGTGTATCAATACCGTTCCTGATATCGTCTTCATATATTGAAAACCTGAAAAGTAGACATTATCTTTTACAAGTTTTTGTTAGGTACAATAGTCATAGCAAATCAGAGTTGGATCACAATCTTAATTATTTCGACTTTTATACCCATAAAAAGAGGGAAACAAAATGGCGTCGCTTCTTGTGCCTTCTCGTTCGCACACTATCGCTGTCTGCACCGGATCAGTGTAGAGAACAACAAGAACAGTAATATTGTGATTTTTGCGGTTTAATGTAATATTCAAATAGATTGCGACTTAACCATAACATGGATAGAATGGTCAGACTGGTATGTATACCTTTATTTAAGGTAAATTTCGGCGGTGGGTGTGTACGGTTCACGTACAGGCAAATTGCTGACGCCGCGACCTACTTTTCGCGACTCGTTTAGTTTACTTTTATAATTACATATACTTATTAAGTTAGTTGACCAATAGCTGCCGTAGCGCTATAGCCGCGGATTAGCATCCACCATAACTTACGTGTAACTTTACAAATATACTGAACTAAGGTGAAATCTGTGGTTTTCGTCAACTCACAACTTAACTACCTCTGAGCCATACATAAAAAGTGGTCCTTCGAGCCGGATGACACGGCATGTCATCTTGTGAGTCGTCGTGTCTCCTCATCAGCAGAGTACTTAGCGTGGTATATCCCAGTTACGTTAGCAAATCGGTGCTATTGGCCTCCCACAAGCGGGTCTCACCAGTAGCATTGAGACGTTGCACATAACGTAAAGGAGGGTGAGCTACACTAAGTGCCTGTAACTTACGAGCCAGCAGAGATCACATCTGCTGCTACAACTGAATTATCGGCGGAAACTTCGCAACTTGGGTGTACTTGTACTTGCGGTGACACAACTCTGCTACACCAACGGTCAACCCAATAACTAACTACAATGGTTCAGAACTTAGCAGAACTAATAAGTCATCAGGAAGCTACTTTCAGAGACTTAAAACTTATCTGCACCAACTACAAGAAGGACAGTGCCACCAGGAAGAACTTGGCATACCTGGAGGAGCGTCTTTCTCGGTTGAACAAAAACTGGGAGAAGTTTGTTCATAACCACCAACTGCTGGAAGAGTCTGGAGAGACAGACCTCCAATACTTCAACGACGATATCTTCAACAGTACGAAGAAGATGTATGAAGAAGTGCTGCAAGACATGTTGAAACGTAAGTCTGAATTGCCGGCTCCATCTATAACTAGTAAGACAGAGCAACCACCTGCGACGCCTAAGCAAGGGAAGGGGCAATCGAAGTTTACTTTCGACGACATCCAATTCCACGCACCTCCTCGGGGAACAGGCGAGCCGACGGAGAAACAACAAGATCTTTTGCGTCAACAATACTGTAACTTTAGAGCATTCGAACGCACTGTGGAGAAGATCACCATAGCATTGGCAACACCAATGGAAAAATGGGAATTGGAAGACAAGCTAAGCTCCCTGAAAACTAAATGGGAGCACATCGAGAAGGCAAATTGGGAGTTAGACTACATTCTACAAGATGACGACTCAACTTACCAACAAAAATACAATACAACGGAAAACTATTATGATGACCTAAAAAGGCAACTTCAAAACAACATATGGAAAAATGCGCATTACGAGAAATCTACGCCAAACATTACAATACCGGATTTTTATGGCAACTATAACCAGTGGATGAGTTTTAGAGACCTCTACCTTGAAAGTGTACACAACAATCCGACACTTTCGAAGGCACAAAAAATGCAACACCTAAAAACAAAACTCAAAGGTGAGGCAGAGAAACTGGTTCAGCATCTTGGCATCAGTGCTGAGAACTACGCATCTTGCTGGGAGATGCTGGCCCACCGCTACGACAACAAACGGCTGTTATTCACCACATACATAAACACGCTCCTGAATCAATCTAGTATTCAGCAACCAACCGCTGCAAGCATACGGAAACTTCACGACATCATGATGGAATGCTTGAACGGGCTGAAAAATATCGGGCTAGACACCACCAATTGGGACCCGGTCGTGGTCCACCTGTTGGTTCAAAAACTAGACAGCGTTACGTACAACGAATATATAAAGGAGGTCAAACATCCCAGGGAGTTTTCCGACCTGGGAGAGTTTACCAAGTTTTTAGAATCAAAATTCATGTCACTGGAAGCTCTACAAGGAAGTAGTCAAAAACTATCATCATCAAGCAAACCATGGAAATCAGAGAAGCAGCCGCATAAAGGGTCAGAAAACCGAAATAACAACTACAAGAATAAAACGCAGGGGTCATCGTACTTTAACAAGTCACAAAACTCGCCAAAAGCCTTCTTCACGACAGCAAAAACATGCCCAATATGCAAAACCAATCATGTTTTGATGAATTGCGAACAATTCCTGGAGATGAACATAAACAAGCGGAATGACGCAATTCGCAACTTGCATATTTGTAAAAACTGCCTATTCAGCCATGGAGAAAAACAATGCAAATCAAGAAAGACGTGTAAATTGTGTCATAAGGCACACCACACACTGATGCATGAAGATGAAACTGAACCAACAAGCCACAAACAAGCAACAAGGGAAGAAAAGCCATCGTCGATCCCATCGACGTCCTATGGGGTCAATAACTTAACAAATGAAGAAAGGGAAGTGCTGTTGACAACAGTACTTCTGAAAGTCAAGACTATTGATGGAAACTTCATCAACTTGAGAGGTCTACTTGACCAAGGCTCACAAGTAAGCCTATTAACTGAAAACGCGGCACAGCGCCTCCGATTACAGCGACGAAAAATGAGCGCTGTTGTATCGGGTGTGGGAACCCTTAGCGGCAACTGCAAAGGGGCAATGAACTTAGAATGTCAGTCAATACATTCAGACTACAAATTCAACTTTGAAGCGTTAATTATGAAAAAACTTATAAGTAACTTACCTACCGCATCGTTCTCAACCAACAACTGGGACTACTTAGAAAACTTAAAACTAGCGGACCCACAGTTCAACTTGTTGGGCCCGATTGACCTACTCTTGGGCGCGGACATCTATTCAGAACTTATCCTAAACGGCGTCATCAGGAGTGATAAGAGATACACAGTAGCTCAACAAACCAAAGTGGGCTGGATTCTATGTGGGAATGTAAAAACATTCAACTGCTTGGCGACACTCAACGATTTCGAAAACATGGCAAGATTTTGGGAGACTGAGGAAATTCCAGACAAATCGTCATCAACTACTGAGGAACAACACTGTGAAGAACATTATAACGCTACAACCACAAGACTGGCAAACGGACAATATGTGGTACAAATGCCCATGAAGCCCAACTTCGAAGAAAACTTAAAAAACGCAAAGTCGCAAGCATTAGCACAATTCCTTCAACTGGAAAGGAGAATGTTAAAAAACAAAGAACTCAGTTACGAATACAAGCGTTTTATGAACGAATACATCGCTATGGGACACATGAAACCTGCCTCAGGAGAAAGTAGGGGCCAAGTCTACCTACCTCACCATGGCGTGTTAAGAGCTGAGTCAACTACAACAAAACTAAGAGTAGTGTTCAACGCGTCGTACAAGACAAAAGGAGACAGCAGTCTCAACGATCAAATGTACTGCGGTCCGAACTTACAAAAAGATATACTGACACTACTTATTAACTGGAGAGCGTACAGATACGTCTTCACGGCAGATGTCGAAAAACTTTATCGGTTCATCTGGCTAAACGAAAAACAACAACATCTGCAAACTATAATCTGGAGATCTTCCCCAAACGAACCTCTACAAGATTGGCAGTTGGGCACAGTAACTTACGGAACAAAAAGTGCACCTTATCTGGCAATGCGCACTCTACATAAACTCGCAGAAGATGAAAAAGACACCTACCCGGAAGCTGGAAACGTCCTAAAAAACTACTTCTACATGGATGATTTGGTTTACGGGCAGGATACTATCGCTGCATCGAAAACACTAGTAACAAAACTAATTGAGTTGCTGAAAAAGGGAGGATTTAACTTGAGGAAATGGAAGACGAACGAACCAACTATCTTGGAAGACTTGCGAGATGATCAAAAGAGCAGGAATACGAACATCGACTTTAGCCCGGAAGAAACAACAAACTCAAAAATGTTGGGCATGCGGTGGAATCAAGACGACGATAGCTTCACATACCAATGGGATCTACCAATCAAAACAAAGCTGACGAAACGCGTACTACTGAGCGAAATAAGCAAACTGTACGACCCACTTGGATTACTATCGCCACTTACAATAAAAACCAAACTCCTGTTCCAAAAAATCTGGATAAGCAAAATCAACTGGGATGAACGTTTAACCAAAGATCTCGCTACGGAATGGGAAACTATAAGAAAAGATATCCCATTGCTAAACAAACTTTCCATACCACGGTGGCTACAATGTCAAGAAAACAGCCTAGAGATACATGGGTTTTGCGACGCAAGCGAAAAAGCGTATGCGTGCGTCATTTATAGCCGAGTGAAAAATCAAGCTGGCGAATACAAGACGACACTAATTACGGCAAAAACAAAGGTTGCACCAATCAGCAATAAGATTACAGTACCAAGAATGGAACTTTGCGGGGCCGTTTTACTAGCTAAACTGCTAGAGAAGGTCCAGAACACTCTCTACACTAAAAACCTACATATAAGATGCTGGAGCGACTCCAAAGTCGTTTTAGCCTGGCTGCAGGGCGATATAAACCGGTGGGATAAATATGTAGCTAACAGAGTAAAACAAATAAACAGCATTATCTCGGCAAACTGCTGGGAGTATGTGAAATCAGAAGAAAATCCCGCCGACTGTGCAACTCGAGGGTTAACACCATTACAACTCCTCGATTTTAAAATTTGGTGGAATGGACCAGAATGGTTAAAAACAAATATGCCAACAATCCATCAAGACAACCGCCTGACCTACTCAACAAACACTGAGTTGCGAGAAAAAAACTGCTGTGCTGTCACATACAAGAAAAGTGAAATAATTGACACATTACTCAATAAATACAGTAATTATCAACGCGTAATACGAGTGCTAGGATGGATCCTACGACTAAGCAAGATTCGTAAGCAAAAACGCGAACTAAACTCAACCATTAACTTAACCGACAGCGGTAACAAAAAGGAGGTTGTGTGTTTAACAACACATGACATTATGGGAGCAGCAGAATTGGTTATCAAGAACGTTCAAAAGGAAAACTATGGCGTGGAAATTGAATGTTTAAAGAAAAACCGACCAATATCAACAAAAAGTAACTTGCTGAAGTTAACCCCATTCCTGGACGACAGTGGAATACTGCGCGTGAAGGGGCGACTAGGCTACTCAACGTTATCTCCCGAAGCTAAACATCCTATTATTCTTCCGGCTAAAGGAAGATTAACGGAGCTTATTATTCAAGAGGCTCATCGTGACACTCTCCATGGTGGAGCCCGGCTCACTTTGGCCCATTTACGACAGAAATTTTGGGTCATTGGAGGAAACAGGACAGTCAAGAAGGAGCTGCGACAATGCATCCGATGTCATCGGTTTAAACCAAACAGAAACGTCCAACTGATGGCAGACTTGCCAAAGGAGCGTGTCACTCCATCAAGACCGTTCACGAACACCGGTGTAGACTATACCGGACATGTTGATGTGAAAATCAACAAAGGAAGAGGAGTCACAACTTGCAAGGCTTACATAGCAATTTTCATATGCATGGTGACCAAAGCCGTGCATTTGGAATTGGTGTCAGACCTGACTACGCAAACTTTCCTAGCCGCATTCAAAAGGATGTGTGCCCGCAGGGGTACACCCCGACACGTATTCTCCGATAACGGCACGAATTTTGTGGGCGCAGCAAAACTACTTCAACAGGAATTTGAAAAACACAATACGTTTAAGACTTCTGAATTCACCGATGAGATGAGCCACTTACAAATTGAGTGGCATTTCAACGCGCCACTATGGCCAACAGCTGGAGGCCTGTGGGAGGCTGCCGTCAAAGCAATGAAATATCACCTACATCGAGTACTGGGAGAACAGAAACTTACCTTTGAACAATTCACTACGTTACTTAATCAAATTGAAGCCTGTCTAAACTCTCGTCCACTGTGCCCATTAACAGAGGATGTCGAAGACCTGGAATATCTAACGCCAGGCCACTTCCTCATTGGCGGTCCCCTACTGTCACTACCACAAGAAGAGCAAGACTTTGCTGAGCACGATCTAAGAAACAGATGGAAGCTTGTTGAACAAATGAACGTGCACATCTGGAAGCGCTGGTCGAACGAATATCTACATCAACTGCAAACCCGTAGCAAATGGCAGCATCCAAAAGAAAACCTGAAACTAGGAAGCCTAGTATTAGTAAAAGATGAACACTTACCTCCTGGGCGCTGGGCTTTAGGAAGAGTTCAGGAGCTACATCCAGGCGCCGATGGGCGAGTACGAGTTGTTACCTTGAAAACTGGAAAAGGTTCACTTAAACGACCAATAACGAAGCTGTCACCTTTACCGCTGAAACTAGAAGAAACAAGAGTAAACGAAGAGGAAGAGAAACGGACACCTACTCCGGAAACTAAAAAACTAGGAGGCACAACTAAAAACAAAAACAATCGGCTGTCACTTGTTCTCCTATCCATACTAGCGATGACGGGAATTGCACAATCAGCGCCAACGACGAATAACTGGAAGGTTACACCTATACCGAGCAATCATCCGATTTACTTCGATGAAGCTGGGACAATACAACTTATACATGACGAATGGAATCTATTGGTTTACTATAACTTAACGTCATACTGGCAAGCAACTGATCGGATCAACGATTACGTGAACCAAATAGATAAACTATGCCAAAGAATATCACACGAGTACACGCCTTGTGAAACAATTGTCGGCCACCTACGTCATGAACTGAGTCACCTAACCGACTACAACTCGATGCTGCTCACTCAACACTCAAGACCAAAACGAGGTTATTTTGATGGAGTTGGGAAATTATCAAGAACTCTTTTTGGAGTACTCGACGCAGACTTTGCCGAAAAGTACGAAAAAGACATACAAAACCTACAATCAAATGATGACTACTTACTACAACTTATGAAAAACCAAACATTGATTGTAGAGGCTGAAAATAACATTATAAAAAGAAACACTGCCTTCATGGATAAACAATTCAAAACATTGCGCGCCTATATGAAACAAACTAGCAGCGACATCACAAAAATTGAGAACAGGGCGCAAATGCTATTCGCGATGAATGACATAAATACCGCTGCGATGACGGCAACTCTGATTTTTAGTGATTTAAATCGAATAGTGGAAATGTTGATAAATGCTCTCGCCAACATTTATAGAGGACATTTAGATACACATTTATTTTCCGCTAACCAACTGATCGAACAGCTCAACATAATATCAGGCAGGTTGCCACAGGGACTGTCGTTACCGGTAAAGGACATTCAAAGGGATTTGAAAAATATTTATGACCTCATTCACGTGAAGGCTCGCATTACAAATAACTTTATGCTATTTGAAATACACATCCCCTTGCTGAGCGATGAAGACTACAGGATATATCGGGTTATACCAACACCGATCCTTAGACAAGGACACTTAAAACTCTTGCAACCAAGTTCTAGTTTCATTGCAATCAACTTCATAAAGAACTCTTATATTACTATGGAAGACCAAGACATGCGCCAATGTACATCATACGGAGAAGACGAATTCCTTTGTGTCTCACGGAATCCTGTCTATAACATGCACGACAAGTACGCCCCATGTGAGGCCGCAGTCTTCAACCAACAAGAGTCGTTATCATGCGTCCTAAAAGACGTAACATGCAAGGAAACCTGGACAAAGCTACACAAACCGAACATGTGGCTATTTACACTGTGCGGAAAACAGCTGATGCGCGTCATATGTGACGGTCAAGTTACGCCTGCGGTCATTGACGGGACCGGAGTGATTTCCTTGAAATCAAAATGCTTACTGCAGAAAAAGGACGCCACAATATTTACACACAATCAGCTGGGAAGTAGTTTCAACATGGAACCCGAGATCGAAATACCTACTTTAAATGCAACGATCAACAACATATTCGACCACGGCTGGAATAATGCAAAATTAAATATAACAGAACAAGAAACGCCAACTGCAGTGGAAATAAGAAAAATTGACCAGCAGTTGACATTCCAGAAAAACAGGGAAATATTACCGAAGGCATCCGACATGTCAAATCACGACATCTATCTCTATTCGGTTACTTCTTGGTTGTTGGGAGGAATCGCTGTGTTTGCCCTCTACCACATCATTAAACAAAGGTGTAATACAAAGAAAGGCATCAATACACGCTCCTCCAAAACTGAAGTGACACCTAGAGGAAGCGAGAACTTTGGAGGAGACATCGAGTTACAAGAAATGCAATCGACAGCAGCGGAGCCCGTTTACAGCGAAGCGAGACAGCCGAAGAAAGTATTTCACTTTGATGATTTAAATAATTGAGTCTTATACATATACTTTTACTTTTATAACTTTACAGATTAACTATTGTTTACTATCTAACTATAATTATTTACTTTACACTTTTTTATATAATTATTTGCTTTGTAATGGATGCTCATCCCACTTTTCCCTCGGGAGCATGTACGGTTCACGTACAGGCAAATTGCTGACGCCGCGACCTACTTTTCGCGACTCGTTTAGTTTACTTTTATAATTACATATACTTATTAAGTTAGTTGACCAATAGCTGCCGTAGCGCTATAGCCGCGGATTAGCATCCACCATAACTTACGTGTAACTTTACAAATATACTGAACTAAGGTGAAATCTGTGGTTTTCGTCAACTCACAACTTAACTACCTCTGAGCCATACAGGGTGTGTGTGGTCATCAACTTTGCTTTGCATTTTTTACTCATGCGAAACTTTCATCTCTACAAGTGGCCACCCATGCTCAATTTAGCACTGTAGTAGCAGTAGGTGTATTTCTTGTGCAAAATTATATGCGAACCTTTTTGCGATTTTATGTACTGCAACTCTGAAACAAACAAATAATGATTTAAATAACTTGGCGCCAGGAATTCAACAATTGGTGCAAGCGACCAGTATGAAACCAGACAGTTTTTTTTTCTTTTCTCGTAAAAACATTTTGTTACTTTTACTAAAAGTGTTTAATATTTAATAATTGTTCTGTTTCAGGTTCGGAGTAAAATAAAACGAAATTGTATAAATGCACATAATTTTACAGAAGATTTATTTTATTTAAGAGATTCTCACGTATTGTCCGTCTTTAGTGACCACATAGTTCCGAGGAGGGTGATTGTGTTCAGTGCCAGCTACGCGTTGAATGTTGTCGCCATAGTCAAGAACTAACGTCACATTGCAGCGCGTGCGTTTGCTTTCCGTGCAAAGCCAATAATGGAGTGTTTTGTTTCTGGAGTGACGAAGGTGGAAGTAAGTGAATTTCTTGTGTAGCAGTAACCTTGTTCCCCGCTGTGAGCTGATGGACTTGACATCTGAAAATTTAAGTATTTTAATTATCTCATTGATAGAAAACAGTGAAAGTGGTCTTTATGGAAATGTGATGGAATTATAGTAGTGTCTATAAAATGTCGCTATAATAGAAAAAAATAACTTTATTACAGAAAACAAGTGAGGTAATTAATAATATGCTAGCTCCTCATTTAATACAGGTATCTTTAGTTAAAAATGTTCACTAAGAAATAAATCAAAACATGGGATTACACAAAGTGGCCTTATACAAGCTGAGCACTGTATCCTCGAGGCCTTGTTCCAAATTTTAAACTTGGACACACGACAGCGTCGCCACGAGCTCAACTGTTCTTGGCGATGGTTGTCCACATTAACCAGGCGGATCTCATCAGGGACTCCCACTTCCTGTGAACATCGTGACTGGGTCTACAAGTTGTTCTGTACAAATTCCTTATGTCGTTTTAACTGTGTATCCCGTGGTGAACTGATGAAAACGATTTCTGAAAAAAAAAGTGATGTTCCTAAACTCGGCTACTAAGTGCTGGGAGAACAAGTGGTCCATCAAACTCCCCAGTAACTTGTTTCTGTATGTTTAGTTAAAATAACTTTAAATAATTACGGATAATATTTCGTACCCTATCTTGGTGTTAATCGAGTCATCAAAATAAAAAATGCATTTAGAATTAACGAAATTGTCATCAATTAATATTATCTCTTAAAAGAAAAGAGATTTTTGTTGATTAGAATAAGTGTGTGTCCAAATATACATAACACTGATACGTTAATATTAAAGACACCAAAATTTACAACATTATTTTTAGTATATGCGAATCCTGAATATAGGTTGTTCAGAATAAGTAACTGAATCGATCCCAATGATTTTTAAACCATATTATACTTTTTCCCAAAAATATTTAAAAATGGCTACAAGTTGAACACCGAGCGACACTAAGTAACTATCGCAATAATTTAGGTACCTACAGGCAAGTTATTATTATCAATGAGCTCAAGACAAAGCTGGAGGCGCGCACGCGGGCGCGCCGCGTGGCGACCACGTTTTTGTGCGGACAACCAGGTAACAGAACAAGCTTATAACTTCGTGGTTTTTCATGATACAGTTTTGAAATTTTGAACATAGATTCTTTACATAAAAATACTAGACACGTGTTTCAGGTTTCGGATATACTAAAACTAATGTTCCATACGCATTTGAATAAAATCGTAAAATAATATTGACCATTACCTTGCTTTTCAAAATAATATTTTAATATTAAATTAACATTTTGAAAAATTCACTTGCTTTTAAAATATTCATCTTTATGAAAAAAAATTTTCGGGGGTGCATGATTGTGGTTATCTTGTACGAATAAAATGTTTCCATCTAAGGCTAATACTAATTTAGCTGTGCAGTTTCTGTGAGCACAGGCTGAGCATCTCTAACGATGAAGACCTTTGTTCTGGACGAGCCGGACTGACAGAATGTGTAGTCATTACAGACTTAATGACATAGTAATCTGAAAGTGATGTATCGATGTGTGTGTTGTGATGTTCGTGTGTAGTGATGTTCTTTGAAATGGACACTGTAAGATCATTAGATACTTAATTTTAGACATTCCATGAGTTTTTAATTTTAAATGTATGAACTCTCTGGTTATTAATTTAAAAAAAAATATTTTGGAAGTAAATTCACAAATAGGTATAATTTTGGAAGAGGATACAATGAAAGTGTAAAGTCTTGAATATATAATTTTAATAGCACATACAACTAGGTGACTAACAAAAAAGAGTTAAAATGTAATTCTAGATTTTTTACTTTCAGCTGTCCAATTATACAGAGTATTAAGAAGGTCTATCACATAGTCAATAGAAGGTCTACTAAGTAATCCCTAAACATATTCAGATGCAACTAGATCAATTAAGTTTTAATAGTTAGTTAGTACAGATTGTCTAAGCTTGGAATACATAAAAGGCATGAGAAGTTCAAAGGATTTTATTGGTTTACAACTACAAACTACATCTGAAGAACACAATTATGGAATCAATTAATTAAATATACAAATAACAGTAAAAATACAGACAGGGTTTAATTTTATTAGCTAGCGAAACTCCAAATAAGTGATTAGTATCGATATTTAAACATAATGAAACAGGAACACAAGATTTATGGTGATTTATGTGGGATCAGCGACCGCAGTTAGTAATAGTTAGCTGTACTTGAAACATCGTCATACGTCTGCGGAGTATCGTTAGTTCATTTTATTTGACCTTGTTAAATAAACTGTAAAACCAAAAAAAAGAAACAAATAGTTTTCCCTTTTTACACTTTCTTAGTGGAAGAGTAGGTACTCTTCACAAAGAATACGCCCTCCAAATTTCATGTCTCTAAGATCAGGCAGCGGTTTGGGCTGTGCGTTGATATATCAGTCAGTCAGTCAGGACTTTGACGTACAGGTTATTATTTAAATATATTTCTTAGTTTGAAATTAAAACGAAAAATTCTATCCTAACTAATATTATAAATGCAATATATATATTAGTAAAAGCAGAGTACAATCCGAATTGATTGTCTAATTCTAAATTAACGCGAGCGAAGCCGCAGGCAAAAACTGGTTTCAAATACAGAGGAGGCGATCAGATACACAGTCGCTCCATGTAAAATACTGGTATTCAGCTGCATCCGGTTAGACTGGAAGCCGATTAGCCAACCCCAACAGAGTTACGAAAAGGCTAGGCAGATGACTTATCCAAAAATATTATCTGAACGTTATTGTGACTTGCACAATTTGAAATCTCTGATGAGCTATACCTTGCCACGGTTACAAAAACTAGCGAATGAATGCGATTCCGACGAGGCCCCACGCCACCCCGCTATCGATCAGTCGCGATTTAACTCCGGAAGCGAGCACATGCATCGCCCGCGCTCCGTGCGCCACCGCCCACGTGGTTCCCGCGGTTGAAACTTAGTTTTCATGTTCTGACGTGCCCTTCGGCCGCTCCAAGTTAATATTTCCAGCACCTGTGTCGCTGCAATTTATTTAAGAAGAACTGAACTAGGTGGAAGGATCTACTGGGTATGCAATAAGACCCCTACAAGGATGCAGGGTGAGTATCGTTACCTATGATGACGTTCTTATCAGAGTCAAGAATGAACACAACCATCCACGGATATTTAGTTTTCATGTTTGAAATACCATGATTTTTTTTATTAATTGAATCCATTCTTTAATGTTCAATGCAATTTCGGCAATGTAGGTTATGTTTTGCATTAGTGGGTGTAATTATTAAGTATAGTTTTTAAATTATAGAGCAACTGTTAACTAGAAATTGTCCCGCAATGCTTTCTAAAGAATCCTGGGTTTGGTTACATAATGTAGGTCCTCAAATAGACAGATGACACAAGAGATGATCGTAGCGTTCGTAGCGATGAGCTACGACGTAGCACGGAGCGTAGCGAGACACCTCTACGAGAATAATAATGTATAGACCAATATTATACAGAGTGGATTTTTTTTTAAATCTGCCGTTTCCTACAAAACTGCAATTCCTACACCGTTAAATGTATGCAATAGCTGATTTTTTTATATTACCGATTAAAAAACTCTTTGTAGTGGGGTTCAGAATGATGTAGGTACTGAATACGTGGTAACCGATTATGCGTCGGTTATTCTACCTCTGTCGTAACTATAACCGTCGAATTTAATATTAAATTAATCAAATAAAATAAATAATGTCGCTTCGTTGATCGAGTGGTCGCAAGCACGACTGCTGAGCATGAGGTTCTGGGTTGGATTCCCCGGTCGGGCAACGTGTTATTGGGTTTTTCCATCAGGAATTTTCGTACTAGTAGCCACGGAGTCGCGTGGGGTGTTACACACCCCAGCGCATCCTGGTTTAGTGCTTTTTAAATTCTGAATTTTGAGCGCTGCAGTTCCCGTTAGCTTCATACAAACACTTGTTCTTTTGATCAAGTTTCGAACATAATCGTGATTTTGCAAGTATTTCGTATTTGATTTATATGATCGGGGTGTCCACGCACCCCACGTGACCGTTTACGTAACTTTTTAGGCGCTACCAATTATACCAATTAAGGGTTAAACATAACTGGCGAAACGTTGGGTGTATTATAATTGGGTAAAATGTAATAAGTAAAAATAAACTCTTTGGTTTACTTTACCTTCCTTCTCTCAAATGATGAGTTGAAGAAACAATTCAAACAAATCACTAATTGTTATTTAATGTAGATAGATTAAGATAGATAGTATTATAAACTACATAAACATTTTGTCTTAATAAATATATTTTGTTACAGCAGTCGCAGGACCTTCATCAGCCCCTCCGGACGATCCCAATTGGCTTATCAAAGTGTGGACAGGTGCTATAGAATGGCGCCATCCTGATAAACCACCAGGTGACAACGTGGTTTGCGATATTTTAGCCGACAGAAATACAACGGAAGATCTGCAAGTAGACGCTTGGTCAGATTTGTTACGACTATTTCTGTTACCGGAGGGAACACTCGACCGTATCGGAAGAAATTTTTTGGAAGATCCTCAGGCAGTGTTGTTTCAAATGAGCCCATCACCCGAACTCGATGAGCTCACCGAGTCTTTGGAGAGTGGAATGGTCGGATTATCGGATATAAGATTATGTACGCCTGGCGGCGTCGCCAATTGCTTGGTGCTAACGTACACACCTGACACAAACATGTATGAAGGCATTGTACCCAACGATCAGATCGGGTTTATCTATGGACTTGAAGTCCTGGTAAGAGAAAAACAAAGAAGATTGCAAGATATTGTGTTTCGAAGAAGAGCGTGAACAACTGATTCAACTAAAATATATCAGTGTAGGGTTCTATACCACTAAACCCACTAACGTGTTTTTTTTTAATGTAAAGAAATGTAGCTTCGCCATGTCGTATTCTTTAGATACTCGGAATGTATTCAAGTGTCTAGCACGTGTGCAGCTTTTAAGTGTATTATCCTTAAATGTACTGTTCGAATTAAATTTAAATCAATGATTTTGTCCCATAACAGATTCTTGTAATTGATTTAATTTTCTTTTCTAAACTGAACTGTAAAAAGCAATGTGTTTGTTATGGTCACGGTGTATCATTTCATTATAAATTACTTGTACCAATCTAAATAGTGACTCCAATTTGTGAGCGCTATATCTAATATGAATATTAAAGTGATTACGATTAAAGGACTACCCTTTAAAGAAATCTTAAAAGAAAATTAAATCAATTACAAGAATCTGTTATGGGACAAAATCATTAATTTAAACTATTACTACTTATTTAGATTTTAATAAATTACAAATAGTAGATATTAATGCTTATTCTTAATGGTGAATAATACATGTATATCATCTCAACTTTCGTATATTGTGAAAATATTTGAAGATAACAGAAACAAGTTAACTGTTCTCATAGTATTCCTGATCTTCTTGAAATGTAATACTGTCATTGAAAAAAACCTTATGTCAATCAATGTTAATATTGAACAGAGCATTGTCTAGATGCTAGATTGAGGTTCATAATTCATTCGTAGAGCTTGGTATAACCTTTTATAACCAGCTACAATCTTCTTTTCTAGAATTGTTATTTAATGCATTCAAAGCGAATGGAGAATCTAATCTTTGTTTAAAGGCATACTATTCCATCAGTGACTATATTTTTAAACAATAAGAATAGTTGATCACTGTGTTGAAGATAATGTTTATTAAATGTTTTTTCTCGAAAATTGTCTGTGTACGTGAATCAATTTTATTTGTTTTTATTTAATTACCTAATCTACTTACGATGTTCTTGATGAGTGCTATTACAATATGTGGTTGAATAGAAACCTCGACTATTGATTTTAATTTAAAAAACAAAATCTCTCAGAAACCAGCAGCAAATTCGTCATGCTCCCTTAGATATCATTACCCTCAAATATGGCGAGGGGGGTTATGGCTCATTTTCGCGTTATGCTCGTGAATGGGTGCTGATTGTGGTGACTGATCGTCCTGTTGACCAGTTTTTTTTTGTTATTCTTATTAGTAATTCATTTTTATTTTCGTTTTTTTTGAGCTATGGTCCTAGTTTATCATTTGTGTTTCCAAGTTACTGCTATTTTGTATAAACCTACATTGCAAGCATCCAATCCTGCATGGCATTGGAAGCAGGGACGCCTTTTATGCCTGGATGCCTTTTTTTATTTTTTTTTATATGTATTTATTTTTTTCTATTATTGGTATGAGCTAGCTAACATGTGACAATAATTTAAAGTATTGGATTCTTTGTTAATATTATCACACTATTGTATAGACTCTGGTTTTCCAACCTAACAGACATGTCTTGCTAAAACTAGAATCCTTTCCTATGATTTTTACTATAATTTCATCAGAATCGACATAGGTACTTGCATTTTTTTCCTCCCCCAGAACCAGTCTGCAGACGATTATCTCTTTTAAAGTGAACAAAAATCGTTTCCAGATACACAATGCGAATATTTCATACAATATATATAATATACATTTTTAATGAATTCATTATGAGTTTAGGCACAAGGTAAAGAACACAAACGACATTATTACTTTGAAGTAGCACTGGTCTCACGTGCGCTCGGTTCGGGTGACGGCGGACAAGGGAACCAGTGCGCTGGCTCCCATTACTGTTCATTTACTGTATCGATACATTTTATTTAACATTAAATATTACACATGATAAAAAGAATATTAGCTTTCTCTAAAAGTTAAACCAAGAGTTACACTTTCATTTCTGAATGTGAGGATTACGTCAGTTGGTGTTGACCTATATAAGCCTCACATTCAAAATTGTTTAAATAAAAATAGTGTAATACGATAATATTACATTATTTTTAAGTTTGTTTAAGTGTTTGATACAAAGATATTTACTGGGATAATAATAACTAATTATAATCATCAATTACTTATACACATATGCACAAAAAATATTTTACGTTCAGTTTTCAACTAGAACGAATGCTTATTCCTTAATTAAAAATAAGAACCTACCCATAGGCTCACTTGCATCAGAAATCTTGAAGATGACAGACAAGGAACAATTAAATACGTTTAGCTAGATTAATAGTGCCGTGGTGCAAGTAAACCTGAATGTATTTTTTCACATTAGGCTACCGACCTACTTTTACCATTTTATAGGATTTTTGTATTATAAATGTTTGGTTACAACAGCAGCTTACGCTATGACCCTTATACTACTATAAGGGTCATAGCGCAAGCTGCTACCATCAATGAAATAATTAAGTACATGATTCGAGACTCCCCAGTATAGACAATTATTATTTTATTTTGTTCTTCAGGAGAAAATCAGTTGTCACACGGTCCAATTTTTTTCACGGTACAATTAACTTATAGCGAATTCGACCACTTGAATTGAAAAACTTTGCTCTCGATTTCTGTCTGCCCTGTGCATCGTCAGTAGCTAGCTTTTTTTGACAGAAGACTAATTTAATGTTGCTACATTAAATTAGTCTTCTGTTTAAGAGCATTTTAGTGAACCTACTCATTGTGCAGATTTTTCTTTTACCTGAATTTGAATTGATGTACTTGAAATCTGAAATAAATTCACCTTGTTACGTAACAGAAAGGTGGCTGACATTCTAAGTATAAAATACAACACAAATCGAAAGTCATTAATAGACAGGTAAAGTTTTAAGGAATTTATTAAAATAGTAAGGACATAATTGCAAGATAATAAGAGATCGTTCTGAGATAGATAATTAATTATGGAATAAACGCCTACCGCGTAAATATTTACAAGCGCTATATTCAAAACATATTTCAAAAGACTTTTAAAATTTCGTTCTTAGAAACTACATCCTTTAATTCGTAAGATTAATGTATGATGTCCAACAAAAAATATGTACACAAATCATGACAGATAAAAATGGACAGCAAAAAGTATAACACAGCACGCACAAAAGTTAACAACTAAGGTAACAAATTAAGTAATAATAAAATATATTTAGACAAATTAAGGTAAAACACAAACTTTGGTACAATTTTAAAATATAAAATAACATTTAATGTTAAATTCTTTATGTAGTAACAACAACTAGATTTGACTAGATTCAATACTTAAAACAAACAAAAGAGCAAAACATAAACCCGCGGTCGATAAAAATCTTTACCAAAACTGTCTAAGAATCATCAAAGAGTTCTATTAATTTAATTCATTATAAACATTGTTATACATGAAGCTTTCTACGGGCACACATTAAACCTAAGGGCTTTGGCGCAGCAAGCCATAGGCACAAGATGAGGTCTATAAACATTCATTTAGACATGCTCCCGTACAGGGCAAGGGCTTGAACGTATAGTTTGACAGATTTCAGACGATTAGTGACAAGTATCCCACTAATATTATAAATGCGAAAGTTTGTGAGGATGAATGTTTGTTACTCTTTCACGCCAAAACTACTGAACGGATATGTATGAAATTTAGCATACAGATAGTTTATAACCTGGATTAACACATAGGGTTTTTATTCCGGTAGTATGATTTCGTGGGACAATTATCGAGCTCCACATAAGCATAAGCTAGTACTACAAAACCTAAGTTCATGCTAAGTAACTTTTATTGGCCCTAGATGATTGATTTCTAATTATTAGATATTAATACGAATATTTAGTGCATCGCTACATTTTCAACTAATAGTTGATGAATTCCCGAAAAGCTAGATAGAGGAACAGTGGGTACACAGAAACATGTAAAACTGGGAAGGAGTTAACCAGAATAAACTAATAAAACTAATACCTAATTAGAAAGAGACATTTCACACTTTTCTTGGATAGATTCCAATGTATTCTCCATTTTTGATATAGAATTTGGGTGGTGGATGGGTGTGGTCCAGGATAGACGTAATTATGCCATCATCATCAACCAATATTGCCGCCTGGCAGCTATCTGTGGTGCGGCTTGAGCATCGCCAGTAGGAGGTATCTTCCACAAAAGAGTAATTACTAACGAAGTATGGATACCCTTGGTACAGAATTAACTTCTTGCGTTTCTTCAAATAGATTAACTGGAAATCTGAAACACAAAACCCATTTTACAATTGGAAGGTGGTTGTTATCATACGATCAACACAAAGAATAAAGAATATAAAACTGTTTATTCTGCGCAAACGAACTACAAGCTAGTAAACATGTGTTGAGGTGCTGACGATAGCGCAGCGTATATACATGTGCTATAAGCTTTAGTATGAACATGACATACCTATCTATCAAGCCAATTTAACCAGATAGTAAAAGACGCTGATGATGCAAAAGATTTTATTAGGATAAGAATGCAAAACATATAAATCAATATGAGAGGATATGAAATCAACCAATATGAATTAAATTTTATTTTTTAAAGAATATTATATACATTAATAAATTAAAATAACCTATATTAACTAACTAACTTAAAAATAAACTTAAAAAATGGCGTCAAAAAACTCCTCCTCAACGTAGTCAACTGGTAATGTACCCAAAAGACTGGCGGCGTTGCCACGTTGTATGGCAACGCTAAGCCTTTGGCCAAGGTAAAAGCCAGCCCTTGGGTCACGGGAAGAGTCAACTAAACGTTTAGAAATGTCCTTGAAAAGGCTGTGAGCACTCGGACCCCACGGACCTAGAGTTTCAACCCCAAACGGCTCGAAAATATAGTTACCAATAAGGTTACTATATTTACGCCGCTTGAGGTTCTCTGCAGCCGCAGCCGCAGCCCCAGCACAGCACGATGAGCTAGGAAGATGGGATGGCGCAAGAGTATCGACACAAGTTGCATCCCACACTAAAGGCCTACCCATCTTCCATGGAAACAAAGACATGCCGTCCGGTCTCTTGCCATCGTCGCGTGCCAAGTCATTTGGTTCTAATAAAGCTGGAACGCCGACGGTGACAAGAGCTCGACGGATGATATCATTTAAGTTCGCGTGCCGTGCAAAGCGGCCCGCACTTCGGCTGCATGAAAGGCCGTGGTGTCCAAGGCTGTTGACAGCTTCACCACAGTGACAGCGATGAGGAGAAAAACAAGGGGCGCCTAGGCGTAGAGCAGCAGCAAGGCGGAAAGTAGTGTCGTCGAGCAAAGTTCCTATGCTCGACGACGGTAGTGCGTGAAGCCAAAGACCCGACTCCCACTCACCCACAGCCAGCAGACGCGCACGCTCAGCAGTAGTAGCAGACGTGAGCAGTAAATTGTTCTGAACTACTCTGCAGAGCGGCTCGTCCCAACGTCTCTGGGAAAATGGATGGTCGGGTTCTTCAGAATTCGGGCAAGCGAGTTTCCAGGCATTAATAGCCTCGGAGAAGCACGGCACATCAAAATCAATCAGTGTGGAAGCCAGGATATTCCTGATTAATTTCTCAGTGCCGTGGACCGAAGATATAAACGCCGGTAAACTAATACTAGAAATTTTGCGGACGCCGAGTCCTCCCATACGAATGGGAAGAGTAGCTTGTATCCAAGCACGGTCGTCCAAAGCCACATTTAAAAGGGATGATATAGTATTTTTGATAATTTGGTCCATTTTGTCCAAAAGATGAGTGTGCTTCCATAAAGGGGAAGCACGTAGGAAATATGTTAATTTTGGGCCGAAACAACAGTAACGGATTAGGGTGATGGCCGAATGCATATTAATTTGGAGCAAGCTTTCCGAAATATCATTGAAATTTTGAATTTTTTCCTCGATGAAATCGTATCGATGTACTAATTAACTCTTTGTCTTGCAATGATTTGATGTACTTGAAAGCTGAAATAAAGAAAATAATAGTAAATTATACCTGTATCTTAGTCTGATATCTAACATTGAGCCAATCCAACTATTTATTCAAAGACGTAGAAAATATAACATAGGATTTTATTTGGTAAAGTACACTACGAAAACACAGCACACAGAATAATATTTGCGCCAACAGAACAAATGCAAAAGAAGCTAAATACATCATTAAAGAAAGAATGTTTTGCAAGTACTCTCACTTTCACACAAGTCTTTGTTTACATATTATATTTATACATAATTATTAATAAAATAATGTGACTGTTGTGTCTGTCCGGTCTTGTGTGACGTGTTTAGTTCTTCTCAACTACGCGACGGATTTCGATGCGATCTTCATCATCATTTTTCATATTTTATTACGTAAGGCTAAATTCTATTTAACACTTATTTTAAATTATTGAACTGTATGCTTATTATAACTGTACTATTATAAAGACATCTCGATATTTTGTTAAACCGCGAAGACCTGTTCGCTAGTACCTATTACAATAAAAAAATACAGGCAGCTTAATATTATAGGTAGGTATATTATTAACCCTCTGGGTTATGTCTCAGCATGCCATGTTCAGAAGCCGACATGCATAAATGTTACTTAGCACGTGCTTTGACGAAACCATGTTCTCGTGCAAGATCGGACCTTGCACTTGTAGTTGACAATTGTGCGTTAGCGACAGGAATACTACTCAGACAAAGTACGAGCTACGTAACATTTATCGGTATCCGATTTTTTATATATTAAACTATTAGTTTATGGATTCTTTAACAGTTAGAAAGAGAAACCGCGGGAAATGAAAAATAATAGAAGGAGTGTACCAGAGTAAGCTGCTAAAACTAACACCTGATAGAAAGAGACCTTTAATCGTTTCATTGATAGATTCTGATATATTCTCCATTTTTGATGTAGTATTTGGGTGGTAGATGGTTGTGGTACTGGTTAGACGTAATGTTGCCAATATCATCAACGAATATTGTCGCCTTGCAGCAATTTGTGGTGCGGCTTGAGCATCGCCAGTAGGAGGTTCTTTTTACAGAAGAGTATTTACCAAAGAAGTATGGATACTCTTTGTACAGAATTAACTTCTTGCCTCTCTTCGAAGTGATGTACTGGACATCTGAAACAGAGAAAGGTCATTATCAAATTCAAAAGCTATTGATATCTTGAGTTAATCAATTAATTTATATTAAAAAACTCAAGCCAATCAAACCAATATTATTAAAAGACGTAACTAGTTTAAAACATTTTATTAGGATAAAAACGCATAACATAGAAATCAAACTGAGAATCTCGTTGGTTGGTTCAACAACAAACTTGGTTGTACCCTAAAACTCTTAAGGGCATTACATGGCTCAAATCCCAAAAACAGCGTATGTTCAAAGAAATTTGTTGATGAATCCCTTTGTGCGTTTTCCGTGTAAAAAAAGTATGTTATAGTTAAGTTCATCACAAATAAATTGTATTGTTTAAAATTTTAATAAACCTTCTCAATTTTTTTTGGTTAATCGTAGAAAATAGGTCCTTTTTCAACCTTAATTTTAAATTATCTCTGTAACGGCTGAATAGATCGGCATGAATTTTGTAACAACAAATACGTAATGATATACTTAACAATCTGTATTGTTTTTTTCTGTTATTTCTTTTAATATTTTTAAATAATAAATAAAAACCGAAATTTTGCGAAATGTGCGGGGCAAGTCAACAAAAACCAGTACAGGGATCAAATCATCAAGGTCATCGAGCAATGTAATGCCCTTAAGGGGGTGGGTCATTGTATTTAACATTTAATCATTTTAGTCACGAAGTTGTACAATATATTTTAAATTCTGATATATTGGCCATTACTCATAACGAATTTGGGTGGTGGATGGGTGTGGTTCTGGTAAACAGATAAAGTTTTATCATGTTCAATTAAGAATAAGTTTGCCTTGCAGTTTTGTGCGGAGAGACTTGTGCATACCCAGTATGTTGTATTCTTGTTAGGAGAGTAATGACTATAGTTGTATGAATACTCCTTATAGAGAACTAATTTCTTGCCTTTCCTCTATTTGATGTATTGGTAATCTGGAATAAAGCAACGTAATTATGAAATTGAAAAAACAGTCATGATGAGCTCTGTGCTGCCACCGACGGACGCCCGTGCCGCGTGACTGGCAAAATTTTAAGAAGAAAATGAAAATGAGGAATTCCGTCGTGCCAGAAACATGAACAAGTAGAAGAATTGAAAGTTGGTTAATATCTTATTATGAAAGTATCACATCAAGCCAATCTAACCAGTTATTAAAAGACCTAAACATTCTAAAAGATTTTATTAAAATAAAAACTTAAAACAAAGAACTACTAGAACTATCCTAGTAGTATTTACCACAAAGGTGTCAACATAAAAGCAAAGTGATTAAAACTTAAACACACAACATTATCTATGTGTAAAACTAAAATGCATATTAACAACAACGTGGTGAGCCAAAAGGAGATGGCGAGATGAGCTGGACTCAAATTTTAAAAGATTTAATAGAGAGAGATTGAGAATAATATAAAACTATGGACAATGACATTTCAAGTATTTTCATTTTAAATCCTGAAATATATTCCATCTCACGATAAATTGTGGCGGTGGATGGCTGTGGTCTGGGTACCCAGATGTAATGTTACCATGAGCATCAATCACTAATTTCGCTTTGCAATTGCTTGCTGCGTTGCGTGATGAGCATTGCCAGTAGGTAGTGTTTTTAGTAAAATTAGATCTTGTGAAGTTGAAAGTATACCCATTGTGCAGGATTAACTGATTGCCCGTCTTCGAATATTTGACCTGGATAGCTGAAAAACGTTTTGTTATTAGGGTAGAGGTAATAAGTTGGTTAGTAGTGTTAGTAATCTGTAGTTACACTTATATTATTATAGATTAATGTGAAAGCAGAATGGATTTCGATAGAAAACGGCATACATGCAGACTATAATTCGCATTCAAACCTAAGATACCGAGATGAAGTGGCGACCGCGAACCGCAAGACGTTACGATGGAAAGACTCACACTAGGTGGAGCGATGACCTGGTGAAGATTAGGGGGATCCACTGGATGTGAGACGCACGGGACTAGTCAATGGGGTGACACTTAGGGGAGGCCTTTGTCCTGCAGTGGACATCTTTCGAAATCTAAGATACTTGCTATCCCGGTAGCACACGATCCGCTGGTATCTTTTTATGATCACCGCGCGGGATACGCCGCAGAGAAAAGCTAGAAAATACAATATATCTTTATTACTCCGTGAATTATAATTATCCTTGTGATGTAAACGAGCAAACCTCATTTAATACATATCTTACTATTAATGCTTATATTTTAAGTTAACACGTTTACATGAACAATTTTTTGTCTACATGTTCTCACACTATTGTTTACATTTAATTTTCTCCTTTCGCAGGTCTTAGGTCTTAGGACATTTCTTAAGGAATAAGAAACTACTTTTGTACTCAAAAGTTGGAATGTTACTGTCTTATGTTATTCGTGTGCATAAATAATGGAATAATACTAAAACAATTGGATCAAGCATTCTTAACACACATTGTGTAATATATTCCACAGAAGAAGCCATAGAATTAATAACCATCGTTATTACTAAAGTACATAAATGAAAAGTACTAAAATAAATAAGTTTTCGTCTCCTGCTCCCGACCAAAGGCAGTAAGAGGAACATCGTGTGATTTTAGATAGGTCCTTCTCATTATGAAACGACTTGTCACTTTATTCCAAGCTTCATTACACCTTACTTGTGCCAGCTCTTCTTCTTTGTGACGGGGTTCAGGTACAGGGTACTGCAGGGCACTGGCTGTATGATATCCCTGATCTAGTAGGACATCCATGCAGTTTTCCACAGGAAAGAACAGCCCTTCTTCTTCAAATACTGATGTACTGACCCTTACAGATGACATATTTGGGCGGGGGATGGGTGTGGTCTTCGTCCAAAAAATTAATGTGACCCAGATCATCTATTGCTATTTTTGCCTTGCAGTTCTTTCTGATGCGTCCAGAACACAACCAGAGTGTGTGACCCTTGGTAGCAGAATAATAATTGAAGCAGTAAGTGTAATCATTATGCAGAACTAGCCTCTTGCCTTGTTTCGAGTTGATGTATTTGAATTCTGAAAAACAGTGTCATTTAAAAAGTTTAAACGATATTATCAAACTTGCAAGTGGTTCATCTACTGGTATAAACAAGCTCAATTTCCAAATTTGCTGTAAACTGAGTTTGTTGAAAATTAATAAACGAAAGGGCTTGTCAAGAAAAAAAAAAGTTATATACTAACAATTCTATTTCATTTAAACAATCATAGCCAGATTACCAAACCAAAAACTCCGATATTAGATACATAAATCTTCAAATTAAAAAAAAACCATTCTAAATCAATTATTTTTTCTGTTTCTCATCACTCAATTTTATAATTATTAATTTCTATATTTTTTTGATTATAATTAATATGCATATTCTAAATTCCGTTTAATGTCTATCCCGTCCCACTTGTTCTTATTCCCCTGACACCGCTTCGACTGAGTATAAGGGTGTCACTGGGTGAGAACGTGTTCTCACCTACTAGGTGCTAGGATTTTAGCGTACACATCTTGCTACATCGTCCTCTCATAATGTGCCATCTCAACATAAATGACGTAACCAAGTTATTGTTAAAAGAGTGTCCATGGAGTTTCTTGCCCGTCTTCTCCATAGAGATCTACGTTAGAGAATGAGCAACTACAGTACTTTCACAGTTTTTATGCCTTGTGACTGGGACTGTAGCTACTTTTCATTGTTGTCTTTGTTTCGAAAATTCAAAAGTGCCTGTAACTGGCCTACTTGAAATAACTGCTTTGATTTTGATTTTAGGGCATCCTCCCTCTATGCATCTTCTGCCACTTCTACTACTAGCAGCTTTGGCTACTTCTAGTCATGATATTCTCCAATAGCACGCCATTTAGTTCGATACTCAGCCACTATCGTTGAGCAACAAAGACCGTCACTCCATATTGCGCGCCTGTCCGCGTCCAACCCTACATTTTCCAATTCACAGTCTCCCCTATACTTCTACTTTACTTTTCAATGATAACATATACTCCATCATGAAGGCTAAACGGTGGTGGCGGGTGATTATGATTACTCTTGCCAGTTATCTTGCTGTCCTTGTCTGAGATGATCATCGCCTTGCATCCTTATCGGTAAGCTTTGCAACGCCAGAAGTCATTACGAGGTCATCTTGGTTAGGCTGCAACTTCTTCTGCAGGTTTCATTTTTGGGCTTTTGTTATAGCTTAACAGCCTAATATATTCTCCATCACAAAAATGAAACTCTGGCTTCGGATGGGTATGGCTATTAGCAACTTTTACAATATAGCCGCTACTGTGCAGTGTGAGCCTAGCCTTACAGGTTTTACTATTGGTTGACGAACATTTCCAGTGGGTATTGTCCTTTGACATTTTGTAACAGCTGTATGTGTAGAAGACGCGAAGTTCTAAATTTTAGTTCATTAAAAAAATAAATTCTTTCATTAAAAAAATCTCTCTTTCTTCCTTTTCGTAGAACCTTCCCTAGTTTTACCTAAAATATAATTTGCACTTACATATACTTACAACAGTTCTAAACACACACACACACTAAGACACTATTCAATCCTGACATGTTTTCCATTGTTTATACAGTATTTGAGCGGTACATGATTATGATACCGATTACTAGATACGATATTATTCCGACTGTCCAGTGAAAGCTTCGCGTTGCAGTGTTTGCTGCAACTAGCCGTGAATAGCCAGTGATGATTGCCTTTTATAAGAAAATGTTTTTGAAACCTGAAAGTATAGTCTTTGTATAGTATCAACGGTTTTCCTCTTCTTGATTGTATGCACTTGTAGTCTGAAATTGAAAGTTTTAAATTATGTATAAACGAAGATAATTGTTTTTTTTTTCACTTTACTATACAATTTTCAGCTCAAGGTAAATTGTTAAGCTATGACGAAGCGCGCGAGCAGTTTCATCTAAGTATGTTATTTATAAGTTTGGTCGTTGTGTCGCGCCGCTAGCACGGATTGCATTGTCGATTCAATAAATTAGATTACTGCTATAAAAGTGTCTAATTTACCCAAACCCTTCATAAATAAAGGACTATGGACAAAAATATATGGGTGCTTTGAAGGAATCTTTTCAATATTATATTTTGCTGAAGTGTTTTTCAGGTTTCATCATTAATTAATAGTCACGACATTAAAGTCCAAGTTTTAAAACACAAGTTAGTTTTAATGTTATTCTTTACGATTTCGAAAAATACAACTATTATCTTACAAAATATCATTTACATAGTATTACAGCTTAGCACGTTAAACATTGAGTCACACAACAATGCTATTGAAGATACAAACAACACGAGCAACTCGAACATCTGAGCGGGTGTTGAACTTTCATACCCATCATTACTTTTTATTACATACAAACTTCATACTTGTCAATGTTTAAAACTATCGATATTTAATATATACCCCATTATGGTAGAGGGTTACTATGTTCTAAAAGTGATGACACGATTCTCTGTTTGTTATCCAACATGATTTTAGCTTTGCATTTACTGTGGAAGTGAGACGTGCAACGGAATGTGCCTTTCTTCTCTGGTTGCGTAGCGAACGTATAGGTGAACTCGTTCAGCATTATCAATGGTCTTCCTTTTTGAGATTTTATGAACTTGATGACTGGAAAAAAAACAAACAATTTAAAGCTCTATAGCTCATAGTTTCGCGCCTGATGTTCAGGAATGATTAGGCAGAGGCGTAGCTGTAATACTTTCATCCAGGCTTCGCTAGTTATGTCTCTAGATCTGAATATGTCAAGTGTCAAGATTTTTTTGAACTTTTGTAAGTTCTTGTTTTAGCCAAGGATTCAAGCCACTAAATTATTTGATTTGATTTTCTTCGCTTTATTTACACATTCTCTTAAAAATACCATCACAAAGATAATACATGGCTGGTGGATGATTATGGTGTCCACGTTTGGAAACAAGTTTCTGTTCAGCATCCAACTGAAGTTCCGCTTTACAATTGAGTTTGCTGTAAGATGTGCACACCCATTGATGAACGCCTTGCTTTCGGGACAGTTGGCGACGGAAAGAGAAGGTGTAATCTTGGCACAGAAGCAAAGACTGGCCTCTTTCAGATTCAACGAAAGTTATGTCACAATCTGAAACAAATGAGCACGATGAAGGATGTATCGAATGTGCTGTAATGCTAAGCAACAAAAAACATGAAATAAATAAAGAGAAGAAAAAGGCAAAATAATTGTAATAGGTATATACCAACAAGTTTTTTTATACAGTTCAACTCATTTGTTAACTTTTTTACCGTGCGTATCTATTAAAAGTGTGTAAAAATACCTAAGTCTGGAAAATCGTAAACGCAAATGATATAAATAAATTGGTTACAAAGAGCAAAAAAAGTTTTATTTCGTTTTTTGCACAATTAATTTATTCACTTAAAATACGTTAGAGAAACAATAGTGGCAAACATCATAAGCAACCATTTTGACAACACTCTAATAAATAAAATATATCAAAAAGCAAACCAAATAAAATACTTAATTTAGGTTTTTTATTTATACTTTAGACAAATTTTCCTTGACGTATAACATAATTAGCAAGGAAGATGATTATGTTCATAATTAGCAGAAATACTTCCTTACACTTGTGAGTGGATCATTTCCAACGAATAGCATTTTTGTTCGATACATAACGATAGCAATCTGTGGTCGTAAATAAGAATTAGTTGTGACTCTTTCCGGAACTCTACGTATTTCAAATCTACCGAATAACAAAATAATTACCGACATTACACAAATACGAAGAAAGGAAAGAAAAAGCAACAAATAAAAGTGCATAGTTATATTCGAAGATATTTCCCTTTACACACAACGTATTTGCCTGGAGGATGATTATGTTCATAATTAGCAGAAATTATTTTATTTTTGTCGTCAGTGACGAGCATAGCCTTGCACTTCTTATTATGGTGAGTAGAACAGCACCAACGAGTAGCATTTTTAGTATGTAAATAATTATGGCGAAAATAGGTGTAGTCATTAAGTAGAATTAACTGCGTTCCTCTCCGGGACTCGACGAACTTAAAGTCGTCTGAAAAATAATGCAATTACAGATATTATTTTTAGAGTTTGGAATCTCAAAGTCGTCTCAAGTTTGGAAATTAGAGGAAGAAAAATCAACAAATAATAATAATTATATGAGGAATTTATTAATTAGGCAGCTGGATCAAGGGCGTGATTCAGAAAGCTGTACTCCTGGACACGGCTCGTATTGTTAGGAGGCTTCTCTCTCTGGAGCCCTTTTCCCGATACCGGTGGGCTACAATTTTTTAAATTTATTACGGTATTTTTTTATTTTATTTTTTGTAAGGAATATTTAAAAAAATAAATAAATTTCTTTATTGCCATAAAAACAGGGTACAGAAAAATGTGAGACCCTGGCTCCAGAGCTAGGTTAGAGTACCTGTATTTCAGGAGCCAATACAAAATATAATTGATTTGTATAGAAATAATTAAAGGAAATAATATGAGGAGTGTAGTATTTATTTTCTCTTCACAAATGTACAGAGTAAGTGCTTAAAAACTATCTTAAGGAAAAGTTTACATTAATTTGTGAGAGACTGGTGCCCGAGATCGGCCGGCATATCAAGCAACGCCTGCGGTACAAGTAACCAGGGTCCCACGACGCTACATGTGTATAAGCCTACATTGGGTGTTTTTATGAGACCAAAGTGAATTAACAAAAGTTGATACATAGTTCCTTATATCCGAAAATATTTCCCTTGACATACAATGTACTGGCCTGGAGATGATTATGTTCATAATTAGCAGAAATAATTTGATTAAGAACATCAATGACGAGCTTAGCCTTGCACCCCTTACTTTTGTGAGTGAAACAGTACCAAGCGATAAAATTTTTAGCTTTTGTCTGACGACCGCGTGCATAGCTGTAGTTGTCGATAAGAAGTAGTTGTGAACCTGACCGGGACGTGATGTACTTGAAGTCCTCTGAAAAATAAGACATTGCTTTAATAGTTAAATTAAAAACCGCTTCACCATCATAATCAGTATTTTAAATCGATTAAACAAAAAAGTGAAAATAAAAATTTCATAAATTATTTAGTCTTGGGAAATAAATGCATTCGCCATTCTGATTTAAATATTAATTATTTATGAATCTTTTTTTTTTACATTCACGTTATCTAACAATATTGATGAAGAGTATTGTTTTCGACTCATTTCCTGGGTTTTTTTTTTTTTTTAAATATTTGTTATTTTACATGTATTTATTATCTTCCCAATATAGTTTTAACATTTTTATTTATACATTTGTTTTACAACTGCAAAATAATAGTAAGTGTATGTATGTAGTGAAAAAGCCCTATTCATTTACTAAACAACATCAAGAGATTCAAATAAAATATTAGTGTAGTATACAAGGATCATTACACACACTAGTGCCTATAGTTACAGCACTAATTTACTATGACTACGACTATATTATATGATTCGACCAAATTGATTTACTTTGATGTAAAGGTATTGTAGTTTGGACGACGATACCTAAATTTCATAGCCCACATTGAACGATTCACTTTAAAAATGTAGTCACAAAATTCAATTTGGCTGATACATCCAAAATCTCACTGACAAGTTCAAGTTCTTAACAGAAACTCAAAAATTACTAGTAATATTTTGTTAGCTGTCACATATACCGACCTACAACATCTCTGCAGACTCAATATTATATCTAAAAAGAGCGCAATTGAACCACCTACAAAACTTAATTAATTTAATACATGTTGTCTGTCTGTCATGTTGCCTGTTCGATTACATGCAGGTTTTTTTTGTTAAATGACATCTAGCCGATCTAGACATCAGTCGGCTAGTAGTCTTATCTCTACCCAATTCTGATATACACTCCCTTAACCACAGCATATTTATAAGGAGGATGTGTATGTACAGAATTCCCGCTTACATTTCCCATAGTATCCGTGAACAGTTTAGCCTTGCACTTCTTGCCATTGTGAGAGGAGCATCGCCAATAAGTCGTGCCTTTGATAAAGGACCGATGTACCAGACAGTATGTGTAGTGGTTCAGTAGGATCATATTTGTGCCTGTTCTGGATTTAACATATTGGACACCTGAAATAATATGTCTGGTCAGTTTCAATACCGATGAAAGAAATCTGTTTACCAATATGTATCTATTTCTAATTTTCATGCTGAAGGTAGGATAGGAAGTAAAGATAGATACGTCTGGAGAGAAAAGAGATTATAGTTCACAAATTTGTCTTCTTCGATGTTGTATTTACAAGTCTTTAAAGCTTATTTCTATTTTCTTAAAGTTTCCAGGTACGAGGCTATGTGGCGATTTATGCAGCACTTTCGTCATGCAGGAAACGGTCGTTTTCTGCATTCCCGGCTGTCATTTGAAGATCTTTGACAGTCGTTACAGGTAGTCAGTGGCCCAAAAAATCGGACAACCAGTCTTACCAAGAGGTATCGTATTACCCAGTACTACCTGGGTTGTGGAGGTCAGATAGGCCGTCCGGTTAGACTGGAAGCCGACCCCCAACATAGTTGAGAAAAGTCTAGGCAGATGATGTTAAATCATCTCCAGATGTACTAGACTAATAATACCAGAAAACTAGATTAAGCCACACATTTGAAGTTCGTGTCTTGCAGATTGGTTCCATAATCAAGTATTTTTTAATACCTTAGTTATAAATGAGCATATAAAAAACATTTATGTTACTGATATTATTCAAATTGAAGACTAGTCCTAAAACAACACTACAACATTATGATTCTTTTTTTTATCCCTTTATTAAATATACATATTATATTACAAAATATAAGTCAACAAATCCTATGTGATCGTCTTAGACAGGAAGCAAACCTTATTCTTACTGAAATCTCTGAACTACGGCCTAAAAACATTCACATACAGGGACACACACCCGTCTGAGGGGTTCAACTAATTTGGTCATTTTGTTGCTATAGACCAACCAAGCAAGCAAGTAGTGACGTATGTAACCACCTTTACAGATATATTAACTTGCAACGTCATCAGACGTGTGCAGTGTCAGATCTTTATGTACTGTCCACCGTGGATACAGTATTTAGCTGGACGGTGAGTGTGTTCGTTCTCAAGGCCAACAATGGCGAATTTCCCATTCAACTTTAGCTTAGCGTTACAACCTCTACAGTTATGTGTGGAGCAGTACCAATGGAAGTATTTGGTCTTCTTGCATTGTTTCTTGCAGTAGTAAGTGTAGTCGTTGAACATGACCAGATGTTTCCCTGAATATCGTGATTTCGCCAGCAGAATCACTGAAAAGAAAAACAGGTGAATCAACAATCAATCGATCTGGTAATATGGTGTTATCTTTGAGCAATTTATTTTCGAAGTCATTTCCTTAGTATGTGGGCCAAATACAGCTCAAGTTCGACAGGAAGCAGTTGACAAATTAGCGAAACTTCGGAGTGACTGCATTCGAAGTTATGCCAGCACAATCATGATGACTAGACTTTGTTATGAAAGTGTTAGTGAGCTCTGAACCTTTTAATTTTTTTAACCTGAATTTATGGTCAGTAAAAAACAAAATATTAATCACACCAAGTTTAATACACATATTTATGTACTTTTAAGTTGTCAAGATAACTTACTGTATGTAACAGAACACACGTTTTAAGATTCACATGGCACTCTTGGATTTTGAAACACTTTCTACTTTCTACGTAATTTTAATTGAATTTGGATTATTTACTATTTATTAGATTTTAGGCCTCCTTTGACTTACGTATGTAAAAGTCAAATTTTACGTTTCAATCAGTCTATGATTGCCTTTTATACACGTCAACTTGGACATTACAATTCGGATGCAGCAACTAGAATAAATCGTGTTAGCATGAAAACGTATTATCACCGTCGTCCAATCCATAAATTGAATTTCTGTGACTTTAGCTCATAATGATTTAATTTGTTTACCATGTTTTATTACCATTCAGTCACTGTTCGTCTCTGAATGATACCATTATTTTCGCACTAGAAACGTGAGATCACAGTATTATTTATATGTTCCTTTTTTGGCAAATATTTTCACTTAATACATTTATTGAAAGATAATTTTACAAAAAAAAAGGTGTAATATAAGTACAGAATATAAAATGAAAATCTTAGACAGAATTCTGACTTACAGATCACCTGAAAAAGAATAATAAATTATGTTCATGTATTTATTTATGATATTACAAAAACTACAACACTTGCCCATAACAGCATGACAAAAACCTATAAGAATAACAAATTTTGGAGGCGCATGAATGTGTTCCAATTTAGCTCTGACCAGGCGCCGAGGATTACTGTTGGTGACCTTTGCAGATGTGTGCGGAAGAGCATCTCCAGGTATCAGTGAGCTGACGACGCCAGTGTCAGTATAATGAGATTTCGTTTACAGTAGCAAGCATTGCTCCTGTAACGTGGGTGCGTTTACAAACTTATAAACCCACATCCATAAACAGATCCGGAACAATTACCTGTAGACCATACAAATATTTTTTCCGTGCAGGAAGAAAAGTATTATAATATCTTACATGGTACAAATTTGAAAAAAAAAAACCACTAGAAACACTTACTCATTCTATATCAACATGGGATCATTTCTCATGTTGATCTAGAATTTTGTAGGCGCATGGCCGGAGTGAGCCGATCTAGACTCCGATTTTTCAAAGAGCCTGGACGTAGGAGTGTCCTCAGTGGTGATGATCAGGTAAGCTTTGCAGGGCTCTCCGAAGGAGCATCTAAAATGTTTGAGAACTGATGTTGCTCGCGACAATAGAATGAGTAGTCATTAACAATAACCACTTTTTTCCCGTCCTGTTTCTTTGCCCATCTCACTGAAAAAGTGAAAAGATTAATCTTAAGTGTCCGTCTCTCGTATAAAGAATATCTTGCAAATAGTACACACCAGGGTAAACATACTTGCCAGTCAACGTTATGGTAGCATGTCAGCGGTAGAACTTTGGCGGTGCACTGTACGTATAAGTATTGCCATTAAAATTGCTCTTAAATAGGCTTGCAGAAAGTAAATAACAAAGTTTTTGAACAATCAAGCAAGTTTACTAACACAGAAAAATACAATTAGATGTAGATTTAACCTAATGCAAAGACAACGTACGTAATACATAATAATTTTCATATTGAATAGATTGGAAATCTACGAAAAATTACAAACCATCTACAATATAATACATGCAACAAATAAAAAAAAATGATATATAAGAAATGAAATGACTGTTTGGCTAAGATTGGTACTAGATAGGTCAATAGACAAGTTTTATTATTAAAACTACTACAATAGTTATAATTCAAATGACTAGATGTAATAATATGAATCGACAACGATACAAATGTCTACTCCACTAATTCCCTGATCCTTATAAGCGAATCGACATAAATATGAGATGATTACTTTCTCTGGCAAAACAAACGAATATAGGTCTAGCCAGTCAGAGAGATGATTGTCAGCAAGGATTCATTTATTTCACTATTGTGATCTCACTGACTGCCTCGTTGGTCAGGTCTTTAAGGTATTTTGAGGATAACAGGTGTGATTTTATATTTAATTAATAATGTTATTTTGATCTCTGGAATTTTCAAATACTAGCCTTAAGGCTGGATTTCATTATTATTAATGGACTTGCCCCTTTTGCATCCTTATTAAATTGAAGAAATATGGCTATCCTGGGCATCTCTACCTAATCCTTCCGGAAATACAGTAGCTATGTTATAAATATCAATAATAAAATGAATTGATCTTCACATAAAACCCGTCAGTAATTCTAAATGTTGGTGGCTTATGATTATGCTCCAGTTTAGATGTCAGGACCGTTCGTTGTGCTGGGTCGGCTCCGTTAGTGATCATCATCCTCGCTTTGCACCTCATCGCGCTGGTACAAGTCCAGGTGCTCTTGGTCATATTCTGTTTGTGGCAGTAGAAGGTATATCCGTCCACAATGACCAGTTCCTTGCCGTTTGATTTTTTTACCCATTGAAGTTGTCCTAAAAAATAAACAATTACTGATTAATATCACAGTTTTTAATCCTACATGCTTAGCGTTATAAATCTATAAGACTGTAAATATTGTGATATTATTATGAGTATGGAAACAGAATGTATTGTCATACAGAATAGCTAGCTCCTACCAATACTGTTTTGTCACCCAGGTTACTGAAATTGATCAGAACAATCGTAACGAATTTTTGATTGTTGGCTTTTATAGCCTTTTTCAGTATCGCCAATGATAGGAATAAAATAAACTTTTACTTTGAAAGTTTTAAAGAAAGCAGGGAGCGTGGAAATAAACACAAACTTCATCCACACATTCAAGTTTATTGACTTGGAACTAAAAATAAAAAAGCAATGCAAAATGAAGGACAGGAACAAGAGGTTTCTACCGACCCTTCATACGTACATACTTAGGACCTGAAATGATATTTTGATCACATGGCATGGTCTAGAACCTTTCGTTAATTTTTATTTACTTTTTAAATGATCTAAGTACAGCATAAAACAAATCTAAACATTCTTTATCTTAGTTGATATTTCAATGCTGGCGGTCGATGTGTGTGGTTCAATGAGGCCGATACCACCATTCTTTCCACACGTATCATATGAGGCGTTGTGACCAGCTGAGCTTCGCATGTCTTGCCTAAACTGCACAGCCAAGTCCAATTGCGGCGGGTGACTTTTTTACGGCATGTCAATGTGTATCCGTGTACTATAACAAGTTCCTTCCCGTCCATTTTGTTCGCCCATCTCACTGAATTTAATTTAATTACATTTTAGTATTCTACTATTTTTGAGCGGACGGCTTACCTTTGCCTCAGAATTAGGTTGAAGCAACTAAAATGACAGATTCTTAAGAGACTCCGCCCTGCGGGTAAATGTGGTGCAGTTCCTCAAACCACGTGGTACCAAAATGGTATCTAGTGGCCAGATTCAATGTAGAATATTGCCATCGACACAATAAGAAGAACTGAGAAGGGGGTGGGGGGGTTCTATATTCAGTAGTGGAAGTTTTCGGTTGAAATGATTATGAGGATCAGCAATACTGAGAAACAATAAATATATTTCACGCCACATATTCTTATTAATTTTGTGTAATTAAAACAACATTTTGCATTTTCCAAACATTAATTATTGAAAACACACGCACACGAACAAAACACTCAGTAATATACAGATGTGAGATCATTTATATAGTAATTTGCAAACATTTAACATACAATACAGAGTAATTTAATACCGACAGCTAAACATGTTTAAATGTATGACTAGGCTCTTAATTCTAATCTTAATTAAAATAGTTAATTCTTACACATAACATAGCATTAATCAAATTTGGATTTTGTACCTAATGTAATGCGCGTGTTAGTCAGAGGTGTACCTAATAGTACATGGGCCTTCGGAAATTACAGAGTTTTGTTATGAACTGTTACCATGACTAGATTTTTTTCATTACACATTACTAAAACAGTTTATTTTCAATCATTTAAAATTAATTTTGACTTGAATGTAGCAAAAGTTGCATTAATATAAACACAACGTACAACTAGTATTTTCCTGTATATAATAAATATTGCTTACGAATGTTAACCACATTCCAGAACAATAAGCCAAAACTTCATGTCAGTCGCTAGAAAGTAGAACAAGCCTAAAACAAAGAGAAGATAATTACCGCCTACGTACATATAAACTCATAACACTACTTAACAGAATAAGCAATTCCGTAGTATTGACTCTCGAGCTACTTCGTAATTTTAACACTTTCGTCTTTTTTCAGGAATTGCTTTGAAGTAGTATCGGGACACAGCACTCAGGCGCAGCGGGGCGTTGGTACCTAAATCTAGTTTTTTCAGAGACTACTAACTATTATACTAGTTTACTAACTACTTCTGCAAGAAGTGTTTAGAACCAGTAGTTAAGTTGTGTACAAGTAGTTTAGTAAGTAGCAACATTAACTACTAATTACAATTTACAATAATACCCATTACTGATACAATACTTAGGAGGTTCGTGCTTGTGTTCCAGTTTCGCTGACAGCACAGTCCGACGCGATGGTTTCGCGTGCTTGGTGATCTCCATCCTGGCATGACAGTCCCCTCCATAGGTACAGTTCCAGATCTTTGTAGACCTCTTCAAGCTCTGCTTGCGACAGTAGTAAGTGTAGCCGTTCACTAGTGCCACTTCTTTTCCGTTGAGTCTTTTCATGAATTTTACTGTAATATTTTTTAAAGGTGAATAACGGAAGAATTTAATCATTTGAGTTTGTTTCATGCATAAAAAACTTGCAAAGCGTGCTAGGATAACAAGGCTGGCTATTATTTTGCGTTACAGGTGAATTTTAATTAGGTAGATCTAGTAGAGTGATAACACCATAGACCTACGGACGATCACATAATTCTCAAGATAAAACAAAAATATTGATTTCTCATTATGCTGAGAACTGTACGAGGCGAAGTTAGCAAACTGGAAATGTGTATATATAATGTTTAATATTCAAACGTTTAATTTTCCTGTTGAAGACAGATATTAAATGAAAAAAAAACATTTGTTTAAAACAATTGTTTTATTTATTGCAAAAACCACGAAACGGTCTTATTTTTTTTACACAGATCACCATATAAACATGTGGTTTTACCATCAGTAGTTTGATTAATACAACATTACGCCCTTTAATCAATTTGGTTCCTTTGTCCATATTTTTCATTTACAGTTTTTAATTTCCGATGCGAATAATAAAGTTGCACTATAATTTTTCTCATTATCATTTCAGGCGAAAGACGTTCACTGCTGAACACATGTGCAGCGAGTTACAGCGACCAAGTTGTCATCCAACTTGTGAGGTTACGCAACATATCATATTCTTACGTAAAACCCATCAACTATCATAAAAGTGGGAGGTGGACGTCTGTGCTCCAGCTTAAGAGACACAAAGCTCCGCTTCAGAGGATCAGGCTCACTGCAGGTGATCAGCCTGGCCTTACAGAGCCATCCACTGGTGCACGTCCAGATCTTCGGCTTGGCGTTGTTCTTGTGACAATAGAACGTGTAACCGTTCACCATCGCCAGTTCTTTGCCGTTCCTCTTCATCATCCATTTTACTGAAACAGAATTCATTGTTTAAAGGAGATACTATAAGGTAGCCCGAAAAAAAAACTGACGTATCTTTACCGATTGCAGCGAAGTGCAATGAATGTTTTGATTGGCATGTCTATTTAGGTACAATTTTCAGCCCAACAGTATATTTTATTTTAACTTTATGAACAGCGGTATGTATTACCCGTAGATGTTCAAGAAAATTAGATATAACTAAAACAAAAACAATATTTATTGCCTTTAAACAAAATTACAGTGTAGCTGATTAATTTATGTCACAGTTGTACAGAGTATTGATTTTCCTTGTAACTATATCCGGTTTTACCTATATTTACAAAATAATTAAAGCTTCTTAATGGTTGTTCGCGTTTTTAAAGCAAACCATGGCACCATTTACGGTATATACAACTGATTTACACCCTGAAGCTCTCCGAATACAACGCCAGCATGTATTGTGTCCTTTCACCGGACCACCTTGATTGAACCGATACGGTCCCATATTGAGACACGGATTGCCACGACTTGTTGAGCCGAATATCAGCTCGAATTCTGAAGAGTAAAGAAAAGCAAACATTAGTATTCTTTATTTTGTGACCTGTTTCTCCTTCCTAAAAAGTTTCGAAACAAAATCATTTCCTTCCCGGATAAACTATTTATTAATGAAAACAAAACACGATTTATTTATTATGGTCGTGTTATTGAGAAACCACTTCATCATTACCACAGGTCGACATCCCGATTCATCTCGGGTACAGGTCCATCACATTTTGGCCCCTTTACAAATATTAATCCGAATATATCGACAGGGACCAATGATGATAACATCATTGCCGCTCCTCGTCTTACTCAAAATTGGCTGCCAATTTGTAGTAAAACATAAAGTTTTCATTTGTTAAGCATTTACACATATCAACAGTAGCAAGCCTTACATTTGTAACAAAGCATCAAAACAGGAGCAAGTTACATTTACTATCTAAATAATTCTAGAATGTAATCAAAATAACTATTTATTTTTAACAATACCCTTTATTCAAAGCAGTAATACTAGTGATTATGTTTATTACTATGGCTAACAATCTCACCGTTAACAGTTACGATAGCAGATCGGCATCCCGATGCGATCCGGCTACAAATCCATCGTATTCTGGCCCCTTTACACCTACTAACACGGTTATATCGATAGGGACCAACGATGATTACAGGGTTGCCACGCTGTGACGTACTGAACACAGCACGTGTATCTGTAAAACATAAACGTATTGTATAGTTTTGTGTTTAGTTCATTAAAAGTATACCATCACATAGAAAGAATTGGTAATTATCGTGAAAACAATATTGTGGTAGACGAGCCACGGGTGGGTATTTATTTAGGTATAGCATAAGTAAGAATTTATAAACTTCACACCATAATTATTCTTTAAATTTATCAGCCATGAGATACAAAAATACATTGTAATTATGTTTCACACGACTTTGAACTGCAGGTAACATTATTCTTAACACTATATACAATTTTATACTAGTTGACATTTTTTGCACGTCCACCTAAGAATAACGCAACCAATCTTAACTGTTCTATAATCTTCTTTTTTCTTTATCGACAGTTATGATGGTAGACCGGCAGCCCAATGGGTACCGGGTACAGCTCCAATTGTACCGATACGAACAGTACTTGATCACAGGAGTGCCGTTCTTTGTAGTGATATAACTTACATCTAATAAACATTTACCTAGTTATGCCACTAACAAGCTTCTACAAAAATATCTGATTCCTTCAGTTAATAACAAAAACGTACCAAACTACAGTGAGCAGACTACTGAAAGTTCGCCGTTATTAAGATATTATATAAAACGTGATCAATAAACCTATGCTAACACCTAAACAATAAATCTTACTTACATAGTGTCAAAACAAATGATGAATTATTTATTAATGATTATGCTCTTTCTTATGGCTAACGACGATACCATCGAAAGTAAGGATACTCGATCGGCAACCACGTGAGTACTTATTGCAATACCACCATATTTTACACCCTTGAATATTTTTATTAGTTATCCGATTGTATCGATAGGATCCCAAAGACATCACAGGATTTCCATACTTAGTCATGCCAAACACTGGCTTTGGATCTGAAACAAAAGTCTAGAGTGTGAGTCTCAGTAGCGTAGTCTCAAATCTTTTTCTTTTTTCGTATCGACGTTACATCTATAATTATTATACAGTTTGGGCCCAGTAAGTGGTCACGTTTATTCCAGTGTCAGAGGGGTTGTTCAGTACGGTTTAGTCTCAATCATTATGTTCAGGATTTACTTTAGTTCGAGATTACTTCGACAAAGACTGATATTACTACTTTAGTTTACTTCATAAACCTTTCTATCTACGAGTATCTACCATATTCCTTCTGGGATCTTAAAATAATCTTCTATTGTTTTACCGATTTTTTTAATCAAAGCATTAAAATAAAAATTAAACGGATTGCATTGCTTTGTTAATAGCGCATAATTTGACAAAAATTCGTACATATTATGCATAAACCATGGATTAAAGGAAAAATAAATAAAATTGTAATTGGTTTTCATCCATTTAATGATTATGCTCGGATTTATGGTTAATTATAATCCTATTAAAGGTAATAACACTAGATCGACATCCATAGCTGTATCTATTACAATACCACCGAGCTTTACCCCCTTTACAATGACCTCCTCGAGTATACCGGTAGCATCCTAGAATCAGCACCGGATTCCCATGCCTTGACGTGCTGAATACTGGTAATAGATCTGAAAGCAAACGTCGGAGTTAGGTAAACATTTGTATAATATGATACTTTTACATACATAACGCACCCGATGATGAGATGTACTAACGTGGACGAAGCAAAAGGCACATAATTATTGTGAAAAAGTACCAACTATTCCTAATAGGCATTAGATGTAAAGAGGGTAACTCAACAGTTATAGCGAGTCTCTACAGGAAAGATTTTCACTTTCCACCTCATTCTGCTGGACTCTTTGTAAAATAGATAACCATATAAATGTTCTGAGAATTATTTTTTTTTCATTCATAAAAAAATCGGACATAATGAAACACATTCAGTTTTCTTTTAATGAAATGGAAACAGGAATAAAACAACTGCCACTTTTACATACATTGCAGATATGTATTTTAATGGTTATGGTCAGGCTTACAGCTAACTATTACAGTAACGACACTGGCGCGGCACCCACATACTCATTACAATACCACCGCGCTTGGGGCCCTTCAGATATATTTGACCGATTGTATCGGTAGGGTCCTAGAGTCACAAATATCAGCACAAGATTTCCATTCCTTGTCGTATGTACATACGACATAACATTTTTTCTATAATAATAATATAGAAAGGTGTTAGAACAGGTGTGGGCGCGATTTTCAGCAACAATCATTTAGCAATGCATCAAGATGTTTGTTATATCACTCGGCTTAACCTAGCAGATAATTATTACAAATGAACAAACTTAAATAAAATCTAATTAATCTGAAACACACGCGAGGACTTAGTCAAGTAGCAATCGTTTTCAAGCGTTTCGTATTTCTGCGCCGACATTCAACAGGAGTGACATAAGCTTTTCGGTACCTTATGTCAGTGCCATACATTTTTGAGTTTTCCAGGTTTGTCAGCACAAGTCTTGGCCTTTATAATTCCCATTTCTAAGTATGTGTATGTTCTTGCTTATGTAAAACTATTACATTGTCAACAGTGACGATAGCTGATTTACATCCCGATGTCCGAGAACAGTGCCATCGCTGTTTTAACCCTTTGTATCTTTTCACCCGATAATACCGATAGGGACCCCAGAGTAGGGTGTCAGTACCAGTCTTTGTCGTACTAAAAACTGGCTCGTAATCTGTAACAAAATAAGATCGTTAAAAAGTAAGAAAGAAAGAAATATTTATTGCCACCTAAAGGGAAAGTCAAAGAAAAGCAGTCTCTCCTTTCTACCACTATGGTTGGAGTGGCGGAGTTGGTGTGCCTTTACAATGAGCTTTGTTCTTGCGTACACCTCTACGGTTTACGCAGCGTCTATGCGGGTCTACAAAGCGGCCACGCGAGATCTACGCAGCGCCTACGCTGGTGTTACGCTACATCTATACGTCATCTTTCTTCTGCTGGCCTAAACTACACAATCATTCACAATAATCATTTTAAAGCAAAAACACTCATGATAATTTTTTTAAGATCAAATCTTTTCAATAGTGCAGGGCAGTTTAAATCTTTTATGTGTTTTCAATAGTATCAATATTGCATTAGATAAATACAATTCAATGGTTGTGTTCATATAAGTAACTATTTCATCATTGACTGTGATGCGAAGAGATTTACCTCCGCTCAATCTGCTAGTACATCGCCATCGGATCGTCGATTTGCCAATACACGCCTGATTGTATCGATAGGAGCCAATGATGATTAAAGAATTTCCGTGCCTAGATGTTGTGAAGATTGCATGTGTGATGAAAGCATAAAATTAATTACCATATTCCTTATAATTGTCTGTGTTCTGTGTACAGCTTTATCATACAGAAAGAGCGAGGTAGGTACCAAAATAGAAATGCATTGCATGCATTTTTTATTTTTTTTTATTTTGAATTTTTAGTGGTTATGTTCATTCCTAGTTAAAATCACAATTCCGTTGACTGTTACAACGACGAATTTACATCCAGAATCTTTTCTGCCACATCTCCATCGCATTTTCCCCATGATATCCCCGGGTGTGGCCTGATGATATCGATATCCACCATAGTGCAGCAGGGAATTGCCACTCTTCGTCGTCGTGAAAGTTGCCTCTGTAAGTAAATAAACTCTTCATGAAGTCACATTCCATACAAACGAACTCATAATCGCCAAGTACAATCATTTACAAGTCAACCTATATATAAAGTCAATTAGATGAAAATAAAACAGTTATTGAATATAAATATTTACTAATGCACAAACAAACAGTAAGTACAACATTAATACTAAATGAGAAACATACAGATTTTGAAAATTTTCTAGAAAATAATCTCAATGATAATGTTCAGTCTTATGGCTAACAATTTCACTGTTAAAAGTAAAGTCGTTCGGCACCCATATGCGTACCGGGTCCAACGAACTTTGGCCCCTTTGCAACTTAAAACCTGATTATACCGATAGGGACCAAGAATTACCACTATTCGTCATGCTATATGTATCATATGCTATATGTATATGCTATATGTGCCATATGTATCAAGAGTCATCACGAATCGTCTCGCGCGCAGGTTTGACGATTTTCAGCCTCCCGAACAAGCCGGATTCCGAAAAGGCTTTAGCACCGTAGACCACATACATACGCTGCGGCAGGCTATACAGAAGACCGAAGAGTATAACCTGCCTCTCTGCTTAGCGTTTGTGGACTACGAGAAAGCCTTCGATTCGATCGAGACTTGGGCTGTACTGCAGTCTCTCCAACGGTGCCAAATCGACATCGAGGTGCTAAAGTGTTTGCACAAAAACGCCACCATGTCAGTCCGACTTCAGGACCAGACCTCGGAACCTATCCTTCTACAGTGAGGTGTGAAACAGGGAGACGTCATATCTCCGAAACTGTTCACCGCTGCACTGGAGGATATCTTCAAGGTTCTGGACTGGAGAGGGCTAGGCATCAACGTCAATGGCGAGTACATCTCTCACCTTCGATTTGCCGACGATATAGTGGTCATGGCTGAGACCATGGAGGACCTCAGTACAATGCTCGATGACCTTAGTAGAGCTTCCGAAAGAGTGGGTCTTAAAATGAACATGGACAAAACCAAAATCATGTTGAATGCCCATGTAACACCCACTCCTATCAAGATCGGAGACTCTACACTCGAAGTTGTAGACGATTATGTCTACCTGGGACAAACGATCCGGTTAGGTAGGTCTAACTTCGAGAAAGAGGTCAATCGTCGAATCCGACTCGGCTGGGCAGCGTTCGGGAAGTTGCGTGGTATCTTCTCGTCCAACTTACCGCAGTGTCTCAAGACGAAAGTCTATGACCAGTGTGTGTTGCCAGTGATTACATACGGGACCGAAACGTGGTCGCTCACAATGGGCCTTATCAGAAGGCTTAAAGTCACCCAAAGGGCAATGGAGAGGGCTATGCTCGGAGTTTCCTTGCGTGATCAAATCAGAAATGAGGACATCCGCAAGAGAACCAAGGTAAGCGACGTAGCCCGAAGAATAGCCAAACTTAAGTGGCAGTGGGCAGGGCACATTGCTCGCAGAACGGATGGCCGATGGGGCCGAAAAGTTCTGGAGTGGCGACCGCGAACCGGAAGACGCTGCGTTGGAAGGCCTCCCACTAGGTGGACCGATGACCTGGTGAAGGTTGCAGGGATCCGCTGGATGCGAGTCGCACGGGACCGGTCAATGTGGCGACACTTGGGGGAGGCCTATGTCCAGCAGTGGACGTCTTTCGGCTGAAATGATGAATGATGTCATGCTAAATACTGGCCCCAAGAGGTATTGCAAACCTCATATAATAATTATTATAAAAATGATTGAACTATTTTGTGGTATATCATCAGAACTCGGACGGGTGAAATAATAATTGTCAAAATTAAAGCTATTTCAGAAAAGAGACTTTTATTCATGGCTACAAGCAATATTTTTAACACAGCATGAATAATTTACAGTAAACAGGAATTATCCTAGTGGTTATGTTCACTTCTGTGGGTAACAATGACACCGTCGATAATTACGATAGTAGATCGGCATCCCAATGAGATCCGGGAACATGTCCATCGCAATTTGGTCCCTTTACAACCATTTACCCGATTATACCGATAAGGACCAAGCACGATGACATCTTTACCAATTCTTGACCTGCTGAAAACCCTAACCGTAACGTTGTATTTCCTTTTATTTGTCAACAAACTGATCTTTTTCTTTATCGTGTAGTTAGTGCCTAACCTGGTGTCAGAATTTTTATGCCGCTCATGGGCCTCTGACTTGACTATTCAAACTAATGTATGGCATCGAAGCCTTCGGGATTTCAGGAACTGTTTGAGCCAATCCTGTTGTATTCATTATTGCAATTCCCATGTTCACGGAAAGAGCAGTATTTTATTTTATTTATAAAAATATTTAATCATCATTAACACACATACAAAACTTGAAATAATACAAATAACTAACCTACCAGCTACGTGCAGATTGTGAAATACAAGAAACATAATTCTAATGATTGAGCACTGAACAGTAAAATTAGATTGAAAGCAGTAATTCTAGTGCTTATGCTCAGTGTTATGGTAAACAATCTGACCCGTGATAGTGTAGATTAAAGATCGACATCCCGATCCGGCTCGGGTACAGGTTCATCGCACTTTGGCCCCTTTACAACTATTAATCCGATTATATCGATAGGGACCAACGATGATGACGTCATTTCCGCTCCTCGTCTTACTGAAAACCGGCTGCCAATCTGTAATTAAACATAAAGTTTCATTTATTAAGCATATATTACTCTGTAACTTAAGTAGCAAGCTTAACAATTATTTTAAAACCCACATCAAAACAAAACAGGAGCAAGTGACTTACTATCTTAAATCATTTTGAGATATTAACTAAATATCAATATCGAGTATTGAAAAACAGACTTTATTCAAAGCACTAACACACTACTAATAGTGATTAAGTTGAGTTCTATGATTAACAAACACACTGTCAACAATAACGATAGTAGATGGACATCCCGATCCGGTTCGGGTACAGGTCCATCGCACTTTGGCCCCTTTACAAGCATAAACCCGATTATATCGGTAGGGACCGACGACGATCACAGGGTTGCCACGCTGTGACGTAAGTGACGGAAGTGCCATTCGTGTTCAGTGTGTTCAGTGTGTTCAGAGGAAGGCTACGCGATACCACGCAGCAAAACACGACGCCGTCAACGATTCGTGTCTATTTATAGTTTAATAAGGTTTTTTATACAGGGTGTAAACAGATCCTTCACATAGCCGTCAACCAAGCATTCTGTACATCAAACTAACTAACTTTAAGCAAAAATAATTGCTGGGAATCAACTTTTTTTTTGGGGTGAAATATCACGTTTTACGGTAGGACTCGATGGAAGGCACTCAAAGCATTATGTACCTCCATACATAATGCTTTGAGTGTAATGTATAGTAAAAATATATAGATAAAAAAAAAACTTGTGAAAATGTTGGAACTTTGACCCCCAGTATCTCCGTAACTAGAAGGTGCCCAGGTAGGTATGGTCTAAAACAAAAAAAATATCGCAAAGACGGGGAGAACAAGCTCATGGAACAAGTGCCTTTCGGCTATGTTAAGGGTCTATTTACACCCTTTATGTAAGTATTAGTTTATTATTTTATAAGATTATTTTGTGTATTTTTATCTATGGACCCCAGTTGCCTAACAAAAAATGATTGATTGATTGATTGATTGGAAAGTCTTGTTAGCGTAGTCTCAGTAATAAGTATGTTTAGTATTGTGAATTATTTTATTGTTGATAGTGGAGGAAAGCTGGAAAATACTACATTGCAACAAGTAATGAATGGGCAGAATAAAAACCAACTTTAGTAAGCCTAGTTCAAGCTTTATTACTGCCAAAATGAACTCGATTGCGCTAAAGTCACGATACGGCGCTAGTTCAGTTTCAGTACAAATTAAAGTATACGTTAACGCGATTGGGTAGGATAAAAACTCACACTAGGGCTTCTGTTTGCTTCATGAAAACTTTTTGTACTTATATACTTTTTATACATTTAGGATTTCAGTGTGATCACAGAATTCCCATTCCTTGTCAAGCTACAATTACATATTTGTTATGAATGTAATGTCTGAATGAAATCGTTTTGCTAAGAATTAGGTCGAAGAAAAACAGTTTTGAATGAATCGCACAATATTTTATTTATGTATTTGCTCTTATGAAATCTTACATCTACATAACTTACATCTAATAAACATTTACCTAGTTTTGCTGTTAACAAGATTCTACAAAAATATCAGCCTATATTCCTACAGTCAATAACAAAAACGTACCAACGTACAGTGAGCAGACCACTGAAAGTTCACCGTTATTAAGATAGTATAACAAGCTTGATCAATAAACCTACGCTAGAATCTAAACAATGAATCTTCAAACAAATGATAAATTATTTATTAATGATAATGCTCTTTCTTATGGCTAACGACGATATCATCGAAAGTTAGGATACTTGATCGGCAACCACGTGAGTACTTATTGCAATACCACCATATTTTAGACCCTTTACTATTTTTATTAGTTATCCGATTATATCGATAGGATCCAAAGAAGATCACAGGGTTTCCATGCATAGTCGTGCCAAAAACTGGCTTTGGATCTGAAACAAAAATTAGTGTGAGTCTCATGATGTAAGTGGCCACGTTTATTGCAGCGTCAGAGGGGTTGTTCAGTACGGATTGTCAAGGGTTTAGTCTCAATCATTATGTCCAGAGAATTATTTTAATTCGAGATTACTTCGACAAAGACTGACATTACTACTTTAGTTTACTTCATAAAGCTTTGTCGAATATCTACCACATTCCTTCTGGGATTTTATAATACTCTTCCATTGTTTTACCGATTCTTTTATCATAGCATTAAGAAAAAAAAACAGATTTGTTAATAGCACATAATTTGACCAAAATGCATACATAAACCATGAGTTAAAGGAAAAATAAATAAAATTGTAATTGGTTTTCATCCATTTAATGATTATGTTCGGACTTATGGCTAATTATAATCCTATCAAAGGTAACAACACTAGATCGACATCCATAGCTGTTTCTATTACAATACCACCGAGCTTTAGCACCTTTACAACGACCTCGAGTATACCGGTAGGATCCTAGAATCAGCAGTGGATTCCCATACCTTGACGTACTGAATACTGGTAATAGATCTGAAAGCAAACGTCAGAATAAGGTAAACATTTGTATGATATCATACTTTTACATATATAACGCAACCGATGATGAGATGTAGAATCGTGGACGAAGCACAAGGCACAAAATTATTGCGAAAAAGTACCAACTGGTCCTCATTGGCATTAGTTGTAAAGAGGGGTAACTCAACAGTTATAAATAATAATAATAAATTCCATTTATTTCAGGTCCGAGACCCATATAAAAACAAAAATACCAAATTAAAAACACAAATTATAGCTAAAACCTAAATATCAGAACACACATTACATTAAATTAGAAATATTATTGAATTAAATTAAAACGTCAAAAATAAAATACACAACTAATACAGAATAACTAATATCCTAATAACACACCTGCCTCTGAGTCATTTGCTTGTTTGTCATTACATTAATCATATAACAATGGTTAATGTACTGACAATCAAACCTGTTCACAAATACGCTCAGGATAGTGTTGGAGGTGGTCCGGAGCCTGCGCCCCAGAGATGTGCACCGCTTCCGCATTGTCGTGTAGAAACAGTCGACACGGGCGTCGGCGAACATCCCCGACGCGCTGCAGTGCCGGGGCAGCCCCAACAGCACCCTGAACGCATTGTTGTACTGAACACGGAGAGCGTTGTACTGCTTCTGGGTATATGACCCCCACAGGCTGGCTGTGTACAGGGACGTACAAAACGCTCTGAAAAGAGTTATTTTGACGGCCCCCGAGCAACGAACAAACCTGCGGGCGATCATATTGGCCCTCACAGACAACGCTCTCCGCTCCCTATCGATGTCCGCATCATCCCTCAGGTCAGAGGTCACGATATGCCCGAGATATTTAAACTGTTGAACTCTTTCTAACTGGACACCGTTCAATCTGATGGGTGGAACAGAATCCGGGCAACTCCGACCCCTGGCCCGAAAAACCATGCATTCACTTTTTTTTGCGTTATAGAGCAAACCGTGATCCAGCGCGTAACGCTCGCAGATGCCCAGCAACCTGGACAGCCCACACACCGAGGCGCTCAGTAGCACCATGTCATCAGCGTAACTAATATTGTTGACACAAACACCGTCAATATGGCAGCCGACACGAGTACTACTGAGCTCCTCTATCAGTGCGTTCACGTACAAGTTGAAGAGCTTGGGGGAGGTCAGCCCTCCCTGCCTCACCCCGCACTCCAACCCGTACGGCTCCGACAGAACACCCGACCACCGAACGACGTTGACCTGGTTAAGATACCAGTACTTGAAAATCTCTATCAGTTCGAGGGGCATTGAGATGTTATTTAATTTCTGCCATAAGACGTCATAGCTAACCAGGTCGAACGCTCTCGAGAGGTCGAGAAAACATGCATAAACAGGTGTTCTCCTATCGGAGTAGTACTTGACAGTTTGCTTCAAACACAAGATAGCTGACTCAGTAGACAGTCCCGGTTTAAAACCAAATTGGTTATCATGCGTGTTTACATACCGGTCAAGCTGTGTATTAAGCAAACCGTCAAGAACCTTAGCGAGCACTGTGGCTAGTGAGATTGGCCTGTAGTTACTCGCATCACTTAGGTCACCGGTTTTACTCTTCACAATTGGTACCACCACGGTCTTCATCATCTCTGCTGGTAAGTACGCATGTCCTACACAAAATGTATATAACATGGCAAGAACTCTGGGTAGGTGTACGCCGGCATGCTTTAAATGCTCAATGCTCAGGCTGTCATGGCCAGGAGACTTTCCACGTGACATTGACTTCAAAACTCCCCGAACATCCTTAGCTGTGTAACTAGTGTTTATCTCCTGTCCATGCAACCCTTCCACACTGAATGACCGTGATGGTCCCAATGGCGATTTCACCATAAAGTGATTCTTAAACACGTCCGCAATACATTTCGGTTCCCTCACACCGTTGACGCTCACGGGTAAGCCCGGTTTGTTATTTAGCCTACTAGTGGTTTTCCAGAAGTTCCTAAAGTCATGCTTCGAATGGTGAGAAGCGAGGATATCCATCTTTATCTGGTCCCTATTATTTTGGCACCACTTTAGGCGTGATTTAAAGATTTTACGACTCTCCCGCATCTCCTCCCAAACCCGTCCTTCACTCGGTTTACCCCACAGTACCCATTCCATAAATTGATGCCGAGCTACCCCGTGAGCGTCACGAACATGCTTGTTCCATCCAATCACCGGTTGTTTTCTTCTCGGTTTAACAATAGTATGACTCTCAGAGGCGGCTTTACACAATGCACTAGCAATCTTATTATACATAATGTCAATTATACGCATGTGGTCTCGGTTGTCACAACGTTTATCAGCACAGTTATTAAATTCAGGCGGAAAATCAATTTCTTTTAAACTATCATTACATAATTTTCTATATAAATCTATTTGTTCGAGGTTTCTCTCCCCTCATTTAATTTTATCACATTTAAAATTTTCCTGCAAAATCTTTGGTTTTATGTGGTTTATATTACACTTAATAATTAGTGGCAAGTGATCAGACCACACCGGGTCATACTTGATGTGTGTATCGACTATAGTTTGAAAAGCCGACTCAGTCACAACACAGTGGTCCAACCATCTTAACGCCCCATTAGCGTCACTTATAAAAGTGTATGTGTCAGACAAGAAACCTAAATGAATGATATCGGCACATTTCCAGTCCAAATCGTTACAAAAATTTGAAAGTTCGTCATAGAATTGCTCACCCGGGTGAGCGTTGAAGTCGCCGAGCATGTAAACACACTCAACACCTTCATTAGCCACTACTGCGCTCAGTGTCCCCAAGCAATCCGTAAACTCGACTAGATTCACCGTGTTATCAGTCGGCATGTACACACTGAATACTAAAAATGACCTTTGCCCTATCACCACTTTAATACCGCACACTCGAGTATTATCACATCGCACTACAGTCAAATTATTAAAGATTTTCTTATTCCATAACAATGCAACTCCACCCCACGGTCGTCCTGAGATCATCCCCTTTGACGTGTCCATGGGCGACACACCCGTATAAGCGAAGTCATCATCTAAACAGCTCAGGAAATGAATGTCGTGCGGTAGCAGCCAATGTTCTTGCAAGGAAATTATGTGGGATGTTCGACATAACTGCCGTACATCATCTACTGAGCGCTTCACATTCTTACAGTAGAAAATTATAAATTTGTATAATTCCTTATTTGCCATACTTATTTTGTTTTTGATCGGACACAGCGCAATTACCGTTCACACTCCTCTGTCGAAAATGTATAAATCGTCTAAATATGACTCCTTCAGGCCACAAATTACTATCTAAGAACATAGGTAGCTTCTGCTCCGATACAAGAAACTTAAAAGCTTTATAACACCTATCCTGTTTTATAGCAATTTCTTCCAAAGTTATAATCTCCTTCGTCTTTCTGTTTACGTAGTTAATTATGTCTTTATCTGTCGTATCCATGTGAATCCTAGTAATAAATATCGGAACTTTTTTGTCAGCGGCTCTGAAGCCCCCTTCCATATCTCTCGATATTCCGGATTTCCCATGATAACGGTAATTAAAATTCTTGCGTCTCGATACAGTCTTCCAGCCATCATTTTCATTCAGTTAGAATTCACCTTCTGTGTTTATTGCGCTGTGGCGCTCGCTTTTGTCAGCTGTTGTTATGTAGTTATCGGAGCACTGGCCGGCCGACGCCGACGGCGCAGGTAGTGGTGACGTCACCTCGGCTCGCCGCTCCACACCGCTCGCCGCTGCATTCTCACCTCCACTCAAAACCAGTGACCGTTGTCTCGGCACAGCTGATTTTCGTGCTATTTGTTTTACGTTTACCTTTACCATTTCTCGGTATTCTAGTAAATTATCACCGGAACAGTTCTTCTTGTTATCTACCGGTTTACTTAACGGGGAATTGTTTGTAGTGGACTCGTTTATATCATGCGAGAGACCAACTGGCCCACTATCATTCAGCTGCCATGCTCCGCGCCTTATATTCAAGTTCTGTGGAGACACAGTTGGCAATGAGTCATTTCTCAACTGTATTAACTCAGACCTGCACTCAATCAGCTGCTCTTTTGTAACGTAGTTAGCTTTAACTAAGTCTAGTTCACTTTGCACCTTCAGTAGGTCTTTAAGTAATTTCGTGCAATCAAGATGATCAAAAAGAATTGGGGGTAGTTTCTCCAGCTCGCGAGCCACAAAAATAGGTATGAGATCGGGTTCAGTCGATTTAAAGAGGCTCAGCATGTCAACTAGGTCTCTCCCTTCCTTTCCTTTGTTCTTCCGATTTGTCTTGATTTTGTCCGTCGGAATAGATTCAAACAATAACGACTTCGCTTTTTTAATTTCTTCGCTCGTAAATGACGTTGAACATATTCGCACCAGCGTTTCCTCGTCTATTATCGAGATTTTGTTCTGAATATAGGATAAAAGTTCGTTTATCACCATATTACACGAGTTACACTTGATAATTTCCGACATTTTTACTATATTTATCAACACGGCACACGGAGTACGCACACAGCGGCCGGCACTAAGTGATATGTAGCGAGCAGTATAACGAGTCCCTACAGGATAGATTTTCACTCTCCAGCTCATTCTGCTGGAATTTTTGTAAAATAGGCTTGGTTACCATATAAATGATCTGACAATATTAAATTTTTTTCATTAATATATTTCTCGAAACACATTCAGTTGTCTTTAAATAATATTAAAACAGAAATAAAACAACTGCCACTTTGAATAAATTGCAGATATTTTATTGGTTATGGTCAGGCTTACAGCTAACTATAATTACAGTAACGACACTGGAGCGGCACCCACTGGGCTAGTCATTACAATACCACCGCGCTTCCTCTTTAGATCTATTTTAACCGATTGTACCGGTAGGGTCCTAGAGTCATCACAAGATTCCTATTCCTTGTCGTGGTGACAGTTGGCCTTGGACCTGAAATAAAACGTTAGTGTTAAAAACATCTCAATGCACTGACCATAGAAGGGACAACGCGAACAAAACCGTGATCAACTTGCACGACCCCTGAGACATGGGATCACGCTTTTTCAACGTCGTTTCTTTTGATAACCTCTCTATAGTTCATAACCATAATTCCTACGTAAGAACTGAAAATGACCTTATTATTAATAATAAATAAAAAATGCACACAACAATGTATTTTTTTATACTGTTTTAAAATATATTATGTGGTTGGTCGCACAAATTTCGTTACATAAATAAAACAATGACAACTTTAAACATAATTATGTATCCCAGATAATTATTCTAACGGTAATTATCCGCCTTATGGGTAGTTTTGACACGATATCTAAAAATATGTATTCTATAATTTGTTATTTTGCTATGTTTATAAACTAAACACATTCATTTTACCTCATCAAATTATTGTGAAAATATTGTACTTATTCTACAATGACATTAATTTTCTTACAGCGTATAATATTTTTTCAATAATAATATACGTAGATATTAGAGCAGGTGTGATGTGAACAATCATTCAGATTCAGCATTCATATGATGATTATGTACCACGGCTTAGCGCACACATTGCATAATATGGGAAAAAATATTTTATTATAATTGTCAAACTGTATGAAAATCCAATAAATCTTTAACAACCTGAGGGCTTAATCAAGTGGCAATCATTTTCAAAGCGTTTCGTATTTCTTTGATTGGTGACCACCCATTACATACCATAAGTTTCACCCGTGTTTCGGAGGCGAGCACGTTAAGCCGTTGATCCCAGTTATCATTTGTAGATGTTTAATAGTCGTTACAGATAGTCAGTGGCCCGAAAGTCTGACAATCAGTTTTACCAAGGTATAAAAAACTACAATGTTAATTGGCAGTACCTCAATAAGATTAAAAATACCTACTTTATAATAATAATTATTTTAATTTGAATGGTTATGTTTATTCTTAGTCACAACTACAACTCCATCGAGCGTTACAGCAACGAACCTAATGGTTATGTTCACTTCTGTGGCAACCATGACACTGTCGATAGTTACGATAGTAGATCGGCATCCCATTGAGGTCCGGGAACATGTCCATCGCACTTTGGTCCCTTTACAACTATTAACCCGATTATACCGATAGGGACCAAGCACGATGACATCTTTATCAAATCTTGACTTGCTGAAAACTGGCACGTAATCTGTAATAAAAACAAAATAGTTTTATAATGTGCGCGTACTAAATCACAATAGTGTAATATAATTTCATTTTATTTGGCAAAAAACTGATGTTAACATCGATGTTTTTGGGTTTTCAACGAAAATTTGTGGAAATTATATATAAAAGGAATGGTAAATAATCAATTATTTACCATTCCTTTTTGGGATCTCAAAATACTGTTTTATTTTTAATAAAATATCTTTTCAACGAATTATACATCTTTTTTTTTTTTTTTTGTGAGCCTGTTTGAGTGTCCCACTGCTGGGCAAAGGCCTCCCCTTTCTCCTTCCAAACCTCTCTGTCCTGTGCGATATCAGGCCATGGTCGCCCCGCAAACGAGATCAGATCGTCACACCACCTTCGCCGCGGTCTACCTCGACGGCGATTTCCTCCGACAGGTGTCCAGTGGGTGACAATTGTTGCCCATCTCTCTGGGCGCATTCGTGCTACGTGGCCAGCCCACTCCCACTTCAGCTTGGCTGTTTTTTGTCCAACATCTGCATTTTGAGTAATGGAGCGCAGGGTAGTGTTTCTTACGCGGTCTGTCCGCTTAACACCTATTATGCTGCGCTCCATCGCCCGCTGGCAAATCTTGAGTTTGGACTTCTGTTTTTCAGTAAGTGACCAACTTTGTGCACCGTAGGTTAGGACGGGCAGGATGCACATGTCGATGAGTTTTCTTTTCAGTTTTATTGGAAGGCTTCCCTTCATGTGTTCTTTTAGGGCCCAGAAGGACTTCCAAGCATTTTGGACTCGTCTTTCGATTTCTTTGTCCTGCCTATTTTTAAAAGACACTATCTGGCCCAAGTATGTATACTCATCGACATATTGCAACACATGCCCGTCTACCTCGACCCTACGTTTCGTGCTGTTGGTCATGACCTGGGTTTTGGATCTGTTCATAGAAAGTCCAACCTCAAGACTTGCTGTGCTCAGATCTTGGAGCATTTCTTGAAGTTCTGAAGCTGATGTGGAGAATAACACAATGTCATCAGCAAAACGGAGGTTTGTTAGCTGATGGCCGCTAACATTTACGCCTCGTGAGTGCCATGAATCAGGCAATTTATTAAAAACCTCCTGCAATGCGCTTGTGAACAGCTTTGGTGAGAGTGGGTCGACTTGTTTGACACCTTTTTCTATGTGGAAATTAGGACCGGAAATATGTAACTTGATGTTGGCAGAGCTGTTTCGATAAATTGTGTCAATGAGGTCAATGTAGGTGTGTGTTACGTTTTGGGACTCCAAAGCATTAATAACTGACTGATGGTCAATACTGTCGAATGCCTTGACATAGTCCACAAAGGCTAGATAAAGTGGTTTGTTATATTCGCAGAACTTTTCTATTACTTGGTTAATAGTATGGAGATGATCGGTTGTGGAGAAATACATCTAAAATCTTATAATTGCCAAAACTGTATGCATGCACAGAAGAAAAAAATAATTTTGATTAGTCTATATCCATTTAATGATTATGTTCAGACTTATGACAAATTATCCTATCGATGGTAACAACACTAGATCAACATCCACAGCTGTTTCTATTACAGTACCACCGTTCTTTGGACCCTTTACAATTAAGTGCTCGAGTATACCGATAGGATCCTAGAACCAGCACAGGATTGACGTACTGAATACTGGTAATAGATCTGAAAACAAACCGTTAGAGTTACGTAAGAAATTTTTAAGATGACGGAGATACTTTTAAATACATGACGCAACCAGCGCCGTGCGTTTATGAGAGGATATACTTGGGGACGAAGCAAAAGGCACATATTGCAAAAAGATACCAACTGTTAATGCTACTCAACAGTTATAACGAGTCCCTACACGAAACAAGTGAAAACTTTCCACCTCATTCTGCTGAACTTTTTGAAAATAGACCTGATTACCATATAAATGATCTGACAATTGCATTTTTTCCACCAAGACTCATAAAAATTACGGACATCACGAAACAAATTTAGGTGTCTTTTAATGAAATTGAAACAGAAATAAAATCATTGCCACTTTTGAATACATTGCAGATATTTTAATGGTTGTGGTCAGGCTTACAGCTAACTATTACATTATCAACAGTAACGACACTGGAGCGGCACCCACTGGGGTACTTGTTACAATACCACCGCGCTTGGGGCCCTTTTGATTTATTCGATCGATTGTACCGGTAGGGTCCTAGAGTCATCACAAGATTTCCATTCCTTGTCGTGGTCACAATTGGTCTTGGACCTGAAATAAAACTTAAATCTTAATGAAAGACATTAAATTTGAATGTTACCTACAACGATAGACTGGACAACGCGAACAGAACCGTAATCTACCGTTGGTACCAGAGTAACGTGTCAAACTTGGCAATCTTCTTATTTTGCTTTTAGACGTCGCTGAGAGATAGAATCACATTTTTGCTACGTCGGTTCTTTTGATAACCTGTAATAGTTATCTACAATATGATAATTCCTGAGTGAGACCTGATACATGATCATGATATTAGTTGGAAATGCACAAGCCAAATATATACTGTAAAAATATAATGAAGTCGGGCGTTTCGCAAAGAAAATATAACAGAAATAAAACAAAGACAACTTTGAATATAGCTCAGATATTTTAATGGTTATGTTCAGACTTATGTGTAATTATGACATTATCAAAAGTAACGATACTCGATCGGCATCCTTTGTAGTATCTGGTACAATACCAACGCACTTTGGACCCTTTACAATTTGTTGCTTGGTTATACCGGTACTATTCAACAATGAGCACACGATTCCCATTCTTCGTCGTGCTGAAAACTGGAATTAAATCCGAATCGAAAAAAAAAATAATGTCAGTACCTACATACTAGTGGAAACGAGTCAAGCAGTTTGGATGAATTCAATACACGTTAGACCAAGTAAATACATTTATTTTCATCAAGTTTCATAATTCACATTTACGTACAGCGATTACAAGTGCATGTAACCAATTGATAAATTAATTATGAACTAAACAACAACTACTGATAATAGAGTTCAAAATAACGAGCAAAAAGCCAGGGAAATTAATTGATTACTAAATTGACACACTGACATTTTCAAAAGCATGTTAATGACCCTTTGGCCCTATTTCTTCGACCGTTCATGCTCGAAGATGGACTTTGCTGTCAAGTTTGCTCTGTCTGCGCTAACTATAGACTGAATTTAGCATTACTAAAGCCAAGCACAGAAGTTTCATACAAAAATTAACTTCTTCACTTACGAATAAGGTTAATATTAGCATGAAACGTTTCTGTTCTTAACTTGAGTAAATGCAAAGTCAGCTATAGATCTAGAGAGATCTTAGCCTGAGAAAAGCCACATTTGACTCAATTCTTCCTTCATCTCGGTCGGATACTTGGAGACATTTCAATGTGTATGCTCAGACTTATGATTAACAATAACATTATTTATAGTTAACACACTTGCCCGGCAAGCACTCGAAGTGCGTCTGTTACAATACCACCGGGCTTTGGACCCTTTGCACCAAGTTGCCTTATTGTACCGGTAGGATCCTATCGTGACAACACGATTACCCTTGGCTGAGTAGCCGAACACTGGTACAACTGAAAAAAAAGGCAACAATATAAAGTTTAGTTCATAACAGTGTTACCTAATTTTAATTTGTAACAGAATTTAGAAATAATAATCTTTGTTCAGTGGTTATGTTCATTCTTATAAGCAATAATAACGCTATCGACAGTAATGACAATGGCTCGACATTTGGTAGTCTTCCTAGCGCAGGCCCAACGCAGTTTGGACCCTTTGTAGCCGGATGACAGATTGTACCGGTGGCGGCCTGTGATGAGAACAGGTTTACCCGATCTTGTCATACTGAAAAACGGATCTGCAAAAAAAGAAATCAAAATTATATCCAATTTAGGCATAATTTTTTCTGTTATTAATTTGAGAAAATTGAAAAAAGGGTAATTAAAATATAGATATATTCACAAGACATCTTAACAATAGGACAAAACCAACCAGCAGTAGATACAGGCACAAGAGTGTGTAGCAATTAAACTGTCACTGTAAATTAAATTGGACGATGTGGTCGCCAGGCAACAAATACCATTAATCAAATAAAAAAAAATAAAAAAAATCTCAATTGTACAGTATATAAAACCATGAAAACCAGAAATCAATAATTCAATTCATAGACTAATTTTCTAATTTCAACATCATCTTCAGGAATGACTGATATTAGATTCAATGATTGTGTTTATACGTAACGGCTACGATGACATTTTTGTTCGTATGAATGGTCGCTTTACATCCATAATTCCGTTTAGTGCAGTGCCAGCGCATCTTGGGCCCTTTATAGCCTGACGTAAAGTTAAACTGATAAGAACCTACGAAGAGAACGGGATTGCCGGATTTCGTTTTACCAAAATATATACCTGCAATAAATCGATATGTTATGTTATTTCTTTAGTTATTTACATAATACCGTACGTCTTTAAGAATAAAATAAAATATACACATTTATAAATACATTTAATTTAATAATTTAACTACAAATGAATTTGTATGTTATTAATATAAAAAACTCAAGATCAAATACATTCAGTAGTTTTTGTGTGAATAAGTACAAAACAAACATCCACACATACATCCTCACAACCTTTCCCGTTTATAATAGAAGTAAGATACATTTAATTTATTAAAACTTCGAATTGATGATACATATACCGTTTTTTATCCCTATACGTACATAAACGGTACAGAAAGACCTGGATTTGAAAACAGACCAAAGACTTTTCTGAAATAACGCCATGTATACTTAATTCAATGGTTGTGCGAAAAACGTTGGCTAATGAAGACATCATTGATTGTGTAGATGGTCGCTTTACATCCGTAATTCCGTCTAGTGCAAGCCCAGCGTTGTTTGGGCCCTTTATAGCCTGACGAGCGATTGTACCGATAACAACCTCTGGAAATAACAGGATTGCCGGATCTTGTTGCGCCGAAAAACAATATTTCCAAAAAAAAGGCTTATTTGGGTATACTTTTTTATAATGTTTGTAAGTGGGCTCGACTACGATCGGTAACTAATATAAAAAAAAATATTAAGAGCTTATTTTTTTACAAACAACATGCTTACGAATGCTAAAAACACAGTAAAACAAAAGAAAAACATAATAAAAAATACAGCTATATGCAGATTCAGTTTTTTATTTGGGTTCAACTCAGCAATGTCACAAATTCTACCTGAATAAACAAGGAGGCACGGAGTCATTTAAATTTGAAAGACAGTTTTGGATTAAACCAATAGTATTACTAAGTCAAACAACGTCACTTCAAACCACGACGAAAAAGTGAATGAAAGTACTTCGATGTTTCTTTCGATAGCCCAATACTGCGTCTGTTCTGTGACTGCATAGTTTGAGAACGATCCTTGCAATCAATGGTTGTGGTGATTATTCTGGCTAGTAATGACATTGTCAAATGTGAAGACGTTAGCTTTACATCTATTCATCTTTCTAATACATGCCCAGCGTAACTTGGGCCCTCTATAGCCTGTGGTTAGGTTGTATCGAAAGGGGCCTATGATGAGAACAGGATTGCCAGCTTTCGTTGTGCTAAACATAGGCTCTGAAATATGAAGAGTTGTTTAAACAATATGCTACAAGTTGTTTGCACAAATTATTCTTAATTTTGAATAAATTGTTGACTACTTTAGAGGAGCTAATACATTTAGTAGAATAGAAATAAAACAAATTGAAATATAAAACAAAACGAATTTAATTATTACTCGAGCAATATACGTATATTAAACTCTAAATAAATTGTAAGTATTTGTAATTTAAGTAATTAAAATAAAACAAAAATAAAAAACTTTTCTGTTAAAATTTGACACTTTTAAATCTTCATAAAGTAAAACATCTTCAAATTAATCAATCATAATATATATCTACTATATGCGGTGTTCTTTAAATCTTTTGCCGCTTGAATGACATTGTTAGGAGGACGCTGTTGGTAAGCGTTTGTGAAATTTTATTTGAAAAAACAAGATGGTGGCGATACTTCACATTATTGCCACGTGTCAAAAGATCCATGTACAGTCATACTAATGGTTATGCTCAGCTCTATGGTTAATAACAACGTTGTCGAAAGTGAATATTGCAGACCGGCAACCTGACGGGTACCTGGTACAGTACCAGCGCACTTTGGGCCCCTTGCAGCGACTGGCCTTGTTGTACCGGTAGCTACCTAGCTTGATCACAGGATTTCCTTGTTTTGTGGTGCTGAAAACTAGCTCTGGAATACAAACGAGTTATTTTGCTTAAAATTTTTTTTGGAGTTGGTTGTTAGCAACTTATACTAACTAACTATCATTTGTTTTACCAATGCAAAGGGTTATTAAAATAAACAAAATCTACGTATAGTCGTAGTATTATATTATCTGTGGTATAGTTAAAACAATGTCTAATGATTTCAGAGCTATAGAAGCAAATACCTATTTTACTTAAGTTACCTAAGTTAATGTGTTCATAAGCGAAGTGTACTAGCGTTTACTACGAATATCTAAGGATCATATTCTTATGAAACGCTTTCTATACTTAGCTACATGATCTCGCCCTTGTTTGAGAGACTACCTTCTTATTTTTTTTACGACAAACATGGAATTCAGAACTAATAAATAGGAAATGAATAAATTTATTTCTTTCACAATAATGCGTGCGTTGCGTATACCGTGGGGTGAATAAAAGTAGCCCCTACAAGTTTGATGAAAGGTAACCCTACATGTATTATTAGTTCCCTATTATTTCTTGAGTCGAACAGTTTGTATGGTACTTCGTTTATTAACTCTAGAGATTAAATAACTTTACAGATACCTAGAATGTGCAGAATCAGTAAAAAATCTAGTAGTAGTAGTAAGAATCCATACTAGAACTAAAGCGGACCAAGCCAAGGCATTTAAACAAGTGACAATCGTGTTTAAAGCTTCTCGTATATTTCATCAACGACTTTCAATATGACTAACACAAGCCAATATAACGTCGGTAGCGTCAATTGAATAAATTGATTGTGACGTCGCTGATAGAATGACACGTTGTGTAGGCCTACAGATACAAATGATCCTGTTTACAATAGGTGAACAGCTTCACAAGAACTCGCTGCACATTTGACCAGATTTTCATTGTTTTAAAATTATCCTTAAATTCTAATAAAAACACCATTACTGATAACATAACTAGGGGCTGGATGAAAATGTTCCAGGTTACAGGATTTTATTACTCTCTTGTCTTTTGTGATGACGAAGCGAGCTTTGCAGTTTCTTGCTGTGCACCTGAACATATCATTTGCTTTACTTTGGCCGTCGGAATAGTATGAGTGTCCTTGTATGATGGCTATCTCTTTTAAATTCTGCTTTTGGCACCATTTGATTGCTGAAAATCAAAAGATTATGTTTATTAGTACCTATTTATTTTATTATTTTAAAACGAAAATAAATGAATGAAGGAAAATAAATAAACGGAATAGTTATTTATTATTTATTTGGGACTATTTAAAAGGTAAGTCTATTTATGAAAATCCCATCACCAATGCATTACCAAAATTAGAAAAATTAAAAAAATCATAAAATATTAAACAGAAAATTACAAACACAGCTGTTAATGTACTTAATTATCTGCGTCTTCTACCTAGTTCTCTATCTATATTCTTATTATAAATCGCTTTTCGTGTCTGTCTGTGAGAACGCGTTGCTCTTCCAATTTATTTAAGAAAGTAGTTGAGTAGGTATAATACAACATTAATGTTTAAATAAAGTAGAACAAATATATCTTCACATTCTATAATAAAGTCATAAACACCGTGCAAAGCAGGAGAGGGTCGACACTTAAATAATGAGTAATCTCATTCCGCAATGAACAGATTATTTATTATATACTATTTGTTCCAGACTAAAGACTTACATAAAAACGATCACGTATTATATGTATAACTAGGGGGTGGGTGGCAGTGTTCCAGGTGACCGTATGTCATTTTTCCCTTGTCTTTCGTGATGCTGAAGCGAGCTCTGCATTTTCTTTCAAAGGAGCATACATACAGCTCAGTTGTGCTGCTTTGTCCATAACACCAGAATGCGTATCCTTGTAGCATGGCTATCTCTCTCCCACTCTTCTCTCGGAACCATTGTACTGTAAAAATAAACGATTAATTAGGTACTATACGTGCGTAGGAAAACCAATGCGAGCGTAAACGATTCTTAATACGAATGAAAAGCCTGGACTTTAAAATCGATGAAATAACAAGGAATAATTATAGGTTAATTCTTTATATCGGACGACACATACAATGCATAATAACGGTGCTTAGATTAAATGTTAAGAAATTATCTTTATGCTGCGTTAGTTCAATTTTACACAAACGTGAAGTAACACAATAGAAAAAAAAACCTAACGCTCACGTGGCTATCAAAGAAAGTAGGAAGAATATAATTATTATATTGAAAAACAAGCAGATAGATAATACAAAAACACTTAACCGGAATCGAAATAAAACAACTTTACTCAAAAAAAAAATATATTTCATTATTTTCTTTTTATCCACATAAATAACAAAAGAGTCGTAAATGACACAAACGACTCTGAGGCGGGAGGCCTGCTTGCACCAAACTACATCGTTCGGTTTCTGTCCATCTTTTGAAGATGACACGAACAGAATGATGATTTGAACAAATGTTTAACATTGAACGCATTTCGTGGTTGGATGGTTGGACGAAGGACAAACCTGAACTCATATTCCACAGGGCGTAAATAACTGGCAATTGCTTACAAAGCGACAACTACTTCCAACACGATTGGCAAAAGGTTTTCGGTAGTTTAATGTAACCCATATAACAGTAATAACACATAAAATTTTACATTTTTCATTATCGTTATCGCAGATGAAATGTCACTTTTTCTCTAATGAAATCTGGTAAACCGTCTATTGTGGTTTATAGCTTCAAAACGGCAAATAAAAGGTAGTATAACACGGATATTAATTTGTGTATTTGCGTAAGGTTTAGAATCCATGCACTGTGCCATCCCGTCTTGCAAAATCGTCACGTCAGTTGACAATATAACTGACACACACTATTAAATAGGTATAAGGATACCTTTTAATAGGTTCTTAAAGCTTAATATAAACACCGTTACGTATAACATAATTAGAGGGTTGATGACAGTGTTCCAGGTGGTGGGATTTCATTTGTTCCCTGTCTTTTGTAAGGATGAAGCGAGCTTTACACTTGCTCAAGGAGCACTTATAGAAATCAGTTGACTTTTGCCGACTATCACACCAGAATGTGTATTCTTGAAGCATGGCTATCTCTTTTCCATTTTGCTTTCGGTACCATTTGACTAGAAAATAAAACAATGATTATATTATTATTTGCTTGTTGCAGACTACCACCATCTCTTAAAGCTATAATTCCTGCATAACTCCATCTGTCACCCACACTGGAGTAAGGTTTAAATAATACTGTTTTAAGAATAAAGCCTTTTGTCGGAAGGCCCAATAAAAAGCAATATATCACGAACAGAAAAGTCTTTTTATTTGCCATGCAGGAATAACATCGCTCGTACAGAATTGATACTCTATTCAGAATAAAACAACTTTTACTTACAGGGTCCATATTATGTACAGACAAAAACAGTCGCTAAAACAATACCTGTCACTGTTTAAAATAAAACAACTGTTTCTTTTAATATTAGTTAACAAGAGAAAAACATATCATTCCCCTTATGGAAGAAAAAGTAAATGAAAGTAGATGTTTCTTTCAATAGCCCGGAACTTAGTCAGTTTCACGGAGTCGGTCGGCGGCAGCACGGAGGTCACTGACTGCATATTTTGTGGCACAAGATAGAAGGCGGAACACAGTTCGTGAACAGTCCTTGACTTCAATGGTTGTGTTCATTATTCTGGCTAATGATGTCATTGTGATACGTATAGATGTTCGCTTTACAACCACTCTTCTTTTTAATACAGGTCCAGCGCCATTTGGGCCCTCTATAGTTTGTGCTCAGGTTGTATCGGCAAGGGCCTATGATGAGAACAGGGTTGCCAGCTTTCGTAGTGCTAAATGTAGGCTCTGAAATAGAAAAAAAAGTATTTTGATTTTTTGTCTATATAATCAAGTGTTGACTGCGTTAAATGAACCTATGCACTGAACGCAAGTCTAATCAAAATAATTATTCATATGACTGGATACTGGAACGTTAAAGTGTTTTTTTTTTCTATTTAAGTGAGATCTTATGAGTCTAGAAAAAAAACAAAATCAGTCTTCATAAGGGCACAGCTGGAGGACTTTAATTAAAAAATAACACATTCATTTCAAATTTTAATAATTACTTAATTAAATTTAAAAGACTGTATTACATCACAAAAAAATGTATTTCATTGTACAAAAAAGAAAAAACTAGTGTTCTGCCAACGTTTTGACACTTCCAAGTCTCCATTGACAAAACACATTTTCAAACTATTCACACATAAGTACAGTGTTCTTTGGATCTTTAGCCGTGATCTTCTTCACCCTCTTGCCACTCTAAGAGTGAAGGTATCTTCTAAATCTCTCCACAGAAACTACTCACTCAAAGACAAAACAATCATATTTATTTCTGTACCACTAATAAAAATATACAGATCACTTACTAAGATCATTTAAGTTATAGTTACTAATAAATATACAACTAAACTATAACGTTTTAAATGCCGTAGCCCGTCATTACTTTGACAGCTTTCTTCACCATCACACAAATCGAATTATTTCGGTGATTTCAGCAGTAATATTCAATTGTTGTAAAATAATCGAATGCAGAAATATATTAAATACCTACGTACAATTCGTGATCACAATAAATTGTGCGAAGTCTAATTAAGTGCAAATGAGAAGTATCACTACGTTGTTCGAAACAAAAAGGACTATTTTCTTCGCACACGAGGGTTTAGTTGAGTGTCTGAAGCTATGTCTAACGCCATCGTTGGCTTTTGATATCCAGAATTCTAAAAAAACTCGTCCTTAAATAAATAAGTATCATGAAGCTGTTCCTAAATTTTTAAATAAAAACCATTACGTATTACATGATTAGGGGGCGGATGACTGTGTTCCAGGTGGTGGGATTTCATTTGGCCCCTGTTTTTTGTGAGGATGAAGCGAGCTCTGCATCTGTTTCCAAAGGAGCACAAATACAAGTCAGTTGTCTTTTTCCGACCATCACAACAGAATGTGTATCCTTGAAGCATCGCTATCTCTTTCCCATTCTGCTTTCGGTACCATTTGACTGTAGAAAATAAAACAAAGATTATTATTCATTTTTTGCAGGTTAGTACCTACCATCTCTTAAAACTACAATTCCTGCATAGCTCTATCTCTCACCCGCAATGAAGTAAGCCCTCAGAGGAATGAGTAACAAGACAATATATCAAGAACAGTAAAGCCTCGACATTGGCAATGGAGAACAGACTTCATGCTTAAAAGGGTAGCATCGCTCTTGTCTAAAAGAATTTTAATGTTATTCGAATTAAAATAAATTTTACTAGACAAGTTTTTATTTGTCGCACAAGTGCAGAAAGTTCAATTTCTAAAGTTATGTTTGGCGCCAGCGCTGGCTTAATGTTGAGCTTACACAGATAATTAGGTACATAATTTAAAGACGGAGTTTCTTGTTTATATTGTTCCTAAATTTTTAAATAAACGCCTTTACGTATGATATACTTAGGAGGTGGATGATTGTGTTTCAGATTACTTGATTTGACAAACGCTTTGTTCTTTGTGATGCTAAAGCGAGCTCTACACTTATTGCCGTGGGAGCACTTATACGTATCGATTGATACATATTTATGGTCGACAGTGAATGTGTATCCTTGTGCCACTGCTATCTCCCTCCCGTTCTGCTTTCTGTACCATTCAACTGTAGAAAATTAAACAATTAATCTAAATCAATGAAAAAGTTGAGGTGATTCCTTTAATGTAGCGTGCGTTTTTTTTGCGGTAGGAAACAGAAAAACGATTATACTTTTTTTTAATTTTACTCATGTAATGCTAAAGTAGTTTGACAAGTTCTCAATTCATAAGCCGGGTGTCAGTGTGGTAGAAGTCACAAACTTACCATAGAAACTAGGACTTATAAATTTAATTTTAAAAAAACATTGTTGATCAAAGCAAACCGGTAATCTATGTACTTATATTTTGAAGTACTAAAACAGATTTACTCAAACATTAATATACTTTTAAACCGAACTATTTTTAATTCGTTCTAATATAAAGACCATTTCGTATTATATATGAAGGCGGTGGATGATTGTGTTCCAGACGAGAGGATTTTAACTCTCGGTCCTTTGTCACAACGAAGCGAGCATTTTATTTTCTTCCAAGAGAGCAAATATACGAATCGGTTGTCTTATTGCGACCGTCACAAGAAAATGTGTATCCGTGAAGCACGGCGATCTTCTCTCATATATCGTGTTGGCGCCGTAAGTGCTACGAAAATATAGTGTTGTAGTTAAATATGGTTTAGTAACACAAGTAAAATAATTATAAAGAATAAACTCTTTTTTGATTTTAACACACTTCAAGAACAAAAATATTATTCAGCCTAACTGTGTAAATCACTGTGCTGCGAAATGATTTGTTTATTTTCGCAAAAAAACGTTTAAATTAGACGTCCCATTTAGTCTCAATAATAATATAATAATAATAATAACGTTTATTTGGACCAAATATTATAGCCTAATACAGAAATGGTATTAAGAACTAGTAAAAACATTTATATAAAAAAACAAAATTAGGCAGCTAAACTAAGTGAACTCCTGACTTCTGAATTTTTTAAGGTAAGCAAGTAAGATTTTATATGTTGTATATTGTACTTGACAGATTAGTGCTAATAAGTATGTATGCGTGAGAGGATGAGGGTGTGTGTGTGTGTGTGTGTGCTTGTGTAAGTGTTCGAGTGTGAGTGTGAGTGAGTGATTGAGTATGATGTGTGATCGTGATATAGAGGTTTGTGAATCCAAGGTGAAAGTGAGTTTAACGCAAATTTGGTATTTTCCGGTGACATTTTCTACTTTTGAATATATAGGATTAGTTCCGTGTTGGTATAATCAAGTGTCATGAGCCATTTCGTGACTGTTTTTTTACATTTTTGTTTAGTTAGGGGATATATTTTTAAGATTTCATTTATTTTATTATACATAAGGCCGCCTATGAAATTAAAGAATCTCTGTGTAAAACGAGTATTGCAAGGTTTATATATGCAAACTGTATGCTTTCTACGTTTCTGGAGAAAAGCTGAAGGGTTATACTTCAGAAGACCATGCATTCTGACAACAGTGTGAAGTACGAAAAGCTGTCTCACTGTTAATACTTCGCAAGTTTGGTAAAGATGAGAAGTAGGATGAAAGAATGGGAGACAAGCACTTACTTTAAGCAGCGCTCTTTGTGCACGCTCAAGCTTCAAAATAATAGTTTTGCATGCCCCGCCCCAGCATGTAATACAATAGATCAAAAGCGATTGGCATAGGGCAGAATAAATAGTTTTCAACAGCTTTGAATTAGCTATATGTCTTAGTTTTTTAAAAGTGTATATTAGCTTGCGAATCCTGGAAGAAACGAGGTCTATGTGTGAAGCAAAGTTTAGTCTACTATCTATTAGGACGCCAAGATACTTGATGGTGCTCGTTTGCTCAAGCAGAGGGCAGTCACAGGGTGTAACGCGATAACAATTCTGGGAGTGTGCGATAATAGAATCGGAATAATTATTCAGCGTTTGTGGGACATTACGGAGAGAGAACTTTATAAATTTAGTTTTTTCTACATTTAGCGATAGGAGGTTAGATCTTAGCCACTGGTGAACTGCATCAAAGCCAGACTGAGCGTTTTGGAATGTTTTGTTCCATGAGGTGTCTTTAAAAACGAGGGCCGTGTCATCTGCAAAAGCAACAATCTTCCCATTTTGGAGTTCAAGGTCACAGAGATCATTAATATAAATAAGAAATAAAGTAGGTCCAAGAACACTTCCTTGAGGCACTCCATAGGTAATGGGAAGATCGCCACTTATCCAGTCGCCAACTCTGACACACCGGAATCTATTAGAAATATAGTCAGTGAAGAGGCTAAGCTGTAATCCCCTAATTCCCATTCCCTCAAGCTTGCTAAGCAGTCTGGGGACAGAGACAGTGTCAAATGCCTTAGCCAAATCGAGGAATATAGCCAGAACTTTGTTTTTATTATCAATGTTGTTAACAACATAGTCTGTAACTTCATGAACAGCATCGCTAGTGGATCTATTACATCTAAAACCCTATTGAGAATTTGAGAGTAGATTGTATTTCTCTAGATAATTTAGCAGTATTTTATTCATGAGTTTCTCCAAAATCTTTGACAAAGTAGGCAGTATAGAAATAGGTCTATAGTTATTGACACAATCCCTGTCACCCGACTTATGTATAGGTAGGATTTGCGATATTTTAAAAGCTTGAGGGAAAGATCCTGTTAAAAACGCTAAGTTACAGATAAAGGTCAGTGGGGCAACTAATAGAGGTCTATAACGGGAGAGAACAGCTGCCGATATGTTGTCGCGTCCAGCAGCACAATTAACTTTTAGGTTTAGGATAAGAGTGTTTATCTCATTTTCATCTGCTGGAAGTAATACAAAAGAATGGGGACAAATAGGTATATGAGGTATCAGAGATTTTGTCGACGCTTTTTGTGGTAAGTGCTTTTCAGCCAATGATTTTCCAACATTTGCAAAGAATGTATTTATAGTGTCAACAGAATGCTGAGGATCACTAGGTGATAGCAGTTCAGAAGCAACTTCTCTTGATTGGGTAGAATTGGTGACTTTTTTTATGACATTCCAAAGCTTTTTAGTATTAGTTCCTGCGTTTTCAATTTCATTCCTCTCATATTCTATTTTCAGTTTGCCTAATAAATTATTACAAAAGTTCCTGTATCTAGTGTAAGTTAGCTTTAATGTCATATTCTTTGGTGATTTATTCGATTTAAGGTGCAGTTTATCCCTGTTTCTCATGCATTTCAAAAGACCTGGAGTTATCCAAGGCTTTAGGATTCTCTTTCTTCTTGCCAGAGTTATAACTTTTGTGCATGACTCTATAGCAGTACTTAGAGAACCAGTGAAGGTTGCTACAGCATCATTTACGTCATTTAATGAATAGAGAGGCGCAAAGTCAATACTCATGATTACCTCATCAAGGGAAGCATAATCAGTTCGCTTTATGGTCTTTGTTTGGCGTTTAGTAGGAATAGACATATCAATAGAAAGGATGACACTGTAATGATCAGTCAGCGAAGTTTCAGCTACCAAACATGATGCTGGAAATTTGGTTTTGAGTAGGATATGGTCAATGCATGATTTAGAGTGTGTAGGAAGTAGGTGAGCTGGAAGCATACCATGTGAAGCCATAAGATTTAAATAGTTGTGTTTGCGTGTATCCAATGTTGTTTCAGAGATGTCAATATTAATATCACCCGTTAGGATAAAGTTTATATATTTAGACGCAAAAGTAGACAATACACTATGTAAACTTTCCAAGAAATTATCCACATTCCTAACACTGGGTGACCGGTAAATAGCTAAAATTCCAGTATGTTTTCCAAGTGTTATTAATAAGCTATTACAGTCCATGATAGAAAGCTCCTTCACACATGCTTGAATACCCTTTTTAATATAAACAACTATCCCTTCATTTTGTGTTCGGTTGTTAGCCGTTGAATAAAATGTATATTCATCCAATGTAGGTGGGTTATGGACACCAGTTAACGAGCACTCCGTTAACACTATTAGATCCCATTCAACACAGGATCTAGCCAAGAGAGTAATCATACCAGGCATGTTGCAATTAATGCTTCTTATATTCTGAGTAATAATTTTCAGAGATTTTTCAGCGTATGAAATTAAGTTTTTTCATTCATCAATGACACAAGTAGATGAATTAGCCACGGTTATTAAATCAATGTCAGTAGATAAGTTATTAAGATTATTTAAGTTATCGAATTATAATTTTTAGTACATGTCATTCTAAAGGAGTTATGGGGATAAAATAATAAATTAAGATAATAATAGGTATTACATGTAAGTGGAACAAGACCGGATATTGCGTTCATCAGAATTTGCGCGTGTGTGTGAAAGTGTGTGAGTGTGAGTAAAACGTTCGACAAGACAACAACAAAATGGCATACAACAATAATATACTTACTATTAAGATTAAAAACTAAAATATAATGTAAGATTATCAAGAAAAATATATTAAAAATACTGTTACTTGAGGGGACTAGTCAGTCTTGAGTAAGTTTAAGAATATCCTCCTCATTATCTATGCGAATGGATGGCAGATCATCACTTTTCTTTATATAGATTTTTCCATAAGAGTGCCAGCAACCCGTGAAAGAATATTTTTTAGCATGCTGACGAGCTAGATAAAAAAGTTTCTTGGCAGATGGAGTAAGAGACTCCGAGATATAAATTGGTTTAGTCGGGCCGTTAATCATCAGGTGTGCACTATGTAATTTATTCTCTTTGTTGCTTTTATTGAACAATTTAGCCTTCTGGATAATATTCTCTTTAATATTTACTGATGCAAATTCAACAATCATGGGAGAAGTAGTATTATTTTTAGTTTTAAATCTATACGTATCACGGATATCAAAAGGCTGTAAGGGCTGCTGCAAAACTTCACCAACTTTACATATTACTTTCACGATGTCATCCTTGGTCTCCGATGGGGCTTGAGGCACATTCCTCAGCTCAATGGTGGTGGATCTAGCTTTCCTTTCAAGAAAATCGATTCTCTGTTCGAGTTGTTCGACCTGTACTTTATAGGTGGAATTTTCCCTCTGCATTTTACCCAGACTAGCCAGCATTTCGTCATATTTTTGGGACATGAATTTGACAGATTCCGTCATTCCGGCAGTCTCTTCCAGGCAGGGTCATGGCTGCAGTCAGACCATAAAATTTGGATGTTTGAACCTTGGAGAATTCATCAAATAATTCCCTTATTTCGGCCATATGCAAGTCCCCTTGTTTACGCTTAAGTTGGTGAGGTGATAAAAAGATTAGCTGAATCGCTGTCAGAAGGAATCTGGTCAGATGCAGTGTCAGAATCATGAGGAATACGCATTGGCTCGTCCGCGTTTCCTTTAGTTCCTTTTGGAGGCGTACGAGACACTGACATGTTAACACACTTGTTTCCAGATGAAAGACAGATTCAAATAAACTTTGGTAGCCGCCACGTAAAGTAGGAAGTATGTAAAAATATTAACTTATTTACCTCACGTTGCCAGTGGGAAGTGGCCCGTCTACGTAGCAGCTCTGTAGCAGTAACCAGTTTTGTAGCATGTGCTACGGCGTGTGTACAGTTGTCGTCTATTCACGGCGTTGCGAGAATGGGACAGCAATTATGTCAAACTTCTCCTTTCCGCATAACATGTAGCATGCACAGGCGGTGGCGTGCGCCGCGCCGGTGACGTTTCGTAGCCCGTGGTGGCGTAGCAAGAGCAGGACGGCAATTATGGCGACTGTTTCTTTTCCTCGCGGGTCGCGGGTGGACCGGGGTGCACCTCCGCGGTTAGTTGGTCAGTAACTTGTGGATGGAAGATTGGTAATTTGGTCACATAAGATATGCACTAATATCGCGTGAGACTACCAACTTATAATTAGGAGTAATTTAACGACACGTCTGTTCACTGTGCAGGTTTGGACGGAAGAGGAAATGTAGTAAACATAGTTAGTCCATGATATTCAGTTTATTATTTAGATAGATCTTCAAACCAAATATTTACAAAAAAAGGGACTAAATTAAGATTAAAACTAAAAAAAAAACATTAATATAATGCACTAATGTGCATTGTGCATCATGTTATTGTTACACTAAAGTTATTAATACAAAATCTAAACATTTTTCACAAATAGGTACCATTTATCTCAAACCAAAAAAAAATGCTACGATTCTCACATCTTTATATACACTCCGTTACGTATAACAAACTTATGGGCTGGATGATGGTGTACCAAATGCGAGGTTTTTAAATAAGTCCTGCCCTTAGTGACGACGAAACGAGCATTGCATTTGGTGCTTCCCACATCTCCGTTGTCTTACTACGACCGGTTTTTAAGCAGAATGTGTATCCTTGTACTACGGCTATCTCTTTACCATTTGGCTTTAGGTACCATTTCACTGTGAAAAGAATATTTTTGTGTATTAATATTTGTGTGTATTGGGAATAACATAGAACTGACAGACAGTGGCAGGTATAGTACAATTATAGTAAATCTATGTCTGTAACTATATTTTAATAACACTATGAACTTGTTCTGTATGGTGTCCGGACGTAAAGAATAGCATCATCCCATATCTTCCCGTGGGTGTCGTAAGAGGCGACTAAGGGACTTACCAGAGAATGGGCAGCAGCGTTCTCTGTGTTTTATAACAACCATACTGCGATCGCCAACCCGCCTGCCAAGCGTGGCGATTATGGCAAAACCCCCCTTCTTGGGGGAGGCCTATGTCCAGCAGTGGACGTCTTTCGGCTGAAATGATGATGATGACTATGAACTTGCATAATTATATTTAACAAGTATTTTGAAACTTACGAACAAATGCCATAGATTTTCATGGATTAAAAATAACCTAAGTATTCATTTATTCTGATAACGTTATATTATGTTCGTCTTCAAATGTTTGACGGTGACTGAACCATGCTTGGCTACTCACACAAACCTACACCAGTTTCCTCCTTCTTCGTGTCGATGGTAACAGTTTTATATAGCAACTAGGATCTTTTGGCGCTTCTATGAAATTGACAGGGGACGTTGTTTTGTGAACATTTGTAACTTGTTTTGAAAAAATAAATTGGCGCAATTAGTTTCGATTTACGCCACGTGTCAAAAGATCCTTGTACATTAACTAAAGCAAAAGCTTTGACCCAGTGCGTTGCTTATACAGCACATTATGATGTAACACAAATTTCGGAGGTTCGTGGTTATGGTTCAGCTGAGCTGATGTGATTCCTCCGGCGTTATCTGTGTTGAACTTTGCCCGGCACTTCGCCCACCGGGTGCACCGCCATAGATTGGTGGTGGCGCTTCCTTTGCAGGAGTTGAACGAATGAACTTACAGCAATGCTATCTCCTTGCCCGCAGCGTTGCGCACGTACTTCACTGAGGAACCAAGAGAAAAACGGTTAATAAAAAAAAATACTTTGGTAATCATTAAACTGCGTGGGGGAAATTATTTTATGAATAGGGACAGCAAATATTTTATGAAATGCCTTATTTATTTAAAATAAATAATCACAACAGATTTTACAGACATTTTCTACTTATATTCAAAAATAAATTATAAACTAGTTTTCATTTCATATTGCCTTCAAGCAAAAGAACAATAATAAAAATTACAACACTGGCGGAAACAATTTCTTTATATTTTTTATTCATATGGTTTCTTAGAAACATGTAAAAATTTACGTGTAAACATGAATAAACGAAAATGACAAAATAATTGATCTTTACCTTACTACAAGATGGTCACATTTACTAGGTTAAGAGATATACAACATTATTTTAAGTATATGCGAAACCTGAATATAGTTTGTTCAGAATAAGTAACTGAATCGATTCCAATCATTTTTAAACCATGTTATATATTGTCCCAAAAATATGTTAATAAAGTTACAAGTTGGGCACCGAGTGACATTAAGTACCTATCGAAATAATTTAGGTACCTACTGCTAAATTATTAATATCAATGAACTCAAGGCGACGCTAGAGTAGAGGTGCGCGCGCGGACGCGCTGCGTAGTGAACAGGTTTTTGCGCGGACAACCAGGTAAAAGAACAAGCTTATAATTTGGTGTTTTTTCATGATGCAGTTTTGAAATTTTGTACATAGATTACACTGGGGAACAGTCATTTTGCGGCATAGTAGATTAAAGTCAATTATGTATTAGACTTGTGTGTTGAATACTAGAAAAATATTAGATTTGTCAAATTGGCTCTTGTTTTTGAGATAAAGACTATTAGCTATTTCAAAGGAAAAATCTAAAGAAAAATACCAACATTAATGGAATAAATATTTTAATAAAGAACCTTAATAAAACATATATAAAAAAACGAAGATATTTATTGTTCTGTTCATTAAATATTAAAAAATATTACAACAAACTTTTTCTGTACGGTTTTCTATTATGATTTTGCTCAGGACAATCCCTTATTAAAGTCCAACAGTAGTCTGCCATCATGTGGCGGTTCCACCGACCTTGGTATCTTTCTCCCACTGTCCTGATGTCCTGGTGGAACCGTTCTCCTTGTTCCTCGCTATAATCGCCCAGATTATCCGGGAATATGTCCAAATGACTATGTAAAAAATGCACTTTAATGCTCATATTAGCTCCCAATGTTCGAAAATTTTGAAGCATTTTTTCAACCAATTCTGAATAGTCTGGTGCTCTATGATTCCCCAAAAAATTTTTTACTACTAAAACAAAGCTTAGCCATGCTTCAGATTCAATTGGTGTCATATGTTGTACGAATTCAGTATCTTTTATAAGAGTACGAATCTGCGGTCCATCGAAGATGCCTGCTTTTAATTTTTCCATGCTTAGGGCTGTAAATTTTTGGCACACATATTTAAAACAGTCACCAGTCTTATCATGGGCTTTGATGAACAGTTTCATTAACCCAAGATTAAGCCCTTTACATCCTTCTTGACTCCAGTATCTCAAAGATTCTACACAAGACTTACATACGATATTAGGCACCCAATATTTATTCTTTTGGGCAAGTTTTATCCCAAAGTATGCTTCGTAGGTTTTTATCACAAACTCTGATCTTTTTTCTTTGTTATTGTGTACAAAATTTTCCACATATATAACAAAAACTGTTGGGGTTATTTACACTAGGTTTTCGTAAAGAACCCCAACAGTTTTAAGTCCAACTTGAAATAAGACAGGAACTGATAATTTCAGGGTCTAATAATTGATTAGTAGAATCGTTGTAATTAAATACGTAAGAAGAATCATAGAACTTAGTAGTGTGTAAACAAATATATTTAATTTTAGGAGGGTAGTTGTCATTTTTTCGTTTATTTCTTGTCTTTCGTTTATCTCAAGAACCAGAATCAATCTAAAAAAAGTAAATACATACTGAGTATGTCTAATACAAGTGTTTACAAAAACCATTAACAAATTAAGTGCCGCAGATTTTTTTATTTTTTTTGTTCCGCAGTGTTATTTACATAAAAATAGTAGACACGTGTTTCAGGTTTCGCATAAACTAAAACTAAGGTTGTATATAGAAACAGATGAATATATTATCCGAACAAACTGGGTATTATTTCGGTATCGATTAAATACATGCCTTTACATATCGAACAAGTGAAGTCAGGCATGATTATGATCTGATATAAACTTAACAATAATATTATCAATGGTATATAAAGCCGCGCAGCATTTACTTTGTCTTTTAGCACAGCGCCATCTAGTTTTTGTGCCTCTTACGTAATCCCTGTGATATCGGTGAGGTCCGAACTCTAAGTTAAGTTGTCCCCGCTGATTCGTACTAAATATTGGCACTTCTGAAACACGAGTCTTCAATTAATATATGTATACTCATTAACTTTAATCCCATAAAGAAAATTAAACTTTATATGTATTAGTTACAAAATATAAAAGGGTTTCTATTTAATAATTTCTAATCATTTAAAAATCTTTAATAAGAATTTAGTTCGTTATGGATTATAATACTATACTAAACTATACTATACTATACTTTCATCAACATGTAAGTACGTGTATACCGAAAAGTGCGAACAGAATAATTCGGTCTACCAACACGAAAACAAAAGATTGCTTATGATGAAATAGTTATTTAAAAGTTGTATAAACGCCTTCAGAGGTACGGATTAATTTCGGAGGTTCATGGTCATGTTCACCCAAATAATCAGTGATGACCACAGACACGACAGCTGCCTTGCATCCATGGTGGTACCGGGTGCAGTACCACCGCCAGTTCTGGGACCTCGCGCACTACTTACGGTTGTAGGTGTATCCAAAAGCGAGAAGGCATTCACCTCTGCCCAGTTTAATAATCTGCCCTGTAATGTACAATGCGTTACTGATTTTCTGTCAAAGTCATAGTTTTATTAGAGTTAACTTCGTTCAATGGTACTTTTAGGTTGTTGCTTGCAGACTGAGGTTCCAACTGATATTTTACAATTACTTATTTTTAAAATTTACATCTATGTATGCGATATGGTGTTAGTACAAGTTGTTCCTGCTCATCTAAAGAATTAAGATAAAAGTGATACGAAACTATAAGATGCAGTACGTTTATTTCATTTAAAAAATCCTCAACACACAATGTTTTTTATTGTCTCTTCAAAATAATTTAGATAACAATGCACTAACCTGTAGAACAAAACGAACTTAACATAGTTTACTATAGAAATGAATTATTATGTCAAAATACTTTATAGAACCATTAAATGTTCAAACTTATCTTTATAAACATTGAAATGTTGGAGATCACGTTTAATCTATAAAAATAGTAAACAAATTGTCAATTTTTTCATTTTTCAAAATTAGATTTTCTAAGCTCAGCTTTAACTGAGCTAAAACACTCAGTTGTTTTTAAGATTCAAGCGATATAAGCTCCAACAGATTCAACAGGATTTCCTTGAAATAAATGACCAAAAAAAAAATATATTTGCAGTTGTTTTCTACAAAAAATATTAATCGTTTCGCATCAATTCGACAAGTTGGCAATCATGCGGTTTCTAAATTGAGAACTTGACTATGAAAACATGTCAAACTCTGGTGACTTTGAAATTTAACATTTCTGCAAACAACCGTTAGTGAATCTCGCAGGCTTTGAAGGAGTCACCTTGTTTTGCTACAGCAGAGTTTGACAAATTGTCAGCTTCCAATTCTCAATTCAGTAACCGGATTTCCAGCACAATTCAAGTATGTGAGTGCAAGCCTGTAGTAGATACCACAATCCCATCGATAGTAACAGCTGAGGCTTTACATTTGTGTTTATGTTTCTTAGCACATACCCATCTTATCCTGTTTCTAACGAGTGATTGAGAGTGTCTGAAGAATTTGTGTCCTCCGATGTACATATTTGTGGTCTCTCTGGTACAGAAACGCGCCTGAAGGAGCGACGCTACGAATTCTGTAAGCAAGTTTCGAAATAAATGATGGATCGAACGTAAGTACAGGGCAAAACATACATTTATTTTCTCTAGCGTAGATACTCAGCCTATAACGTTTCCAATGCTGGGACACACGCCTCCTCTCCGTCAGATGGAGGACCTTAATCCATCACGCGGTCGCAGTACAGGGTGGTGGAGTGAGTACGCAAGAGAGTAAGTTCTCTATGCATGACAAAAATTATGGCGAATGTAACATTTAATCGTGATTGTGTGCGTTAACTATGTTAACAATGGTGTTATCGACAGTGATCACGTGTGCTGGGCAGTCGATGATCTTCTTGACGCACCGCCACGTGACCCGCCTGCCTCTCCTGTCATTGCGCATGTTGTACCGGTGCCGCCCGACTATGATCACAGGTTTCCCTTGTTTACTAGTTCCAAAAAATACATCTAAAATAGAAATAAAACATTTCTTCAGTTTACATTTTCGATTTTTTTATAAGATTTATTAACGAAGGTAAGTTTTTTCTTAAAGAAAAGCCTTTTATTAACAAAATAATGTTTTATTTTAATAATTTTATTATAATCTATCATACGATACCTTAGATATATAACTAAATTAACTATACGTGAACATTAGCAATGAAAAGTTTAATAATAGGAAACTATTAACACAATTTAAATTGGCTTTCATATATTATACTACTACTCAATGATTGTGTTCACCCCTTATGTTCAGTATAGTATCACCGATAGAAATGAGGGTCACTTTGCAACCATCTGACCTTCTTTTACAAATCCAGTACTCTCTGTCACCTCGCAGTTTATTTCTGTAGTATTGTCTACCGCCGTGTAAGAGAGAATAAGCACCACGCTTAGTTAACACGAAATCAAGAGTACTTTCTGAAAAAATAAGAAAATTATAAACGCTACAAAAAAGAAAATTCGTCTGTGCACGATACATGAGTCAAGGACTTTCTTTAGGCCAAATATCACATTTTTAAACGAGCACTTGCACCGCAAAACTCTTAACTAATACACGTTGAACGCATTCAAATCATCGTTCAAAACATTAAACAGATAAGTGGCAAAAGAAAAACTAGTATTATAACAAAAATAATGTATTTATTCCGTTAAGAACTAATACATTTTCAAATTTTTCAGGTTCAGCAACAGACCCATTTTGCTAAATCCATTATACCTACTGTATAAGAGATCACTGCTTTCGTTACAAAATACAAAAAAAAACTGCTGAAATCTTCATATTATGCTATTTGGACAACAAAATTAAGGTGATTTGGTAACTATACATAACTTGTTGTGTTACGCAATTACGACGCAATATATAGAAACAATCGTACAGACGAGAACATCATGATGAGCTGTTAATTAGTAAATGGGTATACTCGGGGAAACAGCACTACAATAGTGAACACACTTCAATCAATACAAAGGATTTTGAAGGAAATACCTAATCCATTGTTTTGTCAAATGTATTTAAAAATAATCTTATAGACAAGACGTGTGTAATTGTAATAAGGTTTAACATAAAAACTTAAAAAAATAATACCCGAAAACATATTAACAGCGACAAACACAATCAAAACAAGGATACTTAAGTTTTTAATTTGTGATGCATTTTATAGTATAGCTATTTTTGTTTTTTTTTTAGGATGGGAAATCATCAAATGACCCCCCCCCCCCCGCTCTGGGCGGAGCGGAAGGGAGTGTCAGACTTGTACTGACTAAAACCCATCCATGTTCCTTCTTTGCCCTTTGTGTTCCAGGGCCGCGGTATCTCTTTCGAACAGTCCCGCAGCCCTTTATAGTATAGCTAACATAGGCACATTTACATTTATTTATTATACATTTCACAAACAAACCAACAGCGCTCGTCTGACATCCGAGCGCCAAGAGATCCTTGTAGCATTCTAACTTAAACTATCATGTCTAGTATCTCAGTGGTTACTATGCTCGCCCCTAATTTTGACGACATCTATTCCATACGTATGAACGGTGACCCTGCAGCCGTGGGCCTTCCTCCTGCACACCCAGTAAGAGTGCTCTCCCGACGTCTTGTTCCTGATGTATACTTCATTATCCAAGAGAAGTTTCAGTCCTCCTCGGGGTGTTGTTACTATAACATGTTCTAGAAATAAATAAAACTAGTATTACCTCTCAGTAGAATTAACTATACCATTTTTTTTTTAAACTGCACCTTAATAATAAATTAGTGGTTCTGTATTTGTTTTTTTATACAACTTTATTTTTAGTATATGCGAAACCTGAATATAGTTTGTTCAGAATAAGTAACTGAATCGATTCCAATAATTTTTAAACCATGTTATATTTTTTCCCAAAAATATTTAAAAAAGTCTACAAGTTGGACACCGAGCGATACTAAGTACCTATCACAACCATTTAGGTATCTACTGCCAAATTATTATTATCAATGAGCTCAAGATGACGCTGGAGGTGCGGAACACTACACAAATTATATATTATTCAAAACCAAAAATAGTAAAACTATATATTTGTCATGATACTTAAACATAAATGTGTCAATACTTTTTTAACAACTAAGCAGACTTTACAGAATTCAAATATTAATTTTAAAACGAGTCGGAAGGTACACCATACATAATCCTCTGATATAATTGTTTTGTAGCTTCTCTAATTTTATTATTTCATCAAAAATGACTCCAAAAATATTTAGTTTAAAAAATTATTATTTTAACAATTTAATTCTAACGTAATTTAAATGTTATTTTCTAATCATATTAAGGTCTAGTTTACAATTCATCATTCATGATTATGTTCTCCATTAGTCCTGATGATGACCCCATCCACCGTCACCAGTGTTGCCGTACATCTAAGTCTTCTCCTCTTGTCACAGGACCAGCGGGTCTTTATGCCACTGTTGCGTTCCTTGTTGAATCGGAAATGTCCGACCAGGATCACTGGATTCCCTCTCATAGATTTCCCGAATCTGGGTTCTGAAAAAATAATATTAACAAGTTCTTATATGCGCTTGTTACTTCTCAAATCTTCTAAGGCTTACTATAATAAAGCCTTACTGTGGTTTGTGTTAATTGTGAGTGTATATATTCGACCACATCTAGAATTTAATTCGCAGAAAATGTCATATTTTCCTGACTACCAAAATAAATGAAAATAAATGCTTGTAAAACTTTATTCTTTAATCACAAACAACTGTGACAATTAATGTAATTTCAAAATATTTTGTGTTAATAAATATTAATAAATGTACACAGCAATAACAACAATAATAGAGGTCCAGTGACTAGTATATAAAAAATAGTGTTATTCATTAATAGGAAACAAGCACTTAGTTCACAAACGGCAATCAAGTACCTACTTTATAACAAAGTTAAAATTAGTGCTTTAAAAATAGTTAACATTTCTGCACCACTACTATACCCCTTTAATTATAAACGTTTGTTAGTTAAGATGTCGGTTAGCAGCCCATTGTCACTCAACTACGTGACACCTGAATGATTCTCAACACTCGGCCACAGTGTGTTTATGAGCAACATTTATAATGAAGGGGTATCATGAAGTTTTAGTACGTTACCAATTATTTAATTCTAATTTATGTCAATGTTAACACACATATAAATTACCACATCCAAAAAAATGCCAAAAAGATACAACTTTTGCTCTTCTATGTATCAATAATTCTTATGCCTGTGTTTCTTGACACTAATCTCTATCGGATGGTCATTGAATGTGACGATGGACGCAGGGCATCTAATAGACCGATGTTCCACAAGGCCGGTCCCAGAACCGATCCCTGTGGAACACCGCACGACATCTCTCGCCGGTTCCATTCTCCGCTCCGACCGGGGTAGATGACGGCCCTATCCGTCAGGTAATCCCCGACCACACGACGAAGGTAGGTCGGCACCCGGTGATACCGGAGTGCCTCCCCAATGCAGCTCCAGGGCATGGAGTTGAAGGCGTTGGCGATGTCAAGAGACACCGCCAATACGACCCCGCCCCGGGAAACCGCGTCCCCCGTCGTGAGGGCTCTCACGCGCATGATGGCGTCCACCGTCGAGCGCCCCTTGCGGAAACCAAACTGGTGTACCGCAAGATCCGGCCCCATCCCCGCGAGGTGCCCGGCGAGGCGGTTAGCAATAACTCTTTCAAAGAGCTTGCCCACCTCGTCGAGCAACACGATGGGCCGGTATGCGGACGGAGAGTCCGCAGGGCGCCCTGGCTTCCGGATGAGGACCAGCTTCCCCGTCTTCCAACGAAGCGGGAACTGGCCTCTCTCCAAGCATGCGCTTAGGAGCCCTTCCAGTCGGGGCCCGAGAGCCTCAGAGGCCAGGACCCAGGCTTTGCCAGGCAAGACGAGGCGGCGGCCGAAAACATGACACGCGGGGTTGCGATAGTCGTGGAGAGGATCCGGCAATTGGGTCTCGAGGTGGCATTGCACAAGTCCGAGGCCATGTGTTTTCATGGGCCTCGGAATGCGCCACCGTCGGGATCCCTACTGACGGCGGGAGGGGTTTCCATCGGCATCGGGTCGACGCTGAAGTACCTGGGACTCGTCCTCGATAGCCGGTGGAACTTCGTGGAGCATTTTCGACGTTTGGCCCCCAAACTGGAACGGACCGGGGCTGCCTTCAAGCGGCTCCTGCCCAACCTGGGGGGTCCAAACGCCTCCTGCCGGAGGCTATACGCGGGGGTCGTGCGGTCCATGGCCCTTTACGGGGCCCCGGTGTGGGCGCGTTCTCTGAGGCGGCAAACCGCCCGCTACCTGAACGCGCCCCAAAAGGGGATAGCCCTAAGGCTAGTCCGGGGGTACCGCACGATCTCCGGTGAGGCGGCTAGCCTCCTTGCCGGATTGCCGCCATGGGATCTGGAGGCGATAGTCCTCGCGCGCCTTCACGAATGGCGCGCGGAGGCACTACGTCGTGGGGAAACTCCACTGCCGCGGCAAATCGCCGCTCAGCGGACAGACCTCCGGCGCGATCTCATGGTTACATGGAGAGAGCGACTGTCGCAACCCCGTGCAGGGCACGCCACCATAGTGGCGATAAGTCCCCTCTTTGAGGAGTGGCTAGAGAGGCGCCACGGCGCCCTCACCTTCCGCCTGACGCAGGTCCTCACCGGACACGGTTGTTTCGGGAGGTTCCTGCACCGAATCGGGCGGGAGGAAACGCCTGGGTGTTTCCACTGTGAGGATCGTCCGGAGGACACGGTGCAGCACACTGTGGAGGCCTGCCCTGCTTGGGCGGAGCAGCGCCGTGTCCTCGTAGAGGCGATTGGCGGCGGCGACCTCTCGCGCCCGGCCCTGGTTCAAGCCATGGTCCGGAGCGAGAGGGAATGGGAAGCCGTCACCTCCTTCTGCGAAGCAGTCATGCTAGTGAAGGAGGTGGCGGAACGTGAGAGGGAAAGAGCCTCACGTCCCAGCCGCCGCGGGAGACGCCCTGGGCGTCGGGGGTCACGTGGTGGCCCCCGGCCACCGTAGGCGCGGGCCTGTGGACGGCGAGTTTTGGGCTAGCTCGCCGTCCGGCCGTCTTATGACGACAGGCCGTGTCGACGGCGCGTTCGTGTTCCACGCGCGCCTCAAAGAGATGTCAGCAACCACGTAGGGGTCCGCACGGGCCGATGCCTGCCAGGGCTGCGGGACTGTTCGAAAGAGATACCGCGGCCCTGGAACACAAAGGGCAAAGAAGGAACATGGATGGGTTTTAGTCAGTACAAGTCTGACACTCCCTTCCGCTCCGCCCAGAGCGGGGGGGTCATTTGATGATTTCCCATCCAAAAAAAAAAAAAAAAAAGGGCATCTCATAGACATGCGTCTGCTGCAAACCCACCAGGTGCTGTCTCCAGATATGGTGTTCTTCGAGTATCGGTATCCATGAAACCATAAGTATGAGACCCCACCACAATCTTCCATGTCTATGCTACCAGCTGCGGAGAAAAAGGTTTAGTAGGACATTTCACATTTTTGTTTTAAAACTGTGTAGGTTATTTTGTTATTGTCTTGAATAAATCATTAAATCAAACGATATTTGTGTTCATGCACATATTTTATGTAATCTATTAATTGAAATAAAAAATAAGAGCGTGGTACATTTAATTACGTTTTTAATACATTTAAAAAGAGATTTTAAACTATCATGGTCACTAACATTATTACTTAGACAGGAAACGGGATATGGAAAAAGTTCGCGAGCGGACACAGTGAGTTTCGTATGTCGGGAACAGAATCGAGTTGCGAGTGACAGTGGTAGCGGTACTGAGTGCAAAAAACGAACAAGAAAGAGGGTAGACCGATTTGTCTGCTCATAAACACCCACCCGCAATAACTTCAGTTTATCCGTGATCATGGTGCTTGCAACAGCGCCGAAATATCGGAAACTCGACAACAATAGTAAACATGGTAAATATCCCGTTTCCTGTCTAAGTAAAAAATTAAAAAGAGATTTTAAGATCATTCTCTATAGGAGAAACATCTATTGCTAGTCAATGTGTGTGTCCCTTTTTTTCAAAAACAGCTGGCCCGTAGACACACCGGATCCGGGGCATTTCTCCGAGACTCTCTTAATGCAGACCCACCAGGTTTTGTTCCTTCTGATTTGGTTATTTCTGTAAAGGTAGCCATCGCATTCAAGATATTTTGTGCCAAATTCTGTAGTTACGTATGTCGGCGCTGTAAAAATAGAAAAACTACTTAAACAGTGGGCAACATTTTAAAAGCCAGTTACGAAGAGAACAGTGAGTGAATAAACGATCGATTACGGACACCTCCATACAAATAATATTTACTGAAATATCTGTCTGCGTCCGTGATCGGTTACGTGGTAAAAGCGCCGTTGATAATTAAAACAAAATAATTTCCTATCACATATTTATTACATTACCAAAACAAACTCCTGACAATTGTACTCAATGTGTATGACCCTTCTTTTTTATGAAGAATCCTTCATATGTCACTCCGGAACCAGAGCACTTCTTAGAGTATCTACTTGTGCAGATCCAGAACATTCGATTACCAGAAACCCCGTTTCTTGTGTAGGAGTATCCATCACAATGTATGTAGGTTTTCCCATTATGTTCAGTCATATACGATCCTGGAAAAATAACACGGTGAACTTAGCATGAATAAACCTAATAAAGAAAAATACTGATTCCGGGGTCGGTGTAAGGAGTTCCTAAACGGATTTTGTAAGTTTAAACGATTTATTAGACTTAAAATTTTGCTAACCTGTGCATTATCAGTTTTTAAGTATTTAACATATTTCCATAGTTCACTTTAATTAGCAGGAACTTGGAATTACATATTTTAACTTTGCCAGAGTTTTGTATCCATTCTTATAAAACTTACTATAGCTATGACTCTATCTAGAAATGCAGATATTGACAATGGGTGTGCGCAGATCTTTTAAAAACGTGAGTTGGTATGACACCACGGAGCCACAGCAGGTCTAAGCGGTTCTTTGACTACAAATCCACCAAACTGTGTCACCAGAGCGATTGTTTATCCTGTACTTATAACCTTCGCAATATAAGTACGATCTTCCGTTCTCCTCCATACATGTTGCTTCAACACCTGCAAACCAACATTCAATAATAAAAAAAAAAACAAATACTTTAACAGGTTTACCAAAAAAGATAAGAGTTTCTTTCTTAACAGAAAGCCTCTCTTTCGCACAATATAACTTTTTAATGAAGAAAGATTAGATTTTAAGTTATGGAATCAAACGTTCCTATTGCAGTCCACGACACTAAAAAATATGTACTTTTAGTGTCGTGGACTGCAATACGAATGAATTAATATTAATTTCACTATAGAAACAATGTTTTACATATTCATGAATACTTTCAACCCCTGAAAGATTGCCAAAAACAGATGGTCTGCCTGTGTAGCTAAAATTTTAATACACCAATAAAATGATGAAAACGCTCATACGTTTATTTATGCATTTTATATTTTAAGACAATCAATTGAAATACATTAATTTTATTATTACATACATCATACAATTATTGCCACAGTGCAACAAATTGGTTGTGGTACTTACTTAAACTAGTTTATTGGAGGAGACTACAGAAGTGAAAAATTGACTCTGCCTACTTCTGTACAGATTTCTAGGTCTGTATTCCAAATCAACTTTAATTCAAATTCCCGCTTTGGCATTATTTTAGAATACGACTTGCAGTGTTAAGCACACCGTCCAAGTAATATAGATAATACATGTAATATAGTTTAGAGCACAGAACTAAGAACAATCTACGCAGAGATCATGGACAAGGCGCTCTAGTGATAAAATATTCTGTATATATCATGAAAAAAGTCATAATTTCATTTGTTTCTAAATCAGCGACCTGAATATAAAATTAACAGCTTTAATGATCACATTTCTAAAAACTAAAATAATATTAAAGTCCTTCTTCGTATCAACAAGGAGTTTTCCAGAATTAACCTAGCTGTAAGGACGTGCGCCCAAACAGAAGTTAAGGCCCGCTTGAACCACTCATCACTAAATACGTTAACCACTAAACGAGATAAAAATATAATTCTGTTTCTGTCAATCGTTTGAAGATGACAGACGGAATATAATTAAGCGTGTGTAAGTTTATTTCATGGGCATATTTTTGTTATAATGAAATTATGCAAAAACAGCTCTTAGGTAGGGACTTAAAAGCTACTTCAACAGATAGACAAGAAAATAGTTTTACGAAATATCACGAAGAAAAATAGTAAAATGTTAAGTATTATTAAGTATTCACTAGAAATATCTGCATGTAGCCAATTCAATGTACTACAATCTGATAAAAACTCTGGAGCGGTATTCACACGGCGTATTTTATACGCACCGTAAAAGCAGATTGATGCGTATGTATGTATCGATTCAAATGCGCTCACGAAGAAATATAAACGTGTGCGAGAAGCACGTTCGCATCGCATCTACGCGTTCATACGCTGTATTATTTTAAACTCGCAGATGACGCGCGTTGACGGCGCCACTGAATTTCTGAACAACTCCTAAGGTTTACTGGCTCTGACTGAATCTCGTTTAAAGGGCGTTAAACACACGTCCTTTGCCCCGAAATAATACACCGTGTATTCTACATTATAATAATGTCAGAACAAAATTCCAGGCTTCCCACTAGGTGGACCGATGACCTGGTGAAGGTTTCAGGGATCCGCTGGAAGCGAGTCGCACGGGACCGGTCAATGTGGCGACACTTGGGGAGGGAGCAGTGGACGTCTTTCAGATGAAATGATGATGAACAAAATTGCATTCCGAATGAAACAAAAGTTGCATACGTTGATCAGTAAAATAATCCGCAAAACTAATATAACTCTAACAAATTGGCTTCAAACTGCAATTGTTTACTGTATTCTTCAGCTCAGAAGGCCATCGAAGGCTTTATGCCAAATGTTCTGCTCATGGGAATGACGCGAGACATACTCCAGTTTCCCTGCATCTGTGATGATGGAGCCGCTGCACCTCAACGAGGACTTCTTGTAGCAGACCCACCAGATGGTAGTCTGTAACTCTTTGTACTTTCGGTACCAGAAACCTTTGTACCAAAGATAGGTCCTGCCGCAGCAGTTCTGGTAGAAAACTGTAAAAGATTGATGAATTGGTGGTTTAGTGAGTTTCAAGAGAGAGTAAATCTTCTATTAATAGATTGAATAGCATAAATCATAAATAACATGTTTATAATATGTTTCAAAATTAACCTAACATACGTACAAACCGTACATTGACTGACACAGCTGAAATTCAAAGTTTCAGAATAACTCAAAGATGTCAAACAACCAAAAAAACGAAGCTAAAGTCTCAGTCAGTTGTCCATTCCAACGCGTAGATTTCTATGTAGTCTAATGTTTCACTTTAATACTTTAATTTTAATGACAAGAATAATGAAATTTCCTCTATTAACCCCCGAGCAAAAATAAGGGGTGTAACCTAGACCTGACGCGCAGGCATAACCAGGATCATGCAGAATACTTAACCTGTCAGAAGAACTCCTCAACGGTGTATGGTATCTACCTTGTGTTTGGGCTCATACAATGAGTTTTGATAAGCACGATGGTAGCGTGATTACCAGTAACATGAGTTTGAAAAAGCATGAAATAAAAATTAAATCAAGAAACCCCGACACAAAAAACGTCGGCGGACCGCAAGAATAATGCAACAGCATTAAATAGCAGTTTGTTTGAATTGTTTCGTCAACTTGTCATTTGAGAAAAGGAAGGTAAAGCAAACGATAGAGTTTATATTTAAATACTCATTTTATAAAACAAAAAAACACTTATATGATATTATTAAACAGTAATAATCGATATTAAAATCGACAGTAACAGTCACGACAAAAGGTAGAATAAAAATATTGTATAATATTGGTCGATACATCCGTATTGTCGTAACCATCCGTGCTACGTCGTAGCTCATAGCTACGAACGCTACGATCGCCTCTTGTGTCATTATGTGAGCAAACCCACGATTCTTTATAAAGCATTGCTGGACCATTCCTAGTTTACAGTTGCTTTAAACTTAATCATATACTCACTCAATGTAAAACATAACTACTCGTAGATTGCCGGAAGTGCACTGAACATTAAAGAATGGATTTAATTTTACAAAAAAAAACCTGGTATTGTACATTATAATGTTAAAATATTAATATATAATGAAAACTGAATATCCTTATGGATGGTTGTGTTCATTCTTGACTCTGATAATGACGTCATCATAGGTAACGATGGAGACCCTGCATCCCTGTGGGGCCTTATTGCATACCCAGTAGATCCTTCCACCTAGTTTCCGTTTACAATTGTACCTGTGCTCTTTGATCTGAAGAAGTGGTTTACCTCTATTAGTCAGCAAAATTTTAGCATCTGCAAAATATAAGCAGAATTTTAGCACCTACAAGATTGCAACATTTATTTTCCAACCAGTTCTGCTGAAACTAACTATAACGGATAAGGGTTTTGGGAAAATGAAATTTGTCGCAGCCTAAGTACACGTCAGTATATGAAAACTAAGTTTCGACCGCGGGAACCACGTGGGCGGTGGCGCACGGAGCGCGGGCGATGCGTATGCTCGCTTCCGGGGTTACATCGCGACTGATCGATAGCGAGTGACTGGGGGAGGGGGGCTCGTCGGACTAGTATTCTACAAGTTTCTGCTAGTGACCGTCCGGGAGAGCAGGACGTGGCGTATCTCATTAGAAATTGCAATTTGTGCAATCTATAACACGATCCAGATAATTTTAAATAATAGTTTTCGTTTAATTAATTTTAATAAGGACTAATCGATCTAAATTATACACAAATAAAAGTCAAATTTCAAACTAAAATAATATATTCAAATAACAATAAGCTAATAAAATATTGATTCTGGAACTAATAAATAACATTGCTGCTAAAAGAATAAAAAGAAATTAGAACGCTTTATAATAATTTCTACACGTTGTACATGATCTAACATTACTTTTTAAGTTTATTACATAATTCATAGAAAATATTATTTTACTTATGAAAGTAACAATCTCTCTTTGAGAACGGTCTGTTTCAAGAAAATAAATACAAAACCATGCAATTAGTGTAGACGAGAACTACGTAAAAAAACTGTGAGAGTACTCTGTATAAAATATAAAATGTAGTTATAAGCAATTCATCATTCACAGACATAAGCACAACTTGAGTAACGAATGAAAAAGTTGATCAAGATACCTCCAGAAAGGCTCTCTACAAAGCTGTCAGTGTGAATATTCCATAGTAGCGACGACACTGGCAGCTTGTGAGCTACTTTAGATCGCGTTCAGTTTCATTGGTGATATTGGCTCTAAGCCGCGTATCCATCATCGTCCGCATCACTTATGTGCATTTTAATAGTTATTAAACGGTCGTATACGGGATCAGGAAAGGAGAGATGGCGAAGTACTCGCAACCGGTGGCGTGTGTGTATGACCAAATGTATGAACGTGGACGAGGTGAAAGGAGTATGTAGGGGTGGTAGCATTACGCGCTTTTCGTAGACTAACTAGTCAGTTATGGTTATGACGATTCTTAATATCTATGACTTCTTTATCCATTGTCAGAATAAATGCCGGACACAGCAGTCTACCTTTCTTGACACACCGCCACCTCGCACGCAGCCCGGGTCTGTCTGACCGCTTGTTGTACCTGTGCCCGCCTAGTTCTATGACCGGTCGCCCGAACTTCGATGTCAAGAACACTGGAAGTAATTCGGTATCTGAAAAATAGAATGACAATCTTCAATGCACATATTGTTTGTTGCAAAAAAAGGAACACCAGCCTTGTTAATGACTTAGCATAGGGTGGGGAAAGATACAGAAATTAGTGTCTATTATTTATTTGGTTTCTTTTTAATGATGATGAAACAATCACTGATATTTAAATGAGAGCGTCTATCTATATATTTATTTTAAGGTGTAAAAAGTACACGTAAGTCGCCGGGTTCATACGAGTGAAGCATCTTTCTCGTTCACACGATACCGACAAAAGTACATGGAAATGAACGAACACACAGTTACGCGTAAATTTTCGGCTTTAGAAGCTAAAAAAGGGGATTTACTTTTTAGATGGCTGTATTCGCAGACATGTACCTATTTGTAACAAATTACCGTATCCTAGTAGATTGCTCAAATACAAACAGTATAAGTTCATTTAACAAATGCTAACAAATTGCTCGGTTTAGTCAATGTGTATGCCTCTTTTTCATCACAAACAGCTGGCCCGTAGACACACCGGATCCGGAGCATTGCTCCGACACTCTCTTAATGCAGATCCACCAGGTTTTGTTCCTTCTGATTTGGTTCTTTCTGTAAAGGTAGCCATCGCATTCAAGATATCTTCTACCAGATTCTGTAGTTACGTACGTCTGTGCTGTAACAGTAGAACAAATATTTAAACAGTGGGCAATATTTTAAAAGCCAGTTACGAAGAGAACAGTGAGTGAATAAACGATCGATCAAACTGGTACGAATAAATTTGCAGCTTCTGACACGGACACCTCGATACAAATATTTACTGCAATATCTGTCCACGTTCGTGATCGGTTTCGCGGTAAAAGCACCGCCGTTGAGAATTAAAACAAAATGATTGCACTAAATCCCAAATTTATTACACTACCTAAACAAACTCCTGACAATTAAACTCAATGAGTATGACCCTTCTTCTTTATGAAGATCCCTTCATACGTCACTCCGGAACCAGAGCACTTCTTAGAGTATCTACTTGTGCAGATCCAGAACATTCGATTACCAGAAACCACGTTTCTTGTGTATGAGTATCCATCACAATGTATGTAGGTTTTCCCATTATTTTCCGTCATGTAGAATCCTGGAAAAATAACAAGGTGAAAAACTTTGTATGAATAACAACATAATAAAGAAAAATACTGTTTTCGGGGCCGGAGTTAAGAAAAAAAAAAGGACTTTGTAAGTACATACGATGTATTAGGCTTAACGATTTGCTTACGCAATTCCACTTTTCATAAATTTAACATACCTTTACTTGTCATCATCATCATCATTTCAGTCGAAAGACGTCCGCTGCTGGACATAGGCTTCCCCCAAGGGTCGCCACATTGACCGGTCCCGTGCGATTTGTAACCAGCGGAGCCCCGCAACCTTCACCAGGTCATCTGTCCACCTAGTTGGAAGGCCTCCCTTTACATATAGTAAATTTCAATTAGCAGGAACTTGGTAATTAAAAAAGACAACCGACAAAACTTAATAAACTACGTTTTAACTTATGCAAAGATGTTTTCAGTAGGTCCTTCCATTCTTAAAAACCTTACTATATCTAAAACCAACTAGAAATTCAGATTTTGTCAATGTGTGTGCGCAGATCTTTTGAAGTCAAATTCAAATTCAAATTCAAATTCATTTATTGTTTGTCACAGGTGATATATCAGTTCTTATGATTATTATAAAGGATCGCTGTAACATACCTTTAAGGTGTACAATATTTAGTGTTGGTTCAATATTTATATAACATCGTAATCATTATTCGTATCATTATTCATGCATTAATAAAGTTGTTCATTCACAAGTCAGTTTAGGGACATTGATTTCATTAAAATTAAATTACTCATTTATGTCATACAAATTAAATTTTTCATTGATTTTATTACAATTGAATTACTCAGTGATGTCATACAAATTAAATTATTCAGTGGTTTCATTACAATTAAATTAGTCATTAATGTCATACAAATTAAATTAGTCAAATCAAATCAAATCAAATCATCTTTATTGTGGACTATAGGTATACATCATAAATACAGGTCTAAAATAATTAAAATAAATTCAGCTATGTCCCGCCGTTGAGGCATACAATAATAAAATACAAACCAGAAGTTAAAACACAATTAGTCATATTAATCTCGATACATTAATAAAATATTCCAAATTATAAATACATACAAATTCAATTTTAAGTCATATTAGTCATAATTCATTATTACAAAAAAGAGGAAATACACAAACAATTTAAATGGTAAATATTATCATACGTATGTGGGAGAAAATGATACTTATTTTTCCTTTCTAGTCATTGGAATACAATATTTTTGTCACACAAGTAATCTTTGACATCATAATAGCATTTGTCTATTAACAAAGAATGTAGTTTCTTTTTAAACTGGAGGATTGGTAATTGTTTAATGTCATCAGGCAATTTATTATAGATTAATGATGTCATGCATAAAAAACTTTTATTTAATAGTGCCGTTTTGCCATAAGGTATTTGTACCTCTAACCTTTTTTTATCCCTTAATTTTCGATAATAGCTTTTGACAGCAGTGTTATAGTAGCTTAAATTTGATTTTACAAAAATATTTGATTCGTAAATGTATAGGGAAGGCAATGTAAGAATTTTTAGATTTTTAAAGTAAGGTTGACAGCTAATTGTACTATTTATTTGGCACATTGCTCTAATGCACTTCTTTTGAGCTTTAAATATAAATTCCTTGTCTACCGAATTACCCCAAAATATAATGCCGTATCTCAGTAATGGTGCCACCAGTCCATGATAGGCCGTTAAAATCGCTTCTTTGTTAACTATTTTGGAGAGCTTGTAAAGAGCGAATGAGGATTTGTTGATTTTTTTGCAGAGATTGTCTATATGGGTTGTCCATGAAAGTCTGTAATCAATATTTATTCCTAGAAATTTTGTATTTGTTACAGATTCTACTGTCTGCCCGTTATAATTTACATTAATACTTTTCGGTTGAATTCTTTGGTGAAAGTGCATTATATTTGTTTTTTCTAAATTTATTTTCAGATTGTTATCAATTAACCATTTAATTATAGTTCTTAATGTTTCATTAATTTCATTTTCATAGTCATTTTGACTGTCACATTTTATTACTACAGTGCTGTCATCTGCAAAAAGTACCATGGGATGCTTTATGTGTCTAGGGAGATCATTAATGTAAATTAGAAAAAGCAGGGGACCCAAGACACTACCTTGTGGAACTCCTAGTTTTATGGTTCTAGTTTGGGATCTATATGTCTTCTCATCACGCGTTTTAAGGCATATTCTAGTTATTTCTGTTAACTGCTTTCTAGTCGTGACCTTGGTGTGACACCAAGGAGCCACAGCAAGTCTTAGCGGTTCTTTGAGTACATATCCACCAAACTTTGTCACCAGAGCGATTGTTTATCCTGTACTTATAACCTTCGCAGTACAAGTACGATCTTCCGTTCTCCTCCATACATGTTGCTTCAACACCTGCAAACAAACATTCAATATTAAAAAAAAAAAAAAATAATTTTAAAGCGTTTAAAATTAACAAAAAGTTTAACAGGTTTACCAAAACAGAAAGGATTTAATTCTAAACAAAACGCCTCTCTTTCGCACATCACAACTTTTTCATGAAGAATGATTAGAGTTTCGAGACTCGGGCATTTCTATTGCAGTCTACGACACTAAAAAGTACTTAAACGAAAAGATATTTATTTTAGAATAGAACAAATGTTTTCGAATACTTTCATGAAAACTTTCAATCCATGAAAGATTCCCAAAAACATAAAGTCAGCATGTTTAGCTATAATTTAAATAAAGCAATAAAACGATGAAAACACTCAAACGTTTGTTTGTGCATTTTATATTTTAAGACAATCAATTGAAACACATCGCCGTCGTATGTGGCGATGGTAGCCTTGCAGCCAGTGCTCCTGGTTCTACTACAGCACCACCACGCAATGTGGTCATTACATCTGTTTTAATTAAACCGATGCCCACCGAGCAACATGACAGGCTTGCCGCAGCGCGACGTCGTAAAAACCACTGTAATTAAGAATGGGATTACTTTCTGACCAAACCAAGGTTATTCAATGTCGTAAATGAAAACAAAATGTTTAAAGTGAAACATTAATGTTTGTTGTAAGTTCAAGAAAGAAGTAAGCTCATCTTCATAAAAGTCATCTCTGTTCGATAGCTGCCACAACGTGCTTAAAATAACGGACAGACTTAGGTCATCAAAAACTAAACTCACGTTTTTTGCAATTGGTTAGGTAAAACTAGCTGCTAAGATAAATATATCAAGCTACTCATAAATCATGATTATGACTGTTCTTAACATGCACGATAGTTCTATCAGATGTGAAGACGGACGCTCGACAGCCAGCGCTCCTCCTGCTGCAGAACCACGCGGCTTTGATTCCTCTGCTTCTGTTGTTCTTGTAGTAGCGACAGTTGCCTATGTGCAGCACTGGATTACCGAGTCTTGTCAACGCAAGCCTGGGCGCCAGATACACCAAAGAAATTAAACCTAAACAGAAATCATATCTTTGTGTAAATGTTTTTACTTACTGTTCTTACTTACAAAAATGGCAAAAATCTTTTTTTTTATTTTTTATTCTGTATGGGCTTACTCTTGACCTCAATCTAGTCCTGAGGACCGAGATGAGGTCGACGATGGAATGAGCTAACCCAAAAGAAGCCTATTAACTCGCGATTTAAATAGATTGGGGTCATATGAACTTGGAAACACCGACGCAGGCAGGGAATTCCACTCCTTGGCTGTGCGCATAATAAATGATGTAGCAAAGCGCTTCGTGCGAATGTGTGGAACATCGACAAGGTATGGGTGATAACCTGCAGTACGTCTGGACTCCCGATGGAAGAAAGGAGATGGTGGAATGAGTTCGTGGAGCTCTCTGTAACTCACCGAAGTACAATCTGTAAAAGACCGACAAACATGCAACTTTGCGCCGATGGGCCAGGCTATGAAACCCCGGTCGGGACGGAGAATGGAACCGGCGAGAGATGTCGTGCGGTGTTCCACAGGGATCGGTTCTGGGGCCGGCCTTGTGGAATATCGGTTACGACTGGGTGCTGCGCGCCGACTTCCCTAGCGGTGTCAGCGTAGTCTGCTACGCTGACGACACGCTGGTACTGGCACAAGGGAGGTCGCACGAGGCGGCGGCCGAAAACATGACACGCGGGGTTGCGATAGTCGTGGAGAGGATCCGGCAATTGGGTCTCGAGGTGGCATTGCACAAGTCCGAGGCCATGTGTTTTCATGGGCCTCGGAATGCGCCACCGTCGGGATCCCTACTGACGGCGGGAGGGGTTTCCATCGGCGTCGGGTCGACGCTGAAGTACCTGGGACTCGTCCTCGACAGCCGGTGGAACTTCGTGGAGCATTTCCGACGTTTGGCCCCCAAACTGGAACGGACCGGGGCTGCCTTCAAGCGGCTCCTGCCCAACCTGGGGGGTCCAAACGCCTCCTGCCGGAGGCTCTACGCGGGGGTCGTGCGGTCCATGGCCCTTTACGGGGCCCCGGTGTGGGCGCGTTCTCTGAGGCGGCAAGCCGCCCGCTACCTGAACGCGCCCCAAAAGGGGATAGCCCTAAGGCTAGTCCGGGGGTACCGCACGATCTCCGGTGAGGCGGCGAGCCTCCTTGCCGGATTGCCGCCATGGGATCTGGAGGCTATAGTCCTCGCGCGCCTTCACGAATGGCGCGCGGAGGCACTACGTCGGGGGGAAACTCCGCTGCCGCGGCAAATCGCCGCTCAGCGGACAGACCTCCGGCGCGATCTCATGGTGACATGGAGAGAGCGACTGTCGCAACCCCGTGCAGGGCACGCCACCATAGTGGCGATAAGTCCCCTCTTTGAGGAGTGGCTAGGGAGGCGCCACGGCGCCCTCACCTTCCGCCTGACGCAGGTCCTCACCGGACACGGTTGTTTCGGGAGGTTCCTGCACCGAATCGGGCGGGCGGAAACGCCCGGGTGTTTCCATTGTGAGGATCGTCCGGAGGACACGGTGCAGCACACTGTGGAGGTCTGCCCCGCTTGGGCGGAGCAGCGCCGTGTCCTCGTAGAGGCGATTGGCGGCGGCGATCTCTCGCGCCTGGCCCTGGTTCAAGCCATGGTCCGGAGCGAGAGGGAATGGGAAGCCGTCACCTCCTTCTGCGAAGCAGTCATGCTAGTGAAGGAGGTGGCGGAACGTGAGAGGGAAAGAGCCTCACGTCCCAGCCGCCGCGGGAGACGCCCTGGGCGTCGGGGGTCACGTGGTGGCCCCCGGCCACCGTAGGCGCGGGCCTGTGGACGGCGAGTTATGGGCTAGCTCACCGTCCGGCCGTCTTATGACGACAGGCCGTGTCGACGGCGCGTTCGTGTTCCACGCGCGCCTCAAAGAGATGTCAGCAACCACGTAGGGGTCCGCACGGGCCGATGCCTGCCAGGGCTGCGGGACTGTTCGAAAGAGATACCGCGGCCCTGGAACATAAAGGGCAAAGAAGGAACATGGATGGGTTTTAGTCAGTACAAGTCTGACACTCCCTTCCGCTCCGCCCCGAGCGGGGGGGTCATTTGATGATTTCCCATCCTAAAAAAAAAAAAAAAAAATAGTCTATGAAACCTGGTACCAACCAGCTTATCGTCACATCGAGTGTGGCTAATTGGTATTTGGCTGAGCCATCCCAAAGGTGACAGCAATACTCCATGCCGGACCGAACTTGAGCTTTATATAAGATTAAAAGCTGTCCAGGCTTGAAGTAACGCTTATCCCTGTTTAGGATACCCAGCTTTTTTGCCGCAGTTTGGGCTTTCGACTCAATGTAGGCACCGAAGTTCAGATTCGCACTCAACTTCGCACCAAGAATCTCGAGGCTGTCGGTGACTGGTACAGATGTACCCCGGAAAGTAGGAGCCAGATTGAACGGACTCCTTTTGGCGGTGAACAGGCACACTTGTGTTTTGGTGGCGTTAAAAACAACCAGATTCTCATCACCCCACTTGGAGACGAGACTTATGGTTGAATTCGTTCGCTCTACCATGGCCTCTCTCAATAAACGCACTTCATCACCGCTGGCTTTCGCGCTGGATGCATAACTCTCCAAAAAAAATCTTATTGGTGTTATAATAACAATGCTTCTTTCTTGTACCAATTTGATATAATATTGCATAAATATAAACTTTAGAAATAATACCTGAACAACTAGATAAGATGACGGGCCCGCCCCACCGGGATGTAGAGAAAATAGCCACAAGGGAAAAAAAAATTCAAGGAATGAGATATTTTGAAAGCAAAGCACTGCTGTTGAGGTAATAGTTTCCTTCGTATACAAACTGAATAATTTGCAAGAAACTGGATGAATTTTTTGTGTAATATCATTGATAAATACATCTTTATAACTTATTATATTATTATTGATAAAAGCAGTGAGGCTGCAAGTAGCATCCATGACCCCCTACCAAATAATATACAAGTGACAAGTGTGAAGATTTCTAGAATTCATTCTTGTATTACGGACCCTATAATGAGACAAACTATGCTAAATATTATTTAATTTTTCAAGTTATTGTGTTGAGTTATATTTGGTAACTCACAGTTGAATAAAGTACAAATAACATTTTGGAGACAGAGATCGAACACTGCTATGATACAAAGAATAAAAATAATCTAGGACTAGTTCAAGAACATTACACACAATTACGTTATAATCAATAAACTCCTTCTCACGATTGTGTTCTTTATTTGGTGAGACGCGATCTTGTAGCGATAAATTTCACACGACATCTTTCGGTGTCCCATTGTGTTCTATACGAAAATTTGTTAATTTATTCATTTGTTCTATTTCTTTGTATATATTTTACACAGTCTGCAGTTCAGTATTCCATTTAAAAAAACTATTGGTATTTCTCATCTTCAGCTGCGTTTCCATGATTATGCTGGTGCATGAATTTGACAATAACGTCGTTGATTGTAATGAGACCTGCTCTGCATTGCCTACTCCACTTGCAGCACCGCCATTGCTTCCTATTGCTGAACTGGTGAATATGCTGATTACGATGCGGGATGTACCAGTTGTACCGATAGTTGTTGAACAAGATTACTGGCTTTCCAAACCTGGATGTGGAGAACTCTGCAGCTGTAAAAAAGACAAAATTCATTTCGATAAATCCACAAAGAAAAATTCAAAATAATTGAAAAAAATAAAGATTCAATAAATTAAGTAAAGCAACGTAAAAACGAAAAGCAATAAAAATGGTTACAACTCGTCAAAGAGCAAAACGACTTTGGAAGATTAATTTATTAACACTCGTTTATTATTAAACTAAAAGGAACAAATTAACATACTTTAATATCAGCTGTTACAAAATTACCACAGTTACCACAGTTATGTTTAGATTTTATGATAATTTTATTAATGAAAGATAAAATCACAGTTAAATAGGTAGAGATTTACTATTCCATTTGAGCAATTTCCTCTGCAGTCATTCCGTTGATCATGTTTGTTCACGAATTTGACTATTGCGTCATCGATGGTGATAAGACTGGCTTTACAGCGGTTACTGGTCCACTTGCAGCACCGTCATTGCCTCTTGGTGAACTGGTGATCATGCTGATCACGATGAGGATTGTTCCAGTTGCATAGATAGTTGTTCAATAAGATCATTGATTTGCCAAATCTAGATGTTCAGAACACTGGAGCTGTAAAGAAGTAAACATTCAGTTAGATTAGCAATAGGTAAAGTAGAAATTTTATGAATTTAATTAGAGCAATAAGTAATGTAAAAAGTGTTGTGTAGATGAGATATGTATATGAGCTCATTTCACATTACAACAATTTACATTACATTATAACACTTTTTTTTTTAAATGAGTACTGGTTATCTTTATTTGTTGAAGAGAACTAAACATTTTTTTTTTATATTTGTTTACTTGCACTTCGCCAGTTTTGCGTCCAGGTGGTCCCTGATGCACAAGTGCCGAGCCATCGTCTCGTAGACCTTTGCTGCGCCGCCGGCGCCGGTCGAACCTGTGGTGTTCCAGCGAGATACCGAGTACCATAATCTTGAAATGGTAGTGTGTTGATAGAAGCCAGTAGAAAGTTCAGTCGCATAGTTTTGTTGCTTAGACTTCTTAACATTGAATAAGAAATAGGTGTGGCTAGATAATAATATGAAATCAATATTGAGATCTGGATTTTAATAATAATACATGAAGCTTATTATATGTATACGCTTTGGACACTTACATAGCTTATTATTTTACTATTACGTATTTGGCGATACAAAGTCATATTTATAACAATTCTACACGAAAGGATTGTGTAACTCACCACAACTATTTGGACAGCTAAGATACTGTTTGATCAGCTTACTTACACGTACTTACAATTTATCTTACGGGGTCATTGCAGTTGTCATTACGAAAAATCTTTTCTATGAAAACAACCCTGAAATCACGAAAAATAACATCCCATCATACATTTTGTCAATTTATGTGAACACGAAATATGACAGCAGCAACAAAAGCAAAGGTACACACTACATCGTGCATTGGGCTGAGAAGCCTCATCCAGCAGTAGACTATAACTATAAACTGTAGATGATGATCAAACATGAGTGCCAGCATTTTTTTCTTTTTGTAAACCGTGCCAATATCGTTTATTCTGCCAGCGTATCTAGTGATTGTGTTGATCAATGAACTGGACAACCTCGTTGTCAATAGTCTTGATCACGGATGGGCAGCCATATTGCTTCCTGATACATGGCCAGAGCCCTCTAGGCCCAGTTCTATAGCAGTTATGTTGATAGTACTTGTAGGGACCCCGCTGTAACATCGGCTTCCCTTGTCGTGATACTATCTGTGTTATAGCTGCAACAACGAGACTTTAGTTAAATTATTGTATGTATGAAGAGAGTATTGGCCAAATTAACAGTAAAATAAGACTTAATTCGTGTGTAAAATTAAATTTACCGATAGTGGAAATATTACAATTTACATGCACCTGTTATAACCAAGACTGCGTGTTCATATTATTTATTTGTGTTCTGAGTGCTTTAGCACTCGGTAGGTTTCCTACTAAATCCCATAAAAAATGAATTATTTATTGATGTTGATCTTCATTTAATTTGATTTGCATGAACACAAAAATCACGAAAGTAAATGTTTTGCTTTAAAACCATTTCAACGTTATTATTGAACCTTTTGTATATTTGGACAAAGTCAAACAATTTATCACACATACTTAGATCCTACGAAAACAATTATTTTTGTCCTTAACTCATAGGACCTAACCCCGAAACTAAATCACGATTAATTTTATGACGACAAGTGAATCGAAGAACAAATTACGACCCGGGCGCGGATATCGAACCCTGGCAGAATTGAGAATAGGATCTGTGCTGCTAGTCCAGTGTCCGAGTCACACCCGCAATTTATGAGTACTGGTTTAATCGAACCTTCAATCAGCCCACATGGTGTAGCAATTTCGGTATTACTTTCTTTTGTCCTTGATTGTACACGAATACAATTTTACATTTTCAAAAACTATTTAAGTTCCATCTCTGCTGACCAAAACCAACTTTTTTACGCTCAAGCGACAGCGTGTAATGACAGGGACTGCGGGCAAGAACATGCCACGAATCACCGGGACGCGTGTCGCTTGAGACAAGTGACGTAGCAAATCGCATCGCCAAATACAGTGAACGAGGCCTAAGAGTTATAATAACTATAATCAGTAGCATTCCGCTGGCGCTGATGGTTGTGATCGCCATTCATGCTGATGACGTCATTGTCGTAGGTCTTGATAGAAGCCCTGCAGCCAGAGCCCCACTTGCCGCAGACCCACAACACCTTTAGGTTCCCCTCACGGTTCGAGCTGTGCTTATAGTACCGGTTCTCACCCATCTGGAGCACTGGCTTGCCTCTCCTTGACTCCGTTAATCTTATCTCTGTACCTAAAATAAAAACCTCGATTTTGTTAAAAGTATCGCTTGGCAGAATTTAAAAATTAAAAATAACCGACGCAAAACCGTCAAGCAACCGCGAACACTCTTTAAGTGACAGTGGTACCCCTCTTCTCCTGTTCGTCTTTTTAAGAGTGGTCAGGTAATGTAGAGCACTTAGTAGTTGAAGCGTTATGAAGCGTAGTATTAAAACTGAAGTTATTTTAGAAACGCACCTTCGCAGTAAGGCTTTTGGGATGACCGGAGTAATGAATAGTCACAAGACTCAACACTTTCGAAGAAATGGAAAAAATAAACACACAATACTATCATGTTATTACTTATTATAACATTTGAAGGCCACATATCAGATAAGTTGAAATTAATAAAATAGTAAATGTTTCAACTGTAAAGTACAGAACGTTACTTTAGAATCAACTTTAGGGCACTTGACAATACCAAGTCTTATCAGATAGCAATACGATGGTTGCCTCCATCAAAAAGAAACACAATTTGGTGAGCCGCTGTTCCCTTTAAAACAAATTACACAACATACAATATTAAAATTCACTTCAGAATCAAAAACATTTTCAAAACATAAAAAATATTAACGTATTTACATAGATGAGTTAATGATTATGATCGTGATCATATCTGACAATAACATCATCCAAGGTGATGATGGTAGCTTTGCAGCCGTAACAAGCCTTGACACAAGGCCATCTAGCGCGGGGACCCTTGCTGCCACTCCATTTGTTAAAACGATATCTTCCTATTAATATCACTGGCTTCCCGAATCGAGATGTTGAAAAGACTGGATTACTGTCATCTGCAATTAAGAACCACCTTTTATTTTATTACCGTTTTTTTTTAAAGCAAAACAAATGACAATCGATCATACATTTCACGTAATGGAAGTAAAGACGACCAGCTTAATGGATGGACTAGATCAAAATATTTTAATTACCATCGTGTGTTTCACTTATTACTTTATCGTTCACTTTCAGTCTCTCGTATTGTCAATGATTGTGTTCATGAATACTCATAACGATAATTTTGTCACAGGTGACCTTTGCTGGACACTTTTTAGTATGATGGTGAGAACATATCCAGTTGTCTTTTAGTTTGTTCCAAGTCCATCTACAAAAGCGATATTTGCCTATCTGAAGGCATGGTAAACCGCGTCGTGTTGTTGTAAAAAATATCTATTCCTATTAGACAAAAGGGCATCAACAAGCTACTTGGGTAACCTGGTATCAGCTAGTTTTCTACAACTATCACGTAACTGTTTTTGTTTTAAATAAAAGTTAAGTCTAAACTATATACAATAGAACTTTCACAAATAAATATAAAAATACGACATTAAATGGAAACGAATGAAGATTTACTAAAAATATTTATTGAATAAGTACATTTTGTCTTATAATGTCTGGAAAGACTCTACTAACTATTTTTGCTGTCTGTGTTTAATCAACTATCGAGCCTTTTTTACTGAGTCACGATTCATTTTATCAACTGTCGGAAGGCGAACGTGCATCAACAGCTGAGTGTTAATGATTGTGTTCGGTCATGGACTTGACAATTTCGTTGTTGATAGTGGTTATTCTTGCTCGGCATCTGTAAGAGTTGCTCTTAGCACAAATCCAGTGGATCTTAGGTTCCTTGCTCCAAGCACATTTGTTGAAGCGATGGTCACCCATGAGGAGCAGCGGGAAACCCCGTTGAGATTTCGCGAACCTTATTTCTGAAAATGAACAATGATTATATTAGTTACATTTTCATGTATTAAGATATAATAATATGTAGAAATGACTGACTGGCTAACTGTGCCGTCAGTTTTAGCAATAAATATGAAACAATAGTTTCAATATTTAGTAATGAAGGCAGTTATTTTCCGGGGTTCTAATTCCTCTAATATCAGTGATTAATGATTATGTTTGATCGTGGACTTGAAAACTTCACTGTCTAGAGAAGTGATTCTTGCTCGGCACTTGTGGGGTTGGGGATGCTTTTAACACGAACCCATTGGATATTCAGGCCCTTGCTGCTTGTGTACTTGTTAAACTGATAGGGGATGAGAAGAATCCCAGATATCTTATTAGAACTCCGTCAACGTAAACAGTTTCTGCCGGAATGTCCATATAAATTTCTCTTTTTTTAAATAAACTCCTGAGTGCAAAGTATTTATTTTATTGGTATTAAATAAAAATAATTGTTTGTCACGCACAATCAATCAAAATACAGCTATTGTGAAATCTAAAACTTCGTAATAATATAACTTAACTCATTAAAATGTCAGATTTTTTATCGGTCCTTATTCTCCAAACAGATTTCAATTATGATTATGCTCAGTCATGGCCTTGACGACTTGGTAGTTGATAGTGGTCACTTTCGCTCGGCACTTGTTCGGGATGCTCCTGGCACAAACCCAGTGGATCTTGGGCTCCTTGCTGCCGGCCCATTTGTTGAACCGATGCCCACCCATGAGGAGCAGTGGAAAACCGCGTTGAGATGTCGCGAACCTTATTTCTGAAAACCAATGATGATTATAATGGCATGTTTATGTTTTAGGACATAATTTAAGTAAGAGTGGCTTTTAAGGATTTCTGTGGAGCCAGTCTCAAATCATAATCTTTAATTAAGTTTCTATAACAATACAATTAAAACAAAACCATCATAACATAACGCCTTGTAATCCCCGAAGGGTTAGGCAGAGCGGGTTAGCGAAATGTTGGTGTACAATAAGGTACCTACACAGAGGTGGTGGTGTGTGAATATGTTTAAGTCCCATGTAAATGTGAGCCTAATGCCATCTTCAGGGACTTCACACAATTTCATTATAATGGTATCCCTAACGTTCATGTAAATTTTCAGCTTCTTCAATATATGCAAGCGTTGCGTTGCGTTTTTGACCGGGCTATAACACACATGTGGTCGAAAAACTAAGGAGTTTCTAACAATCAACTTTGGTTATGTCCGTGTAATATTTTAAGGATTATATTTTCTTAAACTACAAGGGTCCTCTTACAGGCTCCCCCAATACTCGAACAGATCGATCGCGTCTTATGAGCTTTACTAGACCTGTAGTTCCTTGCCGAGACATCGCGTAAAAGAGACCCTTAGACACATATACCAAACCCTTAGAGACATGACAATATTTTATTACTTAAAAGCAACTTTACGGCTTTTGATTAATTACGACAATTAAAAAAAAATGCTTTATTATGTGTTTCAGTGTTACAAATATCACATTTTTTACATTTATACATGTAATTCTTCTTATAATTCCCTTTTTTTATTTATGTACAAATCTAATACATTTTCAAATATTCCTTAAAATGAAAACAATATAAAAATCACTTAAAAATATATAAAAATTGTAACCCACCGGTATCTGGGTCCAAGCTACCGGCGGTCAGGGCTCCAGAGAGAGGAGTACCGATTTCTGAATCAAGTCCTTGATCCAGCTGCCTAACGAGAGCCTCCTCAGGTATTGGTCGAAGCTCTTGGCAATTAAGCCATGGGCTGATACTACTTCTAATAATTATTACTCTTAAAATCTTGATTTAAAAACTCAATCTTCATAGACTTGTAAATTTTCCTTTTATTTGAGACCATAAAACTGTTAATGAAAATAACAACATATTATTAAAATAGAATCAGTGGTTATGTTCATTCAAAATCTTCCTAACTTCGTCATCCACTAGGACTATGGTGGCCTTGCAGCCAACTCGATACTTGTTGCAGATCCATCTAGTCATCGGCGGCCTACTGCTGCTATGCTTCGCGTAGCGGTAACCACGCCAACAAAGGATTTTTCCACCAGACCGAGACCTCTCATAATGCAGATCTTGAAGAAACATGTGAAATAAAAAGTATTGATAAACACATTCGTCATTTTAACCAAATACGCGACAGAAAGCGTTCACGAATTCAACATTTATTTATTTGTATTTGTATTTTTTTTTTAATAAACACCCGAATATTCAAGCACACAAAAAGTATGTAGGTAGTGTAAATTCACTTTTGAATTTAAAAAAAAAACTAATCATTCAGGAAAAAAAACGTACCTATATCAACTTTATTTCAAATGGCCTGGAGGTAATAATTATGCGTTCACAAGAACCTATTCAGTCATAACCCCCGTTAACACCTCCCCACAGGTTGTCTATGTTTTATAAAAAATATTTGCTTAAAGACTAAGTTAATAACATTTACAGTAACAGGTAATAAAACAGAAAATATTATTGTCACAACCTTCAGGCAAGCATTATGGCAGGGAAACATATGAAGTAATCACTGTTTTAAGCTTTCACGGTTTACAACTAAACTTGTACTGTCATCGGGAGCTCAAAACAATGAACAATCAAGGAAGATATCTCGTAAGTGACAGTACAAGTTTATGTGAAGTAATACTGTAACAGGTCTTAACTCAAGAAAAAAGAAAAGCTTAAAGTTTTAAGTCACAAAAGGCCACATATTGCTGGCAGACCGTAGTTTACTAGGCTGCATATAGAGTTACTACAAAGTGTCTAATTTTCTCATTCGATATTGAACTTAACCATCAACCATTTATGGTTAAAAATCATTTGGAGAAATTTAACCGTTTGTGGTAACTTGATGTGCTGGCGACTGTACAAGAAAATTTGACGCTCGAATGACGGTGACATAAGCGCACTGTTTATAAACATTTGTGCGATTGTTTTGTACCTACTAATACCTACACATTATTGAAAAAATAAGGCGGAGGCGTTCGTTTCGATTTTGGTAACGTGCCAAAAGATTCTGGTACAGGTCAGACTCATGTATAATGGTAGTGAAGTCACTGTAAGCTCAATGAACTGATGTGATGATGATGTGATTACCTTATCCATACAAAGCGACTTCTTTGTGATTTTCCCTATAATGTTGACAAAACCTTTTAAGACTAATGCTAGGTAATTCACAATAAAGATTGATCAACAATGACTATGGCTAACGACGATATTCATATGGATATAATATCGTCGTTTCGCATTCCTGCACAATAACTCAAAAATAATGATTTCCTTATAAACTTAAATATTACCCGACTTCCCATTAATACCAAATGCTATTCATAACTGCATAACACAGATCTTAGTTAAAACTAATTATATTTTATTATACATATAGTTTGATTTTATACTTTTTGGTGAAGTTATGTAAGGCCACAAGTTCCTAATCTAGACACAACGACATGTGTTATAAAAATATTAATTTTAGAAGATAAACTTAACAATAAGTTACCCATGCTTTAAAAAAGAAAAGTAGTATCTACCTACTTGCAGTTTTGGAATCTTTATCATTAGAGAAAGTGATGATGAGCGTGTGTGTGTGTGTGATGTTCTAGATTATTAAATCTAGAACATAATGGCCCACACAATACTTGGGCGAAATCTAAGAAATAAAGAAAGAAATGAATGAACAAGATGCTTCTTGTTCTTGTTATATAAGTACTGTATACTAGCCACAAAAAAAAACATAAAGACTATTATTTACAAATGAAATCATAAGAGACAATAAAAATATTTCGTCAACAAACTAAGAGTACCTACAGTAGAGCAAACAACATAAAAACACACTCAACGGAGGACTAATAACAACAATTATATATCTTAGTTACTAAACTTTACCTTTAAAGTTCCTTTGGAACCATGTTCACTAGCAGTCATCTTACTAATATAAATATATTTTGGTTTTGTCGATTACCTAGTGAAAATCGGTCAATTTCTAACTCTATGTAAGTTATTAAATTACATAGCACACGGTGTCGAACTATGTTCAGCCGTGGCTCAGACCTACTGTAATGTGGAAAAACCTTGAATCAATACACATAAACTTTCACTTACAACAATTATTACATACGTAAATACCCCATGCACCATGCGCAAACAGGTACCATGGTAACAGGTAGCGTATTATTGTACGAGTGGAAGGCACATTTAAAGACTCTTTTCTTAGATAAAAGCTCTCGGCGTGGCGTTTTAAATATCATAAAATATATACAGTTATAATAATACTAATGTGAAATTACTTATACCCCGTTCTAAAAAGTTTAATTTACTAGTAATGAAGATGTTGTTTTCGCTAAGTATCAATATTGACTAAGGAACGTTAGTTTTTGTCATTGAGTATACCTCAATATAACGTAAACCTAAGGCATTACAAAATAACATTAGCACTCGTCTCGGTAACCTCGACGTTAAAAAACCGTCGCTCGTTCGAAACATCAAGGATGAATATGTTCCCCGGTAGTTCTAACGATAACGTCCCCTTTGGTGTAGAGTGTGGCCTTGCACTTCTTCCAGCTGCACTGCCAACGCTGACCAGTTCTCTTGGCTGTCCCATGCGCCCAGTACTTGTGTGTGCCCACCAGGATCATCGGCTTGCCAAACCGGCTCTTGCCGAACACCGGTACTGAAGGAAACCACAAGCAAACAGCTCTAGTTAGGGAAGGAAAAACAAACAAAATATGGATACGGTTGATTCAATAAATGTGTAACATTTCTAGAAGCTTAGAATTCAGAATTCAGATTTATAAAAAGCAAGGGTACCTACGTCAAGAAATAATAAAAAGGTTTTCAAGCGGTTTTTTATTTAAAAGTGGTTCATCTATCAACATACTACCGTAAATAAAAATGAAATATTGTTCTAGAAAAGAAATGAATGGAATAGTAATAAAACTTCATACAATAATAAAATCAAATTCATTGGCTCTTTTACGAAACAGCAAATTAAGTTAAAAACGACTTCGGCGCATTTACCAAATCAATATCAAATCATACACGACGTAAGAACTTGTACTATTACATAAAATAAACTTTGAAAGCAATAAATAATCATGCCATGCTGTCATGCTATTGGACAAATTAAAAAGGAAATACACAAACAATGCAATATTCAAAAATCAGTTTAGTCCCATTTTTCGTGCCCATGAAACATTCCCATCTCGATATCTTGTCATTTATCATTGTTAGGCACACAGTCATCAAACAATGGATACACAGTATCAGTATAGTGAGGAAATCAACTAAATCACTCATTGAAGAAATAAACAAAACACGTCCAATTAGTATATTATAGTTGAACAAAATAGAATGCTCTTACGAACTTGAAATGACATCTAATGCTGATGCTCATTGATTGTCCTGACGATGACGTCATCGAGAGTAACGATGGCGGCCCGACACCCAGCCGATACCTTGGAAGAACACGTCCAGCGCCGCCGACGGCCGCTCGCAGATACGACTGATCTCGTAAACCGATAAGGTCCCAACTCTATTACAGGATTTCCATATCGACTTTCACTGAACACAGGTACTGCGAATAAAATAACGTCGAGTCAATACCTCCCTGAGCAGTAAATGAAGTCGCAAAATGAATTTTCAAAAACTAAAAAAAAAACCTGAACTACGTGATAATTTAAATGAATTGTTTGAATGGATAAGAAAATGAAACAGAGAATAGAAATGTAATTTTTAATCTAAAAAATATTTAAGTATTTAGATAGGTAGCACGATGTCAACAATTCATTGTTTTTTTAAACCCTAAATAATTCTAAAAATAATCATTCTAAATATTTTCGTTATCTACGATTCAATAGAATAAAATTATGAATTGGATATTACGAACCGAAGAATATTGGTAAAATTTGTTTGTATAGGTATACCTAAATCGTTATATTAAGTGACACTTTTTGTCTTATATATATACACTCTTAGTCCCTCAGTGCTGCATATCCATCTAGTCATTTTAAGGGTTCCGTACCTAAAGGGTGTCACCAGACTCTTATTAAGCAGATATTATGCCGCGGGTTAAAATGATAACTAGAGGCAGAATCTAATTAAGAGTATAAATGTAAAATTCTGAAGGTAACCGCAGACCGCAGCAGTAAACGATTTTGAATAAGTAGGCCTACATCAATCCAATACAAAATAGTTTCGCTTACAGATTGTCCAACATTGTCCAGCCACTGGGCTATAACATATGGCTAGTAAAAATGGTTGTGGTTTAAATTAGACTTGACTATTAATTCCCCGAGGGTAGTGATCCTGGATCTGCACTTGGTTCTCGTCTTCGTGGTGCACTGCCATCGGACATGGCCGTTCCGCCCAATGACCCCGGAGCGAGCAAAGCGAAATCCATTCGCGACCAGACGCTCCGTTTTCTTATCAGTCAGTATTCAGTGGACTGGCGGAATAAATGTGGAGTTAAAGCACAGTTTTCTTTATATTATCACAGATATTATGAACTTTGTGTCAAAGGTTGGTAAAGAAATGAATAACGACCCTCGCGAGGATTGAAACATTATATTATTTAATTCAGTGATTGTGCTTCAAACTACTCCTTATAACTAAATTGTCGACGGTTGTGACGTACGCCTTGCATTTAGTTCGGGATTTTTTTGAACATGCCCAACGAATTGTGTTAATACAGATCCTATCCCTACTAAATTGGTGTCTTCCTATTTTCAGCATTGGATAACCCCTTTTGTTCTGGATCCATTCAACTGAAAATAAAAAATAATCTTTAAGTACGCGTGCGTTAAATAACAATCATCTTTCTTCAGTAAAGCATTAACTTATGAAATCGAACGTTGACGTTCTTTTAGTTGAAAAAATGAGAGCTGCAATGACATTTCATTGGCATTCATGCAATGAACAAATAAGGTAGACGGACGACCGATCATTTTATGAAGACAGCTGTTTAAAGTGATAAACGGCAAAAAGAAGTCAATTCAAAAAAATATATTTAATTCATGAAACACTTAATTCGTACACTATGTTTCAAGAAGGTATTTACTACATTATTTTCGTCCGACAGGAACAATAAGTATAGCATATTATGAGACTCGAGGATAATACCTATTAGTGAAACTTTTTTTTGGAACCGTATCAATAGTTCCGAAGATTTCATTATCCATATTATGTTAAAGGTGGTTAAAGAATGAATAAAGATCACGACAATGGAAACATTATGAGTAAATTAAATTATTTAATGATTATGATGCAAATAACTACTTATCACTAAGCTGTCGACGGTTGTGACGAACGCTTTGCATCTAGTTAAGAACTTTTGTGAACATGCCCAACGAATTTTGTTAGTACAGGTCCTGGACCTGTTGAATTTGTATCTTCCTATTTTCACCATCGGATAACCGCATCTGTTTTGTATCCATTCAACTGAAATTTAGAAAAAATCATAAGTACCCGTGCGTCTAATAATCATTATTCTTCAATCAAGCAGTAACTAAAGAACTCAAAGTTAGTATTCATGCAAAGAATAAAAAAGGTAACCTGGACGGACGACCCATCATTTTAGGGAGACAGTTGCTTAAAGTAAACGACAAAAACAAGTCAATTTAAAAAATATTTAATTCATGATACATTTTCTTGATTCAATGACTATGTTTCGAAAAGCTCTTTACTAAATAGTTTTCGACTGTTATGACAAGCCGTTTGCATCTAGTTCTGGTCTTTCTGGAACATACCCAGCGATTATTACTTCTCCAACATTTAGCTTTACGATACTTGTGATCTCCTACTCGCAACATGTAACGCTCTCTCGTTAGGAGCCATTCCACTAAAAAAATATACAGATTGAACAGATTAAAGTCAAGAAAGAACCTAACTGTTACATTGAGATAACTGAATGAGTACCTGAAAGTATCTTAGACACTTACAATATCGTACAATACAGATAGCAGTCTGAAACTCTGGAAGAAAGCTAGTGAGACAAGAGCCCAAAATGGCTTAAAAGGAAGTAGTGCGTGGTAATTGTGTGCCAACTGCCAGCGCAGAACAATGATCTCTTCTCATGCATAGAAAGAACGGTCATTGATTACCAAGTGCTCAAATCTTAAGCTTAGTTCTGAATATTAGTCCCCAACATAATTGAGAAAAGGCTGGGCAGATGATGATTTTCTTAATAAAACATCAGACACACTGGCCAATCTTTTATTTCGAAAAATATATAAACTTATCTCAATCCATATGATTGTGTATTAAATTGCTCCTTAAAATTATGCCCTCGAGGGTTATAAGAAACGCCGGGCATTTTGTACGACTCCTTGTGGTACACTGCCATCTTGTCTTTTTACCATAATTTTATGTCTTGGTGAATCGAAAGCCATCTGCCGTCAGCATCTGTGTCCCTCTTCGCGTTACCATTTCTCTCACTGCAAGTATTTAAGATAAATGCTTTATATGTCTAAATGGAAAAAATAATAAATCATTGTAATCCTTCGGTGTACCGAAATCGTTCTTCAGCTGAAAAAATATGTTTCGTACCCATTTCGTAGCTTAGAGTCATATTTTTTCAGTTATATATTTTTTTTAATTAAAAATAAAAGACAACCCACGCTGCATTAATCGAACTTTTAATTTTTTTTTACTTTAAAATTATACTCAAAAGAAGAAGTATACATAGTTTACAGTCTCTTTTAGCTAAAGTGAATATTATTTTATAAAAAATCTACAAAAATTATACTTTTATTCCTTTAGGAATTCCAGTCGAAACCAGCCAGTCTCATTTATAAATTAATAATGCCATGGTTATGTTCTAAGCCGCATCTGTCGACTAGTTTTCCGTACGTGATGATGAAAGCTGTACATCTAGTCCTGGTCTTGGCAGAACATTGCCACCTCACCTTGCCGTTGCCTAAAACTTTCTTCTGCTGGGAAAATCTGTGTCCTCCTACTTGCAACATTATCTTTCCTCTGCTTGACAATACTTCCATGACTGCTAAAAATATTTTTTTATTACTATTTTGCACGTATATTATAATTTTTTCGGTGTATGAACTTCTGAAAAAAAAACAAATCATTTAAAATTATAAAGCAAACCTTCAAAATTTTAAAATCTTTGTTTTTTTAAATTTAAATTACTATTAAAAAAAAACACATGGTGCAATCAATTTTTTTTTGTTTCCACCAGATTAATTAAAAATAGAAAAACTATAGTTTTTTAAACAATTTGGGTTTTACGATAACGATGCGAAATAAAATAATTATTTACAATCTCGGACAAGGGTTGGTACTTCTATTAAATAATTTCTAGGTACTAGGTAGGTCTCGATAAACATCTTGATCTAAGGAAGAAAATAATATTCTATTGACATTTGCCTCCTAATCTTTAAATAAATCGATATCATTATTTGAAAAGTTTTTTTCTTAAGCATATTTTTTTAGATATTTGTATATTGTTATATATATGTATATTATATGTATATGATTTCATTGACTGCATATATATTAAGTTTTTTTTTATAAAAAACAAACGAACAACAACAAACAACAAAAGTACAAACAACGTCAACGTCAACGTTCGGTAGTAACAAAGTAGTTGTTACCGAAAATATCCCTATTTTCGGTAACAACTACTTCAACAACTTTGTTTTTCGCATTACCAAATGCGAAAAACAAAGTTGTTTAAGTATCTATATTCTCGAGAATCTATATAAAAACAAACTTACATATGCAGTCAATGAAATCAATATTGAACATTGTGTAAATATATATTATTCCGACAACGGAAACTCTTTGCTTGGCCCAACAACACGTAGTCAGTTTTTAAACCAAGTAGGTATAGGTAATGTAATGCTGCAGTGTTTTTAATTTTTCCGAGTAATTACACTTAAGTTTAAAAAGACCTAACCAGACATTTAAGATGCACATAATAGATAGGTATATTATGTATTATTTGATAGTTAAAGAAAGTTAAAAGTTAAAGGAAAAGAAAAAAAAAAAACAAAAAGAGAAAGAAAGTTAGTTTGTTAGCTAAGTTTGATAGGTAAAGAAATCGTTACATCGTGAAATATTAATAGCAAGTTTATTATTTAAAATTAACATTATAAGATAGCTTAAGCCAAAATTTTTTTATATGCAACCTTCATGCTTTAAAACAAAGACAACAACAAAATCAATTTGACACAATTATTAATTTCGTGCCAGAAAATTCGCGTGCCGCATTTCGAGCTAGATTTTCTTAAAAAACGTCTTGTCATGGTTGTGATCGAGACGAGACTTGACGATAATTTTATTTTCGATCATGACGACGAAGGCCTTACAGTTAGTGCGTTGCCTAGCGGAGCAGCGCCATCTTGTTTTGCATCCAGTAATGCTGTCTTTGGAAAAGCGGAACCCGCCTAAATACATCAGCAAAGTTCCCCTTTCCGTCTGAAAAACTAAATAAAAATAACGATTTTGTTACAAATTGTAGTGATGAAAAGAATCATGGTTGTGCATTAATTTAGTTATACTAAAAGCATGCTAACTGTGTGATAATAACTGATATTTGCTTTTCTGATTATTTAAGATATGACATGTCATTACTTTGAGTGACAACAATTTAAGATTATAAAGAATATAGTTTTGTAAAAATATTTTTTTATTACCAAGTACAATGATCAAATTTTATTAGTAACAAATTAATATTAAAATAGAAAACTATAGGTTTATTAACCTTTTATTATCCTTTTACCATAAAAATAATTATGATTTATTGAACTCTTTTATTGTTTTTAACTAATGGTTCTTTTGTTCTGTATGGTGTCCGGACGTAAAGAATAGCACCATCCCATATCTTCCCGTGGGTGTCGTAAGAGGCGACTAAGGGACTTACCAGAGAATGGGCAGCAGCGTTCTCAGTGATTTTTTTTTTTTTTTTTTTATAACAAACATACTGCGATCGCCAACCCGCCTGCCAAGCGTGGCGATTATGGCAAAACCCCCCCTTGGGGAGGCCTATGTCCAGCAGTGGACGTCTTTCGGCTGAAATGATGATGATGATGATGAATGGTTCTTCAAATTCATTTCTTATTTTGCATTTATTAAATTATTTTTCATTTATTGCACAACAGAATACGGACAGGTTAAACAAGGGGTCCCAAAAGGCAAACCCTGTATCTTGGTAACCCAGGCACTACACAAAGTTAATACAATGTTCTGCTAGCGAACAGAAGAAGAACTTTGCTAATAATACATTTTTATCACGTTGGAATCAACTAAAGACACATAAATAGCCTATAAATCTGGTTTCAAAAACTCTTATAAACTACTGTTTACTTACTTACTTATGAGTTGCAACATTTATTAACTGTTTTGTGTGAATGTTTCGCCAGTACTAATGCACAGACGATCTATGCGATCCCTGAATGAGAGCCTTCCTGTTCTGCGTCAACAGTCAACACACATTAAGGCACTTCGAAATTCTATTAGTTTATTTAATTTATCATTAAAATAAGAGTTCCTGGCCCGGTTTGTAGCTTAGTCGAGTTTTTGGAGCAGATACTCGCCAGGCGATTATTGCACTTATTTGTTTTTAATTCAGACCTATTTAAACGGAAACAGTTTCCCATTTATCTTTTCTGGTACCATTGGGGCGAGAAACTAAATAAATCATTATAATGAGCAAAGATGAACCGTCACTAATCATAATCAGAATTAACATTGAAAAGCTGCCGGAATTTTAATGAACCTTGAGAATTAAAATTATTTGCAACATTATGATAGAGAGATCTGACCTAATTCCTTGCCTCGTACCACCTGACAGCGCTGTTACGTAGATACATAGGTATGTTCCTATACAGGAAGACTTTTAACTCATGAAGTTAACACATCTAGGAAAACAAATAACATTAAAACAGAAATATCAAAAAAATATTAACTCCAAACCAATTAAAATGTACTAAACACATATTGTTCCGTTGTAAAAGTAGTTCAAATGCATGAATGCTGCCCCTATCTGGAATATAACCGTACGAGTTCCAAGTCACCCCGAATAGTGCCGTTAACTACAGTTATTCGCAATGATTGTGTTTCAAACAACTCTTCAGGATCTTGTCGTCGACAGTAGTGAGAAAAGCTTTACACTTCGTCCGGTATCGCACAGAACACTGCCATCGAATCTTCATACCCATGATTTTCTCCTTTGAAAAGCGATACCCCCCAACCAACAACATCACTGTGCCCCTATTTGTCCTGAACTTTGTAACTGAAAAGAAAAAACAAGAATTATTAACTATTTTAATACAAAGATATTCCTTCTGCACTTCGGTGTATCTGCATCATGTCAATCTGACGAGGAATAAGGGAGAAATTACAAACTACAATGTGCTATGAAAATAAGTGTTTGATAAAAAATATTATTTATTGAATTAAAAAACATGAAAAAAATCAAACAGGTTAATCTATATCTTATATTAAAAATAGACATCAATTAAGACCGCAAAATTAGAGATTCTACTCCAATATAATTAATTATATTGGAGTGGAATCTCTAATTTTGCGGCGTATAAGACAAAAAAATATTAAATCTCATTCAAAATTATATATTTAGATAAAACAGTATTCCAGCAATTGATTGGATTTACAACAGACGAAACTTCTACTATTAATAGTTAGGTATGTTATTATTAATACAAAAAGAGTAAATCTTACGAACTACGATTTCATATACTTAGGTATAAATATTTAAGAACGTCAAGAGTTTCCCAGTTTATAGTTCCCAAGTATGGGCCAAAGAGACTGGAATGCCTTTGACATTTGAGATGTCTGATACGCGGCCATGAGCAATTTACAACAGTTCCACGATTACGCAGTACACTTTTAATCACAATCCAAAGAATTTTAGACGAATCTGCTGATCTATTGCTTCATTATGTTTAAAAAATTCGTGTGCTCAAAAACGTTAAAAACGCAATCAATATTGTTGATCTTTCAAAATGACCACATTACCATTGTACCTGTATTATGCAATAACCCCGCAGGCTGACCGCTAGCTTGTTTGTCACCAAATAACATTTCTGGTACGGAACAACCACAATATATTGCTTAAAACGTGGGTACGGGGTGGTTATGTTCAAGGTTAGTCTTCACTGGGTTACCGTCAACAGTGACGACGTACGCTTTACATTTCGTGTGGAGTCTGGTGGAACAGTGCCATCTGGTCTGGCAGCCAGCTACCATGTTCTTGTAGAAGCGATAGCCGCCAGCTTCGAACGCCAAACAACCTCTTTTTGTTCTTATCAGCATTACTGAAAGGATAACTCAGTTTTTATTATTAGTTACATATTTGCTTTAATCCTATTAGTGGTGGCAATAGAATTAAAGCAAATATATAACTATATATTTAGAAAATAAGATACATACATGCAAATAAGTTTTTTTTTTTACTGACGTCCCTCTTAACAATCAACGACATTGTAAATATTATCGCATTGTTTGATTCGGTACATCAAAATAAGACAGCTTTATATTTTATAATACCAACTTCATTTAATAATACAGGTTGTAATATTAATTTATAAGTACAAAATCAAATAAATGTAAAAAAACAAAATATCTTATTCGAAATTCGTCACAATATGTCTGTCTGCCGCGAAACTCTGAAATAAAGTAAGGTGGTTCCCAACGTCAGAACCGCCTGCTTTTGCCAACATCCAGAAACATATTTAATATTTGATAATGGTAACTCACTTCTACACAAAGTGCTGCATGGGTCTGTTGACACCTGAATGACATGGACAGGAAAGCGCTGTTGGTAAGATTTGTGAAATTATCTGAGGAAATGGGAAATACCGTTAAAAGCTACTTGTGGATGGCGTGACGGTAGCTATAGACCGACCACTTTAATGAGTCCTCGGCCTTGCCCCATCAAAGGCACATTAAGCGTCCACAAAGTCCTAACAATATCCCATAGGTTTATTTGCTTTAAAATAACCATAATACACGTAGGTATTACGATACTAACTGAACCAATACGTGATCAACCTTCCGAATATTCCATTTAAATTGATACCTTCGCGAGGAGTCATTAAAGCGGTCGGTCTATAGGTTTCAATCTGACACATGACGACAAGCTATTTTGGAAAATAAAATGACATTACTAGATTTTCAACCAATGACGATGATTGGGAGCAGCAATGCTAGCGCCATTAGTTTTACAGTTGCCATCCCCAATTCAATAAAATAACAAGATGACGAAGGTTGTTCCGACTGAGGCCACGCGCCACAAGGACTGTACGGCATTATATCTAATGTTTTAGCAGGACATTTGCTAGAAACGTTAAAAACTACTCATAACCATTCATTTTCATGAATGATTGGTTAAGTATGATTATGAGCAAAACTTTTCTTAACGACATTTCCATCGATGGTCGTGATGAAGGCATTTTATACATTTTAAACGATTTCTGTACCCACATTGCCATCTTATCTTTAATCCGAGAGCCGTCTCCTTGTAGAAACGGAAGCCATCCGCCACCAACATTGGGTTGCCTCTACTTGACATGTAGCTCGACACTGAAAAAATTGAAAATAAATGTTATTGGAATACCTAGCCTATCAAAGAAATACTACACGTAGCTTCCACCCGCGGCTCCGATATATTATTAGTATTTTTCAAATAATAACTTGAAATTTCAGCACTGTCGTTGTCTGGTTTTTGGTATTAAAAGGCTTTTCATCATTTTATTCATTTATTTAACAAGGTAACTCAACGCTACATGCGTTGAGTTACCTTGTTAGATTAAAAAATTGAAAAGTATCATTAGAAAATATTTTCTGTCTGAATTCTGCAATTACTAACAATTCATTGGTTAGTAAAATTAATGCCTGTTCCTGCAGTCTTCTACCCAAGGATGCTCCAGAAGATGCTGTACATCGTGGAACTAGACCCGAAGGAGTAGTATCATCAATCGGCACTCTGCTTTTAATCTTTTTAACTTATTACGATGAGCTTTTGCGCGCTCTCGCCAACTTTTTCTAATTGCATTTTGTACTCTTGGTGTAAAATCTGTGATTAATTTTCTTTTCCCTGCTTCTTTCTTTTTGTATCTTTCTCTATCTTTTCGACGTCTTTCTTCAAGTTCGGCTTCAGTCATTGTTTCTCTTTTCTTTCGTATCCAGGCCTTCTTTCACCCTTTCACGTTCTTTTTTTTCTTTTTCTGATCCCCTTTTACGCGCCATAACTGTACAAGCAAAAGAAAGCCGTGCATATTCACTTCTGTAGAGAGTAAGTCTTCTGTAAAAAACAACGCGGCAACCAATAGACAGGATTCATTCAGCGTTCTTTGGTGTCCGGCGGCGGATAAATAGTCCATCGTCTGCTAAGAGCTTAATCATAAATAACCAACCGTATTCATGAATGATTTCGTAGTTGTTTTTTTTTGTTTGTAATCATACTTAGCGCTTCCCCTTTAACGAAATCTTGGTTAAGTATGATTATGATCAAAACTGTTCTTAACAACTATTCCGTCTACGGTCGTGATGAAGGCCTTACACTTGCATCGCTTCCTGTACCCACATTGCCATCTTATCTTCGAGCCGACAGCCTTCTCCTTGTGAAAACGGAAACCATTCGCCACCAATATTGGGTAGCCTCTGCTTGATATGCAATTGAACACTGAAAGGATTAAGAAGAAATATTATTTACCTACAGTAGATTAATCAATTAAGGTAGGAAGGAACCTGAATATCTTACCTCAAAATGCATAATTATGAACTTTGAACCTGACAAGCTGACTTCATTATGATAAATTCACTAGCATCCTGCCAGAGTGGGAGGATTGAACAATTCCTGTTATTGAACTAACTCTAGAAACTATAAACGTTTTAGAGTATAAATAACTGTCGGCATAGAATGAGATCTACCTCTTAAACATATAAGAAACAGGTGCTATTTTGGGATGATAACATAGTAAAAAGTGTTTGTACTTATGTGCACTTTTCATGAATTCAAGTCCGCCTGTACATACATTCCTTGTCCTGTACTGTTCTTGTCTTGTTCCTTGTATTCCTTGTCGTTTATCCAGATAATTGTAGATTTTTCAGTGAAAAGTAGCGAGAGGAAAATGACCAAGGACTGAATTAAACGATAAAATTAAAAAAATCATAAATTATAATTACAACTATTGAAAATAAACATTACTCGTGATTCATGAATAAAAGATTCTACCCTTTTATCCACCACCGAAACCTAAGTAATACTTATGTTTATTACTGTAGTCAAAGAGCTTATACTGCTGAAGATAGTCGATGCTACAAATTTATCTTTAAACTATATTGTAACACTTATTTACTAAAACCTACCCTAAAATATAATAAAAATACTGCTCTTAATATAAAATTTAATCATATTTCATTTGATTTCATCCACCGAAATTATAATATTCATCAAGTAATCTTTTGCAACTAGCGACATCTATTGGAAAGCACCTTTTGACATAATTATTTCCATTGATTCGAGATGAATTGCTTTCGTCACTATAATAAAGTCAATAAATTAACAAACGATTAACTTACGCTCACTCAGAAGCCTTTGGGGGTAAAAACTATCCTTATTTGCGATTTTTTTATGAGATCCGAGATCTAATTTTGTTCCTAGTACATAGGAACGATCAATGATAAATTGAAGCTTCTGTGAGCAGTTGAGCTACACAGACGGGCAGTGTCAGTGTGATGAGCGCTTTATAATATAAGTAATAAGAGCTAAGTTTCCAATTATGCAATATAACTAGAACGTTAACGAAGTTAATACAGAACTTAAATCAATTTTACCGATAGGAACTACCGAACCGTCAATTTGAACATCCGAAACTCGAATTTCTATGTACAGCAACGCCTAACGCTCTAAGAATTATTGCATATTTATTGAAAAAACGAGACATGTCTAAATCATAGGCGGACTGCAGGCCCGACAACGTTCGATACAAATTCTTCACTAAAATCTATTAGCTGTAGTGTGAGCTAGCGGGTCATGGAACCGGGACACTCGGATGATGGCGTTGTCCATGGTGTGCAGGGACGCTCTGCAGCCAGACTTAGCTTTGACGCACACCCATCTTGTCCTGTTGCCGTGTTTATTAACTCGGTTAAATCGGTACTGACCGATCATGATGACCGGGTTACCTCGCTGAGATTGCGCAAAAACAGGGTTCAGATCTGAAAAAAATATTTGTCTTAGCACCTGGTGAATGAATAAATAATTATAGACAGAATGATAAAAGGGAGTAATAAACCAAGTTAATAGGCTTCTTTTGGGTTAGCTCGTTCCATCGTCGACCTCATCTCTATCCTCAGGACTAGATTTAGTTTATTGCTTACTAGACAAGGGAGTGTATCCACGTTTGACAGCTGTCAAATATGACAGACGATAACTGTTGTCCGTGGTAGCTATATTTTCACTGATTTAGATATATAAAGCAAACCCTCTTCCCTTGTAATGTAGTCCCATTTTCTTCTTAGCTTTTTCGAAGCGGGTAGGCTAGACGAAATAAAAGAAACGATTTGAAAATGGAATATTTACTAACATTACAGCAAGCATTACAGTGAACTATTTTATCAATATTAAGTTGTAAAGCGTAAACTCTGTTTACAGAAGTTTCTACGTAGTATCTAAGTAGCCGAGTGCAATTAAATAAAATATACTCAAAAGGTGGAACGAAGTTTATAGTGGTCGGATTTTCATGGAACTTTTTTATTGAGTTCCTATGTTGTATTTAATATGTTGACAAAGTGACAAGACAGTTTTAAAGAGTACATTATAGAGTATAATTATGTCTTTAGAAGGGGTTTGTGAAGTTATGACGTCGGAGTAAATCCCCATTCACAACATAAGCCCAAAACATCAACCACAATATTATCCACAACACGAGATACATTTACTAATAAAAACATTACATAATCATTAAACATATTTTGAAAAGAACATTGCTACTACACCAACATTTATTACTTATATAATTTCTAGGAACTTTAGGGAAGCTAATTCGCCGCTAGCAAACCTACAGAAAGTCTTAAGACTAAAGACAATAATTTAGTTAAATAAGCTATCTATTCAATCCGAACATAATCTAAATACCTACGTACCTTAATACGTAAAAAATAAAACTAACTACTAGAACATTTAAATTTTAATATTTCATCATTATTACGTATTTGTACGAATATATTGGCCCTAATATTAGCAACACAGAAGATTTTAATACAGGTCACCACCATGCTCATCAGCTAAGTCAAAAGATTATTACCTTAGCAGACAATAATTAAGATTAAAATGCCCTTACTTTAATAGAAGCACGTTAAAAGGATACACAGAAAAACATGTTAATAAATCAGTCTATTTTAGCTTAAAACTTCGAGTCTTAGTTTCAATAGTATAGCTTATATTTTGTTTGATTTACCAAACAAAATTGAACATCTAGCCAAGCAGCTGGTCACATTCTAAAGAGGATTAAACCTTATATTTCCTAACAACTGCCCCATATTTGTCACTTTCAGAAGAAATAAAAGATCATCACGCTTTACTGTAGGTATTTTTTTTTTTTTAAATTATTATCACTCGCAGTACAACGTCTCTAGAGGTTGTTACTGCGTAACCGGGCTTATCCTGTGGTGGCCAAAAGTTACTTTAAGGCCCCCTGCCAGGGCTTACAAACTAAGGATATATGTCGTTAAATGAACAGTCACTAAGTGCACCCCCTGCGGGGTTCGGGCCTCGGCTTAGTGCGTCATTGAGGGGAGGGCAGCTAGGGTCAGGCTGGGTCGAATTATTATTTGGGGAGTTTAACGTTACTTGCTCAGCGGCACGGGCTCGCACGTCGAGCAAGGGTCGGGACATCCCAGTAATACCACCGTTACTGGGATGTCGCGGTGGGCCCCGGCGGCGGGGCCGGAGTCGCGGTCGGTATCTGTGTTTCTAATAGTGCTTGTTTCCCTGCAGCTCTCTTGAAGGATGGTGATGGAGTCATCGGGTTCGAGGAGGGAGAGCCTAGGTCGGCGGATCTATCCTATTTTGGAGGGGACGTATCGGGCGGCCGATGAAATTAAGGGGTTGGGATGTTTCTCGGCTGATTCTAGGAGACGTTTCGTGAGACGTTTCATGCACTGTTTTATTGTTGGGATTTTAAGGTCGACATGGAGTCGTTAATTCCTAACGAACCACTGGGAACCCGTGGCCTTTCGGAGAAATCGGTTTTGGAGGGTCTGCATCCTATGCAGTTGGTGGGACTTGGCATGAGCGAACACAGGTCAAGCGTATGTCATGATCGGCCGAATGCATGCGTAGGTACTTAGGCACCTTCTTAATAACGGGTGTAAAAAGGCGCCGAAAGTCACTTGTTCGTAAAATAAGTCATTACTTAATGATTATGTTTGCCAAGAGTCTTGACGATGACACTGTCAACAGTAGTAATGGCTGCAGTACAGCCGTTCTTCTTCTTGATGCAAGTCCAGCGAACCTTGGACCCCCAACACGCATGTTTGTTGAACCGCCACGGCCCTATTTGTACTACGAGGTTCCCGCGTTGAGATAAGTCAAAGGTTGGCTCTGATTGCTCTGAAATATATCAGAAACATTACCATCTTTCATAACATTGTGAGTTTGTGATAATCTTCATGCAGCCAGTATATCCTATAAAGTATACTGCACTAGGTATGCTAGTACTAATCATACAGGGATAATAAGAGAAAAAATACAAATTGTCTAAGTAACTTTAATTTATTTATTTATAACAGCTTAGACTATCTTTACAGGGTAATATTATGGATTATAACTTTTATATAAATTAAAATAGAGTTACATGAAATTATAATAATTAATTATATTAAATGGAACATTGCTTTCGTAACTAGTTAATATAATTATAATAATATTTTTCTCATAAAATAAATATTAATCGCTGTAAAATAAAACCTCCTGTGTCTATTTTACATATTGACCTATTAATATTATCAATTAGAACTTTGGACCAATTTGTCCCCATGGACATTTTTTTGCAAATTAATCAAACTTTGATAAAATATCTTTTGAACAAAATTTTATCGATAAATATCATTATTCTCCTGCCCTAATCCCTATAGATATCTACTAAAAATATTTTAGAGCTACACGAATGTTAGGTACGTATTAAATATATCATCCCTTCAGCTAAATACAATATTCAATTGTTTATAGACATAACAGTAACAAAGAAGCAATTACAACTAGGTTATACAAACTGCCTTATTTGACTAATGGTTGCAACTATGAGTTTTTGGTCTCCGAATATTACTAATTTTTTTCTGTCAAAAATTAATTTAAGAGCCCGATTTGGCATAAATGTAGCCACCAAAACCATGAGGATTTTAAGTCATAAGCCGCATTGCGACAACTAGACAAAAAATGAGGCAACCAAGATATCCAAACAATTACTTCGAATGGTCCACTGAAACAATAAGGAAATCATCTATGAATGACATTGTTTGGCTACCTTTATTTGAGTTATGATAAACTATAGCAATTGAAAACAATACTATAAAACATCACTTTTGTACCCATCATGATATAATTCAAGTTTCAACAATTATTTTGTTATAAAATTAATTATTGGAATCGATTCAGTTACTTATTCTGAACAAACTATATTCAGGTTTCGCATATAGTAAAAATAATGTTGTATAATCGCACTGTCTAGTATCCACTTCAGCTAGGTGGTATCCTAGTGGTTGTGCCATCCATTGAGCTTGACCAGTCGATCGTTGAGAGTGACAGCAACGCATCGACAACCACAGCTCTTCCTCGCCGAACACTCCCACCAGGTCTTCACACGTCGTTCCAGCTTCTTGGTAAACCGATACCTGCCCCAAGTTATGATAGGGTTGCCATACCTTGTAACTCCAAATATAAGAGGATTTACTGAAGCCGCTGAAACATCACAACATGTTTAATCTATGCTTACGACTCGCATGTAATATTTTCAAATATGTTTAAATAAATAAGGCTTGGCAGATGAATCATCATCTGATGATGATGAAATAAAAATTACACAGCATTACTGATAATAATAATAAATATGGTATGATATGGTAGAAGAAGGATATCCGTCATTATTTTGATTTCCTACTGTAATTTATTTTAAAGATTACATGATAATTACAAAAAGGCACTAAAACGACAAGATAATTAGATAGAAGATATTTCTTGGAATTTTATAATCTAGGCACGCTTTTAGGTCACACACACACTAGTTGTGTTAGATTTTAGTATTCCGTACCAAAATGGTAAAGAAGGGATCGCAGCCCACCGCTGGACATGGTCTCTCCCAAGCTGCGCCACAACACCAGCTGTTGTCCGGCCTAAATGTTTATTTTATTTATTTTATTTTATTTTATACTATTCGGGAAACTTACAGCTAATATAAACAATGATCTTAAACAATAGGAATTCGAAGGCCATTTACAAATTTCCACAGATAAACACTTGAAACAAAAAAAAGACAACAAAAAAGAAGTAAGTCAACAAAATACTATAACATAAATTAAACAACAAAAAAGAAGTTAGGTAACAAAATACTATAACATAAATTAAACAACAAAAAAGAAGTTAGGTAACAAAATACTAAAACAATAAATTAAACAAAAAAAAAGCGATCTATTAAATAAAAACTACAAACAAAAAATTTAAAAAAAAAAATAACAAAATTTTGACGCAAACTATTACTTTTCCGTAGTAAAAAAGCTTTTCACTAACAAATGCTTAAGCCGAGAAACACTGGTATTGAAAATGTCCAAATCATGTTCACCAGTAAGTTTATTAAAGCTCCTGCTCGCACGGATCAGAAACGAATTCTGCCTGTACGCGGACTTGGAGTGTGGGACATGCAACAAACTAGGTTTGCGAAACATTTTGCAGTGTGCTACTAATCCTAAACTACCTAATAGCTCAGGGCAATCAATAGAACCATTTGCGATTTTAAATAAGTATGCCATATCAGCAATACGTCTGCGCTCATACAGCGGTAAGATATGAAATCTCTTGCATCGCGCTACATAATTGGGAGTATATTTCCTAGTTTTGTACTGCAGGAAACGTAGGAACCGCTTTTGAAATGTTGTAGGTGTAGTGATTTTCCTACCGAGATACGGTACCCTCGATGTGCAAGTCCGACTCGCTCTTTAACGCTTTTTTCCTTAATTCATGAGTATGTCGAATATTCATTCTCACAATATTTTCACCCTCAGTGATTATGAAAGAGTTGCATCGCTCCCTGGTCTTGATGCAGATCCATCGTCTGTACTGCCCCATGTCCCTCATTAGTTTAAACCGGTGACCAGATAGCACCAGTAACGGGTTCCCACGTGTGCTTGTGGCAAAGTAATATTCTTCTGTATGCTCAGATCCATCGGAGTCCGCACCTGCATAAATGGTGGAGCGTCAAAAACTTTGGTTTCACGCAAATTGAAATGTCTCCCTCGATTATAATGATTGCGCCCTATTATAAGTATTTGATTACTTTGACCACCGCGACAAGACCAGTGCTATTTTGCTTTAAGATCTGCAACAACGAAATGATTTCATACCAAAAGCCAATAATTTCGGAGAGGCGAAGCCAAATAACGATACCAGCATCATGCCTCTCTCCCCGATCTTTACTTGCTCTTACTGTCTAATTCTAACTTTAATCTCAATCTGAATAATTATGTTGATTCTTCAGCATCACGATCTCATTGTCGAGGGTACTAATGCGAGCCAGGCACCCGAACTTGTGTACCGACGCTTGCTTGATGCTGGTAGTTCCTTGAGCATCGCATTCCGTTTTACATCAGCACAGTTATCCCTTCCGTAATCTTTATAAATATAGCTGAAAATATATTTATGGCATCTTTATATGAATATGCATTTTAGTTGTGTGTTCCTCAAGCTAGTCACTGCAAGACATTTCTGAGGGTCAAAACAAAGTGACATGCTGTCAGTGATCATTTAAAGTAAAAAATGCCCATACATTTTCGACGTAAACTCCGAATCCGCTACCAAGCATATGGAATTCCTTTGAAAGTCGTTGCAGTAATTCAAAATTATTTTGAAAGCGATTGCCACTTATCAAAGCCCTCTGACCTGTGACTGCATCGCTGCGTACTGCTGAGCTTGAGATCCTGGGTTCGATTTCCAGATCAGGCATAACGGGTTTTCCACCAGAAATTTAGGTAGCAGCCATGGAGTCTGATTCTTCGTTCGGTCGATGGCAATAGCTCCCGCCCTCATCGGTTGTCGTGTCTCAACATGATTTTAAATGCCAAGAATCAAAAAGAATCAAATAACAAAAGTCTTATCGCAACAATAGTCTATTTGAAATCAGACTCAATAAATTAAGTTAGACAGGCATGAGTTCATTCCAGTATATTAAAATACATAAATGGCTTATTATGACACTTTATTATATGAACTGAACGCTTATTCTTAGGAACATATTATATAATATTATCTAGCTAGATGCTGCTTACTTGAAAGGACTAGGAATTGACTAGGTGTGTCTGCATAATACTTTATTTTGTGTACACGAAGTAAAATAATGCCTTCAAACTTTTCTGATATTCGCACATGCATAAACTCACGCCTTTTTCCATGAGGGTAGGCAGAGTCAAAAGAAGGCCAGCTGCCACCATCCTTACTAATTGATATTTGCTATTATCTATTTGGTTTCCATTATTTCCGAAACATGTCAACAATATATGGTAGCTCTTACAGATATTTCTAAAATACAGTTTCAATAAATAACTAGAGTTTCCCTACATGTATACAGTGGTATACAGCCCCCTTCTGCAAAAATCAAATCAACAAATGATCACACCACATAAAACCTCTGTTCATCCTACACACTCGCCCGACATTCTTCTGAGTGTTCCTTCTGCGACACTCCGATGACGTAGTGTCCCCTCGTCCTAGTCCTGCGGTTGCAGGCCTTGAACTGACAGATCCAGGAGACCACGTCACCCTTCCCCTGATAGTTCTTGAGGAACCTTTTACCTTCAAACTCGGCCCCAAGCTGCCCCTTCGTCGTTGTGAAGAACTCAAGAATACCTAAAACTTTATTTCATGTTATTCTTGTTTTAATATATCAGTCTGTTCTCATATTAATATTCCTCTATAACGTAACACAGATTGTATGTATAAAATATCAAACAAACAACACATACATTATTTAATTATGATTACATTTTTTTTTTGCTTAATGTACCTACTAGACCTACTTCACTACGAAGACCTTTAAAAATTTCGAAAATAAAAGTAAAATTGTTATGAACAGTTTTGAGATCGACGAGAAATTATGTAAAAATTAATTGAGCTATTCTTAACAAAGCAATACACATAACGGAATTATACATAAACATATTAAAACAATACACTTTGAATTACCCGTTACTTATACATGTGTGAGCGACCTTACTCCTACCGCGAAAGTTACATCTCAAGTATCTCATAGGCTTCTAAATCCGCCTTAATACATTCAAGTGAATGCCCCTTTTCAGACATGGAGATAATATTACGTCCCTTGGTCTTGATCCGACGGTTACAAAGATGCTTGTTGCGACAGATCCATGACACCGTTCCGTCACTCCCCTGGTAGTTCTTGTAGAATTTCTGACCATTGAACAATGCCCCAATCTGACCACGACCCGTTTTGTAAAACTCCACCGTTCCTAAAAGCATAACATTTTTATAATTTCAATTTCAACTGATTATGACTAAATTAAAGACTGCTAAAGACACAGATGATTTTTAAAGGTTGACAACGAAAAGCAAGTCACAATAAAATATAGTTTATAATAACACTTCAAAATACATAAATAAGTAAAAGATATCAATCTCTATACAACATTATTTTTAGTATATATGCGAAAAATTTTTAAGCCATGTTATATATGTCCAAAAAATTATTAAAAAAGGATACAAGTTGGACACCGAGCGACACTAAGTACCTATCGCAATCATTTAGGTACCTACTGAAAAAATTTTTATTATCAATGAGCTCAAGACGACGCTGGAGGCGCGCGCGGCTGCGCCGCGTGGTGACCACGTTTTAGTGCGGACAACCATAACAGAACAAGCTTATAACTTTGTGATTTTTCATGATACAGTTTTAAAATTTTTTACATAGATTCTTTACATAAAAATAACACGTGTTTCAGGTTTCGCATATACTAAAACTAATGTTTTAGACTTCACTATTAGACTCCGGATAAATGACGTAAACGATTATGTAATAAGCACTTTATTGTGTCCCTAAATTCGTACAGCCTTCAAATCCAAAGATTTCTATTACTTTTTCTGTGTTTACTCGTGAGAACCTGCAATTGGTTGTGTTATATATACAATTGTTGTCTGTATGTTATAGCTCTTGGTTCTCCTATTAATACATACAGTTATCATCCAATCAATTAAGGAACGTTCAATTACGGGACCAGGTGTATAGGACGCGACCAATGGTCGACCGCCCCGGGAGCTAGACAAAGGGCAATTAAAGCGTTTCGTGTTCCTACAACGAGTCTATATTCTGGATCGACGTTAGTCATTGGTAGTTTATGTCAATCCAATATATTATAGAGTAGAGCAGATGGCCAAGTGGTTAAGGCCCCGACTTACGTGCTGCTGGTCGTGGGTTCAAACCCAGGCAAGCACAATACTTTGTCTAATTTATTTTCATCACCACTGCTCTCAAAACGATGAAGGAAACATCATGACCACCGGCTTGTCCTAGAACCAAACTTTCAAAGACACGCGACATCTACCAACCCGAACAGGGCCTGCGTGGTGGACTACAGTCCATTCCATCTAACAAAGAGAAGGCCTGTATCACAGCAGTGGTAATATTGCCGGTTGATTAAGCTTATACAATAAATTTTTGACTTTTCCGTAATAGTTACTGATGATAGACTGTCCCTTTGTCTAGGTCCTCAGATTAAACAATTCGAATGCATTGGAGCACTTAGCCCTCCGGCCAGTTGCGGCCAAACTTCACACAAAGAGATCCAGATTGAGCCCTCTACCAGACGCAGTGCGCAAGGTCCATAAATTGTAAATAAGTGGTCACTAACGGACACTGTAATATTTCTATGTCCCTACCATTCAGTCCACGTCAGTGGTTGTGACAGTATTTGGTGCACAGCAGTTCATTGTCGATAGTCATGGCAGTCGCTGGGCAGCCTCTCTTATAACACCTCCACGAGACCTTTGCTCCTGAGGAGTACGCCTTCCTGAAGCCGTATCCTTTGACGAGCAAGTTTGTGGAACCCCTTTTGTTCGTTGTGAATCGTACACCTAACGCATAAACGGATTATTTTGTATGTTTTGTATGTTTTTATAAAATGCAGGAACATCCAATATACGCTGTACCTAGTCTTACCAAATCTTACAACAATACAATCACAGAAGATATCTCGTAAGTGACAGTAGTTTACCAAATCTCACTCAATAGGTATAGGTAACATTCGTAAATCTTAGGGCCAGTAATGTTGCGAGTATGAAGACATTGCTTGTCTATCAGAACTCGAATAGCCAACCCATTTAAGTTTGAAATACTTATTTCTAGTAATTTCACCGATATTAGGTTAAACAAAGGTAGGTAAAATCTCTTTATCATGGACCGGTTGTATTTTTTTGACACTGTAAAGGCGATAAAGCTGCATTTTTACTTGTTGTCAAACTAACAAAATCTCAAATGATTTAGTTGGTACTCATTTGTTACTCACTCCAATCCCCAACGAATATTATTTGTATAGTAGTACCAACCTACCTAGGTACGAATACTCTTCAGGGTAGCTTCTACACAGAATGACAAATAAAATACCAACATTATTTGAACACAATATAATTTCTATATGCAATCTATATTTAGAAATTATGATTTTATAATAATAATATTACAAACGCAATATTACTCAAGTATTAAACATGTAGATAACTACAATTATATTTAACGTAGGTAGTTATAATAAGGCTCATTTAACTACAAAAAATACAATAACAATAACAACAATATTAGTACAATAATATTAGGTACTTGGAAAATATCACCGAATTACGTATCGCGTTGAATTATTATCACTGAAAGCGAAGCTTATAACATTAAATTACTCAAATTTATGTAGGAAACATAAATTTTAGAGATCAACAGATTCAAGAAAAAATTGATATCTTATAAATGATCTAGTCTAACATTAAGTACCGTCACGTTCCACTGATGCGTATCACAACTAGAGTCGTCATCATTTTTAAATTCCCTTTTAAGAGATGGCTGGCGTGTTTTTTAACTTTTGATTTTATTTCATACCTCTTATGACAAAAGGATATTTTGAACTACGTCCAGTGTGCCATGAAATAATTATAGTTTTATTTTTCAGGACAACAATATCGCGCAGAAGATAATGCGAAACTAAGTCGCCTTAGTTATTTGAATCGATACTAAGATTTCTGAGACTATACGGGGTGGAAGGGATACCGACGCGAAAACGGTTACCACGTATTCAGTACGTCATTCTTCAAAAAAAAACAGCTGTTCCATACATTTTGATTGTGAAGGTATTGCAGTTTTATAGGAAACAGATGTTTTTTTTAAATTACCGATGAAAAATTTCTAAGTGGGGGCTCAGAATGATGTATTGAATACGTGGTAACCATTTTCGCGTCGGTGTCCTTTCCACCCTATATATCATATGGCTGGTGGGTAAGCTTATGGACGTGGATCTAAAACGCCAATTGCCAAACCTTCTTTCTGCCTCACGCGAGTAGGCACGACATAAGCTTGGCCCTTAGCATTTTAGCGTCTAATTCTACAACGGCTCTGTCAAGTGTCCTCCGTTGCAGTTTGTGCACTGCCGACCCTACATCATATGAGTGGAAGCGGGCACCGCTCGACGGCTCGATTGTAGGTACCTTCACCCACGCTGTACTTAACGCGTCAGTTTAGACAGCGCTAGGCTACAGTCGGTTTGCAATATTTTGCCACTTATCGTCTTATCATCGAACTCTACGAAGACATCTTGTAGTAATTCTCCCAGTTCAAAATGGTACCGTCGCGTGGCCGTACGAATTTTCAAACGATCCCCATAGCACCATTTACCAAGCCGTGTGCAACGTTAATATTTTTCCACAACATTAACATCCTAGTTACTTGGGGTCAGAAGGTATGAGTTCGGGTTATTGTCGCTTGCCGCAGGTTTTGGGTTCCACGAATATATGTAGATATGTATCTGCTACCGCCACGACATAAGTACATGTATCGGCGAGTTCGTTGTACAGATGCCAGCACATCAAGCTACTACAATCTATCAAATTTCTTTAATAGATTTTCAACTTTATCGCTAAAGCATTAGGTTCATGGTTGATTGGAAAAAAATAGGAGCTATAGTAGTCGCGTCGTCAATTCTATTTTTTAGTAGTATCTAGATACTAATGCATCAACAGCGTACGTCTTACTTACGTCTCAGTTCTAACGGTTGATGCCAACCATTCCTGCGACAACCAGAGACGGATACAAATAAGGGCATGGGTAGGGTATTCATATTATTTTTTTAATAGAAGTACCGTTTTTTTTTTAGTTCTAATCGTAAGTAGGATTTACATGGACGTAAATCGTAAGTAGTATTTCCCTACTATAACACTTTATAACAATCCGGTCCCGACACGCATCACCTAACATGGACACCAAGTCATACGTTCTATTGCTCAAAAAGTAACTAGTACGTATTTCTACTTAACTAATTAAGGATCCTTTTTATCCTCAGGATGAAGGGGCCGCGCCCACAGGTCTGTTTTGGGAAGTATTCTAGGGAAGGTGAGGGCATGGAGGGCTAGAGCTGCTACAGTTGGGGAAGACATAGGGGAAGGAAGGATAGCCGAGGAGAGTCCCGAGAAGTTAGCCAGACCTCTGGACGGAGTTGCACGAAGGCACCGTTACCGCAGCGCGCGTGTGACGGAGGCGCGTGGTTGTGCTCGTTATCAGACGGCACCAGCTTCCCCGATATCAGCCGAACCCGCGATCTGCACCCCATGTGCTTCGACGAATAGTAGAAGAACCGTCCCCTTACTTGTGAATACGTGTAGCCGCCAAGCACGAGGATAAATTTCCCCTTCTCCGTGGGTATGAACTGAACATCTGTAATAGGGTTACATTTAGAAACTATTCCGGACCTAGATTGTGTCACAATTCATTTGCATCAGATCAACCTAGAAGACAGTTGGTATTGCAAATTTAATTCGACACAGCATAGGTAGGAGGGAGCAGCTTCACCCGGTGACGAATTTATTTTCATACAAACTTTCAACCTCAATATTACCTGCTTAGGGGTTTCATATTCCAACAACGTTTCTTAACGGATGCCTACTTCACAATAGACGTTGTTAGTTAGTCAGGATATAATCGGTTTATTAAGTACCTACCTACAGATATATACCTACGTACTTTATCCAATTCTCATTCAATAAAACTATAGACAAATTTTAATGAATCTCTGAAATGTGTTTGCATGCATGAACGAATGACATGATGGATGGTAAAACTCGTTTGCTGTCTCAACATGAAAAGCCTTTACGAAGCAGTGGTAGGGCCTTTAGAGCCAACCTTGGGTGCAGCAATCACATCATGGTGAACTTTGCACGCTTTGTGCGAGATGGGGCTATCATAATTAAAATTATGATAGTTAGGTAGCAACCTATCTCGCATAGGAGGGCAATTTCGCGAAAAGTTGCCCCGTGACTATGTGGAAGTTTATATTTTAATTTTGTTTTTACATAATATGATTATACATATATTCAAAGAGTTTAATTGACCACATTTTAAAATTAAAATATAACCATAAGTTATTAACAAAATATAGCATAATATTATTCCGAGAGAACTCGATATAAATCGTTCCAAATCGTCATATATTCAAAGAGTCTTTAAATGATAAATATATATTTATTTTGTAATAATGTTTTAATGGCGGGACGAACTCGGCAATAGCACTGGATAGGGATAATGAAAAGAGGGAAGGGACGCCTTTGCCCCGCAGTGGGACACAAATGGCTGATAATAATAATAAACTGAAATTATAAACAATAATAATACATTTATTGTGAAGGCCAGCACGGTTGACGTCGCGAATCAATCCGGCACATTATCTCCGGATGTTCTCGTCTGACTGACGCGGACTATTTACATAGACACAACCTTGTAGCCAGGATTATCCATCAGCAACTTGCTCTAAAATACAGCCTTGTGGAATCTGGACTGGAGGACTATTGTAGCCAATAAGCCTGATATAGTAGTGGTGGATCGATCAGTGGGGTTACTATGACGTCTTAAAGCAGGAATAATTCTAGTGTGGGAAAAGACAGAGCTATACAGGTCTTCTAGCGACATCTCTTTCCCCAGTGGAATTACTCCTGCTTTAAGACGTCATGGTAGGCCACCTGAACGGCGCGCAATGATTGTTGATATAACGGTCCCGCATGATGAGACCTCGTGAAAGCCGAGAAAGATAAGCATAACAAGTATCTTGACTTGGCTCGCGAGGTTGTCGACATGTGGGATGTAGACTTAGCGATCATTGTGCCGGTAGTCGTATCAGCCCATGGCTTAATTGCGAAGAATCTCGATCGAGAGGCTCTCGTTACGCAGCTGGATCAAGAGCTTGATTCAGAAAGCGGTACTCCTGGACAGGGCTCTTATTGTTCCTCTCTCTGGAGCTCTGACCGCTTCGACCCTGTTCCCGACACCACTGGGATACAATTTTTTATATTTTTAGTGTCTTTTTTTAAGGAATATTTAAAAATGTATGAAATTTGTATAGGAATAAATAAATGAGTAATAAACTGATAATAAAAATCTGAATAATAAATTGAAATTCTAACATACCTACTAAATGGCTCTCACGACTAACCATAATTTTATTTAAAAAAATTCAATATAAAATCAACAAATTAATAACTAAAAATACTGGGAGAGTAACTATTTAGGAGCTAGTCGTGAGTCACGACTAAATTCCTATATAATGTTGGTACTGTTCTGTGAAATTGTTACGTAGCGTTTACAAATAAATTGCCTCTCCTTTAGTTAAACAATAACCACAACTTAAAATTTAGGTACCTTAAATTTTAACTTTTAAAGTGTTTATTATAATAACCATTATTTATATCGACATTATACATTAATTAATTATTACTTAATTTTGAATTAACGTGGTTTTGGTTTGGGATTAATATTAGGTTTTTCTTGTTCGGCTACTTTGACTTTTTTTATTTGTTTTTCTTTTTCTTTTTGCTCTCTCCATACTCGCCTTTTTTCTATCTTTTCAGCTTCACTCAGTTCAGATATTTTTTTTCGATTTGCTTTTAACCAATTCATTTGTTTTTTTCTTTGTATAGCTAGTTTTTCTGGGTTTTTCTTTAACTTCTCTCTATATCGTTTTGCCCTTTCGGCGGGTGTCAAGGCCATTTTGTAGATTGTATGACCTAAAAGAAAAGAACATTTCATTTAAACTGTAGGTACATTTTTTATGTCACCAATTCCTTTTACGAACTGCGGTAACAGCCTGGTACTATTTTACTACTGTCAACGTAAAAAATAAGTAGATACTATAGTTCTGTTCAAACTTCTGGCGGTTCGGAAGTTAGCTGCGAGTGAAGATCTGCGCATTAGATGTTCCAAGCTGCCATAAAGTTTGAACTGTTATACCTGCGCAGATCGTTACTCGCAGCTAACTTCCGAGTCCCTATAAAGTTTGAATATAACTATACGCTGTTACATTTTCGCACTTCCCGAAAGAATTATCATCACAAATAACGTCAAAAAGCGTTTTATATCAACTATGACAAAAAACGCTTAAAAAAAAATCGTAAAATAAAATCTTTACTAATTTAAGCTGTTATTTTATTTTAAATTTGCATAATGCTTAAAAAAAATTGGCTGCTGATTAGGCTTCCAGAAAAGACATTACGATTAATTCATTGTTTAACATTATAAAACGTGAAGGCTTATAAGTACGAAGTATTGCGTGACTTTTGCACAAATTTTCAACGATCACAAGCCACAACTTGTCGTAAAGAGTAAAATACTTATAGCAAATAATTGACGTCACGGCATCAAACTGAGAGAAAATTCTAGCAATGGCGGTTGCAAAATTAAAATAGTGTTGCCAGAATAATGAAAAGGGAACAGGGCCTGCGAGGAATTAAAAAAATAAGGTATTTAATAAAACTATTGCCGTCGCGCTGCGCCCGGACAACCGAGTTAACAATGTATGAATGGATAGTCTGTGTTTGAGAGCGTACTACCGCGCGCGTGCGGATATATCAATGTGCGAATGGCAGTGGCGAAGGTTCCATAGAACCCGATTCCTACCGGCTTCCCTTTGAAAAATTGCACAGTCAGTATTCTTTAGACAAATTATATAATCACATTAAAGATACTTACTCCCGCTTACCTCTTACAAAAATTGACCCTTCGCTACTGGTGAATGGATAGTCTGTGTTTGTGTGCGTACTGAGAGAGCACCACCCGCGCGTGAAGATTCTTTTACCCGCGAAGCTGTCTAGTTACTAAACATTTTCCATATCTTCCTAATATTCAGTGTCCTGACGATCGGGAATAGTGTGATTCTTTACACTGTAATGATTTGATAAATTGTTTTTTGATCGTTTTTTGCGTGTGGCAAGAAAAACTTAGTTGAATATTGTGCAGGTTCCCTCAAACGGTCTCCTCTAGCACGCCGAAAATTTTTGGTTCATACCTGAAACAGTTTGTTCATACCGTCTGAGAAAGGACGGAAATGACGACATAATAAATTTACATACCTATTTATTGTTAAAATAATTTCTTAAAAGCTTTTAGAAAAATTGTAAGACAGTTAAACTATAAAACATAAAATTACTGCAAATAACCCACACATCTGCGCACACACACTCTCACACGACATAATTAAACATTATAAGTCACATTATTACAATTGACATTTTCTTTACTTACCACCTTCTATTTACTGCACTGCCAAGGATATTTGTGTGCAGCTCCATGACTTATGGCTCAGATTTTTTTTCTTTTCTAGGCAAACACAGCTTGAGATAATATGAGAATCAAAGTCAACCAGAATGTGAGTATCAGCCTGCAACCAGAAAAACCATTTTTGAGTTACTTTGTACACACACATTACACATACATTATACTGCATTGAAAACAATAAATGATGAGAACAAAAAAACAAAGTGTTTAATGGCAAGCATTTATTTAAATCATACAAAAATAAATAAAACATTATTATACAAAATGTAACTTATTTATTAAATGAGATATATACTTTATTTACAAACTATAAACAGAGTATCAAAAGCGGAAAAGAACCACCGAGCATCAAAATCTTGGTCCGCATCTCTGTCAAAATTCAATTACATCTAATTACAAAAGGTGTAATAAAACAACAGACATATTTCCAATATTATATTTAAAATACTAAAACATAATTTATTCACTTAATTTATGTTATCAGTATAAAACCTCAACACATTGGGTCTTCACACTTGTTGCATTTTTCTGACTCAAGCCATAATTCTACACCACCTGCCAGCTCATCATCTCACATCACTGATTTCATTATCACTGGACGCAAGTGGATCACAATGTTTTAATTTGATGGGATTATTTCACCACAGACCACGACAGTGTCATCCGGAAGATGGGTGAATTAGAAGCACAAATTCAGTGTGTATTTGTTGCCAAGGGCACTTTGGCAAGGGTTACTAAAGAGGTTCGGACCTTCAAGAGGTAATTTTCAGCATGCTCAGTCTACATAGGAGACTGTGCATACAGGTTGATGTTTTAGAAACCAGGAATCTAGTTTCAAGCTATGACGACCAATCTGCGGTCTAGAGAGCGAAGATAGCTCAAGAACTGAGCCTGCTGCTGGTCAAGTCTCCCAGGGTTCAAACTTCTGAAGAGAACCTGCAAAACAAGAGGTGTTTAAGGTATCAATATGCAATTATTAACTAACAGCATTCACGCATTAGATACTTACGTAGGCTTTACTTACTTTTGAATTTGTTATATTTCATTGATAAGTGCATTGTTTGGATAACCTTTAAAAACTTTTGTCTCATAATATTTGTGAAGTTGTGCGGTACTAAGTACTTGTTCTTTCCACTTACACCTCTACGATTATAATTTACACTTCGCACACTAAGAGTTTCACCACAGCAAGTCTTATTTATTTTTCATTAAATTACACAAATAGTTTATTTACGTTTCAAATGCCAAATTGTCATGATTGTCAAATCAAAACAGTATGAGGGTTGCTAGATCAAGTTTTTAATTTTCCCTATATTTTTTATCCCCGTTTAAATAAAAAGTTATACAACTTTTTTTTGATAGGAAATCGACGCAGCGTATTATTATAGTACGCATAATTAAAATCTACAAATTACTTAATATCATTATTTGAACAAATTGTATGAAAAAAATCCCTAGTTTGGCTACAAATGTCACCATAATTTAACAGCGATTTTACATCTATTCGTGGGAAATTTCTCCAAGGATTTCAGGTTCTCAAAATTTCCCCATAACATTTTTTTTCCCACAAAAATCAAAGAGCTCCTATGTACACAACACTGAACAGCACAAAAATGACGTTTCCTAAGATCGGCTGCGTTCACAAATGTCAGTTGACGGCTGTAGGGTGCGTTCCGGATACCAAAATTCGATATTATTTGTCGTACTACTTTAGCAGTTTGGGTCTTTTATTTTACTTTAAGTGCCTAACATGCTTTTATTAGCTTCTCCTATAACCAGCAATGTGATAAGATCTTACAAGTTAAATTTGACCCACTTCCCGGTTTCCGATTGAGCTGAAATTTTGCATACAATATGTTTAGTTTGGATGACAAAGTATGGCAAGTTAAGTGACGCCATTCTAAATCCAATTGGGATATCGAATTACCCAGTAATAGGTTTGTGGAGCCAGCTGAGCCGTTGCTTCATGTAAAATACTGGTATATAGCTGCCCCCTGTTAGACTGCATACCGACACCGACATATTAATAAAGGCAGGTAGATGATGTCAGTAAGTCGTCTCTGATCAAAGATAACTAATTAATGAAGAGAATCAAATAAAATCAAAATACTTATTTTGACCTGGAGGAGATGTTTTTATTATTTTTTTTAAACTTGGCATAATGGTAGTAGAAGTATTAGTTACGTAACCTAAGCAGACTTAATTCAAATTCTTTATTGACGTATGACGTCACGTGCTACTTTTCAGTGTTGTCTTTGTTTCGACAATTCAAAAGTGCCTGTAACTGGCCTACTTGAAATAAATGCTTTGATTTTGACGTATAGGTTACAGAAACTTGTTCTAGGTGTACCTGTAGGGTGGTAGGTAAAAATAAAAAAGAGTAAGTTTGAAATTAAGTGAACTGTATTGGACATCATGAGCATTTATAACATTTGGACCTGCATTTCCACAACCGTTTAACTATTGTTAGAAAATTATCACTTAAACAGCTTATTGTATTCTATCGTTCCAAGATTTGAGAGAGAAATGTTTTATTTGAGAGTAGATAACAGTTTAGATATAGGTACATAAAATAAAGTAGAACCTACCTATATTAATAAGAATACATTTAAATAGAATAGACATTCATTTATAAATCACTATTTAAAGAACATAACGAATAGTAACTTTTACCGGTGTCTTCTTGGATTTCGCTAGGAATAAGCCAATTTAATGTATTGTAGCTTATGGAGATAATTAAACAGTCAACAGCTTTTTTGCACAAGAATTTTATATAAACATAATTTATCTGTAGTAATTTATGTAGTAAATCAGGCTACTGCTGATGCTGGCGAAGTTAAGTCTCACTTTAGTCTAAGTACCGATCAAATCCTTCAAAAGAATATTCTCGGGTGACGTCAGTGCTAACGGCTGTCTAATTTACTAGATCAGCTTTTGTAAGGTAACCAAATGCTTTGAATATGGGTTTTACACAGGAACTATTTAGCTAGGAGGATGTGTGTGCTTGTTCTGCTTGTCCACCATTGTGTGTCCTATAGTGACCACGATGGCGTGACAGTGCCGTGACCTACTGTCCGCACACAGCCATCTCACTCGAGATGAGCAGACAGAATGTCGTGTGTATCTGTAGCCGCGAATCTTCATAATTTTCGCGCCAATCTCTGATTTGTAGAAAATCGGGCGATCTACTGAAAAATAAAAGTTTTGTAAAATAATATAAAACTTTTTAAATCATTATCATGGGGTTTTGTATACCAATAATATATACCTATAAGTGGAATGATTTTCAAGCAGTACCTACTTACGCGGCTGAAGCCCCGAACAAAATCGGGTTATTAAAACTGCAAAAAGTTTTTAACACAGTTTTATTTCCTAAAGGCTTAATGACACTAAAAACAAAATAGTTGCAAAACTTTAATAACATTAATAAATTTATACAGGAATAATAAAATTATTTTACATACATTGCGTTAGTTCATCTCCACTGCAGACCAGTGTGGTCTCTCACTGAGAGGGGGCATGAGTCCCAGTTACCAGAACATAATATATAAGTACACAGATTATGAACGATACAATCGTCGATAGTGACAGCAACGACTGTGCAAGCTGGTTTCCGACAAACCCATCGAGTTTTACTATTATTAGAGCTTTGTTTCAACAACCTGTAGCAGTTAATATTAATCGCCGGACGACCCCGAGACGTCGTTATGTATTGTACTGAAATTGAAAATAGCATGACGTTAAAACATTCCGACATTAAGGTTTATGTTTGATTAATTTAGTATTCGATTCCCGTCACCAGGCGTTTCGGGATAGATAGGTACAAAAAGTTTAATTTGATTTGTTTTATTTCTTAAAAAAATAATAACCTTCGAAAATACATTAAAATCCACGTAAAACTTAAACATACACGCATAGATTTTAGTTTTGTAAACAGGGGTTGTGTAGTTGAGCTATTTCAATGAGGTTCACAACGTTAGGCAGTAAAAAAAATAATAAGTAAACGTAAAACATAGTGTAAATTACACATAAACTAGTAAGCAATGGTAAATAACAATATAATGTAAGGGCTCGTTAGCACACGACTTTTTAAGGTGATGTTACACATGTATTTTTAATTTTACCGTCTTGTTTCTTGCAATTTATTTGTATCTGTCAAATTATAGTCGGTATAATTTATAATAGTACTCGGTCAAGGTAAATATTGGAGTTCATTTTGTAAATAAATCAAAGTGAAAATTACCTAACTAAATTCAAATAATAATAATATGACTATTAATTGACCTTTTCTTCCATAGACTACTAAAAGTTAGGGTTATTATGACTGTTGTTGTACTTCACGATAGTATCATCAATAGTAAAAGCAGCGGCGGTGCAATCTGGTCTTGTGCATCGCCATCTTGTTTTACCATTAGTAGACCTATGTTTACGTAAGTAATATCCATTGCTGCAAATATTTCGCGCTCCCCGGGAAGAACTAGCACTGGCACTGAAACGATAAAATAATGGAGAAGTATTTATTAAAACCATAACATATTCAATTTCTGTGAGTGTCAGGTGTGATTTCAGGTTAAAACCGATTTCTCAAAGTTAAATTGCTATAAATTATATTTACAAATAAAATGACAAAAACAAAGGCGCGCTAAGCCTACTCTCAAAATTCTGATATACAGTGTGTCTCAGAAAGGTGTGATATTTAAGGATGTGATTCAGACCATCGAACTGAACAACGTTCTTCGTGGGACCAGCATTCGTAATCCGATATTGGTTCCATGTAGAGAGTTGTTCAATTGGCTGTATTTATAATTTCTCAATCGTGAAATATCTTATATTTATAATTTCCAAAAACAAGGTTAAATATCTTTATATTGTGCGGGCACACGACACTACTTTACACAACTAACAATGCGATTTTAACAGAAATACATTTTTCAAAATTTTAAACTATCATGGTCACTAACATTATTACTACAGGAAACGGGATATTTACCATGTTTACTATTTTTGTTGAGTTCCCGATATTTCGGCGCTGTTGCAAGCACAATAGCGCAATATAGGAACTTCAACCGGGAAGATGGGTTTCAACTGTCGAGAGCTTGGAATCCAGTGGTCCAGCTATGTAAAAAGCGAAAAAGTGCGGAAAAAAGTTCGCGAGCGGACACAGTGAGTTTCGTATGTCGGGAACAGAATCGAGTTGCGAGTGACAGTGGTAGCGGTACTGAGTGCAAAAAACGAACAAGAAAGAGGGTAGACCGATTTGTCTGCTCATAAACACCCACCCGCAATAACTTACTTAAGGCGACATTAAGTGCCAGCGCCCTTGAGCAAGTGGGTGGAGCTTACGTCACGCCCCGCGACCCCGCAGCTGCACGCACGTAATTTCGTAGGGTAACCTTACGTTTCAGATAGTGAGGACTATCCTGCCTGATTTTTTATCAAGGTGATAAATAATTAATTGAGATTGTAATCTTATTATTTTAATAGTGTGCATTGAATAAATTGGTTTATACGGGGTGGAAGGGACACCGACGCGACAACGGTTGCCACGTATTCATTGCAACAAATTTTAAACTTTTCGTAACACATACTGCATTTAAGTTTTAAATTAGAAACTAGCCCTAATCTACGTTCAGCTATAATTTCCACAGATTTCAAACAACAGTCCATATTGTCATGTGAGCATACTTCTTGAAGGTCTTTAAAAAACTTTGCGATATTTATTATACGCATCCCTTGTACAGCTTCGTTTTCTTTCTATGAACAAAAAGTATTAAAACATTACATTATATCTCACGATATATTTTGTTTGTTTAAATATCCACTTGGCTGCGGCTTACAATGATATGCCAGTTAATCGTGAGACAAAACACACAACTTTCTGGAAAAATCAAAATGACTAGGTCAGGTTCCATTGAAAAAGTTCTAACCCCTAAATAAAAAGTATTTATAATAAGAAGTTTTCCAATACAAATATTTACATGGGCTAACTATCCTGAAACGAATTGTTTACCTGGCAAAGACTGAGTCCTTATTTTCTGTCTCTATGAGAAAGGATTCCTCGTCAGTAAATGTTGTTTTATTTACTTCAAAACTGAAAAATATTTAAGATATTAAATAATCATGGTCACTAACATTAATAAGTTGTAAATTATCGAAATATCAAACTTTTCATTTTGATCTCACTATCGGTTTCAAGACCCTTAAAAACCATGAAAACGACACCCATAATGATAAATTTGAAATATAGTCGCAGCCGCCATCTTGGATTTTCATATAGACCTCACTATCGGCTTCAGAACCCTCGAAAACCATGAAAACGACACCCATGACGAAAAAAATGAAAAAAGGTCGCAGCCGCCATCTTGAATTTTCATATAGATCTCACTATCGGCTTCAGCACCCTCGAAAACCATGAAAACTATTTCCCTCTCTCTCTATCTCTCTAATATATGATAAAAAAGTTGCATGGATGCTAGGGATATAACTTCGTTCCAAAAATCTTTAGAAAAATATTATGATTCAATAATACTAAAATCGGAATAATAAATTAGGTAGGTATACTTGTCAGCAATAATGTCCTCATTTTCAATATCCGGAGTTGCCTTTTTCTCCTGTTCTATACAGCCAGAGCTATAAAATAAATGTATTTTTTAGGTAAATATAGGCACCGACATGAAAGGCATGGCGAAGATAGTAGTGCACGTAAGTCCTCAAAACAGACGCAAAAATTACATCTTCGCAGTCGAGGTCATACTACTTACGTACCAAGACCAACCAACAACTATTTCAATAAGAGCATTCAGTATTTTTTTAAACTCAAATCTGGACTGTCCCTAAAAAGATGTAGTATGGTTATAGTACATTACAATACTCGCCTCGTCTCTAGATTTACGACTCGAGAATCTTTGTTATTTGGTATTCTCCTAAAACAGAAATAATACAAATATTTAATCTATTTTTTTCCAGTATAAGTCGTTTCTTTTTCAATAATTTGGATTTACCAGCCACTATTATCGCGAAACCTAAAAGGTAATAAAATTGTGTTGTGTTTTCTCCGAGCGTTAGCGTCCACCCGTGACAGTGGTCAGCGATGCACTGCCGCCCGTCGCCCGCAAGGGCTACCGCTTCAACGCGCACCAAGTTTATTCGAAAAAACAACCCCCCTTGATTTATCAAACACAATACAAATAAAAACCGTATACTAAAATATGGGTCTTTAAATTGTCTTCAGATGGTCAAAATTTCATGCAAATCCGCCCGATAGTTTTTGCGTGATTATCCTTTTTTTGCCCGCGTTAGACATTACTTTACAAATTAATTACACTATGTTATAAAAATATAATTTCACATTTTCACATATCAAATTATGAAGAAAACTGTCTAGTATAACATATATTTTTTTCAAAGAAATATGTCTAGAAGTTTAGACGTGATGTTCAATTTAAAATCATTAAAAGTCGTATATCTGCGCCTTAATCCGTGATCATGGTGCTTGCAACAGCGCCGAAATATCGGGAACTCAACAAAAATAGTAAACATGGTAAATCACCCGTTGCCTGTAGTAATAATACATTTTTCATTCCAACATAAATCATTTTCCTGTAGAAATGATGAGTGGTAATTACAGCTGAGTTCCAAGAATCAAGAATCGTTAATTGTCTTTGCCAACTGTGAGAACATTAAACATATTATAGGCTGCTTCTTTTTTTCTGTTGGGGTGGATGGTTATGATTGTTAGCACACTTCACGATCGTATTTTGGAAGGTGAATGCAAAAGCAGTACAGCCAGGTTTCCAGCACCACCACCGAGTTTTACCATCATTACTTGACCGTTGTCTATACAATTGATAACCACCAATAGCAACTCTTGGAGCTCCTCGGGACGAAGTTACGAATACCGGCACTGAAATGAACAAGGTAAACTTAACACAAAACTATTAGATAAATTCAGATGAACATTATGTTTCAGGTTAAAAAACTGCAGATAAAATGATTTATTTCTTACAAATGAAAATTAACTCAAAGGTTTGTTAGATTCATTTACCACAACTAGTGTGCCTCAAGATACAGACCAACTATCTAGTTTGGGATAAATAAAGATGAAAATGATAAAAAAGAGATTTAACCTTTATTCATTTCACTCACGTGATTAGATCCATATTTCTATTCACATTAATATGTTTATGATTAAATAATATTTTAATTTGATAATAAATTGCTACTTAACTCTTACATACCTACTTTAATATTTGTTTATACACACACACACATTACAAGCAACATTTCATGAACTACAAACAATGTTTTAAATATGTGCTTTTTAGCATTTAATTGTAAGGCCCACTTGCACCATAAGTCACTAAATGTGATCAACGCTAAATACACTTAAACATCCTTCTGTCTCTGATATCTTCATACGATTGACAGAAGATGATAATTGTCAGAGACATATTTTTTAAGTGATTTGTCGTACAAACAGACCTTGAAATATTTGTTTAAGATTTTCTCGAACTCACCTATCAAGCGTTGACTAAGGAGACACAATTAACTACAGATGAATGGCACTAAGTTCTAATCAATTTAAAAATAGTTCTTCTATCAATCAGCTCTGCACGAGTGTAACTAAGGTGGATGGTTATGATGGTTATTGCAGCGAACAATGACATCTCCAACGGTGAACACGACTGCGGTACACCCTCGGTGCACATTCCGGCACCACCAACGAGATTTCCCATAAAACGTCCGTTGCTTGTAAAATCTATAACCACCTATTGTGATGATCGTAGCTCCTCTAGACGTTTTTGTGAATACTGGCTGTGCAACACCTGTTAATGAAAAAGGTATCGATGTAGTACACGGACTTATTAAATACAATGAAAAACAGAAGTTATTAAAAAGGTGTTTTAATTTATAAATCGAAATATGTTGGAGTCATCCTGGTCTCCAGGGTAGTAATGTTTCTCTGTGTAAGGTTAGGGTTAAGTACCCACACATATAATTCAGATTTTTATTTACCTTTCTAAATATTTAATACATGTAATAATAGACATCCAATTTCTTAAGGTATATAATAATTTTAGCCAAACTTAATACTAAAAGAGAAAATTGCTACCATTATAAAAATTCGTACTTTAAAAAAGTTAAGTCTGTTTAAAAAACTAATTAATTGTTACCTGTTGGTCTTAACAGATAAAATTGGATTATCCGGTCAAACATTGATAGGAATAACAGTATCAAAGCTAGGTTCTTCGATTCACTTGTCTTGAAACTCTTATTTATTTGCGACCTAAGGGCTATGACTGCAATTTTATTATTAAAGTACTATCGTAGTTGCCATTACCTCATACTTGAATCAAAATAATAACAGCTACAAATTCAACATAACCGGAATCGGATGGGAATGCTCGTTGAAGCAGCTGATGATCTCATTGGTTCCACGGATGGTGTACATGAAGGCTCTGCATCCTCTAGTCTCATGGGTTCCGCAGTGCTACCGCACTTTGAACCTCGTTGTTCTGTGGCGAAGAAACTTGTACCCCATTAAAAGAATCGTCTGAGCCCCGCACGTCGTTGTGATGAATTGGGCTTCTAGAAAATAACAAAAGATAGTAGAGATTAGGGGATTATAAATGTGACTTAATACAGAATCAAATTTTCTTAATCAAACTTACTAATAAAAATCAGTCTCAAAGACTTCTTTATTTCAATAAAAAAATAGGTTTGTACTTATTAATAAAATCAAATGAGCTATAATCTAGGGAATCAGCTTTTTAGCCTCGGTTTCTCTTTTATGCATGGCTTTTCTTGCCCTAGATCTCTTAGATTTCTCCTTCCAGATTTTTCTCATTCTCGCTTGTTCTTCAGGTGTATAGTCACGTATGGTTTTAAGTGAGCCGTTTTCTTTCTGTTTCTTGTATGATATCGCTCTTTTTACTCTTCGTAGTTCCTTTCGCTTAGCTTCGTTTTCATCATCGGATGTAAAACTAAGGCGTCTCAATGTTGCCAAGCCTGTAATATGATTGGCTATTTAATAAAGTATTGAAACGTTCCATGCAGAAGAAAACAATTACGTAAACAGTAAGATTAATGTCTGCTTTTTTTTTTTTAGGATAGGAAATCATCAAATGACCCCCCCCACTCTGGGCGGAGCGGAAGGGAGTGTCAGACTTGTACTGACTAAAACCCATCCATGTTCCTTCTTTGCCCTTTGTGTTCCAGGGCCGCGGTATCTCTTTCGAACAGTCCCGCAGCCCTGGCAGGCATCGGCCCGTGCGGACCCCTACGTGGTTGCTGACATCTCTTTGAGGCGCGCGTGGAACACGAACGCGCCGTCGACACGGCCTGTCGTCATAAGACGGCCGGACGGCGAGCTAGCCCATAACTCGCCGTCCACAGGCCCCCGCCTACGGTGGCCGGGGGCCACCACGTGACCCCCGACGCCCAGGGCGTCTCCCGCGGCGGCTGGGACGTGAGGCTCTTTCCCTCTCACGTTCCGCCATCTCCTTCACTTCAGCATGACTGCTTCGCAGAAGGAGGTAAGATTAATGTCTGCTACTTGTAAGATTCCCTACAATCTAGTCATAAGGTTTTCTATGAAAGAGTACTCGGGGCAGTTTATCTCGCTGTAATCTGGTTAAACGGAAGATATATTTGATACGAAGAGTGTTATTATTGTTAGTTAGTTCCGATACTTCTAGCTAATAATGCCGTACTTCCGCGTGTGTGGAGTACTTGCATACCACAGGTTGATGTCACGACGTAAGCTTTTCGGTAGCTTATGCAATCAAATATTTTTGAATTTATCACCATCGTCATCACTGACAGAATGTCACTTTGTTTACGTTTACCAGAGAAACTTAAACATAAAAATCTCAGTTTTAAAGTCCAAGGCCCACTTGTTACAAAAATCATTTAATACGTTTTGCGCCTACCTTCAAACCTTAGATACAAAGATGTTTTTGAATTGCTAAATGACAAAACGTGCTTAATGATTTGTGGTGCAAGCGGGCCTAAGATTCAAAACATTGCTGTAATATTCTGTCTCGTGGAAGTACCTGAAAAAGAAAAACCTGCTTTATAATTTACCAAAAATTTTGTTTTGTACAATTTTTTTTATATTACACACAAAAACAGTAAACTTATTAAAATTATTTTATTATAATCATGGTGCCATTACCGCGTTAAAACTAAAATACTACAAGTATATTTATAATATTTGCAAAGCGTCACAATTAAATTTATATTTAATGTGTAGCATGTCATTGATAAAAGGATAAATTATGATAGCAAACTGAACTCAAGCCGATTTCACACCGGTAAGTATGATCACTTTCTTAAGCAACCTACATTCACATAGTTTTATTATTAATGATTGTTCCATGTTGTGGTTATTTAGGCGTATGGTTATGGTTGTCATTTATCTTTAGAATGTCGTCCTGATATGTATGTATGTTCGCTCTGCAACCCTTATGGTGATGAGTAGAACAGAACCATCGGTATCTGTAGCCACTCTTTCGTTGCAGACTGTAGTTATAGCCACCACGGGAAATCATCCTTCTTCCTTGATTAGATGTAGTGTACGCGAAACCTGAAAAGTAAGTCCCGTTTATAAACTTTGGTTTACCAATGACTGGAAAAGGAGGAATAGACAAAAGTGTGTTTAGTAAAAATTTTAAAACTTATGTCATCATGATTCCAGTCTGAAAAACGTGGACCACGCTATGGGCAATTTAAAGTTCTGCCTCTTTCTTACACTGTTTTCATTGGCACAGTTGGCATTAAATCGTCATACTACACCACCAGGGTGCTGCACATAGGGATTTCCATTCAAATCACCAAGTTAGTTCCCACATATATATTTCCTTGTTATGTACAGTATTTAGATATTTTTTAACAACAACCAGTTAACTGGAACTGCATCCTAAAATAATTAAACTGAAAAAATACCTCAATTATCTTCAAAAATATTAAAATCTCATTCAAAATTTTTCAACATTAGAATAAATGGTTATGCTTATTATTGATGCTAACAATTTTATCGTCCACAGTAAATATCACTGCACTGCACCCTTTACTGTGATGTGTGGAGCAATGCCAACGAGTCTTGCATCCATTTTCGCGATGGCGGGTGAATCGATACCCAGCGAGTAATAAAGCACGATTCCCTCTTTGAGATAGAGCGAACACAGCTCCTGTAAGCCAGAATATAAACTTAGAAGTTTTAATTTAAAGAGAAAGATGAGGAGATACATGCAATCAAGAACAATGAAGTGGAAGTGGTGAAGTTCTGTCGTACCAGCGACACGAAGAATAAAAATAACAACAATGCACTTATGTTATATTTTATTGGAACAAAAACATTCAAAAACGTAAACTTTCAATTAAAAATAATAAAAATATTAAAAAACATTAATAAGAAATGCGGTCGGAGAAACTTTTGAAAATTAAGTATTTGAAGATACTATCGCTGTCGCACTGCGAGCGCGATTTCTAAATTGGTGCGATAAGGACAACTGCAGATCCAACTGAATAGACTAAGTAGAAAGTCATATTTCGAGGTTTGGCTCTCGACTGTTTCCTCCTCCAATATTCGACCAATTTGAAAGATATTTCATAAACTGAATAAGAAGGGTATATCCTGTGTCCCTATGTTTAAGTGCTTATAAAGATTATGTATCATCAAAAAGGAAAACATAGGGACATAGAACAAGTTGATATTTATTTTACTGTAAAAAATCATTGCTTTAAAGTCATGAACCAGAAAGAAAACAGGCGAGAGCGTTTGTATGGAGAAAAGACCACCCACATTTCCTCTTAAGCCCTCACCAGTAAGACTCTCGTTTTAAAAGTCTAAATATGTTTAAACCGCTACAACAGTTTGAACCCATTTTTAAACAAACTTCAAACCAAAAACCTAAGGGCCACCTAGACGAAGTACAATTGGTAATCATTTAATATGGACGACGTTTACTTTGAGACCAACTCTGAAAAACCTATAAAAACTCCGCTTGTCCATACACATATTATGAACTATCTTGACGCTTCTTATAAGTCCGCTTGTTCCGTGTAGAATATTAGTAGCTATACAAAGATTTGTTGCTTCGAGCGACAGTAGCGTCATAATCGTAGAACAGTGAGAGATCTTACATAATTACAGTGCAGCTTTTTGCTTTTTTTTTAAATAACTGTTTTAATACTAAATCTGTAATGTTGAAAATTGACATTATATGCATCTGATTAATAGGGTTTATTTTAAGATGGAATAGGAATAACAATTAATATAGGTTTACAACTAAACTTATACTGTAGCTTACGGGGTATCTTCCGTGATTGTATATAACGTGAGACGTGCGTCCGTGCGTGTGTAACGTACGTGCGTGTTCAACCCTCGATCATGGCGCTTGAAAGAGAGTCGAAATATCGGGAGCTCAAAATAATGAACAATCACGGAAGACATCCCGTAAGTGACAGTGTAACTTTAATAATACACGGTTTACTTCGTGTCAGATCCGTCACTGTTCTACGATTATAACGATAGGAAGTATTTAAGTATCGCCATTTTGGAGACTGTCCTCAGGAGCTGAGTGATTACATGTACCGACGTAGGATCGGCTTGAGCCGGACAGAAAGAGATGTGTACCCATGTGATTATATTAAAAATACTGACGCATTGTAGACTCGCGTGACCGAACAGGAACGAGATGAATGACTTGTTTTTTGCTTTTATATGAGTCGTTAAGTATAATCCTTTTCTTATGTAACCTTCATTCACATAGTTTTATAATTAATTATAGTTCCACACGGTTCTTTAGGCGCATGGCTATGAATATCATTTATTTTTATAATGTCGTCCTGATATGTATGTATGTTCGCTCTGCAACCTTTGTTGTGATGAGTAGAGCAGTACCATCGGCACCTGTCACCTTTTTTTAGTTGCAAACAGTAGTTATAGCCACCGCGGGATATCATCCTTCTTCCTTGATTAGATGTAGTGTACTCGAAACCTGAAAAGTAAATCCCGTTTATAAACTTTGGTTTATCAATGACTGGGAAAGGAGTTGGAGAAAAAAACGCGTTACATAAAAGTAGATAGGTAAAGAGTTTTATAAAAAAAATGTTTAAAACAATTTATTTCTTCCAACCAAAACCAAACATTACATTGTTGTAAATACCTTGACTACTCGTAATTTAAATTAGTTTCATTACATTATACAACCCAAATAACAGCCAGTTCCTGGCATAGTCAAATAAGTTAAGTCTACACTGAAAAACTGCAAAAAGATTCTCATTAGCAATTAATGATTATGCTGATTAATTATTTTGGTGATGTCATTAGTACTACTGATGGAGATTATTGATGCTCGACACCCTTTGACGCGGTGTGTCGCGCAGTACCAGAGCGTTTTAAAATCATAGTCACACTGCCGATGGAATTTGTACCCTCCTTTTTTTTTTTTTTTTTTTTTTTTTTTTTTTTTTAGGATGGGAAATCATCAAATGACCCCCCCCGCTCTGGGCGGAGCGGAAGGGAGTGTCAGACTTGTACTGACTAAAACCCATCCATGTTCCTTCTTTGCCCTTTGTGTTCCAGGGCCGCGGTATCTCTTTCGAACAGTCCCGCAGCCCTGGCAGGCATCGGCCCGTGCGGACCCCTACGTGGTTGCTGACATCTCTTTGAGGCGCGCGTGGAACACGAACGCGCCGTCGACACGGCCTGTCGTCATAAGACGGCCGGACGGCGAGCTAGCCCAAAACTCGCCGTCCACAGGCCCGCGCCTACGGTGGCCGGGGGCCACCACGTGACCCCCGACGCCCAGGGCGTCTCCCGCGGCGGCTGGGACGTGAGGCTCTTTCCCTCTCACGTTCCGCCACCTCCTTCACTAGCATGACTGCTTCGCAGAAGGAGGTGACGGCTTCCCATTCCCTCTCGCTCCGGACCATGGCTTGAACCAGGGCCGGGCGCGAGAGGTCGCCGCCGCCAATCGCCTCTACGAGGACACGGCGCTGCTCCGCCCAAGCAGGGCAGGCCTCCACAGTGTGCTGCACCGTGTCCTCCGGACGATCCTCACAGTGGAAACACCCGGGCGTTTCCTCCCGCCCGATTCGGTGCAGGAACCTCCCGAAACAACCGTGTCCGGTGAGGACCTGCGTCAGGCGGAAGGTGAGGGCGCCGTGGCGCCTCTCTAGCCACTCCTCAAAGAGGGGACTTATCGCCACTATGGTGGCGTGCCCTGCACGGGGTTGCGACAGTCGCTCTCTCCATGTCACCATGAGATCGCGCCGGAGGTCTGTCCGCCGAGCGGTGATTTGCCGCGGCAGCGGAGTTTCCCCCCGACGTAGTGCCTCCGCGCGCCATTCGTGAAGGCGTGCGAGGACTATCGCCTCCAGATCCCATGGCGGCAATCCGGCAAGGAGGCTCGCCGCCTCACCGGAGATCGTGCGGTAGCCCCGGACTAGCCTTAGGGCTATCCCCTTTTGGGGCGCGTTCAGGTAGCGGGCGGCTTGCCGCCTCAGAGAACGCGCCCACACCGGGGCCCCGTAAAGGGCCATGGACCGCACGACCCCCGCGTAGAGCCTCCGGCAGGAGGCGTTTGGACCCCCCAGGTTGGGCAGGAGCCGCTTGAAGGCAGCCCCGGTCCGTTCCAGTTTGGGGGCCAAACGTCGGAAATGCTCCACGAAGTTCCACCGGCTGTCAAGGACGAGTCCCAGGTACTTCAGCGTCAACCCGACGCCGATGGAAACCCCTCCTGCCGTCAGTAGGGATCCCGACGGTGGCGCATTCCGAGGCCCATGAAAACACATGGCCTCGGACTTGTGCAATGCCACCTCGAGACCCAATTGCCGGATCCTCTCCACGACTATCGCAACCCCGCGTGTCATGTTTTCGGCCGCCGCCTCGTGCGACCTCCCTTGTGCCAGTACCAGCGTGTCGTCAGCGTAGCAGACTACGCTGACGCCGCTAGGGAGGTCGGCGCGCAGCACCCAGTCGTAACCGATGTTCCACAAGGCCGGTCCCAGAACCGATCCCTGTGGAACACCGCACGACATCTCTCGCCGGTTCCATTCTCCGCTCCGACCGGGGTAGATGACGGCCCTATCCGTCAGGTAATCCCCGACCACACGACGAAGGTAGGTCGGCACCCGGTGATACCGGAGTGCCTCCCCAATGCAGCTCCAGGGCATGGAGTTGAAGGCGTTGGCGATGTCAAGAGACACCGCCAATACAACCCCGCCCCGGGAAACCGCGTCCCCCGTCGTGAGGGCTCTCACGCGCATGATGGCGTCCACCGTCGAGCGCCCCTTGCGGAAACCAAACTGGTGTTCCGCAAGATCCGGCCCCATCCCCGCGAGGTGCCCGGCGAGGCGGTTAGCAATAACTCTTTCAAAGAGCTTGCCCACCTCGTCGAGCAACACGATGGGCCGGTATGCGGACGGAGAGTCCGCAGGGCGCCCTGGCTTCCGGATGAGGACCAGCTTCCCCGTCTTCCAACGAAGCGGGAACTGGCCTCTCTCCAAGCATGCGCTTAGGAGCCCTTCCAGTCGGGGCCCGAGAGCCTCAGAGGCCAGGACCCAAGCTTTGCCAGGCAAGCCATCGGGTCCCGGGGCGGTATTTCTGGCCTTCAGCCTGCGTACCGCCACTCCCAGGTCTACCCCAGTCACCTCCGGAACGTCGTCATCGGTGTGGTCCGCGTCCGGCACCGCAAGCGGCGGCGGAGCCATAGGCGGGGGAGGATGCCTCCCTCGCGAAGGGAACAGAGCGCTCACCACGTCCTCCACGAGCTCAGGCCGGAGACTCTGCGTCAGCGGGGGGGCCCGGGTGCGGAGTTTGTCCCGCACCATCTTGTAAGGGTGCCCCCACGGATCTCCGTTCAGAGACTCCAGCATCTCCTCGCGGGCCAGGTTCTTGGCCCGCCGGACAGCCTCTTGGAGGGCGGTCTTCGCCGCTCTGTACCCCTCGTAAAGCTCCGCCTCAATGGCTGCCGCATCCGGAGGGCGGATGCGGAGCCTGCGATGCCTGGCGTACCGGTGCCGCGCGGCAACGCACGCCTCACGCAAAGACGTCAGCTCTCGCGACCACCAGTACACCTGACGTCGGGCGCTTCCTGGCCGAACTCGGGGCATTGCCACGTCGCAAATCTCGGACATGGCCTCCTGGAACCAACCCGCCTCGTTGTTGATGTCGGCAGGCCTGGCCGGTGATGACACCCAGGCCTGCACGATCGAGGCTTCCAGGAGGAGCTCCCGGTCCAGCTGCTTCAGCGCCCATCGCGGACCACTCGGGGCCTGTAGGACCGGCGCGCTTGAGGTCTGAGTGGAGACGTCGAACCGGATGTACCGGTGGTCGGAATAGGTCTCCACCCCCTCCATGACGCGCCAGTCAACGACACGCGGCGACAGGGCGGGGCTAGCGAACGATATGTCCACCACCGACTCACCCTGCATCCGCACGCACGTGGGGACAGAACCCCGATTTAGGACGACCAGGCCTGTCTCCAGTGCCCAGTCCTCCACCATCCTACCCCGCACATCCGTGTAACGAGAACTCCAAGCCAAGTTCTTGGCATTGAAGTCCCCGAGCACAAGCACGGGGAGTGAATGGCTCCCGATGACGACACTCAACTCCCTGAGGGAGTTGTGGAACTCGGCGAGAGTTCGGTTCGGAGAGAAGTAGACTCCCACTACAACGATCTCCCCGAACCGTGCTGCTACGCACCCCTGACCCTTCCTGACACTCTCAAGGGTCGGGGTACCGGCGGCGGCCGACGCAATTATGGTCACTGAGCCGCTAAGGTCCTCCACCCAGTCATCCCTGGGCGGGACAAAGTACGGCTCAGAGACCACGGCGATGTTAATCGACCACTGCGCCATGCTCTGGATCAACAGATCCTGAGCGCAGGCGCAGTGGTTGATGTTCGCCTGGAGAAGGCGTAATGGGGCCGTTATTGGCACTCCATTTCAGCCCCCTCCCGGGCCCCCTGCGAGGGCCCCGCTGCAGAAGTTGCAGCAGTGGCGGCCGCGGCGGCGACAGTGGCGGCGGCTGCGGTGATGGCGACGGTGGGGGTTTTGGCGGTGGAGGTGGAGGGCCTTCCGTTGCCCCTGGCCTTGGCCTTGGCGGGTGTACCGCAGGCCTTGCTCCCTGCCCGGTGATCGGCCGACTTGCCGGTTGCCGCACATGCAGCGCAGTGCGGCGCGGCGGAGCAAGCCGCGGCCCTGTGACCGGGCTGGCCGCAGCGGAAGCATAGGCCACTGCGGTCCACCTCCGAGGTGCACCGGACCGACACATGGTGCCCCACATGGCAGCGGAAGCACCTCAGAGGTCTGGGTTCCAGCAGCTTAACCTGCGCCGAAACCCAGCCCACCAAGAGCCTTCGGCCCTCCACAATGGCTTTCGCCGCCGTCACAGGGCAGCTTACCGTTACGGTTCGCATGCCCGACAGGTCCGGACGTAAGGTGCCTGCCTTGACCTGCTCAGCAGGGCACCCACCGGTCCTGGTGACGGCGGCCACCACCTCCTCCTCGGTCACCGAGTCGTCCAGACCCATGATGCGCAGATCTGCGCATTTGACGGGCCTGGACACTCGGGCCTCGTCCGCATTTAGGGACGCTCTAAGCTTTTCTGCCAGAGCGTCCGCGGACGAGCCACGGGTTTCGCCGGGGATCTCCAGCACTCGAGCCCCTGTCGCGGTGACTCTGAGGCGGAGGCCCCCGGTGATCCCGAGCTCCCCAAGATTTACCGTCGCCCTCGCCTTAGCGAGCACGTCGCGGTAGCTCACGCCCCTCTTTTCCGCGTCCGGCTGTAGTGTAATCACTACAGCTGCGGTCTTCGGGGCGCTGAGCCTTGCCGCGACGCTCCGCTCTTTTTGCTGGCGCTTGCGCTGCCGCTTCCTGGCCTTTTTGGCCGCCTTTTGCTCCCTCGTCCTCTCTCCGGCCACCTGCCACCCGGTCTCGGCCGCAGAAGGCTTAGGGGGCGGGGGGGGCGGCGGTGGCAGCTGTCTCGCGGCTGGCGCTGGCACAGTCACCGCCTTGCCCTTCTTTTGGGCCGCCACCTTGCCCTGCCTCAGGGCTGCCGCCTTCTTGGCCGGAGCCGGTTTCGCCAGAGCCGGCCCTTCGGGGGCCGACGCAACCCTGCCGGAGGGCCGGCCAGACGACCCCGGTGCGGAGGCCGCAGCAGCCGCATATGTGGCTACCCTCGGGCCCGGGGACGCCCTGTTTGCCGCAAGGGGGGGGCGCAGGACAATGCCCTCCAGGACGGAGAACCGCGCCTGGAAGGCAGCCAGCTCCTGCCGAACCAGGTTCAGGACCTGGTTCTCAACCGGCACGGGCACGGGCTGGCTTGGTCGCTGCTGGCCCCCATTTTGGGGCGCCTTGCGGGGGCTGGCCTCGCGCAGACCGGCCAAGTCTGCTCGGAGCTTCCTGTTCTCCTCTTGGAGAAGCTCCGTGGCAGCCGTCAGGCGAGCGACCTCCGCCCGCAGTTTGGCCACTTCGTTTGACGGGGGCCCCCCATATCTGGCCTCCGCTGACGCCATGATGGAGGCGATCGCTGCAGGCATGGCCTTATGCCTGGTGGAGGGCTTCTGTTTACAAGAGACAGCCCTCAGCGCCGCCTCCACCTCCTTCGCGAAACCGGCCTTACGCTCCACCTCAGAGCCGCCGTCTGCACCCACCTCGTCGCCAGAGGAGCCCGAACGGGCCACCCCGCGACCGGCCACCCCCGGGTGGCGCCCCTCCTCGGCAAGCCGCGCCGACCTCTCGGCGGCAGAGAGGCCTCTCCCCTTGCCGCGGATCCCTCCTCGCTTACTGGTGGGGATCTTGCGAGCCGAGGCCAGCTCTCCCTCCGATGAAATTTGTACCCTCCTAAAGTTATAACGCGAGCTCCTCGTACAGTAAATATTGACTTAATCAACCTACGGCGGTAGCACCGTTACTGCTGGGATCCTCTTTTCTGCGAGAGGGAGTGGACAATAACCTACCACACCCGTGCGGGATGGTTGACGTCACATGTCTTCGAGTTTATGGTTCTAGGATAAACCGGCCGTATATTACTGGGTCGTATTATGATAAACTTATGTCATCATGATTACAGTCTGGAAAAGGGATGACGCTATTGGTAATCTATGATAAAGCTCCGTCTCTTTCTTAAACTGTAATCATGATGATTTTAAAAAGTCATACTACACCACCAGATTGCTGCACATAGGGATGTCCATTCAAATCACCAAGTTAGTTTCCGAAGTATACATATATATTTCGTTGTATTAAGATATTTTCTTACACTAAACAACAGAGTGGCAACTGGTACCATTTTGTACCAGCTAGGCCGCAGCAGTACTGCATATGCCTAAAATGATTCTACAAACTGAAATGATTGAGTGAGATCACTGGGGTATTCAATGATCTCATTAAATATTAAAAACTCAGCCAAACTTATGCAACATTAGATTATTTATGGTTAAGCTTATTATTGATGCTAACAATTTCATCGCCCACAGTAAATATCACTGCACTGCACCCTTTACTGTGATGTGTGGAGCAATACCAACGAGTCTTGAGTCCATGGTCGCGATGGCGGGTGAATCGGTGCCCAGCGAGTATTAACATATGGGTCCCTTTTTGGGATAGAGTGAACACAGCTTCTGTAAGAAACAATGGAAACTTGAAAGTTGTAGTTTATAGGAAGATGAGGAGGTAATTTAAATTAAGAACAACATAATGATAAGATTATTATCCATCTTGTTTATTTTAATTAAAACAGTATACAATCGTAAAGTTTTCGTTAAAATATCCATAGTAAAAATAACACAGACCCGTCACCAGTAAGGCTCTTGTTTTCAGCATTCATTAAAAATCAAATACCTAAGGCCACCTAGACGACGCCGACGATGGTTGGTACTCATTAAACATGAACGTTGGTTACTATGAGACAAATGCTGAAAAAAAACACCGTTTGTGAATACAGAGTTAATTTCATTGCATTTGTGCATATTTCGTGTTCAAAAAGTAAAGGTCGTGGTAAAGTTTATCCGGGCATTTTTTAACCTTTCTTACAAAAATGTTGATGCTGACAAAGTCAGTGGTTATGCTCATTAATAATCTTAACAATCTGATCATCCACAGTGAAGAGCGCAGCTCTGCAAGTGCGGTGCTTGTTGCAGTACCACCTAGTCTTAGCTCCAGTACTGCGGTGCCGGATGAACGTGTACCCAGCTATTATGAGCATACGGCCCCCGCTTCTGGATCGAGTGAACACTGCACCTGCAGGAAGAAAGTAGTTTTTATGTAATACGAGCTGTGTGCCCGATTGGATGTGTCATCGGTAAAAATGATAAACCATACATTTAATATATTCGTCGCCTTTAAACCATTTCAAAAATTCTCAAAACATTTTCATCGTAACTTACCTTTTTATAAAATGAACTATTGTGCAAAACAAGTGGTTTTTGTTGCGCGTCATCTGTCTGTATTTAATTACAGGATAAATGTCTGTCGTAAACGGTAATGGTATTCTCAATAGAAAGCAAATTGAATTTTTCAAGAATTTATTCTATAGTATTAAAACATTTAATTGCTACTTTTAATTGATACATTAGCGAGGTAAATATTGGTGTTCTACCAGATAACTAGACAGTATTATCATGATTCAGCTTCAACATTAATACATTTTAACTGCGAAAAGGAGGACTAGCGTAATCCAGCATATTTTACGTAGCCTTCTGTAGCTTTCATTCAATATTGCACTTTGTACAATACTGTTAAAAAATCTAGTAGCCTGCTATTGTCAACTCTCTATTTCAGCGATGTAAATTACGCTGGTTTACACTTGTTACGCTCGTCTGGCCTACAACCAAACGCGATTAACATGTGTCTAAAATGTAAAAATTATGTTGACTTAATATAAAAGTTATGATATACATACAAAGGTTACACAAAATGGTCATTCATATTTTAGACTGGGGAATGGTTATGCATATTCCTGCTTTTGATGATCGTGTCGCTATCGTCGGTAAAAAGCATGGCTCTGCATCCTTTATTCCTGTGTGTGGAACAATGCCATCTTGTTTTGCCGTTCTTTGAGTAATGTTTTCTGAATCGATAACCTGACAAATGAAGAATTCGTCTCCCTCGAGGGCACACCGTGAACATTGGTCCTGCAAATGACTTAAAATGAGTTTACGCAATTTTAGAGTCTTACATTTCGTAACTTATTAGAGTAATGCAAATGACGCTAGGTTTCGCTCGTGTGGCATAACCCTGACGTATTTTATTTGTATACGTAGTACTTTAAAGTTAATATATAATCAACTTGACTACGCGAGAAATTGCTGATGTGCCCCAACTTTGCTGGAGTTTTTGTCGCAATTACTTATGAAAGGTACTTTTCATCAAGGAAATTAAACAATAAGTTTTAAAAGAAATATTCAGTTTTATCAATTTAGAAGTCAAAATAATATAAAATTATCGCTGTCTCAAGAACGATCAATATTTTCGACAGGTGAATGGTTGTGCAAATTTTTCATTTTAACTATCGTATCATCGTCAAGGGTGAAGACGACGGCCTTGCAACTTTAACTCATATGTGTGGAGCAACGCCATCTTGATTTGCCGTGCTTTGAGTACTCCTTTCTGAGTCTGTGACCCGACAATCGAAGGATCCGTCCCCTCGAGAGGAAATAGTGAAAATTGCTCCTGAAAACATCGTAAAATGAGTAAAAGTAACCCAAAAATCCATACATTTCTTCACTCAGTACCAGTGACGCAAATTACACTGGCTTTCGCTCCTATGGCCTTAACCTAAGCAATATGATATTATAGGATATTAAAGATACTAAGATGGAAACGTAATATCAGAATAGTTGAAAAAAAAGAGAGAAAATATTTTTATTTGGCTAATGCCCCAAGTACACTCAATACAAACAAAAAGAAAGATACAAAAAAAATAAATCTAAAAAAGAGAATAATATTATTAGTTACAAAAGTCTCGCTGATTTTGGTCAGCCTTATGCAAATGCTTGCTGTGGACAATCATATCATCGTAAAGGGTGAACCCAAAGGCCTTGCATCCTTGTATGATATGATATTATAGGTAAAAACGAAAGAGAAACACGAAGACAAATACAGAATTTCAGATTTGTTTATCAAAATCAGGTACAAAGGTCAACCATATTTTTTCGACAGCTGAGTGGTTATCCATTTGCCTGTCGAAGATAAATTGACTTTTATAACCCACAATAAACAGATCTGAAATTCCTTCTGCGTGTTAATAATATTTTTACCTACAAAATTATATTCTTATGTTGAGCCGACGACGAGAGAATCTTTGTTGTTTATATCAATCTTACTTATATTACGTCGTTTACAGGACCGATATTCACGATGTCCTCCAGAGGGGGACGGATCCTTCGTTTGTCGGGACACAGACTCACACAGCATTACTCTAGGAACGGCAAAACAAGATGGCGGTGCTCCACCCGCAAGAATACTGGATGCAAAGCCTTCGTTTTCACCCGTGACGATGATGATATGATTTTCCACAACCAGAATTTGCATGCAAATGATTGCCGCGGATGATCGTACCATCGTCAAGAGTGAATACAAAGGCCCTGCATTCTTTTTCTGTGTGTGTGGAGCACCGCTATCTTGTTTTGCCGTTCTTTGAGTATTGTTGTCTAAATCGGTGACCTGACAAACGAAGAATCCGACCCCCCCTGAAGGACATCGTAAATATTGGTCCTGTAAAAGACGTTAAATGAGTAAAGGAGCTCAAAGATTCAATTTTAGTGGCATAAATTACGCTGGACGTCGCTCATCTGGTTTCAATATAAGCAATATGATAATATAGGAAGATATAAACAGTAGCGGCTGATTAGCTAAAAGAGTATTTTACCATAAAACCAGTGCGGCTTGTTTCTCATTGCCAATAATTTAAGACAAGATCAATATTAAGATAAAGTTTTACGGGTACTAGAAACTTCAGTAATCAGTAGTAGTATTTATTTATGTATCGCAATAACACTAACTGATGTTTTATATCTAAAGAGTTAAATAACTTTTAAATTAAGATAAATAAATGCAATGTTTTGATGCTAAATGTCTCCGTAATCCCGAAATAGTTCTGTCGCAGTTTAACACAAATTTTACATTTTGCGCTGCCAAATGCAGCGTCTGTGTTTATGAGAAAATACTTCCAGGCTTGTGAAGTATTCGTGTGATCCTGTTTTCGTTCTGTGAACTCCTCATCTTCTGAAAATTAAAGATGTATGAAACAGAACTTGTTTATTGCCCAGGTAACATCTTAGGAGATTTAGTAATATGGGCTCTAAAATATTATGTCTAATTAATTATAAAGCTAATTGAGTAGATACTTATTTAATTTTTTATGTTTTGTTATGTTTTAGCAGTATATTAATTTCATGTCTTGAACTCGTTATGAATAGTTTATAATAAACATGTGTTATTAATAATAGTTGATAAACACACGATCCCATTCGATTTAGGAACAGTTGTAAGTCGAATAAATAAATGTTCGGAACAGCACAAGATTGTACAATACGGTGGGAGAAAGTTACTTTTACAAGTTGCTGCGTGTGAACATGTAAGAGCTCGTGACTGTACACAGGTGACAGATATATTGAGATGTCTTTAAAAATAAACGCGATTTCCGGGTTGGACCCTATTAGAAGTTGTTCTTAATTATGAGTTTAATGACTATTTTCTTGTGTTCTGTTATTTCAATTACATCCTGTAAAATAATATTAAATCGATAGATACTTGTATAAAATAAAAGTTACCTATTTCTTCGTCCTTCTTGTTTTCCACATTGACGAAATGAACTCCAACCTTATGTTTTCTTTTTTGATCATTTGAATGTGTCGGTAGATGTCTCAGTAACCCTGAAGTGGACCTACCGGTACATTTTATCACTTTGTGACAAATTCTACATTTCGCGCGCAGTTTGTCTTTACTTCTGAAAAAATACTTCCAAACTGGAGAAGGCTCAGTATTCGGATGATTGAGTTTTGGGTCTGTGAAATCGTCCTCGTCTGAAAATAAAAGTCGTAAGTAATTAATATTTTAATCGTTCATTCCACAATGCAAGTATTTTTATTTTAAAGCTGGCAGTAAGACGAATAAAACACAATTTAATCAGTATACTATTTATTAAAATTACTTGATTGTTTAGATTGCCTTTCAATTGAGTTCATACAATATACTTAACACACGATCAATTTTGCTACAAAAAAAAGACTGTGTGATCGCAGATGAACCGATACTTTTAAGAGATTACATATTTAATTATGTATTTTTTTTATGAATTGCTGACAAATGATTTCTTAATGCTGAAGTGGAACCAGCTTCGCACTTCAGTATTTTATTACATATTGTACATTTTGCGTACGATCTTAATGTGTCATCGCTCCGAAGAAAATACTGCCAGGCCATTGAATTTCCTGTCGATTGCGAAAAAGATAGTTCTGTGAAAAAAGAAAATATTAGAAATCTGTAACAAAGCAATTTTAATGTGACTGACGCAGGAGTCAATCGGCTGTTATTAGCTCCCTAGCCACGAGCTCCTATCAATAGTGAATGGACTCATTAGATGTAATTTTTTTTTTTTGTTTTATTAGTTAAATAGGCGCAGGTCCCGCCCCGGTATACTTACTCTCAATTTCATCAAAATATTCCTGGGAATGAGTTTTGCGTGTTCTTTTCTTGTCTTTGGAAGCTTTCTTCCGGATATTAGTTCCCTCTCCGTCAGATAACTCCTTGTCTGCTGTAAAGACAAGGAAACAGTGGGTCAAGTAAATTGGTGAATAGTAAGTAATTCTTACTCGCCAAACGTGGCCCTACTATAGGACTTAGGTACTACGCGTAAACGTCTTTTGAAAAAAGAATCTCGATGTCATTTTTTTGAGCGTTATGTTGATAAAATAAAAAGAAACAAATAAAATGCTTTTTTTTCTAAATTACTTACACTTTTTATGAATTGCTGACAAATGACTTCTTAATGCTGAAGTGGAACCACCTTTGCATTTCAATATTTTATTACATAATGTACATTTCGCAAACTTTTTGTCTTTGCTTCTGAGAAATGCTTGCCAGACTGTGGAAACATTCTTTCTGTCAATTTTTGACACGTCTGCAAAGCCCTTCTCCTTATCTATTTCCTCGCCATCTTCTTCTAAGTCTTTCTTCTCTCTATCGTCTGTAAATAAACGAATACAATATTCTCTCTGCCACCTATAATATAATATTATTTTTACAGCATGTATCAGATAGGTGTGGTCTTATTTAAGAGTGTGATAAGAATCACGTTGAACAATTTTCTACAAGGGACCAATAACGTAAACGTAACTGCCGAAGCCGGTGGCATTTTTTAGTTCTGCCTACTCCCATAGAAAAAAAGCATGACTTTACGTATGGATGTACTCGTATTTAATATCTAGAATAATCGTTGTAATCACCTTCAACTTTGACGTCGACAAAATAAACATTCTGGAAAGTATCCACTAAGATTTCGTGTTTTGTTTCCAAGTGATTACATAACATGGACGTAGATCCACCCTTGTATTCAAACTCTTCATGACATATGTTGCATTCTGCTTTGGTTGTATCTTCGCCCCTAACATAATACTGCCAGACGTCTGGAATTGTTTTTTTCTTCAACTCATCAAAAGAACCGGGAATCCCCTTTTCTGTGAAAAAAAAAGAAAACTGTTAAGAAAAATATAATAATGTTCGTATTATTACTAATATAAGAATCTAAGAATTATTGCATAGAGTTCAAAACTTAGTCATAAATAAATAAGAAAAACGCAATTGTAAATTTTATTTTTATTTACAACTTGTTTCAAGGTACCGTTTTAAAATCTCGTAGCATCAATGAGTAGCCAAAATGATACAGCACTATATTTTAACAGCGGTCCGTAAACGATGTAACCATTCACCTAATAAGGTCTGTTCCAAAAGTATGTGATGAAAGTCTAACTAATTTCCGGTTTAAGGATTGAAACCAAGTCAGTCCAAGTCGTAAGTGGCTCTACAAGTTATTGATCAGATACTTATGGAACAGCGTATAGTTAATAACGTGTTAGCAAGTCGCGTCACACTATCATCTGCAACTTTTAACAAAGAAGAGGATTGTCTTAAAAAGTTCTTGTGTGATTTTGATCCCAAGTGTTTCATTAATCCAGTTGTAGAACTACCCTCGCATTTTATCACTTTGTGACACAATTTGCATTTAGCACAATTTTTGTCTCTGCTTCTGAGGTAATTCTTCCAGACTGCGGAAACCTTTTGCTTCTTTCGAATATATACGTTTTCGGAAAACTCCATATCTGTAAATAAAGGGGACAGATAATAGTCGATTCAGAACTTTGCTCTTATGCCACTACTGAGGTTGCGGTACACCATGAAGGAGGTAGGCAGAAAATTGGATGGATTTCTTAAGGATCGGAAAAAGGTACCTGGATGCCTTTTCCAGGAGTAGGACAAATAGTTAAACTCGCGATACAGAGACATCGCCAAAACATCGCTTATCAAATTCGCCTTTGCGTTGCGTGCCAAAGAAAACAATGCTCTAGCTAGGATGAAGCGGCGGCACCGTCAACATTTAAATAATTATAAAACGGTAAGTATGACGTCATAATTTATAATGAAATCGATCTCAACACACTTGAATAAAATTTCTTAAAATTATAAAGGGTGTAAACATGACCCTTAATTTAATTTTATTAAAATTACCTCTAATTAACCCTTAATTAAAATTATACGTAAATAAAATACGTATAATGGCAATGAGAAAAGCAAATAATAATCTAGCTCGCTCTTGTTTAGTTGTTTTATTTTTAATATTTATTTGAATTACAATAAGAACTTATGGAAAACAAAAGGAGTGGTTGCTACCGCTCACAAGTACTATGTTACAATAAGCCACCGAGGCGTCTGTTGCTTATTCCAAGCTATAATATTGTTTCCCATTAGGAGAATGATTGTGTTCTCCCTTCCAGTAGACCACACGATCGTCTTTTGTGTGGACGACAGCCTTGCACCCTTTCCTATGGTGCGTGGAACACATCCATCTCGACTTCTGACTCATGTTAATCTTGTGTAGGCAATAGGTGTACCCCGATAGCAGGATTAGCTTACCGCCTTGCCTTGAGGTGACGTAGTGTGCCATCCCTGTGAATAATTCGAACAATAATTATAATCATTTTATCTCAAGTACCTAAAGATGTATCCAACACCTACGTACTATGTCTATGATTTCATGCTTTTTACCTATTATCTGCTAATGAATTTAGATTTGATAGGTAAAGGAAAAAAATGCCAGTAATATTGTATTATTTATTCAAATAAAAATGGAGAAAGTAAGGATTGGTAACAACCGGTTCTAATCTTCCTGCATTGATAGTGAGTATTTTTCGTCACATGTCCGATTAAAGAATTTTAAGCTACGAAGAGCCAGGTCTAGGAGAGAACATGAGTTTCGGATTCTTTCTGTGAAATTCCTTGCTGCAGCACACACTTGTAAGCACCGAAACAGTATCACATCGGGTCGGGATCAGCTACCAGAACGAGGTGAGATGATACTGATCCGTTGCAGAGCTTACAAGTGCTATAACCGTTATAAATAAATAGAAAAAATAAAATCAAAAAGGCTTTATTATTTCTCATTTTCATGCAGTTTTACATTTTATTTATTTTTTCATGCAACAATAATATTAGTAATATTTAAAATTCATTTTTAGTTCACTTTTACTTATACAATGTCAATTTGTCTATGAGCTTAACACGAGTTTCTTATTCTTTGGCTCGGCAACACGCTCTATTGGTAGTATTGGTGCTGCTCATAAGGAGGATGATTGTGAACTGTCTTCGAGAAGACTATTTGATCTTCTACTGTATGGACAACAGCCTTGCATCCCTTCATACGGTGAGTTGAACACATCCATCTCGATTTTTGATTGCTGTTGGCAGTCTTGAAGTGCCGGTAATACGTGTACCCCGATAAAAGGATGAGCAACTTGCCTCGTTTTGAGCGGATGAAATTTGTAAAGCCTGTAAATAAATCGGTTGTTAATACGAAACACCAATAAAATAAGCAGGTGGGTAAGTTGTAACAAAATTGGATTCGTTTTAAAACAAACAAAAAGATAATAAGCAGATCTTTAATCATTATGAAAAACGGAGTGTACATTATTTATCTTGAAAAACCTTTCAAACATATTAGGATTCTCGTAAAACCAATTAACTCTTGGCGAATGTCCATGGTCCAATCTTATGGTACCCGCCAAATCTACGCAACCTCCTTTTGTATAGAGAGCAGCTTTACATCCTTTACTTGAATGCGTAGAGCATGCCCATCTTGTCTTGTTATTGTACGTCATTTGGCGATGAAAGGAATATCCTGCTACTAGGAGCAGTTTATTGCCTCGCTTCGAAAAGACGTAACTTGCAGCGATGGCTGTAAAAAATAAAGAACATCAAGTCCATAGGTTCAGATACCCGAAGAGGCCAAATGAAACATAGGAACTACACACAGTGCACTTAACACAGCTACAAAAAGCTTTAAAAACGATTATCACTTGTCTAGCCCTCAGTTACGTTAGTTTGGCGTGATAAGATGCATGCACATGCACAAACAATACAATAATATCTTATCAGTTTTAACCTTATCAATTCTCCAACAGCAGTGAGTGTTATACGTTTCCGACGAACGTTCCCATTCTCAACTCCACATTCAAGAAGAAAGAAAGAATCAACACAACAAATACACACATTTATATAGATACACATTTATTTAGTACTACAGTGCATTAGACAAAATTAAAATGTATGTTAAGTAAATTGTGAAGTGTGTACACGAAAAAACGTGTTAAACGGTTGCACAAAATAGCTCCAGTTTCCTAGTATACCCTTATCTCCTTAAAAACTCTATATTATAAAATCCCCTTAAACACGTTATATAAACTGACTCTGGACCGATGATATCAACTTCTGAAGTCACACTGTTATCCAGTTAGGTTTGATGGGCTCCATTCGCTGGGTGGGTGTGATCTACCCTCGTGACTATTAGGTCGACTATTAGGTCGCCTACAGTATGGGCAATGGGCCGTACTGTAGGAGACCTAATAGTCTACGTTTTGCATCCCTTTCTGTGATGCGTGGAAAAAAAGTCGTCATTCTTTCGACTGTTATGAGCGTCCTCTTACTGAGAAATCCACACACATACAAGTTGGCGCACGTCTGTAGCATCTTATAAAGCACAATTGATACAACGGCTTTGTGGAGTATGCGCTGTACCTGCAGATGCCATTTCCATGAAATATTTTTTTAATAAATGCGAAAAATCTGCAGAAACGCTTTCACGAAAATCAAAATAAACAGAAAGAGTAAACGTCAAATGAAGTTGTCTGTCAGACACCAAAAAGGCAGATTTACATCGTTCTGTGCCATGATGATTGTTTAAATCACATCGATGCGATTTTAGAGAAAACCTTTAAAAATAGCATATAAAAAGTTCACAGTTTAATAATATTTCTTATTATATTCTATACTGTTTATATTATGATTAAAGTAGATATTGTAACCACTGGCTACTGTACTTTCTTTGTAAACGTAAAAAACGCCCCTGTTCACGTTACTATTTTCTGTAAAATGACATTGACCATAACAGGAATAAATTGACTCGCAAAAAATTATCTAAACATAACTTATTTATAATGATTTCAAGATTCCGATTAGATTTCTATGTTATCTTACGTTTATTACTATAATAAATTGGTTACTTTTTTTTTGATGTAAAATGAATATTAAACGTAACATATCAAGGTGGCCGAAAAAAAGTGTCTCTTTTACCGTAAAGGGCCTCACTTATCTTCCCATCAAAACTTTTGCCGGAAGGGCACTTCTGGCTATTAACGTAATTAACAATAGATTCCCTCAACAACTTAAGCTGCATAAACAGTTAATTCCATTTCCATTTAAAATTAATGTCCCTGAACCGATAGATCACAATGCACAAGCACCCGTCACAACACTTAAATTCAAATCACGTCCACTTATTTCTCCCGTCGCTCCATCTGTCCGTGGTCAGGCCATCTGCATAGCTCGCTGAACCTCCCGCTGATTGATTTTCTCTTCGACTCAACTCTGAAAACACCTTTTGCATGACCGGACCGCCACACCAATGATGACAACCGCCAAACATGCGGCGATGAACAACAGCACCGTGTTGGTAGTCGATAACTGGTCCTGCGCAACCGTCGCGGTGTTTGAACCACCCGCTGCCATCTGGGCGCCAATAACTTCTTCCTTTGTTTTCGAAATCCCCATAGCCTGTGTCTTTGCAACTGACGCGAAACTTGACGAAAGCCGACCGAAGTGACCCCGACTAGCCCCCGGTTGGGCAACTATAACGCCGTCCAGTCGACTGACAGAGTCGCCATGCGATGTGGGGGGAAGGAGGGATTAAGTAAAACATCTTAATGCGTACATCTCCATGAATCCCCCTTTAATTGTTAACGTACGGTATATATACATAGTGCGTAGGTTCGTGATACTATTCTAATAAAACTACGAACACATCTATCTTAACTTATACTATGTGCTATAAGTGATGTACGTGACATCACACCACACCTGTACGGAAATCAACCTGTCCGTGTTAAGGAGCCTGTCAAACTTGTGATTGTGCTGTAATTGGCTTTCTAGAAACAACAATGGCCAATCAGATCATATGGCATGAATTTGACAATTCAACAGATACATTATTATAACACAGACAATAAATAAAGATCGTTTATTAAACAAACTGCTTAGAACTTATTGAATTGCTGAAAATCTTGCAGACAATTTGTAGGGTTCTCCTTCACCCAATTGACTTTAGGCGCATGATTGTGTTCTAACTTTCCGGATATAATTTCATCATATATTGTGTAGACAACTGCTCTGCAGCCGTGTGTTTGATGCGTGGCACAGAGCCATCTTGTTTTCTTATTGAAGGCAGTCCGTTGACGATAGAAAGAGTAGCCTGACATTAGGATGAGCTTATTTCCCCGCTTGGAGTAGACGTACTCTGCGATGCCTGTAAAAAAGGAAAATATTTAAGACCATTCTTTTAGAACAGCAAAAAACCTGCACCATACTTTTTACGTGCGCTACGACTGTCCGGAAGCGTTCCTTGAGTTTGGCACAGGATAACACTCCCCAAAAATATACTGCTATTTACTACATGTACATTTATGCATTATGGGTAGGGGCAGACCAAAGATACGATGGATGAACTGTGTGAAAGAAAATAATATTATTATATGCTATAAGGGGATGACTACAAAGATGCTGTGACCCTTTACTGCGCTAACCCCAAATAACTTAAAATAAGGGCAGATAATGATGACAAACCTATCATTTTTTTAGGAACTGTGAACTGAAATACATCTGGGTGGCTACAGTTATAATTTACAGAAAAAAAACCCAAAGATACAAGAACAGTAACTGTTATGTAGAGAAGGATTGAAATGAAACACAAAATTACGAAAGTAAGCAACATTTATTATAAAGTTACAGGTTACACTTCATTCCTTTTTTTTAAATCTAACACCTACGTAGACAATAATAATATGACACATCGACCCTTCAGAAAGAAGAAACTGTCACACAGTATGAGTGACAGAGACGACCAATCGGTCAGATTATTTAAAACAAAAACAAATAAATTATCCTTGGTAATATAACAGTCTGCTTAAAAACTATTGAACTGCTGAAAATCTTGCAGACAATTTGTAGGTTTCTCCTTCACCCAATTGACTTTCGGTGCATGATTATGTTCCAAATTGCCGGAAATAATTTCATCATATATTGTGTAGACAACTGCTCTGCATACGTGTCGTTGAGTACAACACAGCCATCTTGTTTTCTTACTGAAAGAAGTCCGATGACGGTAGAAAGAGTATCCTGATAACAGGATTAGCTTATTTCCCCGCTTGGAGTAGACGTATTCTGCGATGCCTGTAACAAAAAAATATATCTTTAGACCATTCTTTAGGTATACGAGAAAAACACACACCACACATTTTCACGCACTTACGTAACGCAAAAGCTTTCCGTGGCTTTGGCACAGGATAAAACTTTCCTATGACATACCTATTTACTACATGGACAGTAGGAAAGAGGTGTTTGGTGATTAAGCATTACAAAAGACTTTAATTTTGTAAGATATAAACCTAATATCTAGCGATTTACTGTACCCTTCAAGGAGGTAAGCCTATCCGTCATATTAAACAACTTTCCCAAAGAAACTCGTATCCGATGCTTGAAACAAAAAATCAAATTCCCATACAATAGTCGACAGACTATTTCCATGCATGTATGATAAGCTTTTTTTTGTAGTCAAGAATTTACACAGGATTATGTAGGAGGGCAGAAAATGACACACAAAACCTCAAAAATAAGAAACATTTATTAATTATTAGAAAATTACACGCTAAACATTATTTACTGGCGTAAAACTAACACACTCTCTGTCAAAGAGACGACATTCAACTAAACTAAGTTTTCAAAACTCAATGGGTCAAATTTTCTCAAGCAAAGGTTTCTCATTTATTTATTTATCATCTATGGAAGACTAACAGCTAACAAAACAGATTAAAAATAGTCTCACGTGAAACTGACAGCCAATGACAAGTCTTCACTTATAAAAAACAACCAATCAACCAAGATTATAATATATATCTAACTAACTAAGAGCCTGATACTAAAAGAAAGCTCCTTTCATGTGTGTGACATGATACCCATCTGACTGCCTACACAAAGTGACATTCTTTCAGTGTTAACGATGATGGAAATGACAGAAATGTAAAGATTTGACATAAGCTACCGTAAAGCTCATGTCGATTCTGTCGAAAGTCGTTGAAGGAACGTGGAAAGCGATTGTCACTGTAGGTACTACAGTTTTGTAAACTGCTGGTTAAAAGAGCCCAGCTTTTATATATATTATAATTAAATATATTTTATATTATAATAAAAAAAGGTGTTGTGATTATAAATTACAATAGGCCAATTAAAAAATAAAGCAAAAGGGATCGATCATTAATATTCCTAACTACAAAATCGCCAAGGGCGTTGGCTATAATTATTAAAAAATAAATGCCACAAATACTCCAAAAAACTGTTTATTAACTACAGTCTTATAGTCTAATTTCTAAAATACACTAAATTAACACATTATGTAATTTATTTGGTTCTAAGATATCATAATGTTCTTGTCAGCAAAAATATCATGCATACAAATATTAATTAAAAATCTCACGAACTGTTGACGACATATTGGATAAATCTTTCACATATGTCGGTTAAAATGTACTTCAATTTCATTATTATTATCTTCCAACTATTTAAGGGTCGGCTTTCAGTCTTATCGGATGCTGCCGCGACCAGTGTACAGTGTGATACATGGAGCGACTGATTATCTAACCTCCACAATCCAGGTATAGGGTTTTTTTTTTTTTAATTAAATGACTGCCGTCATATTGTGATGACACCTTCATACATTAATCGGCCGAAATACACTTACAATATTTTTTTTATTAATTAATTAAATCTTACAGCTATTAAACTAATATCAGAAGCTTCACTCGAGTAAAATATGGTCATTTTTGTTTCATTCCACGTTCACTTTTGAATCTATTTTGTATTTGTCTTCGTGCGAACGATGCCGGATTAAAATTATAAAATGAACAGAAAGTGAAGTGTCTGATGTCGGCTTAAGAGATTTTTCAACATTTATCATCCAAAATATTCATAAATATATTAATATTAGGTATAATCAAATATTATAACTATTGGATACATTTTCTGTGATACAATTATCAGCAAAAATGTTCTAAGTAAATTATATAATCAAGCTTTAGAGCTTGCTATTTGAGGTATTTCACGTCATACATGTCGTAGTATATGTACCGTCAGGGAAATGTATTCTTAACAAGCTACGTATTATAACCTTCTCATACAAGTTTCAAAGAATGACAGCTGTGATTTGCGTATTCTATGTTTAATAAGAAAGGTAGTTGTTAAGTTTCCAGTGTAGAATAACAATGAATGTTCCTGACTTTTTTGTGTTTATGACATTCCAAGATCTCACCGTGGTCATCATTTGACAGATATTTGTTATAGCACCTGGATTGCGGTTTCTCCTCAGTCCAATTCTTGGAAGGCTCGTGGTCGTGACCGAACTTCCTGGAGACTATGCGATTCCCAGATGTATGGACTTTTGCCTTGCACCCTTCTTTGTAGTGCGTGGAACAGGCCCAAGAAGTCGTCCTGGTGCTGTAAGTCCTCAAACGTTGGAAAGAGTAGCCAGATACAAGAATATATTGCTCTCCTTGTCCCACTGAGTAAACGTATTTGACTGCGACGGCCTCATCCGTACCTAAAAAGTTAATTTGCATTAGTAAATACAAATCGATACATGACATTTTAGCTATTGTTAAATTATGCTAATTGTGGGCTATATCTACGGTGCCACTTAATCCAGTCTCAATTCGTCGTATAAACAGTTAAAGTCAAAAAATTTCTTAGTATAAACATTATTTTTTGGATTATATTTTATTAAGGTAAATGAAACACCAGGCTGTTTCCATAGACGTGTTACTATATTAAGGATTTGCGATAGTAATAGTTTTCATTGCACAGCTCACTAATACTTCACAGAAATCTGACTAAGTCTTTAAAAACTTACTTATAAATTATAATAAGATGCCTTTTAATTTCATCATCTGCTTATACTTCTTCTGTGCTCACATACACCCACACGTACTTGTTCTTTCACACATTCTATTAAATACATAATATGACAATCACAGATATAGATAGACCTAGATAACGGGAGAGCAACTACTTCGCGTGCCATATTATTATGTAGCTTACGTACAAAAATCGTAAGTGGCCAATTTCGAACTCAGTCTGCATCGGAGCATAGCGCTAGTCGGACGTCAGTGGGCGTCATGGCGGGGGGTAGGACGAGGGGGGCGCCGCCCGCGGCGGCGTCTTTGAATCGATTTGATTTTCCCATCTCTAAATAGTGCTTGTAACGTCATAATAGGTAGTCAAAAAATGGCACGCTTGGTTTTCATACAGATCGTGATACTTGCGTTATCTAGGTCTATCTATATCTGTGATGACAATACACACATAAAAATTGACACAAAATATTAAATTAATTAATGCTTTCTACAGAGACACAGAAAATTAAACACAAAATTACGAAAATATGCAACATTTTTACTAATCACAAAGTTACAGGCATTACGTATAAACTTACACTAAACTACTTATACTAAACTTACTACTTCAGCATGAGTGACAGAGACGACGCTAGACAAAGCTTGGTTTCCTCAAAGGCCAGATCAGTTCCAGAAGACGGCCTCTTCGGAAAGGAAAGGTCCTTTCATTTGTGTGACATGATACCTACCTGTCTTTCTAGACAAAGTGGCATTCAGTCGGAGATAACGAAGATAGAATTTATTGGATTGACATAAGCTACCGAAAAGCTCATGTTGATTGCGTTGAAAGTTGTTGTGGAAATGTGAAACGCTTTTAAAGGGATTGCTACTTGTGCAAACCCTTCGGTTTTGTAATTATAGGGAGAAATTTACTACTGGTTAAATGGGTATCCTGATTGAAAGAATAGCCTACGGCCCTGTTATTAAAAAAACAACTAATCGTGCACTGGTTGTGATACAAAATGGCAATTGGTGGTTTAATAGAAATTTCAATTCGATTGAAAGACAAAATTAACAGAAAGTGAGGCGTCTGATTACGGCTTTAGAGGCATTTAATGTCGTACATTTGTCAACTATGCATAAATATGCGTAAATGTATTAATATTATAATCAAATCTTAGACCTATTGGATAGATTACTTTTGATGATAAGTACATTTATAATCAAGCCTTAGAGCTAGTTAAGCATTTAAGTTATTCCACATTATACATTCGTCAGCCAAAATGTAGATATTTTGTCAGGAAAATTCATTGTTATGTGTATTTACGTAAAGCTGAGTCAATTTGCCGTTTTTATACAACTGTCACAGAATGACAGTTGTAATTTGAGTAAGCAACCCTTAATAGTGAAAGTCCTTATTAAGTAGCTTAACAATGAATTTCCCTGACTTTTTTTTGTATCTGTGTAAATCCGAGATGTCATCGTCACTGTCATTTGACAGATATTTGTTATAGCACCTGGATTGCGGTTTCTCCTCAGACCAATTCTTAAAAGGCTTGTGGTGGTGACCGAACTTCCTGTAGACTATGCGATCTCCAGATGTATGGATTTTAGCCTTGCACCCTTCTTTGAAGTGTGTGGAACAGGCCCACGCAATCGTCCTGGTGCTGTAAGTCTTCATACGTTGGAAAGAGTAGCCAGATACAAGAATATATTGCTCTCCTTGTCCGATTGAGTAAACATATTTTACTGCGTCGGCCTCATCCGTATCTAAAAAGTACATGTTCGTTAGTAAAAACAAATAAACTTACACCATGTTTGCTTTTGCTAAAATGTATTCTATAACTACGGTGCCAGCTAAACTACTTTCGAGTTGTGGTTTTTGTTCCGAAGAACTTGTTAAAGAAACCGGTTAGAAACCGGGATGATTTGGAAGCTCGTATTACTAAACTAAGACACATTTTATGTCTGGTTTGGTACATACGAGTGAATGAAAGACGGTTATGTAGGTTTTTTTTTTATTTAACAAGGAAAATAACAAATCTGACTGGTTCATTTATAAAACAATGTCAGTTTCAAAACTTATTATGTATAGTAAGACGATTTTGTTATTCTCAAACATATTTATGCAGCACGTCTTACTACACAAATAGGGCTAAAAGGATCTTGTTCTACAAAGGGAGCTAAAACAAAAAAAATGATGGGCACATTCTTAGTACGTAAGTTGGTTATTGTAAGTAGTTACCTGCACTTGTTAACCACGAACCCTTACTTGTGTAGCGACCCTATGTTTACGACACTGTGGACACCAAACTTTTTTTAATAGTTATTTTATTCTCGTTATTTCCTTAGGGTTACAAGTATCTGCTGAATGTTCGTTAATTACTATTATTATCAAAATCCTTATGACTCGTCTAAGCACATCATGTTTCTAAATAATATTTTATAATGAGTATGTACCTATACATAATTTTACTTAAATTGTACATGTAAGTAAGTTGCATATCATAAATAATCTATCTATAATTTTAGGAATACAAAATTTCTAACCAAATAAGGTTTAATAACAATGCTTTTCATAGCTCCCATATTATATATACACTAGTCACAAGTTTTTCAAACACTTCATTTAGCAATATATTCAGTTAAGTATACCGGTCGCACAATTAAGGCACACAACTCACGTCTTACTTTGGCGAGCAAGCGTCAGGTACTGATCAAATGATCATTTTTACGGTCGTTGTTTGTCACCTGTCGCATGCACCCTTCAGCGTCGCCGCACAACAGTCGTCACCCTGTCACGCATTTTGGCTGGAACTTTTTGTTTTTTTTTTACATTGGCGGCAACGGTTCCAATCGTAAGTGTATTAGAATTGCGATTTAGCTAAAATGGATCATGTAAAGTTAATAATATTATAGGTATTTCAGAAATATTTATCATTAAAATCATCATCATTATTCTCTTGCCCTTATCCCAATTCATCTTTAAAATGTATTTATAAAATTAGAAGTAACTAAAAATGTGCTAGATAATTATGTATATTGGTTTCTAGACGTGTAGTACTTAGTAGGTGGTGCGAAGTTTAGTTTTAACATGGTATGGATTTTTCGAAAACCAGTTTTTCTTTGGTGGGTGGATGTGTTCCATCTATTGCGAAACTATCTTATCGTTTTTAATATGAACGAGCGCCTTGCAGCCATTTCTATAATCAATTGAACAGAGCCATCTTGACTTCATTCTGGAATACGTTTCTTGGCGGTAGTAAGAATATCCCTACAATAAGATCAGTTTGGAACCTCGCTTTGAGTAAACGTCTGTTAGACCTGCAAAGAAAAATTAATTTTATGAAAGTTCTCATAAATTGGTATTAGCAATGGCCCAAACAAGCTGCCCTGAGGCACTAATACATACAGGCAATAGTACATATTTCTACTACTAAAATAAAATGGATGGATGGTGATATTGTATGCTTTAGTATTATTGTTTTGTGTATGAATCTTAAAAATACGCAAATAAAGATAGTTATTTACCTTCTCCTCAAAGAGGTAATGAAAACAAAAGAACTCAAAAGACTATGTTACGGAATCGATGTAAGTGGGAATGATTAATAAAACATTCTTTTAGATAAATATGTTTTATGCATCATGATGATCCTTATATTAATTATTAATTATAATTGTATACCTACTACCACCACCACAACAACACCTACCACAAAGTGTCACCGGACAGTTTGGTGGGCAAACACTTTAGAAAGCCAGCTGCTACGATTCTTTACGTAACATTTTACGGAGTAAAATTTAACACAATGTGTGTAAATGGTCAATCACTAAGGAACTCCAACAGATTCCTAACAAAGTGCAAATCAGGCGCAAACACGCTTATTTTCTTTCTTTTCACCTGAGTTTTTGTTTTATCAAGTCCATTAATCACGACAGGGCTTTTCTTGAAACTAGTTTCTTGTTGGAGGATGGCTATAGTCTAATTTCACCAAAACTATTTCATCTCCCAGAGCGCGGATACGAGCCCTGCACCCTTCTGAATAGTTGGTGGAACATAGTAGTGGCGAAGGTTCCATACAACTCGATTCCTGCCGTGTTCCTTTGAAAAATGGCACAGTCAGTATTCTATAGACAAATAATATAGTGACATTAAAGATATGTACTCCGGCTTACCTCATACAAAAATTGACTCTTCGCTACTGGAACATAGCCATCTTGCCTTCTTGCTTGAGAGCTAATAACTGTACGAGTATACTGAGTCCCGAGTCATCTCGTTACCGCGCCATACGAACACACATGCAACGAACGTTGGTGTATACTGTTGAAAAACACAACAACAAACGGTTTACTGTATTTTTGATGAACCTGAATTAATTATTTAACTATAAATGTCATTCAATTTTCTTAGGCAGATGATTATGTTCATTATTTGCTTTCTTATAAGAAATCCTTATAAGTATATGCTGAAGCTTTGCATATTCTTCCTATGAGTTGCGCAGTTCCACCTAGCTCTATGATGCGGCAGTGAGTTCTGCCGGTGGAAGTTATATCCTGCAATCACCAACATGTTCTGTCCATGTTGGCTGTTAACAAAACTAAATGATTCTGTAAAGAAATGGATATAGATTTATTTAGTTTTTAGACGAAATTCTATAAAGAATTTAGTTTGATCTGGTATTACAATACACTGACGCATTTGTCTTGAGCGTCGTCTTTGTCACTCATACCGATGATACAAAACAAACTTTCTAGAACTCGATGTTTCATAGTAAAAAGAACTTTCTTATTATTTTCACTTTGTTCACTAAAATGTTTATCTTGGTCAATTAACGAGAATCTCACCTTTCTAGGGAAAGAAAATGCAATGGTGGGTTAGCAAGTGGCAAATAGATATTTGGACAAGACTAAATATACGAATAGTAACTTTATTAAGAAATACAAGACTCATTTTAATATCTCTACTTTAAATTAAACTACTTAGAAAAAATACAGTCACGGGTGAAATTTCAGCGTAGAGTGTCTGCGCAGAGAACTTGCTCAATGTCATTGGAAAATCGATTTTATTTTCATTTATCTCCGTGTAAGACCGAGGACACTCAGGCATGCATTAATGGTTGTGTGGTTCCACACTTAATTTCATTGCCATTAAATTCAATGTCCGCTGCTTTGCTTTTTCCAGTTCATCTGAGGTTCATGGTTGTGTACATTCATCACTTTCAGTATACAGTCATCATATGTAAAGAGGCCAGCTTTGCATGCAGTTTTCTGCCGATGTGTCGCACAGAGCCACCTTGCCTTCCCGTTAGGGTAAGTCATTTGTCGTTGGAATGTGAATCCTGATAGTAAGATCATTTTAGATCCTCGCTTCGAGTACACAAAGGTCGCCGGGGCGCCAACTGAAAAACAAAACTCGTAAGTATTTATTCTACTAAGTATTTATTATATTGGTAATACTTATTATGAGAAGTAGGTTATCAGGAAGGGAATTTGTTGTCGCCTGAGTTACAAGTTAGCAAGTTTATTAGACGCAGAGTTTTCAAGTAACAGACTCAGTTATGATTACCAGTATCTAAAATAATGTTGTATCTGATAGGATTAAATAAAACAAAGTATGACAAGCAAGAGTGTAATCACCTAATCACAGAGTCTTTGGCCGCAATAGATACAAAAGTTTATAGGAATTTTGCAGAAATACGAGACTTTACAGCTACAGTTAAAACAATTAGAAGATAAATATATCATAGAATAATTTACAACATTAGTTTTAGTATATGCGAAAACTGAAACACGTGTCTAGTATTTTTATGTAAAGAATCTATGTACAAAATTTCAAAACTCTAAAATGAAAAATCACATAGTAGCTTAGTAGCTTGTTACAGAACAAGCTACTAAGCTACCTGGTTGTCCGCACAAAAACGTGGTCACCACGCGGCGCCACCGCACGCGCGCATCGAGCGTCGTCTTTAGCTCATTGATAATAATAATTTTTCAGTAGGTAACTAAATGATTGTGATAGGTACTTAGTGTCGTTCAGTGTCCAACTTGACAAAATATTAAATGATTTAAAATTATTGGATTCGATTCAATTATTTATTCTGAACAAACTATATTCCGGTTTCGCATATACTAGAAATAATCTTGTATATGTGCTAAAATAAATAATTAGCCATTATAAATGCATAGACGAACAATATGATGACACTTTTGAACAATTTACTTTTTATTCCTTTTTATAAACTTTATAGTATTATATCCTTTATAATATTTAACATTAATATTTGTAAAATAAACATTGATTTAAGTTTAACATTATTACTTCTCCGTAACAAATTCTTATTACTTTGAAGTTTGCGCGAACGTCTTAATGGGGAGTCAACCCAAAAGTCAGACAACCAGTCTTATAGAGAGTTATCGTATTAGTAACTAGGTTGAAATGATAATTAACATAGGCGATCGCAATTTATAATACTGGGATTCAGCTGCAACCGGTTAGACTGGAAGCTCACCCAAACGTAGTTGGGAAAAGGCTACTCAGATTGTGACGTGAACGCGATGTTACTAATACGTGAACTTTTGGGGATGCATTCGAGACTTGCGAATATACTTCGGATGATGCGTATGACTCTAGTTCACATTTATGACGTGGTCTTCGTAAGTATGTACTGTAGCCTTGCATCCGTTCTTACTGGAACAACGCCACCGAATCTTGGGTCCCATTGAAGTAGTGTAGTATGTGTAGTGGTTGAATTTCAGCATACGCTTGCCTTTCATTGATACGACGAATACTGGTCCTATTGCGTCGTCTGTACCTGAAAGTAAAGTTGTGTATAAGTGTCTGACTGACATACCTTGAACCGTCTGTTACTTTAGTAAAAGATGAGTGAAGTAATACTATATTTCTTACATACAACTTAGCTTTAATTGTATTTAAAAACCTGTATTAAATTAAAAGAACCTATATTAACTAACTAACTTAAAAATAAACTTAAAAAATGGCGTCAAAAAACTCCTCCTCAACGTAGTCAACTGGTAATGTACCCAAAAGACTGGCGGCGTTGCCACGTTGTATGGCAACGCTAAGCCTTTGGCCAAGGTAAAAGCCAGCCCTTGGGTCACGGGAAGAGTCAACTAAACGTTTAGAAATGTCCTTGAAAAAGCTGTGAGCACTCGGACCCCACGGACCTAGAGTTTCAACCCCAAACGGCTCGAAAATATAGTTACCAATAAGGTTACTATATTTACGCCGCTTGAGGTTCTCTGCAGCCGCAGCCGCAGCCCCAGCACAGCACGATGAGCTAGGAAGATGGGATGGCGCAAGAGTATCGACACAAGTTGCATCCCACACTAAAGGCCTACCCATCTTCCATGGAAACAAAGACATGCCGTCCGGTCTCTTGCCATCGTCGCGTGCCAAGCCATTTGGTTCTAATAAAGCTGGAACGCCGACGGTGACAAGAGCTCGACGGATGATATCATTTAAGTTCGCGTGCCGTGCAAAGCGGCCCGCACTTCGGCTGCATGAAAGGCCGTGGTGTCCAAGGCTGTTGACAGCTTCACCACAGTGACAGCGATGAGGAGAAAAACAAGGGGCACCTAGGCGTAGAGCAGCAGCAAGGCGGAAAGTAGTGTCGTCGAGCAAAGTGCCTATGCTCGACGACGGTAGTGCGTGAAGCCAAAGACCCGACTCCCACTCACCCACAGCCAGCAGACGCGCACGCTCAGCAGTAGTAGCAGACGTGAGCAGTAAATTGTTCTGAACTACTCTGCAGAGCGGCTCGTCCCAACGTCTCTGGGAAAATGGATGGTCGGGTTCTTCAGAATTCGGGCAAGCGAGTTTCCAGGCATTAATAGCTTCGGAGAAGCACGGCACATCAAAATCAATCAGTGTGGAAGCCAGGATATTCCTGATTAATTTCTCAGTGCCGTGGACCGAAGATATAAACGCCGGTAAACTAATACTAGAAATTTTGCGGAAAAAAATACATTATTAAAACCTGTTGAGTTAATATTTAACAATAAAACACTTTATTACTTCACATAACAAAAATCCAACGCCTGCTCTATTATAAATAAAATTAAATAAAACGAGCGAGCTCGGTTTTTATTAGTGTGCGTGTGGCACATCAATTACCATATACCAATATATAGTCATCATTCACTTATGGTACTGAAGGAGATATAATATTTTGCATAATGTTAATATAGCAAGCTTGGCACAATGGCTATCGTCTTTGGTCAGTAAACGAGAAGCCGTAAGTTCAAACCATGTATGCAACAATATATTCCTTTTCTTTTTGTATTCATTATTTTGTTAAAACATTAAGTAGAATTTATAACGATTCGATCCCGTTCATGGTTGTGTAATAAAGTTTCCAACGTTTGAGATAAACACGGAACTCTCAAGTCATTTTGAGTGTTTAGAAAATAACTACCGACAATTTAAAAATATTGTTTTCAAACACCTTCATTTATAAAAATGAGCGTTCTTAGTTGTCAATCTACGAGTATTTGCATTACTGAGTTTATTGATTACTACTCAAGCGCATATGTGCGGATTTATTTCTGTGGATCCAACCATGCAACATTTATCAATGTTCAAAAGGGTAGAAATCGTTGTTTTGGATGACCAAAACGCATCTATATGTGAAATTGTGAGTGTAAATGTGATGCTGCCCCACAAACGATGCTACACTTTATATCGTGTCCTGCCTGTCCTGTTATTTGCTCCTGTGATGTGCATCACAGGACGCTACTAAAAGTGCCAAACTCGTCGTCAAATTTTGGGCTAACTCAATTTGAATTGTCATCGACACGCTAAGAAGTGTAATTGGAAGGCGCTTAATGATATCGGTGAGTAACAGTTGTTGATATTATACCTACTTCACTTTAACTAACTCCCCTCACCTTTCAATGTTTACTACGAATCAATAATTAATGTAACTTAAGTGCAATTATTATAACTATGGTAGGTAACCATAGTTATAATAATAAATTATCATGACTGAAAATTTTTTTTAAATTTATCTTAAGATGATTATGATAAAAATTAACTTGGTCTAAAATTAGCTTGATTTAGCCCTTAGACAGTTTAAGAGAAGCTAATGTCAGTGTATATCTTGTATTTATGTATTGTATTATTATAAAATTAATTAGGTATATATAAGTTTATTGTTTAAACATTGTGTATATTATGTATATAGTATTTAAATGTAGTATATATTTTTTTATAATAATAGCTATTATTAATAGTATTATAAATACTCTTTTTATCCACAGAGGAGAACCGGATTTTGGAGACGTAGAACAAACCCTAGGCCAAAACCAAAGGCAAATTCATCGGCTTGATACCGCGACATCGTGGCAAGGCACAAGGCTGATCCCTTCTTGTCCACCCGCGTAAAAGCAACAGCACACAATATGTGCTTACAAACTGTGAGCTGGATTACTTTGCAGCAAGCCAGCGCGCACCTTTCTGTCCACTGCGCACCGACAAAACCTACACTTTGCTAGGTCATAGATTAATTTTGATTGGGAGAACAATGTGCTGATTTATAGCGACGAAAAAACGTTTAAGTCGGATAAGGATGGGCGTAAATGTTACTAAACATATGCGCGAATATGGTTAACAGCATGAGGTGAAGGTTACAAGAAGTAATAGAAAACGAGGGTTTACAGACTCATTATAGTCGAATTTATTTTAATTAGTATGCGAATATGAATCTTATTTTTATGCAAATAATGTTCATATTTGTTAAGCGAATGTGAACAAATATAAACCTTAGCAACAATTAGGTATAAATGTTAATAATCTCCTCCTCTAATCCTCTTTTTAAAACCACAACTCGTAAAGTATTGAAAGTATAGTGAAGTGATGTTATTGTTATGCGGTTAGAAGTTGTCATAATTTCTTACTATCTAACATGTTGATTCACTTCACCTTAATTTTACTTTGATTCAATTTATATACCTGCTACTTTGACAAATTATTTACGTCCATCCTTACCAACAAAAAACTTTGCCTTTGTCAATAAAACTGGTAAACAACAGTATTTTACTCATTCAAATGTCTAATATGGATAGCTATAGCCTATATATGTTTAAAACCAGTTCGTATTAAATCATTGTATCAGCCACACAAGTTTTTTTTGCTAACATACAACTCCCCCCAAATTGAACCTTAAAACAACCAATGTAAGGAAGGTAAAGGTCCTTTCAAACCCCATGATTATGTAATAAAAAATCAAATTATTTTATTGGTTTTATTTAATTACTTTTTTTTATTTTTGCTTGAGTGATTTTATTGGTCACAAAATTAATTTAATAAAAAACAAAAAGTAAAAAACAGCACCAATGTCACTGCCGAGGCGCTGGACTAACCACAATGACAATAACATAAGGATAAGTATAAGGTTCATAGCATGATTGTGTCCTTCGCGAATTCTTATAATTAATTCATTTTCCGTGATGATGTCTGCTCGGCATCCTCGCTCTAAGTGGGTAGAACAGCGCCACTGTCGCCTGCTAGTTTTTGAGGGTTTTTCAAAGTACGTGTATCCATTAAGATGTATGAGACGCTTCCCTTTCCTCGATAGTATGAATTCCACTGCAACAATAAACTCAAAATGAAGTAAAGCGTTTCAAGGGCAATTTAGAAACCGAAACTACTATCAAAATGGACAAATGATTGGTTACCAAATACTGAAACAATAATTGGCAAAATGTGTACAATAATTACTTTATTTTATATGTCGAAGCGTCGACGCATATCAGTCGGTTTGGATCAGCGCCATCTATCTCTCACTGGAGGAACTATGTAGTTAGATTTGACAACTAATGTTTGGGAACGTCAAGTAATAACTTGGGGATGGTTAGCGTGGAGTAATGGCGATACTGAGCGAATAATCGAGTCAAATGTCGATCCGGAAGTGTAATCAGGTATTCGACACTGACAGGTACTGACGTTGACAGGTAGGTTGGCTAACCTGTAACGGGGGTAGTACACGTGTGCGGTGACAGTTGAGAGAGGGCACTTTGAATCGGTCCGGCAGTCTGGGTAGACGTTCGCTACTCCGCGCTAAACTTCCCGCGTTCCTAAATTCTTAATCGAGCCATATCTGAGGCATCCTTGATTATTTTGTATTGAGTGCGTGTTAGCAAGTAATTAAAAGTGTAAACGAAGGTTTTGTGAGTTTTATTTCCGATGTCGCGACCCACTGATAACGAACCTCCGTCATCAGAAGTGGGATTGGACCACGACGACCCACGTGTTCAAAATGAAGACGCTAGCGACGAAAAATGGATGCGTTTGTTGGAACAACAACCGCAATTTTCTGACGCTGATTCAAGCCATGAAAACACCCACTACGTCGTCACATGGCTTTCGTTGACCGGATTTCAATCCTGAGAAACAAGATGTGGATGCACGTGCTTGGGTGATGACTGCAAAGATGTGCTTGACGGACCAAGACCAACATGGCGCCCCGCTTATATTCGCTCTAAGCCGCGCCGTGAAGAGAGGAGCTTCAACCTGGCTATCTACCGTGTCGTTTCCTGGGATGACGTGGACCGATTTTAAGCGACTTTTTATTGCAAGGTATGATAATTCCACTACTATTGCTTCGTTTCTGATTGATTTGCAAAGTAGCAGGCCTAAAGAAAACGAGTGTCTTGCTTCCTACGCTGCTAGTTTAATGACATCGATCATGGCGAGATGGAATGGCCTTAGTACCGAACGTTTGGCTATTGCTACTATATTGGCTCACATTTCTCAATTCGATCGCCGTGTGCAACGCCTATCTTTCACGACCGATATTCAGACACGTGGCCAGCTACAGCAAGAGCTGCAAGCGGTTTCTTTTATGAAGAGAAAGCTACCTAGCGATCACCGCGATGCCCCTGAAAAGCGGTACAAAGTGAATAGTACTGTGAAGCCTCTGAAGCGTTTTATCTGCGGCAAGCTGGGTCACAAATCCGTGCACTGCTACCGCAAGGACGTGAAACAGGATAATCAAGCTACGCCGAAGCACCACAACCACGGCAATGGCAACGGAAGGGGTTCATCGACAACTGCGAAGTCTCATGCATCCGGGATCACCTGCTTCCACTGCCACGCGCAAGGCCACTACGCATCGAGCTGCCCACGGCGCAGCGCCGACTCCGGGTCATCCAAGCCTGTCAATGAAAAGAGGGTTGACCTGTGCCTCCTGAACGCGCCGACTGGGATTCTACGTCACTCTGGTGAGCAATTTTCATTTCATTACGACTCTGGTGCAAAGTGTTCTTTAATTAAAGAATCTGTAGCCTGTAAATTTAAAGGAAAGCGTATTGATGAGACTGTGACTATGACTGGGATAGGGCAGACTTCCGTAACTCTACGATACAGATGTTGGCCACTTACCAAAGTAGAGATCGATGACATTAGTATTGAGATTTGTTTTCATGTATTGCCTGATCATTTTCTACGTTATGGTATTATGATTGGACGTGAGATTCTAGAACATGGTTTGACTGTTCAGATGACTACTGACCGAATTAAGATCTTTAGGTATCCTTTTATTGCTTCTTGTGAGGTAGAGCGAACTCCTGAAATTGACTGGAACTCTATCGATACTGATGTACCGGCGGAACGTAGAGCAGAGTTAGTGAGAATCTTGCAGTCTTTCGAGAAGACTATTTGAATACTAAGTAGTCAACTCAACATTTAGAGTACCTAGCATAGTAAGAGTTTTCTTATAATCTGTAACGTTATAGGAAAAATAAAGTAACATGTTGAACAGACCTACTTTAAAAAATATTTTGATAATGGCTCGAAATGATTATCTTGATGGTGTTGTTTGTAACCGGATGGAGGTTACATGTGGAGGTAACCGGATAGAGGTTACGTGTTGAAGACCGGATGGAGGTCGATTGGTTTGATGCTTATGACCGGATGGAGGTTATAAGCGTGATGTTGAGGACCGGATGGAGGTCAGAGTATGAGCACTGCAATATTTTAATGAGTTTCCTATTATTTGAATGAGTATGGGTGTTGTTCGACATGTCAGCTTTGAGAGAAAGAGTTTGTTATGATTTTCATTAGAACCTGTAATGATTTTGATCAGAATACGTTTTATTCCCCACCCGCTTGGGCCAGGAATGGCCGAACGACTAGTACGAGTACTGTCCGAGAATTTTCTTTCATTTTAGGTACCCCACACGAGGACGTGTGATCATCAGGACGGCCGTGTCGAAGCGTCGACGCATATCAGTCGGTTTGGATCAGCGCCATCTATCTCTCACTGGAGGAACTATGTAGTTAGATTTGACAACTAATGTTTGGGAACGGCAAGTAATAACTTGGGGATGGTTAGCGTGGAGTAATGGCGATACTGAGCGAATAATCGAGTCAAATGTCGATCCGGAAGTGTAATCAGGTATTCGACACTGACAGGTACTGACGTTGACAGGTAGGTTGGCTAACCTGTAACGGGGGTAGTACACGTGTGCGGTGACAGTTGAGAGAGGGCACTTTGAATCGGTCCGGCAGTCTGGGTAGACGTTCGCTACTCCGCGCTAAACTTCCCGCGTTCCTAAATTCTTAATCGAGCCATATCTGAGGCATCCTTGATTATTTTGTATTGAGTGCGTGTTAGCAAGTAATTAAAAGTGTAAACGAAGGTTTTGTGAGTTTTATTTCCGATGTCGCGACCCACTGATAACGAACCTCCGTCATATATATTATACACAACTAGCCAAGCAACAAAAGCACTTGTTTGAAAAATTTCAATTCACCCCAATCGTATTGAATATAGCATCAATACGATTTTCTGACTCGGAAAAGTTAATATTTTCGTTTCAAAGTTTTCATCTGTTCTTCAAAATGACGGCGACGCTCAGTCTCCTTGCTGTTCGCGTCAAAAGCTGTTTTATTCCCATTCTTTCTTTTTATGTCCTACTGATACTAGTTAACACAATAAGTTTAATGAACTGGATAACATTTCAATTGGTAGAGTTTAAGGCTTGTCGTGTTAACCAGAAACTAATATCTCAATTATGTAAACTAAACAGTTAGAGCTGAAGAAAAACAAATTTCAAATGTTCCACTAATGATATGTGGATTTGGGTGTGAAATTTAATGTAACATTACAGATACCGATCAACTACTTACTATGTATAGAAAAGCTGGTTAAAGTTACAGTTTTTATTTTTATAATTAAATATTAATTGCCATTTTCTTTGTAAAGCATTTCCTTATAAGATCAGAGTGGTAAATACCTGTCTTTGGCCCGCTCCACCTGTGTGTTCTTGACTGCTCTTTCTCCGTGCGAATGTAAGTTTTACCTGAAAAAGAAACCTCAATCAGCCTTTACCTTCAAACCTAATGCACTTTATATTTTAATAACCATTTGCCATTAGTACCTTTTAAATTGTGAAATTTGAGTAAGATAAACAATTTGTTAATAATCTTATTTCATTACAATTTTATCTATGACCATCTTCATAATAAAGTTTCAGCAATTCTAGAAAAAATTCTAGAACTTTTGACTTGTTAACTTATTTGTTCAGGATGATGATTGTGTGTCGGCAGTGGACTGCACAATTCCCCATCAATCATGTAAACGACGCTATTGCAGCCATTCTTATGTTTGGTACACCGCCATCTTGTTTTTTCTCCTCCGTATTGAATGAGTCTCCTCGTATGAACGTTGTACTTGAAGCCAGCCAGTATCAATTCTGGTTTTCCTTTTCTATTTGCTTCGAATCTTGGTTTATTAAATATCTTTTCTGAAACAAGGAAGTAAGGTTTAATTTCTAATAGCGATAGGTAGCTGATTGGTTCACTACTCGACAAAGAGGGGTTTTCATTGTCCCTGTAAAAAGGACAAGGAGGCTCGCTGTCGCCTATGGAAAAACGTCTTGTTATTCATCACACAATTTCGGTTTCATAATGTTCACTGTTGCCGTCGTAGAGAGAATCACTACCAATGCAATTAAAAAGTAAAGCTCTTTTTTGTATGTATGTAAGTGAAAAAAGCATTTGTGGCAGTGGTAAGTGACTTGGGAAAAATAATTGAAACCAATCAGTTTACAACAAAAAAATATTTTTATTCCAGTTCCAAAACATAATCAGCCTCAGTGACACGGCCGCCTCTCCATGAAAAGGAGTAAGCCGTAATCTACCACGCGGGCCTAATGCGAGTTGGTAGGTACGTGTCACATGTTTACGATTATTGTTTCTAGTTTATGCCAGTTTCGTCACGATATTTTCCTTATTTTTATTTAATTTTACAAAATAAAATACATAACATTTTTATAATATCTATAGATGAAAAGTTCGGAAGCAACAATGATCTCTATTCAAGCAAAGATCAACTTGACATTTTTCGCATGATATAAAGGTTTTTCCTCTGCAGCCAGGATATTTACAACGTTGCCGTCTTCGATTCCAAACAGGGTAATGCATAAATCCGTCAAATCTGACATCAGGAGGTGGAAAGTTCACCCTTTTATGACGCTTCTTACTCTTGGTATTAATTTCATCAAGCAAACTTGACGGTCTACCTATTTTCTTATTTATACATATTTTGAATTCTTCTGGGTTAGGTGGGTCTTTTAGATTTTTTGAGGTTGTCGTTTGCATTTTCTGTCTAACTCTTTTACTCCGTAACAAGATACCTGAAAAGCAGATAGACACATTAATTTTCTTTAAGGTTGGTGCCCATCTCTGAATGACGAGTTGCCCCTAACCCTCTATTTATCCTTTTTATTCTTCTTTCTTAAGTATCTACTTGCAGGGAAAACCCAATTTTACTAGCTTGTTGAGAAAAAATAAAATATCTAAATCGGTGTTTTCAACTATTTGCCTGAGTACAATGGGTTTAACAATTATTACGAAAATACTTTTGTTATTTTTGACAGAATTTACATTTAATCGTTACTTTTTTACAAAACCCTAAATATATTTACAAAACTCAGCCGAGCTAAAGGAGCGCGAACTAAATTTAGATGAAACGACTTTTGCAGAATATGGTTCTTCGTGATAAATAAATAGCGTATTTTATTTATAACTTGGATAAACAAAATCATTAGTAATAATTCTTATAGGTTTCTTATAACAATAAACTATAGACCGACCGCTTTAATGAGTCCTCGCGAAGGTATCAATTTAAATGGAATATTCTCAAGGTTGATCACGCATTGGTTCAATTAGTATCGTAATACCTACGTGGGTTATGGTTATTTTAAAGCAAATAACCTGTGGGATATTGTTAGGACTTTGTGGACGCTTAAGGTGCCTTTTATGGGGCAAGGCGGAGGACTTATTAAAGCAGTCGGTCTTTAGTGCCTTTCCTAACTACAACGCAACTTGCTTCTCCTTTCCGTATTCAATGATTATGATAATTTTTTAAAGCGACGAATTTCTGTTCTACAGTATACAGCACTGCTTTACATCCGTGGTTGTGATGGGTTGAACATCGCCATCGTTTTTTCGAAGTCTCTGATCTGTTGGATCCTGCAGCCAAGCAGTATCGATAACCCATGTGTATTATTAATGGATTTCCTTTGTTAGTTGTGCCGTATGAAAACTGCGAGCTTTCTAAAATTTCTAGAAACAAAGAAAACAGTTATATTGGCCTGAAATGAAGATTATGGCACACACACGGCAGTGGTAACAAAACCAGTAGGTTTAAAAGCTGTACTTAAATTCTATTCAATCCGTACTACATTAGCCCAGCTCTAGGGCCAAGTGTTACGACCGATGCGCGGTAGTAGACTTTGACCTACACTACTACATTACGGTAAGGTGACTCAATGTAACTTATCGTGAGAACAAGAAACACAATAAAATAGTTAAAGGTTTATTAATTCCGGCCTACGTTAAATGCTCGTTACGAATCTCTCTGCGAAATTGTTACGATACTACTTTTTCGGGCTATAAAACGCCTTCGCTTTATAAGGTTTTGGTTTATCATGATTATGTTGTCCATAATGAGCGAACAGTACATCATCAACAGTAAGAGCATTCGCTATGCAGCCTCGATCTCGGTTGTTACATCGCCACCGTTTTCTTCGGAGATGACCCCGAGCTTGTTCCGTATAAAATCGATAGCCATTAACCTGTAACACTGTGTTACCCTTCATAGACTGCACAAAACTATATGGCGGCAGTAATTCTGGAAAACAAAAAAAAACATTCGGATATATGTACTTCAAAGTTCAAACTACTAACTAGTCACAAATATATTTTATTTCAGAATAATAAGTAGGTATTTGATAAAAAGATAATCATAATTAATAATTGTATTTATTGATATTGACTAGAACACATACAAATGACTAGACCATAAAATTACCATTAAGTGAACATATTAAACACACACACACAAAACCTTATAGCCTTAGTTATCTTTTAAAAAAAAATGTTAATATTAATATATTCCAGTATTTGGAATATGTTGATATTTAGGCTTTATGTTCCCAGTTACGTCGACAAACATTTTATTTTTGTAACAAACTTAAACCACAATATGAGATCAATTAAAAATTTCAGGTACAACACAGAAGTAGGGATGAAGTAGACAAATATTGAAATACAAGACTTTTACATACCTACATAATTATTATTATAAGTGTATATAATTTTAGGTTCACTTATAGATACTACTAGATACGACAATGATTTTTACTATTATAATAAATGCCTACATGAGGATTATAATGTATCTCTAATAAATAATTAATCATGCAAAAACTACTAACAACACACGCACCTACATATAAATTGGGTGCAGTTGCTAAATGTAAACTAGCCACAGTGGCTATTGATGACAATCATTACTAATAAAGGTAAGACACGATACATATCCTAACATATTATTCAAAACGAAAGACATTTATGACACCAAGTAACTTATACAACCTTAAGCTATTCAATGTTTGAAGTTTATTTATACGTTGTTGTTGTAGTTGTGTCTTGATGTCATTTTTCTTCTTTATTTTTTCTTTACCTAGCATCAAAATAATGGATTTAACGTGAAAAAATGCGATGACTAGAGTTATATAATGAAGTATAGTTACGGGCACCAATATGTTTACACTTTCCAAAATTTAAAAGCAAATTTCGCGAACAATTACGATTGTAAATTGGGAGATAGGATCTTTTTCATAAAAATATGAGTTCCAAAATACTACGTTACTTTTTTCCATTTTAATGATTGTGGTCTCCAAGCATGGTCATCACAGTATCGTCGACGGTGACAGCAGTAGCCTTGCAGCGTATATGTTGGCTGCTGCACCGCCATCTTTGTTTCCGCGCGTCACTGCGAGACTTCTGCAAACAGTATCGGTACTTGCCAACCTGTAGTATCGGATTCCCCACATTTGACTTCATGATACTCCAAGTATTACCTGAAACAATAAAAAATGTTATGACCGTTCTCGGCAGCAAACGGCAACGCGTCAGGCCCAGAAGGAGATGACGGGACGAACTCGACTTTTTTCAAAAAGATTGGCAAACAACAGTACTGGATAGGGATAATTGGAAGGAGGGAAGGGAGGTGTTTGCGCTGCAGTGGGACACAAATGGCTGATAATAATAATAAAATGACCGTTCTGGTAGACGTACGCTACGTTTTCTAAATAATTAGTCTGTTTCAATAAATTTTAATATGAAACATGCATCTTTATGAGAATATTATTAAAAAGTTAGTTTATGTAGTGTTCATTGAATAGCGATATAAACCGATTTTGCTGTTTCTTCTTCAAAGATCAGATTTATTTATTTGAGAGAAAATGTACAATATTACAAAAAAAAACCAATCTATTGCTCAGTTAAAATAAACATTTTTACAATAATGATAAAAACATTAAAAATAAAATCATCATCATCATCATCATTTCAGCCGAAAGACGTCCACTGCTGGACATAGGCCTCCCCCAAATGTCGCCACATTGACCGGTCCCGTGCCGTGTGTGTCTTAAAAATAAAATACTTAAAAACAACAAGCAATATTTCCTCTTTCGTGCATCCTCTCACACAACAAGCACAATAAAAAGACGTTTACCCATCTCGAGGCAAACAAATCACACTCCGGTGTCGATGTCAGTAGAGCATTCAGCATTGCCAGTTCGCGGACCAAGGGAGAGTTCGAATGAGACACTGTGCATGTGAGACGGAACATTCAATAATCTGTCTCCTAACAGAGAGAGGTCTCAGTTGGTATTTGGACACGGGAGGAAAAAAAGTATCACAAGCTGAGCTACTAGTTCCGGGCAATCAGACTCACCACGAAGGACACGACAAGCAAACATCAATAAAAAATGGATGAATTTGTATATAAATCAGATGGATGGTTATTTTCTCCGGATTGATGAATCACTTCGTCCCCCACAGTAATAGCTACTGCTTTGCAGTTTAAACTTTGCTTGCTGCACATCCAGCTTTTCTTAATATTGTCACGCATTTGCTTACGCGTGCTGTAGTGGTAGCCATCTAACACCAAAATTTGGTTTCCAACGTTAGACATTTCGTACTTTGCCTACTTCGGTAGTCTTGAAACTAAAAACATAACAAAACAGAGTGTTCCGAACATATTGACTCGAAACCTACGAAACTTTGAATTCAGTGCATGATACCTACTAGACATAAATTAACACATACATTAAACACCACATATTTTATTCATTGACTAGATAAAATGACTAGTATCTATGACGAACAAACATTGTCCTCATTAATCAAGTGACCAGAATGTGTATATCTTTAATTATTACACAACAGCGAAATACATCAATTAACAAGTGCAATTCCTATAGACTAACATTTTCTCTTATTAAATTTCGATAACCAACATTGGGTTCCCCACGTTGGAATGCGCATATTTTCACATCGGAAATTCTAAAACTAAAAGTTTTACATTTAGTGCCTGTCGGGAAAGAGCATTTTATGAAGTTGATCTTATTGTGATTTTGAGTTACAAATCTTTTACTGAAAAATTTACATATGAAAATAATACAAATGGGATATTAAAAGGCATGTTCAAAAAGTAATAATTTAGGTTTAAAACAGTTTTGTCATAAGTAGTAAGTTAAAGAAAAAATATGTGACACCAAGAATAATTTATTCATTGACTTGATTCTCAATCAAAACATATATTTATTGAGAATAAAATCAAGTTCATAATAAGAAGTGACTAGAATATTTCATTATCTTATAGATACATTAAATGTGTACGATATGTACTTTGGTAAAAGATATTTCAGTTTTAGTAGATGTTCTTTGAAAAAATTATACATCACAATTTTCATACACACACTAAACTTGGGCGAAGTTGTACACACACACAGCTTAAAGGCGTTTAAATAAAAAGGTATGTTTAGTTCTTCTGTCATATTATTTGAACAAAGGTCGACGAGGAGAGGGTGGCTAAATTAAACACTGGACTTGTACTAAGCGCGTATAATACATTAATCACAATGCTTGCTGCTCACACAAAAACAAATTTAACATGCTTGACCTAGTTGAGCGCCGGAGAATCTTAACACCGTGATTCAGAAACCGGCGCTCAACTAACAACGCCATCTAGTGACAGAATTCCCAATTTCTTTCCCTAATTCACAATTTCTTCAATAGATGGCGCAGTGAACCAATATTAATGTAAACATTCCGCCCACCAAGGACATTATGGCGAATGTCCTTCAAGACTGACTACCGTGAATAATTATTACAACGTTAAATTTAGTACAGCCTTGATGCAATGAACCTATTACTAACAATTTTAAAAACAATGAACTTATAACTAACACTTGTAATTCTCTAGATACTAAATACACATATAAATCACATCACAAAAATTGCTTAAACTTAAATAATTGCCCATTTTATTTTGTTTTTAATAAACGAATCCTTATATTAATTTGTAACAGGCAATACGCATAATTTAGACGTAGGTCTATTTATAGTGGACGTTGACGTTCGTAATGTCACCACCCGTGTAATACCGTCAGATCCGGGATGTTTCTGTTCTATCTTACCTAACAACCACCTGCCAGGAGGCAAATTGTCCTCCTTGATTAGTACTACATCACCAACACATGGCTCCGGAATTTCACGTTGCCATTTAGCCGTTGTAAAAATTGGTGAAGATAGTCGTGCGACCATCGTCGCCAAAAGTCCTGCATCATTCGCTGTTGCAGTTGCCATCGCCTTAAGCTACCAACATTTGCCTTTTCATAGTTTGAATCGGGTGGCAAAACAAGTGGTTCCCCTACCAGAAAGTGACCTAGAGTCAAAATTGTTAGTTTCCTATCCTCAACATATGACAGTGGTCTCGAATTCAGGCACGCCTCAATTTGAGCCAATTCCGTGGTAATCTCCTCAAAGGTCAGCGTTGAATTGTCAATCACCCTCTTTAGGTGATGCTTTGTGGATTTTATCCCTGCTTCCCAAAGGCCTCCAAAATTGGGGGACTGAGGAGGAATAAAGTGCCATTCCGTGCCATTGTTCCCTAACTCATCTGCTAATTTCGGATTAATTCCTGACTTTTCTTCATTAAATAAATGAAGTAACTCTCGCGCTGCCCCTACAAAATTAGTCCCATTGTCGCTGTGTAGTTCCGCACATCGACCACGTCTAGCTACAGATCGCTTGAAAGCCGCCAAAAAACCCCTTGTGCTTAACTCACTTACTGCTTCCAAATGCACCGCCCTTGTTGCCATACATATAAACAAAGCTATGTAGCCCTTGTAGGACTTATTACCACGACCCTTTGACGTTCTAATACTTATAGGGCCCGCGTAATCTACCCCGCTCCGTAGAAAAGCTTTGCCAGGTGTTACCCGAGAGGATGGTAGCTGTCCCATAAGCTGTGTCCGCACTTTAGCTGTATACCGTATACACTTAACACAGTTCCTTGCATATCCCTTAGCCAAAGTCTTTATTCCCATAATCCAATACTTTGACCGTAAGTATGTAATCATTAATGGCATGGTTTTATCATGTGCGTCCGCAATCAATAGCTTAGTTAGAAACGATTCCTTTGGTATTAGGATGGGATGCGCTCTTTCGTAACCTAACTGAGACATCTCAAGCCTACCTCCCACTCTGATTATTCCATTCGTATCTAAAAATATATTTAATGAATTTAAATTTGCGTTTTTCTCTACCAATTTTCCGGCCTTTAAACTTTCCAATTCGGTTCCGAACCCCTCTTCCTGACACTTCCTGACACACACTTCCACTGCGCGTTCCAATTCCAGTGTAGATAACTGTAGTGACCTTGTACCGTTACCCGAGGCTACCCTGTTTCTCAAGTTTAAAAATCTACGACAATAAGCAATCACTCGAACCAATCTTGATAACGAAGAAAATCGATTCCAAAATGAAACATCTACCGTACTCGTATGCGCCTTGATTTCTTCTAAATGTGTGGCAAGATGTTTGGGTCTTTTAGATTCAACTGCCAGTTCCTTTAGAAAACTTGGACCTTCCCACCAGAGGGAAACACTTGCAAGTTCCACCGGAGATATCCCGCGTGAAGCACAATCAGCAGGATTTTGTTTCGATGCTACATGGGCCCAACGATGAGTATCCAAATTGCTCAAAATATCGGAAACTCTATTCGCAACAAACGTCTTCCAACGACTCGGATGACTATTCAACCAAGCTAATACTACTTCGCTATCTGTGAATGCATGAATATTCTCCCTTTGAATATTCATAACTTCGGCTACTTCCAAAATAAGCTTTGTCAAAAGAACTGCCCCGCAAAGTTCAAGTCTTGGAATGGAGACTTGCCTTATAGGCGACACCTTGGTCTTGGCAGCCACTAAGGAAATGTGAGTATTCCCCATCTCGTCTACTGCTCTATGGTATACAAATGCTGCATATGCTACCTTAGAAGCGTCCAAAAACCCGTATAACTCTTGTTTTGTTTTCTTACCCGTATTTAACCAGCGAGGAATCTTTAGGTCAACCAAAGAAGCTAAGCCTTGACGGTAAGTTACCCATTCTTTTACTAAATTGTTTGGCACTTCCTCATCCCATTGTAACCCAGCTAACCACAGCCTTTGTATCAGCACCTTTGCTGTGATTATGCTTAATGCTAGCCACCCCAGCGGATCAAATAATCTTGCAATATCGGATATAATTTTTCTTTTCGTTACAGGTTCAGTTACCGGCTTAAGTACTAGAGAGTATTGGAAGCAATCGTCGTGCGAATTCCAGGTTAATCCTAATATTTTTGTTATATCGTCTATTTTTATCTCTAATGCTTCATTATTCCCGTCCCTAATACTATTTAATAATTCATCGCTATTGCTTTTCCATTTTTGTAGTTGAAATCCTCCTTTAGCTAGCACTTTTGTTATCTCCATATAAATTTTTAACGCATCTTCTTTAGTTTCAGCTCCTGACATTAAATCGTCCATATAAAAATCATTTACGATTATTTTAGCTATATCTACATTATCCCCGCATTCGTCAACTGCAAGCTGTTGAAGAGCCCGTACAGCTAAGTATGGTGCCGAGGCTGTCCCGAATGTAACGGTTATCAATTCGTACTCCTTTATTTCCCTTTCAGGACTATCCCGCCAAAGGAGTCGTTGCATTGGAGTATCTTGCCTATTTACTAGAACTTGCCGGTACATTTTTATAATATCCGCCACTATACAAATCTTGTGCACCCTCCAGCGCATAATAATATGACGAAGATCGTCTTGCAAAGACGGACCCACCATTAGGTCATCGTTAAGTGACCGCCCGTTACTGCGCTTACAGGACGCATCGAACACAACACGCACTTTTGTTGTGTCTTTATCCTCCCGGACGACAGCGTGATGTGGTAAGTAAACACCCTTTTTATTATCTTTATCCCTTTCTTTTACTTCTACCATGTGATTAAGACTTAAATATTCCTGTATGACTTTAACGTAGTCCGCTTTTAATTTATTATTTTTTGCTAACCTTGTTTCTAACCCTTTAAGTCTTTTTTCAGCTATCCCTTTGGATTCGCCGCTTCTACCAACTAGGTTTGTATCCCGTAACGGCAATCTTACTATATATCTGCCGTCTTTATTTCTTGTCGTTGTAGTTTTAAACAATTCTTCACATTTTGTTTCCTCCTCTGTGAGCATCCTTTTTGTTCCAGATGTTTCTTCTAGTTCCCAGAATTTTCTCAATAAATCATCATCTTGGACGCTGGTATGCATTACAGTTATTTTTGAGGGAGAACTTGTACCTTGGTCAACTTCAAACGCACCCGACAATACCCATCCTAAAGTAGTTTCTTGCGCTAATAGAGTCCCGTTTGCATTCTTCTTAACACCGTGCTGAATGACCTGGCTGTATACTTCAGCGCCCAATAATATATCAATTTTATTAGGTCTGAAGTAATACGGATCAGCCAAATCATTTTCATTCAATTCTACCCATTCTATTCTAGCTACTTTAGAAGATGGGAGAAGAGACGTTACCGACTTCAAAACGTAAGCATTCACCTTTATTTTAAAAGAAGGATTTACTCTTGATCGAAGATTTATTACCACTATAGCCGTCGACGTTGTACCTTTGTCTCCCACACCGAGCACCGTATTTTTTGACGGTATTTTCTTTAAACCCAGATACTGAATCAGGGATTCCGTAACAAAGGACCCTTGTGATCCTTGATCCAGTAGTGCCCTAACCACGTGGTAAGTCCCATTCTTCGACTCTGCCTTTACTAACGCCGTCGTTAGTAAGACCGTTTTACTACTCCCTTTCGCAAGACATGAGACTACCGGCGGCATATTGGACTCCTCCGCTTGATTAGCGGCTGTATTATTTCCGTTCGTTGAGGTTTCCGCGCGAGCAACACTACTACCCTCACCAACTTCCGACCCTACACCACCCGGTGGGTGTAGCAATGAATGGTGGCGTCGTTTACACACCTGGCACTTGAGAGTGTTTTTGCAAAACCTAACAGAGTGGTTGTCAAGCAAGCAAACAAAACATATTTTTTTCTTGAGAACAAAGTCTCTCCGATTTTCACTACTTTCATTCATGAATTTTTTACAAACACTTATTTTATGTTCACCTGCACAAAATGTACAGGATACCTTTCTATCTTTCATTACGTGTAGTGCCTGTGTAGTCCTTTGGACCCTATCTACCTTAGTATCTAAATTTTCTAACCCCCTAAATCGATTAATCAAAAAATCTTTTAGTTGATCAAAGGTAGGAAGGTCATCGCTTGGATCTGATGCTACCTTTAATTCCCAAGCCCTTCTAGTAGCCTTGTCCAGTTTTTCAGTTACTATTGTAACGTGTGAACAATTAAAAATGATGCAAGATCTATATCTAGATTTTTTATTGACTCTAAACAATCGGTAGTTGTACTTAAAAGTTTTTTAATTTCTGTTGCAGATTCTCCCGTTAATGTTCTTTGATTAAATAAACATTTTACTATACCATTCGCTAAAAATCTTTTATTATTGTACATGGACTCTAACTTTTCCCAACTTGAACTATAATTTTCAGATGTCACTTTTACATTTTTTAATAACAGTTCCGCTTCCCCGGTTAAATACCCTTTTAGATAATACAATTTTTGTGCATCATCTAGGCTACTATTTTTGTGTATTAACCCAATGAACAAATCTCTAAAGGTTACCCACTCGTGATATTTACCAGAAAACATTGGTATTTTTACTTCTGGTAACCGAAAGTTATGGAATTCTTTGTTACCTCTAAGTCTAAGGCTACTGTTATTCTTGCCACTAGATACAAATTTATCTTTCTTGAGTAACTCTTTGAAAGTACTTTTTAACTGAATATATAATTCTTCAACCTCGTCATAAAAACAATCTTTATGGTAATTGGAACTATGTAATTCGGATTTTTTAACTTCGCTGATTATTTTAACATGTGTATCATAGAAAAGTTGCCGTTGTTGTTCTAAACTTTCTAAACGTGTTTCAATATACGATACCGTAAGCCTATCTTTTGGGCATTTTTTAAAGTTAATCAAAGACTTTTCCATTTTTACTTTTACATCTTCTTGGATACCGATCAATGAATCCATTTTGGAAACACGCAAACACACAATTAAAAATAACACAAATAATAAAATTTCTAACTACAGCACAATAAACACAACCAATTTAGAACAAAACAGAGTATAACTATCCTAAACTTAATGTCCACTAATATCAAACTTGCACTTGTTCCGAAATCAAAATTTAAATTCCAGCGAAATTTTTACAAGTCTTTTAATGTTTAATTTCTATGTCAAATCGGGCATAGGTTCCCCGTAAGACACCACTTTTTCTTGAAAATTTTACAAGTCCGAAATCACACAATCAACTAAGTTAATTTTCTAATGAAAATAAAGTTCAAATTCTAATGCACTTTACTATTAGATTCTTCCTGATTTAATAAGGTTGAAAGTACTCACGATTTTTTCACCAGATACACTCACTGACACTGATGACGTCACGTCGCGATGTACTGCACCACACAAGTGGCGCCCTCTGCTTGCTTGACCACGAACTGTTGAATCTCTTCCTTCCCTGCGCCGTCCCGTTCCTCCAGCTGTAGCTGCCAGTAGCGCTGCACCACGCTCCACTGACTGCTCCCGGCTGCTCCCAGCACCAGCTGCTACACTGCACTGATGCCTCCCAATCCCGGACACCGCACTTGGTGCCCGCCGAGGGAGGGTTTGCTCTGGACAGCGATCCACTGCCCAGTAATTGACGCACGCAGGGTGGAAATTACCACCGCCGGAACCACCACAAACACTCCCGAACCATACCCGGCTCTCGAAGGACCATGAACAAAGGTCGACGAGGAGAGGGTGGCTAAATTAATCACTGGACTTGTACTAAGCGCGTATAATACATTAATCACAGTGCTTGCTGCTCACACAAAAACAAATTTAACATGCTTGACCTAGTTGAGCGCCGGAGAATCTTAACACCGTGATTCAGAAACCGGCGCTCAACTAACAACGCCATCTAGTGACAGAATTCCCAATTTCTTTCCCTAATTCACAATTTCTTCAATAGATGGCGCAGTGAACCAATATTAATGTAAACATTATTTTTTACCAAAGTCTTAATTTTACTCAGGCTGCAAAAAAGTTGTATCAACTTAGATAAACCTATTTAAATCTTTGACTAATAATATCTTATTTAACATATTTTATTAACCTTAAACCTTCCAATTACATTCGTATGTTATTTGGTTCAAAATTCATCTTAAAATTAAGTGAATTCCTACTTTTGTAGTTTTCAGTGACTAGATTCAATGTTCCTTTTATCGTCTAGGCGCTAGACGTCCTTCATTAATTAACATGTAAAGCAAGAAAGAGACAGTCGGAACGTTCTAAAACAGTTCATTTTTATCAAAAATTTATTTTATTTTATTTTTATTAAAAATAGAGTTCTTCCTCAATTACCTAATATTTTTTTGGAAACACTTTTCTTTTACAAAATTAATTAAATTATTTTCTGCTATATTTTATCCGTTGCCCAATCATTGAAAGTATCCATATAGTAAGATGTATTTTGATGAGTCTGTCTTAATTGTTGAAGAAAGCCCTTCTTTTAAATTGTCAAACAAAGTCGCTGTCTTTCTCTGCGTATTACAACGGATTTTTATCAAGAACACCTTTAAAGTGTTCACGGATACTTATTACTCTTTTCATGATTATGGACCGAACCCAGTTTGATGACAGTATCATTAACAGTGGTGGCAGTAGCCTTGCAGCGCGAGTGTTGACTATTGCACCTCCACTGCTTCTTGACTGCATCACTGCGCTTCTTCTGCAGACAGAACCGATACCCATCTATCACCAGTATTGGGTTCCCGCATTTAGACCACACGTATCGGCACCGCCTGCCGTCTGAAAAATAAATATGATTAGTACCTGTAGTGAATAAAATATTGTTAAATTATTCTAAAATATGGTGTAATTTCGGGCGTAAAAAGAAAAATAACAATTTTTCATGAGTTAAAAATACAATAATTTCAATATTTGTCAATTTTATTCATGAAATTGGATTTCCAGTGTGATTTAAGTAGGTTTCATACGTTTTAAGCATGTTGAGGAAGAAAATGTATTTTTAATTAGTTACAAAGATAGACATAATTTATGTTGGATAAATAACTATTATTGTTAAATATTTATATTATTCGTTTTATTAGCTTACAGTTAGTGATAAGCGAATTACTATTTCGATACAATGTTACCTTTAGTATCATCGTCAAGTAATAATGACTACTTTCTTTCTTATTTAATTCAATAAATATCAAAAATATGCTCATGTTGTGGCAAAACTCCTATTTGTGTTATGTTGTGTTTGATGTTATGTCAAGTGAGGTGTGTATGGGATAGTTATGTCAAACCGTGGCTATGTTTTAAAATACTTTTTAGCACTTTCTCTCATCTTTTTTTGAGTACTCTTTATTTAATCTGAATCATATTTTATATCTCAGTATATTTACTAAATTATTATTACTATATTACTAAACTTATTGGTAACTAATCTAAGAACAAGTCGTTCTACGAGCCTAGATACTTAAAATAGTTACAATTGCGAATGCATATGGATTGCATACTAGAACAATCATTAAACATGATTTTTAAATAAAATATTTAGTTATTGCTGTATGAGGGATAAATATTGCAAATGGATTTAAAAAAAAAAACAGTCGCTTCTCGAGCTTCAATTTCATCATATAAATATTAGAAATCCCTTCAGAAGTAACCCTTCGGTTTCAATTAGCGGTTCCCTTTCAATAAAACCTCGGTTTTCTTATACTGCCGGAACTATCCAAATGCTTATTAACCCGTGTGGTCGGGTATCGTTCATGATCGTGCCATCGATGTACACCCACCAAGTTCTTTTCAATAGTAACTGCAGTAGCCTTACAACCAAGACTATGACGACCACACCTCCAGCGAGTCCGGAAAGCGTTACTCCCTCTTTTGACGAGGCTGTATCGGTACCCATCAATGACTAACATTTGATTCCCCATAGAAGACTCCTCGAAGGAAAAGTGGTGTGTTACAACTGAAATATAACACAAATACTAAGGTTTATCATTCGTTTGTTTTTTTTTGTATGAATATATGGACTGCTATATAGTATTTCATGCGATCTTCACGTAATATAACTGGCGAAATGTGGGTGTACATCTATGTAGACCCAAACCTCAGCCTGCCCCATCGGAGAAGTGAAGCAGTTACACAACCATGCAAGCAAGCCTATCGAAATAGATACAATTATGAAATAATAATGGAATACAATTGTTTTATGATGAAAATTAGAAATGTATTAAAAGTAGTTCACTTTCTGGAGTAGTCGGGTAGCAAGTAAAGTACAATGTTAGTTTTATGAAATATTTTATTAAAATAGATTTCAAAGTAAAAGTAGAAAAGCCCAAGGACACAGTTTTCCCCAGCATAAATCATAAAGTGAATGAACTACAATCGACACAAAAATAAAGATAATATAATAATATATAAGGGGTTAAAAAATTAAAATTAACTTTAAGAAATTTAAGGAGTTGTTTAAAATTATATTCAATAAATAATCACGAAGAAATATTTTTAAAAAAAGCTAACGTTCAAAAGATCTGCAATTATTTTTATTACGAGTAAATAATTGAATATGCGCACCGTACTCGGCCGTCGAAGTCCCGCTTGCCACAAGCGCCCGGCGCGGTGGCTCGCGGCGGCGGCGGCGCCCGAGCAGAACACGCTAGGTACTTAGATACGTAGTATAGTTCGTATGACGAATCAATAACGAAACTCGCAGGCATTTATTTTGCAGTGTTTTCGTTATGTGGAGTGATTTCACGTAACAATAATGTTTAATATTAATAGGCTCCTTATTACTTTATTCTTAATATGAAAGGTGTCTACTTAGGCAAGTAACTGTAACCAACATTTCCTAAATACAATGCAATGTAATGGTAATGGCACACGTCTTGTTCTAAGCAATTAACAATAACAAAAGCAAGGCGGCTGTTTACGACCTGTTTTTTAGAAATTTCGGCACTTTTTAATTCGTCCACGTTTCTAACATTACTTCCACTATGTCCGTACACTAAGTCCTTAACACGACCCCAGAGATAAAAATCTAGGGGAGTACTGTCTAGCGATCGGGGAGGCCAGGCAATAGGCCCACCACGGCCTATCCAGAGATTCGGATAGGTAACGTCCAAGTACGCACGGACTTCTCTGTGGTAGTGTGTTGGCGCTCCATCTTGCTGAAAGTAATGGCCCGCTATTTCATCAAGCGGGACATCTTCCAGCATCTCTTCGACAGAGTGGAGCAACTGCAGATATGTTTCTCCGTTAAGGCGTTCCAAGAAGACAGGACCGAGTACCGTGTGCCCCATGATTCCAGCCCACACGTTGACTGAGAACCGGTGCTGAAAGTGGTCAGGAATCACGGCTTTCGGGTTGTCATACGCCCACCAGTGAGCGTTGGATATTGAATAAGCCCACCCTTGTAAAAGTGTCCATAAAATCTTACGAGCAGGGTTTTCCACCAACCACTCACAGAATCGACGCCGTGGTTCGTAATCTGTGGGATGAATGATCTCCTATACTCGCAAAAAGTGGTACGGATGCTGGCCTTCTTCACGTAGCGTTTTCCAGGCGGTATCGTGACTTATTCCTAAGTCCCGACCTGCGTCACGTGTGCTCGCGTGTGAATTGTCGTGGAAGTAATCTAAAACTTGCTCTTCAACGTCACCGGAGAGCCGCTGCCTGCCGGCAGACGCTGGTAAGCCCCCAGGATGGTTTACAAGGCAGGCACTTGTCGTTGGTCACCATACAGCTCCCGGTATAAGTTACGTGCTGCCGATAAATTTTCATCACTCCTGATGTAACACACTATCATGTCCAAGTACTCGCGGTTACTGTAGCTAAACGGCATTATTGAAAATGCGAGGCGCGAAAGTTTCGAGACGACACTGAGCGACAAACCCTTCCCGCGCGACGGATATCAAACAACTGCCGATCGGGAGAGGGTGGCGCGGGGGTGAAACACGTCAACTCGCCGGCCGCCGAGCCGTAAGCGCAGCCCCGCGTACAGTGTGCATAAAAATAGTTTTACAAATTACTTTAATTTTGTGAAAAATTAAAATCGCTCAAAAATAATGAAATAATTTTTTGTAATGTTTTTCTTTTTCGATACCGAGCAACCTCGTAAAATTTATAAAGTTAATTTTTTAACACCTTATAGATTATCTTCCATCAGACCAAAATGTTCAACATTAAAAATGCGAAACACGCTTTGTATCACAATCCTATAAATTTGGGGGAAATTTATAATCCATTACATCATAAATTCAGAAATGAGAATTTGTTGCATAGACTGAAATAATCATATCATCGATGGTGGTCAGCCTAGCTCTGCAACTATTAGTCATGCGTTTAGAGCAGGCCCATCTCGTTTTAAAAGATTTCTCTTGTTCCTTTTTATTGCTGATCATTATGAAATTATTGCCTCTGTACAGTATCATTTTATTTCCATGTCGTGTATGTCCAAAAATCGCGGGTTCTGAAACTTTAAAAACACACAGTGATTTAGTTAAAGTATCTTGAAAACAGTTTGAGAACCCGTTTTCAGGGCAATCTTGATGAATATGGAAAATACAAGTTATTCATAGTTTCATACTTTATTTCACTTTACCAAATGAACCTGTTCACAACCAACGGACATACACATACACACGAAGATAGAACCTGCTTTTTTGAAGTCGGTTAAAAATTTAAACTTATGCAATAAATTCTAATGTCACTTAGAACCTATTTATCTATAACAATATTAATCTTAGAATAAATAAAGTTAACATTGTTTTCTTTTGATAAATTGGAAGTTAAGAAGAAAAATGTGAGTAAAAAATGTAGCATTTTTTAAGTTAAAATTGATTAGCTATTTACGTTTTGAAGATTGTTCCCGAAGTTAAGACCCAAATATAATTTTAAGTATTTTTGTATATGTAGGTATTGCGGTTATTTATTAACATATAATATTTTAAATAACTCTTCTTTTATTCCGTCTACTTAAAATTAATTCACAACAACGAAGACTTGATATCAATAGATCTTCTAATGGAATTACAATATTTGTTTTTACTACTACTATTTTAAAGAAAAGGTTTCTTTTTTGGATGATTGTGAAAATGATTCATTTTGATGATGTTGTTCTCTATTGTGTAGATAGCAGCTTTACATCCTCGGAAACAGTGGCTGGAGCAAACCCATCGGACCTTCAACCCCCTTGAAGATTTACGGGTGAACAGGTAATCACCGACTCGTAACATCGTTCTTCCCGTGATGCTTGATTCCGTGAATTCGCAAATATCTACAAAGAGAAGTAAATTACTCATTGTTTTACCGGTTATTTTTTAAATTAGCTACGAAATGCAGTTAAGTTCTACCTACTAGGAGTATATTTTGTAAAGAAAGCCATTTTTCGAAAGTAAGAAAATACAAACCACAGCCTGTCCAATCCGTACGTATCAGTTTGATCGAACCTTAACTAATAAGGTGGGTCTACTGGACCTAAGATAATTGAAAACAAATAACAATTTCAGTAATACATTGAGATTAATTTAATCTACAAATAAAGTTACACACTCACGAACATTTGAATAAAATTAAGTATATCTGCAGACTACGATCTTTACTAACATATAGGTTTTTTCCCCGCTTACACACAGTAGTTTACCTAGAATGTGAGTCAATTGTAGCAAGAAAAATGTTAAGTGTGCTCACAGACACGACGACGCGGCGACGCGCAACATTACTCGTAACACTACGAATAACATTTTTTTTAATTCTTTCTAATACAATTTCTATACTCAAACGAGTATTTGGGCTTTACTATACTATTGAATGTCACACCATGTCAGGGCAAACTATTATTTTATGCTACGGTCAAACCAACGCGTTCCATGTACAATTGTACACACTCGGTGGAGAGCAAATGATTTCAATCAATTTCTAATCAGTTGTTTATTATTAATAATGGTCACCAACACCAACTGTATACAAATATCCGTAGAATTAAAAAAAAATGGTCTCGGGCTTATACAGATAATTATAGGTTAACCAACATTCTCAAATACAAGTGATAGTCATAATAGTAAAAAATAGTTGTACTCTAATTTAATTGGGAATGAACTAAGACTGGAAGATATGAAATTATTCTAAAACTAAATTAAAATTACAAAAATATGAAAATTGCAATTTTAATTAGATTGGAACAAAAGACATAAAATAGGTATAAATTGTAAGAAAAATGATCTAACAAAAATGAAAATTATAATTATAAAGAATATTTAATTACAAACTACAAATAGAACTAAAATAATAATAAAATATTTGAGTACGAGTATCAAAATGGAAAAAGAATTCGAGAACATCTAAAAATTTGTCCACATATAAATAAAGTTTGTAAATCTTTCGGGCACAGTAACTTCCTTACTTACTTTACTTATTTAGTTTTCGATAAAACTTGTTTTTAATATTTTTAAATTTAGGTATTTTTGTTATTCCTTTATCTTTAAGCGTTGAAATAGTCTGTCGGAACGCATCTGGTACAGAAATAGTACAGTCACTTTTCACTTTTTCAATGCACTTGTTAGAATTAATCTCCAATTCATTTGACACAAAATCAGGCTCACAGTTGTGCTTATCATCTCGTAGGATGCAGTTATTGCTAGCAATAATTAGTCTCGCTTTGCATATAGTTCTCTTCGAACACCTCCAAATGCAGGAACCATCTTTATTTTGTCGGTATTTGTGATATTTATATCTTGCACGAAGTAGTCCAGACTTTCCTCGCTGGGATGTAACTATTTCATGTTCAGTTTTATTACTAGACAGAGCTGCTTGTGATCCACTTCCTGAAAAGATTTTTTACAGTTAGGTATCTTTGAACAAAGGAGATGGCCAATTTACTTAGTGCACTCTGCCTAGCATTTAAAATTCATGTGCATTAATAAAATTTGCTTTATTTTGAATTTAGTATGCTCTAAAATTAACTGTAAAAGTTACATAATCCACTAACTTCAGATTTCTTAGGAATTAACAGAAACATATTGTCTTGGTCATGAACATTGTTGACAATGTCCAAAACGTAAGTACAATCAAGTCTGCATTAATAAGCACTCGATAATCATTGTGCATTTTTTTTTTTTTAGGATGGGAATTCATCAAATGACCCCCCTCCCCCACTTTGGGTGGAGCGGAAGGGAGTGTCAGACTTGTACAGACTGAATCGTTGGGCAATGGAATCAGTCCGCGTAGAATAGCAATGATCTTACATTAAATAATTAATTACATTCATATTAAACTCGTTGAACTGGCTCTACCTTAAGAAAATCATTTGCCGATAAAACGGTAATTACAACATCTAAAAACGTACAACAAAGTGATTGTAGTTCATCAATCTTTATCTTTTGATAAATAAAACTCATAGTTTCGTGTTCTACGTTTTAAGTAGTATTTAGCAGTATGGTACCATGAATACGCTCGCATGATTATGTTTGTCTCTAACTGTCACTAAGTGGTCACATAGACATGTTGCTATGCACTTCTTGCTGTTGTGAGTCGAGCATTTCCATAAGTCTTTGTCTCCATTGGAGCACTTCCTGAAGAATGTGTAGCCTGTAGGTCAAGATTCGTTTGAACCTTTATAGGTTAAAAACAAAGTCCGATCACTAACACCCAAGTTATCAATGATTATGATGACCACTACGTAACACAATTTCTTGGTCTATCGTATGGATCCTCGCCTTGCAACCCTTGTTGCAGTGGGTAGAACATCGCCATAAGCGTTTCCTTGACCCTAGAGAGTTTCTTTTCAAACAATAACTGTATCGCCCGACCCACAGGATGTAGCTCCCGCGTTTTGACTTCGTGAAGAAATGATCTGAAACATCTAATTGAGTGAGTACTAAGGTGAACGCAAACACAGCCAATTTTGCCAAGAGGCAGATAACTTTTTTGCTGTTATTTTTGTTGAAAAAATAATTCTATGATTGAATCACGCAGTTAGAAAAAACAAGTTTTAATGAAAGCTGTTTATTTGCAATTTTAACATACAGATTACACCATTTACAAACATATTTATGATGGGCACATAAGAATTCAATATGATAATAGTATATGGCAATAGCATAGGCCACTTATGCACTACACGGAATTTCACGGCCGGTTTTTCAAGCGAATCATTCGGTCCCGACAGTAAAACTCCATGAAGTGTAAAATAGAATGGACCGACATTTTTCCAACATCAATTGGATATAAATGCACCCTAGTGCACCATTACCCTGCGTGGTTGGTACCTATTTGTTCTTAGATTAGACAGTAACAGATTAAAACCTGTTTATAGAGACTATAAGTACAGAAAATCCACTTCATTCGCTTTGTTCCTTAACTTAATGGTTATGTTCGCCCGCCACGCTAATAATACTATCCCCGATGGCCAGGATGGAAGCCTTACACCCTTCGGAAGAATGAGTAGAACACTTCCAAAAGTCCTTGACCCCAAAACTGTACTTCTCACTACCCAAGGTTTTCAAAAGGGCTGTTGTTCACCCAATCTTCAAGAATGGGGACAGACACAGTGTTGATAATTATAGACCGATCTCAGTCTTGCCTGCTATCTCTAAAATATTAGAAAAGATCCTTAATAACCGATTGGTAGACTATCTTGAGTCATACAAATTACTAAGTAACAACCAGTATGGTTTTAGACGTGGCAGGTCAACTGAAAATGCTGTTGCTGCCTTGGTAGACCATGTAGTATCTAAATTAGATGGTAAAATGAAATGCCTGGCTATCTTCTTAGATCTTTCTAAGGCTTTCGACACTGTGTCCGTTCCTCACCTCTTATCTAAGCTGGAAGCTACGGGCATTCGAGGACATACCTTAAAAATTTTCCATGATTACCTTTGTGATAGAACTCAATGCGTCAAAATAAATGATGTTATTAGTGACACCATTTCATTGAGTTTTGGCGTTCCCCAGGGCTCAATCTTGGGTCCAACCCTGTTTCTTATCTATATTAACAACTTATGCAAAATGTCTCTAATGAATTGTTCAATTTTCACTTACGCAGATGATACGGCTCTATTAATTCATGGTAGTGACTGGGCTGAAACAGTAAAATACGCGGAACTTGCTCTAAACTCAGTGATGAAATGGCTGTCAAGTAATATCCTAACCTTAAATTTAAATAAAACGGTATACTTACCTTTCTCCTTACTATCCACCAACCTCCCTCCTCAGGATTCAATGGTGCTCAGAGCTCATACCTGTTCCATCCGTCTTTCTCCTGCACAATGTGGTTGTCCTCAACTCAAAAGGTGTGAGTCTGCCAAGTATCTCGGAGTCTACGTAGATAGTTCTCTGAGCTGGAAACCGCACCTTAGTAATCTTATATCGAGAGTCCGCAAGTGTATATTTATTTTTAAAAAGCTAAGACACTCCGCGGACAGACTTACGGTTAAAACTGTTTATTATGCCCTGTGTCAAAGCATAATAAACTACTGCATCACAGTGTGGGGTGGGACTCCCAAGACAATCCTCCTGCCTCTGGAACGAGCACAGAGAGCTGTTCTCAAGGTTATGACCTCGAAGCCTTTTAGGTATCCCACCACGGCTCTCTACATCGAATGTCAGGTTCTCACTGTGAGACAGCTCTTTGTCCTTAATACTATTTTGCGCAAGCATCCCTTTGTGGTATACGATCCGAATGCTACCAAAAAGCGTAGACACTTCGAAGTATGCTCTACTCACGGATGTAGAACGGCCCTTGCTCAGCGTCATTTTGGTATACTGTCAAACCATTTATATAATAAAATTAATAAACTTTGCTACATTGCTCCCATGTGTCTAAATGGATGCAAAACCAGGGTGACGAAGTGGCTTTTGACAGTGTCTTACAAAAAAACCGAAGATTTACTACAAATATCAATTGCTTAAACTAATGTAGTCAATATGTTTGTTTATAATTATATTTATACAGGCTTACAAAAACACAAGTTTTCACCATATAATCTATCTATCCCTCACACACATATACACAGCCACACAGAGATATGTAAATAGGCCACATCTTTGGTTGCATTAGCTGGTTATTAAATAATATTGTAATTTAATGTTGATAAACTATGTTCGATTTATAACTAATGTTACATGTTCAAACCATAGGCGAGGACGCTGGCACCCTAAACACAAGTTAAATCTTACATTGGGTGCCAGAGCCCATCGAAACCACTCTTTTCCCTAGTTGTAACGCTGCATAGTGCTTAGATAAGTGTTTCTTGTACAATTATTTAAGGTAATAAAATACTTTTTTTTTTTTTTTTTTTTTTTTTTTTTTTTTTTTTCTTGAAGAACGTGTAACCGTCACATTGTAAAACTAAATTCCCTTTTTGAGATGTCGATCTATTAACTGAAATTGAATACTGATTTGAAAACTTACACCGAGGTATTCAGAATGGTTAAAATACTGATATAGAAAGAACTTTAGTACATGCAAAAACAATTTGAAAGAATATTAAAACAGCTACTTCTCATTTTACAACTACATAATTGTCTACTTGTAAATACTACTGTTACTCATTTCTACTGAACTAGGACATTTTCATAACTTGGGATTTACAACAAATTAATAACCATTAATTAATTTTCGTAACTATTTTTAATTCTAAATTGTATAAGAGTAATTAAAAAAATATTTAATTATAAGCTGGATAGATATCTATATATATTTTTTAATTTCACCAAAGAATAATACAGAGTGTAAATTAACCCTTCACGAAGCCGCCAACCAAGCATTTTGTACATCAAACTAAGTAACCCCACGCAATTTTTTTTCCTGGGAAACGTTTTTATATTTATGGCTAAACTCAATGTAACACACTTAAAACGTTGTGCTGATGGATTCATTGAATAGTAAACGGGTCATGGAGGTATACTATAAAGAAAAGTTATTATCTTTCACAGTTTTTTTTAAATACTAGTTGTATTTAAAAAAAAAACTTGTGAAAAAGTTGGAACTTTGACTCATAATATCTCCGTAACTAGAAGGTTCCCAGGTATGGACTAGAACAAAAAAATCATCGAAATGACGGGGAGAATAAGTGCATTTCGGCTTCGTTAAGGGTCTATTTACACCCCTTACACAGCAACGTATTAATTAACAGAATAAATTGGATCAAACTAATTTGAATACAATGAGATTGGCCCAAAAAATATGTCTTAACTTTCTAAAATATAAATTCTTAAGATGCCAGTAATAAGAGCAAGAGTATTAACTAAGATATCTCATAAAAATCAGCCAGTCACTGAACCCAAATAATAAGTTTCAAATTGCAAGCGTTCCTAACTAGACCAACTTTGATTGCAATTATTATATTTGCACAGTATCGATGTTCTTTAGCTCCTTCAACTAAACGAAATACGGAAGGTCTTGTCTACCCTCAAGGGCGCAGTAAAACATAGTGAGAAATATCCATATCCAAAGCACAAACTCAAACAAACTTTACGTAAAGTGCGAGTGATTGTTATTAACTCTTATAATTTCATTATAAACAGTGTGAGCAGTCGCCCGGCATCGCTTGTGGTTGTGTGTTGAGCACACCCATCTTGCTTTTGGCCCCGACTCGTGTTTCTTGCAAAATGTGAAGCCTCCGATGCGTAACAGCGTTCTACCACGTCGCGACATTTCGAATGATGCTAAAACAGATAAAAAACATTTACAGATTTTGTTTTTTATATGGGAAAGAGAGATCATTTTTGAACAGGCACATAAATACAACATTCGTTTTATTAGATAATTGCAAAGAGAGACATAATGGATAAAAATAAAAATAAAACTGCTTTATACACATACTTTAATAATAACTTGGAATAGTGAGAACCAACAATCTTGTTAGCCTAACAATATAGATCACCACTGTCTTCTTATTAATTGTTTTTCAACATGTTTTAGATTTCTTCTTTTGTATCTTGATAACTATGCAGTTTTCCTAGAAATTCAGTTTATTTACTCAGAAACTCGAAATTGCTTTATGTCCGTCCTAGCCCAGTCCAGTTATAAGGAGCATGCATATCAGTGTAATGCATAATAACATCGTCGACAGTGTGCACTGTAGCTTTACATTTCAATCTCTCGTGAGTCGCACAGCGCCATCTTACTTTGCTGCCTGCAACACCGTTGTATCTGAACTTTATATTGTTTAGAACCAAAACTCTTTTGCCTCGAGCAGAGTATTGAAAGTGAGCAGCTAGGTCTGTAGAAAATGCGTTTCTGTTAGTTAATCTTAAGTGTAATACCAGGAACTCGCCTGCCAGTAACTTGCACAAAGCAATGCAAGTAGTTTGTATATCATTGTGGCATAGGTACATTTGTTATCACCAATTAAAGACTGTTATGGTACAATTAAGAACAAACTACTAGCATACTCAAGTACAAGTCACTAGCACGTGTAATGGCTTTTAAGAAATAAATTGCGCAGACGGTTTTCAGTGTTTAATCCAGTGGGATCGGACACAAATGACAACAAATTTTTTCGACCATTACCCTCTGATGATCTTGTTATTATATTTATTTGTACACAAAAATCAAACAATACAATTTAGAGACTAGGATTAAGTTATACAACCGAGTCAGTTTAAGATAATTAGAGGCGCAAGGCAATAACAAGGCATTCTCTACCAGTCAACCTTTGGGTCAAATAAGACACCATTGTGATAGAGTAGTACCATTCACTGATTTGCCTTTGTGTGATCGCAAGAGAAGAATTCCTGGATAAAAAATATTATTCTTAAATCCTGTTACATCTAAAAAATATGTACCTAACTTATTTACTGGTCTTTAAATTATTATAATGAAGAAAAACATTTTCGTGAAATATTACTTATATTTATTCTGAAAGATAAACAAACTTTGAAGCAAAGCATCATGTACCTTAAAATGTTGACATTCCCCTGAATGTTTTTATCAAAGAGTCCTTTAGAAAATATCTAAGCTAAACAGTGACTGAGACCTTGCTGCTATGGTACAATTCAATTGTGGATCTCAAAGTTCAAGTGAATCCCATTTCTATAGAGTAAAACGTGCGAGTTTATGTCTGTTTGTAATTAATGAATATGCTCGTTAATCATTTTAACAATTGTTCCGTTCACTGTGTAGATCGAAGCTCCGCAGCCTTTGTTATGGTGTGTCGAACAAACCCATCTGAGCTTATCCTTGTAGGACTTTTTTATATAGTAAGTGTAAGGGCCTATTCCGATCAATGGCTTTCCTTTCTGTGATCGCAAGAGGAGAATTTCTGTAAACACAATCAATCAATGTTAATTCTTTTTACGTCTGCGATACGAGTACCACCGTGCCTGATACAGATAGGTACCTATTTTATGGTAGGTATAGTTGGTATCATAACGAAAACCATGTTCGCGAAATATTACTTTAATTATTCCGAACAAAATAACCTTTGAGAAAACATGAACCTTTAATTGCGACATTTCGCTGAATGCTTTAAGTGCCACCACACACAGTTTTGTTTAATTCAAGCCTAAATTCTACAATAAAATAAAATACAGATAACTTTTACATTTTATAATAACCTGTTAAACCTAACTTCATCCACTTCAAATCTCATTGGAATTCTTGTGTCGTATTGCCGTCTGGACTGTGAGAGTGAGAAAAGAAAGAGTGCTACTGGGTCTGCGCACACACTTGTACACTAACACATTTTCCACGATGGCTTGTCTCTGCTGTTTCAACTTCGATTAGGAAGATTATTACACATACACACATTATGATTCTATTATCTAGACATTATTATGATTTACTTATAACAATCCTTCTGGATAGCTAGTAGTATGAAAATCTAAAATATAAATGATTTCATCGTTGACTGTGTGCACGACTGCCTTACATCCGTACTTGGCATGGCTGGTACATCTCCATCGGACCTTCAAAGAGTATTCCGCGCAATTTCGACGATACCGGTTTCCACCTATTATGAGAATCCTTGATCCTTTGCTGTTGGTGATGAATACTGGGTGAAGATCTGAAAGAAGGTGGTAATGTTATTACACGTCGATGATAAAAAATAGACAACCGGGAAATTATTAAAACTCGTCCATATAGCAAATTAAAAACAATGCACCCATTTATAATTAGGATACCTTGTTACTCTTTTGTGAATGCACAATTATAACAAGTAAAGGAAGGAGGTAAGGCGTATTTTAGCGAATATGATTTTTGGCTGGATTACGGCCCAGCCCCTCTCACAGAGAGGAAACCTGTGTCCCAGCAGTAGGAACATTATGTGTCCTAAACGACATCAGCTTTAATTTTTAAGAGCTCGTATTAAAGGCACAAATAAAACTTTAACATTATTTTCGTGTTTTATTTAAACGACTCTCTTACGAAATTACACAATTTTTATTTAGTTACAATGAATGTACCATACAGCTTGATCAGCCAGCACCTTACACCAACAATATGGACTGACGCACGAATTCATAGACAGTGTACCGACGACGTGAACTCATATTTGCTGCACCAGAGACCTCTGACATAAGACAAGCGTCAATCACTTTCAAAGCGTAGCGTCCTTCTACGAAGACTTTCAACAACTGTCATAAGCTTTTACATCATAGTTATTGTTGATAGAATGCCTTTTTAGTGGCACAAATAAAAATGTGTAAATTTTTGGGGTTGTATAGAAAATTACATCAATGTACCTTGTATTCGCAAACAACCGTCTTTCACAAACAACTGTCACAACGTCAACGTGCCATAATCTAAAATTAAAGAAATTAAAGCAAATGGATACAATCGAAATAAGTAAGTATTTAAATAAGGAGGTAACCCTAAAATTATTAAGCGCATGGGCGCAAACCGCAAGCAAACCAAATACAAATTCACTTTTCAAAAAAAATAAAACAAAAGCGAAGGGCACTAAGGCCGAGATAAATAAATACTACTTTAACATGATCTATGGATAAGATTATTGTTCCTGTTTCTCTGTCTGAAACTGTTAACAGTTGAGTTTGACAATCGCACGACTGTGACAGGGATACGGGTTCTTACACCATGTCTTAATAATAAAGTCAGTCTTCCCGCAAATATACAGTTCGTCGCAATCATTTGCCACACATTTGTTCGGAAAACCCGAACATCATCGACCTTACTGGTCGGTGCAAGGACGCGCACTCACGCGATGATAGCATATAATTTTATTAACAGACGGAGTTAACTTCCGCAGGTAAACGTAGCGTTAATATCTCAGCCTTAATGTAAACAGCGTAAAAATACATTAAAATTAAACTACAACCTTATTCAACTTAATTTGTGTTCATTCACAAAATAAACAACATCGTTATCGACTGTGTGTAGTCTTGCTGGGCATCCGAGGCGCTCGTGTGTCGCACACCGCCATCTTACTTTATCCGAACATATTCTATTAATTCTGTACTTTACGTCACCAATCATAAGCATGTCTTTACCTCGGCTGCTCCGAAAAAAATATGGTGTGAGCGATAGACCTGAAATAAATAAACAACATAAAATATTATGTTTAATAATAAATATTGTTACTATTATAAATGCGAAAGTTTGTGAGGATGGATGGATGTTTGTTACTATTTCACACAAAAATATCCAACGGATTTGGATGAAATTTGACAAACAGATAGTTTATAACATGGGTTAACGTTGATGAAGCTAAAAGAAAATAAAACACAAGAAAATATAAAATTTAAAAATAGCAAGTGCCTGAAAAGTTCATGTCAAGTTACATAAATAAAAGATCACTTTTCGCATAATTATTTATTTATTGCAGTCAAAATAATTCATAGTTAAATTCCATTTTCTTCTTTTTCTTGATGTCTCTTGGTGGATGGTTGTGCTCTTCCAGAGCGTGCACTATGACGTCATCAATGGTAAGGATTTTGGCATTACAAGACGTGTCTGAACATCTCCACTTGATCTTATGTTGAGGCCCACAATGTCGACTGTACGTGTATCCATTCAGAACTAACTTTTGTTCTTTTCTTGAGCTAACAAAGTTATCTGTAAAGTAAAATTTTATTCATATGACGGAGGTTCGTTATCAGTGGGTCACGACATCGGAAATAAAACTCACAAAACCTTCGTTTACACTTTTAATTACTTGCTAACACGCACTCAATACAAAATAATCAAGGATGCCTCAGATATGGCTCGATTAAGAATTTAGGAACGCGGGAAGTTTAGCGCGGAGTAACGAACGTCTACCCAGACTGCCGGACCGATTCAAAGTGCCCTCTCTCAACTGTCACCGCACACGTGTACTACCCCCGTTACAGGTTAGCCAACCTACCTGTCAACGTCAGTACCTGTCAGTGTCGAATACCTGATTACACTTCCGGATCGACATTTGACTCGATTATTCGCTCAGTGTCGCCATTACTCCACGCTAACCATCCCCAAGTTATTACTTGACGTTCCCAAACATTATAATATATAATAATAATAATAATGAAACGTCTTCATAACAGATTTACCAAATTTTTAAAAATTTAAATAGTTAAATATTATACTGCAAGATTTCAAGGATACCACCGTTTTTTTTTTATAGCAATATTATTACAAAACACCGAAATAAAAATGAAATTAAGCAGAAAATTAAAGAAAAAAACCAATACATGGAAGTGACACAATATGACATCTCACGTGTCTGTCAAAAATTTTGGAAGAATTAAATATGTATGAAGATAAATAAATGTTGACGAGATCAGCTGCACGACGCGCACGCCTATCGCCTCCGGACCCGTCGCTCAGCTCCGCCTCGCCGCCGCCGGAATCCAGCCCCGTCGTGAGTGCTGTGACACCGGCCGTGGCAGTTGCGTCGAGCTCGAGCGACGAGTATTTCTCTCCGCCCACGACGCCACCACCTGTTCGTCGACGGGGAGGACGCCGGCCGCCGGACGGTTTAGGACCTCGAGGCCCACCGGCCTCTGATAGGGTCCCAGCTCCCGGTGGGAGTGTGCAGCGCATGCGATGGACGCAATCCATCAATGCAAATGTCATGCGCGCATACTATGGGGCTACAGAGGGAGGAAACAACCTGACCGCGTACCGTGTTCGGATGCTCTCTCTGTTTCAGGTGCTTGAGCCAGCTGTCAACGTGTCGGCACAACGACTATCGGATCAGGTGCGAGTCATCCAGCGTAATCGTATGTTGGATGACACCGTACTTGATCGCTTGCGGACTGAAATGCAGAGTAGCCATGTCATCGCCACGCCGCCGCCGCAGGCTGTGGTTCCACCACAGTCTACAATAATACCAAATCGCGATAACGACGTGAGTAATGACATAGTTACTAATGTAAGTACCCAGTGCAATGAGGAAATGAGGAGTGCTTTGGAGGGTGCGATTCGAGAATATCGGTTCATGCAACCCGACCTTAGACCACGCGTACCTCGTTTGCCCATGCATAACAAAAATAGGGCGCTGGTGGCTGTTCTGGATTCGCAGTTGTCAAACTATTTTGACAACTGTGAAGACCTCACCGATGCTCACTCAATCCTGTATTGTGCGGCTGTAGCGGCATGTCGTGTAGCTCATGTCAAATTTTATGTTGACAGAGCTACACGACCTAAACCAGTCGTGCCGCCATGGCAGTACAGGATTGAACGACGTATTGGTGGGGCCAGAGCACTCATCGGCAAACTGATCTGCTTCAGGGAGGGCAATACTCGCCCTAGAGTGATGCGTTTTGTGAGGCGGGCATTCTCGGGGACTGATATCAGTCCTCGAGACTACATGTCCCGTATCACAGAGCGCATCGACTTCCTGAAGCAGAAAGTGTATGCATGGGCAAGCCGTATTCGTAGGTATAAGCGACGGGTGGACCGATACACTCAGAATCGCACTTTCCAAAGAGATGAAAGGTGGGTATATAGGGCTTGGGAGCGACCGGACCAAGGTGTGGCTGACACGCGCATACCGGATGATGATGCCATGTGTTCGTTCTGGCGCAGCATCTGGTCGGTGCCTGTTAGCCATACCGAGGGTGAATGGACTCGGGAGGTTGAGCGAGCGTGCGATCTAGTGCCAGAAATGGGGGCAATCACTATCAGCCCCCAAGACGTAGTTCGTGCAGTCCGTCCGTTGCCTAACTGGAAATCTCCAGGGCCGGATGGGCTGCACAACTTTTGGATTAAATGGTTCACAAGATCGCACGCTCGCCTGGCGATCCTGTTCCAGTCAGCCTTAGAGTCAGGGTCGCTACCAGAGTTCCTGACAACAGGTATAACCCACCTGCTCCATAAATCGGGTAGTACTGCGGAGCCCAAAAATTATAGACCGATTACCTGTCTTCCGACGGTCTATAAAGTTCTTACATCCATTTTGAGAGCTAAAATTAACAAACACATTGATGACAATTCTATCATGTCCGCTTCTCAAAATGGATGTAGGAACGGGTCCCGCGGTACTAAGGAGCTACTCCTCATTGATATGGCCATTAGTCAACAGGTTCGCCGTTCCCGAAGCGATCTGTCGACATGTTGGATAGACTATAAGAAGGCCTATGACTCGGTGCCACATACATGGCTCATGAGGGTGCTAGAGTTGTATAAAGTTGATGCAACTCTGCGCACCTTCCTGATGTCATGTATGGGGCAATGGAGGACAGTCCTTCGCTATCCAGGATGTCGGCAAATCCAGAGGAATAGCGAGCCGATAAGGATAGAGCGAGGTATATTTCAGGGCGATAGTTTGAGTCCACTTTGGTTCTGCTTAGCCTTGAATCCTCTTAGCACGCTGCTGGAGGATTCAGGTCTAGGCTATCGGTTGAGGAGAGGTGGTCAAGTTATATCTCACCTCCTTTACATGGATGACCTGAAACTCTTTGCCCCCAACGATTTGCAACTGATGGAGCTACTGAAGGTAACTGAAACTTTCAGTAGCGCCATCAGGATGGAATTTGGTGTGGACAAATGTGCGGTCATGCATGTAAAGCGAGGGGAGATTGTGGAATCTGTGGGAACCCAGCTCTCGGATTCCATAAATCTTAGATCCCTCTCAGCAACCGAAACCTATAAGTATTTGGGTATGTCGGAAGCGCTGGGCATCAATGTTGCTGACATGAAGCAATCGTTGAAGGAGCGCTTCTTTGGCCGCCTGAAAAAAGTATTTAATAGTCTTTTATCAGGCGGCAATAAGGTACGTGCCTTCAACGGTTGGGTCATGCCGGTTCTGATGTACTCTTTCGGCATACTCAAATGGACTCAAACAGAACTAGACGCCCTGGATAGGAGGGTCCGTACATTGTTGACGGCATATCGAATGCATCACCCGCGTTCTTCTGTTATGAGACTGTATATCCCGCGGAAGTGTGGGGGTCGAGGCTTTTTAAACGCTAAGACTCTCCACAATCGCGAGATATGCAGTCTCAGGGAATATTTCCTTGAAACCGACGTGGGGATGCATCGAGATGTGGTCGCAGTGGACAAGGGCCTCACCCCGCTTTCCTTGGCTAAAGAGAACTGGCGCAAACCCTTAGTGCTTGACACTAACGACCGCATGGAGGTATGGCAGAGTAAAGAGCTTCACGGACGCTTTTTCCGGGCCCTGCATGGGCCCGATGTAGACCTATCAGCGTCCGTAGCCTGGCTACGTTGCGGGGACCTCTTCGGAGAAACCGAAGGTTTTGTCTGTGCAATTATGGATGAAGTTATGATGACGAATAACTACCGGAGATTTATTGTGAAGGACGGTACGGTTGACATATGTCGGGCATGCCACCGTCCAGGCGAATCAATCCGTCACATTATCTCCGGGTGTTCTCGTCTGGCTAACGGAGAGTACTTGCATAGACACAACCTTGTAGCCAGGATTATCCATCAGCAACTTGCTCTAAAATACAACCTTGTGGAATCGGAAGTGCCGTACTATAAGTATGTGCCCGACCCAGTTCTCGAAAATGGCAGTATCACATTGTACTGGGATCAATCCATCATCACTGACAGGACTATTGTAGCCAATAAGCCTGATATAGTGGTGGTGGATCGATCAGAGCGGCGCACAATGATTGTTGACATAACGGTCCCGCATGATGAGAACCTCGTGAAAGCCGAGAAAGATAAGAAAATCAAGTATCTTGACTTGGCTCGCGAGGTTGTCGACATGTGGGATGTGGACTCAGCGATCATTGTGCCGATAGTCGTATCAGCCCATGGCTTAATTGCCAAGAGCCTCGACCAATACCTGAGGAGGCTCTCGTTAGGCAGCTGGATCAAGGGCTTGATTCAGAAAGCGGTACTCCTAGACACGGCTCGTATTGTTAGGAGGTTCCTCTCTCTGGAGCCCTGACCGCCGGTAGCTTGGACCCTGTTCCCGATACCGGTGGGCTACTATTTTTTATATTTTTAAATGTTTTTTTATATGGTTTTTGTTAAGAAATATTTAAAAATGTAATTAGTAAGTAAGAAAATAAATAAAGGAGATAATAATAATAATATATGTTTATTCAAAAAATGTCACAGAATTTTACAAATATCTTACAGGCTATATTTTTCAATATGCAAAAGAATTTAACATCTGTAGCCGAACTAGGCAAAAGCCTGTATTTCGGCTATCAGCGCCAATCCCCTCAAAATAATTAATAATTTATGGCAGCCATCAAGCAGAAATGTTTACCTTTTTATAAAATTCTACCAATAAATAATCATAAAAAATAAAATCATTAAAATCTAGTTTCTAAGAATAATAAAATCATTACTATTAAATAATTTAAATATAATCACTAAATTAAATTACAACCATTAAAATAAATTAATACAATAATTACAATTTTAGCATTTAAATAAAGTCAATAAAATAAAACCTACGAAATAAATTAACAAAATCATTACAATAAAATCGGTGATACAAAATAATCAAAACCGTTAAAATAAAATAAATTCTGAATAGTGAGTATGTCCTCTCTTTGTGTAATATGATAATGTGGGTGCGTGAGTGTGAGAGGGTGTGTATCTGTGGGAAGCAGACAATCACCTTGGTATATGTAGCAGAAGTTCAGTCTCTTCGTAAGAGAGTTTTTGTAAGTATTCAGTTACCTTTTTCTTACATTGTGTTTTATTCAAAGGGTAGATGTGTATAGCCTTGTTTATCTTATTGTAGATGTAAGGTCCAAAGAAGTTAGTAAATTTTGTGCTGAATTTAGTATTAGTAAAATCTTTTCTGACACAGACCCTATCTTTTTTCCGTGTTTGTAGATTTAACCGTTTAAAGTTTTGTTTACCGTGTTGTAGGAGAGTAACATTTAATATATACAGCTGTCTTACAGTCAGGACCTCACAATTCTTGTATAGTTGAGCAGTGGGGAAAAAAATACGTTTGAAAGTGCTGACCTTCAGAACTGCACGTTGGGCTATTTCAAGATGTTTTATAGTAGTTTTAGAGGAGCCACCCCAGGAGGAAATACAGTATGATAAAAGCGACTGACAGAGAGCATAATAAATCTGTTTCAGTAGTTGTGGGTCAGCGACATGCCGCAAATTTTTAAATACAAATATTAATTTTCGGATCCTACCACATAGGAGTTTAATGTGTTCTTTAAAATTAAGATTACTATCAATTGTTACGCCTAGGTATTTAATCGTCTGTACACGCTCAAGCAAAGGGCATGGGCAGACTGATTTTACTTGACACTCGTGTGAGACGATTTTTAGGGTACTAGCGACTCCACTTACATTCCTAATTCCGAAACAGACATACTTGGTTTTATCTACATTTAAAGTAAGAATATTACTCTGCAGCCACTTTCCAACTACATCAAAACCAAGCTGAGCAGCACTGAAAGCCTCTTCCCAGGTATCGGCAGCAAAACAGAGGGCAGTATCATCTGCGAAGGAGATTATTTCGCCTTGGGACAGATTAATATTTGGTTATCATTAGTTGTCAAATCTAACTACATAGTTCCTCCAGTGAGAGATAGATGGCGCTGATCCAAACCGACTGATATGCGTCGACGCTTCGACACATACATTAATTATCTAAGCCTGGATTTAATTTTTTTAAATTTTTATATTTTAGTCGTTTGACTAAAATAAAATGGCAAACAGGTTTGAATAATGAAATGAATTGAAAAGGATCAAGTTTTTTATTTAATTTAAAAAAAATAGAATGTAGTATTGAAAATACTATATTTATTTAACACATAGGAAAAAAACAGATGGTAACGAACAGGGAACTGTGTAAATCTAACATCTTTGCCCAGCAGTGAAAAAAAACTAGTTATACGAGTCAACAAACAAATGGCATGAAGATGAAACGAAAAACTTTAAAAGTCTCCGAGTCTGCGGATGTCTCTCGGTGAGTGGTTGTGATCTTCAAGAGCGAACACGATGACGTTATCAATAGTATGGATCCTAGCTGAACATGTCCTATTCGAACATCGCCACCTGATCTTGTGTTCAGTTCCATAACGCCGATTATACGTGTACCCATTCAGCAGAAGCAACTGACGTCCTCTCGTCGAAGTAATAAAATTAACTGAAATATAAAATTTTATTCTTAGAAAATACATATTAACGATTGGAAACACCAATAAAATAAAAAGTATTGAAAAATATTTTTAATAATAAACTGTCAAAAATATTTTAATTAAACATGAAAATAGAAATTATACATCATTAGATAACAAATCAAGCCAGCTATGAATCAAAAAAAAATTCTTGAAGATCAACGAGTTTGTTTCCATCTCTCGGTGGATGGTTGTGGTCTTCAAAAGCGTACACTATGACGTCTTCAATTGTGTGGATCCTAGCTGAACATGAGCGGATTGAACATCGCCACCTGATCTAATGTTCAGACACACAATTTCGATGCAACGTGTATCCATGCAGGAGTAGCAACTTATTACCTCTTTTTGTGACAATAATCCTTCCTGGAATGTAAAAACCAATGAAACTAGTAAATGCAGAAAATATTATTGGGCAAAAGAGAATGTTTACTCCATTTGGTACAGCGCGCTTACATTACCCTCAACTTTTTTTAAAGATTATTCTGCCTGTTGTCAATGTCAGACAATTGATAGAAATGTATCAAAGTTAGTCTTTACACTTGTGGGGAATGTGGTCCTAAAGCCCGATGTGAGTGGAGGGAGACTCATGAGTGTGCTCTCCTTTAAATGTAACCTCTTTGGTCTCAAGGCCAATAGTCATTTAAAAAAAAAAACGGAGCAAATATAATTAAAAATATTAACTATTTTAATGATTTTTTTTAAACAAAGCACTACGACTAATTTGAATGTGTAATTATTAATTTTGCAATTACGTACTAAATTATTAAATACTTCATGAGTAAAACAAATTACGTCTACTAAATTAATCCTACTCCCATCTTTAGCCAAAACAAACTTTCGCTTTCATTTTATTTTGCCAATCTGTGGGGTCATGTGCAGCCTATGACTTCTTTGTTGTACATCTTCACTCGAACTTGGCACTTCTTGCTGATCCTTTTCGAGCAATACCAGGTGCAATGGCCGAAGAAATTTGCTCGATTTGTGGAGTATGTGTGGTGACCGATTTTGAGCAAGTAGCTTCCTGTAGATAGAGGGATCAGCTTGTAATCTGAAACAATACTAACATTATGAGGCGAGTGACACTGTTTGTTTGGTTTCTAGATATGTTAGGTTTAATTTATTCAAATACTTTTATAATTACTGGTTAAAGTGTTGTGTAGGAAAAAGAGAGAAGAAATAGCTGTTAGGCATTCCGTCGTTAGAAATATTAAAACAAATAACGATACCACTTCCATATTTATTTTAAAATTAACAGATATAAATTTAAAGTAATATTATTTAATAAAATTCTTAAAAAGAGTAATTGAACATAATTATTTTACTTACTTATTTCTTTTCTTAATTATGTAAACGGGGTTAATTCACAACACTTTCTTGAGCGTCGTATATAAAGTACCCATGGTAATCCTATGACTTACTTAACACAAACTTAACAAAAAGTTATATTACCAACGCATTTCACTGCTCCACATAATATCCTGTCATTGGGCTACCTACCCCCACCGCAATTATAACATATCCTAATGTCAAAAACATCATCACTTTCATTTTCACAATTTCTATTATCACGCAAATTGAGTTGGTGAGCCGACGAACCCTTCTAAATATTTTCGATCTATATAGTTCTTTCAGAGCTATTTTGTCTCTGATAGCTGCAGTCTAGTAAGCAATCGTATTCATATCACTATAATTATCAGACTTGTCAGTGATACCAACTTAACGACAACCTTATTGCTACGAGCATATAGACCACTATATTTTTTACAGCAATGCAAGGACGGAGGTAAATTAACTAAGAGAATACACATGCATAGATAATTTTACATGCCTTCGCTGTGTACGGGCTGATTTTCATTGAAAGGTCACAAGTAAAAATTTAGTTAAATCGGTACGAACAGGTTGCGTACCAACTGCAGATACTGAACAGGCGGGCGCCGATACTTACTGCAATATATTATCTGGCAGAGTCTAGTTACACAATTTGTCCGGTTTAACTGAAACTAAAAGACGCAACTTTGCACAGCGTGTGTCTAATAGTGGTTATGTTTACCAATATACTGTACGGTTGCGTTCTCATAGGTGACCAGAGAGACCTCACAAGCAGTTCGCTTCCTGTGCTTGCAATACCATCGCACGCGCGGCCCGTTCTTCGTTTTACAGTAAAACACGAACCCATCCCTTTCTAAACTCCATTTGTTTCCTGAAAAGGCTGAAAATGAAGGTAAACATTAGGTCCTATACGTAATTATAGACTGTGACGGAATCGTGGAAGTCGTCATTTCTTAAACAAAAACGCGACAAGGTGGTTTTGAGAATTAAATTCATAGAATTTTTAATTCATAATTTATTAAGTCAAAATGAAAACTACTCATAGACAATGCTCAGGCTTAAGATTAATAGTTATACTTATGTCCGTTCTCACTAAAATCTAGAAGACACGTTAATTAATGAGATTTTCAACTCTCGGGTCAGCGCTGAATTGAAACTACAATAGTGAGCTTGTAATTTTATTTAGGCGTTTAAGTGTCGCTTAGTGTAAGTGAAAATGAATACTCTTTCTCTATCCAGATAAATGAGTTATGTGCTTAAACCTAGAGATTAAATATTACATGCAAATACGATTTGCATTTTATTTTATACCTATGAGTATACTTAATTGTTTATCGTTATATTAGCATATGATTGAATAAGAAATAAAGTATACTTTGTAATTGAAAAATAACGCAAACATTTGGACTAAAGTTCGTTACTATATTTCGTCGTCACCGCACTATATTTTCAACGACACACTTAGCTTGTATGGCACACTGGTATGCAAACTACTAGCAAACCGTGCCGATGCCAGTCATAGTCATTGTATTTAATTTTACAGTTTGATGCACATAGATAGCTCTACCCAATTCTGATATACTTCCCCCCAACTATGCGATAATTAGTAGGTGGATGTGTGTGTTCATAATGCCCAAACTCAATAACATTTTGGCGGTTAAACACTAGTCTTGCCTTGCAGCCTTTACCACAGTGTGAGGAGCACCGCCAATGGTCTGTCCCTTTCGTTTGATATTTCTTGTAATGGCAATACGTGTAGTGGTTTAGCAGAATCAATTGTTTTCCTGAGCGCGATTGTACAAAGGTGTATTCTGAAAGCATTAATAAAATATTAGAAATCCACATTAATGGTCAAAGCAATACTTTACTTTAATCTAAACTGCACACGACGTGAAGTCACTGCTATCACAAGCCCCGATGGCTTGTGATAGCAGTGACTTCTCGTCGAACAATTTTTTTTCTGTGGTGGCTAGAATCATACTTCTAACAAAAATCTGGTAAATAATTTCTGTTTCTTAAAAGTGATTTATTTATCAAACTATTACTCAGATATATAAAAAGAGGTAAAACCGTTTCGCAGCTTGATGTTGTGAACACGTGTAAAGATCATAAGATTTGACCAAGAATATTATCCACAGTTTAGGAAAAGTCGTATTCTTGTATATTAAGGGAAGTTGAATTAAAAAACTGAAATAATAGTCATCTGGTGTCTAGTTTAATTAGATTAATTGACAAAACAGTAAAACTTATTTAAAACGTGCACATTTCAAGACAATTTAACATACTTTCCGTTGAGAATTAAATGCTGTGGTGGTGGATGACTATGATGACTGTTCACAAAAAAAATGTTCTTATAACTGTCAAGAACCAGTCTTGCTTTGCATTTCTTACTGGTGTGCGCTGGACACCTCCAAGTTTGAGACCCTTTCTTACCAGAACGGCGAAAACTAAAATTGTAACCTTTGTACCGTAAATATTCCTTGCCTGATTGGGTTTTCATTAATCTCTTCACCCGGCTGTCACACAGCCGGGTGAAGTGAGCTACGGTAAATATTTTGTCAGTTCTATTGAAATTCGTTGTAGTAATACAAAACGCTTAGTAAGCGATCACCACGTTTGTCCGAGACAAACGTGGTGATCGCTTACTGACTGATGCAATAAAATAAAAGACATTCAAATAGTATTTATTTTTAGGATTTCTGATAAGTTCGTTCTCAGTAAGTTTTAGGCCAGACCTCCTCTCGACGAGTGGAGATGGGCCATACGGCCAATATATGGCCAGTGCAGGTTTGCAGATGTCACATGTTTTCAATTTTTTGGTGTTAGGAAAAATGCCCTCATTTTTCCTTAAACATTTTAAGAGCAGAGGTAAAGTTAGAAATCATTTAATTTTCTAAATAACAATAGAAATACTTAATTTAATTCTCATTATTTACTCTCTTAATACACTAGTGGTGGTACATACAATGAAATTAACATTAATAATAGATTCTGGTGTCAGTTATACAAATACTGTAGTTATTTTAATACTAAGTTATTATGGCAAAACCTCTTATTTTGTTAAACCGTCTTCGTTTGCGTATAATTATAAAATGTAGGCCGTGAATGTGTATGCTCATACGTCCCTGTTATAATGGTAGTATTGTTACTATCCATCAATAATGTGGCTTTACAGCATTTGCTTTTCATAGACGAACACCTCCAGCGGTTCAGCCCAGGCTTTGATTGTTGAGTATTGTAATATGTGAACCCATCGAGCAGTACTAACCAGGTCCCTTTTTGAGATTTGACGAACTTGAAAGCTGGAAGAGATTAAAATATTACCATCTTTTCTTTACCGTATCAAGCTGCTAAACTATCGGCCAATGGAAAGCCCCTTGCTTGCCGGAGCTCTTAACACGAGCACGTGCACGACGCTACTCACAGTAACGTGTTACAAACCCAGATCACCAACATTAGTAACCTTAACGTGCTATTAGTGATTTAGTAGGTACTAGTGGTCCAGTGGCGGTTCTTACTAACCTAACCGATACTTCTAATTGAGTTTCAGTTGAATTGAAAGAAACAAAAAATGGGCAATAAATAAGAATATTATCTATTCCTGTGTACCTTTGAGAACAAGTAATTTTGAAACCTATCGTCAGACAGCTCTTTCTTAGGCTAATATTAGGCTTACCTTACACATACTTATTTAAACATTTGTTTTAATTAAAAATTACGACACGGTTGGCGCTGTGGCTGAGCAATTGGCTGCTGCGTTGCATGTCGCGGGTTCGATCCCCGCACGGAACAAATATTTGTACGTTCTACAGGTAGTTGTTCCGGGTCTGGCTGTTTGTGTATGTGAGTTTTAAATGTTTGTAAACGCACCCACGATACAGGAGAAATTCCTAGTGTGGGGCAACATTTTATTAAAAAAAGAAAAGAAAAGAAAGAAAGAAAAAAATGAAAACGTGTTTACAAAGTAAAAGTTTTATTGGTGTATAAACATGATTTAGTTTTAACTAAATACATAAAATCAAAGCAATCAATTGGGTATGATCTCACGCGAACGGTTTGGGACGTAGCCCAAGTAGCGTAGTAGTGGATTTCAGGATAACACTCAAAATCGAATAGCACGGATAAAAGCTTGGATTCGTTTCTCGTACTACTTCTTAATAGGCCAGTGTTAGTCCCGCTTCAACAAACATAAACAATGAACGTGAATGTGTTAATTTGTTTAATTTCCCCTGTTCTTCTTCGGAGGTATTTGTTTCATTGCTGCCGCACGTTTCCTTACTTTTCTGGGACTTTTTGTTAAATCTTTTACAATTCTTGACGCATCTACTTTGCCCGTCTCCCGTAGTTTCATCTGTTGCAAACGTATATTCATCTGTGTCAGATGATCTAAGTTCTTTAGTTTTACGTCTTTTCTTGTTTCTAAGAACGACTTTTGAGGTCGAGCGGGACTTTCTAAACAACAAAAAGACAATAATTGTACTCAAACAAATACTTTACATTTAGGTCATTTGCTGAGCATCTCCAATGATGAAGACCTTTGTTCTGGACGAGGCGCCTGCGACAGAATGTGTAGTCATTGTACATGATGAGCTTCATGACGCCTTCTACTGACTTAATAACTTGGTAACCTGAAACTGATGTGTAATGTTATTTGAAATGGAGACTGTAGGATCATTAGATACTTATTTTTAGAGATTCCACGTTGTGTTTTAGAAAAGAGTTTTTAATGTTAAATGTAAGAACTAGTCACAAATAGTTATAATTTTGGAAGAGGATACAATGAAAGAGTAAAATCTTGAATTTATAATTTTAAAAGCACAGACAACAAGGCACTATCAGTCAAATTGTGACCACCGAAGTGGGGTTAACTGTACGGTCCGCAACGAAAGTCGATTACACTGATAATTTTAATCATTAAAATAAGACACTAAGTTAAAGGAAAATCTGGAGACTGTATTACTCCAACAAGATTACTTGACACCTGCTTGTAAATTTATAACTTCTTTTTAAAAGAATTTAGACATCCGATTGATGAATTGAGAATTTTAAGACATAACTTGTCGAACTCTACTACATTACTTATGTTGGTCCCCGTGAAATCCTTACGTTTTTAGCATAAGAATTATTTCCAAGTAATCTTAACCTTAATTTAATTAACGTCACCTTAACTAACTAGCTGAAATAAAGGTTTTTCGAAACCGAGAGTTTGTAGAGACAAAATTATTTTAATTTAATATATATCCCATGATACACGATGATCATGATTTGCCACCTTGATTGAATTATCATCAAATAATATGACTGTCTGCATCTTTTGCTCTGCATCGATGAGCGTCGCTCTCGCGTATTTTGGTTGTTGACAGAAAGTGAAGCCGTAGGCCAGGAGTAACCGGGAACCGTGACTTGTATTTATAAACTGGTAGAATCCTGGGCAAAAAACAATTTATTTAATCTTATGGCAACTTAAGACTAAGACACCGACATTAAGTAAATAGATACGATTCAACCATCTACCGTATTCAGCTACCATTCTTAATCTCAAACAGTTGACAATCTCCCAAAAAGCCAAAAACATAAGGCTTTCTGCGTTAAGTCTTCGGCAAGTAACTCTTGCTTAAAGCATTTTGATGTCAACATTTGTAATGTTAGGCATAGTTTTAATCAGTGTTTTAAGAACATATCGGGCTCTTTCTCGGGGTTCGCTCTCTTAGATAACAAAAGGTTCAGTGAGTGCATCCTGCTAAAAGAACATTAAAGCGAGTACCTGAAATAACTCTAGAGAAAGTGGAAGCTATGGAGTGTTAGTAAAACTAGGGAATAAGAAAATAGAAGAGTTTCGGAATAAAATAAAATAAACAACGGCAAAGCATACATCAATTTTATTCAACAAAAAAAAATCACACCTTTGTATGTTGGATACAAATCAATACTCTTTTTACAACCAAAGAACTGAATTAAAAAAATAATATTGTCGATTACAACCGATTCTACATCGTGGTGGTGAATAGTAAAGTTGTGTTCCAAGTTGTTAAGACTGTTTACGACTATTGTTGCGTTGCAGTTGTTGCTAGAGCGTCCTGTGCACTTCCAGTTGACAGTTCTTCTGGTAAAAGAGCGGTATGTGAACTCAATATGCAGATTTTTTAAGCTTAAGCTTTATACATAAAAGGCATGAGAAGTTCCAAGGATTTGATTGATTTACAACTACAAACTACAAGTTGTGTTCAAAGTTACTAGATACAATTTTTTCGTGACTGTCAAAGATACCAGATATTTTTACAATTAGTTTTGATTTGCACTTCTTCTTAGTGCATTGCCAGTTCGTAGTTCCTTTTTTAGCAGACTGATGATGATAGCAGTATGTGTAGTTTTTATACAGAACCAACCGCTTGGCCCTTCTTTAAATTCACACATCAAAATCACTTAAAATCTGAAATAAAGCAATGTTTATGAAGATGAAAATGAAATGGTTGATGTTTCGGAGTTTCTTGTCTAAATAGTCGAATAGGAATCGCCGATCACTGTAGTTTCAAAAATATTTTCACTGTAAGTGAATATTTTGGGGTATAAAAGTGTTTGTTAAATTAAAACCAAACTACAAAATAAACATCCTTTATCAATCAAGAAATTTCATAACTGGTACAATAATTCGCAAGTTGTAGGACTCGACATAATTATTTTCTTTATTAAATTAAACAAAAAACGTTTGCCACCCTTGATCTGAAGACAAGATTTATAGAACGATTAATATAACAGAACAACACGCCTCTATTTCCTCGAAGGTTAAGGCGGAGGTGTACTTAAGTACAGTTCAATTGTGTTAAAATAAGGAATTAACTAAACAAATAAGATTAGGTCTTATGTAGTAGTAAACTTCAACATAACTAACTGCAAAAGTTTTCAAAGTCATTATATCATATTTTTTTTAATTCTGACCAATTTCACCACCCCGGTAGAAACAAGTGGTTGTGGTGGATGGTTATGGTCTAAGTTACCATCTATAATGTCACCATGCGCATCAACTACTATCTTAGCCTTGCAGCTTCTTCTGGTTCTTACTGAACATTGCCTCTGGACAGTCCCTTTGGCAGAGGACCGATGATTGAAACAATATGATTGTGTATTTTCTATCAGGATTGCCTTGTTTTGAATTAATGTACTAAATATCTGAAATAAAGCATGTTTTATCAAATTAATTACTTTATTTGATAGATAATTTTAAACAAGAAAATAAAACAAATCAAGCCAATTATTAATTAATTATAATTAATGAGACCACATGTTATACTAAGCTATTATATTATATTTCGCGTTTTTTTAAACACGACATTTATAAAGTAGTTTATAAGGATTAAAGTAAAAATCTTAACCATAAGATCAGAAGATAAGAATATCTAAAATGCAATCACTATTGTAATAAATACACACAATACATTTCATCCAGGCAGACTACAAATTATGTTTCCAAAGACTTTATTTCATTCTTACTTATTAAATTCTGACATATTCGCCATTAGAGTTACAAATAAATCGCAGTGGTGGATGGCTATGGTCTAGGTCACCAGATATTATTTCACGACGATCACGAACTACTATTTTTGCCTTGCAGCGTTTGCTGGTTCTTAATGAACATTGCCACTGGATAGCCGCTTTGGCAGAAGCCTGATATTTTGAACAATATGTGTAGTCTCTGTGGAGAATTAACCGCTTGCCCTTCCTCGAATTGATGTACTTGAAATCTGTAATAAAACTATATTAATCAAGATCAAATTATTTAAGATAGACCATTTAACACCGGCAAGCACAATATCCAGCCAATTCAACCACTACGAAACCGACATATTTAAAGAACTTATATTTTTAATATTTTATTATAAACAAATCAAAGTACAATATCATAAACTTTAACAAGGAAAACAAGAAATTAAGCATTAATGTAAGGCATTTTATTATTATTTTAAATTCTAACATATTGGCCACTAGCATTAATACAAAATCGCAGTGGTGGATGGCTATGGTCTAGGTCACCAGATATTATTTCACGACGATCATGAACTACTATTTTTGTCTTGCAACGTTTGCTGGTTCTTAATGAACATTGCCACTGGACAGTTCCTTTGATAGACGACTCCTAACTGAAACAATATGTATACTTTCTGTGTAGAATTAATTGCTTGCATTTTGTTGTATTTATGTACTTGAAATCTGAAAAGTTGTGTCTCAACGTCAAGATAAAATGAACAATAAATCATTTGTAGTAGTAGGTATGAATACAAAATCAAACCTACTCAACCGTTAAGAAAAAGATGTGAAGTGGTTAAAGTATTTTATTGGAATTACACTACAATGCTTAAGTAATATTCATAACTAGATCTAAAGAAGATATGGAATCTATGGGTTCTTGCAAGAGGACCCAAGTTTTCTGTACGGACAAGTCGTTACGGGTCGGTACCGATCGCACACAAAGAATCAGGCGCATACCCATGCATACCTGTGCCTGTGTGTTTAACTATTATCCCCACACCAATCGGTACCGATCAGAGTAGACAATTATTATTTTTGTTCGTTATTCGGAAGAACTTCAGTTGTCACACGGTCCAATTTGTACCTATCTAGATTCTGAAATACTGTCCATTGCTGATGAAAAATGTTGGCGGCTGATGGCTGTGCTGATCTCGCTTACCAGGTACAATCTTACCATCATCATCGACTACAATTTCGCCTTACATTTCCTTGTGGTGCATGCTGAACATTGCCAGTAGCTAGTTCGTTTCGTTGAAGAGTAATTTTTAAAGCTGTATGAGTAGTCTTTGTACAGAATTAATTTCTTGCCTCTCTTCAAAGTTATGTACTTGAATTCTGAAATAAAGGCCAGTATTACTAAGTTGAAAAGTACGTTATTTCTATTTTAAATCTGCACAACTATATATTGATATATTAGTTTGGTAATTCTTGGCACCCATGACGATAATTGTTTTGAGGTTTATCAGCACAGTGCGAACTCTTGGAAAAAAAGCTGAATTGGCCACTTGAATTGAAAACTTTGCACTCGATTTCTGTCTGCCCTATGCATCGTCAGCTAGCCTTTTTGACAGAAGACTAATTTAATGTAGCTGTATATGAGCATTGTAGTGTACTCTTTGTGCAGAATTTTTCGTTTACCTGAATTTGAATTGATGTACTTAAAAACTGAAATAAATTTACCTTATTATGTAAAAGAAAGGTGGCTAGCATTCTAAGTATAAAATACAACACATATCGAAAGCCATTAACAGACAGGTAAGTAAAGAAGAATTCAGTTTCGAAGAATTTATTAAGATAGTAAGTACATAATTGCAAGATAATAAGAGATCGTTCTGAGATAAGTAGTTAATTATGGAATAAACGCCTACCGCGTAAATATTTACAAGCGCTATATTTAAAACATATTATAAAAGACTTTTTAAATTCTCGTTCTTAGAAACTACATCCTTCAATTCGTAAAGATTCATGTAGGATGTCCAACAAAAAATATACACACATGACCGATAAAATATTATTATAACTCCTACACTTATACTACAGCACGCACAATAAAGTTAACAACTAAGCTAACAAATTGAGTAATAATAAAATATATTTAGACAAATTAAGGTAAAACACAAACTTTGGTACAATTTTAAAATATAAATTAACATTTAATGTTAAATTCTTAATGTAGAAACAACAACTAGATTTGACTAGATTCAATACTTAAAACAAACAAAAGAGAAAACAACTGCTGTCGATAAAAATCTTAACCGAAACTGTCGAAGAATCATCGAAAAGTTGTACTTATTTAATTCATTAAAAAACATTGGTACACATGAAGCTTTTCAAGATGAGGTCTATAAACGTTACTTACCACGTGTATTCATTTAGACATGCTCCTGCGCAGAGCATGGGCTTGGACTTGTAGTTTGACAGATTTCAGACGAATAGTGACAAGCATCCTGCTATCCTGCTAATATTACAAATGCGAAAGTTTGTGAGGATGAATGAATTTCATGCTAAGTAACTTTTATTGGCCCTAGATTATTGATTTCTAATTATTAGATAATAATACGAATATTTAGTGCATCGCTACATTTTCAACTAATAGTTGATGAATTCCCTAAAAGCTAGATAGAGGAACCGTGAGAACACGAAACATGTAAAACGGGGAAGGAGTGAACCAGAATAAACTAATAAAACTAATATCCAATTAGAAAGAGACATTTCACACTTTTGTTGGATAGATTCCAATGTATTCTCCATTTTTGATATAGAATTTGGGTGGAGGATGGGTGTGGTCCAGGATAGACGTAATTATGCCATCATCATCAACCAATATTGCCGCTTGGCAGCTATCTGTGGTGCGGCTTGAGCATCGCCAGTAGGAGGTATCTTCCACAAAAGAGTAATTACTAACGAAGTATGGATACCCTTGGTACAGAATTAACTTCTTGCGTTTCTTCAAATAGATTAACTGGAAATCTGAAACACAGAAACCCTTTTTACAATTGGAAGGTGGATGTTATCATAAGATCAAAACAAAGAAGAAAGAATATAAAACTGTTTATTCTGCGCAAACTACAAGCTAGTAAACATGTGTTGAGGTGATGACGACAGTGTATCGTATATACATGTGCCATAAGCTTCAGTATGAAAATGACATCCCTATCTACCAAGCAAATTTAACCAGGTAGTAAAAGACGCCGATGATATAAAAGATTTTATTAGGATAAGAATGTAAAACATTAAAATCAATAGGAGAGGATATGACATCAACCAATATGAATTAAGAAAGTATAAAAACTGCCTAATACAGTACATTGCAGGGCAAAGGTTTCTTCTCAAACAAAGAAGGCATGAGCACCACGCTTGCTCAAGGCAGGTTGGCGATTTCAAACTTAAAGACATTTCCAGGTTCACTCATAAGCTTTTCTTTCACCGATGTCAGTGATATCCATAATAAAGAACTAACGCGCGGAGTGAACACAACGGAAACTCTACATTGAAAATACATGTTTCACACCTAACATTTAGTTAGTTTTAAAATTTATTCATTTCTATGGGTAACACTTACTATGAAAATGCTAAAAGAATACTGCGTTCACGATACATATTTGTCGTGCAAGATTTGAATTTTTTTTTTTTAGAGTTTAACATGTTGTCCATTATTGACGACAAATTCAGGAGTTGGATGACCGTGGTCCACGTTACCAGGTATAATTTTACCATTATTCCTTCTTCTAAGTCTGGAATGTAACATTGAGCCAATTCAACCAATAGATGATTCAATGATTCAAATTCATAGACGTAGAAAACCTATAGGATTTTATTAATATAAAGTACACTACAAAAACACAGCACACATAGAATAATATTTGCGTCAACAGAACAAATGTAAAACATACTACGAGTAAATATATCATCAAAGATAGAATGTTTTGCAAGTACTCTCACTTTCACATAAGTCCTTCTTACCTATATTTATGCATAATTATGAAGACATTTCGACATTTTGTTAAACCGCGAAGACTTGTTCGAACTTGTTGTAATTTTTTTATTGTAATAGGTACCAATTACAATAAAAAAATTACAGGAAGCATAATATTATAGGTAAATATATTATTAAGCCTCTGGGTTATGTCTCAGCATGCCATGTTCAGAAGCCGACATGCATAAATGTTACTTAGCACGTGCTTTGACGAAAACATGTTCTCGTGCAAGATAGGACCTCGCACTTGTAGTTGACAATTGTGCGATAGCGACAGGAATACTACTCAGACAAAGTACGAGCTACGTAACTTTTATCGGTCTCCGATTTTTTTACACTATTAGTTGATGGATTCTGGAGAAACCGCGGGAAATGAAAAATAAGAGAAGGAGTGTACCAGAGTAAGCTGCTAAAACTGACACCTGATAGAAAGAGACATTTAATCGTTTCATTGATAGATTCTGATATATTCTCCATTTTTGATGTAGTATTTGGGTGGTAGATGGTTGTGGTACTGGTTAGACGTAATGTTGCCAATATCATCAACGAATATTGTCGCCTTGCAGCTATTTGTGGTGCGGCTTGAGCATCGCCAGTAGGAGGTGCCTTTTACAGAAGAGTATTTACCAAAGCAGTAGGGATACTCTTTGTACAGAATTAACTTCTTGCCTCTCCTCGAAGTGATGTACTGGAAGTCTGAAACAAAAAGTTCATTATGAAATTCTAATGCTTTTGATATCTTCAGTTTATCAATTAATTTATAAGAAAAAAACTCCTCAATCCAATCAAACCAATATTATTAAAAGACGTAACAAGTTTAAAAGATTGTATTAGGATAAAAGCGCATAACACAGAAATCACTACTGCAACAGAGTGTTTGTTGCAGGTTTTGGCTTAATTAATCTACAATTTACAGGCACATCATACACATACACACTTACACACACTCATGAACATGAACACACACGCGCAAGCACACGCACACTTTCATACACACACACACATCTACACCATGAAAGTAATTATTTTAAATTGTTTTTGTTCTTACAGTTTTCAGTTGTCAGTTTTTGTTTTTTGTTTTATTTTTATTTCACTAATTTTGTACTTTTGTTTCTTTTAATTTGCTAACCATCCTTAAATATTGGTACAAAACAATGATTATTGTAAAATGCTTTCTGAGTGGAAACCTGGTGACCTGTACCTATACAGGTGTTTCACTACCTACCACAGGCACCAGTGATTCACAACCTTGTATTTGCGTGTTTATGTCAATAAATAAATTATTATTATATATTATTATATCAAACTGAGAATCTCGTTGGTTGGTTCAACAACAAACTTGGTTGTACCCTAAAACTCTTAAGGGGGTCGGTATTTAATATTTAATCATTTTAGTCAAAAATTTGTTCAATATGTTTTAAATTTTGATATATTGGCCATTACTCATAACGAATTTGAGTGGTGGATGGGTGTGGTTCTGGTAACCAGATACAGTTTTATCATGTTCATTTAGGAATAAATTTGCCTTGCTGTTTCGTGCGGAGCGACTTGTGCATACCCAGTATGTATTCTTGGTAGGAGAGTAATGACTATAGAATAGAACAGAAGACATTTAATTCAGACGTAGTCCATATACTGTTAGTAACACAAAAAACCTTATAAAGCTATTGCACCATCTCTTCCTACCAATTTGTACGCTACGATATGCGGCTGAACATGTTAGAACTTTCTGTTTCTTATTGTTATCTTGCATGCAATGTATGTACACCATGTTTAAACAAATAAAATTTTACTTTACTTTATTGTTTTTACTATAACTGTATGAATACTCCTTATAGAGAACTAATTTCTTGCCTCTCCTCTATTTGATGTATTGGTAATCTGGAATAAAGTAATGTTATTATGAAATTGAAAAAAAAAGTCATGATGAGCTCTGTGCTGCCACCGACGGACGCCCGTGCCGTGTGACTGACAAAATTTTATTAAGAAAATGAAAATAAGAAATTCCGTCATGTCAGCGACACGAACAAGTAGAAGAATTGAAAGTTGATTAATATCTTATTTTGAGAGTATCACATCAAGCCAATCTAACCAGATATTAAAAGACGTAAACATTCTAAAAGATTTTATTAAAATAAAAACTTAAAACAAAGAACTACTAGAACTATCCTAGTAGTATTTACCACAAAGGTGTCAACATAAAAGTAAAGTGATTAAAACTTAAACACACAACATTATCTATGTGTAAAACTAAAATACATATTAACAACAACGTGGTGAGCCTAAAGGAGATGGCGAGATGAGCTGCACTCTAATTTTAAAAGATTGGTATTTAATAAAGGGAGATTGAGAATAACATAAAATTATGAACAATGACATTTCAATTGTTTTAATTTTAAATCCTGAAATATATTCCATCTCTTACCAGAAATGGTGGCGGTGGATGGCTGTGGTCTGGGTTACTAGATATAATTTTACCATGAGCATCAAACACTAATTTCGCTTTGCAATTTTTTGCTGATGTTCGCGATGAGCATTGCCAGTAGGTAGTGTTTTTAGTAGAATTAGATCTCGTGAAGTTGAAAGTATACCCATTGTGGAGGATTAACTGCCTGCCCATCTTCGAATTTTTGACCTGGAGAGCTGAAAAACCTTTTGTTATTAGGGTAGAGGTAAAAAGTTGGTTAGTTGTGTTAGTAATATGCAGTTACACTTATATTATAATAGATTAATGTGAAAGCAGAATGGATTTCGATGGAATACGGCATACTTGTAGACTATACACACTATCGTCTACTTTTCTTTCTCATTTCTCCTTGTTGCGGGTCTGCTGGCAGAAATTTCATATTATCCTTGCACTCATATATTATAATGTTATTTTCCTGTGTTGTCTTCTGTGTGTACATAAATAGTTAAATAAATAAATATAATCCGCATTCAAACCTAAGATACCGAGATGGAGTGGCGACCGCGAACTGGAAGACGTTACGATGGAAGGACTCCCACTAGGTGGAGCGATGACCTGGTGAAGGTTAGGTGGATCCGCTGGATGCGAGACGCACGAGACTGGTCAATGGGGTGACACTTAGGGGAGGCCTTTGTCCAGCAGTGGACATATTTCAAAACCTAAGATAATTGCTATCCTGGTAGCACACGATCCGCTGGGATCTTTTTATGATCTCCGCGCGGGATACGCCGCAGAGAAAAGCTAGAAAATACAATAAATCTTTATAACTCCTTGACTTTCTCTGATTTTATGAATGTGAAAGCTGAAAACAAATCGGCTATTATTAATCACAATAAGGTGGCAGTTTTAGAATTATATTAATAAAATTAAGTTAAATCAACCCAACGTTAAAACACTTTTGTAGTTAAAAGGATTTTATTAGAAAAATGTCTCAATTACACAAAAAGTCGGTCTGAAAAAGATATGGAATTATAAATATCCTTTATCTTGTGATTTAAATGAGCAGACCTCATTTAATACATGTCTTACTATTAATACTTATATTTTAAGTTATCATGTTTACATAAACAAATTGTCTACATGTTCTCACACTATTGTTTACATTTCTCCTTTCGCAAGTCTGCAGGATGAAATTTCTTAAGAAATAAGAAACTACTTTTGTACTTAAAAGTTGTAATGTTGCTGTCTTATGTTTATTGGTGTGCCAATATAATGAAATAACACTAAAACAATTGCATCAAACATTCTTAACATACATTGTGTAATATATTCCACTATAGACGAAGTGTTGGGGTGGGAATGTGTACGGTCTAGTTTACCAGATATGATATTACCATAACGGTCTACAATCACTTCTGCCTCGCAGTTCTTTGAGGTTCCCCCTGCGCACTGCCAGAGGGTAGTATTATTTGATAAATATCTTCTAGTGAAGCCGTATGTGTACTTTTTGTGCAAAATTAACTGCTTGCCTTTCTCCGAATTTATGATCTTGATCCTAACATCTGAAATGTAAGTGTAAGATTGAAAAGAAGTTCTAAATAAAAAAACACCTCAAACAAATAAAACCGTCTTCGAACTTAACAAGTTTTATTTAGATAAAAGCGCAAAACATAAATTATCAACATTAAGATAAGATAATCCATGATTTTGACGCAAAATAACAAGACGAAGTAAATGACTGCAAGTCAATCTAACTTGGCTGCGTGCTTGAAGGTTGGAGCAGCTTTATTCGAAAAAACACTTGCATTTTATTTATTTTAGGGTAGGTACTGGAGTCTCGTTGTGTTTAACGAAGTTGAGAAAATGAGATGAGTGAATAACGCAAAAAGTTCCAAGAATTTTAGTAGTACTAGTAGTAGTATAAGCATAACAAATATATTTATTTACTTACTTTTAGTTGTATTTTTATCAATACTTTAGTTTTATTTGTAGTCTTATAATGTAAATTATATAGTTTTATTAGAATTAAATTAGATTATTTGTAAAGACATAAATAAAGTACTGATTAGCATAACAAATAGCTTTATCAGAAGAAGCCATCGAATTAACCACAATCGTTATAATAATGTCCTTAGAATAATGGAAATTACTAAAATAAATAAGTTTTCGTTTCCTGTTCCCGGCCAAAGGCAGTTAGAGGAACATTGTGTGATTTTAGCTAGGTCCTTCTCATTATGAAACGACTTGTCAGTTTATCCCAAGCTTCATTACACCTTACTTGTGTCACACACACAGCTCTTGTTCCTTGTGAGAGGGGTCGTGTAATATAGCGCACTGATTGTACACATTCAAGATCCAGTGGACCCATGCGGATTTCCTCAGGAAAGAACATCCCTTCTTCTTCAAATACTGAAGTACTGACCCTTACAGATGACATATTGGGGCGGGGGATGGGTGTGGTCTCCGTCCAAAAATTTGATGTTACCCAGATCATCTACTGCTATTTTCGCTTTGCAGTTCTTTCTGATGCGTCCAGAACATAACCAGAGTGTGTGACCTTTGGTGGCAGAATGATTATTGAAGCAGTATGTGTAACCTTTATGCAGAACTAGCCTCTTGCCTTGTTTCGAGTTGATGTATTTGAATTCTGAAAAAACAGAGTCATTTAAAAAGTTTAAACGATATTATCAAACTTGCAAGTGGTTCATCTACTGGTATAAACAGGCTCAATTTCCGAATTTGCTGTAAACTGAGTTTATCGAAAATTAATAAACAAAAGGGCTTGTCAAGAAAACAAAACGTTTTATACTAACAATTCTATTTTATTTAAACAATCATAGCCAGACTACGAAACCAAAAACTCTGATATTAGATACATTATAAGTCTTCAAATAAAAAAAACATTCTAAATCAATTATTTTTTCTGTTTCTCATCACTCAATTATATAATTATTAATTTCTATATATTATAATTAATATGCATGTCGAAGCGTCGACGCATATCAGTCGGTTTGGATCAGCGCCATCTATCTCTCACTGGAGGAACTATGTAGTTAGATTTGACAACTAATGTTTGGGAACGTCAAGTAATAACTTGGGGATGGTTAGCGTGGAGTAATGGCGACACTGAGCGAATAATCGAGTCAAATGTCGATCCGGAAGTATAATCGGCTATTCGACATTGACAGGTACTGACGTAGACAGGTAGGTTGGCTAACCTGTAACGGGGGTAGTACACGTGTGCGGTGACAGTTGAGAGAGGGCACTTTGAATCGGTCCGGCAGTCTGGGTAGACGTTCGTTACTCCGCGCTAAACTTCCCGCGTTCCTAAATTCTTAATCGAGCCATATCTCAGGCATCCTTGATTATTTTGTATTGAGTGCGTGTTAGCAAGTTATTAAAAATGTAAACGAAGGTTTTGTGAGTTTTATTTCCGATGTCGCGACCCACTAATAACGAACCTCCGTCATCAGAAGTGGGATTGGACCACGACGACCCACGTGTTCAAAATGAAGACGCTAGCGACGAAAAATGGATGCGTTTGTTGGAACAACAGAACCGCAATTTTCTGACGCTGATTCAAGCCACGAAAACACCCACTACGTCGTCACATGGCTTTCGTTTACCGGATTTCGATCCTGAGAAACAAGATGTGGATGCACGTGCTTGGGTGATGACTGCAGAGATGTGCTTGACGGACCAAAACCAACATGGCGCCCCGCTTATATTCGCTCTAAGCCGCGCCGTGAAGAGAGGAGCTTCAATCTGGCTATCTACAGTGTCGTTTCCTGGGATGACGTGGACCGATTTTAAGCGACTTTTTATTGCAAGCTGGGTCACAAATCCGTGCACTGCTACCGCAAGGACGTGAAACAGGATACTCAAGCTACGCCGAAGCACCACAACCACGGCAATGGCAACGGAAGTGGTTCATCGACAACTGCGAAGTCTCATGCATCCGGGATCACCTGCTTCCACTGCCACGCGCAAGGCCACTACGCATCGAGCTGCCCACGGCGCAATGAGAGGAGCAGCGCCGACTCCGGGTCATCCAAGCCTGTCAATGAAAAGAGGGTTGACCTGTGCCTCCTGAACGCGCCTACTGGGACTCTACGTCACTCCGGTGAGCAATTTTCATTTCATTACGACTCTGGTGCAGAGTGTTCTTTAATTAAAGAATCTGTAGCCTGTAAATTTAAAGGAAAGCGTATTGATGAGACTGTGACTATGACTGGGATAGGGCAGACTTCCGTTAACTCTACGATACTGATTTTGGCTTTAGTAGAGATCGATGACATTAGTATTGAGATTTGTTTTCATGTATTGCCTGATCATTTTCTACGTTATTAGATTCTAGAACATGGTTTGACTGTTCAGATGACTACTAACCGAATTAAGATCTCTAGGTATCCTTTTATTGCTTCTTGTGAGGTAGAGCGAACTCCTGAAATTGACTGGAACTCTATCGATACTGACGTACCGGCGGAACGTAGAGCAGAGTTAGTGAGTATCTTGCAGTCCTTCGAGAAGTCTTTCACTACAGGTATACCTACCGCGTCAGCCGACACGGAACCGATGAAGATTAGTCTTAACCCGCGTAAGATCGAGGCATTGACGGCTCTACCACGCCTGAGACTGTGACACAGTTACGGCAATTTATCGGTTTGGCATCCTACTTTCGCCAGTTCGTGGCACGGTTCTCACAGGTGATGGCGCCGTTATATGCTCTGACTTCTGGGAATGGTAAGTTGACCTGGAACCCGGAACACGAGGAAGTTAGGCAGAAGACTGTAGCCGCTCTCACAAATGAGCCAGTGCTCATGATTCACGACCCCGGTGCTGAAACTGAAGTCCACACGGATGCCAGTGCCATTGGCTACGGTGCGGTCTTACTGCAAAGAAAAGAAGGTAAGCTACATCCAGTCGCCTATTACAGTAAGCGAACGTCTGATGCTGAATCGAGATACCACTCATATGAACTTGAGACCCTCGCGGTGGTCAATGCTGTAAAGCATTTCAGGCGTTATCTCCATGGTCGCAAGTTCAGAGTAGTCACCGATTGTAATTCTCTGAAGTCTACGCGCAAGAAGTTGGACCTGACGCCGCGTGTTCACCGATGGTGGGCCTTCAAGGGTTCGATTTTGACATCGTCCATCGTGAAGGTAAGCACATGTGCCACGCTGACTTCTTCTCCAGGAACCCGTTACCGCAACCTGATACTAAAAATAAGGTTAGTGAAAAGGTAGTACAAAAGGACGTAAACCTCGCAGAGCTTTCGCAGAATTGGCTGATGATGGAACAGCAACGGGACCCTGAAATTTTAAAGCTTGCCAAAACTTACGAGCGACGAGCTGGTGTTTTGCACCGAAAAGTGCAACGAAATGGTAAGAATCGTTGGTTACCTATTGTTCCCCGTTCATTTCGCTGGTCCGTGGTTAATAACGTCCACGAGGGATTGCTGCATTTGGGATGGGAGAAAACGCTGGAAAAACTCTACGACCTCTACTGGTTCGAGAACATGTCGAAGTTTGTGAGGAAATTCGTAGAGAACTGCGTGACCTGTAAGATCTCAAAGTCACACACAGGTAAGACCCAGGCGGAGATGCACCCAACACCAAAGGTAGCTATACCATGGCACACACTGCACGTCGATGCTACCGGGAAGCTGAGTGGCAAAAACGACAAAAAGGAGTATGTTTTCGTTCTGATAGATGCCTTCACCAAGTTCGTTATGCTGCATCACACCCTGCACATTGATACAGCAAGCAGCATCAAAGCGCTGAAGGTTAGTGTCGCTTCTAGCATCTTCGGTGCTCCATCGCGCTTGATCGCCGACCAAGGACGCTGCTTTGCCAGCGAGGAGTTCAGGGAGTACTGTGCCTCAGTTAATATCAAGCTGCACTTGATCGCTACAGGTAGTTCTCGTGCCAACGGACAGCTGGTTGAGCGAGTAATGAGCACGCTCAAAATCATGCTCACTGCTGTAGAGACAAGCAATCGTTCATGGCAAGATGCGTTGCCCGACGTTTAGCTTGCTCTCAACTGCACTGTAAGTAGAATCACGAAAGCTAGTCCTCTTGAGCTGCTGATTGGTAAAGCTGCTAGACCCATTGATATTATGACGGCAAATGATAAAGAGCCTCAAGCTGACATCGTTGAGGTGAGGAAGATGGTTGTAGAGAACATGGAGAAAGCTTCTGCCTATGACAAGAAACGTTTTGACTCTACAAAGGCTAAGGTACAATCATTCTCTGTAGGTGACTTTGTTTTGCTGCAAAATGAGGAGCGAAACCAGATGAAACTTGACCCGAAATACAGGGGACCGTTCAGGGTGATCGAGGTTCTTGATGGTGACCGTTATGTTTTGAAGTCCCTTTCTTCCGCCCGGACGTACAAGTACGCACATGACCGACTGCGAAAAATAACTGACGTTGACATGCACGTAGGTGACGATGACAAGACTAGCCATGACGAAAATGATAACGCTAACAAGACTGGTTGAATACTAAGTAGTCAACTTAACATTTAGCGTACCTAGCATAGTAAGAGTTTTCTTATAATCTGTAACGTTATAGGAAAAATGAAGTAACATGTTGAACAAACCTACTATAAAAATTATTTTGATATAGGCTCGAAATGATTATCTTGATGGTGTTGTGTTCGTAACTGGATGGAGGTTACATGTGGAGGTGACCGGATAGAGGTTGCCTGTTGTGTTTGTAACCGGATGGAGGTTACATGTGGAGGTGACCGGATAGAGGTTACCTGTTGTGTTTGTAACCGGATGGAGGTTACATGTAGAAGTAACCGGATAGAGGTTACGTGTTGAAGACCGGATGGAGGTCGATTAGTTTGATGCTTATGACCGGATGGAGGTTATAAGTGTGATGTTGAAGACCGGATGGAGGTCGATTGGTTTGATGCTTATGACCGGATGGAGGTTATAAGTGTGATGTTGAAGACCGGATGGAGGTCAGAGTATGAGCACTGCAATATTTTAATGAGTTTCCCATTATTTGAATGAGTATGGGTGTTGATCGACATGTCAGCTTTGAGAGAAAGAGTTTGTTATGATTTTCATTAGAACCTGTAATGATTTTGATCAGAACACGTTTTATTCCCCACCCGCTTGGGCCAGGAATGGCCGAACGACTAGTACGAGTACTGTCCGAGAATTTTCTTTCATTTCAGGTACTCCACACGAGGACGTGTGATCATCAGGACGGCCGTGTCGAAGCGTCGACGCATATCAGTCGGTTTGGATCAGCGCCATCTATCTCTCACTGGATGAACTATGTAGTTAGATTTGACAACTAATGTTTGGGAACGTCAAGTAATAACTTGGGGCTGGTTAGCGTGGAGTAATGGCGACACTGAGCGAATAATCGAGTCAAATGTCGATCCGGAAGTATAATCGGCTATTCGACATTGACAGGTACTGACGTAGACAGGTAGGTTGGCTAACCTGTAACGGGGGTAGTACACGTGTGCGGTGACAGTTGAGAGAGGGCACTTTGAATCGGTCCGGCAGTCTGGGTAGACGTTCGTTACTCCGCGCTAAACTTCCCGCGTTCCTAAATTCTTAATCGAGCCATATCTCAGGCATCCTTGATTATTTTGTATTGAGTGCGTGTTAGCAAGTTATTAAAAGTGTAAACGAAGGTTTTGTGAGTTTTATTTCCGATGTCGCGACCCACTAATAACGAACCTCCGTCATGCATATTCTATATTCCATTTAATGTCTATCCCGTCCCACTTGTTCTTATTCCCCTGACGTCGCTTTGACTGAGTATAAGAGTATGACTGGGTCAGAACGTGTTATCGACTTCTAGGGCATCCTCCCTCTATGCATCTTCTGCCACTTCTTCTACGACTAGTAGCTGTGGCTTCTAGTCAAGATCTTGTCCAATAGCACGCCATTTAGTTCGATACTCAGCCTCTATCGTTGAGCATAAAAGACCGTCACTCAATATTGCGCGCCTGTTCGCGGCCAACCCTACATTTTACAATTCACAGTCTCCCCTATACTTCTATTTATCATTGATAACATATACACCATCATGAAGGCTGAAAGGTGGTGGCGGGTGATTATGGTTACTATTGCCAGTTATTTTATTGTTCTCGTCTGACATGATTTTCGCCTTGCATCCTTTTTGGTAAGCTTTGCAACGCCAGGAGTCATTACGAGCTTTTACAATACGTTTGTGGTGCCAGAAAGGGTAACCTTTGTATACTATTATGGGTTTTCCTTTTGTTGATTTTATTGTTTTGAGTTCTGAAACGAAGTAAAAACAAAATAATATAATTGAATACTACGATTCCATTATATCAAAACTAGCGGCCCTAGATTAAGGTGTCGTTCTGTCAGCGTTAACGATGACAGAAAAGTGATTGCCCTGTGTGCAAGTCCTTAGTACGAAGGACTATGGCTCCCCTTTCCTATTAGAACTTACTGAAGTGTCTTAGTGTAAAGGAAACAAAGAAGTCACACAATTAAATTTATTAATTCCATATTTCTATATTCAGCCGGTGAAAAAAAAAAGATGTCAAATCAAGATGAATTTTATAACTAGAGTTTTCTTATATAAGTTACTAGCGTCCCGCCATGGCTTCGCACTCAAATCAGAAACACGCTGATCATATATGCGCACGACCGATCACTTTCGTTAGTACGCGGAGTCAGGCTGCCATTTCTTTATACAGGTTTCGTTCTAGAGGTTTTGTTATAGCTGAACAGTCTAGTATATTCTCCATCGCAATAATGAAACACTGGTTTCGGATGGTTATGGACACCAGCGATTTTTACAATGTAGCCGCTACCGTGCACTGTAATCCTAGCTTTGCAGGTTTTACTGCGATGTGATGTACATTCCCAGTGGACATTATCCTTTGTAGTGAAGTGACGGCTGTAGGTGTGGCCGTCATATAGTACCAAAGGTTTCCCTTTTGTTGATGTTATGTACTTGTATCTGTTATCTGAAAAAAATAGTTTAGGTCAGTATTTTAGAACTAAGGTGAGGCCCACAGCTGGGACACCCTAGCTGTGGGAACGTTGACACTGCTGGGACACCGGCCTAATATTATTATTATTAATAAACGTATACATAAATTGTTTTATAGACATTTACAAGCGTGATACTAATTTTTGACAAGTGAAAATGAGTTTTTGATATTAGTGACCCAATTAATATATATTCATTCTAAAAATTTCAAGCCCTAGGAAGTAACCACAGAACACGGAATCGCCTTACAAGGAGGGTCTAGAGACGGCAGTACTAAGGTAATTCTTGGCACCAAAAGAAGCAGTCGCGCGCGCACAGCCATACGCGTCGCTTGCTTTTTGCTACGATCGGTTTTTGAGTCGAGCGAAATGTCCGCCACAGTAAAGTGTCCTCAGTGTAATATTGTTATTGACGAACTGCTATGTTTCGTGCAAAATAAGCTGTCGACGAGTGATGACGATACCTTAATTCGCATCTGCTCGTCGGCCTTTAGTAACGATGAAATTAAAAATTCAAAAGCGTTACTTTTTGAATCTGTTCCGACTAACAAAAGGAATATCAAACGGAAGCAAAAGGGCAAAGAACACCGTGACTTGGCAGATATAATTGGCTTGTTCAAGTCTACTGACCCTGATGTGATCCCGATTTTCGTTGCGCGGCACCTTGAGAATCTACCCCCAGTCACATTTGATCACCTGGATGTGACTAAGTTGCTAAAGGATCTCACCTTACTCAAGGATGAAGTGCGAGAACTGAAGTCAACAAGTGTGACGTTGGATCAATTGGACAAACTCAAGATGGATCTTCAGTATGACCTCAAGTTTGGATCGCTGATCGAGCATGCACAGAGCGAGCAATGTGTGAATTTGAAACGAGGGGGCGGCAACCGGGACGTCTCTCTTGGTAACTCGTCATACAGAAGTATGGAGGCTTCCAAAAATGCAGTGCAAAGTCCGAGAAATCAAGAAAGTGCCGCTAAACTCCCGATTCATATTGCCGATAAACAAAGTCCACTTATTCAAAGCGGTGGGTATGTTGAGAAAGAGCGGCCGTTATCAGTGCCGAAAACCGGTTCTACGGTACGGGCTCGCTCGCCGTCGCCCGTACAAACAGCTGTGGGTGTTGCGTCACAGTCGCAGCGAACGATCTTAGATTCTAAACAAGTGCTACAGTGCGGTGATGTTTTGCCTCGAAAGGAGAATGATGGATGGATAATTGCAACGCATCGTAAACCAAAGCAAAAGTATCGTTACGCTGGGAAAGCGGGGGTTGCTAAGGACACAGTAGGGTGCTTTAAAGCGGCTGAAAAGAAAGTACCGATGTTTATCACGAATGTGCACAAGGATTCACATACAGCGGACATCATAAAGCACATTGAGATGAAAACCCGCGAGGTAGTCAAATTGGAAAAACTGTTCTTACGAAAAAAGGTTGACTATGATGCGTACAAGTTTTATATACCTGAATCCAAAGTACCTGCATTTTTGGATGAGAACATCTGGCCGCAGAATATAATATTCAGACGTTTTGTGCATTATAGTCAAAGACGTAAGGACGAGAACTCGCTTGAAGTCGGCTATGTAAACAACAACAATGACTAATAACAGTTTGTTACGATTTGCCAGCTTTAATTGTAAAAGTGTTAAGCGTTCTATTGAGGGCGTTCGTGAACTTTGCGCAACGTGTGACATAATAGCGCTTCAGGAATGCTGGCTGCTGCCGGAGGAGCTGCCGTTCCTGAGCACCATCCATGGTGACTTTAGCAGCACGGGGACGTCGGCTGTTGACACGTCTGCTGGCATGCTGCGTGGGCGACCCTATGGAGGGGTGGCTCTGCTATGGCGAAAAAGTGCGTTCAGTAAAGTGTCGGTCGTGCCGAGTGATAACCCGAGAGTGTGTGCGATACGTATTGATACGAGTGAAAGGCCTTTCATTGTGATGAGTGTGTACATGCCCACGGATGCAGTGAGTAACCTGCCGGAATTCTCACATTGTTTAGGACTGATAAGTGCGATCGTGGACAGTAGTGATGTGGAGGCGGTTTATTGTCTTGGTGACTTTAACGCACATCCGCATGGGTTGTTTTTTACCGACTTATTTAGCTACTGTAATGAGAATCACTTTTCATGCGTTGATGTAGATAGGCTGGGGTTGACGTCGAACACGTACACGTATGTCAGTGACTGTAATGGGGCTAGGCGATGGCTTGACCATTGTCTCTGTACAGAATCGTCTCTGAAAACTGTTCGTAGTGTTAGCGTTAAGTATGATGTTATGTGGTCGGATCACTATCCATTGTTGATCGAATGTGATATTAATATAATTAGGCCGAAAGCAAAACAAAGTATGTCCTACGACAACTTAGTTGTGTGGGGAGATAAAAGCTCAGATGCCATCTACACCTACAGGCAAGAATGTCATCGGCGATTGCGAAACATTGACTTTCCTCGCGTATTGTCCAGTTGTTGTGATCGCATGTGTAGTGATTCGGACCACAATGTAATAATTGATTGCCTGTATCGGGATGTAGTATCCGCTCTAAGGGAGGCCGCCATTGTTAGCAGGGAGACACGAGTCTTTAGTGGGAGGTCGAAGCGCGTGGTGGGTTGGAATAAGCACGTTAGCGAGGCTCACTCGTACGCTAGGCTTAGGTTTAATGAGTGGCTTAATTCTGGAAAACCTAAGTCAGGCGTAATTTATGAGGAAATGTGTGACACTCGAAAGACCTTTAAGTCCAAATTAAGGTGGTGCCAAAATCACCAAGACCAAATCCAGATGGACATCCTAGCCGAGTTGCACACTAAAAAAGACTTTCGGAACTTCTGGAAGTCTACAAAAAAGCACAACCTTAGGCCTGGTTTTCCAGTGAGCGTCGATGGCGTGTCTGCTGAAAGGGATATTGCCAATGTTTTTAAATCCCAGTTTTGTGTCGAGCCAAGCAGTATTCCTCCCTCTGAGGCGGTCGATGCCGAGTCACAGTGCATTGTCCTGGAACCAAGAGTTAAGTTCTCAGTTGCGGATATAGCTGAGACCATAGGGTGTATGACCAGGGGTAAGTCTCCAGGACATGACGGACTCAGCATCGAGCACCTACAGCATGCTGGTCCCCACCTGCCACGTGTTTTGGCCATGCTGTTCACGTTCTGCCTTCGCCATTCATATTTGCCCGACGAGCTGATGAGGACGGTCGTAGTACCAATTGTTAAAAATAAAACTGGAGATGTTGCAGATAAAAACAATTACAGACCGATTTCATTAGCGACAGTCATTGCGAAGGTATTTGACAGCATGCTTAATGCTCAGTTAAACAATACAATAACCTTACACGACAACCAGTTTGGGTTCAGGCCCAAATTGTCCACAGATAGTGCTATACTGAGTTTTAAGCATGCTGTCAGATATTACACGGATCGGAGCACGCCTGTTTACGCCTGCTTCCTCGATCTGTCCAGGGCATTTGACCTGGTTTCGTACAAGGTGCTGTGGAGGAAGTTGCTCGATAGGCAAGTTGCGCCTGAAATTGTTAAAATCTTCCAGCACTGGTACGGGAACCAGGTTAATAATGTTAGGTGGTCGGGAGCTCTGTCGGACTCGTACAGGTTGGAGTGCGGGGTGAGGCAGGGAGGATTGAGCTCACCAACGCTCTTCAATCTGTATATCGATGGACTTGTTGCCGAGCTCAGCGGACGCCATGTTGGATGCCATGTTGATGATGTGTGCTTTAACAACATCAGCTACGCTGATGATATGGTGCTGCTGAGCGCGTCAATTGGGGGACTCAGAGAGCTGATAAGCATTTGCGAAACGTACGCTCATACACATGGCTTAAAATATAACATCAAAAAGAGCGAGCTTATGGTTTTCAGTGCGGGTTCTAAGTGTCCGGCTGAGGTTCCACCGGTAAGGCTATGTGGGGTGCCCTTGGAGCGGGTACATACTTTTAAGTATCTGGGTCATATTGTGACGTCCGACCTGAAGGACGACGCTGATATTGAGCGAGAAAGGAGGGCGCTGTCGGTGAGGGCGAATATGATTGCCCGCAGGTTTGCTCGTAGCTCCAAGGATGTGAAGATCACCTTGTTTCGAGCCTTTTGCACATCTTTTTATACGGGTAGTCTGTGGGTGTCATATTTGCAGAAATCCTACAGCGGTCTCCGCGTTCAATATAATAACGCGCTGAGGGCGCTGCTGCGGCTGCCTCGCTTCTGCAGCGCATCGGGAATGTTTGCAAGCGTCCGCATTGACTGTTTTTATGCCAGCATGCGCAAGAGGGCGACCTCGATAGCGAGTAGAGTGCGGGGCAGCGGCAACAGTCTTCTTATAGTTGTTGCCAACAGGTTGGACGGACCTTTCATGAGGCACTGGCAGGCGTTACATGCACCCGTATATCGTACCTGGGGCAGGTAAAAAAAAAAAAAACACCACTTTGAAATATTTTTATTTTTTATTTTTATATAATTTTTATATTGATTAATTATTATTTTATTTTAAATTTAATTTTAATATTGATTATTCAATTTCAATTCAATTCAATTTATTTATCTCTCTTTTATTCAAATGTTGATTTAACGTATTTTATTTTATAATGATGGTTTGATTAATGACATTAACTTAATTTATTTTTAAATTTAATTACGGACTTTTTACATTGATTTTAATTTGACGAAAAATGGTTGTGTTAATTTAATTTAAATTTTATTTTGTGTACAACTTAAATAAGATATTATTGTGTGGTGTGTATTATTGTCTCTGATTATTTTGATACTAACATTATTTTTAAGTGTACTTACTAACTCAAATATGGATCGTTGTGTCTGATGCAAATAAATAAATAAAAAGAAATAAATAAAAGTGCTTTGAGAACACACATTGTGTCACGGTCCGCAATCAAAGCCGCAGTAGTTTCTATACTTCATTAGTGTAGTGGTGCGGGAAGACGGTGACACGCTTGGTTCGTACGGAAAGAGTAGACGATGTCACGTGTAGCAGCGGCCGCCAAAGCGTCTCCATGCTACGTGTTAGTAACTTTACAAATTCTTCAAACAAGATTCTAACAATCAAAAGAATATAGTTGTTTAAATTTTTTTCCTCTTCATAAGTTTATTGTATTTTCTGACATATTCACTATTCAATATACTAAAAGTCGCCTGTGGATGAGAGTACATCACACATTACATCAAACACGCATGTGTGCTTGATGTAATCATACCACTACTGTCTATAACGACTTTCGCCTGACATTGTTTACTTCGTCGAGAGGAGCATTTCCAATGATCAGTGCCCTTCTTCTCAAACTTGTTGTGATGGCAGTAAGTGAAGCCTTGGTGAAGAACCAACGGCCTGCCTTTCACTGATGTTATGAACTTGTATTCTGAAAATAAATAAGTTATATAGGAATTTACATAAATTATATCAACTTTTATGTACTAATTTCGTACTAAGAAAACTAAAAGTACAGTTACACGGTTTAATTTGGTAAAGATTCAACCAAAAGAGAAAGTTTGACGTGATAGTATAGTAATTGGTTAATTAATTTATTTTTTCTTTATCCAAATAGAACGGCCATCGGCCATTATCTACAACTACGACTAGAAACAAATTAGTTACATAAAATCCGTACACTCATCTCACAAAACTTCTGACGTGTTAACATACTTACGATGACTAAATTAAGAAAGATAAACCAATAAAAACTTTTAAACATTGTAAGGTCTAAGAAACCACATTGCCATTCAACGTGGCACTAATGCCAGCCTTTTGGGCACTTTTCCTATTGGCAACAATGCGGCTGAATTTCTCCATGATCCGACCTCGACAAGCGGTAGCTTAACTTTTATTCATAATTAAATTATTACATGCTAAAATAAACGCCGTCAGAAATATAAAATTTTGGCGGTACATGATTATGATTACGGTGCACAGTTACTACATTTTGCTCAGAGTCTAGTTTCCCTTTACACTTCCTACTGATAACAAAGATGCAAAACCAGTAGTCGATCACTTTCGACTCAACTGTCCGCTGGTGGTAGTAAGTGTATCCGTTGTACAGTATTAACTGCTTTCCCTTCTTTGATGTTATATACTTGATTAAATCTGAAACAATTAAAATGAGACACTTAATTTAATATTTATTTAATTTTGTTTATGCACACATAGATATGCACTATATTTAATTTTAATAAAATTATCATCATCTCCCTGCCCTTGTCCCATGTTACTTAGAGTCGGCACAACACGTTTTTTTCTTTTATTCTCCCCTGTCAACCGTCACGCTATCATTTACACCTTTTTCTTTCATATCATTCCTCACACAATCCATCCATCGTTTCCTTGGTCTTCCTCTCCCTCTCCATCCATAAAAATAAAAATACATAAAACTAATATTTGAGGTAGGTTTATGTGAAATAAAATACTGTTTTTTTGTTGTTGTTAGGTATGTTAAATTATTGAAAAGAACTACACCCAGTTAATAAATACTTACTATACAGCACAAGACGAGAAGTTTTAAAGAAAAAGTTCTAAATTTTAGTTAAATAAGTGTGTTTAATGTTTAAATTGAATCCTTGCTCATATTTACAGTATAATTTTTAGTCTCTGCAGGCAATCTGTTGAAAAAGTAAGTATCGCGCGTTCTGTCTCTAGTCTTTTGTATTCTTGTGAGACGCTTACAATAATTCACATGACATAACATCACACTTGTAATCCCCAAAGGGTTAGGTAGAGGTGGCTGCTAATGAGAAATTCCTGATGGAAAAACCCAGTAAAACTTTGGGAATCGAACCCAGGACCTCATGCTCAGCAGTCGCGCTTGCGACCACTGGACCGAGGTAATATTCATAAAAGTTGTTATAAGAATGTATTAGACGATTCAACAAAAACATTTTTCAAGCTATATTACCAATATTTAAGCTAAGTATTTATAAGATCATTTGAGTACAGGCGGTTGATGGTTATGGGATAAAGTTCCAGTGATGATTATGTTCCTGACCGTGTCTATTACTAACTTCGCTTTGCAACTCTTGCTGCGGTTGGAGCTACACCTCCAGTGATCAATGGGCTGCGACAGAAGTGTCCGCTGAAAGAAGAAAGTGTAGCCTTCAAACAGAAGCAGATCCTTGCCTGTTCTTGATTGTATATATCTGAAATCTAAAAAAAGACTGAACATTAAGTATTTGTATAGGTCCATAAAAATGAATCAATTTAGTTAAACCGCTTATTGGCTGTTTTTTTACGCTTTGTTCATAAAAAATAATTGGGTGGAAAGATGTACTTTATTGGATATAATATTTTAAATAGAGCATTTGACATCATATGTGAAACAATATCATATGTATACAATAGAATAAACTCACCCGCAAAATAAGAAAAAATAAAACAAACGAAATTCAAAAAAGTAAGATAAAAATCTTAATACTATACAAGATCTAAGTAAAACCTCCATACAAATTAGTTAGCCCAGTTGCCGCAAGCTGTTTAATCCCGCATCCCGCGTGAGATTCAGTACAGTTTGGCATGAGCTTTATATAATATTTTCATGATAATACACAACTTTATGTAATCCTAAAATATTATCCTTGACTGCAGAAATATCGCGGCGGCGGATGATTGTGTTCCTTATTATAGGCGATGATACTATTGTCAATACCCAAAGTAAGTTTTCCCTTGCACGTCTTACTGCTTTTTGCAGTACAAAACCAATGATTCGTGCCCGTACTTTTATAGGTTTTGAAATGATAGTGCCTTGTCCTGACAAAATGTACTTGATATTATCTGAAACTAAACACAAACAGACTTGATCGGGGTATGTTTTTCTTTATGATACAATTCCAAAGGTAACCTTGCGGTATTTTGGCTTTTGGTTGTCAGAAGAAAACTTCAGGAGATGGCAACATTGCCACCTGTTATCATTTAGGCAGCTTCGCTACTGCGGTTAACTCTTACCGCAACCGTCGGATTAGTAGCTTCATAGTCAAAGTTGTAAAAAATGATTCGTCCTAAATTGAAACTGTTCTGTGATAGTTTCCTTACTAATGGCTGCTAATACTTGTTCCAAGTTTTTTTTAATAAAAAAACTGATTTAAGAGTAAATGTTTTACTGGCTTAGTACTTAAAACAGATCTAGTTCACACGTTCATACATATCCTAATTCACTACATTTATAATGACGTCTACGTTACAGGTCAAACCGATTGACTGGGTTAGGTTATGTTGGAACTATCGCCAACCACGCACAAGCCGAACGAGCGAAGCGAGCGGTGCCTCGAACTCGAACTTCTGAGCGGGTTGAACTTTCATACCCATAATTAATTTGTATTACATACAAACTTCAAACTTGTCAATGTTTAAAACTATCGATATTTAATATATTCCCCATTTTGAATATAATACTTAGGCGGAGGGTGACTATGTTCTAAAAGTGATGACACGATTCTCTGTTTGTTATCCAACATAATTTTAGCTTTACATTTACTATGGAAGTGAGACGTGCAAACCCATCGGAATGTGCCTTTCTTCTCTGATCGCGTAGCAAACGTGTAGGTGAACTCGTTCAGCATTATCAATGGTCTTCCTTTTTGAGATTTTATGAACTTGATGACTGGAAAAAAAAACAAACAATTTAAAGCTCTATAGCTCATAGTTTCGCGCCTGATGTTCACGAATGATTAGGCAGAGGCGTAGCTATAATATCTTCATCCAGGCTTCGCTAGCTATGTCTCTAGATCTGAATATGTCAAGTGTCAAGATGTTTTTGAACCTTTGTAAGTTCTTGTATTAGCCAAGGATTCAAACAACTAAATTATTTGATTTGATTTTCATCGCTTTATTTACACATTCTCTTAAAAATACCATCACAGAGATAATACATGGCTGGCGGATGATTATGGTGTCCACGTTGGGAAACAAGTTTCTGATCAGCATCCAACTGAAGTTCCGCTTTACAATTAAGTTTGTTGTAAGATGTGCACACCCATTGATGAGCACCTTGCCTTCGGGACAGTTGGCGACGGAAAGAGAAGGTGTAATCTTGGCACAGAAGCAAAGCCTGGCCTCTTTCAGATTCAACGAATGTTATGTCACAATCTGAAACAAATGAGCACGATAAAGGACTATGTAATTGTACTAAATGTGCTGTAATGCTAAGCGACAAAAATATAAAATAAAAATACAGAAAAAGGGTACCTACAGGTTTTGTATGATACAGTTCAACTCATTTGTGAACTTTTTTAACGTGCGTACCTACGAAAAGTTTGTAAAAACACTAGTCTGTACAATTGCAAAAGCTGATGATATAAATAAATTGGTTACAGAAAGCTTTATGTCGTTTTTTGCACTATTTATTTATTCACTTGAAATACATTTACAAAACTGTAATAATTATAATACATCAAAAAGCAAACTAAATAAAAAACCTAATTTAGGACTTATACTTTAGACACATTTTCCTTGACGAAAACATATTAGCAAGGAAGATGATTATGTTCATAGTTATCAGAAATACTTCCTTACACTTGTGAGTAGATCATTTCCAACGAATAGCATTTTTGTTCTATACATAACGATAGCATATACGTAATTGTAGTCGTTAATAAGAATTAGTTGTGACTCATTCCGGAACTCTACGTATTTGAAATCTACCGAATAACAAAAGAATTACCGACATTACACAAATACAAAGAAAAGAAAGAAAAAGCAACAAATAAAAGTACATAGTTATATTCGAAGATATTTCCCTTTACACACAACGTATTTGCCTGGAGGATGATTATGTTCATAATTAGCAGAAATAATTTTATTTTTGTCGTCAGTGACGAGCATAGCCTTGCACTTTTTGTTATGGTGAGAAGAACAGCACCAACGAGTAGCATTTTTGGTATTTACATAACTATGGCGACCATAGGTGTAGTCATTAATTAGAATTAACTGCGTTCCTTTCTGGGACTCAACGAACTTGAAGTCCTCTGAAAAATAATGCAATTACAGATTTTATTATTAAAGTTTGATATCGTCACTATGGTTACAAGAACAAAGCAAATAAAGGAAGAAAAAACAACAAATAATAATATGAGTGAGTATACCTAATATTTATTTCTCTTCACATAATGTTCAGAGTAAGTGCTTAAAAACTATCTTATCGAAAAGTTTACATTAATTTATGAGAGACTGGTGCCTGAACTAGGCATTTCAAGTAACGCCTGCGGTACAAGTCACCAGGGTCCCACGAAGCTACATGTGTACAAGCCTACATTGGGTGTTTTTATGAGACCGAAGGAATTAACAAAAGTACATAGTTCCTTAAATCCGAATATATTTCCCTTGACATACAATGTACTGGCCTGGAGGATGATTATGTTCATAATTAGCAGAAATAATTTGATTATGCACATCAATGACGAGCCTAGCCTTGCACCCCTTACTTTTATGAGTAGAACAGTACCAAGGGGTATTCTTTTTTGCTTTTGTCTGAAGACCGCGTGCATAGCTGTAGTTGTTGATAAGAAGCAGTTGCGAACCTGACCGGGACGTGATGTACTTGAAATCCTCTGAAAAATAAGACATTGCTTTAATAGTTAAATTAAAAACCTCTTTACCATCAGAAACTCTTTTTTTTCAAATCGATAAAACAAAAAAGAGAAAATAAAGATTTCATAAATAATTTCATTTTGGGAAATAAATTCATTAGCCATATAAATAATATATTAATTATTAATTATTATTATTGCCATATTAATTATTTATAAATGTTTTTTTTTTACATTAACGTTATCTAACAATATTGATGAAGAGTATTGTTTTCGACTTATTTCCTAGGTTTTGTATTTTTTTTAAGGAAGAAAATAAATTATCTGCGGAATAGTTTTAACATTTTTATGTTTACATCAGTAAAATTCTGCAAAAATAGTGAGTGTTTGTAAGTAGTGAAAAAGCCGTATTCATAATTTACTAAACAACATCAAGAGATTCAAATAAAGAGGGTTTAAATACGAAACTACATAGTATTAGTATAGTTTCGTTCATTAAAGTAGTATCTTAGGACCATTACACACACTAATACCTACAAACAGCACACACACACTACACAGCACAGCAGTTGCAGTTTTATTTAAAGGTGTTGCAGGTGAAGATTTCACGGTCATACCTGAATGTCATAGCCCACATTGAACGATACACTTTTGTAATTTGTTCACAAAAATCAATTTGGTTGATACTCCCAAAATCCCACTGACAAGTTCAAATTGTGACAGAAACTCAAAAATATTTAATGCTAGTAGTATCTTTAAGTGTCTCACAAGCAGCCCTACATAATCTCTGCAGATGCAATATTATATTTTATTTAAAAAGAGCAATGGAACCACCTACAAAACTGACTTAATTTAATAGATCACCTGTGTTCGTTCATACGCAGGTTTTTTTTTTATTACATTAGATCAAGCTGATCAAGATATCAGTCAGCTAGTAGGTAGTCTTATCTCTCTACCCAATTTTGATATACACTCCCTTAGCCACAGTATATTTATAAGGAGGATGTGTATGTACAAAGTTCCCGTTTATATCTCCCGCAGTATCCGTGATCAGTTTTGCCTTGCACTTCTTGCCATTGTGAGAGGAGCATCGCCAATAAGCCGTGCCTTTGGTCGGGGACCGACGTACCAGACAGTATGTGTAGTGGTTCAGTAGGATCAAACTTGTGCCTGTTCTGGATTTAACGTATTGGATATCTGAAATATAACGACTGGTCAGTTTCGATACCTATGAAAGAAACCTGTTTACCAAGATGTACCTATTTCTAATTTTCATGCTGAAGGTAGGATAGGAAGATATAACGGTGTTTTAATATACGATTGATTTGTTCACTTTTATTTTTACTGTATTTAATATGACAAAGTAAAGGCAATACGTCTTAAGAGATATTATGGATCACAAATTTGTGTTCTTGGCAGTTGTTTTTGCAAATCTTCAAAGCTTATTTCTATTTTCTTTAACTTTCCAGGTGTCGTCGGTGAGTCTATAGCTTTGTCGATTTTTGAAGCTTTTTCATCATACAGACGAATACCACATGGTCGGTGCCGCTAGTTGAGTGTCGGGAACACCGACAGTGGGTGTTTTTCCAGCGGTGTCCTTACTATAAGTTGTGTATGTTGCCTGCCACTGTATGATACAACAGTTGACTTGCTTGATCCTAACTCTAAGTCCGGATGTTTCTTCCCTGTAAAAAATCTCAACTCCAGCTTAGCTATCTTATTCGATAATAATTTATTAATTTATTTAACACTTCAAGCACAAAGTACAAAGGCGGACTTAATGCCATAGGCATTTTCTACCAGTCAACCTTTGGGTGATTCAGAGACAAACAGTGGTAGGTGTACATATCTGCAAAAAATAATATTACTAAGATAAACTACAAGGATATATGAAATACTATAACTGTATATCAAAATACTATAAATATATATCAATATATATATGTAGGATCAGGAGTGCCGAGGGGTATTTCGTCAGGGTTTGGAGTTCCCATTTTATTGGGACAAACAAGACTGTATAGGCAATTACAGTGTTTTTATTACAGTAATTAATTAACACACAATAAAATAACACACAATAAAATAATGATACACAATAAAATAATGGCAATAAAAAGATAAAGCAGGTAAAAAAGTAACAATACAGTTTAGGCGAACAGACTTTTTAAGGTCACAGTTCGTACAGTGGTCAAGCCACCCAAATGCAAAGTGTATCGCTCGCTATCAGCAAGTTAAATACAGCTATGCGAATATACAGCAGCGCTGTACCAAGTAAACCGACAGTTTTGTCGGGAGCAGGGGAGCTCTTTAATGAGTCGAATCCAAAGACCGACTGACGAGCTTTCCGAGTGCACGCTCTTTTATAGGACGATGCCCCCACTTTGTAACCCCTCCACGACAACTCTGTCCGTTGACGCACTGCGGTACGTCACGTGTCTACTTTGATACAAAATATGCTAAATCTAATAAGACTTACATTATAAAATAATCAAATAATACAAGAATAATTGTCGTAAATAAACAATGGTGAATTTACAAAGTAAATCATTTTAAAATTAAAGCAACATGGCATTAATTGTTTTGAACAAAACTATCGGTCACACTTATCGAAATAAGTTGCCAAAAATCATTTAGTGGAACTTAATAAATTATGTTTCGATTTATTAGACAATAATTGATAGTTAAAATCAATTAGAATAAGAAATTCAATTCTTAACAAAATTTGGTGACTACCCACAATTTTTAATTGACAACCAACTCCGACATATATATATGTAAATAGACATTTACACGGATATACTAAAATAAAAAGACAAACAACGGAGAAAACATTAACGTTGTGACGAAACTGCCAGCTTTTTCTGAATGTACTCGTGAACTTTAATTTTAAACGATAAACGATTGTTATGGAATAGTCTCCGGATGTACTAGATTAATAAATCCAGAAAACTAGAAAAATACCAAAATTATATAATTTATACAGGATGGGAGGAACTTTTTATTTCCAGCCTATATAGATGACTATCCATTAAACAACAACACAACATTATAATTCCATTTATTTAAAATAAAATTACAAAATAAATTTGAATCATAATTATCGTCTTAGGTAGGAAGCATAACTTATGTTTACATAAATCACTAATAAATATAGCCCTTACTTTACTAATAATAACATAATTATGCTTAATTTGGGATCGACCACCTACTGTTGACTACGTTCGGTTTAAAAAAATATTTTTAATGGTATCTACAATAAATTGATACTTAAATGAAAAAAAATACCTACTGCACTAGAGCCTACTACATCTTTTCAATAATATATTCCACGATCTCTCTAGATTTGAAATAGTCTTATTTGATTAATTGACGTGAGAGTACGTCAATTCTTCATTTGATAACGTATGATCAAACATTACTTACGTTTATAGCAAAAGAAAATATTTAATAGAATTTAAAATAAGTTATTTTAACCACTCATAACGCAAAAATAAAAATAATATACTTTTGATACTTTTGAGTCAATAGCGGCCACATAAAAACCATTATGAAAAAAATTGCATACTCGTATAAGATTGAACAAGGTAATAGCTGTAGAAGCATTAATCTAATAACTTCTTCTCAGAGTAGCAGTTTAATTTCAAATTATAATATAGAATAAATGGGAAGACAAAAAAAGCAAAAAGGATGACATGGTCTTCACTCTTAGCTCGTACCGGCAGGAACGTCACTGTAAAAACAGCTTATGGCGAGGAAGCTATTTAATAAGGCGATGTTTAGCGCAGGGATGACAGCCCAAACGCACAGGATATTCTTCTTAAAGTTTATTTTAATGCACCTCATAAGATGTAAATAAAATACCAAATTGGCAATAGAAGCAAAAAAACTGTCAATGACAATGATGATTCCAAGGTTAGGCGCTTTTATGATTTTGCACAAAATAATTTCATATGACGCTCTGTAAAGCATGTAGTGACGTATTAACCGTCTTAACACATAATTATACGAACTTGCAACGTCAGAAGACGTTGTCTGTAGTGTTATATCTTTATGTACTGTCCACCGTGGATGCAGTATTTAGCTGGAGGGTGAGTGTGTTCGTTCTCAAGGCCAACAATGGCGAATTTCTTCTTGCATTGTTTCTTGCAGTAGTAAGTGTAGTCGTTGAACATGACCAGATGTTCCCGGAATATCGTGATTTCGCCAGCAGAATCACTGAAAAGAAAAACTGGTGAGTAGTGTCTTTGAGCAACATATTTTCATAATTAATTCCTTAGAATGTGGGCTACATACAGCTCAAATTCGACAGGTTATTATTTTGATGAAGCCTGTAGAGTTCTTAAAATGATCGAAGATTCTACACTAAAAAATAGAAGGCAGTAGTTGACAAATTAGCGAAACTTCGGAGTGACTGCATTCGACGTTATGCTACCACCAACATGAAGTTGTATAGTTCCATAGTAAAAGTTCTCTGAACTGAGGGAATCTTTTCAAATAGTCTGATGAATAGACTTTTTTATGAAAGTGTTAGCGAGCTCTGAGCCTTTTCAATTTATTTAATGATTGAACCTGATTTTACGCTCAGTAAAAAAAAAAATCATCACCACAATTTTATTATAAATATTTATGTACCTTTAAGTAAAGTCGATTTAAAAATGTATGTAACAGAATACACGTTTTACACATGGCACTACTCTTACATTTTGAAACTACTTTCTACGTAAATTTAATTACTTACTATTTATTAATTACTTTGATTACTTAGATTATACACAAATAAGCTACGAACGTCACTCTGCTTTTGAAATGTATACGTGGGCGCAGTTTTATCGACCGCGCAGTCTTAGACCACCCTACCCTACAGCAAAAATATAATCCCATTAAATTTTAACATAGTATCCATTTGCAATGACAAATGCTGGTGGTGCATGGGCGTGATCCAATGTAGCTGATACCACGGATCTATGCGATGCTCTAACGTCATTTCTGATGATGAGTCTTGCTTTGCAAAAACCTCCCTTAGTGCATCTCCAAGTACTTGTCTTCACATTATGCTTGTGGCCATAGAATGTGTAGCCGTTGACAACCGCCAGTTCCTTTCCATCATGCTTCATTACCCACTGTAGCACTGGAAATAAAGTAGAAATTTTATAGTGTTCTGGAATTTACGGGTAGATATGGTTACCAGCTAAATTTGACAGTCAGACTGCTTCGGCTGCGACTTAGTAAATTAAACTTGTCTTTCACAGTCAGGTTAGAAATGCTATCGTAATCTGACTGTGGCATGCAGTATTAGGTTAATGTATAAACGTATAGAAATATAGAGGGGCTCGTGGATCAAGGTTCAGTTTTGCTTGCCGCTATCGTTCCGTGAGTAAGTGATTCTCCAATTCGTATCTAGACTCTGCAGTACCTCGGAAAGCACGTTTATCTACGAATGACAACCAGGACAGTCAAGTCCAAATATCTCACAAACGCGCAAACATAGATGCACTCTCCTTTCTCTTACTGTCCCATTAGGCAGCAATCCGACACGCTCGGGGAGAGATCAGGCGGGGATGCATTGCCTGTCCATGCAATCCATCTCGCGCTTAAATTATTTTTCAATTTATCATCAGACATAGTTTCAAATACCCAAATACACACAAAGTCTCGATATATAACTTCAGTATGTGTGCATAGTTTGCCCTAGTAAGGATCGGTCAAACTGAGATGGTCAAATTGCGGACCGGCTGCGGACATCGAACACTGAAGTGGTAACTAACGAGTAACGTATTAAAACCACTGAGATAAATTCGATAATTTATAAATAACAATTCCTCGTCAATTCTATATGTAAGAGACTCCTTCATAAATACCTTGTTTTATTATAATGTTGCATTAACCAAAAAAAAGAATCAAGGATCATTTTTACGTATAGTAAAATAAAATGGTACCGTACTTGTATCCTTACAGGAAATAGTTAGTGTGTTAAGTATAAAAGAATAACAAAGAAAATTATGTTAATTTATTTAATTAGGTTTAAATAAGTTAAATGACTTATTTTATTACATTGTTACACGAATGACAGTTTTGATCGCACACAAAGACAAAAATACTTTTTGTCAAATAACTAAAATTCATTGTTAATTTTAACATTCTTAATAGGCAAAAGACGATAGATACTTCGACGAATAAATAAGTTAAGTCAAAATTAAATGCCTTAAATTTAATTAACTAGGACACTACACCAATAATAAATACTCACACTAATACAGTTTGTTGCATTCACTACGATAATACACGAACACAATGTTCTATTTTGATTGATTTTGTAACTTATTTGCCCTCGCTAAGCTTAAATTTTGATGAAACATCCGTTTCTTATCATAAACGCCGGTGGAGGATGTGCATGAGTGTCTTGAACTGATGTTATATGACGCTCCGCGAGTGTGGCGCCGTTCGTAAAGGTCAGCCTGGCTTTACAAGGGTATCCTTTGGTGCAGTACCAGACACTTGTCGCCAAAGTTTGTCGTTTATTGAAAAATGTGTAGCCGTGCATAATAGCGAGCTCCTTTCCGTCAGCTTTTTTCACCCATTGAACTGTAAATAAATGAACTTGTTGTAAGCTGTGTGAAAAAATAACAAACTTCATTATTATGAGGAGCATTTTAAATGTTAAATTACATCACAAAATAATCATAATCATAAATATTTATTTACATTAACATTAGGTGTAATATAAGTACAGAATATAGAATGAACATTGACGTTGATGCCTAGCCCTCTCCAGTCCAGAACCTTGAAGATATCCTCCAGTGCAGTGGTGAACAGTTTCGGAGATATGACGTCTCCCTGTCTTACACCTCGCTGCAGAAGGATAGGTTCCGAGGAAATACAGTAGCTATGTTATAAATATCAATAATAAAATGAATTTATCTTCACATAAAACCCGTCAGTAATTCTAAAAGTTGGCGGCTTATGATTATGCTCCAGTTTAGATTTCAGGACCGTTCGTTGTGCTGGGTCGGCTATGTTAGTGATCATCATCCTCGCTTTGCACTTCATCCCGCTGGTACAAGTCCAGGTGCTCTTGTACATATTCTGTTTGTGGCAGTAGAATGTATATCCGTCCACAATGACCAGTTCCTTGCCGTTTGATTTTTTTACCCATTGAAGTTGTCCTAAAAAATAAACAACTACTGATTAATATCTCAGGTTTTAATCCTACGTGCTTAGCCTTATAAATCTATAAGACTGTAAATGTTGTAATATTATTATGAGTAATTATGGAAACAGAATGTATTGCCATACAGAATAGCTAGCTCCTACCAATTCTGTTTTTTCACCCAGGTTAATGAAATTGATCAATACAACCGTAACAAATTTTCGTTTTTTGGCTTCTATAGCTATTTTCAGTATGGCCAATGATAGGAATAAAACAAGAAGAATTTAACCAAGTGTATTTTGAAAGTTTTAAAGAAACAAACACAAACTTCATCCACACATTCAAGTTTATTGATTTAGAACTAAAAATATAAAGAAAGCAATGCAAAATGAAGGACAGGAACAACAGGTTTCTACCGACCCTTCATACGTACATACTTAGGACCTGAAATGACATTCTGATCACATGGCATGGTCTTCTGTCGTTAATCTTTATTTACTTTTCAAATGATCTAAGTACAGCATAAAACAAAACTAAATGTTCTTCATCTTAGTTGATATTTCAAAGCTGGCGATCGATGTGTGTGGTTCAATGAGGCCGATACGACCATCCTTTACACAGGTATCATATGAGGCGTTGTGACCAGCTGAGCTTCGCATGTCTTGCCTAAACTGCACAGCCAAGTCCAATTGCGGCGAGCAACTTTTTTACGGCATGTGAATGTGTATCCGTGTACTATAGCAAGTTCCTTCCCGTCCATTTTGTTCGCCCATCTCACTGAAACTAATTTAATTACATTTTAGTATTCTACTATTTTTGAGCGGACGGCTTGGCTTACCTTTGCCTCAGAATTAGGTAGAAGCAACTAAAATGACAGATTCTTAAGAGACTCCACCCTGCGGGTAAATGTGATGCTGTTCCTCAAACCACGTGGTACCAAAATAGTATCTAGTGGCCAGATTCAATGTAGAATATTGCCATCGACACAATAAGAAGAATTGAGAAGGGGGTGGGGGGTTCTATGTTCAGTAGTGGAAGTTTTCGGTTGAAATGATTATGAGGATCAGCAATACTGAGAAACAATAAATATATTTCACGCCACGTATTCTTATTAATTTTGCGTAATTAAAACAACATTTTGCATTTTCCAAACATTAATTAATGATAACACACGCACAGCAACACAACACTCAGTAATATACAAATGTGAGATCATTTAAATAGTAATTTGCAAACATTTAACATACAATACAGAGTAATTTAATACCTACATCTATACATGTTTAAATGTATGACTAGGCTCTTAATTGTAATCTTAATTAAAATAGTTAATTCTTACACATAACATAGCTTTAATCAAATTTGGATTTTGTACCTAATGTAATGCGCGTGTTAGTCAGAGGTGTACCTAATAGTACATGGGCCTAACCCTTCGGAAATTACAGAGCTATGTTATGAACTGTTACCATGACTAGATTTTTTTCATTACACATTACTAAAACAGTTTATTTTCAATCATTTAAAGTTAATTTTGACTTAAATGTAGCAAAAGTTGCATTAATATAAACACAACGTACAACTAGTATTTTCCTGTATATGATAAATATTGCTTACGAATGTTAACCACATTCCAGAACAATAAGTCAAAACTTCATGTCAGTCGCTAGAAACTAGAATAAGCCTAAAACAGAGAGAAGATAATAACCGACTACGTACATATAAACTCACAACACTATTTAACAGAATAAGCAATTCCGTAGTAACGATTCTCGAGCTACTCCGTAATTTTAAAACTTTCAACTTTTTTTCATGAATTGCTTTGAAGTAGTATCGGGACACAGCACTCAGGCGCAGCGGGGCGTTGGTACCTATATCTAGTTTGTTCAGAGACATGCGCGGCCGTACTAACTATTATACTAGTTTACTAACTATTTTTGCCAGAAGTGTTTAAAACAAGTAGCTCTTTGAGTTGAAACTAGTAGTGTCGCTGCGGTCTGTCGTTGCGGCAGGGCGGCATGTCGCTGCCCTCACATGCGAATTTGTAGGTCAAATACACATTTCAAACGTAAGTACCAATAATTATAATTTACAATAATACCCATTACTGATACAATACTTAGGAGGTTCGTGCTTGTGTTCCAGTTTCGCTGACAGCACAATCCGACGTGATGGTTTCGCGTGCTTGGTGATCTCCATCCTGGCATGACAGTCCCCTCCATAGGTACAGTTCCAGATCTTTGTAGACCTCTTCAAACTCTGCTTGCGACAGTAGTAAGTGTAGCCCTTCACTAGTGCCACTTCTTTTCCGTTGAGTCTTTTCATGAATTTTACTGTAACATTTTTAATATGTTAATAACGACGTGAAAAAATTGATCTGCTCACATTTGAGTTTGTTGCATGCATAAAAAACATGCAAAGCGTGCTAGGATAACAAGGATGGCTACCATTATTTGTTACTGGTGAATCTTAATTCCGTAGATCTAGAGTGACAGCACCCTATACCTACGGACGATGATATAAGAATGAAGCTTAAAAAAAAAATTGAAATCGCATTTTGCAGAAAACTATACAATACGGTGTAGATTAAACGAAGTCGGAATAAAAAATGTTTCATATTTAAACGTTTATATTTTCCTGTCGAAGACACGGATTAAAGTAAAAAACTATGTGTTTAAAGTAATTTTTAAACACAAATCATCATGAACTTGAGGTTATACTATCAGTTGTTTGATCAATACAACATTACGCCTCTAAATAATTTGATTACTTTGTACATATTTTTGATTTACACTTTTTAGGTTCCGATGCGAATTGTATTTATCCTCATTATCATTTCAGGCGAAAGACTTTCACTGCTGAAACCATATGCAGCGAGTTTCTGCGACCAAGTCGTCATTCACTTTGTGAGGTTACGCAACTTGCCTTACGCCATTATATTTTAACATAAAATCCATCAACAATCATAAACGTGGGCGGTGGGTGTCTGTGCTCCAGCTTAGCAGACACAACGCGCCGCTTCAGAGGATCAGGATCACTGCAGGTGATCAGCCTGGCCTTACAGAGCCATCCACTGGTGCACGTCCAGATCTTGGTCTTGGCGTTGTTCTTGTGACAATAGAACGTGTAACCGTTCACCATCGCCAGTTCTTTGCCGTTCTTCTTCATCATCCATTTTACTGAAACAGAATTCATTGTTTAAAGGAGATACTCTAAGGTAGCCCGAAAAAAAACTTACTTATCTTTACCGATTGCAGCGAAGTACAATGAATGTTTTGGTTGGCATGTCTACTTTGGTACAATTTTCAGCCCAAAAGTTATATTTTATTTTAATTTTATGAATAGCTGTATGTTACCGCATGTGTTACACGTTGATGTTCAAGAAAATTAGATACAACTAAAACAAAAACAATATTAATTGCCTTTAAACAAAATTACAGTGTAGCTGATATATTTATGTCACAGTTGTACAGAGTATTGCTTTACCTTGTAACTATATCCGGTTTTACCTATATTTAAAAAATAATTAAAGCCTTCTTAATGGTTATGCGCGTTTGTAAAGCAAACCATGGCACCATTGACGGTATATATAACAGATTTACACCCTGAAGCTCTCCGAATAGAACGCCAGCGTATTTTTTGCCCTTTCACCGGACCACCTTGATTGAACCGATACGGTCCCATGTTGAGACACGGATTGCCACGACTGGTTGAGCCGAATATCAGCTCGAATTCTGAAAAGTGAAGAAAAGCAAATATTACTTTTCTTTATTATATGATATTTTGTTTCTTTATAAAAAGTTTCGAAACAAAATCATTTGCATCTTTTGATCTTCTAAAACAAAAATATTTGAAACTACTGTGAATCGTAGATGTTTTGTTTTTTAATGACAAATCGGCATAATCACGAGTAGGGCCAGCAAAAATCAGCGTGTAATCAGCCACTCATCATTGGCTTTCTCCTATCTGGATAAACTATAAAGTATTTAGTAATGAAAACAAAACACGATTTATTTATTATGGTCGTGTTATTGAGAAACCAGTTCATCATTACCAGTGCCACAATTTTGCACACGAGCCGTTTGCACGTACACGACCACGCCATTTCGGAGTCCTTGCACCTCCGCGCCAGGTTATACCGATAGCTAAGTATTTAGAACCAACACAGGATAACCATTCTACGTCACACCAAATATTAGACCCTGTTTAACTGAAACAGAAAATAAGTGGACATTTAAAAGAGCCTTTATAGGTAAGAAGCTCTTTTGGTATCATTTCTCATTAAAAGGAATTTTCTTTGCTTAGCAACAGTTAGTTTCATCATCATCATCATCTCAGCCGAAAGATGTCCACTGCTGTACATAGGCCTCCCCCAAGAAGGGGGGTTTTGCCATAATCGCCACGCTTGGCAGGCGGGTTGGCGATCGCAGTATGGTTGTTATAAAAAAAACACAGAGAACGCTGCTGCCCATTCTCTGGTAAGTCCCTTAGTCGCCTCTTACGACACCCACGGGAAGATATGGGATGGTGCTATTCTTTACGTCCGGACACCATACAGAACGAAACACACAGTTAGTTAATTAACGTAATATATTGGGTAGGGAATGAAAAAATAAAACAACTTAAAAATACTAGGATATATTTTCTGTCATCGTATTTTTTTTGCAGTATTAATGATCTACTTAATCAAACTCATTGCTATTACTTATTCTACAAACACATTATAAAGCATTATGATAATAACTACATAATTATTAATTTTTAATAATAATTGAGGGAGTATAGTTTTAAGCATGGCTATGTTCTTTCTTATGTGAAACTATTACATTGTCAATAGTGACGATAACTGACTTACATCCCAATGCCGTCCGAGTACAGTGCCATCGCTGCTTGTACCCTTTATACTGACTAGCGCGATTATACCGATAGGGACCGAAGATGATCACAGGGTTGCCACTCCTTAGAGGCGATTGGCGGCGGCGACCTCTCGCGCCCGGCCCTGGTTCAAGCCATGGTCCGGAGCGAGAGGGAATGGGAAGCCGTCACCTCCTTCTGCGAAGCAGTCATGCTAGTAAAGGAGGTGGCGGAACGTGAGAGGGAAAGAGCCTCACGTCCCAGCCGCCGCGGGAGACGCCCTGGGCGTCGGGGGTCACGTGGTGGCCCCCGGCCACCGTAGGCGCGGGCCTGTGGACGGCGAGTTATGGGCTAGCTCGCCGTCCCGCCGTCTTATGACGACAGGCCGTTTCGACGGCGCGTTCGTGTTCCACGCGCGCCTCAAAGAGATGTCAGCAACCACGTAGGGGTCCGCACGGGCCGATGCCTGCCAGGGCTGCGGGACTGTTCGAAAGAGATACCGCAGCCCTGGAACACAAAGGGCAAAGAAGGAACATGGATGGGTTTTAGTCAGTACAAGTCTGACATTCCCTTCCGCTCCGCCCAGAGGGGGGGGGGGGGGGGGTCATTTGATGATTTCCAAAAAAAAGGGTTGCCACTCCTCGTCGCGCTGAACACTGGCTGTACTTCTGTAGCTGTAATAAAACATCAATGCATTGTTCCGTAAGTGTCTGCGTAATGGTTTGCAGGTATTGGTCTTTACACCCAGCAGTGAAAACAAGAAGATAAAGAGGTCTATAAGAGCACTTTTTTTGATTACCACTATCTTTTGATTTGTTCAATTATTAACGAAACAAACATATTTACCACTTGCGATAATTGCACATAAACTGTTTCAACTTATTTTAATTGAAACCAATAGATGATAGTGAAACATTTACTTTGACATATTCAATATCTACTAAGTCCAACAAACAGTCACTAAATACAGCATTAATACTATATCATAAAAAAATATTTAATTAAAAAAGAGGTTCAATAAAATAGTCTCAATGATTGTGTTCAGTCTTATGGCTAATAATTTGACTATTAAAAGCAATTATAGTAGATCGGCACCCGTATGGGTACCGGGTACATGTCCATCGCACTTTGGCCCCTTTACAACTTAAAACCCGATTATACCGATAGCGACCAATAATGATGACAGGATTACCACTATACGTCGTGCTGAAAACTGGCTCCAAGTCTGCAATAAGACATTCAATAATTATTTTAAAAATGCTGAAAACAATTGTGTGTTAACTGTTTTATTGGGAAAGGGACTAGTGGAATAGTTGTCAAAATTAAAGCTATTTCATTTAAGAAAACGTTTATTTATAGACAAGCTAATTTTTTAAAACAGTATGAATAATTCTCTGTAAACAGGAATCATTCTAGTGGTTATGTTCACTTCTGTGGCTAACAATGACGCTGTCGATGGTTACGATAGTAGATCGGCATCCCAGTGAGACCCGGGAATATCTCCATCGCACTTTGGTCCTTGTACAACTATTAACCCGATTATACCGATAGGGACCAAGCACGATGACATCTTTACCAAATCTTGACTTGCTGAAAACTGGCACGTAATCTGTAATAAAACAGAATGATATTACATAATCTGGCATTGTAAGTTTGCATTTCTTTTTATTTGTCAGCAAACTGATGTTATCATCGATGCGTTCGGGATTACAACTAACAGTTTCGGAAATTGACAGTTGCCACACAGAAACTGTTGGAGTAAATCCTGTTGTATTAGTTATTGGGACTTCCTTGTTTACGGAAAGTCTAATAACATTTTTTTTTTATTTATAAAAAAAATATTTAATCATTCAGACAATAACAAATCTTAAAATAATTTAAGTAAGTTATTAATATAATTACAATAATTGCGAACTGAACAATAAAATTAGATTGAAAGCACTAATTCTAGTAGTGATAGTGTAGATAACAGATCGACATCCCGATCCATCTCGGGTACAGGTCCATCGCATTTTGGCCCCTTTACAATTATTAATCCGAATATATCACCAGGGACCAATGATGATGACGTCATTGCCGCTCCTCGTCTTACTCAAAATTGTCTGCCAATCTGTAGTAAAACAAAGTTTTCATTTGTTAAGCATTTACTCATATCTACAGTAGCAAGCCTTACATTTGTAACAAAGCATCAAAACAGGAGCAAGTTACATACTATCTAAATAATTCTAGAATGAAATCAAAATAACTATTAATTTTTGAACAATACCCTTTATTCAAAGCAGTAATACTAGTGATTATGTTTATTACTATGGCTAACAATGACACTGTTAACAGTTACGATAGCAGATCGGCATCCCGATGCGATCCGGCTACAAATCCATCGCACTCTGGCCCCTTTACACCTACTAACACGGTTATATCGATAGGGACCAACGATGATCACAGGGTTGCCACGCTGTGACGTACTGAACACAGGACGTGTATCTGTCAAACATAAACGTATTGTATAGTTTTGTGTTTAGTTCATTAAAAGTATACCATCACATAGAAAGAATTTGTAATTATCGAGAAAAAAATATTGCTGGACGAGCCACGGGTGGAGATAGAGAGGGAGGATAAAGACTATTACTTTTAGGTGAATATTTATTTAGGTATAGCATAAGTAAGACTTTGTAAACCTCACTCCATAATTATTCATTAAATTTATCATCAGCCATAAGATACAAAAATACATTGTAATTATGTTTCATATGACTTAGAACTGCAGGTAAAATTATTCTTAACACTATATACAATTTTATACTAGTTGACACCTTTTGCACGTCCTTCTTTTGTATCTTCTGTTTTCTTTAATGGTTACGTTCATCCTTATGACTAACTATCACACTGTCGACAGTTACGATGGCAGACCGGCATCGGCAGCCCAACGGGTACCGGGTACAGATACGAACAGTAGGGACTTGATCACAGGAGTGCCGTTCTTTGTAGTGACGAAAACAGGCCCTTTAAAATATAAGTTTGACGAATGATTTTGATGTGAAGAAAATGTGATAGAGACAGTGCTTTAAGTTTTAAATTAAATTATCGATTATTTGTTCTGTAATACCTATATTCAGCGGCATATTGACAAAGTATTACAAAGGAAAATGTATGCAAAAGAAAAGAAAAATCCTGACTCCCTCACTCACTGACTGACAGATCATTAACGTCCAGCTATCCAAACCCTTGGACCTAAAATATTTGACATTTAGGCTGCGCATTATCTGTCAGCAAGCGAATGAATGTGGATAGGTCTCAAATAAAGGTTATTACTGCAAAGTAGTCTTGAAAGCCACTATTAACATTCATCTGACGTAAAAATTTACGATTTAAAAGATTAGTCGAACCATTACGAACAACTTGAGGCGTCTCAAGGTGTTGTCAATGCTGCGGACACGGACAATGACTGATTCTTCAGTATTTTAAAGCAGGTGTCCGTGTACGGAGCCACGTCCGGAATTTGCGGATTGACCGATCCTACAATAAAACTACATTTCAATGGTTATGATCAGGCTTATGTCTAATTATGACATCGCCTAAGGTGAAGACATTCGATCTACATCCATTGGAGTTCCTATTACAATACCAGCGGCGTGATGCTAATGTCCCACTACTGCCACTCTTTCTCTGGTTATACCGGTAGGATCCTAAAATGAGCACTGGATTCCCTTGATTTGTACTGAAAACCGGTACAGTCTACAAATAAAGTTTAAATGTTAGTTTAACTTTCGCCATCAAGTCGCCGTCGTTGACAGGGCACATTGCTTGGAGAACTTGGGTGTCTCAACTAAACAGAATAAGGTAGGTGTCAAATATTTACTTACCCATTAAGACTACTTAAATGAAAGTTTTAGATCATTTTATAACACACACTTTTTAATAGATTTGAAGCACAAGACAATTTCGTTTGTGTCCGATTGTAAACATTATTTACTTATATTCATCCGAACCATCTCAAACATAATAAACTAATAATAAATCAGTTCATTTAAAACTCTTTGACTTTGACCGTTAATGGTTATGCATATCGTTCATACGACTAACGAGGAGATTATTGAAAGTCACCACACTTGCTCAGCACCCACTTTTGTGTCTCATACAGTACCACCGGACTCTGGGCCCGGCTTGACAACGATTCTTTTGACTATACTTGTAGCTTCCCAGAAAGATCACAGGATTCCCTTGCGCCGTCACGCCGAAAACTGGCACTGGATCTGAAATATAATGAAGTGCCATGTAAGTCTTGTTAGCGTAATGTCAGTACTAACTATGTTAAGTGTTTTAAAAAAAATGTTGTTGATAGCAGAGGAAAGCTGGAAAATGTAGTAACATTCCAACGAGTAACGAATGGGTAGAATAAAAACCAACTTTAGATGACTGACAAAATGAACTCGACTGACTCGACTCGTACAGTTCAGTTTCAGTACAAATTAAAGTATACGTTAACGCGATTAGATCGGATAAAAACTCACACCGGGGCCTCTGTTTCCTTCATGAAAACTTTTTAGTTTTCATTTAACGCACTGGAATCGACAAGCATTTGATTAAGATGTCCATATTGGCCATGTTTTCACAAATAAAGGTAAATACTGGCACTAAGGTTCAGTTTCCTTCATGAAAGTTTTTAGTATTCATATACTTTTTATACATTTAGGATTCCAGAGGCGTCACAGAATTCCAATTCCTTGTCGAACTACTATTACATATTTGTTATAAATGAAAGGTCTGGTCGTTTTGCTAAGAATTAGGTCGAATAAAAACAGTTTTGAATGAATCGCAGAATATTTTATTTATGTAAATGTTAGTATGAAATTTTACAGACTTACATCTACTTAACTTACATCTTCCTTCCACAAAAATATTGGCCTTTACTCCTAAAGTTAATAGCAAAAAACTAAAACCCGACTAGTGAAAAATCAAGCTCAAAAAGTATGAAACAAGAAAATATTCTCGTCTGAAACTGTTATGTAGGTACCTACTAACCATTCAATATTTATTGTCTATTTGAATAAAAAACTTACACGTTACATAAATTATAATGTATTTAAAAAAAAAGTTTAGTTATGTTCAGAGGATAGCCGTGGTCGTATCCCACTTTATCCTAAGGTTTATGATTCCTTACAGGTGTTAGAATGTATTGTTTTTTAGAGTAGGTAGGTCATTTGTCAAGATATCATAAGTAGTTCAGAAGTGAGAAAATTATAACCCTCCTTTTTGCGTCGCCATAGTCGGGTAAAAACGTACCAAACTACAGTGAACAGTCTACTGAAAGTTCGCTGTTATTAAGATCAATAAACGCTACGCTAGCACCTAAACAATGAATCTTATTTACATAGTGTCAAAACAAATGACCTGCTGCACTACTTACATAATTAACCTTACTAACGTTTTCTATTCGATAAAGATGAATACGACACACACGTAGTTCAAAAGGCCTTCGTGAGCAGTCATCGCCAAAAAGCTACTTCTATTAAAATCATGATTCTTCTTTACCTTGGTAAGTTTAATGGTATTTTTTTTGCAATTTATAAGCTATATCTCCAACACCATTTAAGTATATATAAATAACTAATCTTAAGGGTTATGTTCAGTCCTATGGCTAACAATCACACTGTCAACAGTAACGACAGTAGATCGGCATCCCGATGAGGTTCGCGTACATTTCCATCGCACTCTGTCTCCTTTACAACTAGTAATCCGATTATATCGATAGGGACCAACGACGATGACAGGATTACCGCTCTTTGTCTTACTGAAAACTGGCAGCATCTCTGTAAAAGAAAACAAAGTTCTTAGTTCATAACCATATTTACTCTTATCTACAGTAGCAAGCCTTTTTTTCAGATTGGAAATCATCAAATGACTCCTCCCGCACTGGGCGGAGCGGAAGGGAGTGTCAGACTTGTACTGACTAAAACCCATCCATGTTCCTTCTTAGCCCTTTGTGTTTCAGGACCGCGGTATGTCTTTAGAAAAGTTTCGCAGCCCCGGACAGGAGCAAGCCTTACAATTTAAACAAAGCAGCAAAACAGGAGCAAGTTACATACTATCTAAATAATTCTGGAATTAAATCAAAATAACTATTAATTTTTGAACAATACCCTTTATTCAAAGTAGTAATAGTAGTAATACGACTGATTATGTTTGACAGGTGGTTTTATTATGTTTCTAACAATCACACCGTCAACAGTAACGATAGTAGATCGGCAACCCGATGAGGTTCGCGTACATTTCCGTCACACTCTGGCCCCTTTACAACTATTAATACGATTATATCGATAGGGACCAACGATGATGACATCATTACCGCTCTTTGTCTTACTGAAAACTGGCAGCATCTCTGTAAAAGAAAACAAAGTTTTCAGTTGCTCACGACTAACGAGGAGATTATTGAAAGTAACCACACTTGCTCGACACTCAGTGCTGTGCTTCGTACAGTACCACCGAATTCTGGACCAGTTGCCTCCATGCCTTCGATTATACCGGTATTTTCCCAGAAAGATCACAGGATTCCCATGCTTAGTTTTGCCAAAAACTGGCACCATATCTGAAATACAAATCCAAGTATAAGATCTTTTGGCGTTTTAAATATGATGAGGGAAGTTCCATTAAACGAAAACAACTTTAGGTTCCTTTATGAAAGTTTTCTCGAGAACAACGGTCTTTTTACGACACGGACACGTGAGTGATCACCGAATTCACATGTTTGGCGAATTACAATGCAATAGTTTTTCCTACAAACTGAATGTTTGTTGAAAAGACCAAATAGTAAATAAAAAAATATTATATTTTAATTTATTTTTTAAGAAAAAAGGTAAAAAAAAAATTGTATGTAATATAATTAAGAATTTAAAGCACTGCCTCCATAACATTTTTGTCACGTCAAAATCTTACGTCAAAGTTATATTTTAAAGGTCTGTTTTCGTCACTACAAAGAATGGCACTCCTTTGATCAAGTACTGTTCGCATCGGTACAATTGGAGATGTACCCGGTACCCGTTGGGCTGCCGGTCTGCCAACATAACTGTCGACAGTGTGATAGTTAGTCATAAGGATGAAAATAACCATTAAAGAAAACAGAAGATCATAGAACAGTAAAGTTGGTTAAGACGTTATTCTTAGGAGGACGTGCGATTAGCGAGCCTAGTGCAAGCTTTTATTATTGACAAAATGTACTCGATTGCGCTAAAGTCACGAGACGGCACTAGTTCAGTTTCAGTACAAATTAAAGTACACGTTAACACGATTGGATCGGATAAAAACTTACACTAAGGCTTCTGTTTGCTTCATGAAAACTTTTTAGTACTCACATACTTTTTATACATTTAGGATTTCACTGTGATCACAGAACTCCCATTACTTGTCGAGCTACAATTACATATTTGTTATAAATGTAATTTTTAGTTTGAATAAAATCGTTTTGCTAAGAATTAGGTCGAAGAAAAAGAGTTTTGAATGAATAGCAGAATATTATATTTATGTATTTTCTCTTATGAAATCTTACATCTACAAAACTTACATCTAATAAACATTTACCTAGTTTTGCTACTAACAAGCTTCTACAAAAATATCAGCTTACATTCCTACAGTTAATAACAAAAACGTACCAAACTACGGTGAGTAGATTACTGAAAGTTCGCTGATATTAAGATATTATATAAAGCTTGATCAATAAACCTACGCTAGCACTTAAACAATGAATCTTATTTACATAGTGTCAAAACAAATGATAAATTATTTATTAATGATTATGCTCTTTCTTATGGCTAACGACGATACCATCGAAAGTTAGAATACTTGATCGGCAACCACGGGGGTACTTATTGCAATACCACCAAATTTTAGACCCTTTATTTTTATTAGTTATCCGATTATATCGATAGGATCCAAAAAAGATCACAGGATTTCCATGCATAGTCGTGCCAAAAACTGGCTTTGGATCTGAAACAAAAGTCTAGAGTGTGAGTCTCAGTAGCGTAGTCTCAAATCTTTTTCTTTTTTCGTATCGACGTTACATCTATAATTATTAAACAGTTTGGGCCCAGTAAGTGGTCACGTTTATTGCAGCGTCAGAGGGGTTGTTCAGTACAGATTGTCAAGGGTTTAGTCTCAATCATTATGTCCAGAGAATTGTTTTAGTTCGAGATTACTTCGACAAAGACTGACATTACTACTTTAGTTTACTTCATAAACCTTTCTCGATTATCTACCATATTCCTTCTTCTCTTCTGGGATCTTACAATACTCTTCCATTGTTTTACCGATTCTTTTTATCAAAGCATTAAAATAAAAATCAAACAGATTGCATTGCTTTGTTAATAGCGCATAATTTGACCAAAATGATTAAAGCAAAAATAAATAAAATTGGCTCGGACTTATGGTTAAGTATCATCCTATCAAAGGTAACAACACTAGATCCACATCCATAGCTGTATCTATTACAATACCACCGAGCTTTACACCCTTTACAATGACCTCCTCGAGTATACCGGTAGGATACTAGAATCAGCACCGGATTCCCATGCCTTGACGTGCCTTGATTGTACCGGTAGGGTCCTAGAGTCATCAAAAGATTCCTATTCCTTGTCGCGGTGGCAATAGGCCTTGGACCTGAAATAAAACTTTAGTGTTAAAAACATCTCAATGCACTAACCATAGAAGGGACAACGCGAACAAAACCGTGATCAACTTGCGCGAGCCTTTTTTTTTTTTTTTTGGGATGGGAAATCATCAAATGACCCCCCCCGCTCTGGGCAGAGCGGGAGGGAGTGTCAGACTTGTACTGACTAAAACCCATCCATGTTCCTTCTTTGCCCTTTGTGTTCCAGGGCTGCGGTATCTCTTTCGAACAGTCCCGCAGCCCTGGCAGGCATCGGCCCGTGCGGACCCCTACGTGGTTTCTGACATCTCTTTGAGGCGCGCGTGGAACACGAACGCGCCGTCGACACGGCCTGTCGTCATAAGACGGCTGGACGGCGAGCTAGCCCATAACTCGCCATCCACAGGCCCGCGCCTACGGTGGCCGGGGGCCACCACGTGACCCCCGACGCTCAGGGCGTCTCCCGCGGCGGCTGGGACGTGAGGCTCCTTCCCTCTCACGTTCCGCCACCTCCTTCACCAGCATGACTGCTTCGCAGAAGGAGGTGACGGCTTCCCATTCCCTCTCGCTCCGGACCATGGCTTGAACCAGGGCCGGGCGCGAGAGGTCGCCGCCGCCGATCGCCACTACGAGGACACGGCGCTGCTCCGCCCAAGCGGGGCAGACCTCCACAGTGTGCTGCACCGTGTCCTCCGGACGATCCTCACAATGGAAACACCCGGGCGTTTCCACCCGCCCGATTCGGTGTAGGAACCTCCCGAAACAACCGTGTCCGGTGAGGACCTGCGTCAGGAGGAAGGTGAGGGCGCCGTGGCGCCTCTCTAGCCACTCCTCAAAGAGGGGACTTATCGCCACTATGGTGGCGTGCCCTGCACGGGGTTGCGACAGTCGCTCTCTCCATGTCACCATGAGATCGCTCCGGAGGTCTGTCCGCTGAGCGGCGATTTGCCGCGGCAGCGGAGTTTTCCCCCGACGTAGTGCCTCCGCGCGCCATTCGTGAAGGCGCGCGAGGACTATCGCCTCCAGATCCCATGGCGGCAATCCGGCAAGGAGGCTCGCCGCCTCACCGGAGATCGTGCGGTACCCCCGGACTAGCCTTAGGGCTATCCCCTTTTGGGGCGCGTTCAAGTAGCGGGCGGCTTGCCGCCTCAGAGAACGCGCCCACACTGGGGCCCCGTAAAGGGCCATGGACCGCACGACCCCCGCGTAGAGCCTCCGGCAGGAGGCGTTTGGACCCCCCAGGTTGGGCAGGAGCCGCTTGAAGGCAGCCCCGGTCCGTTCCAGTTTGGGGGCCAAACGTCGGAAATGCTCCACGAAGTTCCACCGGCTGTCAAGGACGAGTCCCAGGTACTTCAGCGTCGACCCGACGCCGATGGAAACCCCTCCTGCCGTCAGTAGGGATCCCGACGGTGGCGCATTCCGAGGCCCATGAAAACACATGGCCTCGGACTTGTGCAATGCCACCTCGAGACCCAATTGCCGGATCCTCTCCACGACTATCGCAACCCCGCGTGTCATGTTTTCGGCCGCCGCCTCGTGTGACCTCCCTTGTGGCAGTACCAGCGTGTCGTCAGCGTAGCAGACTACGCTGACGCCGCTAGGGAGGTCGGCGCGCAGCACCCAGTCGTAACCGATGTTCCACAAGGCCGGCCCCAGAACCGATCCCTGTGGAACACCGCACGACATCTCTCGCCGGTTCCATTCTCCGCTCCGACCGGGGTACGTGACGGCCCTATCCGTCAGATAATCCCCGACCACACGACGAAGGTAGGTTGGCACCCGGTGATACCGGAGTGCTTCCCCAATGCAGCTCCAGGGCATGGAGTTGAAGGCGTTGGCGATGTCAAGAGACACCGCCAAGACGACCCCGCCCCGGGAAACCGCGTCCCCCGTCGTGAGGGCTCTCACGCGCATGATGGCGTCCACCGTCGAGCGCCCCTTGCGGAAACCAAACTGGTGTTCCGCAAGATCCGGCCCCATTCCCGCGAGGTGCCCGGCGAGGCGGTTAGCAATAACTCTTTCAAAGAGCTTGCCCACCTCGTCGAGCAACACGTTGGGCCGGTATGCGGACGGAGAGTCCGCAGGGCGCCCTGGCTTCCGGATGAGGGCCAGCTTCCCCGTCTTCCAACGAAGCGGGAACTGGCCTCTCTCCAAGCATGCGCTTAGGAGCCCTTCCAGTCGGGGCCCGAGAGCCTCACAGGCCAGGACCCAGGCTTTGCCAGGCAAGCCATCGGGTCCCGGGGCGGTATTTCTGGCCTTCAGCCTGCGTACCGCCACTCTCAGGTCTACCCCAGTCACCTCCGGAACGTCGTCATCGGTGTGGTCCGCTTCCGGCACCGCAAGCGGCGGCGGAGCCATAGGCGGGGGAGGATGCCTCCCTCGCGAAGGGAACAGAGCGCTCACCACGTCCTCCACGAGCTCAGGCCGGAGACTCTGCGTCAGCGGGGGGGCCCGGGTGCGGAGTTTGTCCCGCACCATCTTGTAAGGGCGCCCCCACGGATCTCCGTTCAGAGACTCCAGCATCTCCTCGCGGGCCAGGTTCTTGGCCCGCCGGACAGCCTCTTGGAGGGCGGTCTTCGTCGCTCTGTACCCCTCGTAAAGCTCCGCCTCAATGGCTGCCGCATCCGGAGGGCGGATGCGGAGCCTGCGATGCCTGGCGTACCGGTGCCGCGCGGCAACGCACGCCTCACGTAGAGACGTCAGCTCCCGCGACCACCAGTACACCTGACGTCGGGCGCTTCCTGGCCGAACTCGGGGCATTGCCACGTCGCAAATCTCGGACATGGCCTCCTGGAACCAACCCGCCTCGTTGTTGATGTCGGCAGGCCTGGCCGGTGATGACACCCAGGCCTGCACGATCGAGGCTTCCAGGAGGAGCTCCCGGTCCAGCTGCTTCAGCGCCCATCGCGGACCACTCGGGGCCTGTAGGACCGGCGCGCTTGAGGTCTGGGTGGAGACGTCGAACCGGATGTACCGGTGGTCGGAATAGGTCTCCAGCCCCTCCATGACGCGCCAGTCAACGACACGCGGCGACAGAGCGGGGCTAGCGAACGATATGTCCACCACCGACTCGCCCCGCATCCGCACGCACGTGGGGACAGAACCCCGATTTAGGACGACCAGGCCTGTCTCCAGAGCCCAGTCCTCCACCATTCTACCCCGCACATCCGTGTAACGAGAACCCCAAGCCAAGTTCTTGGCATTGAAGTCCCCGAGCACCAGCACGGGGAGAGAATGGCTCCCGATGACGACACTCAACTCCCTGAGGGAGTTGTGGAACTCGGCGAGAGTTCGGTTCGGGGAGAAGTAGACTCCCACCACAATGATCTCCCCGAACCGTGCTGCTACGCACCCCTGACCCTTCCTGACACTCTCAAGGGTCGGGGTACCGGCGGCGGCCGACGCAATTATGGTCACTGAGCCGCTAAGGTCCTCCACCCAGTCATCCCTGGGCGGGACAAAGTACGGCTCAGAGACCACGGCGATGTTAATCGACCACTGCGCCATGCTCTGGATCAACAGATCCTGAGCGCAGGCGCAGTGGTTGATGTTCGCCTGGAGAAGGCGTAATGGGGCCGTTATTGGCACTCCATTTCAGCCCCCTCCCGGGCCCCCTGCGAGGGCCCCGCTGCAGAAGTTGCAGCAGTGGCGGCCGCGGCGGCGACGGCTGCGGTGGTGGCGACGGTGGGGGTTTTGGTGGTGGTGGTGGAGAGCCTTCCGTTGCCCCTGGCCTTGGCCTTGGCAGGTGTACCGCAGGCCTTGCTCCCTGCCCGGTGATCGGCCGGCTTGCCGGTTGCCGCACATGCAGCGCAGTGCGGCGCGGCGGAGCAAGCCGCGGCCATGTGACCGGGCTGGCCGCAACGGAAGCATAGGCCACTGCGGTCCACCTCCGAGGTGCACCGGACCAACACGTGGTGCCCCACATGGCAGCGGAAGCACCTCAGAGGTCTGGGTTCCAGCAGCTTAACCCGCGCCGAAACCCAGCCAACCAAAAGCCTTCGGCCCTCCATAATGGCTTTCGCCGCCGTCACAGGGCAGCTTACCGTAACGGTTCGCATGCCCGACAGGTCCGTACGTAAGGTGCCTGTCTTGACCTGCTCAGCAGGGCACCCACCGGTCCTGGTGACGGCGGCCACCACCTCCTCCTCGGTCACCGAGTCGTCCAGACCCAGGATGCGCAGGTCTGCGCATTTGACGGGCCTGGACACTCGGGCCTCGTCCGCATTTAGGGACGCTCAAAGCTTTTCAGCCAGAGAACTTGCGCGACCCCTGAGACATGGGATCACGTTTTTTCAACGTCGTTTGATAATCCTCTATAGTTCATAACCATAATTCCTACGTATGAACTGAAAATTACCTTATTATTATTAATAACTTAAGAATGCACAAGCCAATGTATTACAATATTTTTTTTATACTGTTTTAATATATTATGTGGTTGGTCGCACAGGTTTTGATACATAAATAAAACAATGACAACTTTGAACATACTTTTGTATCCCAGAAAATTATTCTAATGGTTATTATCCACCTTATGGGTAGTTTTGACACGATATATATGTATCCTATAATTTTTTATTTTGCTATGTTTATTAAACTAAACACGTTCATTTTACCTCATCAAATTATTGTGAAAATATTGTACTTATTCTACAATGACATTCATTTTCTTACAGCGTATAATATTTTTTCAATAATAATATACGTAGATATTAGAGCAGGTGTGATGTAAACAATCATTCAGATTCAGCATTCAGATGATGATTATGTACCACGGCTTAGCGCACACATTGCAAAAAATATTGGGAAAAAAATATTTTTTATTATAATTGCCAAACTGTATGAAAATCCAATAAATCTTTAACAACCTGAGGGCTTAGTCAAGTGGCAATCATTTTCAAAGCGTTTCGTATTTCTACACCCACTATCCCTAGATAAGCTTTTCGGTAGCTTATGTCAGTGTCATAAAGAGGAGCTCGTGGCCCGTAACAGCAGCCCTGGTCGATCTTTCCGATAAGCCACGCTTGCTTAGGTTGGTCCGAGGATGGGTGACCACCCATAACATACCATAAGTTTCATCCGTGTTTCGGAGGCGAGCACGTTAAGCCGTTGATCCCAGCTATCATTTGTAGATCTTTTACAGTCGTTACAGGTAGTCAGTGGCCCGAAAGTCTGACAATCAGTTTTACCAAGGTATAAAAAACTACAATGTTAATTGGCAGTACCTCAATACGATTAAAAATACCTACTTTATAATTATAACTATTTTAATTTGAATGGTTATGTTTATTCTTAGTCACAACTACAATTCCATCGAGCGTTACAGCAACGAACCTAATGGTTATGTTCACTTCTGTGGCTAACCATGACACTGTCGATAGTTACGATAGTAGATCGGCATCCCATTGAGGTCCGGGAACATGTCCATCGCACTCTGGTCCCTTTACAACTATTAACCCGATTATACCGATAGGGACCAAGCACGATGACATCTTTATCAAATCTTGACTTGCTGAAAACTGGCACGTAAACTGTAATAAAAACAAAATAGTTTTATAATGTGCGCGTACTAAATCACAATAGTGTAATATAATTTCATTTTATTTGACAAAAAACTGATGTTAACATTGATGATTTCGGGTTTTCAACGAAAAGATTCGGAGATGATATATGCCACCACACAGAAACAGTTTGGACCAATCGTGTTATGTTTATTGTTGTGATTCCCATGTCCACGGAAAGAGTAAAAACAACAAGCTTTTCATTTATTAAAATTTTTATTCACCCACACACACACAAAACTTCCAATTAAAATAGTTCAAATAATTAACCTACCACCTACCTACCTACGAGCTACGTTCAGATTGTGAAATACAAGCAATATAACACAAGTTACCTACCTACTGACGAAAACCATATTCTGGAATAAAATAATGTAACTATTGTGAGTTGAACAATTATCTTAGATTTAAGGTCAACGCACAGATAGTAAGGACAACAAGGGATCAGCATCGTCTAACTCGAATCATTTCGGATTCTATATCTGGAATACAATATCGGAATCTCCATACTGCAACGCGTACTTCGATATCGAAAATCGGTACCGAATCGGCTCGGCTCCGAATCAACTAGTAAACAGCAGTCACCGCGCTAGCGATACTGATCCCATGCAGTGTTTCGAAGTGTGTGTTGATCTTTAAAGAGCTAATCCTAATGGTTATGTTCAGTCCTATGGCTAACAATCACACTGTCAACAGTAACGATAGTAGATCGGCATCCCGATCCGGCTCGGGTACAGGTCCAACGCACTTTGGCCCCTTTACAACTATTGATCCGATTATATCGATAGGGACCAACGATGATGACGTCATTACCGCTTCTTGTCTTACTGAAAACTGGCTGCCAATCTGTAGTAAAACACAAAGTTTATGTTTATTAAAAATATTTACTTGTATCTACAGTAGCAAGCCAATTAAACACAGCATTAAACAGGAGCAACCTACCTAAAATCATATTTTTGAATGAAATTAATATAACTATTGATTTGTAGAACAATACATTTTTTTGAATTTTTTTTTCTTTTGTTTTCACATTATGGGTCTGCTCCTGACCTGGATCTCGTATAATCGTTCATGATTCCTTACCCATTATACTCGTAAGCATGTTTCGGTGTCTCATCTAAACATGATTAGGTACCTAGCCTTAGCTACCTAGATATCTACCATCTATCTACAAGTAAATGTAAATGAAAGTCGAAGATCGTTTTATTACACACGCTTTTTAATAGGTCTGAAATACAATATACATGTCGGATATGTCAGGATTTATTCCGTTAGGCTCTTACATCATGTCGGCAGACTGTAGATTTGTAAGTAAGTCGCTTGATGTCACCACTGCACACTGGCGCGCTTTCCAATTCATTTTATGTCCGTACTAATGACCGGAACCGCCATACATTTATGTAAGTTTTAAAATGAGAACATCAAAAATCTTTGACTTTGACCATCAATGGTTATGGATATCGTTCACACGACTAACGACGACATTTTTTAAAGTATCCACTCTTGCTCGGCACCCACTGTGGTGCCTCGTACAGTACCACCGGATTTTGGGCCCTTTACAACCATTCTTTCGATGATACCGGTAACTTCCCAGAAAGATCGCAGGATTCCCTTGTTTAGTCACGTCGAAAACAGGCACTGGATCTGTAATACAAATCGTAGAATAAGGTCTTTTGGCGTTGTGGTATTAGGTAACTACATAATTTAATTGTGAAGAGGGAACCTATCATAATATTTTAATATTATAAAGCTGAAGATTTTGTTTGTTTGGTTGAACGCGCTAATCTCAGGAACTACTGGTTCGAATTGATATATTCTTTTAGTATTGTCCATTTATCGAGGAAAGCTATAGGCTATATAGCATCACGCTATGACAAACAGGAGCCGAGTAAAAACAAAACAAGTCAGAAGTGGCGGGCGAAACCGCGAGGCACAGCTAGTTTCCAATAAACGAGACCAACTTTAGATTCCTTTATGAAAGTTTTCTCGAGTACAGCGATCTTTTTAAGAAGGACACGAGAGTGATCACCGAATACACATTTTTGTCGAATTACAAAGCAATCTTTTTTCCTATAAAACTAAATATTATTTGAAAACACCAAAAAGTAAATAAAATAATACCTTTGTTTAGAAAGGTAATAAAAAAAAACATTTTTAAATTAATCGCGTATATTTTATTCATGGTTATGCTCAGGCTGATGGCGAATGACTACATTATTGAAAGTGAGGATTCTCGACCGGCATCCTCTGGGGTACTTATTACAATACCAGCGCATTGTGGACCCCCTACAATTATTTGTCCGATTATACCGGTAGGCTCCTAGATAGATCACAGGGTTCCCATGCATAGTCGTGCCGAAAACTGGCTTTGGACCTGAAATAAAAGCTTTGTGTGAGTCTTTGTAGCGCATTCTCCATTATTATGTTCGAGATAACTTAATCAAAAGTAGGTACTACTTCAGTTTCTTAAAAGTTTTCTCGGTTATCTTGTTGTGATCTTAAAATACCTTTTTGTTTAGCCGAATAAAATATATAAAATTAGAGCAGAATCCTTTTATCATCTAAAAGAAATCTGATTGAATTTCTTTATATTTTTATTCGGCAAAACAATAAAAATTAAATAGTCGCCAATATTTAATATCCACGGTTAAAATCTTATCATTGTCAAAATTGTATGCATAAACCATGCAGCCATGCATGCATAGAAGACAAAACATTTTTTTAATTAGTCTTAATTCATTTAATGATTATGTTCAGACTTATGACAAATTATTATCCTATCGATGGTAACAACACTAGATCGACATCCACAGCTGTATCTATTACAGTACCACCGTTCTTTGGACCCTTTACAATTAAGTGCTCGAGTATACCGGTAGGATCCTAGAACCAGCACAGGATTCCCATGCCTTGACGTGCTGAATACTGGTAATAGATCTGAAAGCAAACCATTAGAGTTACGTAAGAAATTTTTAAGATGACGGAGATACTTTTACATACATGACGCAACCAGCGCCGTGCGTTTATGACAGGATGTACTTACGAACGTGGACGAAGCAAAAGACACATATTGCAAAGAGGTACCAATTGTTCCTAAGCCATCTCATCGGCATACATTGTAGAGAAGGTAACTCAACAGTTATAAAAAGTCCCTACACGAAACATTTTCATGAAACATTATCACTTTCCACCTCATTCTGCTGATTTTTTTGAAAATAGACCTGATTACCATATAAATGATTTTTTATTGCATTTTTTCAGCCAAGACTCATAAAACTTACGGACATCACGAAACACATTCAGGTGTCTTTTAATGAAATTGAATAAGAAATAAAATAATGGCCACTTTTGAATACATCGCCTATATTTAATGGTTGTGGTCAGGCTTACAGCTAACTATTATATTATCAACAGAAACGACACTGGAGCGGCACCCACTGGGGTACTTGTTACAATACCACCGCGCTTGGGGCCCTTTTGATTTATTCGATCGATTTTACCGGAAAGGTCCTAGAGTCATCACAAGATTCCCATTCCTTGTCGTGGTCACAATTGGTCTTGGAACTGAAATAAAACTTAAATCTTAATGAAATACATCAAATTTGAATGTTATCTACAACGATAGTCTGGACAACGCGAACAAAGCCGTAATCTACTTGCAAGCGCCAACTGGTTGCTGTTGGTACCAGAGTAACGTGTCAAACTTGGCAATCTTATCATTTTGCTTTTTGACGTCGTTTTCATAACCTGTAATAGTTATCTGCATTATGATAATTCCTGAGTAAGACCCGATACATGACCATGAAATTAGTTGAAAATTGAAAATGCACAAACCAAAATTATACTGTAAAAATATAATGTAGTCGGGTGTTTCGCAAAGTATATAGTATAGCTCAGATATTTTAATGGTTATGTTCAGACTTATGTGTAATTATAACATTATCGAAAGTAACGATACTCGATCGGCATCCTTTGTAGTATCTGGTACAATACCAACGCACTTTGGGCCCTTTACAATTTTTTGCTTGGTTATACCGGTACGATCCGATAATGAGCACACGATTCCCATTCTTCGTCGTGCTGAAAACTGGAATTAAATCCGAATCTGAAAAAAATAATAAAGTCAGTACCTACATACGTGGAAACGAGTCAAGCAGTTAGGAAGAATTTAATACACTTTAAACCAAGTAAATACATTTATTTCCATCAAGCTTCATTTTTCACATTTACGTACAGCGATTATTCGTGCATGTATTCATTTGATCAATTTAAACATTTCAATGTGTATGCTCAGATCTATGATTAACGATAACATTGTTTATAGTTAACACACTTGCCCGGCAAGCACTCGAAGTGCGTCTGTTACAATACCACCGGGCTTTGGACCCTTTGCACCAAGTTGCCTTATTGTACCGGTAGGGTCCTATCGTGACAACACGATTACCCTTGGCTGAGTAGCCGAACACTGGTACAACTGAAAAAAGGCAACAAAATAAAGTTTAGTTCATTAGTTTAGTTAGCTAATTTTAATTTGTAACAGACTTTAGTAATGATAATCTTTGTTCAGTGGTTATGTTCATTCTTATAAGCAATAATAACGTTATCGACAGTAATGACAATGGCTCGACATTTGGAAGTCTTCCTAGCGCATGCCCAACGCAGTTTGGACCCTTTGTAGCCGGATGACAGATTGTACCGGTGGCGGCCTGTGATGAGAACAGGTTTACCCGATCTTGTCATACTGAAAAACGGATCTGCAAAATAAAGAAATCAAAATTATAACCAATTTAGGCATATTTTTTTCTGTTTTTAATTTAAGAAAATTGAAATAAGGGTAATTAAAATATAGATATATTCACAAGATATCTTAACAATAGGATAAAACCAACCAGCAGTACATACAGGCACAATAGTGTGTAGCAATTAAACAGTCACTGTAAATTTAATTGGGCGATGTGGTCGCCAGGCAACAAATCCCTTTAATCAAATAAAAAAATTGAATTGAATCTCAATTTTACAATATATTCGTATCTTTATCAGAAACCATGATCTTTAGATCAGAAATCAACAACCTTATTTTTCAACATTTCACACCCTAATTTTCCAACTTCTACAGCATCTTCAGGAATGACTGATGTTAGATTCAATGGTTGTGTTCACACGTAACGGCTACGATGACATTTCTGATCGTATGAATGGTCGCTTTACATCCATAATTCCGTTTAGTGCAGTGCCAGCGCATCTTGGGCCCTTTGTAGCCTGACGTAAAGTTAAACTGATGAGAACCTACGAAGAGAACGGGATTGCCGGATTTCGTTTTACCAAAATATATACCTGAAAAAACTCGAGATGTTATGTCATTTCTTTAATTATTAACATAATACCGTACGTCTTTAAGAATAAAATAAAAACACACATTTAGAAATACATTTAATTTAATAATTTAACTATTATTGTATTTGTATGTTATTAATATAAAAAAATCAAGATCAAATACATTCGGTAGTTTTTGCGTTACACAAACATACATCCTCACTACCTGTTCCGTTTATAATAGACGTAAAATACATTTAATTTATTAAAACTTCGAATTCATAATACATGTTCCCTTTTTTTATCTATAAAACCATATATAAAACCTGATTTTGAAAACTGACCACTGACATTTCTGAAATAACGCAATGTTTACTTAATTCAATGGTTATGCGAAAAACGTTGGCTAATAAAGACATCATTGATTGTGTAGATGGTCGCTTTACATCCGTAATTCCGTCTAGTGCAAGCCCAGCGTTGTTTGGGCCCTTTGTAGCTTGACGAGCGATTGTACCGATAAAAACCTCTGGATATAACAGGATTGCCGGATCTTGTTGCACCGAAAAACAATATTACTGAAAAAAAAAAACTTAATTGAGTATATTTTTCTATAATGTTTAAAAGTGGGCTCTATTACTATCGGTTACAAAAAAAAAAAAAACTTTAGAAGTCTCTTTACAACAAGTAAAGAGACTTCTAAAGTTATATACTAAAAGCTTATTTTTTTACAAACAACATGCTTACGAATGCTAAATACACGCTAAAACAAAAGAAAAACATAATGTAAAATCCAGCTATATGCAGATTGAGTTTTTTATTTGGAGTCAGCTCAGCATTGCTGTCACAAATTCTACCTGAATAAACAAGGAGGCACGGAGGCATTAAAATTTCAAAAACAGTTTTGGATTAAACTAATAGTATTACTAAGTCAAACAACGTCACATCAAACCACGAAGAAAAAGTAAACGAAAGTACTTTGATGTTTCTTTCGATAGCCCAATACTACGCAGTATTGGGCTATCGAAAGAATCCTGTTTCACGGAGTCGTCGGGGTCAGCATGAAGGTCACATTCCATTCCATTTGGTTTCCATTCAGCTTTTGGTACCATTTGATTGCTGAAAATTAAAAGATTATGTTTATTAGAAGCTATTTATTTTATTATTTTAAAACTATAATAAATTAATTAAGGTCAATTAATAAACGAAATAGTTGTAGATTATTTATTTGGGACTATTTAAAAGGTAAGTCTATTTATGAAAATCCCATCACCAATCATCATCATCATCATCATTTCAGCCGAAAGACGTCCACTGCTGGACATAGGCCTCCCCAAGGGGGGTTTTGCCATAATCGCCACGCTTGGCAGGCGGGTTGGCGATCGCAGTATGTTTGTTATAAAAAAAAAAAAAAAAAACACAGAGAACGCTGCTGCCCATTCACTGGTAAGTCCCTTAGTCGCCTCTTACGACACCCACCACCAATGCTTCACCTAAATTAGAACAATAAAAAAAATCATAAAATACAAAACAGTATGTACTTAATTATCTGCGTCTTCTACCTACTTCTCAATCTATATTCTTATTATAAATCGCTCTTCGTGTCTGACTGTGAGAACGCGTTCCTCTTTCAATTTATTTCACAAAGTAGTTGAGTAGGTATAATACAACATTAATATTTATATAAAATAGAACAAATATATCTTCACATTCTATCATAAAGTCATAAACACCGTGCAAAGCAGGCGAGGGTCGACACTTAAATAACAAGTAATCTCATTCCGCAATGAACAGATTATTTATTATAGGTATACTATTTGTTCCAGACTAAAGACTTACATAAAAACCATCACGTATTATATGTATAACTAGGGGGTGGGTGGCAGTGTTCCAGGTGACCGTATGTCACTTTTCTCCTGTCTTTCGTGATGCAGAAGCGAGCTCTGCATTTTCTTTCAAAGGAGCATACATACAGCTCAGTTGTGCTACTTTGTCCATAACACCAGAATGCGTATCCTTGTAGCATGGCTATCTCTCTCCCACTCTTCTCTCGGAACCATTGTACTGTAAAAATAAACGATTAATTAGGTACTATAGGTGCGTAAGAAAACCAATGCGAGCGTAAACGATTCTTAATACGAATGAAAAGCCTGGACTTTAAAATCGATGAAATAACAAGGAATAATTATAGGTTAATTCTTTATATCGGACGACACATACAATGCATAATAACGGTGCTTAGATAATAATATAATTATTATATTGAAAAACAAGCAGATAGATAATACAAAAACACTTAACCGGAATCGAAATAAAACAACTTTACTCAAAAAAAAAAAAAAATTTCATTATTTTCTTTTTATCTACATAAATAACAAAAGAGTCGTAAATGACACAAACGACTCTGAGGCGGGAGGCCTGCTTGCACCAAACTACATCGTTCGGTTCCTGTCCATCTTTTGAAGATGACACGAACAGAATGATGATTTGAACAAATGTTTAACATTGAACGCATTTCGTGGTTGGATGGTTGGACGAAGGACAAACCTGAATTCATATTCCACAGGGCGTAGATAACTGGCAATTGCTTACAAAGCGACAACTACTTCCAAAACGATTGGCAAAAGGTTTTCGGTAGTTTAATATAACCCATATAACAGTAATAACACATATAATTTTACATTTTTCATTATCGTTATCGCAGATGAAATGTCACTTTTTCTCTAATGAAATCTGGTAAACCGTCTATTGTGGTTTATAGCTTCCGCAAATAAAAGGTAGTATAACACGGATATTAATTTGTAAGGTTTAGAATACATGCACTGTGCCATCCCGTCTTGCAAAATCGTCACGTCAGTTGACAATCTAACTGACACACACTATTAAATAGGTATAAGGATACCTTTTAATAGGTTCTTAAAGCTTAATATAAACACCGTTACGTATAACATAATTAGAGGGTTGATGACAGTGGTCCAGGTGGTGGGATTTCATTTGTATCCTGTCTTTTGTGAGGATGAAGCGAGCTTTACACTTCCTCAAAGAGCACTTATAGAAATCAGTTGACTTTTGCCGACAATCACACCAGAATGTGTATTCTTGAAGCATGGCTATCTCTTTTCCATTTTGCTTTCCGTACCATTTGACTAGAAAATAAAACAATAATTATATTATTATTTGCTTGTTGCAGATGACTACCACCATCTCTTAAAGCTATAATTCCTGTATAGCTCCATCTCTCACCCACACTGGAGTAAGGTTTAAATAATACTGTTTTAAGATTATAGCCTTTTGTCGGAAGGCCCAATAAAAAGCAATATATCAAGAATAGAAAAGTCTTTTTATTTGCCATGCAGGAATAACATCGCTCGTACAGAATTGATACTCTATTCAAAATAAAACAACTTTTACTAACAGGGTCCATATTATGTACATACAAAAACAGCCGCTAAAACAATACCTATCACTGTTTAAAATAAAACAACTGTTTCTTTTAATATTAGTTAACAAGAGAAAAACATATCATACCCCTTATGGAAGAAAAAGTAAATGAAAGTAGATGTTTCTTTCAATAGCCCGGAACTTAGTCAGTTCCACGGAGTCGGTCGGCGGCAGCACGGAGGTCACTGACTGCATATTTTGTGGCACAAGATAGAAGGCGGAACACAGTTCGTGAACAGTCCTTGACTTCAATGGTTGTGTTCATTATTCTGGCTAATGATGTCATTGTGATACGTGTAGATGTTCGCTTTACAACCACTCTTCTTTTTAATACAGGTCCAGCGCCATTTGGGCCCTCTATAGTTTGTGCTCAGGTTGTATCGGCAAGGGCCTACGATGAGAACAGGGTTGCCAGCTTTCGTAGTGCTAAATGTAGGCTCTGAAATAGAAAATAAAGTATTTTGATTTTTTGTCTAATAATCAAGTGTTGACTGCGTTAGATGAACCTATGCACTGAACGCAAGTCTAATCAAAATAATTATTCATATGACTGGATACTGGAACGTTAAATTGTTTTTTTTTCTATTTAAGTGAGATCTTATGAGTCTAGAAAATAAACAAAATCAGTCTTCATAAGGGCACAGCTGGAGGTCTTTAATGAAAAAATAACACATTCATTTCAAATTTTAATCATTACTTAATTCAATTTAAAACACTGTATGTAACAAAAAAAATAGTATTCCATTGTACAATAAAGAAAAAACTAGTGGTCTGCCAACGTTTTGATACATCCAAATCTCCATTGACAAACACATTTTCAAACTAATCACACATAAGTACAGTGTTCTTTGGATCTTTAGCCGTGATCTTCTTCACCCTCTTGCCACCCTATGAGTGAAGGTATCTTCGAAATCTCCCCACAGAAACTACTCACTCAAGGACAAAACAATCATATTTATTTCTGTACCACTAATAAAAATATACAAACCACTTACTAAGATAATCTAAGTTAACTAATAAATATACAACAAAACAATAACGTTTTAAATGCCGTCGCCCGTCATTACTTTGACAGCTTTTTACACCATCACACAAATCGAATTATTTCGGTGATTTCAGCAGTAATATCCAATTGTTGTAAAATAATCGAATGCAGACATATATTAAATACTTACAATTCGTGATCACAATAAATTGTGCGAAGTCTAATTAAGTGCAAATGAAAAGTATCACTACGTTGTTCGAAACAAAAATAACATTTCTTCGCACACAAGGGTTTAATTGAGTGTCTGAAGCTATGTCTGACGCCATCGTTGGATTTTGATATCCTAAATTATAAAAAAACTCGTCCTTAAATAAATAAGTTGCCTAAAGTTTTAGATAAACACCATTACGTATTACATGATTAGGGGGCGGATGACTGTGTTCCAGGTGGTGGGATTTCATTTGGCCCCTGTTTTTTGTGAGGATGAAGCGAGCTCTGCATCTGTTCCCAAAGGAGCACTTATACAAGTCAGTTGACTTTTTCCGACCATTACAACAGAATGTGTATCCTTGAAGCATCGCTATCTCTTTCCCATTCTGCTTTCGGTACCATTTGACTGTAGAAAATAAAACAAAGATTATTATTTGTTTGTTAAGGTTATTCCAACCAAATCTTAAAGCTATAATTCCTGCATAGCTCTATTTCTCACCCACACTGAAGTAAGGTTTTAATAATATCGTTTTAAGAGGCGTTGAAAGGCCCTCAGACAAATGAGTAACAAGACAATATATCAAGAACAGAAAAGCCTCGACATTGGCAATGGGGAACAGACTTCATGCTTAAAAGGTAGTATCGCTCCTGTCTAAAAGAATTTTAATTTTATTCGAAATAAAAGAACTTTTACTAGTCAAGTTTTTATTTGTCGCACAAGTGCGGAAAGTTGAATGTCTAAAGTTATGTTTGGCGCCAGCGCTGGCTTAATGTTGAACTTACACAGATAATTAGGTACATCATTTAAAGACGGAGTTTCTTGTTTATATTGTTCCTAAATTTTTAAATAAACGCCTTTACGTATTATATACTTAGGAGGTGGATGATTGTGTTCCAGATTACTTGATTTGACAAACGCTTTGTTCTTTGTGATGCTGAAGCGAGCTCTACACTTATTGCCGTGGGAGCACTTATACGTATCGATTGATACATATTTATGGTCGACAGAGAATGTGTATCCTTGTGCCACTGCTATCTCCCTCCCGTTCTGTTTTCTGTACCATTCAACTGTAGAAAATTAAACAATTAGTCTAAATCAATGAAAAAGTTGAGGTGATTCCTTCAATAGAGCGCGCGTTTTTTTAGCGAAACAGAAAACGTTTTTCGATTTTTTTATTTTACTCATGTTAAAGTTTTGTTTGACAAGTTCTCAATTTATAGCCCGGGTGTCAGTGTGGTAGACGTCACAAACTTACCATCGAAACTAGAACTTATACATGTAGGATCAGGAGTGCCGAGGGGTATTTCGTCAGGCTTTGGAGTTCCCATTTTATTGGGACAAACAAGACTGCATAAGCAATTACAGTGTTTTTATTACAGTAATTAATGAACACACAATAAAATAACACACAATAAAATAATGATACACAATAAAATAATGGCAATAAAAAGATAAAGCAGGTAAAAAGTAACAATACAGTTTAGGCGAACAGACTTTTTAAGGTCACAGTTCGTACAGTGGTCAAGCCACCCAAATGCAAAGTGTATCGCTCGCTATCAGCAAGTTAAATACAGCTATGCGAATATACAGCAGCGCTGTACCAAGTAAACCGACAGTTTTGTCGGGAGCAGGGGAGCTCTTTAATGAGTCGAATCCAAAGACCGACTGACGAGCTTACCGGGTGCACGCTCTTTTATAGGACGATGCCCCCACTTTGTAACCCCTCCACGACAACTCTGTCCGTTGACGCACTGCGGTACGTCACGTGTCTACTTTGATACAAAATGTGCTAAATCTAATAAGACTTACATTATAAAGTAATCAAATAATACAAGAATAATTGTCGTAAATAAACAATGGTGAATTTACAAAGTAAATCATTTTAAAATTAAAGCAACATGGCATTAATTGTTTTGAACAAAACTATCGGTCACACTTATCGAAATAAGTTGCCAAAAATCATTTAGTGGAACTTAATAAATTATGTTTCGATTTATTAGACAATAATTGATAGTTAAAATCAATTAAAATAAGAAATTCAATTCTTAACAAAATTTGGTGACTACCCACAATTTTTAATTGACAACCAACTCCGACATACATTTAATTTAAAAAAAAAAAACATTGTTGATTAAAGCAAACTGGTAATCTATGTAATTATATTTTGAACTACTGAAACAGATTTACTCAAACATTAATATACTTTTAAACCGAACTATTTTTAATTCGTTCTAATATAAAGACCATTTTGTATTATATATGAAGGCGGTGGATGATTGTGTTCCAGATTTTAACTCTCGGTCCTTTGTCACAACGAAGCGAGCATTGTATTTTCTTCCAAGAGAGCAAATATACGAATCGGTTGTCTTATTGCGACCGTCACAAGAAATTGTGTATCCGTGAAGCACGGCGATCTTCTCTCTTATATCGTGTTGGCGCCGTAAGTGCTACGAAAATATAGTGTTAAATATAGTGTTGTAGTTAAATATGGTTTAGTAACACAAGTAAAACAATTATAAAAAATAAACTCTTTTTTGATTTTAACACACTTCAAGAACAAAAATATTATTCAGCCTAACTGTGTAAATCACTGTGCTGCGAAATGATTTATTTGTACATTATTTTCGCAAAAAAACGTTTAAATTAGACGTCCCATTTAGTCTCAATGTAGTAAACATAGTTAGTCCATGATATTAAGTTTATTATTTAGATAGATCTTCAAACCAAATATTTACAAAAAAGGGACTAAATTAAGATTAAAACTAAAAAAAAAACATTAATATAATGCACTAATGTGCATTGTGCATCATGTTATCGTTACACTAAAGTTATTAATACAAAATCTAAACATTTTTCACAAATATCACCATTATGGTACCATTTATCTCAAACCAAAAAAAAATGCTACGGTTCTCACATCTTTATATACACTCCGTTACGTATAACAAACTTGTGGGCTGGATGATGGTGTACCAAATGCGAGGTTTTCAAATAAGTCCTGTCCTTAGTGACGACGAAACGAGCATTGCATTTGGTGCTTCCCGTGGAGCATACATACATCTCCGTTGTCTTACTACGACCGGTTTTTAAGCAGAATGTGTATCCTTGTACAGGAAACGCCCGGGTAATGTAATGGAAACCCATTGTGAGGATCGTCCGGAGGACACGGTGCAGCACACTGTGGAGGCCTGCCCTGCTTGGGCGGAGCAGCGCCGTGTCCTCGTAGAGGCGATTGGCGGCGGCGACCTCTCGCGCCCGGCCCTGGTTCAAGCCATGGTCCGGAGCGAGAGGGAATGGGAAGCCGTCACCTCCTTCTGCGAAGCAGTCATGCTAGCGACGAGGTGGTGTTCACTAGAAACACTAGTTAGGGTTTAGAATAAAACCACCAAATTATCAGTAAGTAGATGAACTACTTTAAGGGTACGTGCACTCGCCGCCCGGGATAAGTGAGGACTAGTCGACACGTAACCGTAAAGCGTCACGCTACGTTTATCGGCCCCCGGCCACCGTAGGCGCGGGCCTGTGGACGGCGAGTTTTGGGCTAGCTCGCCGTCCGGCCGTCTTATGACGACAGGCCGTGTCAACGGCGCGTTCGTGTTCCAAGCGCGCCTCAAAGAGATGTCAGCAACCACGTAGGGGTTCGCAGGGGCCGATGCCTGCCAGGGCTGCGGGACTGTTCGAAAGAGTTACCGCGGCCCTGGAACACAAAGGGCAAAGAAGGAACATGGATGGGTTTTAGTCAGTACAAGTCTGACACTCCCTTCCGCTCCGCCCAGAGCGGGGGGGGTCATTTGATGATTTCACATCCTAAAAAAAAAAAAAAAGGGCTATAACTATATTTTATTAACACTATGAACTTGCATAAATATATTTAACAAGTACTTTTGAAGCTTACGAACAAATGCCGCAGATTTTCATGGATTAAAAATAAAATAAGTATTCATTTATTCTGATAACATTATATTCTGTTCATCTTCTAATGTTTGACGCTGATTGACCCATGCTTGGCTACTCACACAAACCTACACTAGTTTTTTCCTTCTTCGTGTCGATGGTAACAGTTTTATAGAGCTATTAGGATCTTTTGGAGCTTCAATGACATTGACAAGGGGTGTTGTTTTGTGAACATTTGTAACTAGTTTTAAAAAATAAATTGGCGCAATTAGTTTCGATTTACGCCACGTGTCAAAAGATCCTTGTACATTAACTAAAGCAAAAGCTTTGACCCAGTGCGTTGCTTATACAGCACATTATGATGTAACACAAATTTCGGAGGTTCGTGGTTATGGTTCAGCTGAGCTGATGTGATTCCTCCGGCGTTATCTGTGTTGAACTTTGCCCGGCACTTCGCCCACCGGGTGCACCGCCATAGATTGGTGGAGGCGCTTCCTTTGCAGGAGTTGAACGAATGACCTTGAAGCAATGCTATCTCCTTGCCCGCAGCGTTGCACACGTACTTCACTGAGGAAATAAGAGAAAAACGGTTAATAAAAAAAAATACTTTGGTAACCATTAAACTGCGTGGGAGAAATTATTTTACTTAATACTCAATACTTTATTGCATTCCATAATGTTAAATAAAACGGTTTTTATGTTAAAACATTGAATCAAATATGGACCCTGTCGGGCACAGCAAAGTTAAATTAATTGGTAATAGGAGAGAGGATGAAGGCGCTTTTTTGGTTTATAAAAAAAAAGTTAAGAAATATTAAATTAAAATAGTAAAATGGCTTTTGTGGTATTTACATTATAGATCATAATTATATTTAATTGAGTACTAATAAATTTGTATGAGTCTTAAATGTAATATTTGGTTTTAGTTTATTTTATTGCACCATTATATACTAAAATTATATCTAAAGCTAAAGATTCACCTTTTTTTTTTAGAATGTTTATTAAATAAATTGGATTGAAGGGTGCGCTATTTAGTATAGTTATTTTAACTGAACAGTATTTTCGCGTTTTAAAATTAATTAAATTATTAATTCAAAGTCAAATTTAAAGTGAAATGTCGGTAATTATTATGTCAGAATGGTTTTTATTATTGTTTAAATTTATCGTCAAAGTATTCGTTAATGGTGTAGTAGCTTTTATTGATTAGTAATTGCTTCAGTTTATTATTAAATATATTATTGTTATTAATATTTTTATGTCTCCGGTAGATTGTTGTATATTTTTATAGACATAACAAATGAACTAGAAGAGTGCATTTTTAATCGTGAAGTGGGTATGTTAAGTATATTTTCATGTCTGAGTAAAAATTTATTTTGGATGTCTCCTCTTTTGGTATGAGAACTTAGATTATTTCGTTTTAACTTTTTGAATATGTGGTTTCCAATCTGTGTGTGATTCTATATCGAGGCCTAAAAGTATGAATTTATTTACTGTTTCTAATTTTAATCCGTTGTATTTGAAACTTATAGTTAAAGGGATTTTTTATCGTGGGTAGAAAATTATTATTAAACTTAATTTCAAGGTTGTGTTCGTTCATCCATTGTGTTGTAGTGTCAAGTATAGAAGTAAGTTTTTGGTTTATGTTTATATTACTATCACAAGGTGTTAAGATAGAGATGATTTTATGAATAGGGACAGCAAATATTTTATGGAATGTCTTATTTATTTAAAATAAATAATTACAACTGATTTTACAGACAATTTGTACTTATATTAAAAAAAAATATATAAGCTAGTTTTCATTGTTTGTAATGCCTTAAATTAGACTTCAAGCGAAAAAAAATAATAAAAATTACAACACTGGCGGATACTGATTTTTTATATATTTTTTATTTATATGGTGTCTTAGAAACATATAAAAATATACGTGTAAACATGAATCAACGAAAATTATAAAATAATTGATATTTATTTACCTTACTACAAGATGGTCGCATTTACTAGGTTAAGAGATATACCTATATAAACACAGGTGAGTATATTATCCGATAAAACTGGGTATTTATTTATTTATTTATTTATTTATTTATTTACCACCATACAATCATCTTTACAGGTTTAACACCTAATGCGATAATGTATACAGCTATTATAATCACATATACTTATTGCTACTACAGACAACATAACTATGTCACAGTAGGACCATAACTTATTTCAAATAGAGCCCGCACTGTGAACCCACCCAGAGTACAACAAAAAATATCTATATCTTCCGCTATACGGTTGAGGATACGAAGTGCGCGCGTTATCGGCGCCTCATTCATCAGCTTAGTGCGGCCGCGCGGCACTGCTAGCAGTTGCGGTCGTCGCCTCCGCCACACGTATCTGTCCGGAACACACATATATAGTTGCTGCAAAACGACCGAATTATGAATTTTCCCTCGCATAACCTTGAAGATATATGAGACTAGCGCTAAATTCCTTCTCACTTTTAATTCATTATATCCTACCATACCTAAGGTGAATAAGGTAGGATACTTATTTGGGTAAAATGGGTAAACTCCGTAAATTTTTTTATACAAATATCTAATAAATTTATTCTGCACTCTCTCCAACATGATACTATATTTAGTTTCATGTGGAGACCAGATGACTGCATTGAACTCTAATTGGCTCCTCACTAAAGAATTATACAACGCCATAATTGCGTCGATATTAGTAAAGTCCCTAGCTACCCGAAGCACGAATCCTAAATTTCTGTAGGCTTTCTTACAAATATTATTTATAAATTCTCGAAATTCTAGTTTAGAGGAGAAGTTGACCCCTAGATCTCTGACTTCTGATACTTTCGCTATTGGTACCCCGTTTATTTGATATTGGTACGTAACTGGAGAGCGTGCCCGGCTGAAAGTCATAGTCATGCACTTCGAAACGTTAAATTGCAAACTGTTATGTTTGCTCCAGGTGACCACCCTATCTATATCTTGCTGTAGCTTTTGGCAATCTTCTTTGTTCCTAACAGCCAGATACAGTTTCAGGTCGTCTGCAAATAACGTGCAATGAGCATCTTTGACAACCTTCGGAAGGTCATTTATCATTAAAATGAATTCCAACGGACCGAGGTTGCTACCCTGACTTACTCCGGACCTTGTAAAATAATTTTCTGTCCTTGTAAATTATTTCGGTATCGATTAAATACATGCCTTTACATATCGAACAAGTGAAGTCAAGCATGATTATGATGTGATATAAACTTAACAATAATATTATCAATGGTATATAAAGCCGCGCAGCATTTACTGTGTCGTTTAGCACAGCGCCATCTAGTTTTTGTGCCTCTAACGTAATCCCTGTGATATCGGTGAGGTCCGAACTCTAAGTTAAGTTGTCCGCGCTGATTCGTAGTAAATATTGGCACTTCTGAAACACGAGTCTTCAATTAATTTATGTATACTCATTAACTTTAATCCCATAAAGAAAATTAAACTTTATATGTATTAGTTACAAAATATAAAAGGGTTTTTATTTAATAATTTCTAATAATTTAAAAATCTTTAATAAGAATTTAGTTCGTTATGGATTATAATACTGTACTAAACTATACTATACTATACTTTCATCAACATGTAAGTACGTGTATACCGAAAAGTGTGAACAGAATAATTCGGTCTACCAACACGAAAACAAAAGATTGCTTATGATGAAATAGTTAATTAAAAGTTGTATAAACGCCTTCAGAGGTACGGATTAATTTCGGAGGTTCATGGTCATGTTCACCCAAACAATCAGTGATGACCAGGTCCCCGCTAGAGATGATAGCTGCCTTGTATCGATTGTGGTACCGGGTGCAGTACCACCGCCAGTTCTGGGACGTCGCGCACTGCTTACGGTTGTAAGTGTATCCAAAAGCGAGAAGGCATTCACCTCTGCCCAGTTTAATAAATCTGTCCTGTAATGTACAATACATCACTGATTATTTTCCGTCCAAGTCATATTTTTATTAGATTTCACCCTTAACTACTTTTAGCTTGATGCTTGCAGACTGAGGTGTCAACAGATTCTCTTACAATAGCACATCTTTTGTCGGTTTTCAATTATTCATCGTTTGACCTAAACTGCCGTAAAGGTAAAGACGTTGAAAAATACCGTCAATTCTAAGACGTTGAAAGCCATTAACAAATTTTAATAAAACATTCCCTGGCAGCAGAATAGTATACACTAAACACCCGATAGAAGATAATTGAGAAAAAAATGTTTTTTTTTCAGAAATGCTGAAACGATTTGCATTATTTGCACTTTTGTATTTATTTAATCAATTAACATTATGCAGCAGGATATACCAATATGTAAAAAACATGTAAACAAAAAAAACTTTATTTTTTTAAATCCTAACCATACCTACATTTTTTTTTTATTTCTACTCTAAAATGATTTGGATAATAATTCACTAACCTGTAAAACAAAATGAACCCTACATAACTTACTATAGAAATAAAGTATTATGTCAAAATGCGAAATAAAATTGTTACGTGTTCAAACTTATCTTAATAAATATAAAAATGTTGCAAATCATCATTAATCTACAATAAAAGCAAACAAATAGTCAAGCGCATGAGACCTTGAAAAAGTTCCTAGGGCTGCAAATATCACGACTTTCTATTGTAATATTGTCTAAACGTCAATAAGGAGGAAAGAGAACCCCCAGCGTTAACACATTTCATTAAATATCTTTCTTAAACAACAACGCTTAACTCTCGCCTACAATATGTTAAATTCCTGTGGCAGAACGTATCAACTTCGGAGAGTCATGTCGATGTTCGCCAATATGATCTGTAACTACATAGGTGCCAGAAGTGAGTACCGCCGCCCTGCATCCCTGGTGGTAGCGAGTGCAGTACCATCGCAGTTTGTTGTCCTTCGCACTGTGCATCCGATTGTAAATGTACCCGAGAGCGTACAGGAACTGAGCTCCTCTGGTCATTTTTATGATTTTTCCTGGAAGACACAAAAATAATTCCCTATTCTGAATCATGAAGGTCAAATGTGAACAATTAAAAAAATGCAGTTTTAAGCTTTCACGGTTTACAACTAAACTTAAAGCTAAATTTAATTAAAACATGTTTGCATGCGATGATAAAGGTGATGAGGCGCATCAGCACTTTGTTGTGCTTTGTTTTTTTATTAAAATAAATGTTTTTTTTTATTTTTTTTTATTCTGTATGGGCTTACTCTTGACCCCAATCTAGTCCAAGGACAGAGATGAGGTCGACGATGCAACGAGCTAACCCAAAAGAAGCCTATTAACTCGCGATTTAAATAGATTGGGGTCATATGAACTTGGAAACACCGACGCAGGCAGGGAATTCCACTCCTTGGCTGTGCGCATAATAAATGATGTAGCAAAGCGCTTCGTGCGAATGTGTGGAACATCGACAAGGTATGGGTGATAACCTGCAGTACGTCTGGACTCCCGATGGAAGAAAAGAGATGGTGGAATGAGTTCGTGGAGCTCTGATAAAAAATAACACCTATTAAAAATTAAAATACCAATGACTTAAATAAAATATTTATTTTTACAAGTGATTTAACTATTAACAATCATTAAATACTAATAGTTGATTTAATTAAATAATAATTTCCAGAAAATCTAACATTACGAGACTGTTAATATGAATAATACTACTTTTTCATAATTAACAAATACGTAACCCATAAAAAAAAAAAAACTATAATGATGGAACATTTTTATGATGCCTTGGTTTACCAGTTTATTTTAAATCTCCTTTGAAGCTTTATCAACATTCTTTATCATTTTAATTACAACGATCACATTGTCTCAAACATACAACGACATAACGTATTAGATAATTGGTATATGAAATTCAAAATATTAGATATTTTAAAATTATAATTATCAAATTTCTGTGATTCTTAAGATAACACCTTATGACTTTAAACGGCGTGCTTCAAAAATACATAATTTTGAAATGGTAGGTCATATTGAAACAATGACTACAAAATGATCTCATTAGAGATGGGTTCTACGTTTAAGAATTATTTAAAAGATCCATTTGATTGCAGTAATATCTTAATTTATTTGACAAATTCTACGTACCTATTGTGATAAACAAGTAAATTTGGATATTTCTCAATAAATCAGAATTTTCAAGGCACCAAAATTCTTAGCAGAATTTCTATTGGTACGACCACAATGCGCAATAATAGTTTTCCTGAATTTGTATCTAATTATATAAATGTTTCTCGAACATTTTTTTTAAAGTTAGGTACATTTTCCAAACTCAGCTTTAACTGAGCTAAAACACTCAGTTATTTTTAAGATTCAATCAATATAAGCTCCAATAGATTCAACAGGATTTCATCAATTATCAATTAATCATTTCGCATCAATTCGACAAGCTGACAATCATGCGGTTTCTAAATTGAGAACTTGACGTTGAAATCATGTCAAACTCTGGTACTTTGAGATTTAACATTTCTGCAAACAACCGTTAGTGAATCTCGCAAGCTTTGAAGGGTCACCTTGTTTTGCTAAAGTAGAGTTTAACAAATTGTCAGCTTCCAATTCTCAATTCAGTAACCGGATGTAGTATTTCCAGCACAATTCAAGTATGTGAGTGCAAGCCTGTAGTAGATACCACAATCCCGTCGATAGTAACAGCTGAGGCTTTACATTTGTGTTTATGTTTCTTAGCACATGCCCATCTTATCCTGTTGCTAACGAGTGATTGAGAGTGTCTGAAGAACTTGTGTCCTCCGATGTACATATTTGTGGTCTCTCTGGTACAGAAACGCGCCTGAAGGAGCGACGCTACGAATTCTGTAAGCAAGTTTCGAAATAAATAATGAATCAATAAAATAAAGTACAGGGCAATACATGCGTTCATTTTCTCTAGCGTAGATACTCAGCCTATAAAGTTCTCAATACTGGGACACAGGCCTGCTCTCCGTCAGAGAACCTTAATCGGGCGCACACAGACGAAAAATCAATAAAACTTGGCATAAACCTTAAATTCGTTTAACTTGATATAATTATTTTTCTGTATCAACAACTAAAACCCATCCATGTTCCTTCTTTGCCCTTTGTGTTCCAGGGCCGCGGTATCTCTTTCGAACAGTCCCGCAGCCCTGGCAGGCATCGGCCCATGCGGACCCCTACTTGGCATCTCTTTGAGGCGCGCGTGGAACACGAACGCGCCGTCGACACGGCCTGTCGTCATAAGACGGCCGGACGACGAGCTAGCTCATAACTTACTTAGATCATAAATAACTAAATTAACTTTACCTACGTGAAGATTAGCAATGAAAAGTTTAATAAAAGGAAACTATTAACACAATTTAAATTTGCTTTCAAATATTGTGCAACTACTCAATGATTGTGTTCACCCCTTATGTTCAGTATAGTATCACCGATAGAACGGAGGGTCACTTCGCAACCATATGACCTTCTTTTACAAATCCAGTACTCTCTGTCACCTCGCACTTTATTTCTGTAGTATTTTCTACCGTCGTGTAAGAGAGAATAAGCACCCCGCTTAGTTAACACGAAATCAAGAGTACTTTCTGAAAAAATAAGAAAATTATAAGCGGTACAAAAAAGAAAATTCGTCTGTTCACGATATATGAGTCAAGGACTTTCTTTATGCCAAATATCACATTTTTAAACGCACGTTTGCACCGCAAATCTCTTAACTAACACGTTAAACGCATTCAATCCATCGTTCAAAACATTAAACAGGTAAGTTTTAAAAGAAAAAACTATTATTATGAAAATATAATGTATTTATTCCATTAAGAACTAAAACATTTTCTATTTTTTCAGGTTTAATAGTTATCAATAGACCCATTATGCTAAATACATTATACCTACTGTATAAGAGATCACTTCTTTTATTACAAAACACAAAAAACAATCTGCTGAAAACTTTGTATTATGCTATCAGTCGTACACCAAATTCAGGTGTTTGGGTTACTAAAGTATTATTAAAATTTGTATTACGCAATTAAAATGTAATATACAGAAACGATCGTACAAATAAGAACATCAAGATAAGCTGTTAATAAGTAAATGTGTATATTCGGGGAAACAACACTACAATCAATGGCGAATACACACAATCAATAGATCCAAAGAATTTTGAAGGAAAGACCGAATCCATTGTTTTGTCAGTTTCAAAACTGAGGCTTAAAAACTTCAGAAAATCTTAAAGACAAGACGTGTATAATGTTGACGTAATTTTGACGTGTATATATTTTCATAAGGTTTAAAATAAATATTAAAAAAAATAAACAGAAAACACATAGACAGCGACAAACATAATCAAAATCAGGATTATTTCTACTTTAATCTCTGATGCGTCATTTTATAGTACAGCTAACATGGATCTTTAGGCGTGTGGCCAGACGGGCAAATCGGGCTTTTGCTCTTTCAATACTTTTTACAAATTTTCACCAACAGCACCCCTTTGTCATTCGGGCGCCAAAAGATCCTTGTATCATTCTACCTCAACATATTATCATATCTGGTATCTCAGTGGTTACTATGTTCGCCCTTAATATTGATGACATCTATTTCATACGTATGAACGGTGACTCTGCAGCCGTGAACCTTCCTCCTGCACACCCAGTAAGAGTGCTCTCCCGACGTCTTATTCCTGAAGTACACTTCATTTCCTAACAGAAGTTTCAGTCCTCCTCGGGGTGTTGGTACTATAACATGTTCTGTAATTAAAACTAGTATTACCTCTTTGTAGAATAACCAAAGTTTATTTTTTTAAACTGTACCTTAATAATAAACAGTCGTTTTGTATTTGTTTTTTTATTTTTGATATAAGCACTCATGTATAAAGTTTTTCTCCGTTTATTTTGTAACATAACAACAAATTGATAACACGGCACTAAAAAAACATTGTTTATTCCGATATAAGAACACTTGAGTACATGATAGATGCAACTACAATAAACCCACGGTTCCATTGACCATCATCTGCCTAGCCTTTTCCCAACTATGTTGGGGTCGACTTCCAGTTCTAGCCGGATGCAACTGAATAAATTTTACACATCTCCAAATATGCCATTATGATTTGCAATAGGCGCTCCTATAATATAATATAATTTTCATTTGCAGAGCGATCCCGACAAAAACAAAGATTGATCTTGTTAATTTTTCTAGTGATTTCCTAAGTTAAGTTAGTCAATTAAATGCACTAGTGCGTACCACGTAGTGTTCACTCGTGATTAGAATGTTCTCCCTTAACTTTGATGACATTGGTGCCATAGGTAAGTACCGTCATCTTGCAGCCATAGGCCCTCCGGCGACACGTCCAGTAAGCCCTGTCACCCCTTTGCTTGTTCTTAATGAACACATCATTGTCCATTAACAGTTTCATGGTGCCTCTTTTAGTAGGAATCATTACAGCATCTGAAATTGAATAAAATGATGAAGTTTTTAAATTCATGAACACTACAAGTGGCAATACTTAAATTATATACATACGTTCACACCCTTGGTAATCAGGCCCGATTTTCTTATATTTTTAACACCGTGCAGATTCAATATAACCAGAAGTACCTATCGAACAGTTTTTCTATTGAAACTGGGTGGTTGGGTTCAAAGGATTTCAATTCATCTTCATAGAATAATCTTTTATTTTCTGTAAACATTTGTGAAAAACAGTAGTGGTAGATATCCACCATAATCAGGACAGGTACTTTGTAGGATTTACAAGAATTGAGATTCATACTCTGTCAATTAGCAGAGTATCATCAATGCGCCCTGCTACGGCAAGACGTAGTTTACGTAGGGTCGTCGCCACCTTCACTCAGCAAGCGCGGCGTCGCGGTCATCGCGGCAGTGTAAACGGGGTGACGTCACGTAGGTGCTGAGCTGCTCTGTTTACTTGCTTACGTTGGATTGACGTCTGAATGAGACGGTGAGGTGATACAAATTAGTGCTGATATGTGTGCAATGACATCCAAAGTTACTCAATCAAGTTAACATGACGTAGAATAATTTAAGTTTTAACTTCAATAAAATTGTTGAATTCTATGCGCTTTCAGTAAACGAACATGTCAGTCATGATTATGCCGATTCTTTATATAAATGACTTCTTCATCCAACGTCACAATGAATGCTGGACAGAGCAGTCTCCCTTTCTTGACACACCGCCAGCTCGCGCGAGGCCCGGGTCTGTCTGACCGCTTGTTGTACCTGTACCCGCCTAGTTCTAACACCGGACGCCCGAACCTCGATGTCAAGAACACTGGCAGTAATTCTGGAAATAAGAATGAAAATCTTCAATGCACTTATTAATGTTGAAAAAAGTATCATCAGCCTTGATAATGATTCACAGATACCTTTCAATTTGATGTAAGAAGAAACACTAGGTACACGAAATTAATCTAACGTCATTATTATTTCAAAACCAAAAATAATAAAACTATCTATTTATTATGATAGGTACTTGAACACAAATATGTCAATATTCATTTAACAACTAAGCATACTTTACAGACCATTAACTCATATATATTAATTAAATATATTTCAACAACTAAAAAACCTTTAAAAAACTGCACGGTGCAGCAAAAAAGTACATTTCAAAACGAGTCGGAAGGCTTCCACCATACCTAATGCTTGATATGTTTTTTAGCTACTCTAATTTTCTTATTTCATCATAAATCACTTCAAAAATACATAGCAATCAATTTAATCATTTAATTCTACCTTAATTTAAAAGTTACTTTCTAATCATATTAAAGTCTAGTTTACAATAATAATTCATTATTCATGATTATGCACTCCATTAGTCCTGACGATGACTCCTTCCACCGTCATCAGTGATGCCGTACATCTAAGTCTTGTCTTTTTGGCACAGAACCACCGGGTCTTCCTGCCAATGTTGCGTTCCTTGTGGAATCGGAAATGCCCGACCAGGATCACTGGATTCCCTCTTGTAGATTTCCCGAATCTGATTTCTGAAAAAATAATAATAATATGTTCTTACATCAAAGGCTTCCTATATTATAGCCTTACTGTGGTTTGTGTTAATTGTGAATGAATATTTTCGAACACATTTGTCTTTCCACAAGGACCTTACTTTCATTTATCTTTCCACAAGGACCTTTACCTTCACTAGAATTTAATTCGCAGAAAATGTCATATTTTCCTGACTACCAAAATAAATGCTTGTAATGCTTGTGTTTGCTTGCTTGTGCTTGCTTGCTTGTTGTTTTATTCTTTATTCACAAATAACACTGACAATTAATAGAATTTCAATACTTTTTGAGTTAATAAATATTAATAAATGCACACAGTACACTCACAACAATAATGGAGATTCATCGACTATTATATAAAAAATAGTGTTATTCATAATAAGCACTTAATTCCCAAACGGAAATTAAGTGTCTACTTTATAAAAAAGTTAAAATTAGTGCTTTAAAAATAGCATTTCTGCATCACAGTTCATGCACAACACTAATGTACCCCTTTACTTATAAACGTTTGTTAGATAAGATGACGGTTAGAAGCCCATTGTCACTCGACTACGAGACAACTCTATGATTCTCAACACTCGGCTACAGCGTATTTATTAGCAACATTATAATGAATGGGGTTCATGAACACTTAGTACGTTACCATTTATTTAATTAACACATATAAATTACCACGTCAAACATAAAATGCCAAAAAATATACAACGTTTGTTTTTCTTTTTTTTGTATTCTTATGCGTGTGTTTCTTGACACTGATCTCTATCGGATGGTCATTGAACGTGAAGATGGATGCAGCGCATCTCATAGATTTGCGTCTGCTGCAAACCCATCAGGTCCTGTCTACAGATATGGTGCTCTTCGAGTATCGGTATCCATGGAACCTCCACAATCCTGCATGTCCACGCTACCAGCTGTGGGAAAAAAGGTTATATTTCACATTTTTGTTTTAAAACTATGTGGGTTATTTTGTTATTGTCTTGAATTAATAATTAAAACAAACGATTTTTGTCTTCATGCACATATTTTGTGTAATTTATTAATTGAAATAAAAAATAAGAGCGTGGTACATTTAATTACGTAGGAGAAACTTCTTAGACTAGTCAATGAGTATGTCCTTTTTTTTTCAAAAACAGTTGGCCCGTGGACACACCGGATCCGGGGCATTTCTCCGAGACTCTCTTAATGCAGACCCACCAGGTTTTGTTCCTTCTGATTTGGTTCTTTCTGTAAAGGTAGCCATCGCATTCAAGATATTTTGAACCAAATTCTGTAGTTACGTATGTCGGTGCTGTAAAAGTACAACAAATACTTAAACAGTGGGCAACATTTGAAAAGCCAGTTACGAAGAGAACAGTGAGGGAATACACGATCGATCAAACTGGTAGGAATAAATTGTGGACGCAGCTTCAGACACGGACACCTCCATACAAATATTTACTGCAATATCTGTCCGCGTCCGTGATCATTTTCGTGGTAAAAGCGCCGTTGATAATTAAAACAAAATAATTACACTATCTCGATTTTATTACATTACCAAAACAAACTCCTGACATATTGAACTTAATGTGTATGACCCTTCTTCTTTATGAAGAATCCTTCATATGTCACTCCGGAACCAGAGCACTTCTTAGAGTATCTCTTTGTGCAGATCCAGAACATTCGATTACCAGAAACCACGTTTCTTGTGTAGGAGTATCCATCACAATGTATGTAGGTTTTCCCATTATGTTCCGTCATATACAATCCTGGAAAAATAACACGGTGAATTTTATATGAATAGACCTAATAAAGAAAAATACTGATTCCGGGGTCGGTGTAAGGAGTACCTAAACAGATTTTGTAAGTTCAAACGATTTATTAGACTTAAAATTTTGCTAACATGCACATTATCCTTTTTAAGTATTTAACATATTTTCCATAGTTTACTTTAATTAGCAGGAACTTGGAATTAAACTAGAAGGAAAGAGAACCGACAACATCACAACACTACTTAATAAACCATATTTTAACTTAGCCAGAGTTTATTATTAATTCTTAAAAAACTCACAATATCTATTACTCTATCTAGAAATGCAGGTGTTGTCAATGTGTGTGTGCAGATCTTTTAAAAACGTGACCTTGGTATGACATCACGGAGCCACTGCAGGTCTTAGCGGTTCTTTGACTACAAATCCACCAAACTTTGTCCTCAGAGCGATTATTTATCCTGTACTTATAATCTTCGCAATACTCATACGATCTTCCAGTCTCCTCTATACATGTTGCTTCAAAACCTGCAAACATACATTCAATATTAAATAAATAAACAAATAGTTTAACAGGTTTACCAAAAAAGAGTTTTTCTTAACAAAAAGCCTCTCTTTCGCACAATATAACTTTTTAATGAAGAAAGATTAGATTTTAAGTTATGGAATCAAACGTTCCTATTGCAGTCCACGACACTCAAAAGTACCTAAACGAACTAATATTTATTTTACTATAGAAAAAATGTTTTGGAGTATATTCATAAATACTTGCCTGTTTAGCTAAAGTTTTAATACAGCAATTAAACGATGAAAAACACTCAAACGTTTATTTATATGTCGGATTTTTCAGGATTTACTCCGTTAGGCTCGTATATCATGTGGGCAGAAGATGGGTTTCGTGCAATAAAAATACACTGGGTGCGATAAACTTTCTATTAAACTAACAAATTACTTGAAATTAAAATTTAATAACATGGGGCACGCTGTGGTGTGGGTAGACTTGCAAGTAGGTCGCGTGACGTCACCACCAGCGCACTTGTGATTTATTTTATGTCCGTACAAATGACCGGATCCAACATATACATTTTATATTTTAAGATAATCAATTGAAACACATTTAATTGACTAAAATAATTACATATACATTACATACAATACAATTTTATTATTGCTACAATGCAAAAAATTGGTTTTGGTACTTACTTAGACTAGTTTATTGGGGTACGTTCTATTTGATAACTTTCCCGGTTCACCAACTAAAAAAATACCTTATAACTATTTTGATCTTCATACATTGACTACAGAAGTGGATGATTGACTCTGCCTACTTCTCTACAGGTTTCTTGGCCCGTATTTTAAAACAACTTTAATTGAGATTCCCGCTTTGGCATCATTTTAGAATACGACTCGCAATGCGTGCACAAACATGTATAATATAGCTTAGAGCACAGAACTAAGAACAATCTGCACAGAGACCGTGGACAAGGCGCTCTAGTGATAGAACTCAGGAGGTATTATTATAAAATCTCATTTATGAATATTCTTATTCTTTCTTTCTATTTTATGATTATGGGATCCTTTAACCTTGTAGATAACGTTGTCGTATGTGGCGATGGTAGCCTTGCAGCCAGTGCTCCTGGTTCTACTACAGCACCACCACGCAATGTGGTCCTTAGATCTGTTTTGGTTGAACCGATGCCCACCGAGCAACATGACAGGCTTGCCGAAGCGCGACGTCGTAAAAACCACTGTAATTAAGAATGGGATTACTTTCCGACCAAACCAAGGTTATTCAATGTCGTAAATGAGAACAAAATGTTTAAAGTAAAATATTAATGTTTATTTTTAAGTTCAAGACCAACCAAACCAACTGACCAACTGTCCAACCAACCAACCACAACCTGTCCATGTCCCTGTCCTGTCCAACTGTTTAAGACTTGCAACCCTTTTACAGCACGGCGGCGTCGGTAACGCAATAGCGCTGCGATGTCCGCTGGCAGGGTCGCCATGTAAGGTCGAAGGTATTTGTAGAGAGAAATGACACACACGACTGCCCAAGTAATACTCTCCTTTATTTTAGGTTACACATGATTATATAGGATAACATACATTGACGTCACTACATACACACTACAAAAGAAGTAAGCTAATCTTCATAAAAGCCATCTCTGTTCGATAGCTGCCACAACGTGCTTAAAATAACGGACATACTGAGGTCATCAAAAACTAAACTCACATTATTTGCAATTGATTAGATAAAACTAGCTGCTAAGATAAATATTTCAAGGTACTCATAAATCATGATTATGACTGTTCTTAACAAGCACGATAGTTCCATCAGCTGTGAAGACGGACGCTCGACAGTCAGCGCTCCTCCTGCTGCAGAACCACGCGGCTTTGATTCCTCTGCTTCTGTTGTTCTTGTAGTAGCGACAGTTGCCTATGTGCAGCACAGGATTACCGAGTCGTGTCAACGCAAGCCTGGGTGCCAGATACTCCAAAGAACTTAAACCTAAACAGAAATCATATCTTTGAGTGAATGTTTTCATAACATATCAATCGAAATTCAGTATCGAGAAACAGCCATAACAAAGAAAGAGAAAGTTGCCACTTTTCCGAGTTACAAAATTGCAAAAAAATCGAATTTGTTTTATAATAATAATGCTTGAATAATAATAATGAGTGAATTGGTGACCGCCCATTACATACCGACTGTCCTCCGTGCCTCGGAAAACACGTTTAGCCGTTGGTCCCGGCTGTCATTTGTAGATCTTTGACAGTCGAAAGTCTGACAACCACCAGTACTAACCGGGCTGTGGAGGTCAGATAGGCAGTCGCTCCATGTAAAATACTGATCTTATATTTTTGTCTTTAAAAAAAATATTTAAATAAATATCATAATTTGGCATCAACTATGAAATGAGAAGACAATAACTAATCAAATATCTTTATTATAAGGCACACTTAAACATGTAACAAAATAAGGCACTAATTATTTGTAACATAGGGAATACGATATTTAGTGGCTATGTTTATCATTAATAGAATGCGTTTCTCCATACAAAGTGATGATTCTGGCTCTGCGGCTTTTGACCCATTTATTGCACCTCCATACTTGTCTGATTTTGAATCCTTCAGACTATATCGATTTCGTTTGTAGTATATCATTTTATTTCCTCTCTGCGATAAAATGAAGACCGACTCTATAAATCACAGAATTCTACTTATAAAAAGTTGTACAAGTTTAAGTACCTGTTTTAATACTGTTACTGAAACGGATATTTGTATCTACCAGAATGCTATGTACCCGTACGATTAGCAAGTACCAAAGTAAGTAGATATTACTAAAATTCAAAACGTATTGTTTCGTGTTGATAAGTGGAACTATTGTTCTAGTTCAGTTTTAAAATCACCTTGATATCGAGCTTTTTATCAAGTCATCACTCACTCTTTGATTTTAACGATAACATTCAAGTAAAAGCAAAAGTTTTTATTTTAATTACTTTTTACAATAATTAACATTTACAAATACTATATAATATAATGTTGCCACCGGTCGAAGACAAGTTACCCAGTATATTAAGACAAACAAGCAATGTTTAATGATTATCATCGCTGTATTTGACAATTTTCTTCTCTACAATCTTGAAGAGAGTTCGACACCCGCGAGACCAGCGGTTGCACCTGAATATATTCTTCGATTCACCCTTTCGTAGGGTTCTTTCACGCTTCACGCTCTTCCGTAAGTATCTGTTACCACCTAACTCTACTATAGGGTTGCCATGACTCGATGTCGTCAAAACTGGAACTAAAAAAGTGGTTTTTGCAACAGCGCATGTATCATGTGCTTCACCTCAGTTTGTCCTGTTCATTCCAGAAATCTTTGGTTCCCACGGATAGAGGTAGAAGACAGTCATAATTATGTTTAGATAAAATCTCGTCACCATTTTATGAATTAAAACAGAGCCAAGAAATTGACATGTTATTTTATTTTTACAAACGGCAAGAATAGGTACCCACTTACATTAAACAACACCCGTGGAGATTATTTCGATTCATTCTGTATTGTGGTCTTCAATGAGAATGTTCGTTTCTAATCTTGACATTGAGGTCTTCGCAAGTAGTGATGGCAGCCCGGCAGCCGTGTGCCCACCGTGTGCACACCCATCTCTTCCTCGGCTTGTCTCCTATAGTAGCCTTGTTAAAGCTAAAGTTGTGGTCATTGTACTGGATCATCTGGTTTCCCCGATTCGATGTTACAAACACTAGCTTTTCTGAAAAAGAAACGAAGAATCATTTTAACAGACAGAAGATTTTTTTTAAAGTTAGGCGCGACATCCCCGTCGTGTTTTGACGCAAGCCCAGCATTTGGATGTTTACGAAACTTCAGATTGTAACGATAGCAATCCAATCGATCACGGGATTCCAACATCGAGAGCTGGTAAATATAGGACCTGAATGTTATGAATGATCTGCTTTCATGACAGACCTCGAAGACCCCACCCCGAAATACGCCAGATGCTAAATTTTACCTTCGCAGTAAGGCTTTTGGGATGACCGGTGTATTCAAGACTCAAGACTTTCGAAGAAATGGACAAAATAAACACACAATACAATAATGTGATAGCATCTATATTCAATGCTTATACACTTGAAGGCCACATATCAGATAAGTTGAAATTAATAAAATAGAAATTTTTTCAACTGTAAAGTACAGAACGTTACTTTAGAATCAACTTTAGGGCACATTACCAAGTCTTATCAGATAGCAATACGATGGTTGCCTCCATCAAAAAGAAACACAATTTGTGCCGCTGTTCCCTTTAATTCAAACAAATTACACAATATATAATATTAAAATTCACTTCTGAGTCAAAAACATTTTAAAAATATTAACGTGTTTACATAGATGATTTAATGAATAAGATCGTGATCATATCTGACAATAACATCATCCAAGGTGATGATGGTGGCTTTGCAGCCGTAACAAGCCTTGACACAAGGCCATCTAGCGCGGGGACCCTTGCTGCCACTCCATTTGTTAAAACGATATCTTCCTATTAATATCACTGGCTTCCCGAATCGAGATGTTGAAAAAACTGGATTACTGTCATCTGCAATTAAGATACACCACATATTGTATTACCTTTTTTGTTGAAAGAAAAACAAATGTCCATGATTGTGTTCATGAATACAAATGACGATAATGTCGTCACAGCAGGTAGTAACTTTTGCTGGACACCTTTTAGTATGACGGTGAGAACATATTATCCAGTTGTCTTATAATTGTTCCGAGTCCGTCTATAAAAGCGGTATTTTCCTATGTGAAGGCATGGTAAACCGCGTCGTGTTGTAATTTTCTACAACTATCACGTAACTGTTTTTGTTTTAAAAGTTTTTAAAAGTTATGTCTTAACTATTTACAACAGAACTTACATAAATAAATATAAAAATAAGGCATTAAATGGAAACGAATGAATATTTACAAACAATATTTATTGAATAAGTACATTTTGTCTCATATATAATGTCTGGAGAGACTCTACTAACTATTTTTGCTGTCTGTGTTTAATCAACTATCGAGCCTTTTTTACTGAGTCACGATTCATTTTATCAACTGTCGGAAGGCGAACGTGCATCAACAGCCGAGTGTTAATGATTGTGTTCGGTCATGGACTTGACAATTTCGTTGTTGATAGTGGTTATTCTTGCTCGGCATCTGTAAGAGTTGCTCTTAGCACAAATCCAGTGGATCTTAGGTTCCTTGCTCCAAGCACATTTGTTGAAGCGATGGTTACCCATGAGGAGCAGCGGGAATCCCCGTTGTGATGTCGCGAACCTTATTTCTAAAAATCAACAATGATTATCTTAGTTACATTTTCATGTATTAAGATATAATAATATGTACAAATGACTGACTGGCTGACTATGCCGTCAGTTTTAGCAATAAATTTAAAACTACAATTTCAATATTTAGTAATGAAGGCAGTTATTTTCCGGGGTTCTAATTCCTCTAATATCAGTGATTATATATATGTTTGATCGTGGACTTGAAAACTTCACTGTCTAGAGAAGTGATTCTTGCTCGGCACTTGTGGGGTTGGGGATGCTTTTAACACGAACCCATTGGATATTCAGGCTCTTGCTGATTGTGTACTTGTTAAACTGATAGGGGATGAGAAGAATCCCAGATATCTTATTAGAACTCCGTCAAAGTAAACAGTTTCTGCGAGAATGTACATTAAAATTTCTCTTTTTCGAAATAAACTCCTGAGTGCAAAGTATTTATTTTATTGGCATTAAATAAATAAAAAATGTTTTCACGCACAATCAATCAAAATACACCTATTGTGAAATCTAAAACTTCGTAATAGTAAAAGTTAACTCATTAAAATGTCAGATTATTTATCGGTCCTTATTCTCCAAACAGATTTCAATTATGATTATGTTCAGTCATGGCCTTGACAACTTGGTAGTTGATAGTGGTCACTTTCGCTCGGCACTTGTTCGGGATGCTCCTGGCACAAACCCAGTGGATCTTGGGCTCCTTGCTGCCGGCCCATTTGTTGAACCGATGCCCACCCATGAGGAGCAGCGGAAAACCTCGTTGAGATGTCGCGAACCTTATTTCTGAAAATCAATGATGATTATAATGGCATGTTTATGTTTTAGGACATAATTTAAGTAAGAATGGTTTTTAAGGGTTTCTGTGGAGCCAGTCTCAAATCATAATCTTTAATTAAGTTTCTATAACAATACAATCAAAACAAAATCATCATAACATCACGCCTTGTAATCCCCGAAGAGTTAGGCAGAGGTGTAGGTACCTAAATGAATGAATGAACCCACATTTCATTTGTAGTTCCTTGCCGAGACATTGCCTAAAAGAGACCCTTAGAGACATATACACAACTCTTAGAGACATGACAATATTTCATTACTCAAAAGCAACTTTACGGCTTTTGATTAATTATGGCAATTTAAAAAAAAATGCTTTATTATGTGTTTCAGTGTCACAAATATCACATTTTTTACATTTATACATTTATATCTGTACTTCTTCTTATTATTCCCTTTATTTATATATACAAATCTAATACATTTTTAAATATTCCTTAAAATAAAAATAATATAAAAATCATTTATAAATATATAAAAAAATGTAGCCCACCGGTATCTGGAACAGGGTTAAGCTATCGGCGGTCAGGGCTCCAGAAAGAGGAGTACCGCTTTCTGAATCAAACCCTTGATCCAGCTGCCTAACGAGAGCCTCTTCAGGAATTGGTCGAAGCTCTTGGCAATTAAGCCAGGGGCTGATACTACTTCTTATAATTATTACGCTTAAAATCTTGATTTAAAAAGTCAATCTTCATAGATTCAATTCAATTCAATTCATTTATTCAATAACAATTTTCACATTGTGTCTGAATTTCTACAGCTAAATATATCCTAAAAGTATACATGCAATCTGTATTTAAATCATCACAATTATCCAAATTAAATGTCAATCCATATTTAAAAAATCTAAATTATCCAAATTAAATGTCCATCCATATTTAAAAAATCTAAATTATCCAAATTAAATGTCAATCCATATTTAAAAAATCTAAATTATCCATATTAAACTACAATCAGAATATCAATAATAATAAGAATGAATAAATGAATCCCTAACCACCGGTAGCTTGGACCCTTCTCCCGCTACCGGCGGACCACTATTTTTTATATTTTTAAATGTTTTTTATATAGTTTTTGTTAAGAAATATTTAAAAATGTAATAAGTGTGTTAGAAAATAAATAAAGGAAATAAGAATGATATATAAAACAACAACCAAAACAAAAACCATTTCTATTAAATTATAATTCATCAATAGAATATAGACATTTATTCAACAAGAACCGCTTAAGCTTACTCTGAAACTCACTTTTATACACAAGACCTTTTATTTCTGTCGGCAGTTTATTAAACAGTTTTAATGACTTGTGGTAGGGACTATGTTTTGCAACGTTCAGGTGAGTCATTTGCTTTAACTGGAGATCTTTCCTTCTTGTACTCTCCCTTGTTTGTCTTTCATCCTCAGTCTCATATTCAAATATGTACTTGGATAAATGAGTAAGTAGGACCAAAATGTACAAGCTTGGGACTGTCAATATATTTAAGTCAGTGAAATGAGGCTTACATGATTCTTGCTGTTGTATTCTAACTATGGTCCTGACTGCTCTTTTCTGAATCACAAAAGCTTTCTGAGTATTGTAGCCATAACTTCCTCCCCAGAAAAGTATGCTGTACCTCAGTCTTGACTCAACTAATGCGTAATAGACCATTTTCAAATGTTTTAAGGTTACGTCGTTTCTGAGACTTCTAAGTACGTAACAGGCAGAGCTAATCGCTTTCTCCAGGTATGCTAGCTCTTCTTTCCACTTTAACTGGCTATCGATATAAACTCCCAGAAACTTAACCACCTGGACAACGTTTACTTTTTCTCCATTTATGGCACAGTTAATGTTATCTTTATTTTTGGAAGTGGATCGAAAAAGCATTACGTTAGTTTTACTGGCATTAACTTTAAGACCGTTGACGGCAAACCAACTTTGGAAGATATCTAAGGCTTGATTAACAATGTAATTAAGAGCGTGTATATTTCCAGCTGAAACAACGGCGTTGGTATCATCAGCAAACACTACAAGCTGGATAGATCCCGCAGCTTTTTCCACCATATGTTGTAAAAGGTCATTTACAAACACGATAAAGAATATCTTGTAAATTTCTTATTAATAGACTTGTAAATTTTCCTTTTATTTCAGACCATAAAACTGTTAATGAAAATAACAACAAATTATTAAAATAGAATCAGTGGTTATGTTCATTTAAAATCTTCGTAACTTCGTCATCCACTAGGACTATGGTGGCCCTGCAGCCAACTCGGTATTTATTGCAGATCCATCTAGTCATCAGCGGCCTACTGCTACTATGTTTCGCATAGCGGTAACCACGCCAACAAAGAGTTTTTCCACCAGACCGAGTCCTCTCGTAATGCAGATCTTGAAGAAGTATGTGAAATAAAAAGTATTGATAAACACATACGTCATTTTAACCAAATACGCGACAGAAAGCGTTCATGAATTCAACATATATTTATTTGTATTTGAAAAATAAACACCTGAATATTCTAATTCAAAAAAAGTATGTAGGTAGTGTAAATTGAAATTGGCATTAAAAAAAATCAGGAAAAAAAACGTATGTCAACTTTATTTAGAGCAGCCTGTAGGTATTAATTATGGGTTCACAAGAACCTATTCAGTCATAACACCTCCCCACAGGTTGACTATGTTTTATAAAAAATATTTGTTGAAAGACTATTATATATACTAACGACGTTTACAGTAACTGGTAATAAAACAGAAAAAAATAAAATTGTCACAACCTTCACGCAAGGGTAACGGCAGGGAAAATATTAAGAAATACTGTAACAGATATTAACTCAAGAAAAAAGAAAAGAAACGCTTAGATAAGTCATAAAAGGCCACATATTGCTGGCAGACCGTAGATAACTAGGCTGCACATAGATAAAGTCACTGGTGCATCAAGTTACTACAAACTTTCAAATTTTCTCATTCGATTTTGAACATAACCGTCAACCATTTATGGTTTCAAATCATTTGGAGAAATTTGACAGTTTGTTGTAACTTGATGTGCTGGCGACTGTACAAGAAACTTTTGACGCTCGAATGACGTTGACATAAGCGCACTGTTTATAAACATTTGTGCGATTGTTTTGTAATACCTACAAATTATTGAAAAAATAAGGCGGAGGCGTTCGTTTCGATTTTGTTAATGTGCCAAAAGATTCTGGTACAGCTTTAGACTCATGTATAATGGTAGTGAAGTCACTGCATGCTCAATGAACTGATGTGATGATGATGCGATTACCTTATCCATACAAAGCGACTTCTTTGAGATTTTCCCTATTATGTCGACAAAAACTTTTAAGACTAAGTATATCTCTGCCTTTGTCCGTTACACATATAATATTACCTTGCTAGGTGATTCTCAATAAAGTTTCAACAAAGCTTCGACTAACGACGATATTCATCCATGCATACCACAAACACAATAACTAAAAATAACGATTTCCTTAAACTTAAATTGAATGAGATTTCCCATTAATACAAAATGCTACTCATAACTGCATAACACAGACGTAAGTAAAACTAAATACTATGATTTCAGGCACCACCGTTAATATTTATACTTTTTGTTTAAGTTATGTAAGGCCACAAGTTCCTAATCTAGGCATAACTCATGAAGAACACGACATGCGTAACTAAAATATTATTTTATATGATAAACAAGAAATTACCTATACTAAAACAAACGAAAACTAGCATCAACTTAAAGTTTTGGAAATACATAAAATTTCCTAGTTATCTTGAAAATATAGACTACAAAATACTTAAACTTATTGTTAGGCGCGATGTAAGAAATCAAGAAAGAAATAAATGAGCAAGATGCTTCTTGTTCTTTTTATACAAGTCCTGTATACTTGCCACAAAAAAAAACATTTTTCCCTTATTAATAAAATTTGACAATAAAAATATTTTGTCAACAAACTAGGAGTATCTACAGTAGAGCAAACAACATAAAAACACGCTCAACGGAGGACTATTAACAACAATTATATTTCTTAGTTACTAAACTTTACCTTTAAACTTCCTTTGGAACCATGTTCACTAGCAGTCATCTTACTAATGTAAATATTTTTTGGTTCTTTCGATTACCTAGCGAAAAATGGTCAATTTCTAACTCTGTGTAAGAAATTAAATTACATAGCCCACGGTGTCAAACTATGTTCAGCCGTGGCTCAGACCTACTGTAATGTGAACAACCTTGAATCAATAGAAATAAACTTTCACTTACAACAATTATTACATACGTAAATACCCCATGCACCATGCGCAAACAGGTACCATGGTAACAGGTAGCATATTATTGTACGAGTGGAAGGCACATTAAAAGACTCATTTCTAAGATAAAAGCCCTCGGCGCGGTGTTTTAAATTTATTAAAATATATATTTATAATTATTGCGTACGTTGTCTGTCCCGTGCGCCCAGTACTTGTGTGTGCCCACCAGGATCATCGGCATGCCGAACCGGCTCTTGCCTAATACCGGCACTGAAGGAAACCACAAGCAAACATCTCTAGTTAGGGGAGGAAAAACAAACAAAATATGGATACGGTTCATTAAATAAATGTGTAACATTTCTAGAAGCTTAGAATACAGAATTCAGATTTATAAAAACCAAGGTTACCTACGTCAAGAAATAATAAAAAAGTTTTCAAACGGTTTTTATTTAAAAGTGGTTCATGTATCAACGTCCGTAAATAAAAATGAAACATAGTTCTAGAAAAGAAATGAATGGAATAGTCATAAAACTTCATACAATAATAAAATCAAATTCATTGGCTCTTTTACGAAACAGCAAATTAAGTTAAAAACGACATCGGCGCATTTACCAACTCAATATCAAATCATACTCGACGTAAGAACCTCTATTACTATATAAAATACATTTTGAAAGCGTTAATCATGCCATGCCGTCATGCTAATGGACAAATTAAAAATGAAATACACAAACAATACAATATTCAAAAATCGGTTTAGTCTCGGCTCCCATAAATTTATGATGCCCATGAAACATTCCCATCTGGGCATCCTATCATTTATCATTGTTAGGTACACAGTCGTCAAACAATGGATACACAATATCAGTATAGTGAATAAATCAACTTAATCACTTATTAAAGAAATAAACAACCGCGATCAATTAGTATAATATAGTTAAACAAAATAGAATGGGCTTACGAACTATAAACTAGAAATGATATCTAATGCTGATGCGCATTAGTTGTCTTTACGATGACGTCATCGAGAGTAACGATGGCGGCCCGACAGCCAGACGATACCTTGGAACAGATCCAGCGCCGCCGACGGCCACACGTAGATATGGCTGATCTCTTAAACCGATAAGGTCCCAACTCTATTGCAGGATTTCCACATCGACTTTCACTGAATACAGGTACTGCGAATAAAATAATGCATTTTCAAAAACTAAAAAAAAACTCTAAAGCATATATACGAGTATTTTTTTAAATGTACGTGAAAATTTAATTGAATTGGTTGGATAGTTAGGAAAATGAAACGAGAACAGAAATGTAATTTTTAATCTACAAAATATTTGAATATCTAGACACTCCTGCCCTAAATTATTCCTAAAATAACCATTCTAAATATTTTTGTTATCTACAGCAGTATAATTGATTTTGATAAAGCAATATCATAATTCAATAGAATTAAATATTCAATTGGACATTACAGACCGAAGCACACTGGTAACATTCCTTTATATACCTAAATCGTTCCATTAGTTGACACTTTTTCTTTATAATCAGTCCCTCAGTGCTGCGGATCCATCTAGTCATTTTAAAGGTTCCGTACCGAAAAGGTGTCACCACTCTTACACACAACTCTTACTAAGCATATATTATGCCGCGGGCCAAAATCATAACTAGAGGCAGAATCCAATTTTGAGTATAAATGTTAAATTCTGAAAGTGACCGCAGACCGCAGCAGTAAATCGCAATGATAGACCGCACCGACTACTGGATACAATGTAACTCGATAAAAACGCTTCCGTTGATGGCGACAGTGTCGCCTGTTGCAATGTCGCCATAAAGTTACATAGTAGCCAGTAGACACACTGTGCTCTGTTATAACGATTAAGCGACTTTACAGATGCATTTTACGGTCGGTGGTCGCCTTCAGAATTGTACCATAAGATTTATAAATTATAACAAAAAAAAACAGTTACGGCAGTTCCAATAACAAACATTAAATATTCTCTTTAGTACGAATCATGAAACGGTTTAATTGAAATGATTTTGAAGAAGTAGGCCTACATCAATCAAACACAAAATAGTTTCGCTTACAGATTGTCCAACATTGTCCAGCCGGGTTATAGCATTTTGCTAGTAATAATTGTTGTGGTTTAAATTAGACTTGACTATTAGTTCCCCGAGGGTAGTGATCCTGGCTCTACACTTGGTTCTCGTCTTCGTGGTGCACTGCCATCGGACATGGCCGTTCTGTCCAATGACCCCAGAGCGAGCAAAGCGAAATCCATTCGCGACGAAACGCTCCGTTTTCTTATCAGTCAGTATTCTGTGGACTGGCGGAATAAATGTGGAGTTAAAGCACAGTTTTCATTATATTATCACAGATATTATGAACTTTGTGTTAAAGGTTGGTAAAGAAATGAATAACGACCCTCGCGAGGATTGAAACATTATATTATTTAATTCAGTGATTGTGCTTTAAACTACTCCTTATAACTAAATTGTCGAGGGTTGTGACGTACGCCTTGCATTTAGTTCGGGATTTTTTTGAACATGCCCAACGAATTGTGTTAATACAGATCCTATCCCTACTAAATTGGTGTCTTCCTATTTTCAGCATTGGTCCATTAAACTGAAAATAAAAAATAATCTTTAAGTACCCGTGCGTTAAATAATAATCATATTTCTTCAGTAAAGCAATAACTTATGAAATCGAACGTTGACGTTCTTTTATTTGAAAAATTTATAGGTAAAATGACTTTTCATTGTCATTCAAGCAATGAATAAAAAAAGGCAGACGGACGACCGGTCATTTTATGAAGACAGCTGCTTCAAGGAGATAAACGACAAAAAAAAGTCAATTTAAGAAAATATTTAATACATGAAACACTTAATTTATACACTATGTTTCAAGAAGGTTACTACATTATTTTCGTCCGACAGGAACAATAAATATAGCATATTATGAGACTTGGGGATAATACCTATTAGTGAAAGATTTTTTTGGAACCGGATCAATAGTTCCGAAGATTACATTATCCATATTATGTTAAAGGTGGTTAAAACATGAATAAAGATCACGAGAATGGAAACATTATGAGTAAATTAAATCTGAATTGTTCTGTATGGTGTCCGGACGTAAAGAATAGCACCATCCCATATCTTCCCGTGGGTGTCGTAAGAGGCGACTAAGGGACTTACCAGAGAATGGGCAGCAGCGTTCTCTGTGATTTTTTATAACAAACATACTGCGATCGCCAACCCGCCTGCCAAGCGTGGCGATTATGGCAAAACCCCCCTTGGGGAGGCCTATGTCCAGCAGTGGACGTCTTTCGGCTGAAATGATGATGATGATGAAATTAAATTATTCAATGATTATGATTCAAATAACTACTTATTACTAAGCTGTCGACGGTTGTGACGAACGCTTTGCATCTAGTTTGGAACTTTTGTGAACATGCCCAACGAATTTTGTTAGTACAGGTCCTGGACCTGTTGAATTTGTATCTTCCTATTTTCACCATCGGATAACCGCATCTGTTTTGTATCCATTCAACTGAAATTTTGAAAAAAAAAATTAAATTATAAGTACCCGTGCGTTCTAATAATCATTTTTCTTCAGTCAAGCAGTAACTAAAGAAATTAAAGTTAGTATTCATGCAAATAATAAAAAAGGTAAACCCACGCATCATTTTAGGGGGACAGTTGCTTAAAGTAAACGACAAAAACAAGTCAATTTTAAAAATATTTAATTCATGATACATTTTCTTTATTCAATGGCAATATTTTAAAAGGCTCTTTACTATATAATTTTCGACTATTATGACATGCGCTTTGCATCTAGTTCTGGTCTTTCTGGAAGATACCCAGCGAGTTTTATTGCTCCAACATTTAGCTTTACTATACTTGTGTTCTCCTACTCGCAACATGTTAAAAAAAAAATACAGATTGAACTGAATAAAGTCAAGAAAGAACACAACTGTTATATTGAGATAACTGGACGAGTACGTAAAAGTATCTCAGATACCCACAATATTGCACAATACCGGGAGCAGTCAGAAACTCTGGAAGAAAGATTGTGAGACAAGCAAGAGTCCAAAAGGGCTTAAAAGGAAGTAGTGTGTGGTAATTGTGTGCCAACTGCCAGCGCAGAACAATGATCTCTTTTCATGCATAGAAGGAACGGTGATTGATTACCAAGTGCTCCAATCTTAGGCTTAATTCTGAATCTTTGACCACCAACATACTTGAGAAGAAGCTAGACAGATGATGATTTTCTAAATAAAACATCAGACACACTGGATAATCTTTTATTTCGAAAAATATATAAACTTATTTTAATCCGCATGATTATGTATTAAATTGCTCCTTAAAATGATGCCCTCGAGGGTTATAAGAAACGCCGGGCATTTTGTACGACTCCTTGTGGTACACTGCCATCTAATCTTCCGACCGTTGTTGTAGGACTTGGAGAAACGAAAGCCATCCGCCGCGAGCATATGTGTCCCTCTTTGCGTTACCATTTCCATCACTGCAAGTATTTAAGACAAATGTTTTTTATGGGTAAATCGAAAAAAAACAAATCGTTGTAATCCTTCGGTGTACCGAAATCGTTCTTCAGCTGGAAAAATATGTTAACATACCCATTTCGTAGCTAAGAGTCATATTTTTTTCAGTTATACATTACGTTCATAATTTATAGTTCTAAGCTGCATTACAATGTGCTTTCCGTAGGTATTTTAATCCTCGACCTCACAGAACGTCAACTCCTGAACTTGCCAAGGCCTGAGCTGTGTTCCTGGAGAATCAGGACCACTGACTCTCTTACATTACCATTGCTATATCTGATAGTCATATCCATATTATTGAAACAATAAATTTAATTTATTTTTGCATCAAAACATTACCGGACACTTTGTGTAATTCTGAGTAAAGGTTTTTTTTTTTATTTAAAATAAAAGTCAAAACCACGTTGCATTAATCGTTCCTTTAATTTTTACTAGATTAAAATAATATTCAAAAGCAGAAGTATACAGTCTTGTAGTTTACAGTCTCTTTTAACTAAAGTGAATATAAAAAAATATAAAAATTATACTTTTATTCCTCTAGGAATTTTAACCGGAACCAGCCAGTCTTATTTATAAATTAATAATGCTATGGTTATGTTCTAAGCCGCATCTCTCGACTAGTTTTCCGTACGTGATGATGAAAGCTGTACATCTAGTCCTGGTCTTGGCAGAACATTGCCACCTCACCTTGCCGTTGCCTAAAACTTTCTTCTGCTGGGAAAATCTGTGTCCTCCTACTTGCAACATTATCTTTCCTCTGCTTGACAATACTTCCATGACTGCAAAAAGTAACATTTTTAGTATTATTTTGCAAGTATATAATTATTATTTTCTGCATCGTTGTACTAACTTCTGAGACAAACAAATCATTTAAAATTATTAAGGTTTGTAAATTAATATTTAAAAAAAAAACATGGTGCAGTATTTTTTTTATTTCCTCCAGATAAAATATAGAATAGAAAAACAATAGTTTTTTAAACAACTTGGTTTTTACCATTTAAAAAATAAAATACATATTTACAATCTCGGAAAAATGTTTGTACTTATATATATAAGTAATTTCTAGGTAAAATAATATTCTACTGAGATTTGCCTCTCCGTCTTAAAATCAATCGATATCACTGTTTAAAAGGCTTATATATGATGTTTTAAGTTATTTTTTCTTTAAGCATTTTTTTTTTTAGATATGGGATATTTTCGGTAACAACTAATTAAAATACCTTGTTTTTCGCATTTTATTTTCAGAGAATTACGATAAAAACAAACTTAAGTATGCAGTCAATAAAATCAAAATTGAACATTGTGTATATATTATTCCGACTACGGAACCTCTTTGCGTGGCCAACAACACGTGGTCAGTTATTTAACTAAGTAGTGACAGGTATTATAATGCTGCATTGTTCCTAAATTATTCGAGAAATTGCGCTTACATCCAAAAAGGCCTAACAGAAATTCAATATGCGCATAATATGTAGGTTCTAAGATATAGGTATATAGGTTATTTGGTTGGTAGATTATTTTATATTTACTTAAAGAAATCGTTACCTCGTGAAATAATAGCAAGTCTAATATTTACAACTGACATATTAAGATAAGATTAAGCCAAAATTTGTTTATCTGTAACCTCCATGCTACAAAAAAACCAGAGACAAAAACAAACTCAAGTTGACACAATTAACACACTTAAGTGACACCAATTTCAGTCCAAAATGACATGACATGTCCAGTCATCTGTGCATTTTAATGACCGTTTGAATAACGTGCCAGAAAAAAGTTCGCATTTCGAACTAGGTTTTCCTAAAGAACGTCTTCTCATGGTTGTGATCGAGACAAGATCTGACGATGATTTTATCTTCAATCGTGATGACGAAGGCCTTGCAGTTAGTGCGGTGCCTGGCGGAGCATCGCCATCTTGTTTTGCAGCTTATAATCCTGTCTTTGGAAAATCGGAACCCGCCCAAATAAATCAGCAAAGTTCCCCTTTCTGTCTGGAAAACTGAATAAAAATAACGATTTAGTTACAAAATGTAGTGAAGTTGAATTATTGTTAAGTTAATGTACATGCTAACTGTGTGATAACAACTGATATCTGCTTTTCTTATTATTTAAGGTATGACATCTCATTACCGTCAGGTTTCTCCTCGTCGTCTTCCGTATATTTATTATGTCGATAACAATTTAAAATAAAATATAGTTTTGTAAATATTTTATTTCCTTCATTTACCAATAGGTACAATCAATGCTTATAAGCAACCACATCATACTAAAATAGAAAACTATAGCTTTCTTAACCTTTCGTTATGCTCTTACCATAAAAATAACTATGATTTACTGAACTCATTCTCTTTTCTTAATTAATGATACTTTATTAATTTTACGTTGGAATCAACAAAATACCTATAAAACTGGTTTCAAATACTGTTATAAACATAGTAATACTTACTTACGAGTTACAACATTTAACTGTTTTGTGCGAACGTTTCGCCAGAGCAAATGCACATGCGATCAATGTGATCCCTGAATGAGAGCATTCCCGGTCTGCATCAACAGTCAACACACATTAAGGCACATTAAATGTTTTTATTTATTTAATTCATCATTAACAGAAGAGCTCCTGGCCCGGTTTGTGGCGAGTATTTGGAGAAGAACCTCGCCAAACGATTATTGCACTTATTTGTTTTTAACTTAATTAAAAACAAATAAGTGCTATTTAAATGGAAACATTAATATTTAATACCTATCTACATGGACTCAGTTTCCCAATTTTCTTATCTGGTACCATTGAGGCGAGAAACTAAAGAACGAACCAAACTGAACATAGATGAGCCGTCACTATCATAATCAGCATTAATATCAAAAAGCTGTCGAAATTTTAATGAACCTTGACTATTAAAATTATTAGCAACGTTGTGAATAATAAATAGTTTAGCTTAGCAGATACATAGAGAGCTGAGCCTATTCCGTGCCTCGCACCACCAGATCGCGCTGTAACGTAGGAAACCCAACTAATTGATTTACAGATTATATGTGTGGGTGAAGTCATAGTTATGCACACAAACACTAAATAAAACGTGCGAGCTCAGTTTTTATTAGTGTGCGTGTGGCACATCATTTACCATATACCAATATATAGTTATCATTCACTTATGGTACTGAAGGAGGTATAATATTTTGTATCATATCACTATAGCAAGCTTGGCACAATTGCTATCGTCTTTGGTCAGTAAACAAGAAGCCGTAAGTTCAAACCTTGTATGCTACAATATATTCTTTTTCTTTTTGTATTCATTCTTTTGTTAAAACATTACTTAAAGTAGAATTTATAACGATTCGATCCCGTTCAAGGTTGGGTAATGAAGTTTCCAATGTTTGAGATAAACACGGAACTCTCAGGTCATTTTATTTTGACTGTTTAGAAAAAAACTACCTACAATTTAAAAATATTGTTGTCAAACACCTTCATTTATAAAAATGAGCGTTCTTAGTTGTCAATCTACGAGTATTTGCATTACTCAGTTTATTGATTACTACTCAACCGCATGTGTGCGGATTTATTTCTGTGGATCCAACAATGCAACATTTTATCAATGTTCAAAAGGGTAGAAATCGTTGTTTTGGATGAGCAAAACATATCTATATGTGAAATTGTGAGTGTAAATGTAGTGCTGCCCCCAAACGATGGGACACTTTATATCGTGTCCTGCCTGTCTTGTTGTTTGCTCCTGCGATGTGCATCACAGGACGCTACTGAAAGTGTCAAAGTCGTGGACAAATTTTGGACTGACTCAATTTGAATTGTCATCGACACGCTAAGAAGATGCGAAATTGGAAGGCGCTTAATGATATCGGTGAGTAACAGTTACATATAACACTATGTTGATATTATACCTACTTCACTTTAACTAACTCCTCTCACCTTTCAATGTTTACTACGAATAAATAATTAATGTAACTTAAGTGCAATACCTACCATAGTTATAATAATATATTATCATGAATGAAATATTTTTTTAAATTTATCTTAAGATGATTATGATAAAAATTAACTTGGTCTAAAATTAGCTTGATTTAGCCCTTAGACAGTTTAAGAAAAGCTAATGTCAGTGTATATCTTATATTTAATTTTTTTATTTGTATTATTATAAAATTAATTAGGTATATGTAAGTATATTATTTAAACATTGTGTATATTATGTATATAGTATTTAAATGTAGTATATTTTTTTTTTATAATAATAGCTATTATTAATAGTATTATAAATACTCTTTTTATCCACAGAGGAGAACCGGATTTTGGAGACGTAGAACATCCTAGGTCAAAACCAAATGCAAATTCATCGCCTCGACACCACGACATCGTGGCAAGGCACAAGGCTGTTCCCTTCTTGTCCACCCGCGTAAAAGCAACAGCACACAATATGTGCTTACAAACTGTCCACTGCGCACCGACAAAACCGACTACACTTTGCTAGGTCATAGATTAATTTTGATTGGGAGAAGAATGTGCTGATTTATAGCGACGAAAAAACGTTTAAGTCGGATAAGGTTGGGCGTAAATGTTACTAAACATATGCGTGAATATGGTTAACAGCATGAGGTGAAGGTTACAAGAAGTAATAGAAAACGAGGGTTTACAGACCCATTATAGTCGAATTTATTTTAATTAGTAGGCGAATATGAATCTTATTTTTATGCAAATAATGTTCATATTTGTTAAGCGAATGTAAACAAATATAAACCTTAGCAACAATTAGGTATAGATGTTAATAATCTCCTCCTCTAATCCTCTTTTTAAAACCACAACTCGTAATGTATTGAAAGTATGGTGAAGTGATGTTATTGTTATGCGGTTAGAAGTTGTCATAATTTCTTACTATCTAACATGTTGATTCACTTCACCTCTAATTTTACTTTGGTTCAATTTATATACCTGCTACTTTGACAAATTATTTACGTCCATCCTTACCAACAAAAAACTTTGCCTTTGTCACTAAAACTGGTAAACAACAGTGTTTTACTCATTGGAATGTCTAGTATGGATAGCTATAGCCTATATATGTTTAAAACCAGTTCGTATTAAATCATTGTGATACAATGATTTAATTGCCACACAAGTTTTTTTTGATAACATACAACTCCCACCAAATTGAACCTTAAAACAACCAATGTAAGGAAGGCAAAGGTCCTTTCAAACCCAATGTTTATCTAATAAAAAATCAAATTATTTTATTGGTTTTATTTAATTACCTTTTTACTTTTTGCTTGAGTGATTTTATTGGTCACAAAATTAATTTATTAAAGAACAAAAAGTAAAAAACAGCAAATATAACTACTCTTCACCTGGGATCGAACTCACATCGTTAAGCTTAGATCACTAACTGACGCAAGCGCTTACACCAATCAGCTATGGTGACCATGTTACACTTGTATAAAATGTTGGCCTTATTGTAAACCCGTTTTTTTATTTTTTCCTTATACCCTACAAAGTTAAAGATAAATAAAATAAACCCCGTGAAGGGTAGACTACGTATGTGCACACAATGATAATGAGCGGCTGTACGAACATTACCGGCTCGTACAATGACTGTTACCGCTGTGTGCGATGTAAACTATTTAGCTTTGTTGACTGTACGTTCCTATACAGGTATACATCTAACTCATGTAATTAACACGTGTAGAAAAACAAACAACTTTAAAACAGAAATATAAAAAAATATTAACTCCAATCCGATCAAAATGTACTAAACAGATATTGTTCCATTGTAAAAGTAGTTCATATGCATGTGTGCTGTTCCTACCTGGAATATAACCGTATGAGTTCCAAGTCAGTTTGTATAGTGCCGTTAACTACGGTTATTCACAATGATTGTGTTTCAAACAACTCTTCAGGATCTGATCGTCGACAGTAGTGAGAAAAGCTTTACACTTCGTGCGGTATCGCACAGAACACTGCCATCGAATCTTCACTCCCATTATTTTCTCCTTTGAAAAGCGATACCCCCCAACCAACAACATCACTGTGCCCCTATTTGTCCTGAACTTTGTAACTGAAAAGAAAAAACAAGAATTATTAACTATTTTAATACAAAGATGTTCCTTCTGCACTTCGGTGTATGATCTGCATCATGTCAATGTGACGGGGGTAAGGGAGAAATTACAAAGCACAATGAGCTGTGAACATAAGTGTTTGATAATAATTATTATTTAAATTAAAAGACAAAAAAATCAAGTAGGTTGATCTATTTCTTATATTAAAATCAGACATCAATTTATACCGCAAAATTAGAGATTCCACTCCAATATAATTAACTAAAGACAAAAAAAATATTAAATCTCATTCGAAATGAAGGGTTTGGGTAAATTAGACACTTTTATAACAGTAATCTAATTTATTTTATATGTTTTGAATCGACAATGCAATCCGTGCTAGCGGCGCGACACAACGACCAAACTTACAAATAACATACTTAGATGGCACTGCTCGCGCGCTTCGTCATAGCTTAACACCTCTCCTCGAAGTCGTGAGCAGATCTTCGAAATTTACATACATTCATCCATCATCCCTAAATTTATTTATTTATTTATTTATTTATTATTCCTTAACATATACATTTGTTATTACAGGTAAGACCCAAGCTAACAAAGTAGTCATAGAATTATGCAGACATTCATGATGTTTTGTTCCACTCAAACCTTTAGTCAAAACATCAGCAGGCATTCGATCAGTACACAAATATCTAAGATCAATTACACGTTATTCGCACTTATCGCGAATAAAGTGGTGCCGTACATCAATGTGTTTCGTTCGTGAAAGGTAGTTCTTAGTTTGGGCAAGTTTAATTGCACCCTGGTTATCGTTGAATAGTATCACACACTCACACTTAACCTCAATGCTATTCAAAAAATCACGTAAATACATGGCCTCTTTAGTACATTTGGATATAGCCATGTATTCGGCTTCGGTGCTAGATAAAGCAATGGTTCGTTGTTTTCGCGCTTCCCAGCTGACTGGTGCACCTGCAAAAATAAATGCAAAGCCAGAATAGGACTTACGATCTACCGCATTCCCTGTCCAGTCTGCATCAAACACACCAAAAAGAGGCAAACCGGTTCTTTCATACACTAGCCCGTAATCTGATGTACCTCGCAAATACCTTAACACACGTTTACCAGCCCTCCAATGCTCAATGTCATAATTTGTATTGAATTGACTTAAAAAGTTAACGGCATACGCCATATCTGGTCTGGTTGACACTGCCAGGTGCATTAAGGCGCCAATCAAACTCTGATACGGATATTGTTCCATTACATCATTACTAATACACTCAGGCTTCACTAATTTTACATTCACATCTATAGGCGTGATAGCAGGTTTACACTCACTCATACCAAAGCGTTCCAACACTTTATCAATATATGATTTTTGACTTAAGTACACTCTATTTTCATCATCACGACTAAATTCAATTCCTAAACAAGTAGATATTTTCCCCATATCTTTCATTTTAAATGCACTTCTTAACTGTTTCTTTACATTTTCCATCCATACATTATCATTTGCCGCTAGAATCATATCATCGACATATATACCTATTAACATTAGTCGTTCATCCTTTCTCGCAACAAACACACACACAAGGTTCCTGTGGCAATGATTCAAAACCAATATCATTCAACATTCTCGCCATGTCCATTACAAAACGTAAGATCAGGTTACAAAGTACTAAAAAAAACTACAGAAATGACGTAGTACATACAGTACATCTATGTAGATAAAAAAATTGAAAAGTATCATTAGAAAATATTTGCTGTCTGAGAATTTTGCAATTACTAAAAAATTATTGGTTAGTAAAATTAATGCCTGTTCCTGCAGTCTTCTACCCAAGATGCTGAACTCCGTGGAACTAGACTCGACGGAGTAGTATCATCAATCAGAACTCTGCTCAGTAGTTTTTAATCTTTTTAACTTATTACGATGAGCTTTTGCGCGCTCTCGCCAACTTTTTCTAATTGCATTTTGTACTCTTGGTGTAAAATCTGTGATTAATTTTCTTTTCCCTGCTTCTTTCTTTTTGTATCTTTCTCTATCTTTTCGACGTCTTTCTTCAAGTTCGGCTTCAGTCATTGTTTCTCTTTTCTTTCGTATCCAGGCCTTCTTTCACTCATTCAAATGTTCTTTTTTTCTTTTTCTGATCGCCTTTTACGCGCCATAACTGTACAAGCAAAAGAAAGCCGTGCATATTCACTTTTGTAGAGAGTAAGTCTTCTGTAAAAAACAACGCGGCAACCAATAGACAGGATTCATTCAACGGTCTTTGGTGTCCGGCGGTGGATAAATAGTTCATCGTCTGCTAAGAGCTTAATCATAAATAACCAACCGTATTCATTAATGATTTCGTAGTTGTTTTTTTTTTGTTTGTAATCATACTTAGCGCTTCCCCTTTAACGAAACCTTGGTTAAGTATGATTATGATCAAAACTGTTCTTAACAACTACTCCGTCTACGGTCGTGATGAAGGCCTTCACTTGCATCGCTTCCTGTACCCACATTGCCATCTTATCTTCGAGCCGACTGCCTTCTCCTTGTGAAAACGGAAACCATTCGCCACCAATATTGGGTAGCCTCTGCTTGATATGCAATTGAAAACTGAAAGGATTAAGAAGAAATATTATTTACCTACAGTAGATTAATCAATTAAGGTAGGAAGGAACCTGAATATCTTACCTCAAAATGCGTAATTATGAACTTTGAACCCGACAAGCTGACTTCATTATGATAAATTCATTAGCATCCTGCCAGAGTGGGAGGATTGAACAATTCCTGTTATTGAACTAACTCTAGAAACTATAAACGTTTTAGAGTATAAATAACTGTCGGCATAGAATGAGATCTACCTCTTAAACATATACGAAACAGGTGCTATTTTGAGATGATTACATAGTAAAAAGTGTTCTTACTTATGTGCACTTTTCATGAATTCAAGTCCGCCTGTACATACATTTCTTGTCCTGTACTGTCCTTGTCTTGTTCCTTGTATTCCTTGTTATTTATCCAGATAATTGTAGATTTTTCAGTGAAATGTAGCGAGAGGAAAATGACCAGCGACTGAATAAAACGATAAAATTAAAAAATCATAAATTGTAATTAAAACTGTTGAAAATAAACATTACTCGTGATTAATGAATACAAGATTCTCCCATTTTATCCACCACCGAAACCTAAGTAATACTTATGTTTATTGCTGTAGTGAGAGAGCTTACACTGCTGAAGATAGTAGATGTTACAAATTCATCTTAAAGCTATATTGTAACACTTATTTACTAAAACACACCCTAAAATATAATAAAAATACTGTTCTTAATATAAACTTTAATCATAATTCATTTGATTTCATCCACCGAACGAAATTATAATCTTCATCAAGTAATCTTTTGCAACTAGCGACATCTATTGGAAAGCACCTTTTGACATAATTATTTCCATTGATTCGAGAAGAATTGCTTTCGTCGCTATAATAAAGTCAATAAATTAACAAACGATGCCTTTGGGGTAAAAATCTCCTTATTTTCGAATTTTATATGAGATCCGACATCTAATTTTGTTACAGTACATAGGAATGATCAATGATAAACTGAAGCTTGGTTGAGCTACACAGACTGGCAGTGTCAGTGTGATGAGCGCTTTATAATATAAGTGAAAAGATCTAAGTTTCCAATTATAACTAGAAGATTTTTCGAGTTAACGAAGTTAATATAGAACTTAGATAAATTTTACTAAGTCACGGCCAATTTTTTATTGGAGTTACCCATAGGAACTACCGAACCGTCAATTTGCATATCCGAAACTCGAATTGCTACAGTATACGAATATGAAAATTGCCTATGTCTCTACATACAGCAACGCCTAACGCTCTAAGAAGTATTGCATATTTATTGAAAAAACGAGACATGTCTTAATCATAGGGGGACTGCAGCCCCGACAACGTTCGATACAAATTCTGCACTAGAATCTATTAGCTGTAGTGTGAGCTACCGCGTCATGGAACCCCCACACTCGGATGATGGCGTTGTCCATGGTGTGCAGGGACGCTCTGCAACCAGACTTAGCTTTGACGCACACCCATCTTGTCCTGTTGCCGTGTTTATTAACTCGGTTAAATCGGTACTGACCGATCATGATGACCGGGTTACCTCGCTGAGATTGCGCAAAAACAGGGTTCAGATCTGAAAACAATCTTGATTTTAGTTCCTGGTGATTGATTCAGTATTTATAGACAGTACCTACAATAAAACGGAAAATATCATTACTTTTCACAAAATCACTGTAGAAATATGATATAACATTATATTCATCACTCACACACAAATGCAGCACGACCCGCGTGCTCGTGCACCGCTGCCTTGAGGGGGTCAATGGTGTGCACGGGATGTCAAGAAGTTAGAATGGTAGAATTAGTATTGAGCATTTCTCTTACACATGTGATTATGACTAGGTACGTTTACAGATGTCAAATATGACAGACGATTATATACGGTAGATATCGGTACTTCACTGATTTAGATAGAAATGGCAAATAAAAATTGCTGTATTTGTTCAAAATTGATGTATGTACCACCACCAGTTAGAACTGTAAAGAACACAATATATTCAAAGCGGAAAATGGGAACATCGTACGAAATAAAAGAAACGATTTATAAACGGAGTATTTACTGCAATGTTTTATCAATGTAATAAATAAGTAATTAAGCATAAACTCTATGATTATATAAAATACTACATAACTTCAGGCTAATCTTAAATACAAGTTACAGGATTACTTATGTTATTTATTTGTGACATAGTCAAATACACGCAAAAAAAAAATTGTGAAAATCGTATTTTATTTGATTTGTTCACAATCATACTTTAAGAACTGAACATATAAACTATTCAGCTGACGGAAGACAACTTCTTCATGTGCTTAAACATTTAGATATTCAAAATAACCGTCAACCAATATAATAATTTAATCATTTGAGGAACTTTAGCGAAACTTATTTGCCGCTAAAACAACTACAGAAAGACTAAAGATAATACTAAAAAAAAGACTTAACTATTAAAAGACGCTTACGAAGCCAACTCACTTATACTACCCGTCGTTGTGATCATTGTTTTGTACTGGAGCATCCATATCTATCCGAAAGGGTATCTTTATACCTATGTCTTTATGTATCTATAATATGAAACTAGTAAATAATATCGTAATTATATAATTTTGTTCACAGGGTACATTTCCCTTTTGAGATTATAGACAAAATAAGCTATAACTTGTTTTATAATTGTACACTACGTCATGGAAATTATTCCATAGTCATCATCATCATTCTCTGGCCCTTTTCCCAATTTATTTGGGGTCAGCGCAGGGTGTTTCCTAACTATTCCACAATATGAAGGTTTTAATAAGATTTTTTTCTGGATAAAAGAGTCCTGTTGAAGGAAGCGGTGGAAATGGAAGCAACTGTCTTACCAATAGAAAAAAACAACTAGATATTATTGACTTTTAATAGCCAGTGCGTCAGTGCGAGCTGTTATGCCAGTTTGATCGCGTTAACGTAAATTTAAATTTGTACTGAGAACTTAGGTAAGTAGCACTGTCTGGAATAATTTAATTTCTCTTCTCGGGGGATGGAATGGAAATAACAATGATTCAATACAAATTGAAGTAAGTAAATGTTATCGCGATCGTCAGCTATCATTACCTACAGTTTCTGACAACGATTGACCACCTTTTTTTTTTTTTTAGGATGGGAAATCATCAAATAACGCCCCCCCCCCCCCGCTCTGGGCGGAGCGGAAGGGAGTGTCAGACTTGTACCGACTAAAACCCATCCATCTTAGCCCTTTGTTCAGAATTTATCTTTGCCCTTTGTGTTCCAGAGCCGCGGTATCTCTTTCGAACAGTCCCGCAGCCCTGGCAGGCATCGGCCCGTGCAGACCCCTACGTGGTTGCTGACATCTCTTTGAGGCGCGCGTGGAACACGAACGCGCCGACGACACGGCCTGTCGTCATAAGACGGCCGGACGGCGAGCTAGCCCATAACTCGCCGTCCACAGGCCCGCGCCTACGGTGGCCGCCACCACGTGACCCCCGACGCCCAGCACAACTATTGACCACCTGAAAGAAATTTTTATTTTACCGTTGAAATATAGACTACAAAACTTAATGGTTATGTTTGCCAAGAGTCTTGACGATGACACTGTCAACAGTAGTAATGGCTGCAGTACAGCCGTTCTTCTTCTTGATGCAAGTCCAGCGAACCTTGGACCCCCAACACGCATGTTTGTTGAACCGCCACGGCCCTATTTGTACTACGAGGTTCCCGCGTTGAGATAAGTCAAATGTTGGCTCTGATTGCTCTGAAATATATCAGAAACATTAAAATAATTAATAACTTTTTGAGTTTGTGATAATCTTAATGGAGCCAGTATATCCTAATAAGTATACTGCACTAGGTATGCAAATACAAATCATAGGTCCATCAAAAGAGAAAAAAGTATTAAATAACTTTAATAAAAAAGTATTAAATAAAAAGTTGTAATCCTTATTATTACAACTTTTTATTTATATTAAAATACAGCTACATGAAATTATAATAATTAATTATATTAAATGGATCATTGCTTTCGTAACTAGTCAATATAATTATATAATATTTTCCTCATAAAATAAATATTAATCTCTGTAAAATAAACATATGTTACATATTGACCTGTTAATATCATCAGTTAGAACTTTGAACCAATTTGTCCCCATGGACATTTTTTTGCAGATTAACCAAACTTTGATAAAATTATTTGAACAAAATTTTATCGATAGATATCATCATTCTCCTATCCTTATTCTTATAGATAACTACTAAAAATATTTTAGAGCTACACGAATGTTAGGTACTTATTAAATATATCATCCCTTCAGCTAAATAAAATATTCAATTGTTTATAGACATAACAGTAACAAAGAAGCAATTACAACTAGGTTATACAAACTGCGTTATTTGACTAGTGGTAGCAACTAGTGGTTTTTTGTTTCAGAATATTTCTAAACTTTTTCTGTCAAAAAAAAATCTAAGAGCCCGATCTTGGCGTATGCAGCCACCAAAATCATGCGGATTTTAAGTCATAAGCCGCATAGCGACTTCTAGACAAAAAATGAGGCAACCAAGATGTCCAAACAACTATATCAACTGGTCCACTGAAACACTAAGGAAATCGTCAATGAATGACATTGTTTGGCTACCTTTATATGAGTTATGATAAACTATAGCAATTGAAAACAATACTATAAAACATCACTTTTGTACCCACCATGATATAATGCAAGTTTCAACAATATAATTTTGTTAAAAACGTTCATATATTGGCACTGTCCATTTCAGCTAGTGGTTGTGCCATCCATTGAGCTTGACCAATCGATCGTTGACAGTGACAGCAATGCACCGACAACCACAGCTCTTCCTCGCGGAGCACTCCCACCAGGTCTTCACACGTCGTTCCAGCTTCTTGGTAAACCGATACCTGCCCCAAGTTATGATAGGGTTGCCATACCTTGTAACCCCAAATATAAGAGGATAGACTGAAGCCGCTGAAACATCACAACATGTTTAATCTCATGTAATATTTTTAAATAAGTTTAAAAAAAAGGCTCAGCAGATGATGATGATGATGAAATAAAAATTACACAGCATAACTGATATTATATGGTATGAAATGGTAGAAGAAGGATATCCATCATTATTTTGATTTCCTACTGTAATTTCTAAAGATTATAAAATAATAACAAAAACGCACTAAAACGACAAGATAATTTTATTAAAACAATGTATTTCTTGGAATTTTATAATCTAGGCATACTTTTAAGGTCACACACACTAGTTGTGTTAGATTTTAGGATTCCGTACCAAAATGGTAAAGAAGGGATCGAAGCCCACCGCTGGACATAGGTCTCTCTCAACATCAGGTGGTTTCCTACCAAGATACGGTACCCTCGATGTACGAGTCCGACTCGCTCTTTAATGTTTTTTTCCTTAATTCATGTGTGTGTCGAATATTCATTCTCACAATATTTTCACCCTCAGTGATTATGAAAGAGTTGCATCGCTCCCTGGTCTTGATGCAGGTCCATCGCCTGTACTTCCCCATGTCCCTCATCAGTTTAAACCGGTGACCAGATAGCACAGTAACGGGTTCCCACGTGTACTTGTGGCAAAGTAATATTCTTCTGTATGCTCGGATCCATCGGAGTCCGCACCTGCATAAATGGTGGAGCGTCAAAAACTTTGGTTTCACGCAAATAGAAATGTCTCCATCGATTAAAATTATTGCGCCCTATTATAATATTTGAACTGAACTTGTTGCAGCGAGAGACACCTTGCCGCTTGCTTGATGCTGGTAGTTCCTCGAGCATCGCATTCCGTTGTACACCAGCATAGTTATCCCTTTCGTAGTCTTTATAAATGTAGCTGAAAATATATTTATGGTATCTTTATATGAATATGCATTTAAGTTGTGTATTGCTAAAGTTAGACACTGCAAGACATGTCTGACGGTCAAGACAAAGTGACATGCTATCAACGATCATTTATAGTAAAAAAAGCCCATACATTTTTGACATAAGCTCTCGAAACCGCTATCAAGCATATGAAATCCCTTTGAAAGTCGTTGTGAAAATGCAAAATGATTTTGAAAGCGATTGCCACTTATCGAAGCCCTCTGACCTGTGGGTGCATCGTTGGTCTAGTGGTCGCCAGCGCTACTGCTGAGCTTGAGTTCCTGGGTTCGATGTCCAGATCAGGCATAACGGGTTCTTCCATCAGGCATTTAGGTAGCAGCCTTGGAGTCTGGATCTTCGCTCGGTTGATGGCAATAGCTCCCGAATTAATACTGACTTATCGGTTGCCGTTTCTCAGCATGATTTTGAATGTCAAGAATCAAAAAGAATCAAACAACAAAAGTCTTTTCATCGAAACAATAGTCTATTTGAAATCACACTCAATAAATTAACTTAGACAAGCATGTATTCATTCCAGTATATTAAAATACTGATTTAAATGCCTTATTATGACACTTTATTATATGAACTGAACGATTATTCTTAGGAACACACCTATATAAAATTATCTAGCTAGAAGCTGCTTACTTGTAAGGACTAGGAATTGACTAGGTATGACTGCATAATACTTTATAACATTTGTGTACACGAAATAAAATAATGCTTTCAAAATTTTGTGATATTCACACACGCATAAACTCACGCCTTTTTGCATGAGGGTAGGCAGAGTCAAAAGAAGGCCAGCTGCCACCATCCTTACTAATTGATATTTGCTATTATCTATTTGTTTCGTCTTATTTCCGAAACATGTCAACAATATCTGGAAGCTCTTACAGATATTTCTAAAATACAGTTTCAATAGTCACAAATAATTAACTAGAGTTTCCCTACATGTATACAGTGGTATACAGCCCCCTTCTGCAAAAATCAAATCGACAAATGATCACACCACATAAAACCTCTGTTCATCATTACACACTCGCCCGACATTCCTCTGAGTGTTCCTTCTGCGACACTCCGATGACGTAGTTCCCCCTCGTCCTAATCCTGCGGTTGCAGGCCTTGAACTGACAGATCCAGGAGACCACGTCACCCTTCCCCTGATAGTTCTTGAGGAACCTTTTACCTTCAAACTCGGCCCCAAACTGCCCCTTCGTCGTTGTGAAGAACTCAAGAATACCTAAAACTTTATTTCATGTTATTCTTGTTTTAATATATCAGTCTGTTCTCATATTAATATTCCTCTATAACGTAACAACGTAACGTAACGTTCTGTATGGTGTCCGGACGTAAAGAATAGCACCATCCCATATCTTCCCGTGGGTGTCGTAAGAGGCGACTAAGGGACTTACCAGAGAATGGGCAGCAGCGTTCTCTGTGTTTCATAACAACCATACTGCGATCGCCATCCCGCCTGCCAAGCGTGGCGATTATGGCAAAACCCCCCTTCTTGGGGGAGGCCTATGTCCAGCAGTGGACGTCTTTCGGCTGAAATGATGATGATGATGATGATAACGTAACACAGATTGTATGTATAAAATATCAAACAAACAACACATACATTATTTAATTATGATTACATTTTTTTTTTGCTTAATGTATCTACTAGACCTACTTGACTACGAAGACCTTTAAAATATCGAAAATAAAAGCAAAATTGTGATGAACAGTTTTGAGATCGACGAGAAATTATGTAAAAATTTATTGAGCTATTCTTAACAAAGCAATACACATAACGGAATTATACATAAACATATTAAAACAATACACTTTGAATTACCCGTTACTTATACATGTGTGAGCGACCTTACTCCTACCGCGAAAGTTACATCTCAAGTATCTCATAAGCTTCTAAATCCGCCTTAATACATTCAAGTGAATGCCCCTTTTCAGACATGGAGATAATATTACGTCCCTTGGTCTTGATCCGACGGTTACAAAGATGCTTGTTGCGACAGATCCATGACACCGTTCCGTCACTCCCCTGGTAGTTCTTGTAGAATTTCTGACCATTGAACAATGCCCCAATCTGACCACGACCCGTTTTGTAAAACTCCACCCTTCCTGAAAGCATAATATTTTTATAATTTCAATTTCAACTGATTATGACTAAATTAAAGACTGCTAAAGACACAGATGATTTTTAAAGGTTGACAACGAAAAGCAAGTCACAATAAAATATAGTTTATAATAACACTTCAAAATACATAATAAGTAAAAGATATCAATCTCTATACAACATTATTTTTAGTATATATGCGAAACCTGAATATAGTTTGCTTTCTGAGCAAACTATATTCAGTAACTGAATCGATTCCAATATTTTTTAAACCATATATGTCCAAAAAATTATTAAAAAAGGATACAAGTTGGACACCGACCGCCACTAAGTACCTACAGCAATCGTTTAGGTACCTACTGCCAAATTATTATTATCAATGAGCTCAAGACGACGCTGGAGGCGGGCGCGGCTGTGCCACGTGGTGACCACGTTTTAGTGCGGACAACCAGGTAACAGAACAAGCTTATAACTTTGTGATTTTTCATGATACAGTTTTAAAATTTTGTACATAGATTCTTTACATAAAAATAACACGTGTTTCAGGTTTCGCATATACTAAAACTAATGTTGTAGACTTCACTATTAGACTCTGGATAAATGACGTAAACGATTATGTAATAAGCACTTTATTGTGTCCCTAAATTCGTACAACCTTCAAATCCAAAGATTTCTAATACTTTTTCTGTGTTTACTCGTGAGAACCTGCAATTGGTTGTGTTATATATACAATTGTTGTCTGTATGTTATAGCTCTTGGTTCTCCTATTAATACATACAGTTATCATCCAATCAATTAAGGAACGTTCAATTACGGGACCAGGTGTATAGTACGCGACCAATGGTCGACCGCCCCGGGAGCTAGACAAAGGGCAATTAAAGCGTTTCGTGTTCCTACAACGAGTCTATCTTCTGAATCGACGTTAGTCATCGGTAGTTTATGTCAATCGAATATATTATAGAGCAGAGCAGGTGGCCAAGTGGTAAAGGCCCCGACTTACGAGCTGCTGGTCGTGGGTTCAAACCCAGGCAAGCACATTACTTTGTCTAATTTATTTTTATCACCACTGCTCTCAAAACGATGAAGGAAACATCATGACCACCGGCTTGTCCTAGAAGCAAACTCTCAAAGACACGCGACATCTACCAACCCGAACAGGGCCTGCGTGGTGGACTACAGCCCATTCCATCTAACAAAGAGGAGGCCTGTATCACAGCAGTGGTAACATTGCCGGCTGATTAAGCTTATACAATAAATTTTTGACTTTTCCGTAATAGTTACTGCTGATAGACTGTCCCTTTGTCTAGGTCCTCAGATTAAACAATTCGAATGCATAGGAGCACTTAGCCCTTCGGCCAGTTGCGGCCAAACTTCACACAAAAAGAAGTCCTGGTCGGAGCTTCTGCAGCCAAGATTGAGCCCTCTACCAGACGCAGTGCGCAAGGTCCCTAAATTGTAAATAAATGGTCACTAACGGACACTGATGGCTGCCGCCATTATAGTGTTTCTATGTCCTTCCAATTCAGTCCACGTCAGTGGTTGTGACAGTATTTGGTGCACAGCAGTTCATTGTCGATAGTCATGGCAGTCGCTGGGCAGTCTCTCTTGGAACACCTCCACGAGACCCTTGCTTCTGAGGAGTACGCCTTTCTGAAGCCGTATCCTTTGACGAGCAATTTTGTGGAACCCCTTTTGTTCGTTGTGAATCGTACACCTAAGGCATAAACGGATTTGTATTTTTTGTATGTTTTTATAAAATGCAGGAACATCCAATATACGCTGTGCCTAGTCTTACCAAATCTTACAACAATACAATCACGGAAGATATCCCGTAAGTGGCAGTGTAAGTTTACCAAATCTCACTCAATAGGTATAGGTAACATTCGTTAATCTTAGGGCCAGTAATGTTGCGAGTATGAAGACATTGCTTATCTATCAGAACTCGAATAGCCAACCCATTTAAGTTTGAAATATTTATTTCTAGTAATTTCACCGATATTAAGTTAAACAAAGGTAGGTAAAATATCTTTATCTTGGACCGGTTGTATTTTTTTGACACTGTAAAGGCGATAAAGCTGCATTTTTACTTGTTGCCAAACTAACAAAATCTCAAATGATTTAGTAGGTACTCATTTGTTACTCACTCCAATCCCCAACGAATATTATTTGTATACTAGTACCAACCTACCTAGGTACGAATACTCTTCAGGGTAGCTTCTACACAGAATGACAAATAAAATGCCAACATTATTTGAGCACAATATAATTTCTATATGAAATCTATATTTAGAAATAATGATTTTATAATAATAATATTACAAACGCCATATTACTCAAGTATTAACATGTAGATAACTACAATTATATTTAACGTAGGTAGTTATAATAAGGCTCATTTAACTACAAAAAATACAATAACAATAACAACAATATTAGTACAATAATATTAGGTACCTACTTGGAAAATATCACCGAATTACGTATCGCGTTGAATTATTTTCACTGAAAGCGAAGCTTATAACATTAAATTACTCAAATATTCCTACATAAATTTTAGAGATCAACAGATTCAAGAAAAAATTGATATCTTATAAATGATCTAGTCTAACATTAAGTACCGTCACGTTCCACTGATGCGTATCACAACTAGAGTCGTCATCATTTTTAAATTCCCTTTTAAGAGATGGCAAGCGTGTTTTTTTAACTTTTGATTTTATTTCATACCTCTTATGACAAAAGGATATTTTGAACTACGTCCAGTGTGCCATGAAATAATTATAGTTTTATTTTTCAGGACAACGATATCGCGCAGAAGATAATGCGAAACTAAGTCGCCTTAGTTATTTTAATCGATACTAAGATTTCTGAGACTATACGGAGCGGAAGGGATACCAAAGCGAAAACGGTTACCACGTATTCAGTACGTCATTCTTCAAAAAAAAACAGCTGTTCCATACATTTTGATTGTGAAGGTATTGCAGTTTTGTAGGAAACAGATGTTTTTTTTAAAATTACCGATGAAAAATTTTTAAGTGGGGGCTCAGAATGATGTATTGAATACGTGGTAACCGTTTTCGCGTCGATGTCCCTTCCACCCTATATATCATATGGCTGGTGGACGTGGATCTAAAACGCCAATTGCCAAACCTTCTTTCTGCTTCACGCGAGTAGGCACGACATAAGCTTGGCCCTTAGCATTTTAGCGTCTAAATCTACAACGGCTCTGTCAAGTGTCCTCCGTTGCAGTTTGTGCACTGCCACGACCCTACATCATATGAGTGGAAGCGGGCACCGCTCGACGGCTCGATTGTAGGTACCTTCACCCGCGCTGTACTTAACGCGTCAGTTTAGACAGTGCTCGGCTACAGTCGGTTTGGAATGTTTTGCCACCTATCGTCTTATCATCGAACTCTACGAAGACATCTTGTAGTAGTCTCCCAGTTCAAAATGGTACCGTCGCTTGGCCGTACGAATTTTCGAACGATCCCCATAGCACCATTTACCAAGCCGTGTGCAACGTTAATATTTTTCGACAACATTAACATCCTGGTTAATTGGGGTCAGAAGGTATGAATTCGGGTTATTGTCGCTTGCCGCAGGTTTTGGGTTCCACGAATATATGTAGATATATATCTGCTACCGCTGCGACATAAGTACATGTATCGGCGAGTTCGCTGTACAGACGCCAGCACATCAAGCTACTACAATCTGTCAAATTTCTTTATTAGATTTTCAACTTTATCGTTAAAGCATTAGGTTCATGGTTGATTGGAAAAAATTGACAGTTTCGGGTAGCTTGATGTGCTGGCGTCTAGACACCGTTACAGTATACTTACTCATCCACCAGTTTTGTCGAAGGGAAACTGAATAACGAGCTATAGTAGTCGCGTCGTCGATTTTATTTTTTAGTAGTACCTAGATACTAATGCATCAACAGTGCTCGTCTTACTTACGTCTCAGTTCAAACGGTTGATGCCAACCATTCCTTCGACAACCAGAGACAGATACAAATAAGGGCATGGGTAGAGTATTCATAATTTATTTTTTTAATATAAGTACCGTTTTTTTTAGTTCTAATCGTAAGTAGGATTTACATGGACGTAAATCGTAAGTAGTATTTCCCTACTATAACACTTTATAACAATCCGGTCCCGACACGCATCACCTAACATGGACACCAAGTCATACGTTCTATTGCTCAAAAAGTACCTAGTACGTATTTCTACTTAACTAATTAAGGATCCTTTTTATCCTCAGGATTAAGGGGCCGCGCCCACAGGTCTGTTTTGGGAAGTATTCTAGGGAAGGTGAGGGCATGGAGGGCTAGAGCTGCTACAGTTGGGGAAGACATAGGGGAAGGAAGGATAGCTGAGGAGAGTCCCGAGAAGTTAGCCAAACCTCTGGGACGGAGTTGCACGAAGGCACCCTTACCGCAGCGCGCGTGTTTTGTTTTTACATAATATGATTATATATTCAACGAGTTTAATTTACCACATTTTAAAATTAAAATATAAGCATAAGCTATTAAAAAAATATAGCATAATATTATTCCGAGATAACTCGATATAAATCGTTCCATATCGTCACATGTTCCGTACTTCCCGAAAGAATTATCATCACAAATAACGTCAAAAAGCGTTTTATATCAACTATGATATAAAAAGCATAAAAAAAGAAATATTCATAAAATAAAAGCTTTACTAATCTCTGCTTTGCTCTGCTCTTATTTTATTTTAAATTTGCATAATGCTTAAAAAAAATTGGCTGCTGATTAAAGTCTTCCTGAAAAGACATTACTTCACTTTTATCTGCATCTGGATGAACATCTGTAAAATATGCTTCTTAACTATTCCACATCGTCACGAAACCTCTCCACTAATACATTACGGGACGTTCCCCCACTTAGCTATCAATTTTATTAAACCTTTACTTATTTACTGAATTTGCAAAACTGTTTTTTAAAACTGTTTCTTTCCCTCGATGAATTCATTGTTTTACATTATAAAACGTAAAGGCTTATAAGTATTGCGTGACTTTTACACAAATTTTCAACGATCACAAGCCACAACTTGTAGTAAAGAGTAAAATACTTATAGCAAATAATTGACGTCACGGCGTCAAACTGAGGGAAAATTCTAGCAATGGCGGTTGCAAAATAAAAACAGTGTTGCCAGAATAATGAAAAGGGAACACGGCCTGCGAGGAATTAAAAAAATAAGGTATTTAATAAAACTATTGCCGTCGCGCTGCGCCCGGACAACTGAGTTAACAATGTATGAATGGATAGTCTGTGTTTGAGTGCGTACTACCGCGCATGTGCGGATATATCAATGTGTGAATGGCAGTGGCGAAGGTTCCATAGAACCCGATTCCTACCGGCTTCCCTTTGAAAAATAGCACAGTCAGTATTCTTTAGACAAATTATATAATCACATTAAAGATACTTACTCCCGCTTACCTCTTACAAAAATTGACCCTTCGCTACTGGTGAATGGATAGTCTGTTTGTGTGCGTGCTAAGAAAGCACCACCCGCGCGTGAAGATTCTTTTACCCGCGAAGCTGTCTAGTTACTAAACATTTTCCATATCTTCCTAATATTCAGTGTCGCTGGCAAATATTTTTACTCCACTGACGATCGGGAATAGTGTGATTCTTAACACTGTAATGGTTTGATAAATTGTTTTTTGATCGTTTTTTGCGTGCGGCAAGAAAAACTTAGTTGAATATTGTGCAGGTTCCCTCGAACGGTCTCCTGTAGCACGCCGAAAATTTTTGGTTCATACCTGAAACAATTTGTTCATACCGTCTGAGAAAGGACGGAAATGACGAAATAATAAATTTACATACCTATTTATTGTTAAAATAATTTCGTAAAAGCTTTTAGAAAACTTGTAAGGTAGTTAAACTATAAAACATAAAATTACTGCAAATACACACATCTGCGCACACACTCTCACACGACATAATTAAACATTAGAAGTCACATTATCACAAACTGTAAAAGTTAAATGTCATTTTTGTGACCACCTTCATTTTACTGTTTTGCCAAGGGTATTTGTGCGCAGTACCATGATATTTTCTTTTCTAAGCAAACACAGCTTGAGATAATAAGAGAATCAAAGTCAACCAGAATATGAGTATCAGCCTGCAACCAGAAAAACAATTTTTGAGTTACTTTGTACACATACATTATGCTGCATTGAAAACAATAAAATGATGAGAACAAAAAAAACAAAGTGTTTAATGGCAAGCATTTATTTAAATCATACAAAAATAAATAAAACATTATTATACAAAATGTATCTTATTTATTAAATGAGATTTATACTTTATTTACAAATTATAAACAGAGTATCAAAAGGGGAAAAGAGCCACCGAGCATCAAAATCTTGGTCCGCATCTCTGTCAAAATTCAGTTACATCTAATTACAATTGAATGTCCCTTCATTCCAGCATTTTTTCCATTACATATATATAGGTGTAATAAAACGACAGACATATTTCCAATATTATATTTAAAATACAAAAACATAATTTATTCACTTAATTTATGTTATCAGTGTATAAGCTCAACACATCGGGTCTTCACACTTGTTGCATTTTTGTGACTCAAGCCCTAATTCTACACCACGTGCCAGCTCATCATCTCACTATCACTGGAAACAAGTGGATCACAAAGTTTTAATTTGATGAGATTATTTCACCACAGAAAAACCTCAATGACAGTGTCATCCGGGAGATGGTGAATTAGAAGCACAAATTCAGTGTGTATTTGTTGCCAAGGACACTTTGGCAAGGGTTACTAAAGAGGTTCGGACCTGCAACAGTTAATTTTCACCATGCTCAGTCTACTTCGGAGACTGTGCAAGCTGTGTGTGTGTACTGTGTGCTATACAGGTTGACGTTTTAGAAACCAGGAATCTAGTTTCAAGCTATGACGACCAATCTGCGGTCTGGAGAGCGAAGATAGCTTTGAAAGGTAAAGGCTTGTTGTGTGTCTATATCCCTCAAGGAGCTTCAAGAACTGAGCCTGCTGCTGGTCAAGTATCCCAGGGTTCAAACTTCTGAAGATAACCTGCAAAACAAAAGGCGTATAAGGTATCAATATGCAATTATTAACTAACAGCATTCACGCATTAGATACTTAGGCTTTACTTACTTTTGAATTTGTTATATTTCATTGTTATGTGCATTGTTTGGATAACCTTTAAAAACTTTTGTCTCATAATATTTGTGAAGTTGTGCGGTACTAAGTACTTGCTCTTTCCACTTACACCTCTACGATTATAATTTACACTTCGCACAGTAAGAGTTTCCCCACAGCAAGTCTTATTTATTTTTCATTAAATTACACAAATAGTTTATTTACGTTTCAAATGCCAAATTGTCATGATTGTCAAATCAAAACAGTATAGGGTTGCTAGATCAAGTTTTTAATTTTCCCCGTATTTTTTACCCGTTTAAATGAAAAGTTATTAATTTTTTTCCATGACAGGAAATTCAATTTTTAAAACAGAATTGTAACAGACGCACGATGCGTTGCAGCGTATTAAAATATACAAATTACTATTTACTTAATATCATTATTTGAACAAATTGTGCAGAAAAATCCCAAGTTTGGCTGTAAACGTCACCATAATTTAACAGCGATTTTCCATATATTCGTGGGGAATTTCTCCAAGGATTGCAGGTTCTCAAAATTTCCCCATAACATTTTTTTCCCCACAAAAATCAAAAAGCTCTTATGTACCAACACTGAATAGCACAAAAATGACGTTTCCTAAGATCGGCTGCGTTCACAAATGTCAGTTGACGGCTGTAGGGTGCGTTCCGGATACCAAAATTCGATATTATAATTATGTCGTTACCAGTTTGGGTCTTTTATTTTACTTTAAGTGCTTTACACGCTTTTACTAGCTTCTCCTATAACCAGCAATGTAATAAGATCTTACAAGTTAAATTTGACCCACTTCCCGGTTCCCGATTGAGCTGAAATTTTGCATACAATATGTTTAGTTTGGATGACAAAGCATGGCAAGTTAAGTGACGCCATTCTGAATCCAATTGGGATATCGAATTACCCAGTAATTGGTTTGTGGTGGCTAGATAAGCTGTTGCTTCATGTAAAATACTGGTATATAGCCGCAATCTGTTAGACTGCATACTGACACCAACATGTTAATAAAGGCAGGTAGATGATGTCAGTAAGTTGTCTCTGATCAAAGATAACTAATTAATGAAGAAAATCAAAATACTTATTTTGACCTGGAGATGTTTTTATTAATTTATTTAAACTTGGCATTACGGTAGTAGAAATAGTAGGTACGTAACCTAAGCAGACTTAATTCAAATTCAAATTCTTTATTGACGTTCGTTGTTGACGTCACGTGCTACTTTTCATTGTTGTCTTTGTTTCGACAATTCAAAAGTGTCTGTAACTGGCCTACTTGAAATAAATGCTTTGATTTTGATTTTGACGTATAGATTACAGAAACTTGTTCTAGCGCCGGTCTCGCCACCATCGAGGCGATCCGACCAGTGCTTCAGGAATGGCTCGAGCGGAGGCACGGCTCCCTGTCGTTTCGGGCGACGCAGGTTTCTCGGGGCATGGTTGCTTCGGGAAGTACCTGTGTCGCATAAACAGGGAGCCGGACGGCCGGTGTCATCACTGCGTCCACTGCTTGGAGGACACGGCGCGGCATACGCTGGCAGAGTGTGCCGCATGGGAGGAGCCACGCCGTGCCCTCATAACAGAAGTCGGAACCGACCTGTCGCTGACGGCCGTCGCTCGTTCGATGATCGGGAGCGCAGAGTCGTGGGATGCGGTGATCTCCTTCTGTGAAACCGTCATCTCATCTCTTGGGGCTGGCTTGTATTTATGCTTTTGCGGTTGCACAACGACATGCTTTGCTTTCGCTTTGCTTGGTAGTATAGATGCAGGTCTACCTTACTGCTTCCCTCAGAAGTGGTAAGGTGGCGAGGTCTTGTGGGTGAGCGCTACAGTCGTGTAGATCCTCAAGGCAAGTCTGGTTGGTTCACCTTCACGTGGTTGCCGCCCTGTTATTGGTCTAATTCCTTATGAAATAGACGCAACAGAAACCACCAGGCGCTTTTTCAACCTAACCACGACCCTCTGTGATCGAGTGGTTGTGGGCTCGGTCGTCACTAAACCCAGCTGGCGACGAGTAGGTAATCTGGTCACCTGCGCTAGGACCTGCGCAGTCGAGCGCCGTAAGCGGGGATGAAGGAGTCCTGGGGGGTTGAGCCGAGTGGCGCTGGTGGTAATGCGTCCGCGAGGCAACACGCCCTCTTTGGTCTGGATTTCAAGCGAATCGGTGGCCCTACCCAATAGCCAGGGGTAGGGAAATGGCCATTGTGTCCCGTTAGAGGGCCACGGCGAGGGGCGGGAGGTCCGCGGAGGGACAATGGCGCTGCACGGGACCAGCACCACTCCTTCCTCTCTTTCAGGCGCAGAGCCCCCCACGATGGTTCACCCCGTAGGCTGGGCTCCCCTGATAGATCCTCCTCCGCCTATCGTCACACAAGCCGCTCCCCCCCCGCTGGCCGTCACTGGTCAACCGGTGGAGACACGCACCACAGGTGACGCGTTCGCGCTCACCTGGCAGGTGCACAGGAGCAGGCATTTGCGCAGGAAGGAGGAACATGCTCGGGCAACAATAAGCCTAGCTGCTCCGACCTCTTTAGCTCCGAAGACGAAGAGGAAGAACAGGCCGTCCAAGAAGCAGCGGCTTCAGACACAGTGGAAGAGTAAGTCTCCACTTAACAAGCAGGCTAATGCCGAGGGTCAGGTAATACCGACCAGCGGTAACGTTTACTTCTCGGCAGGTATGCGGTCGCAGGCAGAGGCGAAGGGACGAGCCTCCAGTACATCACAGCGTCCCGTTCGGAGGGATCAGGCCGCGGCCAAGCGGGCTCTCAATGAGACCTCATCACCTCGAGGAGAGCGGAAGCGGCCGTGTCTTGAAAAATCCAAACGGGTCGCTAACCGAAGCTTCGCACAAGCTGCCAGCTCCGACCTCGACGTCGCAGTCACCTGCGGACGTACGGGGCTAATTAGCAGGGAGGCGTCAATCCAGATTCTCGCGGCAATCCAAAGAAGGATACTCGCCGAGGCCTTCACACCCACACCAGGCTCACCTGCACCGACCTTCAGAGCGAAGCCGGTGTTCAGCGGCGGGGCCCTCAAGCTGTGGTGCGGCAGCGATCACACCTTGTCGTGGCTGGGGACTCTGGTCTCCGAGCTGGCTCCAACCATTGGTATATCGCTAGTGATCAGGAGGCAGACGGAGATCCAGCGTCGGATAAGGTGTGGGATACTCATCCCCGACGAGCAGGGGATCTTCGCAGAGCCGTCCCACATTGGGTGTGCTCTGTGTTATCAGAACCCCTGGATAGACGTCAGGGGATGGGCATTGCTGGGTGCCAACAAGCAGGCTGACGCTTGGTTTGTGGTGGTCGGGGTCCCTGAGGACCAAATTCCGGCCCTGATGAAAGCCGAACGCCGTCTCTCATTTGGTGTGGGGACGGTGTACGTAAAGTTCCAGGGCCCGAACAGCAGATTTGCCGACGTCCCTCAGGGATATCCGGCCGCGATAACCAGTGCCGTGACACGGAAGGAGGAGGCAACTCCCCCCACAACAAACGCTGCGGCGGCACCCGCGGTTGAGCCTGCAGCAGCAGCGCCGGCCACCCCTGCCATCGCCAGCGTGGACGCCGACCCCTCGGGTGGGGAGCTTGACGACAGTATTCTGTCCTCGGCTTCTGACCTTGAGGGGGTCGGTTTCGACGCGGGCGTCCTATTTGCCGGGGCTGCGGCTTGAAGGTGACGAGGAAGGAACGTCTACCGATGGCGTCTCCTTCGTCGACCTGTAAAGTCCTGCAGGCCAACCTCCACCACATCCAAACCGCGACGGCTCAGCTGCGGAAGTGGCTGGAGGTTCAACATACGGCCATTGCCCTGATCCAAGAGCCGTGGATTAGGGGTGGCCGAATACAAGGTCTCTCCAATCTTGGGGGTAAGTTACTTGTTAGTACAGATCACGACAAGCCAAGATCGTGCATTTACACCACACATAACATAAAAACACAGCCACTAACAGATTTCTGTTGCAGGGATATCTCTGCAGCTAGGTTGCTGATCCAGCGTGGGGACACAGAAGCAACTGTGGTCTTCGTCTCCGCTTACATGCCCGAGGCGGAGGAACCGCCCCCGCACGACCTCGCCCGCCTCGTAACACACTGCGAGAGCACAGGGCTAGAGGTAGTCATAGGCGCTGACGCAAATGCTCATCATCCCCTGTGGGGCATGGACACGCAAAACGCAAGGGGTAAGGCTCTTGTAGATTACTTATTTACAACTAACTTAACCCTACTAAATACAGGTTCTGAACCAAACTTCGTAAACAGACGAAGCCAAACAATCATCGACCTCACCCTGGCAACGGAGAGCGCAGCGTCCATCATCACCGGCTGGCAGGTTTCTAAGGAGGCCTCCTGCTCGGACCACAGATGGATCCGCTTCGACATACAGGTTTGTGTGATTCCAACACTGCCACGGCGCAACCCGCGTAACACCGACCGTGGTGCCTATACACGCAAACTCGAAACCAAACTTGCGCTAACAAACTATCGGATGACCTACGAGGACACGACGCAGATCGACGAGCGTGTAAGTCATCTCACAAAATCAATGCTAGACAGCTACCAATCATCCTGCCCCGAATCCACTCCGTCCACAACACCAGGGAAGCAAACATGGTGGGGAGCGGATCTGGAACGCAAGCGCGGGAAGGTAAGGGCAGCACTAAACAGAGCCATGAACACCTGTGCTGACGTGGATTGGGACGCATATTACGCGGCCAAATCCAGCTACAAAAAATGCATCAGATTCAGGAGTTCAACCGGTTGGCGGAAATACTGTGGCAACATTGAACGCACCAGAAGAGGCGATGCGCGTCCTTATAGAAACTCACTTCCCAGGCTGCGCTTTCGCACAGAGTATCGACTGGACAGAGGTAACTCAAACACCTTCAGAAAACGACTGGCGCTACGCACACAAAGTGATAACACTGGAGAAACTCCAGTGGGCGATCAGGTGCTTCCATCCCTTCAAGGCAGCCGGACCGGACGGAGTCTTTCCCGCCTTATTGCAGTGGGGAGGGGCCTCTGTCGCCAGTAGACTGGTTCCCATTATGAGAGCGTGCCTGGCCTTTAGATACGTTCCAAAGGGATGGAGGGAAGTGAAAGTTATATTCATTCCCAAACCAGGTAAGAGTGACTATACAAATGCCAAATCCCACCGACCAATCAGCCTAACCTCCTTCCTCCTTAAAACCATGGAGAAAATCTGCGAGAGAGAGCTGAGGGATGGCGTTTTAAAAACGATCCCACTCCATGCGAACCAGCATGCATACAGCTCGGGTAAGTCCACTGAATCCGCTCTCCATCTAGTGGTCGGCCGGATAGAGGAAGCGATACATCAGAAGGGAATCTGCCTGGGCACTTTCATAGACATTGAAGGAGCCTTCGATAAAACAAACTTCTCCAGCATTAGCACCGCCCTCTCTCGACACGGAGTAGAGCAGGTACTGTCTGACTGGATCACTAATATGCTAAGTAAACGAGTGGTTCGCCTTGCAGAGGTACAGCAAATGGCCATGATAGCCAGAGGCTGCCCCCAAGGAGGTGTACTATCCCCCCTCCTCTGGAACCTGGTGATTAACGATCTTATCACTAAACTCAACGCGAACCACTTCTATACAATAGGGTACGCCGACGACCTCGCCATCCTCATTTCGGGGAAAGTGACGGGGACAATCTGCAATCTCACTCAACAGGCGCTACGCATCGTTGAACGGTGGTGCAGAGAATTTGACCTCTCAGTGAACCCCACGAAAACTGAACTTGTCACGTTTACCCTAAAACGAACACTAGGCCCCTATCGCCTACCAAAACTTCTCGATATAGAACTCCAGTTAGCCGACGAGGTCAAATACCTGGGAGTCATCCTGGACAGTAAGTTAAACTGGAGTAGCCACCTAGACAACAAAATAAACAGGGCCTGCATCACCTTTTGGCAATGCAGGAGGATGATAGGTAAGAAGTGGGGCCTATCCCCTAAAATTATACTTTGGTTATACTGCGCGGTGATCCGACCCATGATTGCCTACGGGGCAGTGGTCTGGTGGCCCCGCACCAGACTAGCCACAGCCTCCATCAAACTGCAACGCATGCAAAGGCTTGCCTGCGTGGCGACCACGGGATGCATGAGGACTACTCCGACCGCAGCCCTCGAAGCCATGTTAGGACTCCCACCGCTCCATCTGTTCATACAGCAGGAAGCGACGATGACGGCAGTACGCCTTAAGACACTTCAACTCTGGGGTAAGAAGGTAACACAGCACACCGCGGTACTGGAGGAATTCTACAATGAGTTCCCCCTGGCAAAAGCAATAAACGACCGGATACCCAAACAGTTTGTATTCGATAAAAAATACAAAATCCAACTCCATGAAGACCACCGCTGCGAGGGTTTAAGCCCGGCAGAACTTCGGATCTTCACGGATGGATCTAAAACAGGTACTGGCACTGGAGCTGGAGTATTCTCGGAGGATCTCAACATCCATATAGCCACACCACTGGGGGCCCACAACACAGTATTTCAGGCAGAATGCACGGGCATTTCCCTGGCGGCTTCAGCCATCTCAGCCAGGGGGGTTGTGGACCACTCTATTTGCATACTCTCGGACAGCATGGCTGTACTGTTAGCACTAAAAAACCATATAGTCAATTCTGGGTTAATACACGAGTGTCACCAACGCCTGAACCAGGTTGGTAATCTCAATAATATAACCATACAATGGATCAAAGGACACAGCGAGTCCCGAGGCAATGATGCAGCGGACGAACGCGCTAGAAGGGGATCGAGCATGGCAGCAGTGGGACCTGAACCCATCGTGCCACTCCCTTTCGGATATCTACGCACACTGGTAAGGAAACGAACCAGCGAACAACACCACAAGCTATGGCTGGACCATGGCGAGTGCAGGCAGGCCAAGGAAGCACTTCCTACTATCGATGGCCGCCTGACCAAACGGGCGCTTCGGCTGACCAAATTACAGTTACGCACACTAACAGCCGCCATCACTGGACACGGCTCTTTTAATAAACACCTCTTTGTCATAGGAGTCACAGACAGCCCCCTATGCCGAGCCTGCATGGAGGAAGACGAAACAGCAGCCCACGTGCTTCTTCATTGCCCAGTGGTTGCAACATACAGGGCAAAGTACTTCGGTAACCCAGGTACTCTCCGCGAGATTATCAGCAACATCAAGGCGCTGCTGGCTTTTCTCGGGGAGTTGGGGTGGATCGAATAAATATCCCACCTGCACGCAAAATACGCGCTTCGACGTGGAGTTGCGGACACCAGCCCGTCATACAATACAACCGTCATCTCACAGAAGGAGACTGCTGAAAGGATGAGGGAGGCCGAGACCACTCTTCCGACCCGCAGCAGACGTACCGGGCGTCGGCGGAGGGCGGACAACGCCCTCCTTCAGCCCCCCTAAACGGATGCAGAGGGACGGCGGACTTGGGGACGTCCGCCGTCTCTTCATATAACTGGACCCGAGGCGGTGGCGCGTAGTGTTCCTCGCGCGCCCCTATTGGATGTCGCGGGGGGTGTACACCTCACTCCCCGGAACATCCAATTGCGGAACTGAGGAGGCCCGCAGAAGCGGGCCGGCACTAGCCAGGGATCGTGGAAGGCGCACTAGTTCCCATGATCCCCGGTGCAAGTGTGCGAGGGAATACCGGTGTGGTTTTAGTCAGTACGAGTCTGACAGACCCCTCCGCTCTTCCCAGGGCGGAGGACATCCATTGAGGATTTCCACACCGAGAACAAAAAAAAAAAAAAAGTTGTACCTGTAGGTGGTAGGTGGTAGGTAGGAAGTTGGTAGGTGGTAGGTAAAAAATAAAAAAGAGTAAGTTTGAAATTAAGTGAACTGTATTGGACATCATGAGCATTTACAATTTACTTACATACAAATTAATATAAAAGTGAGATCAGAATAGTTTTCAATTATAATCTTCACTAGCCAAATATGGAACCCTTAACTTGTCGCAACATTTGGACCTGCATTTTCACAACCATTTAACTATTGTTAGAAAATTATCACTTAAACTGCTTATTGTATTCTAACGTTCTAAGATTTGAGAGAGAAATGTTTTATTTTAGATTTGAGAGCAGATAACAGTTTAGATATAGGTACATAAAATAATGTAGAACCTACCTATATTAATAAGAATACATTTAAATAGAAATAGACATTCATTTATAAATCACTATTTAAAGAACATAACGAATAGTAACTTTTACCGGTGTCTTCTTGTATTTTGTTAGGAATAAGCCGATGTATTGTAGAGTAAGGAGATAATTATACAGTCAACAGCTTTTTTTTCACAAGAATTTTACATAAACATAATTTATCTGTAGTAATTTATGTAGTAAATTAGGCTACTGCTGATGCTGGCGAAGTTAAGTCTCACTTTAGTCTAAGTACCGATCAAATCCTTCAAAATAATATTCTCGGATGACGTCAGTGCTAACGGCTGTATAATTTACTAGATCAGCTTTTGTAAGTTAACCAAAAGCTTTGAATACGGGTTTTACACAGGAACTATTTAGCTAGGAGGATGTGTGTGCTTGTTCTGCTTGTCCACCATTGTGTGTCCTATAGTGACCACGATCGCGTGACAGTGTCGTGACCTACTGTCCGCACACAGCCATCTCACTCGAGATGAGCAGACAGAATGTCGTGTGTATCTGTAGCCACGAATCTTCATAATTTTCGCGCCAATCTCAGACGTGTAAAAATCGGGCGATCCACTGAAAAATAAAAGTTTTGTAAAATAATATAAAACTTTTTAAATTATTATTAAGGGGTTTTGTATACCAATAGTATATACCAGTGGAATGATTTTCAACTAATACGTGGCTGATGCCACGAGCAAAATCGGGCAATTAAAACTACAAAAACTTTTTTAAATAGTTTTATTTCCTGAAGACACTAAAAACAAAATAGTTGCAAACATTTCAGTACATTAATAAATTTATACATGTATATATTACATAATTTTAATTTATTGGCACAGAAACAGTAGTTTATTGGTTTAGTTCATCTCCACTACAGACCAGTGTGGGCTCTCACTGAGAGGAGGCATGAGTCCCAGTAACCAGAACATAATATATAAGTATACAGATTATGAAAGCGGTAGGTCAGGTGGATGGTTATGATCGTTTTTGTACCTGACAATACAATCGTCGATAGTGACAGCAACGGCTGTGCAAGCTGGTTTCCGACTAACCCATCGAGTTTTACCATTAGTAGAGCTTTGTTTCAACAACCTGTAGCCATCAATATTAATCGCTGGACGACCCCGAGACGTCGTTATGTATTGTATTGAAATTGAAAAATAACATAAGGTTAAAACATTACGATATTAAGGTTTATGTTTGATTCATTTATTATTCGATATCCGATACCAGGCGTTTCCGTTTAGAGAGAGTACATAAAGTTCAATTTGATTTGTTTTTATTTCTTAAACAATTAATAACTTTCGAAAATACATTAAAATCCACGTAAAGCTTAAACACACACGCCTTTTGGTTTTATAAAAAAACATGTTTCAGATAGTTTGCAGGTTGTGTAGTTGAGCTATTTCAATGAGGTTCACAACGGTAGGCAGTAAACTGTGTATTATGTAAACGTAAAACATAGTGTTGATGGGGCATAAACTGGTAAACAATGGTATAACAATATGAAGTAAGGTCACGGGTGGCGTTAAACATGACTTTATCTTTAATTCTACCGTCTTGTTTCTTGCAATTTATTTGTATAATGAGGCCGTGAGACAGGTTCAATTTCAATGTTCTGTCAAATTATAGTACTCCGTCAAATATTGAAGTTCATTTTGTAAATAGATCAAAGTGAAAATTACCAAACTAAATTCAAATAATAATAATTATGACTATTAATTGACCCTTTTTCCATAGACTGCTAAAAGTTAGAGTGATTATGACTGTTGTTGTACTTCACGATAGTATCATCAAAAGTAAAAGCAGCGGCGGTGCAATCTGGTTTTGTGCATCGCCATCTTGTTTTACCATTAGTAGACCTATGTTTACGTAAGTAATATCCATCGATGCAGATAGTTCTCGCTCCTCGGGACGAAGTAGCATACACTGGCACTGAAACGATAAAATAATGGATATGTATTAATTAAAACCATCACATATTCAATTTCTGTGAGTGTCTGGTGTGATTTCAGGTTAAAACCGATTTCTCAAAGTTAAATTGCTATAAATTATATTTACAAATAAAATGACAAAAACAAAGGCGCGCTAAGCCTACTCTCAAAATTCTGATATACAGTGTGTCTCAGAAAGGTGTGATATTTAAGGATGTGATTCAGACCATCGAACTGAACAACGTTCTTCGTGGGACCAGCATTCGTAATCGTGACAAAATAACCAGCTGTCCTATACGTGTGGGTCAAACTGTAGGTGTAGAAGTATTGTATGGGACATCTGATTATTTTTTCGCGATTACGATATTGGTTCCATGTAGAGAGTTGTTTAGTTGGCTGTATTTATAATTTCTCAATCGTGAAATATCTTATATTTATAATTTCCAAAAACAAGGTTAAATATATTTGTATTGTGCGGGCACACGACACTACTTTACACAACTAACAATGCGATTTTAACAAAAATACATTTTTCATTCCAACATAAATCATTTTCCTGTAGCAATGGTGAGTGGTAATTACAGCTGAGTTCCAAGAATCAAGAATCGTTAATTGTCTTTGCCAACTGTGAGAACATTAAACATATTATAGGCTGCTTCTTTTTTTCTGTTGGGGTGGATGGTTATGATTGTTATCACACTTCACGATCGTATTTTGGAAGGTGAATGCAAAAGCAGTACAGCCAGGTTTCCAGCACCACCACCGAGTTTTACCATCATTACTTGACCGTTGTCTATACAATTGATAACCACCAATAGCAATTCTTGGAGCTCCTCGGGACGAAGATACGAATACCGGCACTGAAATTAACAAGGTGAACTTAACACAAAACAATAGATAAATACAGATTTACATTAAGTTTCGGGTAAAAAGAAACAGCAGATAAAAAGGATTTATTTCTTATAAATGAAACTTAACTCAAGACACAGGTCTGTTTGGTTCACATAGCACAACTAGTGTGCCTCAAGATGTAGACCAACTATCTAGTTAGGAATAAATAAAGATGAAAATGATTAAAAGAGAATTAGCCTTTGTTCATTGCACTCACGTGATTAGATAATATATTTTGTATTCAAATAAATATGTTTATGATTAAATTATTAATATCTACTTTAATATTTGTTTATACACACATACACATTACAAGCAACATTTCGTGAACTACAAAGAATGTTTTAAATATGTGTTTTAGCGTTCAACTGTAAGGCCCACTTGCACCATAAACCACTAAATGTACAATCAACGCATAAAACATTTAATTAAAACATCATTCTGTCTCTGATATCTTCAAACGATTGACAGAAGGTGATGGTTGACAAAGCCATAATATGTTTTAAGTGATTTATCGTACAAGCAGACCTTGGAATATTTGTTTAAGATTTTGTCGAATTCACCTATCAAGCGTTGACTAAGGAGACACAAATAACTACGGCACTACGTTCTAATTCATTTATTTATTTAGTTATTGGATCTCCAACAGAAACTACATAATTACATGCAAGTATACATTAAACAGGGACAAGTACAAGTGTGCGCTTCCAATTATAGGAGACCACATCATTCACTTATAATCTAGGTGCATGCATTAAATTTGACAACGTTAAAAATCTAAATAAGTTACACGAAAATCATACAAAGGAAACAAGGAATTATTTTTAAAATCATTTAAAATAATTTTGCTATCAATCAGCTTTGCACGATTGCAACTATCGTGGATGGTTATGATGGTTATTGCAGCGAACAATGACATCTCCAACGGTGAACACGACTGCGGTACATCCTCGGTGCACATTCCGGCACCACCAACGAGATTTCCCATAAAACGTCCGTTGCTTGTAAAATTTATAACCACCTATTGTGATGATCGTAGCTCCTCTAGACGTTTTTGTGAATACTGGCTGTGCACCACCTGTTAATGAAAAAGATATCGGTGTAGTACACGGACTCATTAATTATATATAATAAAAAATAGAAGTTATTACAAAAACGTTTTAATTTAAAAATCGAAATATGTTGGAGTCATCCTGGTCTCCAGGATAGTAATAATGTTTCCCTGTGTAAGGTTAGGGTTAAGTACCTACACATATAATTCAGATTTTTTTGGTACCTTTTTAAATATTTAATAAATAATAATATACATGCAATATCTTAAGGTAAATAATAATTTTAGCCAAACTTAATACTAAAATCACAATAGCTATCATTATAAAATATATGTACTTAAAAAAGTTAAGTTTAATTCTTCGCTTCATTTGTCTTGACACTCTTATTTATTTGCAATCTTATGGGCTATGACTACCATTATATCATTAAATGACTATCGTAGGTAGTTGCCATTACCTCATACCTGAATAAAAATAATAACAACTACAAATTCAACATAACCGGAATCGGATGGGAATGCTCGTTGAAACAGTTGATGATGTCATTGGTTCCACGGATGGTGTACATGAAGGCTCTGCATCCTCTAGATCCATGGGTTCCGCATTGCCACCGCACTTTGAGATCCGTGGTTCTGTGACGAAGAAACTTGTACCCCATTAAAAGAATCATCTGAGCCCCGCGCGTCGTTGTGATGAATTGGGCTTCTAGAAAATAACAAAAGATAGTAGAGATTAGAGGATTATAAATGTGACTTAATATAGAATCTTATTTTCTTAATCAAACTTACTAATAAAAATCAGAGTTTAAACAGTCTTAAAGACTTCTTTATTTCAATACAAAAAAATTGGCTCATTTGATTTTATTAATAAGTATTAATAAAATCAAATGAGCATGATGGTCTAGGGAATCAGCTTTTTAGCCTCGGCTTCACTTTTACGCATGGCTTTTCTTGCCCTATATCTCATAGACTTCTCTGTCCAGATTTCTCTCATTCTCTTTTGTTCTTCAGGTGTATAGTCACGTATGGTTTTAAGTAAGCCTTTTTCTTTCTGTTTCTTGTATGATATCGCTCTTTTTACTCTTCGTAGTTCCTTTCGCTTAGCGTCGTTTTCATCGTCGAATGTAAAACTAAGGCGTCTCAGTGTTGCCAAGCCTGTAACATGATTGGCTAATTAGTAAAGTATTGAAACGTTCCATGTAGAAGAAAATAAATACGTTAACAGTAAGATTAATGTCTGCTACTTGTAAGATTCCCTACAATCTAGTCATAAGGTTTTCTATGAAAGAGTACTCGGGGCAGTTTATCTCGCTGTAATCTGGCTAAACGGAAGATATATGTGATACGAAAAGTGTTATTATTTTTAGTTAGTTCTGATACTTCTAGCTAATAATGCCGTACTTCCGCGTGTGTGGAGTACTTGCATACTACAGGTTGATGTCACGACGTAAGCTTTTCGGTAGCTTATGCAATCAAATATTTTTGAATTTATCACCATCGTCATCACTGACAGAATGTCACTTTGTTTACGTTTACCAGAGAAAATTTATCATTAAAATCTCAATTTTAAGTCCAAGGCCCACTCGCTGCACAAACCACTTAAAACGTTTTGCGCCTACCTTCAAACCTTAGATACAAAGATGTTTTTGAATTGCTAAATGACAAGACGTGCTTAATGATTTGTGGTGCAAGCGGGCCTAAGATTCGAACCAGTTCTGAAATATTCTGTCTCGTTGAAGTACCTGAAACAGAAAAACCTGCTTTATAATCTACCAATAATTTTGTCTTGAAAATTTTTTTATTGGATACCACAAAAAATAAATAATAATAATATTTTTTTATTGAATAATTTTATTATTATTCATGGTGCCGTTACCGTTTTAAAACTAAAATACTACAAATATATTTATAATATTTGCAAAGTGTCACAATTAAAAACTATGTTTATCGTGTCATTAGCATGTCATTAATAAAAGGATAAATTATTATGATAGCAAATTGCTCAAGCCGATTTTACACCGATGAGTATGATCACTTCCTTAGACAACCTACATTCACATATTTTATAATAAATTATTGGTCCACACGGTTATTTAGGCGCACGGTTATGGTTCTCATTTATCTTTAGAATGTCGTTGTGATATGTATGTATGTTCGCTCTGCAACCTTTATGGTGATGAGTAGAACAGAACCATCGGTATCTGTAGCCACTCTTTCGTTGCAGACTGTAGTTATAGCTACCACGAGATATCATCCTTCTTCCTTGATTAGATGTAGTGTACTCGAAACCTGAAATGTAAATCCCGTTTATAAACTTTGGTTTACCAATGACAGAAGAGACAATAGTGTGTTTCGTAAAAGTTTTAAAACTTATGTCATCATGATTCCAGTCTGAAAAACGTGGAGCTCGCTATGGGCAATTTAAAGTTCTGCCTCTTTCTTACACTGTTTTCATTGGCACAGTTGGCATTAAAGCGTCATACTACACCACCAGGGTGCTGCACATAGGGATTTCCATTAAAATCACCAAGTTGGTTTCCACATATATATTTCATTGTTATGTACAGTATTTAGATATTTTTTAACAACAACTAGTTAACTGTAACTGCATCCTAAAATAATTAAACTGAAAAAATACCTCAATGATCTTCCAAAATATTAAAATCTCATTCAAACTTTTTCATCATTAGAATAAATGGTTATGCTTATTATTGATGCTAACAATTTTATCGTCCACAGTAAATATCACTGCACTGCACCCTTTACTGTGATGTGTGGAGCAATGCCAACGAGTCTTGCATCCATTTTCGCGATGGCGGGTGAATCGGTACCCAGCGAGTAATAAAGCACGGTTGCCTCTTTGAGATAGAGCGAACACAGCTCCTGTAAGCCAGAATATAAACTTAGAAGTTTTAATTTAAAGAGAAAGATGAGGAGATACATGCAATCAAGAACAATGAAGTGGAAGTGGTGTAGTTCTTTCGTGTCAGCGACACGAAGAATAAAAATAACAACAATGCACTTATGTTATATTTTATTGTAACAAAAACATTCACAAACGTAAACTTTCAATTAAAAATTGATATGTTAATAAAACATTAAGAAGAAATGCGGTCGGAGAAACTTTTGAAAATTAAGTATTTGAAGATACTATCACTGTCGCACTGCGAGCGCGATAATACACGGTTTACTTCGTGTCAGATCCGTCACTGTTCTACGATTATAATGATAGGAAGTATTTAAGTATCGCCATTTTGGAGACTGTCCTCAGGAGCCGAGTGACTACATGTACCGACGTAGGATCGGCTTGAGCCGGACTGAAAGAGATGTGTACCCATGTAATTAAATCAAATAGACTGACGCGTTGTTGACTCGCGTGACCAAACAGGAACGAGATGAATGACTTGTTTTTTGCTTTTATTTGAGTCGATAAGTATGGTCCTTTTCTTATGTAACCTTCATTCACATAGTTTTATAATTAATGATAGTTCCACACGGTTCTTTAGGCGCGTGGCTATGAATATCATTTATTTTTATAATGTCGTCCTGATATGTATGTATGTTCGCTCTGCAACCTTTGTTGTGATGAGTAGAGCAGTACCATCGGCACCTGTCACCTTTTTTTAGTTGCAAACAGTAGTTATAGCCACCGCGGGATATCATCCTTCTTCCTTGTTTAGATGTAGTGTACTCGAAACCTGAAAAGTAAATCCCGTTTATAAGCTTTGGTTTATCAATGACTGGGAAAGGAGATAGAGAAAAAAACGCGTTACATAAAAGTAGATAGGTAAAGAATTTTATAAAAAAAATATTTAAAACAATTTATTTCTTCCAACCAAAACCAAACATTACATTGTTGTAAATACCTTGACTACTCGTAATTTAAATTAGTTTCATTACATTGTACAACCCAAATTACAGCCAGTTCCTGGCATAGTCAAATAAGTTAAGTCTACACTGAAAAACTGCAAAAGGATTCTCATTAGCAATTAATGATTATGCTGATTAATTATTTTGGTGATGTCATTAGTACTACTGATGGAGATTATTGATGCTCGGCACCCTTTGACGCGGTGTGTCGCGCAGTACCAGCGAGTTTTAAAACCGTAGTCACACTGCCGATGGAATTTGTACCCTCCTAAAGTTATAACGCGAGCTCCTCGTACAGTAAATATTGACTTAATCAACCTACGACGCTAGCACCGTTACTGCTGGGATCCTCTTTTCTGCGAGAGGGGATGGACTATAACCTACCACACCCGTGCGGGATGGTTGACGTCACATGTCTTCGAGTTTATGGTTCTAGGATATACCGGCCGTATTTAATAGGTTCGTATTATGATAAACTTATGTCATCATGATTTACAGTCTGGAAAAGGGATGACGCTATTGGTAATCTATAATAAAGCTCCATCTCTTTCTTAAACTGTAATCATGATGATTTTAAAAAGTCATACTACACTACCAGGTTTCTGCACATAGGGATGTCCATTCAAATCACCAAGTTAGTTTCCGAAGTATACATATATTTCGTTGTATTAAGATATTTTCTTACACTAAACAACAGACTGTTAACTGGTACCATTTTGTACCAGCTAGGCCGGAGCAGTACTGCATAGGTATACCTAAATTGATTCTACAAACTGAAATGATTGAGTGAGATCACTGGGGTATTCAGTGATCTCATTAAATATTAAAAACTCAGCCAAACTTATGCAACATTAGATTATGGTTATGCTTATTATTGATGCTAAAAATTTCATCACCCACAGTAAATATCATAGCACTGCACCCTTTACTGTGATGTGAGGAGCAATGCCATCGAGTCTTGCGTCCACGGTCGCGATGGCGGGTGAATCGGTACCCAGCGAGTATTAACATACGGGTCCCTTTTTGGGATATAGTGAACACAGCTTCTGTAAGACAGAATATAAACTTAGAAGTTGTATTTCAAGGGGAAAAATATGGAGATAAATAATAATCAAGAACAGTGAAGTGGAAGTGGCGAAGTTCTGAGCTGTGAAAATATAAAAAAAACTGTCGTGCCAGCGACACGAAGATGAAAAAGAACACCAAAACACTTATGTTATTAATTTATTGTAATAAAAAAAAGTACATAATCGTAAACTTTCAGTTACAAATAGATGTCGTAAAAAAACCATAAAGCCGTCATCAGTCAGACCTTTGTTAAGCACAGCCTTTAACATATTTAAAAAACAATATATTTGTAAACCGCTACAACCTTTTGAACCCTTTTTTTAATAAACTTCAAACCAAAAGGCCACCTAGACGAAGTACAGTTGGTAATCATTAAATATGAACGACGTTTTCTTTGAGACCAACGCTGAAAAACCTACAAAAACTCTGTTTGTCCATACAGAGTTGGTCCCGTTGTAATAATTGTTCATACTCCGTGTTCCAAGCCAACTTCCAAAAAATTGATTCTGACAAAGTCAATGGTTATGCTCATTAATAGTTTTAACTATGTGATCATCCACAGTGAAGAGCGCAGCTCTGCAAGTGCGGTGCTTGTTGCAGTGCCACCTAGTCTTAGCCCCAGAGCTTTGGTGATAAATGAACTTGTACCCAGCTACTATGATCATATGTCCCCCTTTTCTGGTTCGAGTGAATACAGCATCTGTAGTTAGAAAGAAGATTTTGTATAGTACGAGTCCTGTGCCCGATAGGATTTCCATGTAAATTTTCACCGTCTATTTAATGCGCTTCAAAAATGTTTGAAAAAAAACATCGTAGTGCTCACCTTCGTTATAAAATGAACTATTGTGCAAAACATTATTTGACACCCAGGTTAATGGTGTGCAGTGTCTAATACGTATTCAATTACAGTTGTAGTAAGGCATGTTGTACACGGTGGTGATGTACTCAATAAAAAGCACGATTTTTTAGGAGTTTATTTTTTAAATGAAATAAATAAACACACAACGTTACTAATAAATGATTTAATTGCTACTTTTCAGTGACACATTTGCGAGGTAAGTATTGGCGTTCATCTAGGTTACTGTACCGTTCCATTATGATTCAGCTTCAACCTTAACAATTATTACAACGTCCATAATTGCTACAAAAAAGTTTGAAAAAACTAATTTAGATTATTGGCAGAAAAGGCAGCAAGTGTTATTATAACACTACTCACGGTGTCAACTATAACTAAGTAGAATGAAAGTCTCTCCGGAATAAAAGGATCGGCGCAGAGAGGAGTTGGTAACAGGTAATTTTAGGTCAGGGCTCACCTTTTTAGTCAGGTAAGCCTGTATCCCAGCTAAAGTAGAGAAAAGAAGGAAATATTTATTATTGCCACAAAAACTGGAAGAAGAGAATGCAGTAATATTGCAAATCGAGTCACTTAAGGTCACTCAGTTCAATGAGAGATGCCCAAGGCCTGATTTCTCTAAAAAATACAACTGTATGACTACCTCTAGCTAGACCTATAACGATAATACACATCCGGATGGTTATGTGTGTTATCAATTCTGACTAATTGATAACCGATGGTGAATATCTTCACTCGACAACCTTTTTTTTTGTGAGTGGCACAATGTCATCGTGTCTTTGCCCCCAACAAGCACTGTCGTGAGAATCTGTAACCAGCTAGGAGGATCATATGTAAATACTGCCCCTGGAATGTAATAAAAGGGGCTCTTAGGGAAGAGAGCCATGATGCCATGACGATGTTATTAAAATGTTTTTATATGGGCATGAAAACAGAGTTATAATTAACTTTTTGTTTGTTTAATATTTAAAGAACAAAGTTTTTCAATTAATCAGGATCTACCCTTTTTTTTTTTTTTTTTTTTTTTTTTTTTTTTTTTTTTTTTTTTTTTTTTTTTTTTTAGGATGGGAAATCATCAAATGACCCCTCCCGCTCTGGGCGGAGCGGAAGGGAGTGTCAGACTTGTACTGACTAAAACCCATCCATGTTCCTTCTTTGCCCTTTGTGTTCCAGGGCGTCTAATTACGACACATACTTAGGCCGTGATCTAGAATCGCAATTAGGTTAACCGTTATTCTTATCGTTGTTGACGTCAACGTACTACAAGGTGCAAGACGAGAAAATATTAAACTCAAAGCACGTGCTAAGTAACGATTATAGATCTCGGCCTTAAGTCTGGTAAAATCGAACACATGGTTATAACACAGGTATTCTTCTAATTCTTCACATCGAACAAAGCACAAAATTACAGAGACAAGCAGAACACAACACATGTAGCTTGAAAAAGGCCAGATGATGATATTAATTATTAATGGTTATGATTATCTTTAACTTTGATGATCAAATTCTCCAGTGTGAAGACTGCAGCTTTGCAGCCTTTAGAGTGATGAGTCGAGCAGAACCAGCGGGTCTTCAGCCCATTGACAACTTGGCGGGAAAAGTGGTATCCATCCAGGACTAACACTACAGCCCCTCTCTTACTTCGAGAGAATATAGCTTCCTGCATACCTAGGTAAATCATAAAAACAAATACTGTATATAAGTAATATTGGCCCCTCTTCATCCAGAATTCTAGTGAAGCAACAGGTTTTATTTTAGATACGAATACTAAAACTATTGTTACGTTTACCAATTTTTTTATTAAGTCTGGTACTGTATTTTATTTTACAAATGCTCTATTTCTGAAGTAAAACCCATACAAATTGTAGACTTAGATATCACAAACGTTTACAACAATGTATAAGAACACTACAGCATTACTTCCATAAATCAACATCGTTAATTCACTCACACTTGATACTATTCTTTTGTACCTGTCATGCATGTTTAGGATCATGATTATGTTCATTATTGACTTTGATGATCATGTCCTCAATAGTGAAAATCACTGCTCGGCACCCATTCCTACGACTGCAAAACCAACGAGTCTTTATCCCCCAGCGAGTATGAGGTGTAAATGTATTCCCATACAAAATAATTCTTGGGGCACCTTTCTTAGACGTTGTAAAGACCGCATTAGCTGAAAGAATTAATTATATGTATTATTAGATGCCGCTACTCATCAGTGAAGTTACACCAAGTTAGGTTAGTAATAACCAAGGTAAGCCATAGTTAAGCCGTGTAAGTATTTAGGAATAAAATTACAGAAAATTAATTTACCAATTTATTTCTACATTGTACACTAGAATGCCAGTACATTCTAATGTTTGTCAAATTGTCAAAAACTATTGAGAAGCATCAATCCTGATGAAATTCTTTGCGGAAATACGAAATGCTTTGAAAGTAGATGCTTATCTATTGTTGCCCACAATTATTTGTGACAACAGATTCATGATTATGTTCATTTTGAATCTTAGTGATATTATCTCCGATGGTAAATATCTTAGCTTTACACCCGCGTCGGTAGTGCGTCGCGCAGTACCATCGTGTCTTCTCCCCCGTGTGTCGATGCCGATAAAACATATATCCACCTATTAGTATAACTCGAGGCCCTCGTTTTGTTTCACAAAATATACCTGGAAAGAACAACAATACTGTTACAAAACTGTTTAAAATAATTAATATGCTCAATTGGAAAACTACCAGATCCGTAAAAGCGTAACGTATTGCTGTATGTTTGACAAATGCCACAAATTCCATTTCTTCATAATATGTTTTAAAATACTGTTCGACGAAGTATAAAAAACCGGCCAAGGGCGAGTTGGACTCGCGCACCGAGGGTTCCTTATAAACTTATAGGTATTTTGTTATTAAACTACATATTTTCAGAATTTTCCTTTACTTGTGTTGTAAGACATTGCTTCTTGCCAAATTTCATGATTCTAGGTCAACGGCAAGTACCCTATAGGTTTTGATTGTAAAATCGCAATATATACGACTCGTATAAACGGTCATACCTTTTGATCGCGTTGACTTACAAGTTTGATTTTTTCACTGCTATATCAAATAGGTACTCAAGTCCCCCTTGGACTTGAGAATTTGACATTAATTTCAGCTTGATAAATTCACACTCCTGAGAAAAAGGGTCTTGACGGACGGACAGATGGACAATAAAGTGATCCTATAAGGGTTCCCTATAAGTGATATCTTATTATTTGTTATAACCTCCGACTACGAATCCTAGTCAATGGAAAGAGATCAGGAAGAAGACAGTGAACCGACCCAATACTCCAGTCCGTATCTTTTTAGGAACTTCAAGAATGATTCAGGTTCGAAACTGGCACCAAGCTGTGACTAGACATGTACCAGGGAGGTCACGATTCTCAGCATGAAATGGGAACAAGTATAAAGGGAGATCCTAGACTGAGTTAGTAAATAAATATTATTTTAAATAATCAACTACAATTTCATTTTGTTTTGTTTATTAATTAGATAAATCCAAAACCACCAAACAAACTCTAACTATTACAGATTCTTTATAACTTTGAACGAAATTCCTTGGTGCCGCCCCTCCCCGCAAAACATCATCGTTATCGGCGTCGGGCGATGCGACACACGATGCAACTTGTCTGGCTTCAACCTAACGTGATTAACACGTGCTTTAAACGTAAAATTAATGTTAACCTAATTCACAAAATAATAAAGATACGGGTCACACTCAATAGTCGTTCACACAATAGGCGGATGGTTATGAAAATCCTTGCATTTGATAATAGTGTCATCATCCAGGGTGAATAGGATAGCCCTGCATCCTTTGTTGACTTTGGAGCATTGCCATCTTGTTTTGCCGTTCCTGGCGTAATGCTGACCAAATCGATAACCTGACAAATGAAGTATTCGCCCCCCTCTGGAAGACATCGTGAACATTGATCCTGAAAAAAAAAGGTAAAATGAGCAAGCTTAAACTATAGGGACTTACATTTTCTGACTCAAATCAAGTGATTTCTGGCTTGAACGTTGCATGATATTATACATTTGTGTTTTAAAGTTATTATTAGCACTTCTAACAGAGCACCTGTCCTACCCTCATATGGTATGCGAGCGCTCAGCTTTGGTGGGGTTCATCTCAGCAGCCGGATGAAGTGGTGCGTTGGTATATTTACTCATAAAAGTGACATTTCTTCTTTAAACTGCAACGCAGTAAGTGTGCATGCCATTTGAATTTATGTCTAACATCCAGAAGTTCAAACTCGAGTACCTATGTACTTATAAATAAGGTACATACTTTACATCAATTAAATTAAACACTAAGTTTTTATATTATGTATTTAAACATTTTTTTTTCTAATTTAATAAAATGTTACAATAATACAAAGATTTCCATGTCTCAAGAACCGCCCATATTATTTCCTACAGGCGAATGATTATGAATATTCCTGCTTTTAACGATGGTATCATCGTTAACGGTGAAAACCAGGGCCTTGCATCCTTTATTCATATGTGTGGAGCAGTGCCATCTTGTTTTGCCGCTCTTTGAGTAATGCTGGCTGAATCGATGACCTGACAATCGAAGTATTCGCCTCCCTCGAGAGGACATCGTAAACATTGGTCCTGAAAACAAAGGAAAATGAGTAAACGTAATTCAAGAATCTTCTTGACCCAATTTCAGTGACGACCAAATTACGCCGGGTTTCGTTCGTCTGGCCTAAACCTAACGTGATTAATACTGAGTCTAGCTAGAGAGAATGACACCCTCTTTAGCATGTGAGAGCTCGCATGGGTACCTAAACGTCTAAACTTTGTTAACCTTTGTCTCAGCCATCAGCCAAATGAAAATGTTTGTAAAAGTAGTTGTTAGTACATAAAAAATGGTTGTTGTTGTTACATCAATTAAACTACAAAGCTATAAATTTGTTTACAAGTTGTTATAATAGTAAATATATAATATAATCAATTTTTTTTCACTAAAAATTTTATATTTCTTAAGAATCATCCATAGTTTCGACAGGTGAATGGTTATGGAAATTCCTGTTTATGACGATCGTACCATCGTCAACAGTAAAAACATTAGCCTTATATCCCTTATTCATGTGTGTGGAGCACCGCCACCTTATTTTGCCGTAAACATCCATACTTACACTCTTGACGCAAATTACACTGGCTTTCGATCGTCTGGCCAAAACCTAAGAAACATAATTGTTATTATGCGTAAAGATACTAAGATGAACACGGAATTTCAGATTTGTTGAAATAATAAAAGAATTAAAGAAAGACAATAATATGTTTATTTGGCACATTATTGGCATAAGAGTGTGCTCAATATAAAAACAAAGAAACAAAAACTTAAGTCTGAAAATAAGGTAATACCTATTGTTAGTTACAAAAGTCGGCTTATGCAAATGCTTGTTGTGGACAATGGTATCATTCTAAAGACTGAAGACAAAGGCCTTGTATCTTATGCAATATGATAATATATTATAGGTAAAGGCACCAAGACGAAAACAAACTTCAGATTTGTTTATCAAAATTAGGTACAAAGGTCGACCATATTTTTTCGACGCCCGAATGGTTATGCAAATTCTGATTGTGGAAAATCATATCGTCATCGTCACGGGTGAAAACGAAGGCCTTGCATCCAGTATTCATGCGGGTGGAACACCGCCATCTTGTTTTGCCGTTCCTAGAGTAATGCTGTGTGAGTCTGTGTCCCGACAAACGGAGGATCCGTCCCCCACGGCAGGATGTCGTGAATATTGGTCCTGAAAACGAAGTATTATAAATAAGAATGATAAGAACAACAAAGATTCACCTCACCGTTGCCTTAACATAAGTAATATAATATTATAGATAATAAGACGCATAAGGAATTTAGATTTGTTTATTATTGGCTATAAAAGTCACCAATATTTTTGACAGGCATGGTTATGCAAATAATTGCTGTGGATGATCGTATCATCGTCGTCAAGGGTGAAGACAAAGGCCTTGCAGCCTTTATACATGTGGGTGGAGCACCGCCATCTTGTTTTGCCATTTTTTGAGTAATGTTTTCTGTATCGATGACCGGACAAGTGAAGAATCCGGCCCCCCCGGGAGGACACTGTAAAAATTGGTTCTGAAAAGGACGACTGTAGTTAACTCAAATTCAAGAGACTCAAGTTTAGCGACGCAAATTACACTGGATTATGTTTGTCAACCTAACATGATTCACATGTGCCTTTCAGATAAAATATCATATTATATGTATAGGCGTAGAGCAAGCTAACTGTCCCGAAACCACTAAATTGTGAAGAGCAATCAAATTAGAAATTAACGAAAAAATACCATAACTATGCATGAAGGTATATTAAGCTTAAAAAGGTTGGTTAATAATACAAAAAAACTTTTTTCACATTCATTTGTTCACCAAGAAAACAGCCACATAGAATTCACTACACTTATTACATAAAATAACATTCTACCTGTATTCCCCAAGAGGTTAGGCAGAGGTACATTTCCACATTTCGAATGTTAAGTTTAAGTCCCATACTTGCAATTATTTTGTGAGCATAATTGCCATCAACCGAGCCAAACTCCGGACTCCTAATTGAAAAGCCCAACTCACACTTTGACTCAGGAATCGAATCTAATACCTTAGGGTGAGTGATTTACATTAAATGTTTTTGTGTCTTGTTTACTTAACAAATAACATTTACTAATTGTATTATTTACCTATATATATTTGTAATCTCCTTTTAATTTCCTTCATTTTGATATCCTACCCGATAGGTTTGGTTGAAAACATAACCCTTCCTTGGCAGTCGGGTAAAAAAGTGGAGGATGATTATGACCGACAAAAGCCTTAGTAATAACGCCGTCTTTGTTCGTAAACACTGCGGCACAGCAACTCCCTTTACTTCGCTTAGAACACTGCCACCTTGTGTGAGTTGCCGTAACTCTGTGCCGGGTAAACTTGTAACCTTGATAGCAGAGGAATCGTCGGCCTTTAGATTCTAGGAAACATCCTGGAAGGACGGAAAATTATTGGGTATTACAAGCTGATTATAAGAAAAAAATTGGAAGGTGAGTAAGTTTTTACTATTTTGATCAGATGGAATCTTAAACATATCGTAAAGTAACAATAACGCCCGGTCACTTCAGGCGACGCGACGCGCGTCAAGCACGACGCGTGTCTTTTGTTTCCTTGGCGTGAATGTCGTCGACACGTTGCATGCTCTGAACAACTTTTTCAAACTATTTCTAAAGCAAATAATAGATAATAAAAAAAGAAAACTGAAAATATCAATAGTCGTACAAAAATAAGGAAATGCCTGACTTAATTATAAGATTATGTGTATAAAAAAAAAACATAATTATATAGGTAAGTAAAAAAAAACCTAAAAGGAAATATATTAACCCGTGCCTAAAAATACGCGAAAAAAAGGTTACGTCTATTAATGAGAACTAAGGAAATATTAATATTTTTAGTCGATTTGTCGGTAAGTAGTTAGTTTCTTTGAAATGCAAACTAAGATTCGAAATAAACATACAAGACATGGGTGTAAAACATAGGATGTCATAATGCTTCCAAGCATTTCTATGATTATGCAAAACTGCGTCAAATAAAAATTAATGTTATTTTATGTTTTAATATGTTTCTAACAACATTATGACTAATGTAATGTGATGTTCTTTAGGAAGCAACCGTAAACTCACCGGTTTGACCCTGAAATTAAATTTTTGCAGTTATATTTACACCTACCGCTGTTTGTCTCTGCATCACCCAAAGGTTGACTGGTAGAAAATGCCTATGGCATTAAGTCCGCCTCTGTACTTTGTGCTTGAAGTGTTAAATAAATAAATACATCATCATTGCTTACATTATTGTATTGCTCAATGTTTGTATTATATTGTTAAGTATTATCTGCTATTTATTACCGGTAAGTATACTATAATACAATTGAACATTGGTGGTCAACTTTTTCTAAAGTGTTTTAGTAGAATGCGTCTTTAATGTAAGTTATATTAAAGCAGTGTTTTAAATGACTCCGTAATCCCGTAGTGCTATTGGCACAATTAAACTCTTTGTAACACATCTTACATGTTGCCCTGCGTTTGTTTCTTTTTATAAAATAAAAATATAGCCATAGTGAAGACATATCCAGACGAATTGTTGCGCCTGAAAACTTCTTCTTACCTGTAAATAAAAAGTGTAATAAATATTTGAAAATACATTCTTACAATATGGGCATACTATGTAGTAATATGGTGGTTTATTTTGTTTGTGTAGAGTTAAAGTACTAGGATAAATAATAACACAAATTTAATGAAAATTATGTATTAAGAACTTTATATTTGAAAAAAAAATGGATAATTTTTCTGGTAGCTACTTTGGTACCAAGTCAAATACTATCGGTTTAAACATTTTATTTAAAATTATTTATTTATGTATCGTATTTACCCGTTATGTAAAAGATGTTTTTTTATATCTAAAGGGTTATATAACTTTTTAATTAAGATAAATATATGCAATGTTTTGATGCTAAATGTCTCCGTAGTCCCGAAGTAGTTCTGTCGCAGTTTAACACTTTGTTACAAAGTTTACATTTTGCGCAGCATTTGTCTGTGTTTATGAGAAAATACTGCCAGGCTTGTGAAGGCTCCTTATGCGTGCGATCCAGTTTACGTTCTGTAAACTCCTCATCTCCTGAAAATTAAAGGTGAATGAAACAGAACTTGATTATTTCCCAGGTAACAACTTAGGAGATTTAGTAATATGGGCTCTCAAATATTATATTTAAGTAGTTAGATAGCTAGTTGAGCATAAGATTACCAAAAAATCATTACAGTGGGAGAAATTTACTTTTACAAGTTGCTGCGTGTAAATATGTAAGAGCCCGTGACTGTACACAGGTGACACATATATATTGAGATGTCTTAAAAAATGTACTAGTCTAAGATTCCGACTAAAATCGTCATTCATCTATTTACTGAATTAAAAATATTTTGAGCAAATCTCATTATCTACATTAACTATGGCGTAAACCACAAAAAAAAAACCGAACAAAAACGCAACAATTCCTTCCATTTTTAGTGACGCGTTATGTTTGAAGCATCGGTCTTTTGTTTTGATTGACCGATTTTCAGAACTTTTGAGCATGTGTGTAGTCATTCCCGTTTGGTAAACTTTTTGTTCGGCAAGTACAGTTAGGACTCAGGAGAACTACTAAGAAATACTACAATTAATATTCTGTACGCTCTTATTTATTTTTAACTTACCGTTTATACCCAAACAAGGTAGTAGAAACACAAAAATAAAACTTCTTGTTATGAGAAAAAAAAAACACCAATACGACTTGTAACTAAGTAAACAAATAGTTCCAAAAATACTTGAACTATCGACCTTAATTTTATGCAAGCCTAGTACTTTTATAATAAGTAGGTCTTTCCCAGAACTTGTGTGCAGGCGGAATACTTTCTGTTCAAATTCTAAATTGAGAAGATTGATCGGGCGATTGATTGGTTGATTGTTTTTTTTTTATTGATAATCTTTATTTTCATATCTTGTCGATTATTCAGTAATAGACCAATAATTTCATGATTGAGATTTGTGGTACAAAAACAAAATCAGGTATCAAATCGATCGGTTGATTGATGGATTAGTTGTTTTGATTGATTGATTGTTTGTTTGATTGATTTTTTTGTTATTTTGATTGTTTTGATTGATTGATTTGATTGAGATTGATAATTGATTGGTTGTTTTTATGATTGATTTTTTTGATGGATCACTTTGTATGGAAAGAATCACTTTAATTGTTTCTTAATTGAGTTCTCTCGTAATTTGTGTACCAGAGAGAGACAAAAACTATCAACATCAACAAGGAGTTTAGTTGTAACTTTGGTAACCGACTATGCTGTACAAAAAACAGTTGAAATTTATGGTTCACGAAACGGGACTCAATGTATGAAGATTAAAATAGTTAGGAAAGGCCACTTTTTTCACTTTGTTTTGGACGTCTTTTGTTAAGTTGGCGAATCGGGAAAGTTACCAAACGGGATGCAGCCATTTCCAGGTTGGTCCCTATTAGAAGTGGTCCTTAATTATGAGTTTAATGACTTATTTTCTTGTTTTCAGAGATTTCATATTTTTATAAATTACAATTACCTTTTTCCCCGTTCTTCTTGTTTTCCAAATTGACGAAATGAACTTCAACCTTATGTTTTCTTTTTTTAACATTTGAATGTGTTGGTAGATGTCTCAGTAACCCTGAAGTGGAGCCGTTGGTACATTTTATCACTTTGTTACAAATTCTACATTTTGCGCGCAATTTGTCTTTACTTCTGAGAAAATACTTCCAAACTGGAGAAGGCTCAGTATTCGGATGATTGAGTTTTGGGTCTGTGAAATCGTCCTCGTCTGAAAATAAAAGTCGTAATTATTATTTTTATCATTAATTCGATCATACAAGTATTTTTTTAAAGCTGGCAGTAAGACTAATAAAGCACAATTAAATCTGTATACTATTTATTATCAATTTTGGTCCCGAGGCACCAAGTTACTAAAATTACAAAAAAAAGACTATGTGATCGAAGATTAACCGATACTTTTAATAGATTACTTGTTTAATTATGTTATTTACATTTTTTTATGAATTGCTGACAAATGATTTCTTAATCCTGAAGTGGAACCACCTTCGCATTTCAGTATTTTATTACAAATTGTACATTTCGCAAACTGTTTGTCCTTGCTTCTAAGGAATGCTTGCCAGACTGTGGAAACATTCTTTCTGACAATTTTTGACACGTCTGCAAAGCCCGTCTCTGTAAAAATAAAGAAAATATAGGGTAAATAAAAAAAAAGTAATGTCGAGTTTTATGGATGTAGTAAGAAAACTAAGAAATTCGTCAAATGAAAAAACATTATGGCTTCGATTCCAAAACACAGTGCATGTAATTTAGAAAAAAGGCATGTGTTTATTTCTTTTTTATTTTATTAATAATACATAACTCACAAACAAAAATAACACCAAAATTATTTTTTTTAAAGGATTAACGGAGTAGTACGTGTAGTAAGTACGTCCTATACGCCCACGTTTCGCCAGTAATGTTTAAGTTGCATGGGGTGCTACCACGCTAATCGATCGATCGCCGATCGCCAATCGATCGGTGGTAGAAATGACGACGATCGATCAATTGGTGTAGTGTAGTAGAAACTGTCGATCGACGTGGACTCATCCATTCTACCATCGATCGATTAGTGTAGTAACATACTAATAATGAATGGAGATAAAAAAGCGCGCTTTTATTATCCTTTTTTTTTGACTGCTATTATAACACGTTACATTACTAGAACTACAACATTAAACATACACACATAGTTGTCGTCGTTTGCCTCCGTAGAGGTAGGAAACGATCACACAGAAACATAGACATATTAAGTACCGGGATGTAAGTTGGGTAAAGACCGTGATCTACGTTAGGGCACATCGTAACGGGTTACGATACCCCCGGGTCATGGGCTATCCGTGTGCCAAACATCTAAATTCGTTCAGCCTTTTGTAGTTGAAATAATTATTAATTGATTGCTCGGTAAATGGGATGATAAGATTATCAATTATTTTTATTTGGATTGAAAATTGATATAACAATGGCCTTGAAATTATAATAATGATTAATTATTGTCTAAATCTCACCATAGACTGGCATACAAATATTTTACAGAAAACAAGTTATACTGCCACAGACGTAGAAACAGTAATAAGAGTATATTCAAGCTTTCATACTATAACATCATAACTATCAGTATTATTTCAACTCTACTACTACTACGGCTACTTTATCTTTAACTGTTTTCGAGGTTTCGAGTATTTACAGTTTGCGAGACAGAACATTTAGAATCAATAAAAATATGTGAGTACTTGTTACATAGCAGACATAATTTAATAATATACAATACTTGATCGCGGCGAACACATCAGATTCAGCAGTATTTTTTGATTATGAAAACCTCAAGAAATTACTACACTTTTTCGGTTTGTCACTGAGCTTGAGGCGTTCGGCATCTGCCTTCGCATGATCGATTTTGCCGCCCGGCAGTGCCGAATTATGCCAAGCCGAACATCTGTGAAGCATATAACCTAACGTCCAACTACCTACGTATTCTTTTTCACTACTACAATTTACATTACTAGAATGACAAAACTCAAAAACTCGATTTTAGTGGTTCGTTTTATGTTTTCTCGCTAAATGTGAGGATAGTCCTGAAGTGGAACTCTTGTGGCACGGTATCATTTTGTTACATAGTTTACATTTCGCTTGACTTTTGTCGTCGCTTCGGATAAAACTCTTCCAGACTGGAGAAGTGTACCTCCGGAAAGTCATCTGTTCATCGTTACATACTTCGTCGTCTTCTGTAATTAAAAGTAAAGTCTGTTTTTGAAACAGTTCGGCGGTAGAGTTTATTTTATTGCATTTAGCTTTTCTGCCATGTTCCAACGGCTGGAACATAGGCGTCCTCTATGTCGTATATGTCGTAACCCCACCACAAGGGCCTGGTGCGGGTCGGTAAATATTAAATGTTTTCGGATTATTAGTTCCAGGACATGTCGGTTTTCTGACGGTGTACTCCTTCACCGTTTTGAGAACAGTGGTGATGAAATAAATAACACTAAGTCACGCTAGACTGGGTTCGTACCCCCGACCTATAACTAGTAAACTAGTAAGTGAGGCCGCTAACTCTGGGTCACCACTGGTCATCATTTTGACTACGATTGGAAAATGAATAAGTATCATTTTATCAATGTCAATAATAAACAAAACATTTCATATAAGTATGGATATACTTCACCCTCAAATGTTAACTCGGCGGGACTTTTTTTAATTTTGACAACTTTTCCTTTTGGGTGGTGTTTTGCTAAAAAGTGGTTTTTTAATCCTGAAGTAGAGCCTGCGTATCGTTTCAGCACTTTCAGACATATTTTACATTTTGCGTAAGTTTTGTCTTCACTCACAAGAAAGTACTGCCAAACAGCTGAACCCCCCTTTCTATCATGAATGAATTCTGAGAACTTCATTTTTTCAGCTAAATCTAAAGGTAACTCTTCCTTCTCCTCATCTATTTCCTCGCCATCTTCTTTTTTAAGTAATTCGTTCTTCTCTCTATCATCTGTAAGTAAAAGGAATACAATATTCTATCTGCCACTGATAAAATAATATTATTTATACAGCATGGTACCAGATATTATTGCTTAGAGTCCAACCTTAGTCCATAATAAGAAAAAGGCAATTGTAAATTTCATATTTGATTTTATTTACAGCTTGTTTTCCGTTTTAAAATCTCATAGCATGAATGAGTAGCCCAAATGACACAACACTGTAATTTAATAGCGGTCCGTAAACGATGTAACCATTCACCTAATAAGGTCTGTTCCAAAAGTATGTGATGAAAGTCTAACTAATCTGGGTTCAGAATTCTTTCGAAATCACTAATTAAAGGAAATTAGTGACATATTTATCCATATTTAAAAGGTATTGTTTGAATAACGTTATTTTAATGTGATTACAGTTACAAAATTAACCTCAACTATAAATGAAAAACATCTTTCAGGTGACTTAAAAATGGAACCAAGTCAGTTAAATTCGTAAGTGGCACTACAAGTTATTGATCACATACTTATGGAACAGCGTATAGTTAATAACGAGTTAGTAAGTCACGTCACACTATTTACTTAAATATGTCATCTGCAACTTTTAACAAAGAAGAGGATTTTCTTAAAAAGTTCTTGTGTGATTTTGATCCCAAGTGTTTCATTAATCCAGTTGTAGAACTACTCTCGCATTTTATCACTTTGTGACACAATTTGCATTTAGCACAATTTTTGTCTCTGCTTCTGAGGTAATTCTTCCAGACTGCGGAAACCTTTTGTTTCTTTCGAATATATACGTTTTCGGAAAACTCCATATCTGTAAATAAAGGGGACAGATAATAGTCGATTCAGAACTTAGCTCTTATGCCACTACTGAGGTTGCGGTACACTATTAAGGAGGTAGGAAGTAAATTGGATGGAATTCTTAAGGATCGTAAAAAGGTGGCTGGATGCCTTTTTCCAGGATTAGGACAAACGGTTATACTCGCTATACAGAGACATGGCCAAAACATCGCTTATCAAATGTGTCGCCGTTGCATTGCGTGCCAAACCATATAATGAAATATTCTAGAATGAAGCGGCGGCACCGTCAACATTTAATTAAATAATTGTAAAATGGGAAATATGACGTCATAATTTATAATGAAATCGATCTCAATACAAATGAATAAAATGACTTAAAATTATATAGCATCAGTTTTATTTTTTAGCTGTATCACGTACAGGGTGCGGGTGACGCATGGATTTAAAAATACCACAATAATTGTATGTAAACTAGTTTAAGGTTTCTGTTCCGTTGGTAACCGCAGATATGTCAGAGTAACTCTATGAAAACGCTTAAGTAGATTGAGCCTCGACTGCACTACCGCAGACGGCTTACCAGCAGGTAGTGCGGTGCGGTCGGTGGCTGTGTCTAACAGACCGTCACGACATGGATTTTCGTTTGACGAATGACTTTCGCGAAACTGCAGAAGGGAAATGCCGCTGACGTCTGAAGTTCTGACATCGCGTTAAGAATTCAAACCGCAACGACATTTTTGCTTGCTTTTATTTTCAAACACAACGCCACTGCGATCTGCAGTAACCATCAGTAGAGTACCTTATAAATCTATATTTTTTTCCTTGCAAAAATAACTAGACTTTTTATTTCAGTACAAAATGTATATTCTATATTAAATATTTTTTTTTATTAATTAATTAAATCTTACTTACTTACATCTTACTATTAATCTCATATCAGAAGCTTCACTCGAGTAAAATATGGTAATTTTAGTTTCATTCCACGTTCACTTTTGAATCTATTTTGTATTTGTCTTCCTGCGAACGATGCCGGATTAAAATTATAAAATGAACAGAAATTGAAGTGTCTGATGTCGGCTTAAGAGACTTTCTAACATTTATCATCCAAAATATTCATAAATATATTACTATTAGGTATAATCAAATATTATAACTATTGGATACATTTTCTGCGATACAATTATCAGCAAAAATGTTCTAAGTAAATTATATAATCAAGCTTTAGAGCTTGCTATTTGAGGTATTTCACGTCATACATGTCGTCGTATATGTACCGTCAGGGAAATGTATTCTTAACAAGCTACGTATTATAACCTTCTCATACAACTGTCACAGAATGACAGCTGCGATTTGGGTATTCTATGTTTAATAAGAAAGGTAGTTGTTAAGTTTCCAGTGTAGCCTAACAATGAATGTTCCTGACTTTTTTTGTGTTTGTGTCATTCCAAGATCTCACCGTCGTCATCATTTGACAGATATTTGTTATAGCACCTGGATTGCGGTTTCTCCTCAGTCCAATTCTTGGAAGGCTCGTGGTCGTGACCGAACTTCCTGGAGACTATGCGATCCCCAGATGTATGGACTTTTGCCTTGCACCCTTCTTTGTAGTTCGTGGAACAGGCCCAAGAAGTCGTCCTGGTGCTGTAAGTCCTCAAACGTTGGAAAGAGTAGCCAGATACAAGAATATATTGCTCTCCTTGTCCTATTGAGTAAACGTATTTCACTGCGGCGGCATCATCCGTATCTAAAAAAAATATGTTCGTTAGTAAAAACAAATAAACGTACACCATGTTTGCTGTTGCTAAAATGTATTCTATAACTACGGTGCCGGCTAAACTACTTTCGAGTTGTGGTTTTTATTCCGAAGAACTTGTTAAAGAAACCGGTTCAGTGTAGAACCAATAAACCGGGATGATTTGGAAGCCTGTATTATTAAACTAAGACACATTTTATGTCTGGTTTGGTACATACGAGTGAATGAAAGACGGTTATGTAGGTTTTTTTTTATTTAACAAGGAAAATAACAAATCTGACTGGTTCAATTATAAAACAATGTCAGTTTCAAAACTTATTATGTATAGTAAGACGATTTTGTTATTCTCAAACATATTTATGCAGCACGTTTCACTAGGTACACAAATACGGCTAGAAGGGTCTTGTTCTACAAAGGGAGCTAAAACAAAAATAAAGTGAAGGGCACATTCTTAGTACGTAAGTTGGTTATTGTAAGTAGTTACCTGCACTTGTTAACCACGACCGATGACCGATGACCTGGTGAAGGCTGCAGGGATCCGCTGGATGCGAGTCGCACGGGACCGGTCAATGTGGCGACACTTGGGGGAGGCCTATGTCCAGCAGTGGACGTCTTTCGGCTGAAATGATGATGTTAACCACGAACCCTTACTTGTGTAGCGACCCTATGTTTACGACACTGTGGACACCAAACTGTGACGTCATGTCACGTGGTGTTAGGGCAAGTGAAGGTCAATTGTTATTTTGGCTGGAACTTTTTGTTTTTTTTTACATTGGCGGCAACGGTTTCAATCGTAAGTGTATTAGAATTGCGATTTAGCTAAAATCGATCATGTAAAGTTAATAATATTATAGGTATTTCAGAAATATTTATCATTAAAATCATCATCATTATTCTCTTGCCCTTATTCCAATTCATCTTTAAAATGTATTTATAAAATTTTAATACGTACTACCTATCGAAGTAACTAAAAATGTGCTAGATAAATATGTATATTGGTTTCTAGACATGTAGTACTTAGTAGGTGGTGCCAAGGTTAGTTTTAACATGGTATGGATTTTTCGAAAACCAGTTTTTCTTTGGTGGGTGGATGTGTTCCATCTATTGCGAAACTATCTTATCTTTTTTAATATGAATGAGGGCCTTGCAGCCATTTCTATAATCAATTGAACAGAGCCATCTTTACTTCATTCTGGAATACGCTTCTTGGCGGTAGTAAGAATATCCCTCCAATAATAACAGTTTGGAACCTCGCTTTGAGTAAACGTCTGTTAGACCTGCAAAGAAAAATTAATTTTATGAAAGTTCTCATAAATTGGTATTAGCAATGGCCCAAACAAGCTGCCCTGAGGCACTAATACATACAGGCAATAGTACATATTTCTACTACTAAAATAAAATGGATGGATGGTGATATTGTATGCTTTAGTATTATTGTTTTGTGTATGAACCCTAAAATACGCAAATAAAAATACTTATTTACCTTCTCCTCGAAAAGGTTATTAAAACAAAAGAACTCAAATGACTATGTAATGGAATCGAAGTAAGGGGAATTATGAATAAAACATTAATTTAGATAAATATTTTTTATCCATCATGTTGATCCTTATAAGAACAATTGTATGCCTACTGCCACCACCACACCAACACCAACCACAAAGTGTCACCTGACAGTTTGGTGGGCAAACACTTTAGAAAGCCAGCTGCAGCGATTCTTAACGTAGCAATTAACGAGAATCACACCTTTGATGGGAAAGAAAATGCGATGATGATAAATGTTTGGTCAACAATAAATATACGAATACAACCTTTATTAAGAAATACAAGACTCATTTCAATATTTATTATTATTATTATCAGCCATTTGTGTCCCACTGCAGGGCAAAGGCCTCCCTTCCCTCCTTCCAATTATCCCTATCCAGTGCTGTTGTTTGCCAATCTTTTTTAAAAGAGTCGAGTTCGTCCCGCCATCTCCTTCTGGGCCTGCCGCGTATTACATTTCAATATCTCTATTTTAAATTAAACTACTTATAAAAGATACAGTCACGGGCTGAATCTCAGCGTAGAGCAAAGTAGCGTCTGCTCAGAGAACTTGCTCAATGTCATTGAAAAATAGACTTTATTTTCATTGATTACAGTGTAAAATCCACACTTAATTTCATTGACATTAAATTCAATGTCCGCTGCTTTGCTTTTTCCAGTTCATCTGAGGGTCATGGTTGTGTACATTCATCACTTTCAGTTTACAGTCGTCATATGTAAAGAGACAAGCTTTGCATGCAGTTTTCTGCCGATGTGTCGCACACTGCCACCTTGCCTTCCCGTTAGGGCTAGTCATTTGTCGTTGGAATGTGTATCCTGATAGTAATATCATTTTAGATCCTCGGTTGGAGTACACAAACGTCGAAGGGTCGCCAACTGAAAAACAAAACTCGTAAGTATTTATTCTACAGGGACGAATATATAATATATATCAATACTTCTGCTGGTAATACTTCTAATGAGAAGTATTTATTTATTTATAGATTTGTTGTCGCCTGAGTTACAGGTTAGCAAGTTTATTAGACGCCGGGTTTTCTTGTAGTCAGCTATGATTATCAGTATCTAAAATAATGTTGTATCTGAAAGGATTAAATAAAACAAAGTATGACAAGCAAGAGAGTGTAATCACCTAATCACAGAGTTATATCTTTGGCCGCAGTAGATACAAATATTCATAAGTATTTTGCAGAAATACGAGACTTTATAGCTACAGTTAAAACAATTGGAAGATAAAAATAACATAGAATAATGAATATGTGCTAAAATAATTAGGCATTATTAGTATAAAAGCATAGACGAGAAATATGATTACACTTTTGAACAATTTACTTTTTATGTATATATTTTATAAACTTTATAGTATTATATACTTTATAATATTTAACAATAATATTTGTAAAATAAACAGTGATTTAAGTTTAATATTATTCCTTCTCCGTAACAAATTATTACTTTGAAGTTGCGCAAACGTCGTAATGGGGAGTCAGCCCAAAAGTCAGACAACCAGTCTTAAAGAGAGTTATCGTATTAGTAACTTTGTAGATTGTAGAGAAGTTGGGAAAAGGCTAAGCAGATTATGACGAGAACGCGATGTTACTAATACGTGAACTTTTGGGAATGCATTCGAGACTTGCGAATATACTTCGGAGGATGCGTATGACTCTCGTTCACATTTATGACGTGGTCTTTGTAAGTATGTACTGTAGCCTTGCATCCGTTCTGACTGGAACAACGCCACCGAATCTTGGGTCCCGTTGAAGTAGCGTAATATGTGTAGTGGTTGAATTTCAGCATACGCTTGCCTTTCATTGATACGACGAATACTGGTCCTATTTCGTCGTCTGTACCTGAGAGCAAAGTTGTAAGTGTCTGACTGACATGTCTTACATGTCTATGGATGGAATAGTCTTAAGTATAATACCTTCTAACTTACGTATAATTTGTTACCCGTGAAAACCTGTAAATCTATGGAAGAAAAAAGCCTGAAATATCTTTTTTTTTTTCTAGAAATATGTTATAAGGAAGGGAAAAAAGACTATGAAATATTGGGACTCGTTAGTTACTTTAGTGAAAGATGAGCGAAGTAATAAACTCGATGACTTACATCAATTTCGCTTTAATTGTGTTGAAATACCTATTGAGGTAATAGTTAACATTATAAATAATAAATCAATTCTCAATTCCCTAAAAGTGGATAATAGCAACACCGCTGAATTGTATAAGACATAGGTCACACACGACACAACTGATGTTGTGAATGGGAAGTGAAATTATTTCAGTGTTCAAATATAAAAGTTTTATTAAGAGCTTTAAATATATCATAACACAGTATTTTTTAAATGTTGGCATACAATAAAGCATAATAATTATGAAATATATTTTTTTGAAACACCTCAGTTTTTCTGTCTAATTAATGTAAGCGTTATAGCAGGCTATAAAAACTTGATAGTATAATTAACTACTTCCATACGAAATACTATTTCCCAAAATGTACCAAAATGTAGTTTTATTGTCGTATATTTAAAAAACCCTAGAATAAATAAATAAAACAATATATTATGAAAAGCTCTGAAGATTTATAAACTTGCTTTCACAACTGTACCTACCCAACATTTTGATTTGTAGAAACAAAGCAATTACGATTACAGACTTTAAACATCGATTTCTTGTAAACATGATTATGTGGATTGGTACATTATGGCAGAATTATTTCTAATTGAAGTTTAGATTATCCTTTGTGTTATCTACTAAAGCATTGTGTACAGGAGGCGTAGATAAGTGGACATTGCTACCATCATCATCATCTGCCTAGCCTTTTCCTAACTATGTTGGGGTCAGCTTCCAGTCTAACCGGATGCAGCTGAATACCAGTATTTTACATGGAGCGACTGCCTATCTGACCTCCACAACCCAGTTAGTACTGGGTAATACGATACCCCTTGGTAAGACTGGTTGTCAGACTTTTTGGGCCACTGACTACCTAACGACTGTCAAAGATCTACAAATGACACCCGGGACCAACAGCTTAACGTGCTTTCCGAGGCACGGAGGAAACTCGGTATGTAATGGGTGGTCACCCATCCACAGACCAACCTAGGCAAGCACGGCTTAACCTAAAGATCGACCCGAGCGGCTGTTATTATTTAGCCACGAGCTACCAATTGTTTCGTATTTCTACAACGACTTTCAATAGAATTGACAAGCTTTTCGGTAGCTTATGTCAATCTAATGCATTTGTTTCACTTTGTATAGGCTTTCTTTCTGAACTAAGCACAGTGACGATAACATGTAAGTATAAAGTTCATATCGGTCAAGGTTTTTTCCATGGGATGTACGGCTTTTCCTGTTTCTTTACATAAGTAGGAGCATGATTGTGTCCTTCGCGAATTCTTATAATTAAATCATTTTCCGTGATGATATCTGCTCGGCATCCTCGCGCTAAGTGGGTAGAACAGCGCCACTGTCGCCTGCCAGTTTTTGAGGGCTTTTCAAAGTACGTGTATCCATTAAGATGTATGACACGCTTCCCTTTCCTCGATAGTATGAATTCCGCTGTAACAACAATAGATTATAATAATCCTAATCTTATTTAGGGCAATTCGCTATATAAAGATCTCTTGGAATAAAGGTTAATAAATATTTATGTCCGCATATTTCCCCGCGACTTCGTTCGCGTGGAAATTTTGATGGGTATGTGTGAAACAAAACAAAAGTAGTTTATATACTATTCTAGACTATAATCTATCTCTGCACCATCCAGATCCGTTCAGCCGTTCTGGCGTGATTGAGTAACATACATCAATCCAGCCAAACTTTCGCATTTATTATAGTATACTTACAGGATGCGGCGCGGGAACTTACTTATTAAAAAAAATATATAAAAAAGAGAATAAACAAAAAAAGATTAGATATTTAATTATTATTATAATGAATTATGTATTCAATTCTTTTTTTTTAATTCTGGTACATTCAAAATTTTGTTTAAATTACTTACGAATATTCCAATTTAACTATCTTAAAAAATATTGTGTACAAGTACTCAATAAAAAAGTGAGTATTTGTACACAATATTTTCTACTAATTCTAATCTGGCCTGCAAATTTCATCAGTGGTCGAAACAGGATTTGATCGCAATCTTCTCCTTTTAACTAACAACTGTCGTATTACCAAAGTAATGGATGACTTTCTTCGGAGCCTGCGGAGGATGCTGGTGTTGCCCATTCACAGCGATCACACAGTCATCCAAAGTGACGACATGAGCGTGGCATCCCATTGGCGAATGAGTAGAGCAACGCCATCTTTTTCTCTTCGACTTTGAAGGCAGCGATGAGTAATTAAATCCGTTTACTTGGATCATCCGCCTGCCTCTCTGGGAAAATATGAATCGTGCTGAAAAGTAAATAAGCAAAGGTGAGAATACAGCTGGGAGTAAAGATAACGCAAATATAGTACCGCAAATATATTAGTATACATTTTTGCCTTCTTGAGTCTACTATTATTTTTTAATTGCTTGCTTAGTCGAACACAATCCAGCAACATTTTTTCAAGATAGTGCTAGAAGCGAACTACATAAAGGGTGTAACAAGACCCTTAACGATGCCGAAAGGCACTTGTTCTCCTCGTCATTGTGATAATTTTTTTGTTCTACACGGTACCTAAAAGGTAAAAGGTTTCAACAATTTTTTTAAATACATGTTTTTAATGTAAGATTTTTACTATAAACACCTCCATGACCCCAGTACTATTCAATCCATCCATCAGCACAATGTTTTGAGTGCGTTACATTGAGCCCTACCGTAAAACGTGATTTTTCACCTCAAAAAAAGAAGGTCGTTAGCGTAAGCAATAATTTTTGCGTATATAGTTACTTAGTTTGATGTTCAGAATGCTTAGTTGACGGCTTCGTGAAGGGTCCGTTTACACCGTGTGTATAGCAAAATAAATGAAAATGAGGAAAATAGTAAATGGCGGTATTTTTATTTAAATTTAAAATAATAATATACACAAAAAAGAAACTAAAGGATAAATCATAAAATCAATAAAACGTCGCAAAGAAATAAGGCATGCCTTAAAACAGTAACGGGTTTTCAAAGGAAGCTCAAGAAAGATACATGTACTTTTTAGAAATCTACAATCTGAATATTTCAGCATTCGAAAAAATATAGCCAATGCCACTAAAAGGCGATGTCAGTAGGCTTTTTCAATAAATATATTTTACTCAAAAAAAAAGTTTTATGAACTGGATACTACTTCAGTTGGTAGTGTTAACCAGAGACTAAGTTATACTAAATTGTTTTTGTGATTGTTATGATGTGTACCGACTGGCTTAAGGTCTCCCAAAAGGGGCAAATGGGTATACCATACTAATGACATTAACAAATAAAATACGAAACATGAAATATTCATGAAATTAAACATATTAATGAAATTTCAAATGAATGTTTTTTGTGCCTAAAAATTAACAACCTTTTAAAACGTGACAAAACCAACTTCGGCATTAGTATGTTCGATCGTCAATTATTTATTTATCACTACTCGAAAAGCGACCGGAGTGTCGCCCCCTGTGCCCCTGTGTTGTCATCGATCTACAATTTATCGTAGATCGATTCACCAACCATTAATATTGATGTTTCACCAAGTTTTAAATATGAAGTAGTTCTTGATGGAAATTGATAATAATGACAACCAACAGTAGCTCACGAAAACCATCTTTCAACTGTTCCACAAAATATGTGGATTTGGATGTAAAATTCAATCTTACATTATAGATACCGATTACCGACGTACTAATTAAATATTTATTGCCTTTTCTTTGTAAAGGCGTTCCCTATTAGGTCAGAATGGTAAATACCTATCAGTCTTTGGCCCGCTCCACCTGTGTGTTCTTGACTGCATTTTCTCCGTGCGGATGTAAGTTTTACCTGAAAAAGAAACCTCAATCAGCCTTTACCTCTAAAACTACCACATTTATTACTTTAATAACCATTTGCCATTAGAACCTTTTTAAATTGTGACAATTTGAGTAAGATAAACTACTTATTAATAAACTTATTTTAATATATATTATATATATAAATATGTGGTTTCTTATAACAATAAACTGGATGCGCTTGCTAACCGAACTTGTTTCTCTTTTCCATATTCAATGATTGTGATCATTTTTCAAAGCGACGACATTATGTGCTACAGTATACAACACTGCTTTACATCCGTGGTTGTGATGGGTTGAACATCGCCACCGTTTCTTCTTAGACTCGTATCTCTTGTCTCGTATCTCGCAGTATCGGTAACCGTTGTATAATATCAATGGATTGCCTTTGATAGTTGTGCCGTATGAAAACTGCGAGCTTTCTAAAATTTCTAGAAACAAAAGAAAATAGTTATTTTGGCATGAAATGAAGATGATGGCATGGAACACGGCAGTGGTAACAACACAAGTAGGTATATGCAGCAGCTGTCCTCATATTTTATTGAAACTCTGTATTACACTAGACCAGCTTTAGGCAACGTGTTTCGGCCGATGTGCGGTAGACAGCCTAAAGGTTCGGTCAAGCTGGTACGGACAGATTACGGACTGAGTTTATTAGGATTGGCTTTCGAAACACGTTATTTATATAGTAATTATTGACTTATCAGTACCACCCTATTACAGTAAGGTGAGTCGATGACCTGGTGAAGGTTGCAGGGATCCGCTGGATGCGAGTCGCACGGGACCGGTCAATGTGGCGACACTTGGGGGAGGCCTATGTCCAGCAGTGGACGTCTTTCGGCTGAAATGATGATGATGATGAGTCGATGTATCTGAGCTAAGTCGTGTGAAAGAAAACACAATAAAATAGTTATAGTTTATTAGTACCGGCCGACGTCCAATTCCCGTTACGAATCTCTCTGCGAAACTATTACAATACTACTTTTTCGGGCAATAAAACGCATTCGCTTTATAGGTTTTGGTTTATCATGATTATGTTGTCCAAAATAAGCGAACAGTACATCATCAACGGTAAGAGCATTCGCCATGCAGGCCCGATCTCGATTGTTACATCGCACCACCGTTTCCGTTTTCATCGGAGATGACCTCGAGCTTGTTCCGTATAGAATCGATAGCTATTAACCTGTAACACTGTGTTTACCCTTCATGGATTGCACAAAACTGTATGGCGGCAGTAATTCTGAAAAACAAAAAACGTACTTCTACGTTCCAACTACTAGTTCGTTACTATTTTTTTAATTTAATTTAATTAACTATCAATTAAATTTAATAATTTTTGCGAATATTAGGTATTTGCAAGAAAAAAAATTAGGATGCCATAAAAAGATCAATAAATCACAAATAATTTTATTTATTGATTACGTATACCTAAATCAGACACAAATGACTAGAACATTAAAGTCAAAACTAAGTGTACATAATTAATACACAGATCCTTATACCTATTTATTTTATGAAACTGAAGCTTTTAATAATAATATTGGCGATTTTATTATTTATGTTTCCAGTTACAACGATAATACTCGATATACACTTTATTTCTATATCAGACTTAAACTATAAAAGATCAATTAAAAATGTCAGGTACAACACAGAAGGATGAAGTAGACAAAAATTCTGACTAGAAATTGGACTAGAATATAATGTTGTTAATTACATGTTTATAGGTAGTTAGTATAATGGTATGGAATATACGATTTATTATGAAAATCATTTATAAATGTTCCTTAACAATTAGGTGACTACATGAGGATTACAAGTATTCCTAATGATTAATAATTCAAGCAAAAACTACTGATAACACACGCACCTACATATAAATTGGGTGCAGTTGCTAAATATAAACTAGCTTAACTAGCCACAGTGGCTTTTAATGACAATACTAATAAAGGTAAGACAAGGTAATTTGGTGGGCTATGTGACGACATAACCCGTCCATACTATTTGTTATTGAACAAACAATTATCTACTTCTACACAAACACAATACACTCACTACACAAGTACACATAGAACGAATATAAATGAAAGCCACGACACATTTACACATACCAAAATGAAAGACATATGACGCCTAGTAACATAATACAAACTTAAATCTATTAAATATCTGTAGTTTTCTGTAATTTTGTTGTACAATTTTTGACAGTTTTGTGTATCATTCGCTCAGGTGACACTTTCAGTTATTGTTCACCACTTGCGGATAACAATTAACAATTAATTGAAAAGTATACCCCAAGTTTACTAATTATCTGTTTTTTTTCGATTGACATTTGCGTTACTCTGTAATTTAATGTTATCTGATGAGCCAAAGTTCTATACAGTGTTTGGCATTGTCCTTTCACTGTGTTATTTCGATTAGCTTAGCCCCTCCCCTTACTTCTTCTTGCTTATAAATGTCGGTAAGGTCAAGAGACATTTAACTTTTTTAATTTTAATGGTTGTGTTCTCCAAGCATGGTCAGCACAGTTTCGTCGACGGTGATGGCAGTAGCCTTGCAGCGTATATGCTGGCTGCTGCACCGCCATCTTTGTTTCCGCGCGTCACTGCGAGACTTCTGCAAACAGTAGCGGTACTTGCCAACCTGCAGTATCGGATTCCCCACATTTGACTTCACGATACTCCAAGTATTACCTGAAACAATAAAAAATGTTAGCACCGTTCTGGTAAGCTAAGAGTTGCTTTCTTGATATTAAAATAAAGTCTGTCACAGTAAGTTCTAATATGAAACATGCATCGTTATATTATTTATAAAATGGTGAAAATAAAAACAACGTAAGACACAAATATTTTTATTGATTGAATAGAACCCGTTGGTTTAACTTATAGCTAGTATTAGTATGTACTGATCACATATTTTCAACCGATTTCTATTATTTTAAATAGTTGGATCGCTCAATATCCCCGAAGTTATTGAGACGACTTTGCTGTTGTTTCTTCAACGATCATGGTTATGTTCTCCAGATTGATGAACCACTTCGTCCCCCACAGTAATGGCTACAGCTTTGCAGTTTAATCTTTGCTTGCTACACCTCCAGCTTTTCTTAATATAATCACTACGCATTTTCAACATGCTGTAACGGTAGCCATCTATCACCAACATTTGGTTTCCAACGTTAGACATTTCGTATTTTACAAACTGCGGTAGTCTTGAAACTAAAAACATAACAAAACAGAGTGTTAGGTCAGAGGGATAGGTCCCTATCGACATGAAACCTACGAATCTTTGAATTCAGTCAAAATAATACATATATTAAACACCAAATATTTTATTCGTTGACTAGATATTAAGATGACTAGTATCTATGACGAACAAACATTATCCTCATTAATCAAGTGACCAGAATGTGTATAAGTACATAATTATACTTCAATTATTACTAGGGATCAGAGTAGGTAGAGCAATTTTTTGTACTTGCGATACGTTGTGAATGGACACTCCCGGAATCCTGGGATTTGAAATATATAATATTAAATAAGTTAGAAATTACTTTGGAAAAAGCTATTCACAACTCAAGGAATTATGAACAAACACATATCCCTCCACCCCTCCGACGGGTAAGTATAAGACGTCGACACGTTTCAGGTGAATGAAATTAAAAACTTTATTTTATAATTTTCTGTGACAATTTTGTACAGACAAGTATCAATAGCTGTTACAAACTTATTCTAACGTTCTACAAGATCATGTTACCTTACAAATGTCCATATTAACATCAACGTTTGCGGCCACTGAACCAATATAGCTCTACTTAATCCGTTCACTGATTATTACGCAACAGCGAAATAAATCAATTATTATCTAAGTGGAATTCCTATAGACTAACATTTACTCTTATAATATTAATAAACATCAATAATTCATCTGATAATATAATAATAACCACACTAAGACTATATTATATCATTTCTAAAGCTAGGTATAATCTGAGGTGTGGATGACGCAGTCCTGGGTAAGGGCAGGTTTTTAATGTTCATACCAAAAATAAATAAATATATTACATTCTCACCCGACTATATTATACCTCAGCATTATGCTCAGCTCATGTATAACTTATATCAAGAATATTAAGGAATGTGTTCACACCAATAAATATAATCAGAATTTAAACATATGACTAGATATTGTAACACTACTTAACACGAAGTAAGTACAACGATTCATTTAATATAATGCGTGTACATAGTAAATGATACTGTTGCGTTCCTCAATGGTTGTGCGTTCCCCCTTGTTTCACAACTCGATCGTCGACCGTCATGGCAGTGGCTTTGCAACGCAAATGTTGGCAAAAGCACCGCCAACGTTGTTTGGACGCAACGCTACGTTTCTTCTGTAAGTTGAACCGGTATCCGTCGATCACCAACATTGGGTTCCCCTCGTTGGAATGCGCATATTGGCACATCGGATATTCTGTAACTAAAAGTTAAATTTAGTGCCTGTCGGGAAAGGGCATTTTATGAAGTTGATGTTATTGTGATTTTGAGTTACAAATCTTTTAATGAAAAATTTAAATATAATGAAAATAATTCAAACGGGATATTAAAAGATATGTTCAACAAATAATTTAGGTTTAAAACAGTTTTGTCTTAAGTAGAAGAATAATTTATTCATTGACTAGGTATTATTCTCAATCAAAACATATATTTATTTAGAATAAAGTCATGTTCATAATAAGAAGTGACTAGAATATTTAATTAATAATAAAGGTACATTAAAACAAAATGTACTTTGATAAAAGATATTTCATTTTTAGTAGACGTTCTCTGAAAAATTTATACATCACAGTTTTCATACACACACTCAACTTGGGAGAAGTTGAACACACACACAACTTACAGGCGTTAAAATAAAAAGGTATATTTTGTTCTTCTGTCACATTATGTTTTACTTGGGTCTTATTTTTACCCTGGCTGCAAAAAAGCTATATGAACTTTTCCAGTGATACCTATTTAAATCTATTGACTCATAATATCTTATTTAAGATATTTTATTAACCTATAACCTTCCAATTACATTCTTATGTTTTTTTTGGTTCAAAATTCATCTTAAAATTAAGTAAATTCATATTTTTTCAGTTTTCAGTGACTAGATTCAATGTTCCTTTTATCGTACAGGCGCTAGGCGTCCTTCATTAATTACCATGTAAAGCAAGAAAGAGACAGTCGGAACGTTCTAAAACAGTTCAATTTTATCACATTAAAAACAGAGTTCTTCCTCAATTACCTAATATTTTTCTGGAAATACTTTTCTTTTACAAAATTAACTAAATTATTTCCTGCAATATTTTTATCCGTTGCCCAATCATTGAAAGTATCCATAAAGTAAGATGTGTTTTGATTAATCTGCCTTAATTGTGCGGAAAGCCCTTCTTTTAAATTATCAAATAAAGTCGCTGTCTTTCTCTGCGTATTACAAAAGATTTTTCATCAAGAACACCTATAAAGTGTTCACGGATACTTATTACTCTTTTTATGATTATGCACCGGACCCAGTATGACCACAGTGTCATTCACAGTGGTGGCAGTAGCCTTGCAGCGCGAGTGTTGACTATTGCACCTCCACTGCTTCCTGACTGCATCACTGCGCTTCTTCTGCAGACAGAACCGATACCCATCTATCACCAGTATTGGGTTCCCGCATTTAGACCACACGTATCGGCACCGCCTGCCGTCTGAAAAATAAATATGGTTAGTAGCTTGAATAAAATATTGTCAAATTAAAAACCAAAGCGTAGTTAGTGAATAAAAACTTACGCTTTGTTTTAATGTTTAAAAAATATTGTGTAATTTAGCGTATTAAATGAAAAATAAGAATATGTCATGATTTGTTAAAATACAATAATTACAATGTTTTGTCAATTTTATTCATGAAATTAGATTTACAGAGAAATTTAAGTAGGTGGTGTATATGTTTTGGTAAGCATATTGAGGAAGAAAATGTATTGTTAAATAGTTACAAAGATAGACATAATTTATATTGGATTAATACCCATTATTGTTAAATATTGATACTATTCATTTTATTAGCTTATGGTTAATGATAAGTCAATAACTATTAATAACTATTTCGATACAATGTTGCATAAATACTAATATCGCCAAGTAATAAATAACTACTTTCGTTCTCATTTTATCTATACATATAATAAAATCGTAGACTTTCCGTGTCTGTACATTACAGATTTTTGCAAAAAAGTCACTGGAAAGAGCGAGAAATAAGTAATAGAAAGTAAAAATATCTTTTTTTAAATTTTTGTCTGTTTGTCGGTTTGTCTGTTCGTTTGTGCGCGCATCACGTAAAAACCCCTCATTGTATTCAAAATCTAAATATTACAAAATAAGAAGCATTGTTGTGGGTATTATTTAGCGTTTATTTCATCAAAATCGACCAACAGACGCAAAAGATATTAACTTTTAAAATTTTGTTAGTAACCTCATACGCGATTTCTATGATAAAAATAATTTACGTAAATAGGTTTTAGTCGTAGTGTAGTCCCTCGGAATGGCTGAAAACTAATTTTGTTTTATTTTTCCTTTTGACTTTACTCTTTGCACGGAAGTAATAAGTAATACGTACGCACGCGACGGCCAGTCAAGCTTTACATAACCAGTTTATGAGGATCTCTCACTGTATAGGAAATCTATACAAAGCGAGGTCAATTTATTCTGGAATTTTACAGCTTCATGTGCCGCCGTGTGTACAACTGCAATTCTTGCTTGCATTAAAAAATTGCCACCAAAAGAGAGGTTAACGCTAATTTAGTCTCTTTCTAAAAAGGTGACCATTCATTTTATGTAAAAAGTAGGACATGATGGAAAGGCTGAGAATATAACATTATTAAATTAAATTATAAAAATATTTTCAATTTTCGTTTCCGAGGCAATTAAATAATAATAAAAAATAGTAATACGAGAAGATGAAGATAGATGGCGCTGATCCAGACCGACTGATATGCGTCGACGCTTCGACACGGCCGTCCTGATGATCACACGTCCTCGTGTGGAGTACCTGAAATGAAAGAAAATTCTCGGACAGTACTCGTACTAGTCGTTCGGCCATTCCTGGCCCAAGCGGGTGGGGAATAAAACGTATTCTGATCAAAATCATTACAAGTTCTAATGAAAATCATAACAAACTCTTTCTCTCAAAGCTGACATGTCGATCAACACCCATACTCATTCAAATAATAGGAAACTCATTAAAATATTGCAGTGCTCATACTCTGACCTCCATCCGGTCTTCAACATCACGCTTGTAACCTCCATCCGGTCATAAGCATCAAACCAATCGACCTCCATCCGGTCTTCAACACGTAACCTCTATCCGGTTACCTCCACATGTAACCTCCATCCGGTTACAAACAACACCATCAAGATAATCATTTCGAGCCATTCAAAATAATTTTTAAAGTAGGTTTGTTCAACATGTTACTTCATTTTTCCTATAACGTTACAGATTATAAGAAAACTCTTAGCTAGGTACTCTAAATGTTAAGTTGACTACTTAGTATTCAAATAGTCTTCTCGAAAGACTGCAAGATACTCACTAACTCTGCTCTACGTTCCGCCGGTACATCAGTATCGATAGAGTTCCAGTCAATTTCAGGAGTTCGCTCTACCTCACAAGAAGCAATAAAAGGATACCTAAAGATCTTAATTCGGTCAGTAGTCATCTGAACAGTCAAACCATGTTCTAGAATCTCACGTCCAATCATAATACCATAACGTAGAAAATGATCAGGCAATACATGAAAACAAATCTCAATACTAATGTCATCGATCTCTACCAAAGCCAAAATCTGTATCGTAGAGTTACGGAAGTCTGCCCTATCCCAGTCATAGTCACAGTCTCATCAATACGCTTTCCTTTAAATTTACAGGCTACAGATTCTTTAATTAAAGAACACTCTGCACCAGAGTCGTAATGAAATGAAAATTGCTCACCAGAGTGACGTAGCGTCCCAGTCGGCGCGTTCAGGAGGCACAGGTCAACCCTCTTTTCATTGACAGGCTTGGATGAGTCGGCGCTGCTCCTCTCATTGCGCCGTGGGCAGCTCGATGCGTAGTGGCCTTGCGCGTGGCAGTGGAAGCAGGTGATCCCGGATGCATGAGACTTCGCAGTTGTCGATGAACCCCTTCCGTTGCCATTGCCGTGGTTGTGGTGCTTCGGCGTAGCTTGAGTATCCTGTTTCACGTCCTTGCGGTAGCAGTGCACGGATTTGTGACCCAGCTTGCCGCAGATAAAACACTTCAGAGGCTTCACAGTACTATTCGCTTTGTACCACTTTTCAGGGGCATCGCGGTCATCGCTAGGTAGCTTTCTCTTCATAAAATAAACCGCTTGCAGCTCTTGCTGTAGCTGGCCACGTGTCTGAATATCGGTCGTGAAAGATAGGCGTTGCACACGGCGATCGAATTGAGAAATGTGAGCCAATATAGTAGCAATAGCCAAACGTTCGGTACTAAGGCCATTCCATCTCGCCATGATCGATGTCATTAAACTAGCAGCGAAGGAAGCAAGACACTCGTTTTCTTTAGGGCTGCTATTTTGCAAATCAATCAGAAACGAAGCAATAGTAGTGGAATTATCGTACCTTGCAATAAAAAATCGCATAAAATCGGTCCACGTCATCCCAGGAAACGACACGGTTGATAGCCAGGTAGAAGCTCCTCCCTTCAAGACGCGGCTTAGAGCGACCATAAGCGGGGCGCCATGTTGGTCTTGGTCCGTCAAGCACATCTCTGCAGTGATCACCCAAGCACGTGCATCCACATCTTGTTTCTCAGGATCGAAATCCGGTAAGCGAAAGCCATGTGACGACGTAGTGGGTGTTTTCATGGCTTGGATCAGCGTCAGAAAATTGCGGTTCTGTTGTTCCAACAAACGCATCCATTTTTCGTCGCTAGCGTCTTCATTTTGAACACGTGGGTCGTCGTGGTCCAATCTCACTTCTGATGACGGAGGTTCGTTATCAGTGGGTCGCGATATCGTAAATAAAACTCACAAAACCTTCGTTTACACTTTTAATTACTTGCTAACACGCACTCAATACAAAATAATCAAAGATGCCTGAGATATGGCTCGATTAAGAATTTAGGAACCCGGGAAGTTTAGCGCGGAGTAACGAACGTCTACCCAGACTGCCGGACCGATTCAAAGTGCCCTCTCTCAACTGTCATCGCACACGTGTACTACCCCCGTTACAGGTTAGCCAACCTACCTGTCAACGTCAGTACCTGTCAGTGTCGAATACCTGATTACACTTCCGGATCGACATTTGACTCGATTATTCGCTCAGTGTCGCCATTACTCCACGCTAACCATCCCCAAGTTATTACTTGACGTTCCCAAACATTAGTTGTCAAATCTAACTACATAGTTCCTTCAGTGAGAGATAGATGGCGCTGATCCAGACCGACTGATATGCGTCGACGCTTCGACATATAAATTAATTCACTAAAGTACAATGTTAGTTTTATGAAATATTTATATAAAAGGAATTTCACAATAAAAGTAGAAAAGTCCAAGTACAGAGTTTTCCCCAAGATAAGTCATCAACTGAATGAACTACAATCAATACAAAAATAAAGATTATTTTTTTAAATTCATAATCCATTGCTTCAGAAATTATGTCTGAAAACATCTGCGGCTCGACTACGTTACTAACACAATGAATATGAAATTTCAGAACTAATGGCATTCGGATTGTTGCACCCGGTTCCTCAATTAAGAATGTTAAGTTGATAACAAGTCAAACTGTAGAATTTTGGTGATTTCTTTGAGTGCTAAAAGAGATTGAGTTTATACCCTCCAGTTGATTGTCAACTGATCGTGTGATCTATGATCTGATTGTCAAGAGTCCGTAACTTGGCTTTACAGCAATACCGCATTCTATTAGAACATGTCCACCTCACCACCCGAGTTTTACTTCGGTTATCCTTCATTTTAGTATACGTGAGTCCTTTGTGTAGAACCATTAGGTTACCCTGTTTGATATCACAAATGTAACTGAAAGGAAAATAAATGTTTTAAAGCATTTACAGGTTATGTTTAATCATATTTCTTATCAGACGTGAATTTTTACCTTACTTTATTATTTTTTTTGTATATACCCCTACCATCTCGTTAAAGGTTTGGTCAAGCAGGTTTGGACAGATCGCGGACACTAGACAATGGTAAATACTTCAGTACATTATCTATCAGAGCTCAGTGTCGGAAGCCATGCCCGAAATTTAATTTGCCCACACCGGTTTAACCGTACCTTTACTCACAAATCGTAAACAAAGGATGGATAAGACAAAATATAACACTACACAAATGAAACAAAACGATAGATGAACTATATTTACAAAATGTATTTATTACTTCTCATTGCCACGCTGTTTTCAAAAGCACATTCATAGTTGGCAATAAATTAGTCACTTTAGCTCGTATACAGAGGTCATTAAAGTGAGAGATGGAAATCACCGTGGCCAGTGTGATAGTGTGCTTTAATGTGTGTCAAATATGTACATTATAACATTTTTGGTAGAATTTTGAGTTAATGTCTTACAAGTTTAGGTTCAAAATGAAACATATCTCTAACTATTGCTTATTAAACTGCGGGGCATAGGATGATTAATATGATTATGGATATTTTTTATCGAAACGATAACTTCATCGATGGTGTAAATAACAGCCTTGCATCCTCTGCCAAAATGAGTAGAACACACCCATCGCTTTTTGATGCATGACCCATCACCAGTCTTCTTGTAATAGAAGTTGTAACCATTCAGTCTGATCATAGTGTTACCTCTTTTAGACGTTACGAAGATTGCTGGAAAGTAGGAGAAAACAGGTTTTAATCATATCTCTTATAAATGTTTCCCTTACGTCGATACCCTTTACGTCAGTTCCGTTGTGTTGTGTTCCACGGCGAGCACATGTTCTTTTCCTATTTGTTATAAAGTTAGTACGCTCATTAAAAGGTTGCCTGTTTTGCAATAAATCTTTCAGAACTTGAAAATCATAACTTTATTTCATTTAAATAGACAAGGTACGGTGGATTACTCAATCAAATATATTTACATCAGGTCAAATAATACTGCATGGTTTGCAGAACTTGTTTCAGTTTGAAAGCCATGGCGATGTATATTTTTTTTCACTTTTATGTTTAGATTAAATCAAGCTTTGGCCACACAGAAGCGCTAGATGCGGAACAAAATTCACTTGCAATGGTTGTGTCAATTACCTGTTATAGAGGTGTTCAAACTGCCGTGAACAGTAGCGTGTTTTTCTACTTATTGCAACAATCAACACTCGCAATTCAGGCTTCTTTCAAGCGCGGGATTTACCTCAGTGTGGCCGGAGCTTTAGGTTGCTTCATCTAAATTGAAATATTACGCCGAAAGTAAACAAGCTTCGTGTCCTCTTTACATAAGTAGGGAGATAAAGACAAATCTTTGATCCTTTTAAACAGCCATAAAACATTTTTATTGCAAGTACCACCGCTGCAAGTGATACCCACGCGGAGGAAAAAGAAACGCGCGCGTGTCACTTGACGCGGGTAGCATCGAAGTTGTGAACAAGCCTTAAGGCTTATGATTATGAATATTATCACAATCAACAATAGTATCGTCATAACGTAGCACTAGTTTCGCTCTACATCACAGTGTGGTTTTTGTACAAACCCATCGGCTCGTCCCATCTTCTCCCCGTGTCGCCTTCGTAAGTCTTTTTGCTTGTAAAATTTATATCCACCGACAGCTATGTTCACGTTTCCTTTTTTCGATACAATGAATTGTGCTTCTGTGCCTGCAAATATTTAATTAAACATAAAGTAGCTTTTACACATTTGGATCTCCTTTCTACACATTTGGATAACTAGCCGAAAATAATTATAAGAAATAGATACAAACGTCAGATGGATAGTAAGGTTAGGTCTTCTAAAATCAACGTTCGTACTTATGTGAAAATAGTTTATTTTAAAATAATGAATTATTGTCGGTTACAAAGCACAAAAACACAAGAAAAAATGGAAACGTTGTTTGTTACCAGTTTTCTTTTTGTTTTATTTGTATTTTACAAGTTTATATAGTTACCTAGCTAGAATATTATTAAAAACTAGACAAAAGATAAAATGAAAGATTCTTGAAATTTTTAATGCAAAATAAAATTAAAATGGCTGACATTTTTCGGATCTGTGTTGACATGCGTGGTGTGTTGAGTACCCAGGGTGCGTGAGTGGCTGAGCGTGGGAGTGTGAAGTGTGTCAATGTGTGGATGTCGGGGTGTGTTAATGAGTTATTGTGGGCTGTGTTAGTGAATGTGTGAGGTGTGTATGTGGTTTAATGAGTATAAGTGTGTGTTGGACCTTTGAGTGCTCTAACGAGGTTTAGCGTCACCTGATGATAATTTTAAAAGAACTGAGGATATACTTAATAATCTTTTAGCTCACAGATTCAATGAAAATGAGAATGTTCATCATAGACTGATGTACACTATCAGTATCATAGAATCATGTCATCGATGGTGGTCAGCCTAGTTCTGCAACTATTAGCCATGCGCTTAGAGCAGGCCCATAGCGTTTTAAAAGATTTGTCTTGTTCCTGTTTATTCCTGATCATAATAAAAGTATTGCCTCTGTACAGTATCATTTTATTTCCAGTTCTTGTATGTCCAAAAATCGCGGGTTCTGAAACTTTAAACACACACAAAGTGATTTAGTTAAAGTACTTTATCGTGAAAACAGTTAGAGAACCCATTTCATGGCAATCTTGATGAATATGGAAAATACAAGTTATTCATTTGTTTTTATGAAGACAAAAAATAGAAATGATTTATATTTAAACTTTATTTCTTTTCATGATTATGTTCGTTATAAATTGCAATAATTTTGTCATCCTCTATGTGAATACATGCCCTACAATATTTATTCTGTGTACAACTCCACCTCTTCTTATTCGTCTTGTACTTTCCAGGTTTCAAGTAAAATGTGTTATCACCCACTTTAATATTAGTCTTTCCTTTCTTCGATCTGATAGGGTGACTGAAATACAAATAGGCAGGATACTAATTTACTTAAGAAGCACAGATCACAACAAGATCAGTTGAGCTCTTTCTACTCTCATAGGAGGTACTTAGGCCCTACGTCATCATTTGATAAAAGGTGTCAATAAGGTCAGATGTCATAAGAAATGTCAAGCGATTATTCACCCTAATAAGCGCAACTACAACTATCACTTTGACCTGCCCGGCGGTAAACAGTTATTATTAACCCTGATTCTTTCCTCTAACCTGTGTTGACATATGTCTTTGAAATGGTGACACCACATGTTGATCATCTACTGTATCCATTATATCTCTATTATTCTCGCAGTTAGCATATAATATTTGATTTATAGTCTAAGATGTTACACTTTTAATGAAGACTATAATATTAAGTCTGAAATGACTTATCTCTGTGGACCTCCATGCAACATGATATACCAGGGGTTTTACTTTACCAACATCTTCCACACCTTTTATTAACTATTTGAAACAATTTTGTTAAGATTAACAACAAAAGGTTTAAAATTAAATAAAAATAACAAGCTTACATTGGTTGGGAATTGTTCTTTATTTTTCATAATAATTGCAACTGTAACATTATAACATCTTATAAGTAAAACAACAACATTTAAGATAACTATTCTGAAACCAGGGTTTTCCTTACCTCCTAATAATGCTTTATTATTCATTTATATAAATATACATGTAAAATACTGGTATTCAGCTCCATCCGGTTAGACTGGAAGCCGATCCCAACATAGTTTGGGAAAAGGCTAAGCAGATGATATTTCTATAGTAAATAATCACAAATCCCTTCTGTATTAATAATCAATTTGTACTATTCGTACAAAACTTACAACATGGCTTAATTCGAATTCTTGATCACAAACACAGCTACATAACGACTAGATCTTTTGTTTAATGGAATCTGATACTGTACTATCCTATCTAGTATTTCATTCTTTATTTCACTTTACCAAACGAACCGGTTCGTAACCAACGGAGTTATGGCTGTGCATACATTAACAAATATATACACACGAACATAGAATCTTTTTTTTTTGGTATATGGTACATAGTATTATTTAGGTACTTATGTTCTAAATTCTAATGTCACTTAGAACTATTTATGTATACACGGCGGCACATCAAGCTGTACATTTCCAGCATAGCATGGCCTTGCTTTGTATAAATTTCCCGTACAACGAGAGATTCGTATAAACTGCTTTTGTATAGCTTGATGGGCCGTCGTGCGTACTATTATTAATCTTACAATAAACAAAGCACGGTAACAGTTTTAATTTTTAATTTGATAATTTCCATTGGAAGTTAGGAAGAAAAGAAAAATGTAGCATTTTGTAAGTCATGAATGATTTGCTTATTTACGTTTTGATAATTGTTCCCGAAGTTAAGACTCAAGTATGATTTTAAGTCATTATTTATATTGTATGTTTTGTATAAGCATACAATCTGCTAAATAACTCTACTTATATTCAATACACTTAAAATTAATTCACTAACAACAACAAAAACTTAATAAATATTCTAATGGAATTATAACATTTGTTTTAACTATTAGATTTTAAAGAAAAGGTTTCTTTTTTGGATGATTGTGAAAATTATTCATTTTGATGATGTTGTTCTCTGTTGTGTAGATAGCAGCTTTACATCCTCGGAAACAGTGGCTGGAGCAAACCCATCGGACCTTCAACCCCCTTGAAGATTTACGGGTGAACAGGTAATCACCGACTCGTAACATCGTTCTTCCCGTGATGCTTGATTCGGTGAATTCGCAAAAATCTACAAAAATAAAAAAATATACTCAGTGTATTACCGGTTATTATTGAAAATAGCTACGTAATGCAGTTAAGTTCTTCCTACTAGGAGTATATTTTGTAAAGAAAGCCATTTTTCGAAAGTAAGAAAATACAAACCGCAGCCTGTCCGCAAGCCGTCCGTATTAGTTTGATCGAACCTTATTTAACCAATAAGCTCTACTGGACCTAAGATAATTGAAAAAAAATAAAAATTACAGTCATACATTGAGATTAATTTAATCAACAAATAAAGTTACACGATCACGAACATTTGGATAAAATTAAGTATATCTACAAACTACGATCTTTACTAACATATAGGTTTTTTCCCCGCTTACACACAGTAGTTTACCTAGAATGTGAGTCAATTGTAGCAAGAAAAATGTTTAGTGTGCTCACAGACGCTACGACGCGGCGACGCGCAACGTTACACGTAATAATAATTATTTTTGTAATTTTTAATCTTTCTGATACAATTTCTACACTCAAACGAGTATTTGGGCTTCACACACAATCATTTGCTCTCTCCCGTGGGTGCACAAACGCCAGCACATCAAGGTACCCGAAACTGTCCAATTTTCCCAATCAACCTTGAACCTAATTCTTTAGCGATAAAGTTGAAAATCTATTAAAGAAATTTAACAGATTGTAGTAGCTTGATGTGCTGACGTCTGTACACCCACGGAAGAGAGCAAATGATTTCAATCAATTTCTAATAATTTATTTATTATTAATATAGGTCACCAACACCAAGTGTATACAAAATATCTTTAAAATAAAAAACAAATAGTCTCGGGCTTATACAGTAGCCAATTACAGGTTATCCAACATTCTCAAATACAAGTGATACTCAAAATAATAAAAAAAAATTGTACTCTAAATTAATTGGTAATAAACTAAGACTGGAAGATATGAACTTATTCTAAAATTAAAATTAAATTACAAAAACAATAAAATTGCAATTTTACTTAGTTTGAGACAAAAGGCATAAAATATAAATTGAAACAAAAATCAAAATAAATATTTATAAAGAATATTGAATTACATTTACAAACTACAAATAGATCTAAAATAATAATAAAATATGTAAGTACCTACAAGTATATAAAAATGGAAAGAGAATTATGCAGGGCGTCAAAAAATTCGTCCATATCGTTGTCAATAGGAAAAGTACCCAGAAGGCTGGTAGCATTGCCACGTTGGATGACAATGCTGATTCGTTGCGGATTGTTGCCGATTCAATAAAAGAAAGAAGAAATAACAAAATAAAAAAAAATGTCATAAGCAATTCACAAAAAGAAGTGAAAAACAAAAACATTTTCATGTAAAATGTTACCAAGACGAGACCATATGGCTCGCACTGTCAAAACGTTATCAGATCTCATGTAGAGTCAAGCTTCTAGCTCTACACGCACTAACTGCACACACTCTTACCCCTTGATCAAAATATGTGGCTTGGCCGTTTCGCTACCGTCACATGGGCCTAAGGTGAAAAATTGATTCACAGTTCATTACTTTTCTGTTATACAATAGATCTTGTAGTGGCAACATTTTACATGAAAATGTTTTTGGTGGGATACCTTAACTGCCAACATTGCAGCCTTCTCGAAGTCAAATATAATGGTTTTGGGATTAAACTGATGAATTTGACTATTGATAAGGCGAAACAAAATGGCGTAAGTTACTCTTGTTTTGATGGCCAACAACGCATAAATCACAGGTATGACATTAGTATGAGTTTTACTACTTCCTAAATCTACATGTAGGGTGTGCAGCTGCTGAAAAGGTTTTTAACAAATTTTAAAAGTACCATCACATAGAATTGTTAAATTAGAATTTGCTAAAATTGTTTTACAATAGTTACTGCCGAATACTAAAATTCTATTGCTTGTATGGTAATCAGCTAATAAAAAATTAGCAAATCTTTCGGCCATAGTAACTTCCTTATTTACTTGACTTCTTTCGTCTTCGATAAAACTTGTTTTTAACATTTTTAAATTTAGGTATTTTTGTTATTCCTTTATCTTTTAGTGTTGAAACAGTCTGTCGGTACGCATCTGGTATAGAAATAGTACAGTCACTTTTCACTTTTTCAATGCACTTGTTAAAGTTCACCTCCAATTCATTTGACACAAAATCAGGCTCACAGTTGTGCTTGTCATCTCGTAGGATGCAGTTATTGCTAGCAATAATTAGTCTCGCTTTGCATATAGTTCTCTTCGAACACCTCCAAATACAGGAACCATCTTTATTTTGTCGGTCTTGGTTATATTTATATCCTGCACGAAGTAGTCCCGAGTTTCCTCGCTGGGATGTAATTATTTCATGTCCAGTTTTATTACTAGACAGAGCTGCTTGTGATCCACTTCCTGAAAAGATTTTTTACAGTTAGGTATCTTTGAGGAAAGGAGATGGCCAATTTACTTAGGGCACTCTGCCTAGCATTTAAAATTCATGTACATTAATGAAATTTTATTTATTTTGAATTTAGTATGCTCTAAAATTAACCATAAAAGTTACATAATCCACTAACTTCAGATTTCTTAGAAATTAACAGAAACATATTGTCTTGGTCATGAACATTGTTGACAATGTCCAAAACGTAAGTACAATCAGGTCTGCATTAATAAGCACTAGATCAAATCGTTCGGCAATGGAATCAGTTCGTGTAGAATAGCAATGATCTTACATTAAATAATTAATTACATTCATATTAAACTCGTTGACCTGGCTCTACCTTAAGAAAATCATTTGCCGATAAAACGGTAATTACAACATCTAAAAACGTACAACAAAGTGATTGTAGTTCATCAATCTTTATCTTTTGATAAATAATACTCATAGTTGCGTGTTCTACGTTTTTAGTAGTATTCAGCAGTATGGTACCATGAATATTCTCGCATGATTATGTTGTCTCTAACTGTCACTAAGTGGTCACATAGACATGTTGTGATGCACTTCTTGCTGTGGTGAGTCGAGCATTTCCATAAGTCTATGTCTCCATTGGAGCGCTTTCTGAAGAATGTGTAGCCCCTGTAGTTCAAAATTGGCTAGAAGCTTTTTAGGTTAAAAACAAAGTGAAGTCCGCTAATTAAAACCCAAGTTATCAATGATTATGATGATGACCACAAAATACACAATAAAACTAACGAACTAAAGAAGGTTTAACGGCACGGTTGGCGCAGTGGCTGAGCGATTGGCTGCTGCGCTGCGTGTCGCGGGTTCGATCCCCGCACGGAACAAATATTTGTATGATCTACACGTAGTTGTTCCGGGTCTGGCTGTTTGTGTATGTGAGCTTAAATGTTTGTAAACGCACCCACGATACAGGAGAAATTCCTAGTGTGTGGTGTGTGGTGTGTAACTACAGAACACAATTTCTTGGTCTATCGTATGGATCCTCGCCTTGCATCCCTTGTTGCAGTGTGTAGAACATCGCCATAAGCGTTTTCTTGACCCTAGAGAGTTCCTTTTCAAACAATAACTGTAGCGCCCGACCCACAGAATGTAGCTCCCGCGTTTTGACTTCGTGAAGAAATGATCTGATACATATAATTGAGTGAGTACTAAGGTAAGGCAAACACCGCCAATTTAGCCAAAAGGAAGACTACTTTTTGCGGTTATTTTAATTGAACAAATAATTCTATGATAGAAATCATGCAATTAGAAAAAATAACAACTTTTGGTAAAAGCTGTTTAATTACTTATTTTTCAGTATACGTATAACATATTTTATGATACGCGGTTTCAATGTTACAATATGGCAATTAATAGCCAGTCATAAGCCACTTATGCACTACATGAAATTACATGGCGGGTTTGTTTTGAAGCGCACCTTTCGGTTCTGACAGTAGAACTCCATGAAGTGCAAAATAGAATGGACCGACAATTAGACCGATCAATTGGGTAAAAATATGTACCCTAGTGCACCTTGCGTGGTTGGTATGTACCTATTGCTTTTTAAATTAGACATTAACAGACTAAAAGCTATTTATAGAGACTATAAGTACAGAAAATCCACTTCATTCGCTTTGTTACTTAACTTAATGGTTATGTTCGCCCGCCACGCTAATAATACTATCCCCGATGGCCAGGATGGAAGCCTTACACCCTTTGGAAGGATGAGTAGAACACTTCCAAAAGTCCTTGACCCCAAAACTGTACTTCTTGAAGAACGTATAACCGTTACATTGTAAAACTAGATTCCCTTTTCGTGATGTTGATCTGTTAACTGAAATTGAATACTGATTTGAAAACTTACACCGAGGTATTCAGAATGGTTAAAATACTGATATGGAAAGAACTTTAGTACATGCAAAAACAATTTGAAAGAATACTAAAACAGCTACTTCTCATTTTACAACTACATAATTGTCTACTTGTAAATACTACTGTTACTCATTTCTACTGAACTAGGACATTTTCATAACTTGGGATTTACAACAAATTAATAACCATTAATTAATTTTCGTAACTATTTTTAATTCTAAATTGTATAAGAGTAATTAAAAAAATATTTAATTATAAGCTGGATAGATATCTATATTTTTTTTTAATTTCACCAAAGAAAAATACAGAGTGTAAATGAACCCTTCACGAAGCCGTCAACCAAGCATTTTGTACATCAAACTAAGTAACCCCACGCAATTTTTTTTTCTGGGAAACGTTTTTATATTTATGGCTAAACTCAATGTAACACACTTAAAACGTTGTGCTGATGGATTCATTGAATAGTAAACGGGTCATGGAGGTATATAAAGAAAAGTTATTATCTTACACAAGTTTTTTTTTTTTAAATACTAGTTGTATTTAAAAAAAACTTGTGAAAAAGTTGGAACTTTGACTCATAATATCTCCGTAACTAGAAGGTTCCCAGGTATGGACTAGAACAAAAAAATCATCGCAATGACGGGGAGAATAAGTGCCTTTCCGCTTCGTTAAGGGTCTATTTACACCCCTTAAACAGCAAAGTATTAATTAACACAATAAATTGGATCAAACTAATTTTAATACAATGAGATTGGCCCAAAAAATATGTCAAAACTTTCTAAAATATAAATTCTTAAGATGCCAGTAATAAGAGCAAGAATATTAACTAAGATATCTCATAAAAATCAGCCAGTCACTGAACCCAAATAATAAGTTTCAAATTGCAAGCGTTCCTAACTAGACCAACTTTGATTGCAATTATTATATTTGCTCAGTATCGATGTTCTTTAGCTCCTTCAACTAAACGAAATACGGAAGGTCTTGTCTAACCTCAAGGGCGCAGTAAAACATAGTGAGAAATATCCATATCCAAAGCACAAACTCAAGGAAACTTTACGTAAAGTGCGAGTGATTGTTATTAACTCTTATAATTTCATTATAAACAGTGTGAGCAGTCGCCCGGCATCGCTTGTGGTTGTGTGTTGAGCACACCCATCTTGCTTTTGGCCCCGACTCGTGTTTCTTGCAAAATGTGAAGCCTCCGATGCGTAACAGCGTTCTACCACGTCGCGACATTTCGAATGATGCTAAAACAGGTAAAAAACATCTACATTTTTTTTTTTGAACAGTCTCATAAATACTACATTTTTTTGTGTTCAGTTTTATTAGGTAATTGCATAGAGAGACTAAATGGATAAAAATAAAACTGCTGTATACACATACTTTAATAATAACTTGGAATAGTGAGAACCAACAATCTTGTTAGCCTAACTATATAGATCACCACTGACTTCAACATGTTTTTCACTTTTTCAACATGTTTTTTACTTTTTCAACATGTTTTAGATTTCTTTGTTTCTTCTTCTTTATCTTGAAAACTATCCAGTTTTCCTAGAAATTTAGTTTATTTGCCCAGTAACTCGATATTACTTTATTTCCTTCCTAGCCAGTCATAAGGAGCATGCATATCAGTGTAATGCACAATAACATCGTCGATAGTGTCACTTTATATTGTTTAGAACCAAAACTCTTTTGCCTCGAGCAGAGTATTGAAATTGAGCAACTAGTTCTGTAGAATTTGCGTTTTTGTTAGACATAACGACAAGTTATTCCTTAGTGTAAAACCAGGAACTCGCCTGCCAGTAACTTGCTCAAAGAAATGCAAGTAGTTTGTATATCATTGTGGCATAGGTACCTTTGTTATCACCAATTAAAGGCTTGTATGATACAATTAGGAACAAACTACTAGCATACTCAAGTACAAGTCACTAGCAAGTGTAATGGATTTTAAGACATAAATTGCGCAGACGGTTTTCAGTGTTTTCAGTTTTCCAGTGGGATCGGACACAAATGACAACAAATTTTGTCGACCATTACCCTCTGATGATCATGTTTAAAATGTTTATTTGTACAAAACAATACATATAGTGTTAGGATTAAGTTGTATAACAGAGACAGTTTAAGATAATTATATAATTTTGATAACATAGTTTAAGGATCCCATTCTGTAGTTTGTGCGTATCTCCATAGAGAAAAAGGCATGGGTTTATGTCTGTTTATAACTAATGATAATGCTGGTTAATCATTCTTATAATTGTTCCGTTTACAGTGTAGATTGAAGTCCTGCAGCTTTTGTGATGGTGTGTCGAACAAACCCATCTGACCTTATCCATATGAGACGATTTCATATAGTAAGTGTAGGGGCCCATCCCAATCAATGGTTTGCCTTTCTGTGATCGCAAGAGAAGAATTCCTTGAAAAAAAAATGTTCATCCTGTTACATCAAAAAAATAGGTACCTCATTTACTGGTCTTTAAATTATTATGATGAAGAAAAACATTTTCGTGATATATTACTTATATTTATTCTGAAAGATAAACAAACTTTGAAGCAAAGCATCATGTACCTTAAAATGTTGACATTTCGCTGAATGTTTTTATCAAAGAGTCCTGGAGAAAATATCTAAGCTGAACAGTGACTGAGACCGAGCTGGTATGGTACAATTCAATTGTGGATCTCAAAGTTCAAGTGAATCCCATTTCTATAGAGGAAAAACGTGCGAGTTTATGTCTGTTTGTAATTAATGAATATGCTCGTTAATCATTTTAACTATTGTTCCGTTCACTGTGTAGATCGAAGCTCCGCAGCCTTTGTTATGGTGTGTCGAACAAACCCATCTGAGCTTATCCTTGTAGGATTTTTTTATATAGTAAGTGTAAGGGCCTATTCCGATCAATGGCTTTCCTTTCTGTGATCGCAAGAGGAGAATTTCTGTAAACACAATAATTGTTAATTCTTTTTAAGTCTGCTGTGGCGGAACATATCTAGACCACCACTAAACGATATCAAGAAAACCGCTACCGCTTATGATTCTGTACCACGCATACATATCAGGTGATGTCTTGCTTGTGTGAGTGCGAACGCCGCTGATACGTGGAGCAAGCAAGCACACAACGGGCGCGTGATTATTGTACTACGGCGGCCGGCAATGACCTCGAGGGCGACGGCGTGAGGAGCCACGGACACCAGTGGTCTTCCAACTAGCTAGCTTACCGGTCGCGCCGCGCTTATAATATTGTCTCGCTCAAAATCATTTATTCTGTTATCTATCTAAGTGTTTGTTCTGTCTTAACGAATAATATAATCATTTCATCTAACTGTAAATAATATCGTTCATTTCTACGCGTTTCACCTTCATTCTTCCCGCTTCGCTTTGCACGCTCAATAGCGCTTAACTGCCTTACTATACGGGTTAAATTCCCGTGTAGTGTTAGTATAGACCTCGTCAAGAACTATACTACATTGGTGACCCCGACGTGATCGTGTACGTGAACGTGGTAACGTTGCTCAAGCCTGCAAGACATCGTTGGTCTCGAAGAGCGAGTGTGCCGTTCGTTTACATCGGGTACTAGGAAAAAAAACTGGTCGTGGTTGGTACAAGATATTAGCGGTGAGCGTTTTTAATTTAATTTTGCCATGGCTGAGTCAGACTCCTATGTTGATTGTAAGGACGCTGCTGTTATCTCAGGTGAGGTAGCAGCAGCTGGAATGCCCTTGCGCTGTCCACCATTTTACCCGGATGAACCGGAATTGTGGTTCGCGCAGCTTGAAGGCCAATTTATTCTGTCACGAATAAGCAGTGACACGACAAAATTTTATTACGCGTCGACTCAACTCGATGCTAAATACGCCATCCAGGTCAAGGATGTTATCACCAATCCACCCGAGACGAACAAGTATGAGAAGCTGAAAGCCGAACTCATAAGACGGTTGACAGCGTCGCAAGAAAAGAGAATACAACAGCTTTTACTGCACGAGGAGTTAGGGGATCGCAAGCCATCGCAATTCCTAAGGCACTTGCAAAATCTAGCAGGGCCATCAGGTGCAGCAGATTTCGTCAAAAGCATATGGACTAACCGGTTGCCCCAAAACATCCAAACAGTAATCGCCTCGCAAATTGCAGATTTACAGGTTGAAACATTAGCGGAGATAGCGGACAGAGTACACGAAATCGCCCCGATGCCACCACAGATAGCGAGCACTTCCGCTGCCACAACCGCTGATTCCTCGGACCTGGCGAGGCAGGTGAGCGAGCTTCAGAAGCAGGTAGCGTCACTCCTAAACTACAGAGGAAGACAACGCTCACGCTCGAGACCTCGTGACAACCACAGAAGGTATGTTCGTTCGAAATCCAGACCACAGCAGCCACCTCCGAATCACCCACACTGTTTTTACCATTATACGTATGGAGACAAAGCACAAAAATGTAGACAACCATGCTCATTCAAGTCGGAAAACTTGAGGGGTTGTCGCAAGTAGCGGCTAACGACTACCCATCTTCATCAGGCCGTTTATTTATTACCGACCGAACGTGATGAAATGCAGTTTTTAGTGGACACTGGCTCAGACTTATGTGTTTTTCCCCGGTCTGCTGTTAAGATGCCCTGCAGACAGTCTAAGTACGACCTAGTAGCCGCAAATAACACGGTAATTAACACTTACGGCCCAATACAACTGCATTTAAACTTAGGACTGAGAAGGAACTACAGCTGGAACTTCACAATCGCGGATGTTTCTAAGGCTATAATAGGAGTAGACTTTCTCAGTTTTTACAATCTGTTGGTAGATTGTAGGAATCAACGCCTGATCGACAACCTTACGTCCTTATCAGTTCCTGCTGCACACTGCAATTCTGTAGACATCGCTTCCGTGAAGGCAGTGGTAGGAGACTCAGTCTACCATCGGATTCTTCGCGAGTATCCGGATATCACGCGACCACCAGGTAAACAGCTACCAGGCAAACACAACACGCTGCACCACATCAGGACGACACCTGGCCCACCGGTAGCATGCAAGCCTAGACGCCTGGACCCATCTCGACTGCAAGCTGCTAAGAAGGAGTTCGAGAAAATGCTTGCAAGTGGTGTAGCAAGGCGCTCGGAGAGCCCTTGGTCAGCGCCACTGCATCTGGTGAAGAAGAAAGACGACGAATGGAGACCATGTGGTGACTACAGGGCACTTAATGCGAGAACAATACCTGACAGGTACCCCATCCGTCATATACAAGATTTCTCACACCAACTAACAGGCTGCACCGTTTTCTCAACCATAGATCTCGTAAAAGCATACAACCAACTGGCGATAAACCCAGAGGACATCCCTAAAACCGCGATAACCACACCATTCGGACTGTATGAATTTCCTTTCATGACCTTTGGTTTAAGGAACGCTGCACAAACCTTTCAACGGTTCATTGACGAAGTCCTACTGAGCCTAGACTTCTGCTACGGGTATGTTGATGACATTTTAGTGTTTTCAGCAACTGCAGAAGAACACAAGGCACATCTACGCCTGTTGTTTGACCGCTTGAAGCAGTATGGTGTCGTCATCAACACAGCCAAGTGCAACATTGGACAACCAGAGGTGACTTTTCTAGGATACAGTGTCACAGCCGAAGGCATACAACCACCTCGATCCAAGGTGCAGGCGATCCAGGAATTCCCAATACCCAAAACTGTGAAGGAGCTGCGAAGATTCTTGGGTATGATAAATTTCTATCGTCGATTTGTCCCAAACGCAGCTCAAGTTCAAGCACCATTAAACTCAGTCCTTGCTGGTCCGAAGGTAAAAGGTTCGCATCCCGTGGAAATGACTCCAGAGCTGCTGAAGGCAATCGACGACAGTAAGTCCTCGCTGTCCAAAGCGACACTCTTGGCTCATCCAGACCCAACAGCAGAATTAGCAATAGTAACAGACGCATCGAATACAGCTATAGGCGCAGTTCTTCAGCAACGCAAAGGTGAGAACTGGCAGCCACTAGCCTTTTTCTCACACAAGTTAAACAACGCGCAAAAGAAGTACAGCCCGTACGACCGAGAGCTACTAGCAGTGTACGAGGCCATCAGATATTTCCGTCATATGGTAGAAGCTAGAACATTCACGATTTTCACAGACCACAAGCCACTAATCTTTGCCTTTAAGGCAAACAAAGAGAGTCTTCCGCCAAGGCAGTTCCGATACTTGGACTACATCGGCCAATTCACTACAGACATAAGGTATCTACCAGGCAGTGAAAACATCGTCGCCGACGCCTTGTCACGCGTGGAAGAAGTATCAGCTGCTATCAACTTCGAGAACCTTGCAAAACTTCAGGACGATGATCCAGAGCTACAAGACTTCCTCCATCATGGCACGTCACTAAAATTGAAAAAGGTAACAACTACCTACAGTGGAAACTTACCCGTTTACTGCGACACCTCAACTCAAGAACCCCGTCCTTATATTACGCCAACACTGCGAAGAGAGGTTTTCAACTCACTGCATAACCTGCACCATCCAGGGAAGTCCGCTACAGCGCGACTGGTCTCACAACACTTTGTGTGGCCAGGGATCCGCAGAGACTGTAGAGAGTGGGCAAGGCAATGTGTACCATGCCAGACGTGTAAAATCACACGTCACACTAAATCCCCACTGTCCTCATACCAGACCCCATCCTCACGTTTCTCCCACATTCACCTCGACATTGTAGGGCTATTAACCCCTTCATCTGATTACAGGTATTGCCTCACCGTCATCGATAGATTCACTCGATGGCCTGAGGCGTACCCCATGAAAGACATCACGGCGGAGACCTGCGCAACCGCGCTGGTGACTGGTTGGGTTGCCAGGTTTGGCTGTCCTGCCCGGGTTACCACCGACCGTGGTCGCCAATTCGAGAGCCACTTGTTCAAGGCTCTCACTGCCTTGTTGGGGGCAGACCACTTCCGCACCACTGCTTACCACCCCGCAGCGAACGGCATCGTGGAACGGCTGCACCGGCAGCTGAAGGCTGCCATCATGTGCCACACCACCTCACAGTGGACTGAAGCTCTTCCACTGGTACTTCTCGGCATGCGTAACTCTTGGAAGGATGACATCCAAGCTACGCCGGCCGAACTCGTCTACGGAGAAGCACTTCAGCTTCCAGGCCAGTTCCTAACAGCAAGAGACGACTACACCACAACTGACGTCACCGAGTATGTAAACCGTCTACGATGTCACATGGCCAAGCTGACTCCAAAACCTACTACGTGGCATAACACATCACCGTTCTACGTGCCACGAGATCTGCACTCTTCCTCTCATGTGTTCCTACGTAGAGACTACGTGCGCCGATCACTAGAACCACCGTATGCTGGACCCTATAAGGTTTTGCAGAGGCACGGAAAATACTTCACCGTCGAAATACAAGGGAAGCCAAATAATGTGTCCGTGGATCGACTCAAACCAGCGTACTTGCTACGAGAAGAAGAAAGGGAAAAATCAATCCCACCTGCTGACACTACAACTCCATCTACAGAAGAGGAAAAGAGGACGAGAAGCGGGCGGCGAGTGAGATTCCCCGATTATTATCGACCGTAGTTACGGTCTGGCCAGGGGGAATATGTGGCGGAACATATCTAGACCACCACTAAACGATATCAAGAAAACCGCTACCGCTTATGATTCTGTACCACGCATACATATCAGGTGATGTCTTGCTTGTGTGAGTGCGAACGCCGCTGATACGTGGAGCAAGCAAGCACACAACGGGCGCGTGATTATTGTACTACGGCGGCCGGCAATGACCTCGAGGGCGACGGCGTGAGGAGCCACGGACACCAGTGGTCTTCCAACTAGCTAGCTTACCGGTCGCGCCGCGCTTATAATATTGTCTCGCTCAAAATCATTTATTCTGTTATCTATCTAAGTGTTTGTTCTGTCTTAACGAATAATATAATCATTTCATCTAACTGTAAATAATATCGTTCATTTCTACGCGTTTCACCTTCATTCTTCCCGCTTCGCTTTGCACGCTCAATAGCGCTTAACTGCCTTACTATACGGGTTAAATTCCCGTGTAGTGTTAGTATAGACCTCGTCAAGAACTATACTACATTGCTATACGAGTACGTGCCTAATATAGGTAGGTACCTATTTTATGGTAGGTATAGTTGGTATCATAACGAAAACCATGTTTGTAAAATATTACTTTAATTATTTCGAACAAAATAACCTGGGAGAAAACATGAACCTTTAATTGCGATATTTCGAAGCTAAAATTCTACAATTAGGGTATTTAAAATAAAAGACAGATAACTTTTGCATTTTATAATAACCTGTTAAACTTAACTTCATCCACTTCAAATCTCATTGGAATTCTCGTGTCGTATTGCCGTCCGGACTGTAAGAGTGAGAAAAGGAAGAGTGCACCTGTGTCTGCGCACACACTTGTACACTAATACATTTTCCATTGTCTCTGCAGTCTCAACTTCGATTAGGAAGATTATTACACATAGATACATTATGATATGATATCTGGACATTATATGATTTACTTATAACAATCCTTCTGGATACGCTAAGCTAATAGTATGAAAATCGAAAAAATAAATTATTTCATCTTTGACTGTGTGGACGACTGCCTTGCACCCGTACTTGGCATGGCTGGTACATCTCCATCGGACCTTCAAAGAGTCTTCCGCACAATTTCTACGATACCGGTTTCCACCTATTAAGAGAATCTTAGATCCTTTGCCGTTGGTGATGAATACTGGATGAAGATCTGAAAGAAGGTGGTAATGTTATTGCACGTTGATGATAAAAAATAGACAACCGGGAAATTATTAAAACTCATCCATATAGCAATTTAAAAACTATGCAACCATTTATAATTAGGATACTTTGTTACTCTTTAGTGAATGCACATTTATAATAAGTACGACTTCCAGTGAAAGGAAGGAGGTAAAATGCTCCCTGTGTTTTAGCGAATATGATTTATGGCTGGATTATGGCCCAGTCCCTCTCACAGAGAGAACACCTGTGTCACAGCAGAGCAGTAGAAACATTATGTGTCCTAAACAACCTCCGCTTTAATTTTTAAGAGCCACAATTAAAACAATTATATTATTTTGGTGTTTTATTTAAACAACTCTGTTACTAAATGCCAAATTTTTATTTAGTTACAGTGAATGTATCATACAGCTTGATCAGCCAGCACTTTATACCAAGAATATGGACTGACACAGATATTCACAGACACTGTACCGAAGACGTGAACTGAGACTTGCTGCGCCAGAGAGCCCAGACAAGCGGCAATACCTTTCAAAGCGTAATGTGCTTCTATGACGACATTCAACTGTCATAAGGTTTACGGTAAGTTATGTCAATTAGGTAAATAAATACGTTCATTCGTTGACTTTTACATCATATTTATTGTTGATAGAATGCCACTTTACTGGCACAAATAAAAATGTGTCGATTTTTGGGGTCGGATAGAAAATTACATCAATGTACCTTGTATATTATGTACACAAACATCTGTCACAAGGTCAACGTGCCTTAGTCTATAATTAAATAATGAAAGCAAATAAACACAATCGAAATGAGTATCTAAGTAAAGAGGTAACCCCAAAATTAAACCGCATGGCTGCTAACCGCAACCAAATATAAATTCACATTTCATAAAAAAAATAAAACAAAAGCGAAGGGCACTAAGGCCGAGATAAATAAATACTACTTAACATGGTCTATGGGTAAGATTATTGTTCCTGTTTCGCTGTCTGAAACTGTTAACAGTTGAGTTTGACAATCGCACGACTGTGACAGGGACTTAGACCATGTCTTAATAATAAAGTCATTTGTCCCGCAAAAACACAGTTTATTGCAATCATTTGCCACTCATTTGTCCGGAAAACCTGAACATCATCGACCTTATTGGTCGGTGCAAGGACGCGCACTCACGCGATGATCGCCTATAATTTTATTAAGACACAGAGTTAACTTACGCAGGTAAACGTAGCGTTTATATCTCAGCCTTGATGTAAACAGCGTAAAAATATTTTAAACCAAACTACAACCGTATTCAACTTAATTTATGCTCATTCACAAAATAAACAACATCGTTATCGACTGTGTGTAGTCTTGCTGGACATCCGAAGCGCTCGTGTGTCGCACACCGCCATCTTACTTTATCCGAACATATTCTATTAATTCTGTACTTTACGTCACCAATCATAAGCATGTCTTTTCCTCGGCTGCTCCGAAAAAAATATGGTGTGAGCGATAGACCTGAAATTATTAAACAACATATTATGTTTAATAATAAATATTGCTACTATTATAAATGCGAAAGTTTGTGAGGATGGATAGATGTTTGTTACTATTTCACAAAAAAATATCCAACGAATTTGGATGAAATTTGACACACAGATAGTTTATAACATGGGTTAACGTTGATGAAGCTAAAACAAAATAAAACACAAGAATAGACAAAATTTAAAAACAGCAAGTGCCTGAAAAGTTCATGTCAAGTTACAGTTACAAGATCACTTTTCGCATGATTATTTATTTATTACAGTCAAAATAATTCATAGTTAAATTCCATTTTCTTCTTTTTCTTGATGTCTCTTGGTGGATGGTTGTGGTCTTCCAGAGCGTGCACTATGACGTCATCAATGGTAAGGATTTTGGCATTACAAGACCTGTCTGAACATCTCCACTTGATCTTATGTTGAGGCCCACAATGTCGACTGTACGTGTATCCATTCAGAACTAACTTTTGTTCTTTTCGTGAGCTAACAAAGTTATCTGTAAAGTAAATTTTTATTCATACATTAATTATCTACCCTTGGATTTAAGGATACGAATAAAATAAAATGGCAAACAGGTTTGAATAATGAAATGAATTGACAAGGATCAAGTTTTTTGTTTTTAATTTTAAACATAAAACAATAAAGTACTGAAAATACTATATTTATTTAACACATAGGAAAAAAGAGATGGTAACGAACAGGGAACTGTATAAATCTAACATCTTGGCCCAGCAGTGGAAAAAAACTAGTTATACAATGATGAGTTAACAAATGGCATGAAGATGAAATAAAAAACTTTAAAAGTCTACGAGTCTGCGGATATCTCTCGGTGAGTGGATCTTCAAGAGCAAACACGATAACGTTATCAATAGTATGGATCCTAGCTGAACATGTCCTATTCGAACATCGCCACCTGATCTTGTGTTCAGTTCCATAACGCCGATTATACGTGTACCCATTCAGAATTAACAAATTACGTCCTCTTGTCGAAGTAATAAAATTTACTGGAATATAAAATTTTAGTTATAGAAACATATTAACGATTGGAAGGACCAATAAAAAGCACCAACAGGACTTAGTAAAATAAGTTGCATTGAAAATAAAATGATTTTTCTTAAAATATATCAGCCACAGGAAAATAAACTATCAAAAATATTTTAAGTAAACATGAATAGACAAATTATACATCGTTAAATAACAAATCAATCCAGCTATGAATCATAAGAATTTTCTTGAAGATCAACGAGTTTGTTGCCATCTCTCGGTGGATGGTTGTGGTCTTCAAGAGCGTACACGATGACATCTTCAATGGTATGGATCCTAGCTGAACATGACCGGATTGAACATCGCCACGTGATCTTAAGTTCAGACACATAATTTCGATGAAACGTTTATCCAAGTAGGAGTAGTAACTTATTACCTCTTTTTGTGAGAATAATCCTTCCTGGAATGTACCAGTAAATACAGAAAATATTGGGCAAAAGAGAATGTTTACTCCATTAGGATAATTATCCCGCTTGCATCATTGCGTCTACCAATTTCAAACGATTGATAGAAAAGTATCAAAATTAGTATTTACTCGTGGGGAAAGTGGGTCTAGAGCCCGATGTGAGACCGAGTTTGAACAAAGGTTGACACTCAATACTTTACCTTGAGATTAAAAAGACAAGACAAGAAAACTAGTGAATAAAGCCGTTTTATTTCAGTTATTCAACACAATAAACTAGACAACAATACAATTGCAAAAATAGTATTGCAAAATTATGTAATATTGCGTGGTTAGGTATAATATTATTTTGTAACAAAAAAAGGTATGTCACAAGTCTGGGAGTAGCTTAAAGTGAAAAGTTTCTATGATTTCCCATAGTGACTGTCACTCCGGTTCATCATCAGATGTGTGTGCTCCTCGTGCATCCTTGTTAAAACTCCACCTGTTTCGAAGTAGAAGGCCTTGCATCCTCTCTTGGTGCACCTCCATCTAACGCCAACTCAATAAAAACTAAACTCTCTATCTGTTGGTAGTACTTCGCATTCTTATATATCATACCGTGCTTCCCTCTTGTGGTTATGAAAGAAACTGTCTTTGTTTCTTCTATGTTTTATATCACAGTCTGAATTTCATTTGTCGGATCAAGAATCATTCAATAAAAAAGTCAGTTAATTATAAAGAGGTAATTATGTATTTAAAAGTTAAACTATAACTATCGACCGGACTACAATTTTCCTACCTAGGAAAAATTTGATCGGAGAGAATTTAATTTAATTCATTCATGAAAATACTCACTTACATAATTATTTCTAAACATTCCTCTTAGTTTGTTTTATTTATTTTAGCATAGTCAATAATATTTGTATCATTTTTTGAAGAGTTTTTCGCGATGCGTATGATCTCCATAGACTCCAACAATCCTTTCCCCGTAAGTCCTAATTCTGGCTGGACAGTGTCGACTCTTAGTCATGGAACAGTACCATCGGTATCTCTTATCCTCCAATGATTTCGTGGCTACATCAGAAAAAAATGTATTATCTCCATAACGCAGCATGTAGTTCCCACGCGTAGATCGAATAAATTCAACTTTTTCTGAAAAAGAAATGAAATTTTCATAAAAAAACGTCCAAACAATTTATTAATCTAATGGCAATCATAATCAGTGTGTTAATAAAAAGGAAAACGGATCACGAAATTATTGTTCTGCAGTTACACATTAAATAGTTGACTTTACCAAGTTTAAGCAATGATTTAAGAATCAAGGTACAACATAAAAATAATCACACCTTTATTTAATTTCATGAAACATTGGATATGCATGTTAAAACTTTACAAAACAACTCGCTGACTTGTAGGAGTTACACCAATAGCTGTAGGATCTAATGCGTAACGTGAAGTTCCCCCCTCTTTGTTGGCAACTAAACTGCACCGCGAAAATCTTGAGCCATATTTCGAGGAGTAAACTGATGAATTAAAACTTCCAACCGCTGATAAATAATAGGTTTCTTTACTTCTTCAATTACTATAAACGATTTTTCTCAGAACAAAAATAGTTGATGAAATATCATATCGTCGTTTCAATCGTCATCAAATAAAAGCATTTTATAAACTGACTAATATTAAAATACAGAATACAGTGCAAAGCGTAATTCTTGACTGGCAGTAAAACCCAAACCACCACTTTGTCACCTTGAAGGTACAATTCTGAGAGCCATCGCAACCTCACACCGCGGAGACAACGCCCCACTCGCTATGATAGATCGCAACAACATTACTTGTTTTATGCGACTCTATGAAAACGCTTTCTAAATATTGACATTGCTGCCTGTTGCCGTTTTAATAGTTACATAGAAACCAGTCGTGCCCTTCCGATGTCGTTGCGATAGTCAGTCGTCATTGAGCGGCTCAGTCGTTACGGTCGCCTTCTGAATGTTATCCTGATGATTGTGACGGCACAATAACTGTCACCTCACACACACACATATTCTCCGTGACGCAAATAAAACTGTGGAGGCTTATGAGTATGTTCTCCTTTAAGTGTAACCTCTTCGGTCTCACGGGCAATAGTAATTTTAAATAAAAAGGGGAGCAAATAGAATTCAACAAATTAATTATTTCAATGTTTTTTTACAAAGCATACGACTAGTTTGAATGTGAATTTATTAATTTTGAAATTAAGTACTAAATTATTAAATACATCAGGGATAAAATTAATTACAAACTTTCGCTTTCATTTTATTTCGCCAATCGATAAGGTCATGTGTATGTTCTCCTGTGCAGCCTATGACCTCTTTGTTGTACATCTTCACTCGAACTTGGCACTTCTTGCTGATCCTTTTCGAGCAATACCAGGTGCGACGACCGGAGAAGTTGACGCGATTTGTGGAGTACGTGTGGTGACCGATTTTGAGCAAATAGCTTCCAGTAGGTAGGATTAGCTTGTAATCTGAAACCATACTTACGTGTCTAATAGTGGTTATGTTTACCAGTATACTGTACGGTTACGTTGTCATAGGTGACCAGAGAGACCTCACAAGCAGTTCGCTTCCTGTGCTTGCAATACCATCGCACGCGCGGCCCATTCTTCGTTTTACAGTAAAACACGAACCCATCCCATACTAAACTCCATATTTTGTTTGCTGAAAAGGGAAAAAAAATAAGTAAACATTAGGTCCTATACGTAATTATAGACTATGGTGGAATCGTGGAAGTTGAAGGAAAAAAGAAGAATCGTTTTAAAAAAATATGCGACAAGGAGGTTTTGTAAATTAAATTCATAGAATATTTTATTTATAATTTATTTAATTAAAATTGAAACTACTCATAGACAATGCCGATAGTTACACTTGTGTCCGTTCTCACTGAAAGCTAGGTGGCACATAAATTAATGATAAGTTAAACCCTCGGCTCAGCGCTGAATTGAAAGCACAATAGTGCGCTTGCAATAATATTTAGGCACTAATTTAAGTGTTGCTTAGTGTTAATGAAAATGAATACTATATATATAGTTATGTCCTTAAACGTAGATATTAAATATTACATGCATTACTACCTATGATTAAACTTAATTGTTTATCGTTATAATAAGTACTAAATGATTGAATAAGAAATAAAGTATGCTTTGTACGCAAATATTTGGACAAAAGCTCCGTACTATATTTCGTCATCACCGCACTATATTTTCAACAATGGACTTAGCTTCTATGGCACACTGGTATGCAAACTACTAGCAAACCGTGATGCCAGTCATAGACATTGTATTTAATTTTACAGGTTCATGTCCATAATATAGCTCTAACCAATTCTGACATAGTTTCCCCCAACTATACGATAATTGATAGGTGGATGTGTGTGTTCATAATGCCCAAATTCAATAACATTTTGGCGGTTAAACACTAGTCTTGCCTTGCAGCCTTTACCACAGTGTGAGGAGCACCGCCAATGGTCTGTCCCTTTCATCTGATATTTCCGGTGATGGCAATACGTGTAGTGGTTTAGCAGAATCAATTGTTTTCCTGATCGCGATTGTACAAAGGTGTATTCTGAAAGCATTAAAAAATATCAGAAATACGCATTATTAGTCATTGCAATACTTTACTTTAATCTAAACTGCACACGACGTGAACTCACTGCTATCACAAGCCATCGGGAACCATTTGATTCTGTGGTGTCTAGAATCTTATTTCTATCACCAATCTGGTAAAATGACTTTAACTTCTAGATCTTATAAATGTGATTTATTTCTAAATCTACTATTTAGATATAAACAGAGGTGAAATAGTTTGATAGCTTGATGTTGTGAACACGTGTAAAGATCATAAGATTTACCAAGAATAGCATCCATTTTTGGAAAACTGGTATGCTTGTATTAAGGAATCAAATATTGGTTTTAAAAACTTAAACAACAATCAACACGGTGTATAGTTTAATTAGAATAATTGAGAAAACAGTAAAACTTATTTAAAACGTGCACATTTCATGACAATTTAACATAATTTCCGTTGAGAATTAAATGCTGTGGTGGTGGATGACTATGATGACTGTTCACAGAATAAATGTTCTTATAACTGTCAAATACCAGTCTTCCATTGCATTTCTTACTACTACTACTTTCTTTCTTTCTGCGCTGGACACCTCCAAGTTTGAGACCCTTTCTTACCAGAACGGCGAAAACTAAAATTGTAACCTTTGTACAGTAAATATTCCTTGCCTGATTGGGTTTTCATTAATCTTGTGACAGCCGGGTGAAGTGAGCTACGGTAAATATTTTGTCAGTTCTATTGAAATTCGTTGTAGTAATACAAAACGCTTTGTAAGCGATCACCACGTTTGTCTCGGGCTTCTGGTTACTGACTGATACAATAAAATAAAAGTCATTCAAATAGTATTTATTTTTAGGATTTCTGATAAGTTCTTCTCAGTAAGTTTTAGGCCGGAGCTCCTCTCGACGAGTGGAGATGGGCCATATGGCCAGTATATGGCCAGTGCAGATTGGCAGATGTCACATGTTTTCGATTGTTTGGTGTTGGGAAAAATGCCCTCATTTTTCCTTAAACATTTTAAGAGCAGAGGTAAAGTTAGAAATCGTTTAATTTTCTAAATAACAATAGAAATACTTAATTTAATTCTCATCATTTACTCTCTTAAAACACTAGTGGTGGTACATACAATAAATTTAACATTAATAATAGGGACTGGTGTCAGTTATTCAAATACTGTAGTTATTTAAATACTATGTTATTCTATAGTAAAACCTAATATTTTATTAATTCGTCTTCCTTTGCGTATAATCTATACTAATATTATAAAGCTGAAGAGTTTGTTTGTTTGTTTGCTTGAACGCGTTAATCTCAGGAACTACTGGTTCGATTTGAAAAATTATTTTAGTGTTAGATAGCCCATTTGTCGAGGAAGGTTATAGGCTATACAATTTCACGCGGACGAAGGTCGAGGGGAAAAGCTAGTTATAAAATATAGGCCGTGAATGTGTATGCTCATATGCCCCTGTTATAATGGTAGTATTGTTACTATCCATCAATAATGTAGCTTTACAGAATTTGCTTTTCGTAGACGAGCACCTCCAGCGGTTTAGCCCAGGCTTTGATTGTTGAGTATTGTAATATGTGAACCCATCGAGCAGTACTAACTAGGTCCCTTTTTGTGATTTGATGAACTTGAAAGCTGAAAGAGATTAAAATATTACCATCTTTTCTTTACCGTATCAAGCTGCTAAACTATCGGCCAATGGAAAGCCCCTTGCTTGCCGTAGCTCTTAACACGAGCACGTCCACGACGCTACTCACAGTAACGTGTTACACACCCAGATCACCAACATTAGTAACCTTAACGTGCTAGTGATGTGGTGGTAGTACTAGTGGTTACTTGATGACGCGCGAGCACTTGAGCGGCCCCGCACGGAACAAATATTTGTATGACCTACAGGTAGTTGCTCCGGGTCTGGCTGTTTGTGTATGTGAATTTTAAATGTTTGTAAACGCACCCACGATACAGGAGAAATTCCTAGTGTGGGGCAACGTTTTTATTAAAAAAGGAAAGAAAGAAAGAAAAAAATGAAAACGTGTTTACAAAGTAAAAATTTTATTGGTGAATAAACATGATTTAGTTTTAACTAAATAAATAAAATCAAAGCAATCAATTGGGTATGATCTCACGCGAACGGTTTGGGACGTAGCCTACTGAAACTTGTAGTAGCCTAAGCCCACAAACGCCCGGGTGTTTTTTAACGTGGCGATTTCTTAATACACTGTATTTTCATCGATAGACTTAGCTTTTAAGGCATACTGTCACAGGCGCTTGTGGTGACAGCCTGATACACATAGCTCTAACCAACTCTGATAAAATGCCCCCCAACTATGCGATATTTAATAGCTTTGCCCGTCTCCCGTAGTTTCATCTGTTGCAAACGTATATTCATCTGTGTCAGTTGATCTAAGTTCTTTAGTTTTACGTCTTTTCTTCTTTCTAAGAACGACTTTTGAGGTCGACCGGGACTTTCTCCTACAACAAAAAAACAGTAATTGTACTCAAACAAATACTTTACATTTAGGTCATTACTACCTTTAAAATTAAAATTTAAGTTATAAACTACATAATGTACGGAGAAACAAAATGCTTCAAAGCACGACAAAACAATAGAGGTAATAAAATTTGGGTATCACCTACCTGCTTTCGGTAACGATATGCATCCTTTAAGCCACTCGTCATTATTTTCTAGGAATCTGGCCTTTGTACTGCGAGCAGCTAACCATTTTTGTTTAAATTGATGTGTGATGATCGATAGTTTTTGCTTTACATTAGCAATATTTTGGTCATTTTCTGCATATTGATTGAGCAATTCCCGCTCCATAAATTGCAACTTTTCATTAAAAGTTGAGGTATTTAAGCGTTCCATTATATTAAACAAATAATTTCTAGTCATGACTCTCATTCCAGAAGAGCCTATAAAAAATACACAAAATATAAGTAAAACTTCATTTATTGTGTATCGAATGTGCCTACGGAAAAAAAACACCAAAAATATAGGGGTTCTTTGGAGTGGCTGTTTTGAGCTTAATTATATCTTAAAAGGTCTACTCTATAACCAACCGTTACAATTTTGGCTTAGAATTGATGAGAAATATATTAAAACTTCCTTTGATCTTCCAAATGTGTTTTTTATAGCAGTTTCTTGGTGTTTACTTCTCAAGGATATAAATGAAGAAAGACTTTAGATTAGTTGTTAAAAGTAAGTGCCAAATAAAATACATACCTGGTTGTGCACAATCCATAGTGAAAACCAACACAAAATCGTTCAGTCACAAGATGGCAAATATTTGAAAATAACGAAATCTGAGCGCATCGAACAATCACACGACCACTTTTGGCGAACGGTAACTTCCGACTGAGCCCACGGCGTGCTTGAAGGGGTTAGCGCTTTGTTTTATTGCTATTGTTTGGAGAAGTTATCCTTATTTTTGGAAACAATGGCTTTTCTGTGGTGTCTAGAATCACATTTCTATCACCAATCTGGTAAAGTGAAGTTAACTTCTGATTTTTAAAAAGTCATTTTAGTTATATACAGTGATAAAATAGTTTTATAGCTCGATTTTGAACACGTCGTATCACATCCACCTTGGGGAAACCGGTATGCTCAGATTAAGGAAAGTTGGTTTTAAAAACTTAAATAAAAATAATCACGGTGTATATTGTACTTAGAATAACATTGACAAAGAAGTAAAACTTATTTAAAACGTGCATATTTATGACAATTTAACATAATTTCCGTTGAGAATGAAATGTTCTGGTGGTCGATGACTATGATGACTGTTCACAGAAAAAATGTTCTTAGAAATATCAAGTACCAGTCTTGCTTTGCATTTCTTTCGCGCATGCGCTGGACACCTCCAAGTTTGAGAACCTTTCTTCCAGGAACGGTAATGAGTGAAATTGTAACGTTTATACAGTAAATATTCCTTGCCTGATGTGGTTTAATAAATCTGTATTCTGGAACAAAAATGAAAACAAGGATACAATACCACATTTGTGATAGTCGGACGAAGTAAGCTACGAGTAAGTTTGTAGAATTACGAAACCTTTGTAGCGATCACCACGTTTGTCTCGGGCCTCTGGTTACTGACTTATGCAATAAAAACAAAAGACATTCAAATAGTTTTTATTTTTAAAATGTATGATAAGTTCTCTGGGAGTTGACAGGGGCCATAATCGAAGCGGGTCCAGTAAAAGTTGGCAGATATCATATTTCTTCGAACTTTTGGTGCTGGCATAAATGTCTTTCTTTTTCGTTTACCATTTCAAAGGATTTGGTAAAGCAAACCGTTAATTTTCTAAATAATAATAGAAATACCTAAATCAATTCAAATTATTTACTCGCTTTATATACTGGTGGTACAATTAATGTAACATTAATAATTGATTCTGGTGTCAGTTATTCAGTTACTGTAGCTATTTAAATACTTATTTATTTTCGCAATTATTTTTTGATTCTTATAATTAACAGACATAGGTGGTGAATGGTGGTGAGTGTGTATGTTCATATTTCCCTGTTATAATGGTAGTATTGTTACTATCCAGCAATAATGATGCTTTACAGTTTTTGCTTTTCATAGACGAACACCTCCAACTTTTGTTAAACCCAGGCTTCGACTGATGAGTATTGTAATATGTGAACCCATCGAGCATGACTAACCAGTTCCCCTTTTGTGATTTGATGAACTTGAAAGCTGAAAGAGAATAAAATAAATCTTAAAATCTTTTCTTTACCGTTAGAAGCGGCTTGGCCAAAGGAAAGTCCCTTGCCTGCCGGAGCTGTTAACCTATTTGTCCACGACGTTACTCTAAATTAACGCGTTAGAAACTCACACTACCAATGAGCAACATGGATCTTAAAATCTAAGATGACATATCGTATTGTCTTTCTAATTTTAATAACACCATAAAAAAACAAAAAAGTTATCAAAACGAAGCAAAAAATGTATTCAAACTTAATTTGTATTCAAGCATAACGAGGAATAGATGTGTCATATAGAAGAAAAAATCTTAAAATTTGTAGTATCTTTACATACTACAAATTATTAATTTTTTAAATAAATAAGAAAACATGTTTATTCAGAAACAGAAAAAAAAACAACTCAAAAAGAATCAATGATAACAAAAAAAGTATTCATTAACGTAACAATGATATTATTCATTATATATCAGCATAGAAAAAAAATCTATTTACCAGAAAAGCACAGGAACATCCACATGAAAAAAATGACATTTATCTTTTCATCAGGCAATAATAAAAATATGTTGACGAAAACGGAAAAATGCATGATGAAACTGTAAATCATCAAGTTCGCAGAACAATGCAATACCCGACACCACGTCACGCTTATTGACTAATTGACAAAGCGTAGCTTTATGAGAAGAAATGAATGTGGTCAATGAGCACGTTTCATTGACGTCTCGGGTTACAGTCTGTTCTCACCCTTAAGCAATTCTAAAGTACTTCCCATTATTGACACAATATTGTGGCGGCGGATGAGTGTGATCCAAATTAGCTTGTACAATATGTTTAAATCGGTCTAGCTCTAGCTTAGCCTTGCATCGTCTACTATTATGAGAAGAGCATCTCCAACGACCTATATTTTTCTTCCTAGTTTGGTTCGCATGCCAGTACGTGTAGTCATTCAGCAGTATTAACTGCTTGCCTTTTTGTGACATTATAAACTTCATGTCTGAAACAATTCTTTGCCGCAGTTCATTTGTTTTGCTTGTTTTACTACCCGTAACCAACCTTTACCTACTATTGTACTGACTACTTCGCTATCTACCTACGGGAACTACCATTACCGTTAGTATGTTGGACGGCACAAGTTAAAATACAGACGATTACACAAATGATTACCACGTATTCAGTTAATCATTTTGAACTCCCCAAATATAAATGTTTTGGGGATCTTGGGGTCACTGTGTGATTATGTCAATCCCTATTTATGTGAGTACTGCGCCAACCGGCTGTGAAGCCTCTGGGTTTATACAAATAAACGAGTGTTCACTACTGAAAGAGTTTTATTCCCATTAAACCCAAGGAGAACCTTCCGACCGGACTAGTGCGCAGTAACTAGTCCGCCGTCCATACGTCGCGCTCACATATACATTTTTGCTTACCTTGCGTTCTGTCTGTCGTGCACGCTTACATGTGTCTCTACATGTTCATCGAAACAAATCAGTTGTTCCACTCATTTTGATCGTGTAGGTATTGCAGTTTTGTAGGTAACAGCTGTTTTTTTGTAAAGTTCCGATGAAAAATCTCTATTTGGGATACTGGACACGTGGTAATCGTTTGTGCGTCGGTTCCCTTCCAGCCTTGTATATACAGGCCGGCCTACAACTGACTAATAACTGACAGCAACATAAAAGTGACCTCGATGTTTCTTAAAATATGACATATTATGATACATCATATTATTTAATATTTTTTAATAAAATAATAACTGTTATTTTCAATTATTGTTTTAATTTACAAGCATTTCATTACATTTTTAAATACAATCATGATAAAATTGTAATTATAAAATATATTTTTATACTTAAGTATTTTATTATTTAAGTTAGCTATAAGTTGAATATAAGTATAAGAAGAATATTTAAATATTTTTAAGAAAGAATAAGTTAAATATTTTTAGAAAATTCTAAGCGATGTTGAGTAATTTTATTACATTTAGAATTTATTTCCTTCCAACCCGTCTAAAAACTTGAAAACACTACATAGATATCTACATATTACCTATCAATAATTAAAATTAAAATCTTTTTTGACAATTATTGATTACTCACAAACATTAGTGTGTAGCCCTGGCTCTTGTACCAAGAATACAGGAAGTATTACAAGAGCCACAGAGAATATAAACGATAGACAAAAATGAAATACATTATTAGATATGGCATTCATTAAAAGTGTTTACAAACATAAACCATACCATAACCACAATCAGCCTATAATTTTCCCACTGCTGGGACACAGGCCTCCTGTCTATGAGAGGGAATGGGCCATAATCCACCACGCGGGCCCAGTGCGGGTTGGTAGATGTCACATGTCTTCGATTTTTTGGTTCTACGACATGCCGGTTTCCTCACGATGTTTTCCTTCACCGTTTTGAGAGCAGTGATGATGAAATAAATTACACAAAGTAATGCGCCTGCCTGGTTTCGAACCCAGGACTTACTGTTCTTAAGTCAGGGCCGCTACCACTGGGCCACCGCTGCTCTACAAACATAAAAGACAGTAAAAAATAGAAGAAATACACAATGCATAATTACGAAAAAGTAAAGATGTAGTTAAAAGGGCTTAGACAAGTGACATTCGGTGGACTGTGTGAAAGATGATATGGCTACAAAGAGGGTGACTCATGAGATGATAATAAGAGCAGGAGAATGATGATGAATGTTATTGTGTGAGGAACATTTCCAAGTTGTTGTTTTTCTTTTAATATTTCTTCGTACAGTATGTGTAGTCTTTGTGTAGTATCAACTTGTTACTTTGCTGTGATTTTATAAATGTTTAGTCTGAAAAAAAAATGTGTTTATAAGTTCTATTTTTTGTCAAATGGAAAATAGGTATGAAAAAAACAGGTTACCAATTAAAATACAATTTTATTTAAGTAAGCAACAATGGTAAACATGCATTGACAAAACGGACACATCGTAGAAGACAAATTTAATGAACATTTAGAAATAAAAGTCATCGTAATATTATTAAAACTAACAAATTTGTATTAGATAATTAACTTCTAGTACTTAACCTATAATTTTGTATGTCAAGGTGGCTGTACACTCTTGGCGAGACACTCCGAGGCAGGGCGAGTGCGAGAGTGTACAGCCAAACGAGGAACACCGAGGCTAGACGAGTGCTCCTATATACACTCTCGCACTCGCGATACGATACGATATCAGAGTGTATAGCCACCAGAAGATGTTTTTAACTTCAAGGCTATCGTTTAAAAAAAAACATTTCTTAAATCTTTATGTAAGTCCCGTTAGAAACTATGAATTTCCTAGGAGGATGATTATGATTGTCATCTACAGATAGAATTTGATTGTTATTTAAGTTCAGCACTAGTTTAGCCCTGCAGCTCTTATGAGCACATAATGTGCATCTCCAATGGTGAGCATCCTTGCTCAAACGAGCATAGCAGTAGGTATGACCCTTGTATAGTATCAAGTTCGTCCCTAGTCGCGACTTGATGAGCTCGACATCTGTAAAAAAGTAAGTGTCTCATACCGGACCAGTCTATTTTAATCGGTGGTTATGTAGATTTATGTAAAAAAATGTCTTTTTGTAAAAATCATAATAAAAGATCACTATTGCTTGTTTTAGAAAAAAAAACAATATATTTTTTTTTACACAAAATCTTTATAAATGGAAGTGCGATTATTGATGGATCACCTGTTGGTTTAAGTATGATATCTTCGCGGACGAAGTCGCGGGCATGAAGCTAGTCTACAATAAATGTAATAGTAAAAATGTCAAGGACTAAATACTACACATGTTGGAAGACTTCGACTCACAAACGATTGCTACGTATTTAGTATGTACATCATTCCGAACACAGAAATTATTCATAAGCTGTTTTTTTGTATTTCTATTTGGAAGAAAATTAATTAAACTTAAATATCAGAAGATTAATATTATATTTAAAATAATTGTCGCAGAAATATTATAAAGATAGTAAACATTTGATTAGTAAGATACATTATTTTATTTTTACAACGCCAGGATGTACAAAATGTCTTTTTAATTTTATTTATTCTTTCCCGATCCAGACGAAATGTTCAGCATTGGTGATGGATGGTTATGATCAAAGCTTGTAGCTATTATTTTATCATGTCTGCCTATCACAAGTTTCGCCTTGCAACCTTTGCTAGAGCAGGCGGTGCAACACCAGCTGTCGGTGAGTCCTGTACGAGTTTGAATGTTGTCGCCATAGTCAAGAACTAACGTCACATTGCAGCGCGTGCGTTTGCTTTCCGTGCAAAGCCAATAATGGAGAGTTTTGTTTCTGGAGTGACGAAGGTGGAAGTAAGTGAATTTCTTGTGTAGTAGTAATCTTGTTCCCCGCTGTGAGCTGATGTACTTGACATCTGAAAATTTAAGTATTTTAATTATCTCATTGATAGAAAACAGTGAAAGTGGTCTTTACGGAAATGTGATGGAATTATAGTAGTGTCTATAAAATGTCGCTATAATAGAAAAAAAATTTTTTTTACAGAAAACAAGTGAGGTAATTAATAATATGCTGGCTCCTCGTTTAATATAGGTATTCTTTAGTTAAAAATGTTCACTAAGAAATAAATCAAAACATGGGATTACACAAAGTGGCACTTTACAAGCTGAGCACTGTATCCTCGAGGTCTTGTTCCAAATTTTAAACCTGGACACACGACAGCGTCGCCACAAGCTCAACTGTTCTTGGCGATGGTTGTCCACATTAACCAGGCGGAGCTCATCAGAACTCCCACTTCCTGTGAACATCGTGACTGGGTCTACAAGTTGTTCTGTACAAATTCCTTATGTCGTTTTAACTGTGTATCCCGTGGTGAACTGATGAAAACGATTTCTGAAAAAAAAAGTGATGTTTCCTAAACTCGGCTACTGTAAGTGCTGGGAGAACAAGTGGTCCATCAAACTCCCCAATAACTTGTTTCTGTATGTTTAGTTAAAATAACTTTAAATAATTACGGATAATATTTCGTACCCTATCTTGGTGTTAATCGGGTCATCAAAATAAAAAAATGCATTTAGAATTAACGAAATTGTCATCAATTAATATTATCTCATAAAAGAAAAGAGATTTTTGTTGATTAGAATAAGTGTGTGTCCAAATATACATAACACTGATACGTTAATATTAAAGACAAAAAAATTTACAACATCATTTTTAGTATATGTGAAACCTGAATATAGTTTGTTCAGAATAAGTAACTGACGATCCCAATGATTTTTAAACCATATTATACTTTTTCCCAAAAATATTTAAAAGTGGCTACAAGTTGGACACCGAGCGACACTAAGTAACTATCGAAATAATTTAGGTACCTACAGGCAAATTATTATTATCAATGAGCTCAAGACAAAGCTGGAGGCGCGCACGCGGGCGCGCCGCGTGGTGACCACGTTTTTGTGCGGACAACCAGGTAACAGAACAAGCTTATAACTTCGTGGTTTTTCATGATACAGTTTTGAAATTTTGAACATAGATACTTTACATAAAAATACTAGACATGTGTTTAAATAATATTGACCATTACCTTGTTTTTCAAAATAATATTTTAATATTAAATTAATATTTTGAAAAACTCACTTGCTTTTAAAATATTCACCTTTATGAAAAAAATATTTCGGGGGTGCATGATTGTGGTTATCTTGTACGAATAAAATGTTTCCATCTAAGTCTAATACTAATTTAGCTGTGCAGTTTCTGTGAGCACAGGCTAAGCATCTCCAATGATGAAAACCTTTGTTCTGGACGAGGCGCGACTGACAGAATGTGTAGTCATTGTACATGATGAGCTTCATGACGCCTTTTACAGACTTAATGACATGATAATCTGAAAGTGAAGTATTCTTTGAAATGGAGACTGTAAGATCATTAGATACTTAATTTTAGAGATTCCACTCTCTGCTTTTTAATTTAAAAAAAAAAAAAATTGTAGTAAATTCATAAATAGGTATAATTTTGGAAGAGGATACAATGAAAGAGTAAAGCCTTGAATGTATAATTTTAATAGCACATACAACTAGGTGACTAACAAAAAAGAGTTAAAATGTAATTCTAGAATTATTAATTTCAGCTGTCCAAATATACAGGGTATTAAGAAGGTCTATCACATAGTCAATAGAAGGTCTACTAAGTAATCCCTAAACATATTCAGATGGAACTACATCAATTAAGTTTTAATGTTTGTTAGTACAGATTGTCTAAGCTTGGAATACATAAAAGGCATGAGAAGTTCAAAGGATTTTATTGGTTTACAACTACAAACTACATCTGAAGAACACAATTAAGACGGCACGGTTGGCGCAGTGGCTGAGCGATCGGCTGCTGCGCTGCGTGTCGCGGGTTCGATCCCCGCACGGAACAAATATTTGTATGATCTACAGGTAGCTGTTCTGGGTCTGGCTGTTTGTGTATGTGAGTTTAAATGTTTGAAAACGCACCCACGATACAGGAGAAATTCGTAGTGTGGGGTAACGTTTTCATAAAAAAAAAAAGTGGGAATCTATTAATTAAATATACAAATAACAGTAAAAATAAAATAAAATCCAAATAAGTGATTAGTATCGATATTTAAACATAATGAAACAGGAACACAAGATTTATGGTGATTTATGTGGGGTCAGCGACCGCAGTTAGTAATAGTTATCTGTACTTGAAACATCGTCATACGTCTGCGGAGTATCGTTAGTTCATTTTATTTGACCTTGTTAAATAAACTTTAAATACAAAAAAAGAAACAAATAGTTTTCCCTTTTTACACTTTCTTAGTGGAAGAGTAGGTACTCTTCACAAAGAATACACCCTCCAAATTTCATGTCTCTAACATCAGGCAGCGGTTTGGGCTGTGCGTTGATATATCAGTCAGTCAGTCAGGACTTTGACGTACAGGTTATTATTTAAATATATTTCTTAGTTTGAAATTAAAACGAAAAATTCTATCCTAACTAATATTATAAATGCAATATATATATTAGTAAAAGCAGAGTACAACCAGAATTGATTGTCTTATTCTAAATTAACGCGAGCGAAGCCGCAGGCAAAAACTAGTTTCAAATACAGAGGAGGCGATCAGATACACAGTCGCTCCATGTAAAATACTGGTATTCAGCTGCATCCGGTTAGACTGGAAGCCGATTAGCCGACCCCAACAGAGTTACGAAAAGGCTAGGCAGATGATTTAGCCAAAAATATTATCTGAACGTTATTGTGGCTTGCACAATTTGCAATCTCTGATGAGCTATACCTTGCCACGGTCACAAAAACTAGCGAATGAATGCGATTCCGACGAGGCCCCACGCCACCCCGCTATCGATCAGTCGCGATTTAACTCCGGAAGCGAGCACATGCATCGCCCGCGCTCCGTGCGCCACCGCCCACGTGGTTCCCGCGGTTGAAACGTTCTGACGTGCCCTTCGGCCGCTCCAAGTTAATATTTCCAGCACCTGTGTCGCTGCAATTTATTTAAGAAGAACTGAACTAGGTGGAAGGATCTACTGGGTATGCAATAAGACCCCTACAAGGATGCAAGGTGTGTATCGTTACCTATGATGACGTTCTTATCAGAGTCAAGAATGAACACAACCATCCACGGATATTCAGTTTTCATGTTTGAAATACCATGATTTTTTTTATTAATTGAATCCATTCTTTAATGTTCAATGCAATTTCGGCAATCTAGGTTATGTTTTGCATTAGTGGGTGTAATTATTAAGTATAGTTTTTAAATTATAGGGCAACTGTTAACTAGAAATTGTCCCGCAATGCTTTCGAAAGAATCCTGGGTTTGGTTACATAATGTAGTAATCTCATAAAGACGGAATACACTGCTTTGGATTACCCAAAACTTTACAAATGTTTTGAAGATCTTATTAAGACTACCGAAAACGATGAAGAACCCATTTACGAGAGATTGGCCGACAAACTACAGTCTGCTCTATTGAAGAGCAAAATAACTAAAATGAAAGTTTTGAATCCACCACGACAGGATTGGATAAAAAAGGACATAATACAAGACATTAACAATAGAAACGAATTATGGCATAAATATAAGTCAAACCCATCAGACCCGAAATTAAAAATTGAATATGAGAAAACGAAAGCTGCAGTTAACCATAACATACAAAATACTAAAAACAGATATTACTACAAATGTTTTAAGAACAATATGACCAAACCTCGAAAAATGTGGAAACTAATAAATGACCTATCAAAAAACAAAATAAGAGAAAGGACTGGACCGGAGAAGCTTGAAACTGATGCTGGTACTATTACAGATCAAACTGAAATATGCGAATGCTTTAATTCTTACTTTTCAACCGTGGGGTCATCTCTAGCAAATATAATCGCTGACAGTATGAATAGAGACCAAGTTCAAAAAAACCCAGAAACTAGTGACTCAACGGAACTCAACTACATAATACCAGCAAGCATCGATGAAGTACTCAAAATAATTGACAACTTAGATCCAAATACTAGTTCTGGCATTGATGGCATAAGTACGAAATTTTTAATATGTATAAGAAAAATAATAGCTAAAAAGCTAACTGAATGTATTAATTTCTGTTTCGAAAAAGGAACTTTTCCCGATTGTTTAAAGATTGCTAAAGTAATCCCTATTTATAAATCTGGAAGTAAGTCCGACCCCTGTAACTACCGTCCAATATCAGTCTTGCCAGTGATTTCAAAAATTTTTGAGAAAATTCTATATAACCGTTTGGAAACCTTCCTTATATCAAAAAACTTTTTATACCATAAACAATACGGATTTCGACCACATTCAAATACTCTTTCGGCAACAATCGATCTCATTACCAAAATTAAAAATAAAATCGATCAAAAACAGTCAGCACTAGGCGTTTTCATCGACCTCAAAAAAGCTTTCGATACTATTAGTCCGGAGTTACTGTTGCAGAAATTGTCAGGCATCGGTATTGCGGGAAGTGCCCTACAGATTTTTCGGTCATACTTAGAAAATCGTAAGCAAGTAGTCAAAATAGGTCAGTATCAGAGCTCTTCAAATCCTGTCACTTTCGGTGTGCCTCAAGGCTCAATTTTGGGACCACTGTTATTCCTAATCTATATAAATAGTATATCAAAGATTGGTCTTACGGGAGACATTTCGCTTTATGCAGACGATACAAGTCTGTTTTACTTTGGGCGTTCAATAGAAGCTATGATGCCTCATATACAAAATGACTTAAATTTGTTAAATGATTGGTTCCGATCTAACCTTCTCACGATAAATACTGCAAAAACAAACTATGTAATAATTGCTCCAAAAAACAAAAAAATCAGTGACAATATTCAATTGAAAATTAATGGCGAAATAATACAAAGGAAAACTAAAGAGAAATATCTAGGTTTAATTTTAGATAACTACCTGAGTTGGAAACCACATATAGAAAAAATTCGATGTAAACTAATATCACTCACTGGTGCTCTTCATAATATAAACAAATGTCTTCCCAGGAAAGTGCGATACATAATTTATAATTCTTTAGTCAAACCACACATTGACTACCTAATAGAAATCTGGGGGACCGCAGCTAAATCTAATCTAAATACACTACAAACAGCACAAAACAGATTAATTAAAATTCTATTCAACTACAAATTTAGAACGCCAACTAAAAAAATATATGAGGACACAAAAATAATGAACATCTTCCAAACTTATAAATACTACACGTGTATACTTATACGAAAAATACTACAAAAAGATATTCACACAACACTAAATTTCACTAAAAAACAACACAAAATTACCTTACGTAATCCTAGCTACTTAGTGACGCGACCACCGAGAACAGTTAATTTCGGTAAAAGAAATATTGAATATGAAGGCGTCAATATGTATAATAAAATTCCGATGGAAATAAGAGAAACGAAAACTATGTTTAGTTTTAAAAAACTATTAAAACATCACGTCACCACATAATTAATAAAACAAAAATAAAAACAAACAAGTACATTGCCATAGATGCCATATCTAGTAAATGTCGCTTTTTGTATCTTTGTATAATTCACATAGTTTCGCAAACTTAATTATTATTGTGATCATCTACCCGCTTATTTTTTCGTTTTTTTTTAGATTGTATGTCGTATGATTTTTGTACCTAATTAGTTTGAACCGTTTATTTCTGTGCGCTTACCTGCACTTAATTTTATACTTAAACATGTTTTCTCAGTGAGTGAATAATGTATATTCTTTATGAGAAAAAATAAAGTTCTTAAACCATAATGTAGGTCCTCAAATAGACAAATGACACAAGAGATGATCGTAGCGTTCGTAGCGATGAGCTACGACGTAGCACGGAGCGTAGCGAGACACCTCTACGAGAATAATAATGTATAGACCAATATTATACAGAGTGGATTTTTTTTTAAATCTGCCGTTTCCTACAAAACTGCAATTCCTACACCGTTAAATGTATGCAACAGCTGATTTTTTTTATATTACCGATTAAAAAACTCTTTGGAGTGGGGTTCAGAATGATGTAGGTACTGAATACGTGGTAACCGATTATGCGTCGGTTATTCTACCTCTGTCGTAACTATAACCGTCGAATTTAATATTAAATTAATCAAATAAAATAAATAATGTCTGCCTCGTTGATCGAGTGGTCGCAAGCACGACTGCTGAGCATGAGGTTCTGGGTTTCGATTCCCCGGTCGGGCAACGTGTTTTTGGGTTTTTCCATCAGGAATTTTCGTACCAGTAGCCACGGAGTCGTGTGGGGTGTTACACACCTCAGCGCATCCTTAAAGGTTTAGTGCTTTTTAAATTCTGAATTTTGAGCGCTGCAGTTCCCGTTAGCTTCATACAAACACTTCGAACATAATCGTGTTTTTGCAAGTATTTCGTATTTGATTTATATGATCGGCGTGTCCACGCACCCCACGTGACCGTTTACGTAACTTTTTAGGCGCTACCAATTATACCAATTAAGGGTTAAACATAACTGGCGAAACGTTGGGTGTATTATAATTGGGTAAAATGTAATAAGTAAAAATAAACTCTTTGGTTTACTTTACCTTCCTTCTCTCAAATGATGAGTTGAAGAAACAATTCAAACAAATCACTAACTGTTATTTAATGTAGGTAGATAGTATTATAAACTACATTAACATTTTGTCTTAATAAATAAATTTTGTTACAGCAGTCGCAGGACCTTCATCAGCCCCTCCGGACGATCCCAATTGGCTTATCAAAGTGTGGACAGGTGCTATAGAATGGCGCCATCCTGATAAACCACCAGGTGACAACGTGTCAATGGTTTGCGATATTTTAGCCGACAAAAATACAACGGAAGATCTGCAAGTAGACGCTTGGTCAGATTTGTTACGACTATTTCTGTTACCGGAGGGAGCACTCGACCGTATCGGAAGAAATTTTTTGGAAGATCCTCAGTCCGTGTTGTTTCAAATGAGCCCATCACCCGAACTCGATGAGCTTACCGAGTCTTTGGAGAGTGGAATGGTCGGATTCATAAGATTATGTACGCCTGGCGGCGTCGCCAATTGTTTGGTGCTAACGTACACACCTGACACAAACATGTATGAAGGCATTGTACCCAACGATCAGATCGGGTTTATCTATGGACTTGAAGACCTGGTAAGAGAAGAACAAAGAAGATTGCAAGATATTGTGTTTCGAAGAAGAGCGTGAACAACTGATTCAACTAAAATATATCAGTGTAGGGTTCTATACCACTAAACCCACTAACGTGTTTTTTTTTAATGTAAAGAAATGTAGCTTCGCCATGTCGTATTCTTTAGATACTCGGAAGGTATTCAAGTGTCTAGCACAAGTGCAGCTTTTAAGTGTATTATCCTTAAATGTACTTTACGAATTAAATTTAAATCAATGATTTTGTCCCATAACAGATTCTTGTAATTGATTTAATTTTCTTTTCTAAACTGAACTGTAAAAAGCAATGTGTTTGTTATGGTCACGGTGTAACATTTCATTATAAATTACTTGTACCAATCTAAATAGTGACTCCAATTTGTGAGCGCTATATCTAATATGAATATTAAAGTGATTACGATTAAAGGACTACCCTTTAAAGAAATCTTAAAAGAAAATTAAATCAATTACAAGAATCTGTTATGGGACAAAATCATTAATTTAAACTATTACTATTTATTTAGATTTTAATAAATTACAAATAGTAGATATTAATGCTTATTCTTAATGGAATAATACATGTATATCATCTCAACTTTCGTATATTGTGAAAATATTTGAAGATAACAGAAACAAGTTAACTGTTCTCATAGTATTCCTGATCTTCTTGAAATGTAATACTGTCATTGAAAAAAACCTTATGTCAATCAATGTTAATATTGAACAGAGCATTGTCTAGATGCTAGATTGAGGTTCATAATTCATTCGTAGGGCTTGGTATAACCTTTTATAACCAGCTACAATCTTCTTTTCTAGACTTGCTATTTAATGCATTCAAAGCGAATGGAGAATCTAATCTTTGTTTAAAGGCATACTATTCCATCAGTGACTATATTTTTAAACAATAAGAATAGTTGATCGATGTGTTGAAGATAATGTTTATTAAATGTTTTTTCTCGAAAATTGTCTGTGTACGTGAATCAATTTTATTTGTTTTTATTTAATTACCTAATCTACTTACGATGTTCTTGATGAGTGCTATTACAATATGTGGTTGAATAGAGACCTCGACTATTGATTTTAATTTAAAAAACAAAATCTCTCAGAAATCAGCAGCAAATTCGTCATGCTCCCTTAGATATCATTACCCTCAAATATGGCGAGGGGGGTTATGGCTCATCTTCGCGTTATGCGAGCATATATATAGAGAATGGGTGCTGATTGTGGTGACTGATCGTCTTGTTGACCAGGTTTTTTTTTGTTATTCTTATTAGTAATTCATTTTTATTTTCGTTTTTTTTGCGCTATGGTCCTAGTTTATCATTTGTGTTTCCAAGTTACTGCTATTTTGTATAACCCTACATTGCAAGCATGCATGGCATTGGAAGCAGGGACGCCTTTTATGCCTGGATGCCTTTTTTTATTTTTTTATATGTATTTATTTTTTTCTATTATTGGTATGAGCTAGCTAACATGTGACAATAATTTAAAGTAATGGATTCTTTGTTAATATTATCACACTATTGTATAGACTCTGGTTTTCCAACCTAACAGACATGTCTTGGTAAAACTAGAATCCTCTCCAATGATTTTTACTATAATTTCATCAGAATCGACATAGGTACTTGCATTTTTTTTCTCCCCCAGAACCAGTCTGCAGACGATTATCTCTTTTATAGTGAACAAAAATCGTTTCCAGATACACAATGCGAATATTTCATACAATATATATAATATACATTTTAAATGAATTCATTATGAGTTTAGGCACAAGGTAATGAACACAAACGACATTATTACTTTGAAGTAGCACTGGTCTCACGTGCGCTCGGTTCGGGTGACGGCGGACAAGGGAACCAGTGCGCTGGCTCCCATTACTGTTCATTTACTGTATCGATACATTTTATTTAACATTAAATATTACACATGATGAAAGAATTTTAGCTTTCTCTAAAAGTTAAACCAAGAGTTACACTTTCATCATTTTAACGTTTCTGAATGTGAGGATTACGTCAGTTGGTGTTGACCTATAAAGCCTCACATTCAAAATTGTTTAAATAAAAATAGTGTAATACGATAATAGTACATTATTTTTAAGTTTGTTTAAGTGTTTGATACAAAGATATTTACTGGGATAATAATAACTTATTATAATCATCAATTACTTATACACATAGGCATAAAAAATATTTTACGTTCAGTTTTCAACTAGAATGCATGCTTATTCCTTAATTAAAAATAAGAACCTACCCATAGGCTAACTTGCATCAGAAATCTTGAAGATGACAGACAAGGAACAATTAAATACGTTTAGCTAGATTAATAGTGCCGTGGTGCAAGTAAGCCTGAATGTATTTTTTCACATTAGGCTACCGACCTACTTTTACCATTTTATAGGATTTTTGTATCATAAATGTTTGGTTACAACAGCAGCTTGCGCTATGACCCTTATACTACTATAAGGGTCATAGCGCAAGCTGCTACCATCAATGAAATAATTAAGTACATGATTCGAGACTCCCCAGTATAGACAATTATTATTTTATTTTGTTCTTCAGGAGAAAATCAGTTGTCACACGGTCCAATTTTTTTCACGGTACAATTAACTTATAGCGAATTCGACCACTTGAATTGAAAAACTTTGCTCTCGATTTCTGTCTGCCCTGTGCATCGTCAGTAGCTAGCTTTTTTTGACAGAAGACTAATTTAATGTTGCTACATTAAATTAGTCTTCTGTTTAAGAGCATTTTAGTGAACCTACTCATTGTGCAGATTTTTCTTTTACCTGAATTTGAATTGATGTACTTGAAATCTGAAATAAATTCACCTTGTTACGTAACAGAAAGGTGGCTGACATTCTAAGTATAAAATACAACACAAATCGAAAGTCATTAATAGACAGGTAAAGTTTTAAGGAATTTATTAAAATAGTAAGGACATAATTGCAAGATAATAAGAGATCGTTCTGAGATAGATAATTAATTATGGAATAAACGCCTACCGCGTAAATATTTACAAGCGCTATATTCAAAACATATTTCAAAAGACTTTTTAAAATTTCTTTCTTAGAAACTACATCCTTTAATTCGTAAGATTAATGTATGATGTCCAACAAAAAATATGTACACAAATCATGACAGATAAAAATGGACAGCAAAAAGTATAACACAGCACGCACAAAAGTTAACAACTAAGGTAACAAATTAAGTAATAATAAAATATATTTAGACAAATTAAGGTAAAACACAAACTTTGGTACAATTTTAAAATATAAAATAACATTTAATGTTAAATTCTTTATGTAGTAACAACAACTAGATTTGACTAGATTCAATACTTAAAACAAACAAAAGAGCAAAACATAAACCCGCGGTCGATAAAAATCTTTACCAAAACTGTCTAAGAATCATCAAAGAGTTCTATTAATTTAATTCATTATAAACATTGTTATACATGAAGCTTTCTACGGGCACACATTAAACCTAAGGGCTTTGGCGCAGCAAGCCATAGGCTCAAGATGAGGTCTATAAACATTGGGGTGCGTTGTCAGAATTCCTCCTCGTGTGCCCGATGGCTGCCGGTCCCTTTCGATACGTCGGGAGGGAATAGCAGCTGCCGGGCCGGTGCACCCTGGGCGTGGGCAGTATCCTTCCCCGAGGAATGGGAAGAGATTCTTATTCCTCGGGGAATGTTACTGTCCATGGCTAATATTCTGACATGGGAGGGGTCCTTTATGGACCAAGGGGGCGTTGCTCCGCGTGACCCTCTGAAAAGCAGAGGGCACAGTGGAGGAGCAAGGGCGGGCTCGGTGTACACTTACCCTGCCGCCGAGCAGACAGTGAAGGACGTAGTCACTCACTGTCCCCGTCGATATCGTAATCCCACCGTCGAAGTGTCGTGGATCATGTCTCGCGGCTTCGAGTGGGACCGAGGGTCTTGGCTTAACCGCCCGGACCGTGAGGTAGAAAACCTCTATAAAAAGTTACCCCGAATCTCAAGCGGCGGCGCACCGCGAGGAGATGTATGGCTGACGGGTTCCTATGGAAAATCAGTCGCTAGTGCGAACCACTGCCGGGCCTGGCTATGGCTTATCTGGGTACAGGGGGCACTGCCCAGATGGACTTTTTATTTCCCCCATGCTCGTGGGAACAAAATGGAAAAACCAAGAACGCAAACGACGGCCGGGAACGGCGAAGAAAGGGAGTCGAGGGATGCGGGGTCGGAGTCCGGCGCCGCATCCAGCGATGTGAGCGCGGGAGGCTCAGTGAGCTCCCGGCGCGAGAGAACCGGGGCCGCTGCGGAGAACAAGGAGTTCTACCGCAAGCGGTCCAGGCCGGCAGGCGACCGAGAGTCGTCGTCGGAGGGCGAGCTGGCCTCAGCCCGTAAGATCCCGACCAGCAAGCGTGGCGGGATCCGCGGCAAGGGTAGAGGCCTCTCTGCCACCGAGAGGTCGGCGCGGCTTGCCGAGGAGGGGCGCCACCCGGGGGTGGCCGGTCGCGGGGTGGCCCGTTCGGGCTCCTCTGGCGACGAGGCGGGCGCAGTCGGCGGCTCCGATGCGGAGCGTAAGGCCGAGTTTGAGAAGGAGGTGGAGGCGGCGCTGAGGGCTGTCTCATATAAGCAGAAGCCCTCCACCAGGCATAAGGCCATGCCCGCGGCGATCGCCTCCATCATGGCGTCAGCGGAGGCCAGATATTCGGGACCAACGTCAAATGAAGTGGCCAAACTGCGGGCGGAGGTCGCTCGTTTGACGGCGGCCATGGAGCTTCTCGAAGAGGCCAATAAGAAGCTCCGAGCAGACCTGGCCGGTCTGCGCGAGTCCGGATCTCGCAAGGCGCCCCAAAAACCAGCAGGCCAGCAGCGACCAAGCCAGCTCGTGGCCGTGCCGGTTGAGAACCAGGTCCTGAACCTGGTTCGGCAGGAGCTGGCTGCCTTCCAGGCGCGGTTCTCCGTCCTGGAGGGCATAGTTCTGCGCCCCCCCCTGGCGGCAACCAGGGCGCCCCCGGGACCGAGAGCGGCCACATATGCGGCTGCTGCGGCCTCCGCACCGAGGCCGCCCGGCTGGCCCTCCGGCAGGGTTGCGTCGGCCCCCGAAGGGCCGGCTCTGGCGAAACCGGCTCCAGCCAAGAAGGCGGCGGCCCTGAGGCAGGGCAAGGTGGTGGCTCAAAAGAAGGCGGCGACTGTGCCAGCGCCAGCCGCGAGACAGCCGCCACCACCGCCCCCCCCGCCCCCTAAGCCTTCCGTGGCCGAGACCGGGTGGCAGGTGGCCGGTGAGAAGACCAGGGAACGAAAGGCGGCTAAAAAGGCCAAGAGGCGGCAGCGGAAGCGCCAGCAAAAAGAGCGGAGCGTCGCGGCTAGGCTCAGCGCCCCGAAGACCGCAGCTGTAGTGATTACACTACAGCCGGACGCGGAAAAAAGGGGCGTGAGCTACCGCGACGTGCTCGCTAAGGCGAGGGCGACGGTGGATCTGGGGGAGCTCGGGATCACCGGGGGCCTCCGCCTCAGAGTCACCGCGACAGGGGCTCGAGTGCTGGAGATCCCCGGCGAAACCCGTGGCTCGTCCGCGGACGCTCTAGCTGAAAAGCTTAGAGCGTCCCTAAATGCGGACGAGGCCCGAGTGTCCAGGCCCGTCAAATGCGCAGACCTGCGCATCCTGGGTCTGGACGACTCGGTGACCGAGGAGGAGGTGGTGGCCGCCGTCACCAGGACCGGTGGGTGCCCTGCTGAGCAGGTCAAGGCAGGCACCTTACGTCCGGACCTGTCGGGCATGCGAACCGTAACGGTAAGCTGCCCTGTGACGGCGGCAAAAGCCATTGTGGAGGGCCGAAGGCTCTTGGTGGGCTGGGTTTCGGCGCAGGTTAAGCTGCTGGAACCCAGACCTCTGAGGTGCTTCCGCTGCCATGTGGGGAACCACGTGTCGGTTCGGTGCACCTCGGAGGTGGACCGCAGTGGCCTATGCTTCCGCTGCGGCCAGCCCGGTCACATGGCCGCGGCTTGCTCCGCCGCGCCGCACTGCGCCGCATGTGCGGCATCTGGCAAGCCGGCCGATCACCGGGCAGGGAGCAAGGCCTGCGGTACACCCACCAAGGCCAGGGGCAACGGAAGGCCCTCCGTAACCACCTCCAAAACCCCCACCGTCGTCGCCACCGCCGCAGCCGCCGCCACTGTCGCCGCCGCTGCCGCCACTGCTGCAACTTCTGCAGCGGGGCCCTCGCAGGAGGCCCGGGAGGGGGCTGAAATGGAGTGTCAGTAACGGCCCCATTACGCCTTCTCCAGGCGAACATCAACCACTGCGCCTGCGCTCAGGATCTGTTGATCCAGAGTATGGCGCAGTGGTCGATTAACATCGCCGTGGTCGCTGAGCCGTACTTTGTCCTGCCCAGGGATGACTGGGTAGAGGACCTTAGCGGCTCAGTGACCATAATTGCGTCGGCCGCCGCCGGTACCCCGACCCTTGAGAGTGTCAGGAAGGGTCAGGGGTGCGTAGCAGCACGTTTCGGGGAGATAGTTGTAGTGGGAGTCTACTTCTCCCCGAACCGAACTCTCGCCGAGTTCCTCAACTCCCTCAGGGAGTTGAGTGCCGTCATCGGGAGCCATTCTCTCCCCGTACTTGTGCTCGGGGACTTCAATGCCAAGAACTTGGCTTGGGGTTCTCGTTACACGGATGTGCGGGGTAGAATGGTGGAGGACTGGGCTCTAGAGACAGGCCTGGTCGTCCTAAATCGGGGTTCTGTCCCCACGTGCGTGCGGATGCGGGGCGAGTCGGTGGTGGACATATCGTTCGCTAGCCCCGCTCTGTCGCCGCGTGTCGTTGACTGGCGCGTGATGGAGGGGGTGGAGACCTATTCCGACCACCGGTACATCCGGTTCGACGTCTCCACCCAGACCTCAAGCGCGCCGGTCCTACAGGCCCCGAGTGGTCCGCGATGGGCGCTGAAGCAGCTGGACCGGGAGCTCCTCCTGGAAGCCTCGATCGTGCAGGCCTGGGTGTCATCACCAGCCAGGCCTGCCGACATCAACAACGAGGCGGGTTGGTTCCAGGAGGCCATGTCCGAGATTTGCGACGTGGCAATGCCCCGAGTTCGGCCAGGAAGCGCCCGACGTCAGGTGTACTGGTGGTCGCGAGAGCTGACGTCTCTGCGTGAGGCGTGCGTTGCCGCGCGGCACCGGTACACCAGGCATCGCAGGCTCCGCATCCGCCCTCCGGATGCGGCATCCATTGAGGCGGAGCTTTACGAGGGGTACAGAGCGGCGAAGACCGCCCTCCAAGAGGCTGTCCGGCGGGCCAAGAACCTGGCCCGCGAGAAGATGCTGGAGTCTCTGAACGGAGATCCGTGGGGGCGCCCTTACAAGATGGTGCGGGACAAACTCCGCACCCGGGCCCCCCCGCTGACGCAGAGTCTCCGGCCTGAGCTCGTGGAGGACGTGGTGAGCGCTCTGTTCCCTTCGCGAGGGAGGCATCCTCCCCCGCCTATGGCTCCGCCACCGCTTGCGGTGCCGGAAGCGGACCACACCGATGACGACGTTCCGGAGGTGACTGGGGTAGACCTGAGAGTGGCGGTACGCAGGCTGAAAGCCAGAAATACCGCCCCGGGACCCGATGGCTTGCCTGGCAAAGCCTGGGTCCTGGCCTCTGAGGCTCTCGGGCCCCGACTGGAAGGGCTCCTAAGCGCATGCTTGGAGAGAGGCCAGTTCCCGCTTCGTTGGAAGACGGGGAAGCTGGTCCTCATCCGGAAGCCAGGGCGCCCTGCGGACTCTCCGTCCGCATACCGGCCCATCGTGTTGCTCGACGAGGTGGGCAAGCTCTTTGAAAGAGTTATTGCTAACCGCCTCGCCGGGCACCTCGTGGGGATGGGGCCGGATCTTGCGGAACACCAGTTTGGTTTCCGCAAGGGGCGCTCGACGGTGGACGCCATCATGCGCGTGAGAGCCCTCACAACGGGGGATGCGGTTTCCCGGGGCGGGGTCGTATTGGCGGTGTCTCTTGACATCGCCAACGCCTTCAACTCCATGCCCTGGAGCTGCATTGGGGAGGCACTCCGGTATCACCGGGTGCCGACCTACCTTCGTCGTGTGGTCGGGGACTACCTGACGGATAGGGCCGTCATCTACCCCGGTCAGAGCGGAGAATGGAACCGGCGAGAGATGTCGTGCGGTGTTCCACAGGGATCGGTTCTGGGGCCGGCCTTGTGGAACATCGGTTACGACTGGGTGCTGCGCGCCGACCTCCCTAGCGGCGTCAGCGTAGTCTGCTACGCTGACGACACGCTGGTTCTGGCACAAGGGAGGTCGCACGAGGCGGCGGCCGAAAACATGACACGCGGGGTTGCGATAGTCGTGGAGAGGATCCGGCAATTGGGTCTCGAGGTGGCATTGCACAAGTCCGAGGCCATGTGTTTTCATGGGCCTCGGAATGCGCCACCGTCGGGATCCCTACTGACGGCGGGAGGGGTTTCCATCGGCGTCGGGTCGACGCTGAAGTACCTGGGACTCGTCCTCGACAGCCGGTGGAACTTCGTGGAGCATTTCCGACGTTTGGCCCCCAAACTGGAACGGACCGGGGCTGCCTTCAAGCGGCTCCTGCCCAACCTGGGGGGTCCAAACGCCTCCTGCCGGAGGCTCTACGCGGGGGTCGTGCGGTCCATGGCCCTTTACGGGGCCCCGGTGTGGGCGCGTTCTCTGAGGCGGCAAGCCGCCCGCTACCTGAACGCGCCCCAAAAGGGGATAGCCCTAAGGCTAGTCCGGGGGTACCGCACGATCTCCGGTGAGGCGGCGAGCCTCCTTGCCGGATTGCCGCCATGGGATCTGGAGGCGATAGTCCTCGCGCGCCTTCACGAATGGCGCGCGGAGGCACTACGTCGGGGGGAAACTCCACTGCCGCGGCAAATCGCCGCTCAGCGGACAGACCTCCGGCGCGATCTCATGGTGACATGGAGAGAGCGACTGTCGCAACCCCGTGCAGGGCACGCCACCATAGTGGCGATAAGTCCCCTCTTTGAGGAGTGGCTAGAGAGGCGCCACGGCGCCCTCACCTTCCGCCTGACGCAGGTCCTCACCGGACACGGTTGTTTCGGGAGGTTCCTGCACCGAATCGGGCGGGAGGAAACGCCCGGGTGTTTCCATTGTGAGGATCGTCCGGAGGACACGGTGCAGCACACTGTGGAGGCCTGCCCTGCTTGGGCGGAGCAGCGCCGTGTCCTCGTAGAGGCGATTGGCGGCGGCGACCTCTCGCGCCCGGCCCTGGTTCAAGCTATGGTCCGGAGCGAGAGGGAATGGGAAGCCGTCACCTCCTTCTGCGAAGCAGTCATGCTAGTGAAGGAGGTGGCGGAACGTGAGAGGGAAAGAGCCTCACGTCCCAGCCGCCGCGGGAGACGCCCTGGGCGTCGGGGGTCACGTGGTGGCCCCCGGCCACCGTAGGCGCGGGCCTGTGGACGGCGAGTTTTGGGCTAGCTCGCCGTCCGGCCGTCTTATGACGACAGGCCGTGTCGACGGCGCGTTCGTGTTCCACGCGCGCCTCAAAGAGATGTCAGCAACCACGTAGGGGTCCGCACGGGCCGATGCCTGCCAGGGCTGCGGGACTGTTCGAAAGAGATACCGCGGCCCTGGAACACAAAGGGCAAAGAAGGAACATGGATGGGTTTTAGTCAGTACAAGTCTGACACTCCCTTCCGCTCCGCCCAGAGCGGGGGGGGTCATTAGATGATTTCCCATCCTAAAAAAAAAAAAAAAAAAAAAAAAAAGGTCTATAAACATTCATTTAGACATGCTCCCGTACAGGGCAAGGGCTTGAACGTATAGTTTGACAGATATCAGACGATTAGTGACAAGTATCCCACTATAATATTATAAATGCGAAAGTTTGTGAGGATGAATGTTTGTTACTCTTTCACGCCAAAACTACAGAACGGATATTTATGAAATTTAGCAAACAGATAGTTTATAACCTGGATTAACACATAGGGTACTTTCTATTCCGGTAGTATGATTTCGTGGGACAATTATTATCGAACTCCACATAAGCATAAGCTAGTACTACAAAACCTAAGTTCATGCTAAGTAACTTTTATAGGCCCTAGATGATTGATTTCTAATTATTAGATATTAATACGAATATTTAGTGCATCGCTACATTTTCAACTAATAGTTGATGAATTCCCGAAAAGCTAGATAGAGGAACCGTGGGTACACAGAAACATGTAAAACTGGGAAGGAGTGAACCAGAATAAACTAACAAAACTAATACCTAATTAGAAAGAGACATTTCACACTTTTCTTGGATAGATTCCAATGTATTCTCCATTTTTTATATAGAATTTGGATGGAGGATGGGTGTGGTCCAGGATAGACGTAATTATGCCATTATCATCAACCAATATTGCCGCCTGGCAGCTATCTGTGGTGCGGCTTGAGCATCGCCAGTAGGAGGTATCTTCGATAAAAGAGTAATTACTTACGAAGTATGGATACCCTTGGTACAGAATTAACTTCTTGCGTTTCTTCAAATAGATTAACTGGAAATCTGAAACACAGAAACCCTTTTTACAATTGGAAGGTGGTTGTTATCATACGATCAAAACAAAGAATAAGAATATAAAACTGTTTATTCTGCGCAAACGAACTACAAGCTAGTAAACATGTGTTGAGGTGCTGACGACAGTGCAGCGTATATACATGTGCTGTAAGCTTTAGTATGAAAATGACCATATCTACCTATCAAGCCAATTTAACAAGATAGTAAAAGACGCAGATGATATAAAAGATTTTATTAGGATAAGAATGCAAAACATATAAATCAATATGAGAGGATATGAAATCAACCAATATTAATTAAATAAGTATAATAACTGCCTATTACAGTACACTGCAGGGCAAAGGTTTCTTCTCAAACAAAGAAGGTATGAGCACCACGCTTGCTCAAGGCAGGTTGGTGATTTCAGACTTAAAGACATTTCCAGGTTCACTCATAAGCTTTTCCTTCACCGATGTCAGTGATACCCATAATAAAGAACTAACGCGCGGAGTAAACGCAACGTAAACGCGACATTGAAAATACATGTTTCACACTTACATTTAGTTAGTTTTAAAACTTATTCATTTCTATGTGTTACACTTATTAAGTAAATGTTAAAAGGATACTTAATTACCGTTGCGTTCAAGACAGGTATTCGTCAAAATATTGAAAAATAATATTTGGACTTCTGACGTATTGTCCGTTAGTGACGACAAACTCAGGATGTGGACGACTGTGGTCCACGTTACCAGGTATAATTTTAGCATTATCATTTAAAAACAGTCTTGCACTTCACTTGGTTTAGTCTTGTGCTGCATCGCCAAAAGTCTTGTTTTTTAAAGTAGATTAATGACTATAGCCGTACGTGTACTAGTTAACTGTTTGTCTTGCAATGATTTCATGTACTTGAAAGCTGAAATAAAGAAAATAATAATAAATTATACCTGTTTCTTAGCCTGAAATGTAACATTGAGCCAATCCAACTATTTATTCAAAGACGTAGTAAATACATAGGATTTTATTCGGTAAAGTTCACTACGAAAACACAGAACACAGAATAACATTTGCGTCAACAGAACAAATACAAAAGAAGCTAAATACATCATCAAAGATAGAATGTTTTGCAAGTACTCTCACTTTCACACAAGTCTTTATTTACCTATATTTATACATAATTATTAATAAAATAATGTGACTGTTTGTGTCTGTCCGGTCTTGTGTGACGTGTATAGTTCTTCTAAACTACACGACGGAATTTGAAGCGATATTCATTATCATTTTTCATGTTTTATTACGTATGGCTAAATTGTATTATACACTTATTTTAAATTATTGAACTGTATGCTTATTATAACTATACTATTATAAAGAGATCTCGATATTTTGTTTTACCGCGAAGACCTGTTCGCTAGTACCTATTACAATAAAAAAAATACAGGAAGCTTAATATTATAGGTAGGTAAATTATTAAGCCTCAGGGTAATGTCTCAGCATGCCATATTCAGAAGCCGACATGTATAAATGTTACTTAGCACGTGCTTTGACGAAAACAAGTTCTCGTGCAAGATAGGACCTTGCACTTGTAGTTGACAATTGTGCGATAGCGACAGGACTACTACTCGGCCAAAGTACGAGCTACGTAACATTTATCGGTCTCCGATTTTTTTACATATTAAACTATTAGTTGATGGATTCTTTAACAGTTAGAAAGAGAAATCTCGAAAAATGAAAAATAAGAGAAGGAGTGTACCAGAGTAAGTTGCTAAAACTAACACCTGATAGAAAGAGACATTCAATCGTTTCATTGCTAGATTCGGATATATTCTCCATTTTTGATGTAGTATTTGGGTGGTAGATGGTTGTGGTACTGGTTAGACGTAATGTTGCCACTATCATCAACGAATATTGTCGCCTTGCAGCTATTTGTGGTGCGGCTTGAGCATCGCCAGTAGGAGGTTCCTTTTACAGACGAGTATTTACCAAATAAGTATGGATACTTTTTGTACAGAATTAACTTCTTGCCTCTCTTCGAAGTGATGTACTGGACATCTGAAACAAAGAAAGGTCATTATCAAATTCAAAAGCTATTGATATCTTCAGTTAATCAATTAATTTATATGAAAAAACTCCTCAAGCCAATCAAACCAATATTATTAACAGACGTAATAAGTTTAAAATATTTTATTAGGATAGAAGCGCATAACATAGAAATCAAACTGAGAATCTCGTTGGTTGGTTCAACAACAAACTTGGTTGTACCCCAAATCTCTTAAAATGTTAAATACAATGACCCCCGTCATTGTATTTAACATTTAATCATTTTAAACAAAAGGCATCAATATGATTTAAATTCTGATGTATTGGCCATTACTCATAACGGATTTGGGTGGTGGATGGGTGTGGTTCTGGTAACCAGATACAATTTTACCATGTTCATTTAGGAATACAGTTGCCTTGCAGGTTTTTCTGGAGCTGATTGTGCATACCCAGTATGTTGCTTTCGAGGTAGAAGAGTAATGGCTCTAACTGTATGAATACTCCTTATAGAGAACTAATTTCTTACCTCTCCTCGATTTGATGTATTGGTAATCTGGAATAAAGCAACGTCATTATCACATTGAAACATGCAGGCAACCTCTGAGCTGCCGCCGACCAAGCCCGTGCCGTGCAACTGGTTAAGTATTAAGAATAAAATGAAAATAAGAAATTATGTCGTGTCAGCGCAGCGCCACGAACAAGAAGAAGAATTGAAAGGTATTTCCTAATATCTTGTATGATAGTGTCAGATCAAGAATATCTAACCCGATATTAAAAGATGTAATATATAATTCTTACAATTTTTATTAAAATTAAATTGAAATTCAAATGTTTCAGATGTCAAGTGAATGTGCAGTCCACAGTTTTGTACCAATTCAGGCATGCAACATGTATCATTTAAGTTAAAGCTATACAATTTCATAAATTCCAATTAAGACCATAAACAGTGTCGAAAATAAAATCAAAAATAATACCCTATACAATGTCATAAAATCAAATTATTCCGTTATACAATAGTCATATAAATCTATACTAATATTATAAAGCTGAAGAGTTTGTTTGTTTGTTTGTTTGCTTGAACGCGCTAATCTCAGGAACTACTGGTTCGATTTGAAAAATTCTTTTAGTGTTGGATAGCCCATTTATCGAGGTAGGTTATAGGCTATAAAATTTTACGCGGACGAAGGTCGCGGGCAACAGCTAGTAAAAAATATAAATAAAACTTAAAAACAACTACTGTATATATTTACCATGAATAATTTACCATAAGGTTGTCAACTTAAAAGTAAAGTGATTAAAACTTTATCACATAATATTATTTATGTGTAAAACTAAAACGTATATTAACGACAACGTGGTGAACCAGAAGGAGATGGCGGGATGAGCTGGACTCAGTTTTAAGAGATTAGCTTTTAACAGTATTACATTGAGAATGTTATAAAATTATAGACGATAACATTTCAAGTGTTTTAATTTTAAATCCTGAAATATATTCCATCTTTAACGATAAATTGTGGCGGTGGATGGCTGTGGTCTGGGCTACCAGATATAATTTTTCCATGAGCATCAAACACTAATTTCGCTTTGCAATTGCTTGCTGCGTTGCGTGATGAGCATTGCCAGTAGGTAGTGTTTTTAGTAGAATTAGATCTCGTGAAGTTGAAAGTGTACCCATTGTGCAGGATTAACTCTTTGCCCGTCTTCGAATTTTTGACCTGGAGAGCTGAAAAACAGTTTATTATTAGTGTCGAGGTAAAAAGTTGGTTAGTTGTATTAGTAATCCACAGTTACACCTATATTATAATTAATGTTAAAGCAGAATGGATTTCGATGGAATACAGCATACATGTAGACTATAATATATAATATTTATCACCAAAATGTACGTGGCTTGCGGACTAAAACGTCAAGTTTCCTTAGGAATGTGTGCTCAAGTAACTATGATGTTATATGTTTAACAGAGACGTGGCTAAAAGAGGGCTTTAACAATTGCGAATTATTTGATGACCGCTATATGGTTTGGAGACGTGACAGAGATTATTCAGATAGAAATCAGACACTTGGTGGTGGCGTTCTTATTGCTGTTCGACGCGAGCTCATTGCGGAGGAGCGCTCTGACTGGCGCTCGTCTGCGGAGGACCTATGGGTTACTCTAACTCTGAAGCGTTCCAGACCCTTAGTATCATATAAGTTGCATATTTGTACAATTTATCTTTGCAAGCAGAACAGAGGGTTCTCACTGACTGCACAGCTTACATATTTTTATACTAAGTTAAATGATATTGTATTGAAAAACTTAACGGACACTTTTATTATCTTAGGAGATTTTAATTTGCCTAACTTATCATGGCAACTGACTGACGATGGATGCTCTTTTCGCCCGGAAAATATTCACGGTTCTGTTCAGACAGATTTTTTTGATATCTTGAACACATTTGATTTGGTTCAGTACAACGGTCATAGGAATCTTAATGAACGGGTGTTGGACCTAATTTTTTGTAACAATCATCTTACTGTCGATAAATGTTCTGATCCTCTTGTTCCTGAAGACCCTCACCATACAGCTCTTAGTATTTTTGTAGATTTTGTTGAGTATCATGCGCTTCCATCGCAGCAAAGAAAAAAGTTTCTCTATCATTCAGCCGATTTTCCTTCTATAATGAAAGAACTTGATGAGTTCGACTGGCGCTGTGATCTCGCCAAAGGGTCAGTGGAGGATGCCTTGTCCTTATTGTACGTCAGACTTAATAGAATCTGTGAAACTTTCATACCAACTAAAATCATCAAATCTATGTCTAATTACCCCCCTTGGTATAAAACCCCTCTAATCAAAATGCTTAAAGAAAAATTTAAATATCACTCCAAGTTTAAGAAATATGGGAACTTGTCAGATTATGATTCATTCTTAACTTTGCGAAATCGTGCTAAATTATTAGAAAAAGAAATGTATAACAATTACATTGAGGTAATAGAAAATAGTATTAATAAATCGCCTAGAGCTTTTTGGTCTTTCGTCAAAAGCAAGCAAAAGTCTTCATGTACTTTTCCTTCGGTTATGAAGTATGGACAAAGGTCGTCAGGACAGGGTGATGAAATTTGCAACATGTTTAGTGAAGTTTTTAAGTTTAACTTTCTCCAGAGCACTATCCCCGGTGAAACTCAGTTGGATAGCGACATGCACTGCCTTTATCAAACGTCTGCCTCTGATATAAGCTGTATTGAAGTCTGTGAAACTGAAGTACTGAAGCTACTGAGGGCTATTGACGTGAATAAGTCAGCAGGCCCTGATGGTATTCCTGCTATACTTATAATTAAGTGTGCACAAAGCTTAACTTTACCGCTTACCCTAATATTTCGTCGTTCTCTTTGTGAGGGAGTGGTGCCGCATGTTTGGAAAATAGCTTTTATTACCCCCGTCCATAAAAAAGGCCCTAAGGACAATGTAGAAAACTACAGGCCAATATCTAAGCTTTGTTTGTTTGCGAAGGTGTTAGAAAAAATAGTTTACGCTTCAGTTCATAGTGCCATTAAACATTCACTTAATGACTGTCAACATGGATTCCTAAAAAACCGGTCTATTGTCTCCAATTTGCTTATCTGTTCCGACTACTTGTCCTCCACCATGTCTGAACCCTCTCAAGTGGATGTTGTCTATACTGACTATAGCAAGGCATTTGACCGTATAGACCACGGTGTCCTTTTGCGTAAGCTGCTTGCAGTGGGTATCAGAGGTGATTTATTCAGATGGTTTAAGTCTTATATTGAGAATCGCTGTCAGACAGTTGTACTGAATGGATACAGTTCTGTTACTGTTAAAATACCCTCAGGAATACCACAAGGATCCCTTTTGGGTCCTTTACTTTTTATTATTTTTATAAATGACATTGGTTCGTGCTTTACCCGTTCCAAAATAATTCTTTACGCTGATGATATGAAAATTTTATGCCCTATATCAGAACTTTCTGACTGTTTTAGCTTACAGCGGGATTTAGATGGACTTCAAAATTATTGTCTCCTTAACAAACTCGAACTCAATGTTTCAAAATGTTTTGTTAGCACCTACACACGCAAACCACATGCAATCATGTTTCAATATAAGCTACATTATACTAATATAAATAGAATAAGCGTTATTAGGGACCTAGGTGTCACATTTGACTCTAAGTTGCTTTTTGATGCACACATTGAAAATATTGTCAATAAAGCTTCTAAAGCACTTGGCTTTATACTAAGGTTATCAGCTGATTTTAAAAACATTAAAACGTATAAAATCCTTTATTGTGCTTTCGTCCGCAGCCATTTAGAGTACGCCTCACAAGTGTGGAACCCTAATTATAATAGTTATATAGACAGAATTGAGGGAATTCAAAAGCGGTTCCTACGTTTCCTGCAGTACAAAACTAGGAAATATACTCCCAATTATGTAGCGCGATGCAAGAGATTTCATATCTTACCGCTGTATGAGCGCAGACGTATTGCTGATATGGCATACTTATTTAAAATCGCAAATGGTTCTATTGATTGCCCTGAGCTATTAGGTAGTTTAGGATTAGTAGCACACTGCAAAATGTTTCGCAAACCTAGTTTGTTGCATGTCCCACACTCCAAGTCCGCGTACAGGCAGAATTCGTTTCTGATCCGTGCGAGCAGGAGCTTTAATAAACTTACTGGTGAACGTGATTTGGACATTTTCAATACCAGTGTTTCTCGGCTTAAGCATTTGTTAGTGAAAAGCTTTTTTACTACGGAAAAGTAATAGTTTGCGTCAAAATTTTGTTATTTTTTTTAAAATTTTTTGTTTGTAGTTTTTATTTAATAGATCGCTTTTTTTTTGTTTAATTTATTGTTTTAGTATTTTGTTACCTAACTTCTTTTTTGTTGTTTAATTTATGTTATAGTATTTTGTTGACTTACTTCTTTTTTGTTGTCTTTTTTTTGTTTCAAGTGTTTATCTGTGGAAATTTGTAAATGGCCTTCGAATTCCTATTGTTTAAGATCATTGTTTATATTAGCTGTAAGTTTCCCGAATAGTATAAAATAAAATAAAATAAATAAAAATAATCCGCATTCAAACCTAAAATACTTATTATCCCGGTAGTACACGATCCGCTGGGAACATTTATGATGTCCGCGTGGGATAAGCCGGAGAGAATAGTAAAAAAAGAAAGTAGAAAATACTATCATATTATCTTTATATTTTTTATTTACTTTATTCGTTTTGCTTACATATTATTTACATTTATAAATATTTTTAATAACAAAAATCATATAAAAAAGCCACCGGCATCGGGAACAAGATCAGAGCTACCGTTGGTCAGAACTCTTGAAAGAGGAGCCTCCTAACAATACGCGCCGTGTCCAGTAGAACTGCTTTCTGAATCAAGTTCTTGATCCAGCTGCCAAGCGATAGCCTCCTCAGATGTTGGTCGAGGCTATTGGCTATTTAGCCATTGGCCGACACGACTATCGGCACAGTGACTGCTGTACCCACATCCCACATGTCGACAATCTCGCGAGCCAGCTCGAGATATTTTTATTATTACTAATTGGATCACAAACTTTTACAAACTAAAGGAATGTAATGTAAAAATAAATTAACATAGAATTTCTAGAAAACTAAAAAGCTACTGCTAAGCATCAGGTCATGGGTTCAATTCCTAGTTATTCGGTTTTCGTATCAGGACTATAGTAGCAGCACAAAGCTTGGATCTGAACCCGGTTGATGGGTTACCTCTTACTACATGGGACTTCAACCTAACTGGCGAAATATTCTATGGTACACTTCTGCCCGACCCTTCTGGGAAAAATAGGTGTGATGTTTGTGAAATGTTTCATTTCTAAATTTTAATATATTTGCCGCTACTGATGAAAAATCGTGACGGTGGATGAGTATGATCTAGGTGAGCCGATGTAATTCTGTCATGACCATCTACTTCCATTTTAGCCTTACAGCCCTTTGTGGTCCGAGCTGTACATAGCCAGAAAGAAGATTTCTTTTCTTGTATAGTATTTACTGAAGCAGTATGTGTAGTCTCTGTGCAGGATTAATTTCTTGCCTCTTTTCGAATCTATGTACTTGATATCTGAAATAAATGATAATAAAAGTGACAGATTTTTAAGTTTAGAATCGTAAAGAGATCAAGAATCTGAAATGAAACAATGTCTTTATCAAGTTGAAAGTGGACGATTTCTTAGTACAAAACTACAACATCAGGTTAATACAAACGTTTTTAAAAACCGAAAAAGTTTAAGATTTTTTTTTAATAAAAGTACAAAAGATAAAAAAATCGACCTCGAGAACATTTTGCAATGAACTAACAAAGTTTAAAGATTTAATATAATATCTACTGAACATTATTCAAATACATTGTGTAATTCTAAAAACTACTGTCAATAAAGGAAGGTGACTTCTGTTTTAACTAACTCTGTAATGAGTTTCATTTTGTTGAAAAATTGAGGTGGTGAAATATTCTAGTTTATCAGAAACAATTTTGCCAAAACCACATAAAACTATTTCATCTTTGCAATTGTGTAGGGTTCTTTGCTCTGTGCATCTCCAAAAACAAGGCTTAGTGGCAGTACATCTAGGGAAGCTGTATGTGTGCTCTTTACAAAATTAACTCCTTGCCTGTCTCTGATTTTATGAACTTGTAATCGGAAAATAAATAGACAATTATTAATCATAATAAGGTGGCTGATTTCAAATTAAATAAATGAATTTAAGTTAAATCAACCCAACGCTAAAACACTTTTGTAGTTAAAAGGGTTTTATTAGAAAAATATCTCAATTACACGAAAAGTCGGTCTGAAACAGATATGGAATTATAAATATCCTTGTGATGTAAACGAGCAGACCTCATTTAAGACATATCTTACTATTAATACTTATATTTTAAGTTATCATGTTTACATAAACAAATTGTCTACATGTTCTCACACTATTGTTTACATTTCTCTTTTCGCAAGTCTGCAGGATGAAATTTCTTAAGAAATAAGAAACTACTTTTGTACTTAAAAGTTGTAATGTTGCTGTCTTATGTTTATTGGTGTGCCAATATAATGAAATAATACTAAAACAATTGCATCAAGCATTCTTAACATACATTGTGTAATACAACATTAATTTTAGTATATGCGAAACCTGAAACACGTGTCTAGTATTTTTATGTGAAGAATCTATGTACAATTTTTTTTTTTATGGCAAAATATAACATGGTTTAAAAATTATTGGAATCGATTCAGTTACTTATTCTGAACAAACTATATTCAGGTTTCGCTTATACTAAAAATAATGTTGTATATTCCACTATTGATGAAGTGTTGGGGTGGGGAATGTGTATGGTCTAGTTTACCAGATATGATGTTACCATAACGGTCTACAACCATTTCTGCCATGAAGTTCTTTGAGGTTCCCCCTGTGCATAGCCAGAGGTTATTTGATAACTTGCTCAGCAAAGCGCCCCTGACGCGCGCCTTGCACGCACTAAATGACACTGCTGACAGGATCGATTTATTTTACTGCTCTCTGAATGAATTCACAAAAACAATATTGTATGTGTTATGTTATTTAACTTAGTTATTATAGTTTAATTTAGGACCACGCTAACGCATTAGGCATTTCTTGTAATGTTAGTAGTGTTTGTGATAAATAAATAAATAAAAATAAAATAAATAAATATCTTCTAGTGAAGCCGTATGTGTACTTTTTGTACAAAATTAACTGCTTGCCTTTCTCCAAATTTATGATCTTGATCCTATCATCTGAAATGTAAGTGTAAGATTGAAAAGCAGTTCTATACAGGGTATAAACAGACCCTTCACATAGCCGTCAACCAAACCATGTAATTAAAAAAAAAACTTGTGAAAATGTTGGATCTTTGACAACCAATATCTCCGTATCTAGGAAGTTCCCAGGTATGGTCTAGAACAAAAATGTATCGCAAAGACGGGGAGAACAAGAGCCTTTCGGCTATGTTAAGGGTCTATTTATACCCTTTAAAAAAAAAACTATACCGCAAAAAAATAAAACCGTTTTTAAACTTAGCAAGTTTTATTTAGATAAATTACATCGATAAGTTTTTAAATAAATTAATGAATAAATTAGAAAAGATAGCCCGTTTTTCTAACGTATTACCTATTATAATAATATTAAATAATAAAACAAGTTGCATAATTAGAAAAATCAAAAACCCGACAGCAAATATTATTATTATTTTTCCTAATGTTACCGTATCGTGTAACTGGCAAAGTTTTAAGAAGAAGAAGGAAATAAGAAATACTGTCGTGCCAGCCACATGAACAAGAAGAAAAAAATAAAAGTGCTTAATATTTTAGTATGAGAGTATCACAGCAAGCCAATGAAACCAATATTATTAAAAGACGTAACAATTTTAAATATTTTTAGGATAAAAGTGCAAAACATATAAATCAATCTGAGAGACAGAGGCGACGCCTTAAAAACTAGGCCAGCACGGATACCAATAATCTCGAATAAAACAACAGAATCACCATACAGATTTTATTTACATAGGAGATGGGTTATTTGTTAATATATAAGTTATCAAACCGATCCCACTACTTAGTAAAAGACGAGTAAAATTTTAAAAGATCTAATTATAATAAAAGTACACACAGAATACATACACACAAGAATTCGGTTTGAAGACCTCATAGCAAAAGAAACTTTACACTCCTTAACGATTGAAGAGATTTCAACGAATCGTAGCAGTCAGGTAGACACATAGTTAGTAAAACTACACGCGGGCGAAGCGACGGGAAGAAGCTAGTTTTGCTAACATAAAATTTGTGAAGCCGCACACCAAAGCTTCGACTCCGGGCAGCCCGGCGGCCCCCCGAAACATTCATGTCAAGCCGAATTAAAAATGTAATACTGATAACTTAAACGGCAAAAAATGATGAAGGCATAAAGTACTTGACTCAACATTGTGTTATTATACGACAGTGTCATCTAAATTGTTTATATTTTAAATTCTGATACGTTTTCCATCTTTGACAAAAAATTGTGGCGGTGGATGGCTGTGGTCTGGGTTACCAGATATAATTTTACCATGAGCATCAAATATTATTTTTACTTTGCAGTTGTTATTTGCTCGACGCGTTGAGCATTGCCAGTAGGTTGTTTTTTTGGTTGAAGAAGATTTTGTGAAGTTGAAAGTGTACCCTTTGTGCAGAACTAACTGCTTGCCTCGTTTTGAATTGGTGTACGTATAATCTAAAATAAAGCAAACTATCTAAATGCAGGCTTTTATTTAAAAGGGAGGTGGCTGATTCATTAGTATAAAAGGTAACATCAAATCGGTACATTCACTGAAAGACGAAAATTGACAAAATATTTTAATAGGATAACGTAGGTGCACTAACACCTATAGGAAATAAAATAAATGAGCCTTACTTTTTAAGAAATACTATTAAACACTCTTAACACCTAGTTAAGGATCAGTTAAACCGGTACGTTCAAATTTCGGACCGAAGCTGAAACCGGACCTTAACGGAATATTTAGTACAGTATCTGTTAGTGCCCGGTATCGGAAGCCGCAACGTCAATTCGTCCATGTCGCTGTGACCATACTCATTGTTTTGGGGGGCTACACACAGTGATGTTCGGGACGGTATGGCTACCAGCCGGGCCGAACATGACTGTGTGTAATTATTATGTATTCGTTCAACAAAAATGTCGATTCGTACATGATTCACCGATCAGCACTAGCCTCGTGAATACCGTGTAGTAATTGCTTCGGGTCAGCTTCCCTGTTCAAAAAATACTGCCGAAGCAAGTACTTTATATTCTGATATATTGTCCGTTATTTATGACGAATTTAGGTGATGGATGAGTATGGTCAAAGTGACCAGATATAATTTTACCATGATCATCAACCACTATTTTCCCCTTGCAATAATTAGTTGAGGTTCGCCCTGAGCATTGCCAGTACGCAGATTTTTTTCTGGAATAGTATGCAGTGAAGCAGTATGTGTACCCTCTGTGCAGAATTAACTGTTTGCCTCTCTGCGAACGAATGAACTTGATATCTGAAAAAAAAAACAACTTAGTGTGTAATACTAATAGTTTTATTCATAAAAATCCGACCGCTTGTCAATCTAACTTGGCTGCGTGCTTGAAGGTTGGAACAGCTTCATTCCATAACACAATTGCATTTTATTTTATTTAGAGTACTTACTGGTCTTGTGTGTGTAACGAAGTTGAGAAAGTGAAATGAGTGAAAGACGCAAAAAGTTCTAAGAATTTGATTAGTAAACTATAAGCATAACAAATATTTTTATCAAAAGAAGCCATAGAATTAAACACAATCGTTATAACTAAGTAAAACATAAATGGAAATTACTAAAATAAATAAGTTTTCGTCTCCTGCTCCCGACCAAAGGCAGTTAGAGGAACATTGTGTTATTTTAGTTAGGTCCTTCTCATTATGAAACGACTTGTCCCTTTATTCCAAGCTTCATTACACTTTACTTGTGCCAGCTCTTGTTCTTTGTGAGGGGGTTCAGGTACAGTGTGCTGCAGGGCACTGGCTGAATGATATCCCAGATCCAGTAGGGTTCTTCTTTAAATACTGAAGCACCGACCCTAACAGATGACATATTGGGGCGGGGGATGGGTGTGGTCCCCGTCCACAAATTTAATGTTACCCAGATCATCTATTGCTATTTTCGCCTTGCAGTGTCTTCTGTTGCGTCCAGAACACATCCAGATTGTGTGACCTTTTCTAGCAGAATAATTATGGAAGCAGAATGTGTAATCTTTATGCAGAACTAGCCTCTTGCCTTGTTTCGAGTTGATGTATTTGAATTCTGCAAAAACAGTGTCATTTAAAAAAGTTTAAACAACATTATCAACTCATCTACTGGTATAAACAGGCTCAAATTTTATGAATATGCTTAAAACTGATTTTATCGAAAATGAAAAAACATTTTATACTAACAATTCTATTTTATTTACGCAACCATAGCCAGTCGACGAAACCAAAAACTCTGATAATTATAAGTATTCAAATTAAAAAAAAAATTCTAGATCCATGCTTTCGTCTCTATCTAATCACACAATTATATTATGATTATATTAATTTCCAAAACAAAAATGCAAAAAATTTACTAATTGGATGTCTATTCAATATTCCATTAAAAATGTCTATCTCGATTGTGATCGTTGAGCAACAAAGACCATCACTCAATATTGCGCGCCTCTCCACGTCCAACCCTACATTTTCCAATTCACCTTAATTTTTCAATTTTCCTATATTTCTACTTATCATTGATAACATATACTCCATCTTGAAGGCTAAACGATGGTGGCGGGTGATTATGGCTACTATTGCCAGTTATCTTGCTGTCCTTATCTGAGATAATCATCGCCTTGCATCCTTTTTGGTAAGCTTTGCAACGCCAGAAGTCATTACGAGCTTTTAAAAGATGTCGGTGGTGCCAGAAAGGATAACCTTTGAATACTATTATGGGTTTTCCTTTTGTAGATTTTATTGGTTTGAGTTCAGAAACGCAGTAAAATAAAATAATATTATTGAATATTACGATTCCACTAAATCAAAACTAGCGGGCCTAGAAAAAGTGTCGTTCTCTCTGCGTTAACGATGATAGAGAAGTGAAAAAGGTGTGTTAGATTGACACAAGCTAGCGAAAGACTAGTTTCAATCCTGTAGAAATTCGCAAAACGTTCTGAAAGCGATTACCCTGTGGCCCAGTCCTTAGTTAGTACGATGGACTGTGGTTCCCCTTTCCACACACTTTCTTCTCGTTCCTTTCTGTATCTAGAGAGATAGAAGTTACTGAAGTCTTGGTGTAAATGAAACAAAGAAGTCACACATCTTTTTGGATGGCACGGTTGGCGCAGTGGTTGAACGATTGACTGCTGCGCTGCGTGTCGCGAGTTCGATTCCCGCACGGAACAAATATTTTTATGGCCTGCAGGTAGTTGTTCTGGGTCTGGCTGTTTGTGTATGTAAGTTTAAATGTTTGTAAACGCACCCACGATACCGGAGAAATTCTTAGTGTGGGGCAACGTTTTTATTAAAAAAAAGCTATATTTTGTTAATAATTGACAGTATGGTAATAGATACAGTAATTTTTATTACTCACAAAAATATTTCAATCGTGGTAGATATCAATCTATCTTGACTAGATCAAGAGAGATAGATTACAAGGGCTCGCATAGGTATCTAATTTATAACAGACACAACATTGCGATGATCTCGGATTCGCGGGAACGATCGCTTTGGTTAGGAGACGTGGCCAGGCTGCCACTTCGTTATGCAGGTTTAATTTTCGGGCTTTTGTTATAGCTTCACACTCTCATATATTCTCCATCACAAAACTTAAGCTCTGGCTTCGCATGGGTATGGGTATTAGCGAGGTTTACAATAAAGCCGCTACTGTGCAGTGTGAGCCTAGCCTTACAGGTTTTACTTTTGCTTGACGAACATTTCCAGTGGACATTGTACTTTGTCGTTTTGTCACGGCTATAGGTGTAGCCGTCATACAGTACCAAAGCGTTTCCTTTTTTTGATGTTATGTAGTCGTATTTGTAATCTGAAAAAAATAGTACAGGTCAGTATTTTAGAACTTAGGTGAAGCGTTTCGACTACTAAGCAAAAGCACAATCGTAACGATCCGGCTTAATATATCAAGGGAACCCAGTGCAGTGGTAAATAAAAAAAAAATGTTAATATAAGCTGGAATATACCAATAATGAAATAGAAATACAATAATAACAATTTTAATTATTCATTTAATATTTTCTCTTCAACAATACAAGTAAGTACCTAAATATTCATCATCATCATCATTATTTCAGCCGAAAGACGTCCACTGCTGGACATAGGCCGGGGAGGCCAAGTGTCGCCACATTGACCGGTCCCGTGCGACTCGCATCCAGCGGATCCCTGCAACCTTCACCAGGTCATCGGTCCACCTAGTGGGAGGCCTTCCAACGCAGCGTCTTCCGGTTCGCGGTCGCCACTCCAGAACTTTTCGGCCCCATCGGCCATCCGTTCTGCGAGCAATGTGCCCTGCCCACTGCCACTTCAGTTTGGCTATTCTTCGGGCTACGTCGGTTACCTTGGTTCTCTTGCGGATGTCCTCATTTCTGATTCGATCACGCAAGGAAACTCCGAGCATAGCCCTCTCCATTGCCCTTTGGGTGACTTTAAGCCTTCTGATAAGGCCCATTGTGAGCGACCATGTTTCGGTCCCGTAAGTAATCACTGGCAACACACACTGGTCATAGACTTTCGTCTTGAGACACTGCGGTAAGTTGGACGAGAAGATACCACGCAACTTCCCGAACGCTGCCCAGCCGAGTCGGATTCGACGATTGACCTCTTTCTCGAAGTTAGACCTACCTAACTGGATCGTTTGTCCAAGGTAGACATAATCGTCTACAACTTCGAGTGTAGAGTCTCCGATCTTGATAGGAGTGGGTGTTACATGGGTATTCAACATGATTTTGGTTTTGTCCATGTTCATTTTAAGACCCACTTTTTCGGAAGCTCTACTAAGGTCATCGAGCATTGTACTGAGGTCCTCCATGGTCTCAGCCATGACCACTATATCGTTGGCAAACCGAAGGTGAGAGATGTACTCGCCATTGACGTTGATGCCTAGCCCTCTCCAGTCCAGAACCTTGAAGATATCCTCCAGATACCTAAATATTATGAATAGACATTTATAAGCTAAAATGAGTGTTTGTTTTAAGACGATACGGTTGCTCAGTACCTCTGAGCGCAGCCTATCAAGTACGGCGTGGTCCAATGTGATTGCGTTGGATGACCCGCACCTGATCCGCCAGTCGTTGGGCCGAGACGTTGACGGTTGGTTCAAGTACCTGGAATAGAGACAGCATCCTAACATGGTACGCAGTGAGGTTAGTTCCCCCCTCTGTATATCCGTAGTAGGCGCGCATGACGTTCTCATTTATTGTTTGAGTCCATCTCATGCGCTGCACATAACCACTGGCAGTGGAGACCCGGCTCGGGGCCGGATGGCCCCTAAGTCCCAAGCTCCTCGGTGGCCGGCCTCTCCCCTGCCGACGTACAGGTGTTGGCGACGTCGGCGGAGAGAAATATTCGTCGCTCGAGATCGACGCAACTGCCACTGCCGGTGACACAGGTGATCCGGGATCCGGCGGCGGCGAGGCGGAGCTGAGCGACGAGTCCGGGGTTGTAAGGCGTGCACGTCTGTAGGCAGCTCTCGTTATCATTATTTATATTTTATTATTAAAAACGAAAGTTTTGATGAATGGATGTTTGTAACTCAGACACGCCAGAACGGCTGAATGGATCTGGATGAAATTTTGCACAGAGATAGATTATACACAAGTTAGCCACGAAAGCCACTCTGCTTTTGGAATGAATACGTGTGCGCAGTTTTATCGACCGCGCAGTCTTTGACCACCCTACCCTACAGCAAAACTATCATTCCATTAAATTTTAACATAGTATCCATTTGCTATGACGAATGATGGTGGTGCATGGGCGTGATCCAAACTAGCTGATACCAAGGTCCTATGCGATGCTCTGATGTCATTGCTGATGCTGAGTCTTGCTTTGCAAAAACCTCCATTAGTGCATAGCCAAGTACTTGTCTTCACATTATTCTTCTTGCAATAGAATGTGTAACCGTTGACAACCGCCAGTTCCTTTCCATCAGTCTTCAATACCCATTGTAGCACTGGAAAATAAAGTAGAAATCTTATGCTGTCTGGAATGTACAGTGGATATGGTTACCAACTACGTTTGACAGTTAGACTTCGTTAGCTAATCAAACTTGTTTATTACAGATATGTTAGATAAGATACAGTAGCCTGACTGTGTCGTCCAATATTTGGTGGCTAAGTAACAGCCACACGTTGATCGAACAAAGTCTCGATGTGTGGCAGGATCTGTCAAACTAGAACAGATCAATTGCGAATAACAAATACAGACATTAAGTATTTGTGTCTGGAGCCAAGTCCGCAATGTATCAGTACCGGTGTGACCAAACCTTTAGAAAATAAAACATTTTTGTTTCATATAATTTTTTATTTTGAGAACATTATAAACAAAATCAATAACCACCAATTAAATTGAGGGTTTGGGGCGCTCTATACGTGGCGTGAAAAACGATTTCTATAATATCCATTCGAAATTACAAACCGTGGAGCCAAGTGACCATGATCCAAACTAGCTGATTTGAAAACCCGCAGCGTAGGATCAAACTCATTGGTACGTAGTTATCAACCTCGCTGTACAATTCTTCCCGGCGGTGCAAGTCAAGAGAAATGTCGTCTGACTTTGTACTCTACAGTAAAAAGTGTAGCCCCACAAAGGCAATTTCTTTCCCGGTAAACATTCTTGCCCATTTTACTGTGAGAGAAAAAACAGTTAGGCCAATTTGCAATGCACACACTTATTTTATAACTTAAACACTAACACTCTACGCGCTTTTCTAGTTTTGTTGTTTTGTAATACAAGAAAAGCCCTAATGCATGTCCAATGTTTAAAAAATAAATAAAAGGCCTGTTTGAATCATTTTAAAATTGTCGTTGTTTAAGTCAAGACAAATAACCTAGTCAATGACATGTTTAATATTACACAAAATATTAAACGAAATGTTCGTTTAATGTATTTATTGAACTCTTTAAAAATAAAACTAGAACGACAAACAAACTTTAAACTCGTCTACAATGTCTTATCGCACATAGGTCCTTAAATAAAAAACGTCATACTTTAAAATAATATCCGTTAGTAATGACATAGTTCGGAGGTGCATGTGTATGGTTCTCCTTGATATACACTAAGTGGCGACTCGACGGTGTGACATCGTTTGTAAAGATCAACCTCACTTTACACAAATTCCCATACGTGCAGTTGCAGATAAAAGTCTTTGCATTAATTTTTTAATTAATTAATTTTGTCCTTTTTCAACCTTAATTGTAAATTATCTCTGTAACGGCTGAATAGATCGGCATGAATTTTGTAACAACAAATACGTTATGATATACTTAACAATCAGTATTGTTTTTTTTTTTTTTAAAGGTTGCTCCAAATTAATATGCATTCGGCCATCACCCTAATCCGTTACTGTTGTTTCGGCCCAAAATTAACATATTTCCTACGTGCTTTATGGAAGCACACTCATCTTTTGGACAAAATGGACCAAATTATCAAAAATACTATATCATCCGTTTTAAATATGGCTTTGGACGACCGTGCTTGGATACAAGCTACTCTTCCCATTCGTATGGGAGGACTCGGCGTCCGCAAAATTTCTAGTATTAGTTTACCGGCGTTTATATCTTCGGTCCACGGCACTGAGAAATTAATCAGGAATATCCTGGCTTCCACACTGATTGATTTTGATGTGCCGTGCTTCTCCGAGGCTATTAATGCCTGGAAACTCGCTTGCCCGAATTCTGAAGAACCCGACCATCCATTTTCCCAGAGACGTTGGGACGAGCCGCTCTGCAGAGTAGTTCAGAACAATTTACTGCTCACGTCTGCTACTACTGCTGAGCGTGCGCGTCTGCTGGCTGTGGGTGAGTGGGAGTCGGGTCTTTGGCTTCACGCACTAGAGTCGTCGAGCATAGGCACTTTGCTCGACGACACTACTTTCCGCCTTGCTGCTGCTCTACGCCTAGGCGCCCCTTGTTTTTCTCCTCATCGCTGTCACTGTGGTGAAGCTGTCAACAGCCTTGGACACCACGGCCTTTCACGCAGCCGAAGTGCGAGCCGCTTTGCACGGCACGCGAACTTAAATGATATCATCCGTCGAGCTCTTGTCACCGTCGGCATTCCAGCTTTATTAGAACCAAATGGCTTGGCACGCGACGATGGCAAGAGACCGGACGGCATGTCTTTGTTTCCATGGAGGATGGGTAGGCCTTTAGTGTGGGATGCAACTTGTGTCGATACTCTTGCGCCATCCCATCTTCCTAGCTCATCGTGCTGTGCTGTTGCTGCGGCTGCGGCTGCAGAGAATCTCAAGCGGCGTAAATATAGTAACCTTATTGGTAACTATATTTTCGAGCCGTTTGGGGTTGAAACTCTAGGTCCGTGGGGTCCGAGTGCTCACAGCCTTTTCAAGGACATTTCTAAACGTTTAGTTGACTCTCCCGTGACCCAAGGGCTGGCTTTTACCTTGGCCAAAGGCTTAGCGTTGCCATACAACGTGGTAACGCCGCCAGTCTTTTGGGTACATTACCAGTTGACTACGTTGAGGAGGAGTTTTTTGACGCCATTTTTTAAGTTTATTTTTAAGTTAGTTAGTTAATATAGGTTATTTTAATTTATTAATGTACCTTTTTTTCTGTTATTTCTTTTTAATATTTTTAAATAATAAATAAAAACCGAAATTTTGCGAAATGTGCGGGGCAAGTCAACAAAAACCAGTACAGGGATCAAATCATCAAGGTCATCGAGCAATGTAATGCCCTTAATAAAAACGCATTACTAATTAATACATTTTAATTTCCAGAACAATTAGATTTGAATCGACGAAACTATGTTATTCTTACATCAAATCTAAAATATTACAAGTGTCTAAGAAATGGAATGACTCTTTGGTAAAAGTTGAGACTAGCTCGAGTAACCAACAAGTTTTATGAGAACTACTGAATTAATGAATAAGCTTTTTTTTTCAGAGCTCATTTGTATGGAATTAAATGAGAACCTAGGATATAATGACTGGAAGTGTTGCTCGGAATGTCTTCTTGGACAAATCAAACCAAATGGATTGATATGCTCAATGGACTCTTCGATCTTAAGACCTTCTAAATAGCAATAATACAGGCGTGATCTTATAAAAATCAATGATAAAGTGAATTTATCTTCACATAAAACCCATTAATAAATCTATAAGATGGCGGCTTGTGATTATGCTCCAGTTTAGATGTCAGGACCGTTCGTTGTGCTGGGTCGGCTATGTTAGTGATCATCATCCTCGCTTTGCACCTCATCGCGCTGGTACAAGTCCAGGTGCTCTTGATAATATCCTGTCTGTGGCAGTAGAAGGTATATCCGTCCACAATGGCCAGTTCCTTGCCGTTAAACTTTTTTACCCATTGTAGTTGTCCTAAAAATAAAAAATTACTCATTAATATCACAGGTGCCAATTTACATGCTTAGTGTTATTAATCTATAAACCTGTAAATATTAAAATAGAAGAACTAGAAGTTCCCAGGAAACATGGGTTTCCGTGGGAGCAGCACTAACTGATGGTCTTCGTGATATGAGTATGGCAATAGAATGTGTCGCCATTTAGAATAGCTAGCTCGTTCCAATTCTGTTTTGTCACCCAGGTTACTGAAATTGATCAGAACAATCGTAACGAATTTTCGATTTTTAGCTTTTAGAGCCATTTTCAGTATAGCCAATGATAGAAATAAAACAAGAGCAAAAATGAACCAAGTAAATTTTGAAAGTTTTAAAGAGAACTTGACAATAAACACTAACTTCACTCACACGTTAGCATTTCATTCAAGTTTATTGACTTAGAGTTAAAAATAAAAAATAGCAATGAAAAATAAAGGACAGGAACAACAGGTTTCTACCGACCCTTCATACGTACATACTTAGGACCTGAAATGATATTCTGATCACATGGCATGGTCTAGAACCTTTCGTTAATTTTTATTTACTTTTTAAATGATCTAAGTCCAGCATAAAACAAAGCTAAACATTCTTCATCGTAGTTGGTATTTCAATGCTGGCAGTCGATTTGTGTGGTTCAATGAGGCCGATACCACCATCCTTTCCACAGGTATCACATGAGGCGTTGTAACGAGCTGAGCTTCGCATGTCTTGCCTAAACTGCACAGCCAAGTCCAATTGCGGCGAGCAACTTTTTTAAGGCATGTGAATGTGTATCCGTGTACTATAGCAAATTCCTTCCCGTCCATTTTATTCGCCCATCTCACTGAAACTAATTTTATTACATTTTAGTATATTACTATTTTTAAGCGGACGGCTTATTATTGTCTCGGAATTAAGTTGAACCAACTAAAATTACAGATTCGTAAGAGACTCCGCCCTGAAAGTAAATGTGGTGCTGTTCCTCAAACCACGTGGTACCAGTATCCTGCGGGTTGATTCAAAGCAATATTCTATTGCCATCGACACAATTGGTTCAGGTAAGTCCAGTAGTAGATAGTCTTCGATTAAAATGATTATGAGAGTCAGCAATACTGAGAAAAAATATACATATTTCACCCCACGTGTTCTTATTAATTTTGTTTAATTACAACAAAATTTTGCATTTTCCAAATATTATTTATTGATAACACACGCACACGAACACAGCACTCAGTAATATACAAATGTGAGATTGAAATAGTAATTTGCAAACATTTAACATACAATACAGAGTAATTTAATACCTACATCTACAGATGTTTAAATGTATGACTAGGCTCTTAATTCTACATGTAAAGAAAATAGTTAATTCATACATATAACATAGCTTTAAGCAAAACTGGATTTTGTATCTATATATTGCGGGTGTTAGGCAGAGGTGTACCTGTAGTACATGGGCCTAACCCTTCGCAAATTACAGGGGCGATGTTATGTTATGTACTATTACCATGACTAGATTTTTTTCAATACATATTCATCATTTCAGCCGAAAAGTCCACTGCTGGACATAGGCCTCCCCCAAGAAGGGGGGTTTTGCCATAATCGCCACGCTTGGCAGGCGGGTTGGCGATCGCAGTATGGTTGTTGTAGAATCAGAGAACGCTGCTGCCCATTCTCTGGTAAGTCCCTTAGTCGCCTCTTACGACACCCACGGGAAGATATGGGATGGTGCTATTCTTTACGTCCGGACACCATACAGAACATTTTACTTGAAACCTGGAAACTACAAGACGGATAAGAAGAGGTGGTGTTCAATACATATTACTAAAACAGTTTATTTTCAATAATTTAAAATTAATTTGACTTGAATGTAGCTAAAGTTGCATTAATATAAACACAACTTACTACTAGAATTTTCCTGTATACAATAAATATTGCTTACGAATATTAACCACATTCCAGAACAATAAGTCAAAACTTCATGTCAGTCGCTAGAAAGTAGAACAAGCCTAAAACAGAGAGAAGATAATAACCGACTACGTACATATAAACTCACACAGAATAAGCAATTCCGTAGTATTGACTCTCGAGCTACTTCGTAATTTTAATACTTTCGTCTTTTATTCAGGAATTGCTTTGAAGTAGTATCGGGACACAGCACTCAGGCGCAGCGGGGCGTTGGTACCTATATCTAGATTTTTCAGAAACATGCGCGGCCGTACTAACTATTATAGTAGTCAAATGCATAACCTCCGCCTTTCTTTCTTGGATATGGTTAAGAATGAAGCGCACGAGTGCACTATATATATCTACAGCCCTTTATAATCTAACATTTCTGCCAGAAGTGTTTAGAACAAGTAGCTCTTTAGAGTTTTAACCAGTAATGTCGCTGCGGTCTGTCGTTGCGGCAGGGCGGCAATGTCGCTGCCGTCACATTCAGTGTTGTACGTCAAATACACATTTCAAACGTGAGTAGACGTTAACTACTAATTACAATTTACAATAATACCCATTACTGATACAATACTTAGGAGGTTCGTGCTTGTGTTCCAGTTTCGCTGACAGCACAGTCCGACGCGATGGTTTCGCATGCTTGGTGATCTCCATCCTGGCATGACAGTCTCCTCCATAGGTACAGTTCCAGATCTTCGTAGACCTCTTCAAACTTTGCTTGCGACAGTAGTAAGTGTAGCCGTTCACTAGTGCCACTTCTTTTCCGTTGAGTCTCTTCATGAATTTTACTGTAATATTTTTTAATGTGTTAATAACGACGGTGGAATTAGATCAGCACACATTATTTTATTAGTTACTTTGTTGCATGCAATGCGTGCTAGGATAACAAGGGTGGCTATTATTATGAGTTATAAGTGTATCTTATTATGGTAATTAGATCGTCGGACGATGACGTCAAAATTTTCAAGCTTAAAAAAATCCATACTGAAATCTCCTTATGCAGAAAACTATACAATGCGAGGTCAGCTTAAACTGAAAATGTGTAGATTAAATGAAGTCATAATAAAAAAAGTTTCATATTAAAACGGTTGTTATTGACAAAATGTACTCGATTGCGCTAAAGTCACGAGACGGCGCTTCAGTTCAGTTTCAGTACAAAATAAAGTATACGTTAACGCGATTGGATCGGATAAAAACTCACACTGGGGCCTCTGTTTCCTTTATGAAAACTTTTTAATTTTCCTTTAATGCACTGGAATCGACAAGCATTTGATTTAGATGTCCTTAATGGTCATGTTTTCACAAATAAAGGTAAAAACTGACACTAAGGCTTCTGTTGCCTTCATGAAAGTTTTTAGTACTCATATACTTTTTATACATTTATTTAATATTTTTTATTCCAGAGGCGTCACAGAATTCCAATTCCTTGTCGAGCTACTAACAAACATATTTGTTATAAATAAAAGGTCTGGTCGTTTTGCTAAGAATTAGGTCGAAGAAAAACAGTTTTGAATGAATCTCCGAATATTTTATTTATGTAAATGTTAGTATGAAATCTTACAGGCTTACATCTACTTAACTTACATCTTCCTTGCACAAAAATATCGGCCTGTATTCCTAAAGTTAATATCAAAAAACTAAAACCTGACTACTGAAAAATCAAGCTAAAAAGTATGAAACAAGAAAATATTCTCGTCTGAAATAGTTATGTAGGTACCATTCAATATTTATCGTCTATGAAAATAAACAACTTACACGTTAAAAATTATAATGCATTTAAAAAAAAAACATAGTTATGTTCAGAGGATAGCCGTGGTCGTATGCCACTTTGTCCTAAGGTTTATGATTCCTTACTGCTGTCTAAATGTATTGTTTTTTAGAGTAGGTAGGTCAAAATATAATAAGTAGTTCAGAAGTTATGAGAAAAATCATAACCCTCCTTTTTGCTTCGCCATAGTCGTGTAAAAACGTACCAAACTACAGTGAGCAGACTCCTGAAAGTTCGCCGTTATTGAGATATTATATAAAGCGTGATCAATACACCTACGCTAGCACCTAAACAATGAAACTTATTTACATAGTGTCAAAACAAATGACTTACATGATAAACCTTACTAACGTTCTCTGTTCGATAAAGATGAATACAACATACATACACGCAGTTCAAAAGGCCTTCGTAAGCAGTCATCGTCAAAAAGCTACTTCTATTAAAATCATAATTCTTCTTTAGGGACCTTGGTAAGTTTAATGGTATTTTTTTTTTACAATTTATGAGCTATATCTCCAACACCATTTAACTATATATAAAGAGCTAATCCTAATGGTTATGTTCAGTCCTATGGCTAACAATCACACTGTCAACAGTAACGATAGTAGATCGGCATCCCGATGAGGTTCGCGTACATTTCCATCGCACTCTGTCTCCTTTACAACTAGTAATCCGATTATATCGATAGGGACCAACGACGATGACAGCATTACCGCTCTTTGTCTTACTGAAAACTGGCAGCATCTCTGTAAAAGAAAACAAAGTTTTCAGTTCATAACCATATTTACTCTTATCTACAGTAGCAAGCCTTTTTTTTCAGATTGGAAATCATCAAATGACTCCTCCCGCACTGGGCGGAGCGGAAGGGAGTGTCAGACTTGTACTGACTAAAACCCATCCATTTTCCTTCTTAGCCCTTTGTGTTTCAGGATCGCGGTATGTCTTAGAAAAGTTCCGCAGCCCCGGACAGTAGCAAGCCTTACAATTTAAACAAAGCAGCAAAACAGGAACAAGTTACATACTATCTAAATAATTCTGGAATTAAATCAAAATAACTATTAATTTTTGAACAATACCCTTTATTCAAAGTAGTAATACTATAATAATAATAAAAAAATAAAAATAAAAATCTTTATTTATCTCCACAAATTACATATCACCGTGAGTATAAATTACAGTCAGACAGAAATTTTGGCAAAGTGTGTAATTTCTGGGAGATCTGCAGATATGTGAGTGGATGAATGCGCTAATATGTGCATGCATGCGCGCATGTGTGCTTGTGTGTGTGTCTGTGTACGTGTGTGCGTGTACGTGTGTGTGTAATTGTTAATTTGAAAAACAGTACTACATTATACCTTCATATATATAAGTATGTTTGAATGTAAGCAAAAAAAAGTTGATTTCTAAAATGCCCTTATTTGTCAAAAAATCATCTCAATCAATTTTTCAGTGACAGTGCAGCTTAGTTCAAGTAACCAAGCTACGCTGACACTGAAACATGTATACTAGTGATTATGTTTAACTGGTGGTTTTATTATGTTTCTAACAATCATGCCGTTAACAGTTACGATAGTAGATCGGCATCCCGATGCGACCCGGCTACATATCCATCGCACTCTGGCCCCTTTACAAGTACTAACACGGTTATATCGATAGGGACCAACGACGATCACAGGGTTGCCACGCTGTGACGTACTGAACACAGCACGTGTATCTGTGAAACATAAACGTATTGTATAGTTTTGTGTTTAGTTCATTAAAAGTATACCATCACATAGAAATGATTTGTAATTATCGAGAAATAAATATTGTGGAGACGAGGTACGGGTGGAGTTAGAGAGGGAGGATAAGAACTGTTACTTTTAGGTAAATATTTGTTTAGGTATAGCATAAGTAAGGGTTTATAAACCGCACTCCATAATTTATTCATTAAATTATCAGCCATAACATACAAATACATTGTAAATATGTTTCACACGAGATTGAACTGCAAGTAACATTATTTTTAACCCTTAACGCAAAAAGAGGGGTGTTATAAGTTTGACCGCTATGTGTGTCTATGGCACCGTAGTGAATGATTTGATTTGATTTAAGCGATTGAACCGATTTGAATGCGGTTTTTTTTTACTGAAAGCTAGTGTCTTGGCAATGGTTCTTAGATATGTTTTATCAAAAGGCACCATCTTTTGATAAAACATATCTAAGAACAGCATCAGCCATTTACTGGATATGGGGGGTGAAAGTGGGTATGAAAAATCGAATATTTTCAAATATACCCAATTGGGGTAGTAATTAATGACAGCGCATGATGTCTATATTATAATTAGACATGTTTTATCTAAATCGGTTCAGCCATTTTAGACATGGGGTGAAAATGGTGATGAATAATCGAATATTTTCAAATGTACCTACCCAAGTGGCGTATCAAATGAAAAGGGCATTATGTGTTTATTACAAAAAACTGTACGTTTCATTAAATCGGTCAAATTGTTAAAATGTTCCTCCTAACATTTAAATATCTACGGTAATAAGTTAATCTATCCAGAATTACAAACAAAAACACTCACAAATGTAAATTCTTTTACAAAACAAAATTATACGAAGTTTAAAAAAAATAAAAAAAACAAATGTAATGTCTGAATAAAATCGTTTTCCTAAGAATTAGGTCGAAGAAAAACCGTTTTGAATGAATTGCAGAATATTTTATTTATGTATTTGCTCTCATGAAATCTTACATGTACATAACTTACACTTACATTTACTGACTAATAATAACCTAGTTTTGCTACTAACAAGCTTCTACAAAAATATCAGCCTATATTCCTGCAGTTAATAACAAAAACGTACCAAACTACAGTGAGCAAACCACTGAAAGTTCACCGTTATTAAGATATTATAACAAGCTTGATCAATAAACCTACGCTAGAATCTAAACAATGAATCTTCAAACAAATGATAAATTATTTATTAATGATTATGCTCTTTCTTATGGCTAACGACGATACCATCGAAAGTAAGGATTCTCGATCGGCAACCACGTGAGTACTTATTGCAATACCACCAAATTTTAGACCCTTTATTATTTCTATTAGTTATCCGATTATATCGATAGGATCCAAAGTAGATCACAGGGTTTCCATGCATAGACGTGCCAAAAACTGGCTTTGGATCTGAAACAAAAATTAGTGTGAGTCTCATGATGTAAGTGGCCACGTTTATTGCAGCGTCAGAGGGGTTGTTCAGTACGGATTGTCAAGGGTTGAGTCTCAATCATTATGTCCAGAGAATTATTTTAGTTCGAGATTACTTCGACAAAGATTGACATTACTACTTTAGTTTACTTCATAAACCTTTCTCGAGTATCCACCATATTCCTTCTTCTCTTCTGGGCTCTTACAATACTCTTCCATTGTTTTACCGATTTTTTTATCAAAGCATTAAAAAAAAAATCAAACAGATTCCATTGCTTTATTAATAGCGAATAATTTGACCAAAATGCATACATTTTATGCATAAACCAAGGGTAAAAGGAAAAATAAATAAAATTGTAATTGGTGTTCATCCATTTAATGATTATGCTCGGACTTATGGTTAAGTATCATCCTATCAAAGGTAACAACACTAGATCGACATCCATAGCTGTATCTATTACAATACCACCGAGCTTTACCCCCTTTACAATGACCTCCTCGAGTATACCGGTAGGATCCTAGAATCAGCACCGGATTCCCATGCTTTGACGTACTGAATACTGGTAATAGATCTGAAAGCAAACGTCAGGGTTAGGTTAACATTTGTATGATATGATACTTTTACATACATAACGCAACAGATGATGAGATGTACAAACGTGGACGAAGCAAAAGGCACATAATTATTGCGAAAAAGTACCAACTGGTCCTAATAGGCATTAGATGTAAAGAGGGTAACTCATCAGTTATAACGAGTCCCTACAGGAAAGATTTTCACTTTCCACCTCATTTTGCTGGATTCTTTGTAAAATAGACCTGACAACCATATAAATGATCTGAGAATTTTTTTTTTTTCATTCATAAAAAAATCGGACATACCGAAACACATTCAGTTTTCTTTTAATGAAATTGAAACAGAAATAAAACAACTGCCACTTTTACATACATTGCAGATATTTTAATGGTTATGGTCAGGCTTACAGCTAACTATAACAGTAACGACAGTGGAGCGGCACACACATACTCATTACAATACCACCAAGCTTGGAGTGCTTCAGATGTACCGGTAGGGTCCTAGAGTCATCACAAGATTCCCATTTCTTGTTACGACAATACAACATAATATATTTTTTCAATAATAATAATATAGATAGGTATTAGAACAGGTGTGGGCGCGATTTTCAGCAACAATCATTTAGCAATGCATCAAGATGTTTGTTATATCACTCGGCTTAACCTAGCAAATAATTATTACAAATGAACAACCTTAATGAAAATCTAATTAATCTGAAACACACGCGAGGTCTTAGTCAAGTAGCAATCGTTTTCAAGCGTTTCGTATTTCTGCGTCGACATTCAACAGGAGTGACATAAGCTTTTCGGTACCTTATGTTAGTGCCATACATTTTTGAGTTTTCCAGGTTTGTCAGCACAAGTCAAGGCCCTTTATAATAACCATTTCTAAGTATGTGTATGTTCTTGCTTATGTAAAACTATTACATTGTCAACAGTGACGATAGCTGATTTACATCCCGATTTCCGAGAACAGTGCCATCGCTGTTTTAACCCTTTGTATCTTTTCACCTGATAATACCGATAGGGACCCCAGAGTAGGGTGGTCTACTGGACCTCTTTCGGCTGAAATGATGATGATGATGCACAAACCAACAGCAAGTACAACATAAATACTAAATGATAAACATACAGATATGGAAAATTTTCTAGAAAATCATCTGAATGTCTTATGACTAACAATTTTACTGTTAAAAGTAAAGATAGTTGATCGGCACCCAAAGGAGTCAAAGTTCGATGGACTTTGGCCCCTTTGCAACTTAAAACCCGATTATACCGATAGGGACCAAGAATTATGACAGAATTACCACTATACGTCGTGGCTCCAAGTTTACAATAACTCATAGAATAATTATTATAAAAATGCTTGAAACTATTTTGTGGTATTTATGGTGACTCGGACGGATGGAATAAAATTATCAAAATTAAAGCTATTTCAGAGAAGAAAACTTTTATTCATAGCTACAAGCAATTTCTTTAACATAACATGAATGTAAGTTTTTAAACTACCATGGTTAACTAACATTATCATTAATACTAGAAACAGGACAGCACAAACAGCAGCATGCAGCATGTTTACAGCATAAATAATTTACAGTAAACAGGCATAAATTATCCTAGTGGTTATGTTCACTTTTGTGACGAACAATGACACTATCGAAAGTTACGATAGTAGATCGGCATCCCACTGCGACCCGGGAACATGTCCATCGCACTTTGGTCCCTTTACAACTATTAACCCGATTATACCAATAGGGCCCAAGAACGATGACATCTTTACCAAATCTTGACTTACTGAAAACTGGCACCGAATCTGTAATAAACAAAATAGTTTATGATATGCACGTACTAATACACAATAGTATAATATACTTTCATTTTATTTGTCAACAAACTGATGTTAACATCGATGATTTCAGATTTTCCACGAAACGTTTCGGATATCATATTTGTCACCACACAGAAACAGTTTCAGCCAATCATGTTGAGTTTATTGTTGTGATTGCCATGCCCACAGAAAGAGTAAAAACAACTAGCTTTTCATTTATAAAAATATTTATTCCACAAATCTTCAAATTAAAACAGTTCAAATAATTAGCCTACGAGGTGGTAGGTTAATTATTTGACCTACGCTCACATTGTGAAATACAAGCATAACACAAGTTGTCTACTTACGAAAACCATATTCTGAAACGAAATAATGTAACTATTGTGTATTCAACCCATTACCTTAGATTTAAGGTCAACGCACAGCAAAGGATCAGCATCGTCTAACTCGTACCATTCCGGATTCTTTACTGAATCTTCATACTACAACGCGTACTTTTTAAAATCGGTACCGCCTCGGCTCTGAATAAACTAGTAAACAGCAGTCACCGAGCTTAGCGATACTGATCCCATGCAGTGTTTCGAAGTGTGTGTTGATCTTTAAAGAGCTAATCCTTATCGTTATGTTCAATTCTATGGCTAACAATCACACTGACAACAGTAACGATAGTAGATCGGCATTCCGATGAAGTTCACGAACTTCGCGTATATTTCCAGTGCACTGTGACCCCATGACAACGATTTATCCGATTGTATCGATAGGGACCAACGATGATGACATCATAACCGCTCTTTGTCCTACTAAAAACGGGCTGCCAATCTGTAATGAAACAAAAAGTTTTAATTTTTAACACTATTTACTCAAACAATTAACGTACAGCATCAAAACAGGAGCAAGTTACATACTACCTGAAATTATTTATTCTGAAATGAGATTAACATAACTACTGACCACATAATACTGAACAATAAAATTTATTATTAAAGCACTAATATTATTGATTATGTTCAGTCCTACGATTAACAATCACACTGTCAACAGTTACGATACGATAAAATATTGAAAAAGAAGTTTTTATGAACCTAATTCAAGGATTTTTTCTTTCTTTTGTTTTTACCGTATGGATCTCGTTTATATGTTCATGATTGTTTATAATTTATACTCGTAATGAAAGTAAGTTGAAGGTATTTTTTTAATAGGTCTGAAATAAACGAATTCATCCAATACTTTGACTTTGACCATCAATGGTTGTGGATATCGTTCACACGACTAACGACGACATTTTTTAAAGTATCCACTCTTGCTCGGCACCCACTGTGGTGCCTCGTACAGTACCATCGGATTTTGGGCCCTTTGCAACCATTCTTTCGATGATACCGGTAGCTTCCCAGAAAGATCGCAGGATGCCCTTGTTTAGTCACGCCGAAAACTGGCACTGGATCTGTAATACAAATCATAGTATAAGATCTTTTGGGGTTGTGGTATTAGGTAAGAACTATATGATTTAAATATGGTGAGGGAAGTTCCACTAAACGAAAACAACTTTAGTATGAAAGTTTTCTCGAGAACAACGTTGTTTTTAACAAGACGGACACGAGAGTGATCACCGAATTCACATTTATGTCGAATAACAATGCAATAGTTTTTCCTACAAACTGAATGATTTTTGAAAATACCAAATAGTAAATAAATTAATGGTTTTTTTTTAGAAGTCAGGTAAAAAATTAAACATTTTAAAATTAATCGCGGATTATTTATTCATGGTTATGCGCGGGTTGATGGCGAATGATTACATTATTGAAAGTGAGGATTCTCGATTGGCATCCTCTGGGGTACTTATTACAATACCAGCGCATTGTGGACCCCCTGCAATTATTTGTCCGATTATACCGGTAGGGTCCTAGATAGATCACAGGGTTCCCATGCATAGTCGTGCCGAAAACTGGCTTTGGACCTGAAACAAAAGCTTTGTCTGAGTCCTTGTAGCGTAGTCTCAATATTTACGTTTGGTGTTAATGGATTATTTTAGAGCGAGATAGAAAGAAGAAGAAGAAAAGTAAAGTAGTAACTGCAGTATTTTAATACTGCAGTTACTACTTTACTTTACTTCTTATAGCTTTTCTTCGCATTATTTCCTTTTTGGTATTTCAAAATACCTTTTATTGTTTTATTTTTAATAAAATAGTCGGCAACATCATTTCAACATTATACAGTTAAAATCGTGTAATTGTCAAAACTGAATGTATAAATTATGCATGCAGTGAAGAAAAAACACTTTTTGATTAGTCTTTATCCATTTAATGATTATGTTCGGACTTATGTCTAATTATCATCCTATCGATGGTAACAACACTAGATCGACATCCATAGCTGTATCTATTACAATACCACCGAGTTTTAGCACCGTTACAATGACCTCGAGTATAACGGTAGGATCCTAGAACCAGCACCGGATTCCCATGCTTTGACGTATTAAATACTGGTAATAGATCTGAAACAAACCATCAGAGTTAGGTAAGACATTTTGAAGACGAATGTGTTGGTGCGTTTATGACAGGATGTACTTACGAACGTGGATACAATATGCATCGGCATCAATTGTAGAAAGGGTAACTCAACAGTTATATCGAGTCCCTACACGAAAGATTTTTACTTTCCACCTCATTCTGCTGGACTTTTTGAAAAATAGACCTTATTACCATTTAAATACGGCATATTAAGACGGTACGGTTGGCGCAGTGGCTGAGCAGTTGACTGCTGAGTTGCGTGTCGTGGGTTCGATCCCCGCACGGAACAAATATTTGTATGATCTACAGGTAGTTGTTCCGGGTCTGGCTGTTTGTGTATGTGAGTTTAAATGTTTGTAAACGCACCCACGATACAGGATAAATTCCTAGAGTGTGGCAAAATTGACAATTGCATTTTTCCAGCTAAGATTCATCTTCTTCTATATCGTGTGGTAAGTGCCTAACCTGGTGTCACAGTTTTTATGCCACCCAAGGGCCTCTGACTTGGCTTTACATGCCATCGAGGAATATCTCTCAGGCATGCTGGTTTCTTCACGATGTTTTCCTTCACCGAAGCAAATGATAATTATACAATACGCACATGAATGCTAAAAATCAGAGTTGCGTGTCTTGGGTTTCGAACTTAAGACCTGTGACTTGGCAGTCCGACGGTCACACCACTAGGCCTTTTTTTTTTTTTTTTTAGGATGGGAAATCATCAAATGACCCCCCCGCTCGGGGCGGAGCGGAAGGGAGTGTCAGACTTGTACTGACTAAAACCCATCCATGTTCCTTCTTTGCCCTTTATGTTCCAGGGCCGCGGTATCTCTTTCGAACAGTCCCGCAGCCCTGGCAGGCATCGGCCCGTGCGGACCCCTACGTGGTTGCTGACATCTCTTTGAGGCGCGCGTGGAACACGAACGCGCCGTCGACACGGCCTGTCGTCATAAGACGGCCGGACGGTGAGCTGGCCCATAACTCGCCGTCCACAGGCCCGCGCCTACGGTGGCCGGGGGCCACCACGTGACCCCCGACGCCCAGGGCGTCTCCCGCGGCGGCTGGGACGTGAGGCTCTTTCCCTCTCACGTTCCGCCACCTCCTTCACTAGCATGACTGCTTCGCAGAAGGAGGTGACGGCTTCCCATTCCCTCTCGCTCCGGACCATGGCTTGAACCAGGGCCAGGCGCGAGAGATCGCCGCCGCCAATCGCCTCTACGAGGACACGGCGCTGCTCCGCCCAAGCGGGGCAGACCTCCACAGTGTGCTGCACCGTGTCCTCCGGACGATCCTCACAATGGAAACACCCGGGCGTTTCCGCCCGCCCGATTCGGTGCAGGAACCTCCCGAAACAACCGTGTCCGGTGAGGACCTGCGTCAGGCGGAAGGTGAGGGCGCCGTGGCGCCTCCCTAGCCACTCCTCAAAGAGGGGACTTATCGCCACTATGGTGGCGTGCCCTGCACGGGGTTGCGACAGTCGCTCTCTCCATGTCACCATGAGATCGCGCCGGAGGTCTGTCCGCTGAGCGGCGATTTGCCGCGGCAGCGGAGTTTCCCCCCGACGTAGTGCCTCCGCGCGCCATTCGTGAAGGCGCGCTAGGACTATAGCCTCCAGATCCCCTGGCGGCAATCCGGCAAGGAGGCTCGCCGCCTCACCGGAGATCGTGCGGTACCCCCGGACTAGCCTTAGGGCTATCCCCTTTGGGCACGCCACCATCGTGGCGATAAGTCCCCTCTTTGAGGAGTGGCTAGAGAGGCGCCACGGCGCCCTCACCTTCCGCCTGACGCAGGTCCTCACCGGACACGGTTGTTTCGGGAGGTTCCTGCACCGAATCGGGCGGGAGGAAACGCCCGGGTGTTTCCACTGTGAGGATCGTCCGGAGGACACGGTGCAGCACACTGTGGAGGCCTGCCCTGCTTGGGCGGAGCAGCGCCGTGTCCTCGTAGAGGCGATTGGCGGCGGCGACCTCTCGCGCCCGGCCCTGGTTCAAGCCATGGTCCGGAGCGAGAGGGAATGGGAAGCCGTCACCTCCTTCTGCGAAGCAGTCATGCTAGTGAAGGAGGTGGCGGAACGTGAGAGGGAAAGAGCCTCACGTCCCAGCCGCCGCGGGAGACGCCCTGGGCGTCGGGGGTCACGTGGTGGCCCCCGGCCACCGTAGGCGCGGGCCTGTGGACGGCGAGTTATGGGCTAGCTCGCCGTCCGGCCGTCTTATGACGACAGGCCGTGTCGACGGCGCGTTCGTGTTCCACGCGCGCCTCAAAGAGATGTCAGCAACCACGCAGGGGTCCGCACGGGCCGATGCCTGCCAGGGCTGCGGGACTGTTCGAAAGAGATACCGCGGCCCTGGAACACAAAGGGCAAAGAAGGAACATGGATGGGTTTTAGTCAGTACAAGTCTGACACTCCCTTCCGCTCCGCCCAGAGCGGGGGGGGTCATTTGATGATTTCCCATCCTAAAAAAAAAAAAAAAAAAAAAAAAAAAAGGGCTATCCCCTTTTGGGGCGCGTTCAGGTAGCGGGCGGCTTGCCGCCTCAGAGAACGCGCCCACACCGGGGCCCCGTAAAGGGCCATGGACCGCACGACCCCCGCGTAGAGCCTCCGGCAGGAGGCGTTTGGACCCCCCAGGTTGGGCAGGAGCCGCTTGAAGGCAGCCCCGGTCCGTTCCAGTTTGGGGGCCAAACGTCGGAAATGCTCCACGAAGTTCCACCGGCTGTCGAGGACGAGTCCCAGGTACTTCAGCGTCGACCCGACGCCGATGGAAACCCCTCCCGCCGTCAGTAGGGATCCCGACGGTGGCGCATTCCGAGGCCCATGAAAACACATGGCCTCGGACTTGTGCAATGCCACCTCGAGACCCAATTGCCGGATCCTCTCCACGACTATCGCAACCCCGCGTGTCATGTTTTCGGCCGCCGCCTCGTGCGACCTCCCTTGTGCCAGTACCAGCGTGTCGTCAGCGTAGCAGACTACGCTGACACCGCTAGGGAAGTCGGCGCGCAGCACCCAGTCGTAACCGATATTCCACAAGGCCGGCCCCAGAACCGATCCCTGTGGAACACCGCACGACATCTCTCGCCGGTTCCATTCTCCGTCCCGACCGGGGTAGATGACGGCCCTATCCGTCAGGTAGTCCCCAACCACACGACGAAGGTAGGTCGGCAACCGGTGATACCGGAGTGCCTCCCCAATGCAGCTCCAGGGCATGGAGTTGAAGGCGTTGGCGATGTCAAGAGACACCGCCAATACGACCCCGCCCCGGGAAACCGCGTCCCCCGTCGTGAGGGCTCTCACGCGCATGATGGCGTCCACCGTCGAGCGCCCCTTGCGGAAACCAAACTGGTGTTCCGCAAGATCCGGCCCCATCCCCGCGAGGTGCCCGGCGAGGCGGTTAGCAATAACTCTTTCAAAGAGCTTGCATACCTCGTCGAGCAACACGATGGGCCGGTATGCGGACGGAGAGTCCGCAGGGCGCCCTGGCTTCCGGATGAGGACCAACTTCCCCGTCTTCCAACGAAGCGGGAACTGGCCTCTCTCCAAGCATGCGCTTAGGAGCCCTTCCAGTCGGGGCCCAAGAGCCTCATAGGCCAGGACCCAGGCTTTGCCAGGCAAGCCATCGGGTCCCGGGGCGGTATTTCTGGCTTTCAGCCTGCGTACCGCCACTCTCAGGTCTACCCCAGTCACCTCCGGAACGTCGTCATCGGTGTGGTCCGCTTCCGGCACCGCAAGCGGCGGCGGAGCCATAGCCGGGGGAGGATGCCTCCCTCGCGAAGGGAACAGAGCGCTCACCACGTCCTCCACGAGCTCAGGCCGGAGACTCTGCGTCAGCGGGTGCCCGGGTGCGGAGTTTGTCCCGCACCATCTTGTAAGGGCGCCCCCACGGATCTCCGTTCAGAGACTCCAGCATCTCCTCGCGGGCCAGGTTCTTGGCCCGCCGGACAGCCTCTTGGAGGGCGGTCTTCGCCGCTCTGTACCCCTCGTAAAGCTCCGCCTCAATGGCTGCCGCATCCGGAGGGCGGATGCGGAGCCTGCGATGCCTGGCGTACCGGTGCCGCGCAGCAACGCACGCCTCACGCAGAGACGTCAGATCTCGCGACCACCAGTACACCTGACGTCGGGCGCTTCCTGGCCGAACTCGGGGCATTGCCACGTCGCAAATCTCGGACATGGCCTCCTGGAACCAACCCGCCTCGTTGTTGATGTCGGCAGGCCTGGCCGGTGATGACACCCAGGCCTGCACGATCGAGGCTTCCAGGAGGAGCTCCCGGTCCAGCTGCTTCAGCGCCCATCGCGGACCACTCGGGGCCTGTAGGACCGGCGCGCTTGAGGTCTGGGTGGAGACGTCGAACCGGATGTACCGGTGGTCGGAATAGGTCTCCACCCCCTCCATGACGCGCCAGTCAACGACACGCGGCGACAGAGCGGGGCTAGCGAACGATATGTCCACCACCGACTCACCCCGCATCCGCACGCACGTGGGGACAGAACCCCGATTTAGGACGACCAGGCCTGTCTCCAAAGCCCAGTCCTCCACCATCCTACCCCGCACATCCGTGTAACGAGAACCCCAAGCCAAGTTCTTGGCATTGAAGTCCCCGAGCACAAGCACGGGGAGAGAATGGCTCCCGATGACGACACTACACTGCATTTTTAGTTAAGACTCATAAAAATTACGGACATCACGAACCACATTCAGGTGTATTTTACTGCAATTGAAACAGAAATAAAATAACTGCCGATTTTGAATACATTGCAGATATTTTAATGGTTATGGTCAGGCTTACAGCTAACTATTACATTATCAACAGAAACGACACTGGACCACTGGGGTACTTGTTACAATACCACCGCGCTCGGGGCCCTTTAGATTGATTCGATCGATTGTACTGGTAAGGTCCTAGAGTCATCACAAGATTCCCATTCCTTGTCGTAGTCACAATTGGTCTTGGACCTGAAATAAAACTTAAATCTTAATGAAAGACATTAAATTTGAATGTTACCTACAACGATAGACTGGACAACGCGAACAGAACCGTAATCTATTTGCAAGCGCCAACTGGTTGCTATTGGTACCAGAGTAACATGCCAAACTTGGTAATCTTCTTATTTTGCTTTTAGACGTCGCTGAGAGATGGGATCACATTTTTATTAGGTCGTTTCTTTTGATAACCTGTAATAGTTACCTTATGATAATTCCTGAGTGAGACCCGATACATGACCATGATATTAGTTAAAAATTGGAAATGCACAAGCGAAAAATATACTGTAAAATATAATATAGTCGGGCGTTTCGCAAAGAAAATATAACAGAAATAAAACAAAGACAATTTTGAATATAGCTCAGATATTTTAATGGTTATGTTCAGACTTATGTGTAATTATAACATTATCGAAAGTAACGATACTCGATCGGCATCCTTTGTAGTATCTGGTACGATACCAACGCACTTTGGGCCCTTTACAATTTGTTGCTTGGTTATAGCGGTACGATCCGACAATGAGCACACGATTCCCATTCTTCGTCGTGCTGAAAACTGAAAATAAATCCGAATCTGAAAAAAAATGATGTCAGTAGGTACCTACATACTAGTGGTAACGAGTCAAGCAGTTTGGATGAATTCAATACACGTTAAACCAAGTAAATATATTTATTTTCTTCAAGTTTCATAATACACATTTACGTACAGTGATTACTCGTGCGTGTTTACATTTGATAAATTAATTATAAACTAAACAACGACTACTGACAATAGAGTTCAAAATAACGAGCAAAAAGCCAGGGAAATTAATTGATTACTAAATTGACACACTGACATTTTCAAAAGCATGTTAATGTCCTTAACTTGAGTAAATGCAAAGTCGGCTATAGATCTAGAGAGATCTTAGCCTAAGAAAAGCCGTATTTGACTCAATTGTCCCATCATCTCGGTCGGATAATTGGCGACATTTCAATGTGTATGCTCAGACTTATGATTAACGATGACATTATTTATAGTTAACACACTTGCCCGGCAAGCACTCGAAGTGCGTCTGTTACAATACCACCGGGCTTTGGACCCTTTGCACCAAGTTGCCTTATTGTACCGGTAGGATCCTATCGTGACAACACGATTACCCTTGGCTGAGTAGCCGAACACTGGTACAACTGAAAAAAAAGGCAACAAAATAAAGTTTAGTTCATAACAGTGTTAGCTAATTTTAATTTGTAACAGACTTTAGAAATAATAATCTTTGTTCAGTGGTTATGTTCATTCTTATAAGCAATAATAACGTTATCGACAGTAATGACAATGGCTCGACATTTGGAAGTCTTCCTAGCGCAGGCCCACCGCAGTTTGGACCCTTTATAGCCGGATGACAGATTGTACCGGTGCAGGTGGGGGCCTGTGATGAGAACAAGTTTACCCGATCTTATCATACTGAAAAACGGATCTGCGAAAAAAGAAATCAAAATTATATCCAATTTAGGCACAATTTTTTCTGTTATTAATTTGAGAAAATTGAAAAAAGGGTAATTAAAATATAGATATATTCACAAGACATCTTAACAATAGGACAAAACCAACCAGCAGTACATACAGGCACAATAGTGTGTAGCAATTAAACTGTCACTGTAAATTAAATTGGGCTATGTGGTCGCCAGGCAACAAAGCCCTTTAATCAAATTTAAAAAAAAAATCTCTAATTTACAATATACTTGTATCTATAAAACTAGAAATCAATAACTCATTTCAGACCCTAATTTTCTAATTTCGGCATCATCTTCAGGAATGACTGATGCTAGATTCAATGGTTGTGTTCATACGTAACGGCTACGATGACATTTTTCATCGTATGAATGCTCGCTTTACATCCATAATTCCGTTTAGTGCAGTGCCAGCGCATCTTGGGCCCTTTGTAGCCTGACGTAAAGTTAAACTGATGAGAACCTACGAAGAGAACGGGATTGCCGGATTTCGTTTTACCAAAATATATACCTGCAATAAATCGATATGTTATGTCATTTCTTTAGTTATTTACATAATACCGTACGTCTTAAATAATAAAATAAAATACACACATTTATAAATACATTTAATTTAATAATTTTACTAAAAATGTATTTGTATGTTATTAATATAAAAAACTCAAGATCAAATACATTCGGTAGTTTTTGCGTGAATAAGTACATAACAAACATCCACACATACATCCTCACAACCTTTCCCGTTTATAATAGAAGTAAGATACATTTAATTTATTAAAACTTCGAACTGATAATACATGATACCGTTTTTTATCCCTACACGTACATAAACGGTACAGAAAGACGTGATTTTTAAAACAGAACAATGAATTTTCTGAAATAACGCCATGTATACTTAATTCAATGGTTGTGCAAAAAACGTTGGCTAATGAAGACATCATTGATTGTGTAGATGGTCGCTTTACATCCGTAATTCCGTCTAGTGCAAGCCCAGCGTTGTTTGGGCCCTTTGTAGCTTGACGAGCGATTGTACCGATAAGAACCTCTGGACATAACAGGATTGCCGGATTTTGTTGCACCGAAAACATTGTTTCTGCAAAAAAAAAGCTTAATTAGGTATATTTTTCTATAATGTTTGTAAGTGGGCTCTATTACTTAATGTAATGTGATTTTATTTATTGATGAACTTAGATTTGTGTTTTTTTTAAGAATTAGCAATGCATTATTGTTTTAGTAATATAATACAACCACATATAGTGCATGTGGCGTTAGCAGCAGCAAGTTTTCCTTCACCGTTTTGAGAGCAGTGGTGATGAAATAAATTACACAAAGTTCAAGTTATTTATTTCATAACAAAAATACATTTGTGTCGAAATATTTGCACAGTAAGTACACACAAAAAAAATAAACACATAAACCATTATAATATAAGTAACCTCGCTCCTCACCCATCATCGAAGTTAGAAAGTCTATTCAAATTTAAAAAAAAAATACTAACTTTACAAATAAAACTCTTATTCAAAATGTCAAAAAAATGTCAAATACAAATACACAGAAGTCCCTAGCAGAAAATGCTACAAAAATACAAAAATTCAACGTCAAAATATTAAGAATAAAAAAAAAAGCTACAATTATAATAATGTCAAAGAGCTGTAAGGGTGACATCATATTATAATGTACCAGTATATAATCGTGTATTCATTCAATAAAGGCTCAGTTTATAGACAGCATTACATGGTTTCATTTCGTCTCTAACGCCATCCGTATATGGCGACCCTGCCGAAGTGCAGTGAAGTCGGGTGCGCGGATATCGAATTCTACATTCCAATCGTTGTAAAAGGGCATCAAGATGAATGGCAGTACTAAGTCAATGGGCTACTACTCAGTTTGGGTATTACACGAATATTTAGGAAAGATAATCGAAAGTTATACCATCCAACATGATGGTTGATGGTTTGGTTGTGATGGTTCTACTAAGTCAAAAGAAGAAGTTATTATAGCCCAGAATGCAGCTGGTTCCAACAGCGCAAATGTAGACCAAGTAACTTATCACCTGAACGTGATCAATATAATATTATCAGTCCTGTTGCTGGTGATTACGCTGGTATTTCTCTATGGTGTATATCGAGTGTATAGGCGATGTCATAAAAAGTGGATTAATAACGAGATAAATCGGCGTGACCTTCGGCTTTCGAGTTGGCGCCGACGGGAGGCGCGTCAATCAGAGAAGACAAATGAAGTAGTTTGATGCAGCCAGCAGAAAAGTTTCTCACCTACCATGTGCTAGTGAAGTGCGTTAAAAATAAAATAAATGTGAAGTGTTTGTGTCAAAATTTAAAATATCGATATCATACAGTAATGGACTAAGATTGACATTGGGACAAGTAATACAATTATGTGTGCGGAAACATCGTAAAAAAAAAAAAAAAAAACATTTTCGGGAAACACGTACGTAATAATCGATAGTTTATAATACAAATTACCACTTCATATAATAAAATAATAGATTTATGGCTGAAGAATTAAAGGATTTATACAGTAGCTTGTTGGAGGTAAGAAAATATTTAATAAAGATCGGTCCTACTAGACGCAAAGGTAATATTATTTTAGTTAAATTAGAGGAAACTGATAATTTAATAAGACGATATAACGAATGTTTAGTAAAAAAAGGCTACCTCAAGGGCAGTGTCAAAACAGAAGAATTTATATCTATTGAACAGATTTGTTTAGATATAGATAAACTTTACGAGGAAATATTAAATTTGTGTAATGAAGATAGCTTTCAGAGGGCAGAACTAATAGATACAAATACTTCACAGAAACCAATCATGGCGAAGTTTGATTTAAAGACGGCTTTGAACTTATTACCTGTTACAAAAGATGACGAAACTAGTATATTGCAATTGATTGATGGAATAGATTATTATCAAGCAGAATTAGAACAGGCATCTCACGGTAAATTAGTAACCTTTGTTTTAAAAAATAGGCTATCACGTTCTGCGAAACTTAAATTAAAATCCAAATATGATAGTGTAGACGCCTTAATCAAGGACATGAAAGCACTCTTGCTACCCAAAAAGTCAGCAGTAGCTATACAACGTAGGTTACTAAATTTTCGTCAAAATGATTTACCTATTAACGAATATGGCAACCAGATATCAGAAATGTTTGTGGACTTAACAATTTCCCAATCAGACGGAGACGACTCGAATTACAGGGCTATGTACGCTTTAAACGAGAAACAAGCAATAAAGAGCTTCGCAGACGGACTACGGAACCGTCGATTATCTACAATTATTGCAGCAAGGAACCATTCTTCTCTACAGGATGCAATCCAGGCAGCGATTGACGAAGAGGTGTCACAACCCTCAACTTCAGGTGATGTTATGGCAATAAATAACTATGATAATAATTCCAATTTTCAATATTTAAGAGGCCGAGGCAGGAGGTTCGTTAACCAAAGGGATTATACACACGATACAAATCAATCTCGACAGTTAGACCAACGAACCAACATGCAGGAGTATAGTGCTCCGCGAGGACGACGAGGGCAGCAGGATTGGAGAGGAACAAGGTCATTCTACAGAGGTCGAGGTAAGTCAAATTTTGAACATTATAGAAACCAAGGTATACGTTAAATTCATACTTTGCCAGAATCAGATGAACAACCAGAAGCGGAAATTAAGGACAAAAATCAGTTTTTTCGTGACTGAAAAGATTATTTTATCTTGTAATAATGAATGTTATATTACATTAGATACACGTAACCATTATTCGTATACACTATTAGTTGACACGGGTGCTTCCATATCGGGAATAAAATATAAACATCTTCTCGACCAGAATATTCCGATCCATAACGGTAGCATTATCGTAAATGGAGTTGGGGGCAAAGTTCAAGCTATCGGATATGTTAATCTAGATTTAGTAATCGGTAACCAAGTTATAACGCATAAGTTCTTTGTTTTTAATTCTTTACCCTGTAAAGCAAGTGGCATAATTGGACATGACTTCCTAAAAAAATACAAAGCCATTCTAAATTTTCAAAATAATAATTTGACGCTTTGGAACAACAATTGTAAAGTGTGTTTTCGATTAGTCAGAGAAAGTATTATATTTAATTTGCCCGCGAGATCAGAATCAGTCCATTATCTAACCACGTCAATGACAGAAGATTGTATTGTTTTTGCAAGCGAACTATGTAAGGGAGTCTTTATAGCCAGCTCATTGGCGACGCCCCGGGAAGGTAAAATACCCATCCGCATCCTAAATACTACCGAAACAGATTTTACTTTAAAGGACATAAAGCCGATTATACTTGAGGCTAAAAACTACGACGTGTGTACGTTCGAGAGCTCAAAATTGAATGCAGAGCGTGTACAAAAACTATTTTCGATGCTGAATCTTAAGCACCTGAACAAGGAAGAGCAAGTCTCCATTGAAAACATATGTGCTAAATATGCGGACATATTTTATCTTCCCGGTGATACATTGACTACGACAAATATATACAAACATTATCAACTTGAGACCTAACACAGCACCAGTCTATACTAAGCCGTATAGGCTACCACACTCTCATAAATTAGAAGTTAATAAACAAATTGAGAATATGCTGAAGCAGGGAATAATCGAAAAATGCAACAGCGAATGGTCTAGCCCCGTTCTCCTCGTTCCAAAGAAAATAGATTCTAGTGGCGAGAAAAAGTGGCGTTTAGTAATCGATTACCGAAAATTAAATAATGCTATACAAAATGATATATTTCCTCTACCAAATATAACAGAGATCTTAGACTCATTATCGGGATGCATGTATTTTAGTCATTTAGATCTAAATCAAGGCTATTACAATGTAGAATTAGATAAAGACAGTCGAAAATACACCGCATTCGCCTCTGGACAGTATCAAATGACTCGTATGCCAATGGGACTCAAAACCAGTCCGAGTTCATTCTCCCGAATGATGACCATGGCAATGTCGGGTTTAACATACGAAAAATGTTTAGTCTACCAAGACGACCTAATCTGTTATAGCCAAAATTTAGAGACGCATGTTAAAAATTTACGAGACATTTTTGATAGATTAAGGAAGGTCAATCTAAAACTAAATCCTTTAAAATGTGACTTCTTAAAAAAAGAATTACTATATTTAGGGCATGTAGTTTCGGCCGCGGGTGTAATACCGGATCCGGAAAAAATTAAAGTGGTCAAAAACTATCCAATACCAGGAAAAGTAGATGATGTAAAAAGATTTGTCGCCTTCGTAAATTACTACCGGAAGTTCATCCCAAACTTTGCGGAAAAGGCTTATCCACTTAATATGTTATGTAGAAAAGATGTACCGTTTAACTGGGATGACAGTTTTCAAAAGTCCTTCGAAACATTGAAACAAAGCATTATTTCACACCCTGTTTTACAATATCCTAATTTTTCAGATACAAATACATTTATTTTACAAACAGACGCATCCGGATATGCAATTGGCGCAATATTGAGTAATGCAGATGGTAGGCCCGTCGCTTATGCGAGCCGTACCTTGAATAAAGCTGAAAAGATGTACCCCACCATCGAAAAAGAATTACTAGCTATCGTCTGGTCCGTAAAATATTTTAGGCCTTATCTATACGACCGGAAATTTAAGATAAAAACAGATCATAAACCATTATTATATTTGTTTAACATGAAGGACCCATCTAGCAGGCTACTAAAATTTAGATTAGTTCTCGAAGAATGTGATTACGTTGTATAATATGTAAAAGGAAAGGAAAATGCAGCAGCAGACGCTTTGTCTCGGCTATCCATTTCATCTAGCGACCTTAAAGAAATGACAGAATTTATATCTGTAATGACTCGTGCCCAAAAACGCGCAAAACTTGACTCGGCTCCAGCAGTTCATGAGAGTGTTGCAGACAACAACGCATCTGCCGATTTAAAAATCGTGGAAACACATGTAAAGCCTAGAAGCGCTGTTGAATTAAGAATCACAAATAATAAAAACCTACATAAATTACGAAGTCAGAACAAAATTAGCTATGAAAGTAATATTTAAAGTTATAGTCCCTCGGAAATGTCAATTTTAATTAATCCCGCGGCCCACAAGCTATTGACACGAGCCGAATTCGTGAGAGAGCTAAGCGATTTTTGTAACAAGTTGAACTTAACAGAAATATTTTTCCTAAAAAATAACGATAATAGAATATTTTTGGAAGCACTAGTGAGGGAGATAAAAGATAATGCCTACTGAAATTAAGCTATTAATCTTAACGGAAGTACAAAGGATAGAGAATAAAAATGATAGAAAAATAATACTAAACGATTTTCATCTGTTATAGGTGTCGGATGAGATGACGAGTAATAGACAAGTATGGAAGAAGACATGCTGCGCCGACCCCAAATGAATTGGGATAAGGGCAAGAGAATGATCATGATTTTCATCTGTTGCCTACAAGCGGACATGCGGGTGTTAGGCGAATGTTGAATAGTATTAAAAGATATTATTTTTGGCCAGGACTAGAAAATGATATTAAAAATCTTGTAGAAAAGTGTCCAAAAAGCCAAAAACAAAAATATACAAAGCAAATAAAAGAGCCCATGGTGATAACTTCAACTGCGCAAACAGCGTTCGATAAAATTTTATTGGACTTAGTAGGGCCCTTAGATCGGGATAATCACAATTACACCTATATATTAACACTACAATGCGAACTGTCTAAGTATGTGTGTGCGTATCCCCTAGTTTCTAAAACGTCAGCAGAAGTGGCGCAAGCGCTTGTAAACAATTTCATACTCCAGCACAGCATACCCAAGGAAATAGCAACGGACAGAGGTGCAGAGTTTATGGCAGAGACACTAAAACAGGTATGTACGTTATTAAACATAAGTAAATTGAACTCAACTGCGTACCATCATCAGAGTATAGGAGCACTGGAGAATTCGCATAAAAATTTAACAGCCTACTTAAGAATACAAACGAATATGTTCTGTATGGTGTCCGGACGTAAAGAATAGCACCATCCCATATCTTCCCGTGGGTGTCGTAAGAGGCGACTAAGGGACTTACCAGAGAATGGGCAGCAGCGTTCTCTGATTCTACAACAACCATACTGCGATCGCCAACCCGCCTGCCAAGCGTGGCGATTATGGCAAAACCCCCCTTGGGTAGGCCTATGTCCAGCAGTGGACGTCTTTCGGCTGAAATGATGATGATGAAGAATACAAACAGAAGGTAAACCGGAAACATGGAGTGAGTGGTTGCCCTACTGGAGTTTCGCTTATAATACGACTGTACATTCTTCTACTAAATACACTCCATTTGAACTCGTATATGGGAAGAAATGTACCCTGCCTAGTAACTTAACAAAGTACGTAGAACCATTATACAATCACGAGAATTACCCCTTAGAACTCAAATATCGGTTGCAAGTTTCGCAGACTGAAGCACGAAAGAACTTAATCGACGATAAAATAACTAGAAAAAGTAGATACGATTTGTATACCAATCCGGTGCGATATGAAAAAGGAAATCAAGTTTTAATAAAAAACGAGACAGGTAATAAGCTTCAAAGCCTATATACTGGACCTTATAAGGTCATACGAGACGTGTCGCCGAATGTTGAAGTAGACATAAATGGAAAAAGGGACTTAGTGCACAAAAATCGAACTAAACCATTCTATTCATAGCTGAACTTCAAATAACAGCCATCAAGTACTTATTACACTTCTTGTAATGCATAATAACAGTTATAATATTATAAATATAGTTCAGAAGTCGGCAGTCAATGCCGTAGGTGTCAGCTGTTCGAATCCATATAGAGAAACCGATTACCTACAGCATTTTGTAAACACATGACGCATGTATAGCTATAAACACATACCTAATAGTACTGTACTAATGTAACCAAGTGTTATAAAAAAAAAAAAAAAAAACATTGCAGGCATGCATGGTTGATAAAATGTAATAAGTAACTGTAATAACATAGGTAAAGCTTTTGAAATTTAATTTGACTTTCAGGGTATATTTTTTTATAAGATACAGTTTGTAATCAATAACAATATATTGAATATAGCGTAGATAACATATAGGTACGCCAAGTCATGCATAGTAGGTGAGTTCATCTAACGGTAGTCATAAGTAACACTTATTCATGATGAATGTTTCATCATCATCATTCATCATTTCAGCCGAAAGACGTCCACTGCTGGACATAGGCCTCCCCCAATTGTCGCCACACTGACCGGTCCCGTGCGACTCGCATCCAGCGGATCCCTGCAACCTTCACCAGGTCATCGGTCCACCTAGTTCTGCTCGTCATTCGGGGGGTTTTGCCATAATCGCCACGCTTGGCAAGCGGGTTGGCGATCGCAGTATGGTTGTAAAAAAAAAAATAATCGCAGAGAACGCTGCTGCCCATTCTCTGGTAAGTCCCTTAGTCGCCTCTTACGACACCCACGGGAAGATATGGGATAGTGCTATTCTTTACGTCCGGACACCATACAGAACTGATGAATGTTTATGTTTAGATAATAAGATATTTGAGTTAATGTAGTAAGATAATATATGACATTATCATATTAAAAAAACCAGTTGTATTATCATAATAACTAATGTAAGTCGATAAATAAAATAAAATTGTACTTTTATGTTATTTTTTATAGTGAGGGACATGTAAGGGTGACATCATATTATAATGTACCAGTATATAATCGTGTATTCATTCAATAAAGGCTCAGTTTATAGACAGCATTACATGGTTTCATTTCGTCTCTAACGCCATCCGTATAGAGCAATGGGTAGGTACACATATTTAATTTAGGTTTAATTCAATATTAGTTTTTAAGATTTTCTGTCATTACAATATTCGTCAATGCTGTAATAGGCTTTATTGATTAACAAAGCCCTGAGTTTATTTTTAAACATGTTCACATTCTGAATATTCTTTAACTCTGCTGGTAATTTGTTAAACAGATTGACAGACTGCACGCGTGACGAGTGTTTGACAACATTAAGCTTTGCCTGCAGAATAGTAGGAAGATCTTTTCTGCGAGTCTCTACTCTATTTTTTCTTTCATCGTCTGTTTCAAACTCATTTAAGTTTTTATTTAAATGAGTAAGGAGAACTAAAATATAAAGACATGGTACCGTTAAAATTCTAAGTTTAATAAAATGCTCCTTACATGATTCTGTCTGGTTTAAACGAAGCATGGTTCTTAATGCTCGCTTTTGCATAGTAAAGGCTGCCTTAATATTATATTTATAGCTGTTTCCCCAAAATTTAATGATATATCTAAGTTTAGATTCAACTAGAGCAAAATAGACGGTACGAAGTTGGGCAATAGATAAAATATCCCTTAGAGACCTGATAGCATAACACGCACTACTTGTTGTGTTCGTAATTGACTCTAGTTCTGGCTTCCAGTTGAGTAAACAATCAATTTGTACTCCCAAAAATTGTAAACTTTCTACTATATCAATTTTCCTGCCCAGGGATTCTACGCTTACTAAAGCTTTGTTCCTAACTGTAGATCTAAATATCATACATTTTGTCTTACTTACATTTAATTTAAGATTATTCATAGAAAACCAGTTTTCACAAGTGGCTATTAATGCATTTAATTTACATTTTAAGGTCTCTACATTGTCATCAGCTATAACAGCACTCGTATCGTCAGCAAATATTATCAAGTCAGCATCTGGTAAAATGTTTTTAATGTATTCAGTTAGATCGTTAAGAAATATTATAAAGAAAATGGGGCCCAACACCGAACCCTGCGGAACACCTCTAGTTACAGTAAATGATTTCGATTGATGAATTTCTTCCACACCTTCGTGAAGTGATTTAATTTCGACGTACTGTTTCCTATTGGTCAAATAAGAGTTCAACATTTTTAAAACATTTTCTCTTACTCCGTAATGCTCTAACTTATCAATTAGAATGCAATGTTCTACAGTATCAAATGCCGAACTTAAGTCTAGCAATAAGCCAGCAACTTTAAGTTTATTGTTCAGCTTATTTACCACGTTATTAACTAACGAGTCTATTGCATCTAGTGTTCCTTTACTTTTTTGGTATCCAAACTGGTTACGGTTAATTATTTTTAGACTAGTCAAATGTCTTACAAGCCTAGATTTGATCACTTTTTCAAAAAGTTTGGATAGAACCGGTAACAATGAAATTGGCCTGTAATTGCCTGGATCTGTTTTAGCACCTTTCTTAAATAAAGGTAGAACTCTGGCTAACTTAAATTGGTCCGGAAAGACGCCTTCATTGACGCAGTTATTTATTATTTCAGATATCGGGTGTGTCAGTATATCTATATTATCTTTGATTACACTCAGCGGTATTTCATCGTGTCCAAATGACTTTTTACTATCCATACCCTTTACCATTTTGTAAATCTCTAACGGCGTGACTGGATTAAAAGCCATAGACTTATAAACTCTGTCAGTATTTTCAATTAAATGTTTCTTGGCCAGTTCTGGATTACCAGTATTTACACCTTTACTATTGTCAAACTTTTCCGCAAAAATGTTAGCAATGTCTAAAGGGTTACAAATTATTTTATTATTATGTTTAAGTATTATGTTATCATTTTCGAAAATTATTGTCTATTTGTTTCCGAGTTTTATTGACTATTTTCCAAATTTCTTTACTAGAATTAGCTGCTTTATTTATTTGATTAGTTACTTCCTTCTTTTTAGCGTTCCTAATCACCTTTTTATAAGTTCTGAGATACTGTTCACGATATTTTAATAACGATTTGTCACACTTAGCTTTATTTATAAAATTTAGAAATCTCTTCATTTTGCTGGATATCCTTATTCCTTTCGTTAGCCATTTAGATCGGCTAGTTCTTTTTATGTTGATTTTAACTTTACTTTTTTTGAAAGTACTAGAGTGTAGTTCTTTAAATTTTCGTATAAACGCGTTTGTACCTAAATTCCAGTCGTGTTCAAGTAGTTTCTGTCTAAATGCATTATTATTCTTCTCGTTATATAATCTTCTCTCTATGTATTTAAAACTAGTGCATTGTGTAGCAGTAAGTTTTTCCAAATATGCTGTACAGAAGAGGGCTGCATGTCCATCCGCTAATTGATTGTGGTCAATGTCTGTACTGCCAATATTTCTATCACAGGTGTTGGTCAATATATTATCTATACACGATTTGGAGTTATTTCGCACAAATGTAATTGAATCAAATAAATATCTAAAATTATAGCATTTCAACAATGATGTAAATGAACTTCTTTTATTGTCCAGTTTTGACAAGTCAATATTAAAATCTCCGCAGATAAAGCATATTTTATTGAAAAAGTACTGCAGTAATTGTTCCAATCTATTTAGAAAATCGTCAAAGTTTTTATTTACGGGTGTTCTATAGCAACAGATTATGTAAGAGTTTGTCTCAACGTCCCTTACTCCACAGACCTCAAAGCTATCCGTTTTATACAGCCTTTTACAAATGTCCAAGTCCTCGGCTTGTCTGTTTTTATGTGTTAATACTAAAGTACCACCTCTTGTTTTATTTAACCTTGTATTGTAAGATCTTACGATATAATTAGGAAAATCAAATTGAGATACCATTATTTCATTTAAAAAATGTTCACTTATACAAATAAAGCTTATTTCGTTCGGTAATTCAGTGACATACATTTCGAGTTCATCCTTCTTATTATTTATTCTTCATAAGTTTTGGTGAAAAATAGTAACATGTGAGTATCCTTAAATTTAGCCAAGTTGTTCAAATCACTAGCCACGGTACTAATCTCGAAAAAGCTGACTGTGTTGTTCAACGTCCTCATAGGAAGGATTTGAATATTCAGAATATGTATCAATTTCTAATATAAGTTGCTGGATTTGATCAAATATACTAGATTTACCTCTAAAATTAACATTTCCCTGTCTATTATAAGACATGAAGTCATAAGTCAGGTTTAAATTTGAGTCAATTAAATAGATATAATTATAAGTTAAATTGTCATTATAAATTATATTATTAAATGCTTCTATTCGCCAGTTATACATGTCTTTATGATAATGATTTAAAAAAAAAAAAAGTAATGCGCCTGCCCGGTTTTAACCCCCGGTGTTAACCTATAATTAATTGTTGCACTTATAAATGTAGCAGTAAATATTGTTTTATGATTGTATTGTGCATACAATTGTTAGTTATCCAAATAAAAAAATAAAAGACAACAAAAAATTACTGTCGGTTACTAAAATAAAAAACAACACAAAAGAACTTTAGAAGTTTCTTTACTTGTTCTTGATATATTGAGAGCTTATTTTTTACAACAACATGTTTACGAATGAAAAGAACACGCTAAAACAAAAGTAAAATATAATAAAAAATACAGCTATATGTAGATTGAGTTTTTTATTTGGAGTCAGCTCAGCATTGCTGTCACAATTTCTACCTGAATAAACAAGGAGGCACGGAGGGATTACAATTTGAAATACAGTTTTGGATTAAACTAATAGTATTACTAAGTCAAACAACGTCACATCAAACCACGAAGAAAAAGTAACCGAAAGTACTTCAATGTTTCTTTCGATAGCCCAATACTGCGTCTGTTCCACGGAGTCGTCGGGGTCAGCATGAAGGTCACTGACTGCATATTTTGAGGTACAAAGGGCTGGCTATGACGTAGAACATAGTTTGAGAACGATCCTTGCAATCAATGGTTGTGGTGATTATTCTGGCTAGTAATGACATTGTCAAATGTGAAGATGTTAGCTTTACATCCATTCATCTTTCTAGTACAGGCCCAGCGTAACTTGGGTCCTCTATAGCCTGTGGTTAGGTTGTATCGAAAGGGGCCTATGATGAGAACAGGATTGCCAGCTTTCGTTGTGCTAAAAAAAGGCTCTGAAATATGAAGAGTTGTTTAAACAATATACTACAAGTTGTATGCACAAATTATTCTTAATTTTAAATAAATTGATGACTACTTTAGAGGCGCTAATACTGAATACTAATAGAAATAAAACAAATTTAAATATAAAACAAAACGAATTTAATTATTACTTGAGCAATATACGTATATTAAACTCTAATTAAATTGTAAGTATTTGTAATTTAAGTAATGAAAATAAAACAAAAATAAAAAACTGTTCTGTCAAAATTTTACACTTATAAAACTCCATAAACTAAAACGCATCTTCAAATTAATCAATCATAATATATATCCGCTAATTGCGGTGTTCCATGAATCTTTTGCCGCTTGAATGACATTGTCAGGAGGACGCTGTTGGTAAGCGTTTGTGAAATTTTATTTGAAAAAACAAGATGGTGGCGATACTTTACATTATTGCCACGTGTCAAAAGATCCATGTACAACCATACTAATGGTTATGCTCAGCTCTGTGGTATTAATAACAACGTTGTCGAAAGTGAATATTGCAGACCGGCAACCTGCCGGGTACCTGGTACAGTACCAACGCACTTTGGGCCCCTTGCAGCGACTGGCCCTGTTGTACCGGTAGCTACCTAGCTTGATCACAGGATTCCCTTGTTTTGTGGTGCTGAAAACTAGCTCTGGAATACAAACGAGTTATTTTGCTTAATATTTTTTGGAGTTGGTTGTTAGCAGGAGCTACGATGATCATTTGTTTTACCAATGCAATGGGTTATTGAAATAAACAAAATCTACGTATAGTCGTAGTATTATATTATCTGTGGTATAGTTAAAACAATTTCTAATGATTTCATAGGTATAGAAGCAAATACCTACTTTACTCAAGTTACTTAAGTTAATGTGTTCATAAGTTAAGTGTACAAGCGTTTACTACGAATATCTAAGGATCATATTCTTATGAAACGCTTTCTATACTTAGCTACATGATCTCGCCCTTGGTCGAGAGACTACCTTCTTAATTTTTTTATGACATACATGGAATTCAGAAGTAATCAAGAGGAAATTAAGAAATTTATTTCTTTCACAATAATGCGTGCGTTGCTTGTACGGTGGGGTGAACAAAAGCAGCCCCTACAAGTTTGATGAAAAGTAACCCTACATGTATTATTAGTTGTCTATTATGTCTTGAGGTGAATAGTTTGAATGCCACTTCGTTTATTACTCTAGAGATAAAATTGATGTTAAATAACTTTACCTGGAATGTGCAGAATCAGTAAAAAATCTAGTAGTAGTTGTTGTAGTAAGAAGCTATACCAGAACTAAAGCGGACCAAGCCAAGGCATTTAGACAAGTGACAATCGCGTTTAAAGCTTCTCGTATATTTCATCAACAGGTTTCAATTTGACTGACACAAGCCTAATATAACGCCGCTAGCGTCAATCTAATAAATTGATTGTGACGTCGCTGATAGAATGACACTTTGTGTAGGCCTTCAGATACAAGATCCTGTTTACAATAGGTGAACAGCTTCAGAAGAACTCGCTGCATATTTGCCCAGATTTTAATTGTATTAATATGATCATTAAATTCTAATATAAACACCATTACTGATAACATAACTAGGGGCTGGATGAAAATGTTCCAGATTACAGAATTTTATTACTCTCCTGTCTTTTGTGATGACGAAGCGAGCTTTACAGTTCCTTGTTGTGCACCTGAACATATCTTTGCCTTACTTTGGCCGTCGAAATAGAATGTGTATCCTTGTATGATGGCTATCTCTTTTCCATTCAGCTTTTGGTACCATTTGATTGCTGAAAATTAAAAGATTATGTTTATTAGAACCTATTTATTTTATTATTTTAAAACTAAAATAAATAAATTAAGGTAAATTAATAGACGGAATAGTTATAGATTATTTATTTGGGACTATTTAAAAGGTAAGTCTATTTATGAAAATGCCATCACCAATGCATTACATAAATTAGAACAATTAAAAGAATCATAAAATACAAAACAGAAAATTACACTTCAATCTATATTCTTATTATAAATCGCTTTTCATGTCTGTCTGTGAGAACGCGTTGCTCTTTCAATTTATTTAACAAAGTAGTTGAGTAGGTATAATACAACATTAATATTTAAATAAAATAGAACAAATATATCTCCACATTCTATCATAAAGTAATAAACACCGTGCAAAGCAGGAGAGGGTCGACACTTAAATAACAAGTAATCTCATTCTGCAATGAACAGATTATTTATTATAGGTATACTATTTGTTCCAGACTAAAGACTTACATAAAAACCATCACGTATTATATGTATAACTAGGAGGTGGGTGGCAGTGTTCCAGGTGACCGTATGTCACTCTTCTCCTGTCTTTCGTGATGCTGAAGCGAGCTCTGCATTTTCTTTCAAAGGAGCATACATACAGCTCAGTTGTGCTACTTTGTCCATAACACCAGAATGCGTATCCTTGTAGCATGGCTATCTCTCTCCCACTCTTCTCTCGGAACCATTGTACTGTAAAAAATAAACGATTAATTAGGTACTATACGTGCGTAAGAAAACCAATGCGAGCGTAAACGATTCTTAATACGAATGAAAAGCCTGGACTATAAAAGCGATAAAATAACTAGGAATAATGATATGTTATTTCTTTATTTTTGACACATTCAATTCATAATCTCGGTTATTAGATTAAATATTTAAAAAAACGTATTTATGCTAAGTTAAGCCAATTTTACACAATAATGAAGGAAAACAATAAAAAAATAACTAACACTCACGTGGCCATCAAAGAGAGTAAGAATAATATGTTATTATTATGTTAAGAAAAGCAAATAGATAACATAAAAACAAAGCATGTAGACAAAATAAGAACATAACCTGATTAGGAATAAACAACTTTTCTTTAAAATGCTTTTTCATTATTTTTGCTATCTTTTTACCTACATAAAAATATCCGGAATACAGTTCCGGGCTTCCGATCAAGAGTCTTAAATGTCACAAACGATTCTTAGGCGTGAGGCCTGCTTGCTACAAACTACGTCGTTCCGTTTCTGTCCATCTTTTGAAGATGACAAATCTGAATGATGTTTTGAACGCATTTCGTTGTTCGCGGTGCCAGATAAGTATATTCTGCTAAAACGTCTGTTGCGGTTTATAGCTTCAAAAGCGCAAATACAATGTAGGTATAGCACGGATATTTGTGTATTACGTAAGGTTGGAATACAATGAGCCATCCCGTCTTGCAATATCGTCGCAGTTGACAAATAAAAAACTAACTGACACACACTTTCAAATTGTATAATGATACCTGTTAATGGGTTCTTAAAGCTTAATATAAACACCGTTATGTATAACATAATTAGGCGGTGGATGACAGTGTTCCAGGTGGTGGGATTTCATTTGTTCCCTGTCTTTTGTAAGGATGAAGCGAGCTTTACACTTGCTCAAGGAGCACTTATAGAAATCAGTTGACTTTTTACGACCAACACAACAGAATGTGTATCCTTGAAGCATGGCTATCTCTTTCCCATTCTGCTTTCGGTACCATTTGACTAGAAAATAAAACAAAGATTAAATTATTATTTGCTTGTTGCAGGTGACTACCACTATCTCTTAAAGTTATAAGTCCTGCATAGCTCCATCTGTCACCCACGCTAAAGTATTGTTAAAATAATACTGTTTTAAGAAGTGTCGGAAGGCCCTCAAGGGAATGAGTAACAAAGCAATATATCAAGAACAGAAAAGTCTTTTCATTGGCCATGGGAAACAGATTGAATGCTCAAAGGGATAACATCGCCCGTACAAAATTGATTTATCTTCGAAATAAAAGAACTTTTACTTGTCATGTTTTTATTTTAAACTATCATGGTCACTAACATTATTACTACAGAAAACGGGATATTTACCATGTTTACTATTTTTGTTGAGTTCCCGATATTTCGGCGCTGTTGCAAGCACCATGATCACGGATAAACTGAAGTTATTGCGGGTGGGTGTTTATGAGCAGACAAATCGGTCTACCCTCTTTCTTGTTCGTTTTTTGCACTCAGTACCGCTACCACTGTCACTCGCAACTCGATTCTGTTCCCGACATACGAAACTCACTGTGTCCGCTCGCGAACTTTTTTCCGCACTTTTTCACTTTTTACATAGCTGGACCACTGGATTCCTAGCTCTCGACAGTTGAAACCCATCTTCCCGGTTGAAGTTCCTATATTTGGTAATCTCAATGGCTTCTCTAACCAGTCTAGGAATATAGTGGCGTTCTGTCGAGATGACCTGAGGGTTATGTAACTCAATCCAGTGGTTCGATCCTGATTCCAGGAGATGTTGAGCAATGGCCGATTTTTGGGTGTCGTTGTTCTTCACCGCCCTGATATGTTCCGATATTCGACAAGCTACCGTACGTTTCGTCTGACCGATATAAGACTTGCCGCAACTGCAGTCTACTTTATAAACACCGGGCTTTTCCAGCGGAAATTTGTCTTTCGGCGAACGCAGCATCTGAGACACTTTTTTGAAAGGAGTGAAGATAGTCTTTACGGCGTATTTCCTAAGAATGTTGGCAACCTTATCTGTCACTCCCCTCACGTACGGCAAAAATGCTGGCTGCTTCTCAACCTCGCACTTCCGGTGCTTACAACCAGGTTCTGGTTTAGGCTGCGCGGGTTTCACTGTATATCCGTTTCTCTGTAGGACTCTCTGCACATGTGTTAGCTCAGCACGTAAATGTTCCTCGTCGCATAGATCATATGCGCGGTTGGTGAGTGAAGTCACTACAGAGTTCAGCTGTCTGGGATGGTGGTGAGAATCAGCGTGTAGATATCGATCCGTGTGAGTCAATTTCCTATAGACTGAGTGGCTTAGAGAACCGTCAGTACGGACCCCTATTTTCACGTCCAAGAATGGAATTGTCCTCTCGTTTTCCATCTCGTAGATAAATTTTATTTTACCATGTATGCTGTTAAGATGTGCCAAGCATAGTTCTACCTCTTGTTGGTCTCCTTCAATGATCCCAAAGACGTCATCAACATACCTTTTCCACAGTTTTATAGGTGTGCATGCAGTGGAAACCGCCAACTCTTCAAAATGTTCCATCCAAATGTTGGCTACCACTGGAGCCACTGGACTACCCATGGCTACACCATCAATCTGCAAGTAGTATTGACCTTGGTATATGAAGTAACTGGTAGATAAGCAGTGATGTAGTAATGTCACGTATTCCACAGGGATGTTATTTTCTTGCAATTTTACCTTAACTACTTCCATGCAGTCCGCCACTGGTACATTGGTAAAAAGGGACTCAACATCGAAGCTGACCATTACGTCATTTGTTTGGAGATTAATGGATTGCAAGATGTCTATGAAATGTCGAGAGTCTTTCACATAAGATGTTGAATGTCCAACTAATGGTTGAAGAACAGAAGCTACGTGTTTCGCTAGGTAGTAGGTGGGCGAGTCAATCTGACTGACTATGGGCCGTAACGGAACATTTTGCTTGTGCACTTTTGGTAAGCCATATAGTTTGGGGGGCTGTATATTTCTAGGACGGAGCAAGTACTTAGCTGTATCATCTGTGATAATATGTTGATACTCCTTTATTATTTTGCGTGTACTGCGGTTCGTTCGTGCCGTCGGGTTGTAGTTTACTTGCTTGTAGGTGTTCACGTCACTCAATAAGTTACGGATCTTATTATCATATTCAGTAACGTTCATGACTACAGTAGCATTACCTTTGTCAGCTTTAAGTACAAGTACGTTCTCATCCTTGCGGAGGTCACGTAATGCGGCTAATTCTTCAGCAGTGATGTTCGATGTTGGAGGTTTAGCGTGACGTAACGCTACGGCGGTGTCCTGTCTCAGCACATCGGCATCACTCGCCGGTATCATATTCCGTCTTATCGCTTCCTCTACACTTCCGATCACCTCTTCGTAAGGTATGCGTTTCGGAGTAGGTAACTCAACAAAAATAGTAAACATGGTAAATATCCCGTTTCCTGTAGTAATAATGTTTTTATTTGTCGCACAAGTGGAAACAGATGAATGTCTGAAGCAATGTTTAGTTAGCGCTGGCTTATTTTGAACTTTTGAATAATGCTTGTATTGTTCCTAAATTTTAACATACACACCATATACTTAGGGGGTGGATGATTGTGTTCCAGATAACTTGATTTGACAAAGTCTCTGTTCTTTGTGACGACAAAGTACGCTCTACACTTCCTGCTGATGGCGCACTTATACCTATCAGTTGACTCATATATACGGGCAACAGAGAAAGTGTATCCTTGTGTCAATGCTATCTTTTTCCCATTCAGTTTTCGGTGCCATTCAACTGTTAAAAATTAAACAATTAGTCTTAAGCAATAAACACACGCAACAAGCAATACTCGATGAAGGCAACCTGTTCTCTTAAAATATCACAACTTTTACATAGAGGGTCCATATTATGTACAAACAAAAACAGTCGCTAAAACAAAACCTTTCACTGTTCAAAATAAAGCAACTGTTTCTTTGAATATTTGTTAACAAGAGAAAAAAATATCATTCACCTTATAGAAGAAAAAGTAAATGAAAGTAGATGTTTCTTTCGATAGCCCAGAACTTAGTCACTTCCACGGAGTAGTCGGCGGCAGCATGGCGGTCACTGACTGCATATTCTGTGGCACAAAATAGAAGGCGGATCATAGTTTGTGAACAGTCCTTGACTTCAATGGTTGTGTTCATTATTCTGGCTAATGATGTCATTGTGATACGTATAGATGTTCGCTTTACAACCACTCTTCTTTTTAATACAGGTCCAGCGCCATTTGGGCCCTCTATAGTTTGTGCTCAGGTTGTATCGGCAAGGGCCTATGATGAGAACAGGGTTGCCAGCTTTCGTTGTGCTAAATGTGGGCTCTGAAATAAAAAATAAAGTATTTTGATTTTTACTCTAATAATCAAGTGTTGACTGCGTTAGACGAACCTATGCACTGAACACAAGTCTAATCAATATAATTATTCATATGACTGGATACTGGAACGTTAAATTGTTTTTTTTTCTATTTAAGTGAGATATTATGAGTCTAGAAAATAAACAAAATCAGTCTTCTTATGGGCACAGCTGCACAGCAGGTCTTTAATGAAAAAATAACACATTCATTTCAAAATTTAATCATTACTTAATTCAATTTAAAACACTGTATGTAACAAAAAAAATATGTATTCCATTGTACAAAAAAGATAAAACTAGTGGTCTGCCAACGTTTTGATACATCCAAATCTCCATTGACAAAACACATTTTCAAACTAATCACACATAAGTACAGTGTTCTTTGGATCTTTAGCCGTGATCTTCTTCACCCTCTTGCCACCCTATGAGTGAAGGTATCTTCGAAATCTCCCCACAGAAACTACTCACTCAAGGACAAAACAATCATATTTATTTCTGTACCACTAATAAAAATATACAAACCACTTACTAAGATAATCTAAGTTAACTAATAAATATACAACAAAACAATGACGTTTTAAATACCGTCGCCCGTCATTACTTTGACAGCTTTTTACACCATCACACAAATCGAATTATTTCGGTGATTTCAGCAGTAATATTCAATTGTTGTAAAATAATCGAATGCAGAAATATATTAAATACTTACAATTCGTGATCACAATAAATTGTGCGAAGTCTAATTAAGTGCAAATGAAAAGTATCACTACGTTGTTCGAAACAAAAATAACATTTCTTCGCACACGAGGGTTTAGTTGAGTGTCTGAAGATATGTCTGACGCCATCGTTGGCTTTTGATATCCTAAATTAAAAAAAAAAACTCGTCCTTAAATAAATAAGTTACCTAAAGTTTTAGATAAACACCATTACGTATTACATGATTAGGGGGCGGATGACTGTGTTCCAGGTGGTGGGATTTCATTTGGCCCCTGTTTTTTGTAAGGATGAAGCGAGCTTTGCATCTGTTCCCAAAGGAGCACTTATAGAAGTCAGTTGACTTTTTCCGACCATTACAACAGAATGTGTATCCTTGAAGCATCGCTATCTCTTTCCCATTCTGCTTTCGGTACCATTTGACTGTAGAAAATAAAACAAAGATTATTATTTGTTTGTTGTAGGTTAGACCAACCAAATCTTAAAGCTCTATTTCTCACCCACACTGAAGTCAACGCTTCTTAAAACGATATTATTTTAAACCTTTAAATAATATCGTTTTAAGAGGCGTTGAAAGGCCCTCAGACAAATGAGTAACAAGACAATATATCAAGAACAGAAAAGCCTCGACATTGGCAATGGAGAAAAGAGTTCGTGCTTAAAAGGGTACCATCGCTCTTGTCTAAAAGAATTTTAATGTTATTCGAAATAAAACAACTTTTACTAGTCAAGCTTTTATTTGTCGCACAAGTGCGGAAACTTGAATGTCTAAAGTTATGTTTGGCGCCAGCGCTGGCTTAATGATGAACTTACACAGATAATTAGGTACGCACGACGGCCAATCAAGCAATACAAAACCAGTTCTTGCGGATCTCTCATTGTATAGGAAATTTATACAAAGCGAGGCCAACTTATACTGGAAATGTACAGCTTCATGTGCCGCCGTGTGTACATAATTAAAGACACGGAGTTTCTTGTTTATATTATACCTAAATTTTTAAATAAACGCCTTTACGTATTATATACTTAGGGGGTGGATGATTGTGTTTCAGATTACTTGATTTGACAAACGCTTTGTTCTTTGTGATGCTGAAGCGAGCTCTACACTTATTGCCGTGGGAGCACTTATACGTATCGATTGATACATATTTATGGTCGACAGTGAATGTGTATCCTTGTGCCACTGCTATCTCCCTCCCGTTCTGTTTTCTGTACCATTCCACTGTAGAAAATTAAACAATTAGTCTAAATCAATGAAAAAGTTGAGGTGATTCCTTCAATGGAGCGCGCGTTTTTTTAGCGAAACAGAAAACGTTTTTTGATTTTGTTATTTTACTCATGTAATGCTTAAGTATTGTTTGACAAGTTCTCAATTTATAGCCTGAGTGTCAGTGTGGTAGACGTGACAAACTTACCATCGAAACTAGGACTTATACATTTAATTTAAAAAAAACATTGTTGATCAAAGCAAACTGGTAATCTATGTACTTATATTTTGAACTACTAAAACAGATTTACTCAAACATTAATATACTTTTAAACCGAACTATTTTTAATTCGTTCTAATATAAAGACCATTTCGTATTATGTATGAAGGCGGTGGATGATTGTGTTCCAGACGAGAGGATTTTAACTCTCGGTCCTTTGTCACAACGAAGCGAGCATTGCATTTTCTTCCAAGAGAGCAAATATACGAATCGGTTGTCTTATTGCGACCGTCACAAGAAAATGCGTATCCGTGAAGCACGGCGATCTTCTCTCTTATATCGTGTTGGCGCCGTAAGTGCTACAAAAATATAGTGTTAAATATAGTGTTGTAGTTAAATATGGTTTAGTAACACAAGTAAAACAATTACAAAAAATAAACTCTTTTTTGATTTTAACACACTTCAAGAACAAAAATATTATTCCGCCTAACTGTGTAGATCACTGTGCTGCGAAATGATTTATTTGTACATTATTCTCGCAAAAAAACGTTTAAATTAGACGTCCCATTTAGTCTCAATGTAGTAAACATAGTTAGTCCACGATATTCATTTTATTATTTAGATAGATCTTCAAACCAAATATTTACAAAAAAAGGGAATAAATTAAGATTAAAACTAAAAAAAAAACATTAATATAATGCACTAATGTGCATTGTGCATCATGTTATCGTTACACTAAAGTTATTAATACAAAATCTAAACATTTTTCACAAATAGGTACCATTTATCTCAAACAAAAACAAATGCTACGGTTCTCACATCTTTATATACACTCCGTTACGTATAACAAACTTGTGGGCTGGATGATGGTGTACCAAATGCGAGGTTTTCAAATAAGTCCTGTCCTTAGTGACGACGAAACGAGCATTGCATTTTGTGCTTCCCATGGAGCATACATACATCTCCGTTGTCTTACTACGACCGGTTTTAAAACAGAATGTGTATCCTTGTACTACGGCTATCTCTTTACCATTTGGCTTTAGGTACCATTTCACTGTGAAAAGAATATTTGTGTGTTATTATTGGGAATAGCATACAACTCACAGACAATGGCAGGTATAGTACAATTATAGATCGGTAAATCCAGGGCTATAACTATATTTTATTAACACTATGTACTTGCATAAATATATGTAACAAGTACTTTGAAGCTTACGAACAAATGCCATTTCATGGATTAAAAATAAAATAAGCATTCATTTATTCTGATAATATTATATTCTGTTCATCTTCTAATGTTTGACGCTGATTGAACCATGCTTGGCTACTCACACAAACCTACACTAGTTATTTCCTTCTTCGTGTAGATGGTAACAGTTTTATAGAGCAACTAGGATCTTTTGGCGCTTCTATGAAATTGACAGGGGACGTTGTTTTGTGAACATTTGTAACTTGTTTTGAAAAAATAAATTGGCGCAATTAGTTTCGATTTACGCCACGTGTCAAAAGGTCCTTGTACATTAACTAAAGTAAAAGCTTTGACCCAGTGCGTTGCTTATACAGCACATTATGATGTAACACAAATTTCGGAGGTTCGTGGTTATGGTTCAGCTGAGCTGATGTGATTCCTCGGGCGTTATCTGTGTTGAACTTTGCCCGGCACTTCGCCCACCGGGTGCACCGCCATAGACTGTTGGTGGCGCTTCCTTTGCAGGAGTTGAACGAGTGACCTTGAAGCAATGCTATCTCCTTGCCCGCAGCGTTGCGCACGTACTTCACTGAGGAACCAAGAGAAAAACGGTTAATAAAAAAAAATACTTTGGTAATCATTAAACTGCGTGGGGGAAATTATTTTATGAATAGGGCAGCAAATATATTATGAAATGCCTTATTTATTTAAAATAAATAATCACAACAGATTTTACAGACATTTTCTACTTATATTCAAAAATAAATTATAAACTAGTTTTCATTTCATATTGCCTTCAAGCAAAAGAACAATAATAAAAATTACAACACTGGCGGAAACAATTTCTTTATATTTTTTATTCATATGGTTTCTTAGAAACATGTAAAAATTTACGTGTAAACATGAATAAACGAAAATGACAAAATAATTGATCTTTACCTTACTACAAGATGGTCACATTTACTAGGTTAAGAGATATACAACATTATTTTAAGTATATGCGAAACCTGAATATAGTTTGTTCAGAATAAGTAACTGAATCGATTCCAATCATTTTTAAACCATGTTATATATTGTCCCAAAAATATTTAAAAAAAGTTACAAGTTGGACACCGAGTGACATTAAGTACCTATCGCAATAATTTAGGTACCTACTGCTAAATTATTATTATCAATGAGCTCAAGGCGACGCTGGAGGCGCGCGTGCGGACCCGCTGCGTAGTGAACAGGTTTTTGCGCGGACAACCAGGTAACAGAACAAGCTTATAAATTGGTGATTTTTCATGATACAGTTTAAAAATTTTGTACATAGATTCTTTACATAAAAATAGTAGACACGTGTTTCAGGTTTCGCATAAACTAAAACTAAGGTTGTATATAGACACAGGTGAGTATATTATCCGATAAAACTGGGATAGAACTAAACTTAAATACATGCCTTTACATATCGAACAAGTGAAGTCAGGCATGATTATGATCTGATATAAACTTAACAATAATATTATCAATGGTATATAAAGCCGCGCAGCATTTACTGTTTCTTTTAGCACAGCGCCATCTAGTTTTTGTGCCTCTAACGTAATCCCTGTGATATCGGTGAGGTCCGAACTCTAAGTTAAGTTGTCCCCGCTGATTCGTAGTAAATATTGGCACTTCTGAAACACGAGTCTTCAATTAATATATACTCATTAACTTTAATCCCATAAAGAAAATTAAACTTTATATGTATTAGTTACAAAATATAAAAGGGTTTTTATTTAAGAATTTCTAATAATTTAAAAATCTTTAATAAGAATTTAGTTCGTTATGGATTATAATACTATACTAAACTATACTATACTATACTTTCATCAACATGTAAGTAGGTGTATACCGAAAAGTGCGAACAGAATAATTCGGTCTACGAACACGAAAACAAAAGATTGCTTATGATGAAATAGTTAATTAAAAGTTGTATAAACGCCTTCAGAGGTACGGATTAATATCGGAGGTTCATGGTCATGTTCACCCCAACAATCAGTGATGACCAGGTCCCCGCTAGAGATGACAGCTGCCTTGCATCCATGGTGGTACCGGGTGCAGTACCACCGCCAGTTCTGGGACGTCGCGCACTGCTTACGGTTGTAGGTGTATCCAAAAGCGAGAAGGCATTCACCTCTGCCCAGTTTAATAATCTGCCCTGTAATGTACAATACGTCACTGATTATTTTCTGTCCATGTCATATTTTTATTAGAGTTTACCGTTAACAACGTTTAATGAGACTTTTAGCTTGATGCTTGCAGACTGAGGTGTCAACTGATTCTCTTACAATGGCACGGCTTTTGGCGGTTTTCAATCATTTATCGTTTGATCTAAACTGCTTTAAAGTCAAAGAAAAGAAAAAGTCCTTGAAAAATCAATTCAAAGACGTTCAAAGTCACTACCAAATTTTAACACGGCATTCCTTGGCAGCAGAATAATATACACTAAACACCCGATAATTCAGAAAAAAATATTTCTTTTTTCAGAAATTCTGAAACAATTTGCATTATTTGCATTTTTATTTGATCAATTAACATTATACAGCAGAATATACAAATATGTAAAAAACATAATAATAAATGAAAAAAAAACTGATTAAAAAAGTTTTAGTTTCTGGTCAGCTTTTTCTAGGTGATTAATGATTATGGTATCCTCCAAACTTAACTATAACATTTTCCACAGTAGTGATCGATGCCAAACAGTTATAGTTTTTCTTAGAACAGCGCCATCTAGTTTTTCCGTTTTCCCTGTCACGGTCCTTAATGTACCTGTAGCGTCCAAGCAGCAGTTTCGGTTGACCATGAGGCAGAGTAACGAATATGGGCTCGTAATCATCTGAAAATATATTTTGTTCACTTAAATATTGGCACTTTGATAATAAATATTAACGACCAATCATCATCATCATCATCATCATTCTCTTGCCCTTATCCCAATTCATTTGGGGTCGGCGCAGCATGTCTTTTTCTTCCATACTTCTCTATTACTCGTCATCTCATTAGACACCTCCTTTCTTGCCATATCATTCTTTATACAGTCCATGACCAATCATGCTATCAAATATTCTCAATCAAAATACGGACGCTCAAAATATGAAAAAAAAAAAATGATTAAGGAAAGGAAATGAAAATAAATAATATTTAAAATAAGTTTAGGGTTAGTTAAAATAATAACAGACAGATGGCACCATATTGAGTTATCTTATTTAAGGAGAAATACAACATGCATGATCTTTTTACTGTTACTACGCACGACCACCAATCCAGCTATACATAACCAGTTTATGCGGATCTCTCGTTGTATGGGAAATCTATACAAAGCGAGACAATGTATAGCTTGATGAGTCGCCGTATGTACAAGTTGGTCCTGCTCTTCTAAAGAATTAAGATGAAAATTACACCAAAGCCTAAGATGCACAGAACGTTTATTTTATTTTTTTAAATCCTAACCATACCTACAATTTTTTTTTATTGCTACTCTAAAATTATTTGGATAATAATTCACTAACCTGAAAAACAAAATGAACTCTACATAACTTACTATAGAAATAAAGTATTATGTCAAAATACGAAATAAAACCGTTACGTGTTCAAACTTATCTTAATAAATATAAAAATGTTGCAAATCATCATTAATCTACAGTAAAAGCAAACAAATAGTCAAGCGCATGACACCTTGAAAAAGTTCCTAATCTAGGGCTACAAATATCACGACTTTCTATTGTAATATTGTCTAAACGTCAATAAGGAGGAAAGAGAACCCCAGCGTTAATACATTTCATTCAATATCTTTCTTAAACAACAACGCTTAACTCTCGCCTACAATATGATAAATTCCTGTGGCAGAACGTATCAACTTCGGAGAGTTATGTCGATGTTCGCCAATATGATCTGTAACTACATAGGTGCCAGTAGTGAGTACCGCCGCCCTGCATCCCTGGTGGTAGCGAGTGCAGTACCATCGAAGTTTGTTGTCCTTCGCACTGTGCATCCGATTGTAAATGTACCCGAGAGCGTACAGGAACTGAGCTCCTCTGGTCATTTTTATGATTTTTCCTGGAAGACACAAAAATAATTCGCTATTCTGAATCATGAAGGTCAAATGTGAACAATTAAAAAAATGCAGTTTTAAGCTTTCACAGTTTACAACTAAACTTAAAGCTAAATTTAATTAAAACATGTTTGCATGCGATGATAAAGGTGACGAGGCGCATCAGCACTTTGTTGTGCTTTGTTTTTTTATTAAAATAAATGATAAAAAATAACACCTATTAAAAATTAAAATACCAATGACTTAAAATATTTATTTTTAAAAGTGATTTAACTATTAACAATCATTAAATACTAATAGTTAATTTAATTAAATAATAATTTCCAGAAAATCTAAGATTACGAGACTGTTAATATGAATAATACTACTTTTTCATAATTAACAAATACCTAAACCATTAAAAAAAAAAAAAAACTATAATGATGGAACATTTTTATGATGACTTGGTTTACCAGTTTAATATTTTAAATCTCCTTTGCAGCTTTGGCAACATTCTTTATCATTTTAATTACAACGATCACATTGTCTCAAACATACAACGACATAACGTATTAGATAATTGGTATATGAAATTCAAAATATTAGATATTTTAAAATTATTATTATCAAATTTCTGTGATTCTTAAGATAACACCTTATGACTTTAAATGGCGTGCTTCAAAAATACATAATTTTGAAATGATAGGTCATATTGAAATAACAAAGGTACCTACTACAAAATGATCTCATTAGAGATCCCTTTCTACGTTTAAGAATTATTTAAAAGATCCATTTGATTGCAGTAATATCTTAATTTATTTGACAAATTCTACGTACCTATTGTGATAAACAAGTAAATTTGGATATTTCTCAATAAATCAGAACTTTCAAGGCACCAAAATTCTTAGCAGAATTTCTATTGGTACGACCACAATGCGCAATAATAGTTTTCCTGAATTTGTATCTAATTATATAAATGTTTCTCGAACATTTTTTTTAAAGTTAGATACATTTTCCAAGCTCAGCTTCACACTCAGTTATTTTTAAGATTCAATCAATATAAGCTCCAATAGATTCAACAGGTTTTCATCAATTATCAATTAATCATTACGCATCAATTCGACAAGCTGACAATCATGCGGTTTCTAAATTGAGAACTTGACGTTGAAAACATGTCAAACTCTGGTGACTTTGAAATTTAACATTTCTGCAAACAACCGTTAGTGAATCTCGCAGGCTTTGAAGGGTCACCTTGTTTTGCTAAAGTAGAGTTTAACAAATTGTCAGCTTCCAATTCTCAATTCAGTAACCGGATGTAGTATTTCCAGCACAATTCAAGTATGTGAGTGCAAGCCTGTAGTAGATACCACAATCCCGTCGATAGTAACAGCTGAGGCTTTACATCTGTGTTTATGTTTCTTAGCACATGCCCATCTTATCCTGTTGCTAACGAGTGATTGAGAGTGTCTGAAGAACTTGTGTCCTCCAATGTACATGTTTGTGGTCTCTCTGGTACAGAAACGCGCCTGAAGGAGCGACGCTACGAATTCTGTAAGCAAGTTTCGAAATAAATAATGAATCAATAAAATAACATAAGTACAGGGCAATACATGCGTTCATTTTCTCTAGCGTAGATACTCAGCCTATAACGTTCCCAATACTGGGACACAGGCCTCCTCTCCGTCAGAGGGAGAACCTTAATCCACCACGCGGGCGCACACAGGCGAAAAATCAATAAAACTTGGCATAAACCTCAAATTCGTATCATTGTTACACCTAAATTATATTAGATGAGTCGGGATATGATATATTTTAATAAAATTCAGGACAATTTGTTAAAAAAAAAAACTAATTAACAAAAATCTTCATCTATTAAACTTAATTCTAATGTAGATAATGAAGACATTTTTTTGGCACTAGTTTCCTAAGACCGGTAAAATACGGATCTGAAGATGCCATTAGCCTTTTTTTTTTTTTAGGATGAGAAATCATCAAATGATCCTCCCCGCTCTGGGCGGAGCGGAAGGGAGCGTCAGATTTATACTCACTAAAACCCATCCATGTTCCTTCTTTGCCTTTTGTGTTCCAGGGCCGCGGTATCTCTTTCGAACAGTCCCGCAGCCCTGGCAGGCATCGGCCCATGCGGACCCCTACTTGGCATCTCTTTGAGGCGCGCGTGGAACACGAACGCGCCGTCGACACGGCCTGTCGTCATAAGACGGCCGGACGACGAGCTAGCTCATAACTTACTTAGGTCATAAATAACTAAATTAACTTTACCTACGTGAAGATTAGCAATGAAAAGTTTAATAATAGGAAACTACACAATTTAAATTTGCTTTCAAATATTGTGCAACTACTCAATGATTGTGTTCACCCCTTATGTTCAGTATAGTATCACCGATAGAACGGAGGGTCACTTTGCAACCATCTGACCTTCTTTTACAAATCCAGTACTCTCTGTCACCTCGCACTTTATTTCTGTAGTATTGTCTACCGTCGTGTAAGAGAGAATAAGCACCCCGCTTAGTTAACACGAAATCAAGAGTACTTTCTGAAAAAATAAGAAAGTTATAAACGCTACAAAAAAGAAAATTCTTCTATTCGTCTTTAGGCCAAATATCACATTTTTAAACGCGCGCTTGCACCGCGAAACTCTTAACTAACACACGTTAAAGGCATTCAAATCATCGTTCAAAACATTAAACAGGTAAGTGGTAAAAGAAAAAACTATTATTATGGCAAATATAATGTATATATTCCATTAAGAACTAATACATATTCTAATTTTTCAGGTTTATTAGTCAGCAATACACCCATTATGCTAAATACATCATACCTACTGTATAAGAGATCACTTCTTTCGTTACAAAACACAAAAAAAAATTGCTGATAACTTTATATTATGCCATCAGTAGTACACCAAATTAAGGTGTTTGGGTAACTAAAGTATTTTTTTTTGTATTACGCAATTAAAATATAATATTATACAGAAATTTTACTTTTATTCGTACAAATAAGAACATCAAGATAAGCTGTTAATAAGTAAATGTGTATATTCGGGGAAACAACACTACAATCAATGGCGAACACACAATCAATAGATCCAAAGAATTCTGAAGTAAAGACTTAATTCATTGTTTTGTCAGTTTCAAAACTAGGCCTTAAAAAACTTCAGAAAATCTTAAAGTCAAGAATTGTATAATATTGATGTGTATATATTTTAATAAGGTTTGAAATAAATATTAAAAAAAAAAAACAGAAAACACAAAGACAGCGACAAACAATCCAAATCAGGATTATTTCTTCTTTAATCTCTGATGCGTCATTTTATAGTACAGCTAACATGGATCTTTAGGCGTGTGCGCCCTCTGTCATTCAGGCTCCAAAAGTATCATTCTACCTCAACATATTATCATATCTGGTATCCCAGTGGTTACTATGTTCGCCCTTAATATTGATGACATCTATTTCATACGTATGAACGGTAACCCTACAGCCGTGAACCTTCCTCCTGCACACACAGTAAGAGTGCTCCCCCGACGTCTTATTCCTGAAGTATACATCTTTTCCTAACATAAGTTTCAGTCCTCCTCGGGGTGTTGGTACTATAACATGTTCTGCAATAATTAAAACTAGTGTTACCTCTTTCTAGAATAACCTAAGTTTTTTTTTTTTTTTAAACTGTACCTTAATAATAAACAGTCGTTTTGTATTTGTTTTTTATTTTTGATATCAGAACTCATCTATAAATTTTATTATATTAAAATTTAATTTATGTAATGTTGTGGAAAATAACAACAAATTGATAACACGGCACTAAAAACATTGTGTATTCCGATATAAGAACACTTGAACACATGAAACTGGCTGGTTGGGTTCAAAAAAATTCAATTCAGAATTAAGATTTTTACTCTGCCAATTAGCAGAGTATCGACAATTCGCTCCGCTACGGCAAGGCGTCGTTTACGTAGGGTCGTCACCACCTGCACCCAGCAAGCGCGGTATCTTCGCAGCGAAGCTCAGTGTTAACGGGGTGACGTCTCGGAGGTACTGAGCTGATCTGTTTACTTGCTTTAGTTGAATTGACGTCTGAATGAGACGGTGAGGTGATCCTCACCGTCTCATTCAGACGTCAATTCATTGCTTATATGTGTGCAATGACATCCAAAGTTACTCAATCAAGTTAACATGACGTAGAATAATTTAAGTTTTAACTTCAATAAAATTATTGAATTCTTTGCTTTCAGGAAACGAAGATTATGACGATTCTTAATATAAATGACTTCTTCATCCAACGTCACAATGAATGCTGGACAGAGCAGTCTCCCTTTCTTGACACACCGCCAGCTCGCGCGAGGCCCGGGTCTGTCTGACCGCTTGTTGTACCTGTACCCGCCTAGTTCTAACACCGGACGCCCGAACCTCGATGTCAAGAACACTGGCAGTAATTCTGAAAGTTAGAATGAAAATCTTCAATGCACTTATTAATGTTGCAAAAAAGTAACACCAGTCTTGATATTGACGTAGCATAGGAAAACAAAAATGGCAGTGGCTTTACGTGTCCTCTGTTTTTAACGCATTTCCAAAAACCGCGAGCTCCCTTACTGTAGGTTCTTCTATTGTAGTGCGATGAGGTCCTCTCGTCATCGAGGGATTTTCGAAACAGGTCGTCGAGAAAACCGGCTGCGGGAAATCTGAAATATGGAAGAAAAAAATGAGATAATTGAATGTCTAATATTTATTTTGTTGTAATTTCCAGGTCTGTTTTACCTTGCTGTATTGTGACTAAATGCCTGAAGCATTAGTCCGCCTTTACAGAGAATAAAGTATTTCATTAAATTAGCTGTCACAGATACCTTTCAATTTGAAGAAACACTACACGGAATGGATGTAACGTCATTATATTTCAAAACCAAAAATAGTAAAACTATCTATTTGTCATGATACTTAAACATAAATGTGTCAATACTTATTTAACAACTAAGCAGACTTTACAGAATTCAAATATTAATTTCAAAACGAGTCGGAAGGCACAACATACATAATCCTCTGATATAATATTTTTGTAGCTTCTCTAATTTTATTATTTCATCAAAAATGACTACAAAAATATTTAGTTTAAAAATTATTATTTTAACAATTTAATTCTACCGTAATTTAAATGTTATTTTCTAATCATATTAAGGTCTAGTTTACAATTCATCATTCATGATTATGTTCTCCATTAGTCCTGATGATGACTCCATCCACCGTCACCAGTGTTGCCGTACATCTAAGTCTTCTCCTCTTGCCACAGGACCAGCGGGTCTTTATGCCACTGTTGCGTTCCTTGTTGAATCGGAAATGTCCGACCAGGATCACTGGATTCCCTCTCATAGATTTCCCGAATCTGGGTTCTGAAAAAATAATATTAACAAGTTCTTATATGCGCTTGTTACTTCTCAAATCTTCTAAGGCTTACTATAATAAAGCCTTACTGTGGTTTGTGTTAATTGTGAGTGAATATTTTCGACCACATCTAGAATTTAATTCGCAGAAAAGTCATATTTTCCTGACTACCAAAATAAATGAAAGTAAATGCTTGTAAAACTTTATTCTGTAATCACAAACAACTGTGACAATTAATGTAATTTCAAAATATTTTGTGTTAATAAATATTAATAAATGTACACAGCAATAACAACAATAATAGAGGTCCAGTGTCTAGTATATAAAAAATAGTGCTATTCATTAATAGGAAACAAGCACTTAGTTCACAAACGGCAATCAAGTACCTACTTTATAACAAAGTTAAAATTAGTGCTTTAAAAATAGTTAACATTTCTGCACCACTACTATACCCCTTACTAATATACCCCTTTACTTATAAACGTTTGTTAGTTAAGATGTCGTTAGCAGCCCATTGTCACTCAACTACGTGACACCTGTATGATTCTCAACACTCGGCTACAGCGTGTTTATTAGCAACATTTATAATGAAGGGGTATAATGATCTTTTAGTACGTTACAAATTATTTAATTCTAATTTATGTCAATTTTAACACACATATAAATTATCACGTCCTAAAAAATGCCAAAAAAATACAAAGTTTGCTCTTCTATGTATCAATAATTCATATGCCTGTGTTTCTTGACACTAATCTCTATCGGATGTTCATTGAACGTGACGATGGACGCAGGGCATCTCATAGACATGCGTCTGCTGCAAACCCACCAGGTCCTGTCTCCAGATATGGTGTTCTTCGAGTATCGGTATCCATGGAACCATAAGTATGAGGCCCCACCACAATCTTGCATGTCCACGCTACCAGCTGCGGAGAAAAAGGTAATATTTCAAATTTTTGTTTTAAAACTGTGTAGGTCTTCTTCTTAGCGTGTCGATGGCAAATTTTTAGTGTAGGTTATTTTGTTATTGTCTTGAATAAATCATTAAATCAAACGATATTTGTCTTCATGCACATATTTTATGTAATCTATTAATTGAAATAAAAAATAAGAGCGTGGTACATTTAATTACGTTTTTAATACATTTAAAAAGAGATTTTATGATCATTCTCTATAGGAGAAACATCTATTACTAGTCAATGTGTGTGTCCCTTTTTTTTCAAAAACAGCTGGCCCGTAGACACACCGGATCCGGGGCATTTCTCCGAGACTCTCTTAATGCAGACCCACCAGGGTTTGTTCCTTCTGATTTGGTTCTTTCTGTAAAGGTAGCCATCACATTCAAGATATTTTGTGCCAAATTCTGTAGTTACGGATGTCGGTGCTGTAAAAGTACAACAAATACTTAAACAGTGGGCAACATTTTAAAAGCCAGTTACGAGGAGGACAGTGAGTGAATAAACGATCGATCAAACTGGTACGCATAAATTGTGGACGCAGCTTCTGACACGGACACCTCCATACAAATAATATTTACTGCAATATCTGTCCGCGTCTGTGATCGATTTCGTGGTAAAAGCGCCGTTGATAATTAAAACAAAATAATTTCCTATCACAAAATTACATTACCAAAACAAACTCCTGACAATTGTACTCAATGTGTATGACCCTTTTTTTTTATGAAGAATCCTTCATATGTCACTCCGGAACCAGAGCACTTCTTAGAGTATCTACTTGTGCAGATCCAGAACATTCGATTACCAGAAACCCCGTTTCTTGTGTAGGAGTATCCATCACAATGTATGTAGGTTTTCCCATTATGTTCCGTCATATACGATCCTGGAAAAATAACACGGTGAACTTAGCATGAATAAACCTAATAAAGAAAAATACTGATTCCGGGGTCGGTGTAAGGAGTTCCTAAACGGATTTTGTAAGTTCAAACGATTTATTAGACTTAAAATTTTGCTAACCTGTGCATTATCAGTTTTTAAGTATTTAACATATTTCCATAGTTCACTTTAATTAGCAGGAACTTGGAATTAAATTAGAAGGAAAGACAACCATATTTTAACTTTGCCAGAGTTTTGTATCAATTCTTATAAAACTTACTATAGCTATGACTCTATCTAGAAATGCAGATATTGACAATGTGTGTGCGCAGATCTTTTAAAAACGTGCCCTTGGTGTGACACCACGGAGCCACAGCAGGTCTTAGCGGTTCTTTGACTACAAATCCACCAAACTTTGTCACCAGAGCGATTGTTTATCCTGTACTTATAACCTTCGCAATACAAGTACGATCTTCCGTTCTCCTCCATACATGTTGCTTCAACACCTGCAAACCAACATTCAATAAAAAAAAAAAATAACAAATACTTTAACAGTTTTACCAAAAAAGATAAGAATTTCTTTCTTAACAGAAAGCCTCTCTTTCGCACAATATAACTTTTTAATGAAGAAAGATTAGATTTTAAGTTATGGAATCAAACGTTCCTATTGCAGTCTACGACACTAAAAAATATGTACTTTTTAGTGTCGTAGACTGCAATACGAATGAATTAATATTAATTTCACTATAGAAACAATGTTTTATATATTCATGAATTCAACCCCTTTCAACCCCTGAAAGATTGCCAATAATAGATGGTCTGCCTGTGTAGCTAAAATTTTAATACACCAATAAAATGATGAAAACGCTCATACGTTTATTTATGCATTTTATATTTTATGACTATCAATTGAAACACATTTTATTGACAAAAATCATTACATACATCATACAGTCATTGCCACAGTGCAACAAATTGGTTGTGGTACTTACATAAACTAGGTTATTGGAGGAGACTACAGAAGTGAAAAATTGACTCTGCCTACTTCTGTACAGATTTCTAGGTCTGTATTCCAAATCAACTTTAATTCAAATTCCCGCTTTGGCATTATTTTAGAATACGACTTGCAGTGTTAAGCACACCGTCCAAAAACATGTAATATAGTTTAGAGCACAGAACTAAGAACAATCTACGCAGAGATCATGGACAAGGCGCTCTAGTGATAAAATATTCTGTATATATCATGAAAAAAATCATAATTTCATTTGTTTCTGATTCAGCGACCTGAATATAAAATGAACAGCTTTAATGATCACATTTCTAAAACCTAAAATAATATTAAAGTCCTTCTTCGTATCAACAAGGAGTTTTCCAGAATTAACCTAGCTGTAAGGACGTGCGCCCAAACAGAAGTTAAGGCCCGCTTGAACCACTCATCACTAAATACGTTAACCACTAAACGAGAAAAAACATAATTCTGTTTCTGTCAATCGTTTGAAGATGACAGACGGAATATAATTAAGCGTGTGTTATGTCATAGGCATAATTTTGTTATTATGAAATTATGCAAAAACAGCTCTTAGGTAGGGACTTAAAAGCTACTTCAACAGATAGACAAGAAAATAGTTTAACGAAATATCACGAATAAAAATAGTAAAATGTTAAGTATTATTAAGTATTCACTAGAAATATCTGCATGTGGCCAATTCAATGTACTACAATCTGATAAAAACTCTGGAGCGGTATTCACACGTCATATTTTATACGCACCGTAAAAGCAGATTGATGCGTATGTATGTATCGATTCAAATACGCTCACGAATAAATATAAACGTGTGCGAGAAGCACGTTCGCATCACACCTACGCGTTCATACGCTGTATTATTTTAAACTCGCAGATGACGCGCGTTGACGGCGCCACTGAATTTCTGAACGACTCCTAAGGTTTACTGGCTCTGACTGAATCTCGTTTAAAGGGCGTTAAACACACGCCATTTGCCCCGAAATAATACTCCGTGTATTCTACATTATAATAATGTCAGAACAAAATTCCAGGAACCCCTGGAACACAAAGGGCAAAGAAGGAACATGGATGGGTTTTAGTCAGTACAAGTCTGACACTCCCTTCCGCTCCGCCCAGAGCGGGGGGGTCATTTGATGATTTCCCATCCTAATAAAAAGGCCTCCCACTAGGTGGACCGATGACCTGGTGAAGGTTTCAGGGATCCGCTGGAAGCGAGTCGCACGGGACTGGTCAATGTGGCGACACTTGGGGAGGGAGCAGTGGACGTCTTTCAGCTGAAATGATGATGAACAAAATTGCATTCCGAATGAAACAAAAGTTGCATTCGTTGATCAGTAAAATAATCCGCAAGACTAATATAACTCTAACAAATTGGCTTCAAACTGCAATTGTTTACTGTATTCTTCAGCTCAGAAGCCCATCGAAGGCTTTATGCCAAATGTTCTGCTCATGAGAATGACGCGAGACATACTCCAGTTTCCCTGCATCTGTGATGATGGAGCCGCTGCACCTCAACGAGGACTTCTTGTAGCAGACCCACCAGATGGTAGTCTGTAACTCCTTGTACTTTCGGTACCAGAAACCTTTGTACCAAAGATAGGTCCTGCCGCAGCAGTTCTGGTAGAAAACTGTAAAAGATTGATGAATTGGTGGTTTAGTGAGTTTCAAGAGAGAGTAAATCTTCTATTAATAGAGTGAATAGCATAAATCATAAATAACATGTTTATAATATGTTTCAAAATTAACCTACCATACGTACAAACCGTACATTGACTGACACAGCTGAAATGCAAAGTTTCAGAATAACTCAAAGCATTTATTTCAATGATGTCAAACAACCAAAAAAACGGAGCTAAAGTCTCAGTCAGTTGCCCATTCCAACGCGTAGATTTCTATGAAGTCTAATGTTTCACTTTAATACTTCAATTTTAATGACAAGAATAATGAAATTTCCTCTATTAACCCCCGAGCAAAAATAAGGGGTGTAACCTAGACCTGACGCGCAGGCATAACAAGGATCATGCAGAATAGTTAACCTGTCAGAAGAACTCCTCAACGGTGTATGGCATATCTACCTTGTGTTTGAGCTCATACAATGAGTTTTGACGAGCACGATGGTAGCGTTATTACCAGTAACATGAATTTGAAAAAGCATGAAATAAAAATTAAATTAAGAAACCCCGACACAAAAAACGTCGGCGGACCGCAAGAATAATGCAACAGCATTAAATAGCAGTTTGTTTGAATTCTTTCGTCAACTTGTCATTTGAGAGAAGGAAGGTAAAGCAAACGATAGAGTTTATATTTAAATACTCATTTTATAAAAAAATAATAATAATCAGTACACACTTATATGATATTATTAAACAATAATAATCGATATTAAAATCGACAGTAACAGTCACGACAAAAGGTAGAATAAAAATATTGTATAATTGTCGGTACATCCGTATTCTCGTAGAGGTGCCTCGCCACGCTCCGGGCTACGTCGTAGCTCATCGCTACGAACGCTACGATCGCCTCTTGTGTCATGTGTGTTTGAGGACTTACATTATGTAAGCCACGATTCTTTATAAAGCATTGCTGGACCATTCCTAGTTTACAGTTGCTTTAAACTTAATCATATACTCACTCAATGTAAAACATAACTACTCGTAGATTGCCGGAAGTGCATTGAACATTAAAGAATGGATTTAATTTTACAAAAAAAACCTGGTATTGTACATTATAATGTTAAAATATTAATATATAATGAAAACTGAATATCCTTATGGATGGTTGTGTTCATTCTTGACTCTCATAATGACGTCATCATAGGTAACGATGGAGACCCTGCATCCCTGTGGGGCCTTATTGCATACCCAGTAGATCCTTCCACCTAGTTTCCGTTTACAATTGTACCTGTGCTCTTTGATCTGAAGAAGCGGAGTACCTCTATTAGTCAGCAAAATTTTAGCATCTGCAAAATATAAGCAGAATTTTAGCACCTGCAAGATTCGCAACATTTATTTTCCAACCAGTTCTGCTGAAACTAACTATAACGGATAAGGGTTTTGGGAAAATGAAATTTGTCGCAGCCTAAGTACACGTCAGTATATGAAAACTAAGTTTCGACCGCGGGAACCACGTGGGCGGTGGCGCACGAAGCGCGGGCGATGCGTGTGCTCGCTTCCGGGGTTACATCGCGACTGATCGATAGCGGGGTGACGGGGGGGGCTCGTCGGACTAGTATTCTACAAGTTTCTCCTAGTGACCGTCCGGGAGAGCCTGACGTGGCGTATCTTATCAGAAATTGCAATTTGTGCAATCTATAACACGATCCAGATAATGTTTAATAATAGTTTTCGTTTAATTAATTTTAATAAGGACTAATCGATCTAAATTATACACAAATAAAAGTCAAATTTCAAACTAAAATAATATATTTAAATAACAATAAGCTGATAAAATATTGATTCTGGAACTAATAAATAACATTGCTGCTAAAATAATAAAAATAAATGAGAACGCTTTATAATAATTTCTACACGTTGTACATGATCTAACATTACTTTTTAAGTTTATTAGATAATTCATAGAAAATATTATTTTACTTATGAAAGTAACAATCTCTCTTTGAGAACGGTCTGTTTCAAGAAAATAAATACAAAACCATGCAATTAGTGTAGACGAGAACTACGTAAAAAAAATGTAGTTATAAGCAATTCATCATTCACAGACATAAGCACAGCTTGAGTAACGAATGAAAAACTTGATCAAGATACCTCCAGAAAGGCTCTCTCCAAAGCTGTCAGTGTGAATATTCCATAGTAGCGACGACACTGGCAGCTTGTGAGCTACTTTAGATCGCGTTCAGTTTCATTGGAGATATTGGCTCTAAGCTGCGTATCCATCATCGCCCGCATCACTTATGTGCATTTTAATAGTTATTAAAACGGTCGTATACGGGATCAGGAAAGGAGAGATAGCGAGGTACTCGCAACCGGCGGCGTGTGTGTATGACCAAATGTATGAACGTGGACGAGGCGAAAGGAGTATGTAAGGTTGGTAGCATTATGCGCTTTTCGAAGACTAACTAGTCAGTTATGGTTATGACGATTCTTAATATCTATGACTTCTTTATCCATTGTCAGAATGAATGCCGGACACAGCAGTCTACCTTTCTTGACACACCGCCACCTCGCACGAAGCCCGGGTCTGTCTGACCGCTTGTTGTACCTGTGCCCGCCTAGTTCTATGACCGGTCGCCCGAACTTCGATGTCAAGAACACTGGAAGTAATTCGGTAACTGTATAATAGAATGACAATCTTCAATGCACATATTGTTTGTTGCAAAAAAAGGAACACCAGCCTTGTTAATGACGTAGCATAGGGTGGGGAAAGATACAGAAACTAGTGTCTGTTATTTATTTGATTTATTTTTAATGGTGCCGAAACAAAGACTGACATCTTAATGAGAGCGTTTATCTATATATTAATTTTAAGGTGTACAAAGCACACGTAAGTTGCCGGGTGCATACGAGTGAATCTTCTTCCTCGTTCACACGATACCGACAGAAGTACACGGAAATGAACAAACGCAGTTTGACGCGTATATTATCAGGTTAAGAAGCTAAACAAGGGAAAGGATGTACTTATTAGATGCTGTATTCGCAGACATGTACCTATTTGTAACATATTACCGTAGTAGTGCTCAAATACAAATTTCTTTATAAGTTAGTAGCTCCAACTTCGTTTAACAATGATAAAATTTAACTAGCTCGGACTAGTCAATGTGTATGTCCCTTTTTCATCACAAACAGCTGGCCCATAGACACACCGGATCCAGAGCATTTTTCCGAGTCTCTCTTAGTGCAGACCCACCAGCTTTTATTATTTCTGATTTGGTTCTTTCTGTAAAGGTAGCCATCGCATTCAAGATATTTTCTGCCATATTCTGTAGTTACGTATGTCGGTGCTGTAAAAGTAGAACAAATATTTTAAAAGACTTGCAATGTTAAGCACACCGTCCAAAAACATGTAATATAGCTTAGAGCACAGAACTAAGAACAATCTGCGCAGAGATCGTGAACAAGGCGCTCTAGCGATAAATATTCTGCGTATATCATGAAAAATACATAAATTCATTTGTTTCTGATTCAGTGACCTGATTATTAAAGGAACCGCTTTAATGACCACATTTCTAAAAACTAAAATAATATTAAAGTCCTAACCTTAACCTAGCTGTAAGGACAAGCGCCCAAACAGAGGTTAAGGCCCGCTTGCACCACTCATCACTAATCACTAAACGAGATAAAAACATAATTCTGTTTCTGTCAATGGTTTGAAGATGACAGACGGAGTATAATTAAGCGTGTGTGAGTAATGTAAGTTTATTTCATAGACATCCAAGGTTAGCAGCTTACTATGGCATTTTCCTATACTCTAGAATTAAAATAAAAACCTGGCTCGCGTTAACAGCCATAAAAGCTTAAGGGCTCAATTTTTTGTTATTAATAAAATATACCATACATTGACTGGCACAACTGAAATTTAAGTATTCGGTTACAATATTGGGGTTACAACAAAGGATACTATGCAAGGTTTCAGAATAACTCAAATCATTTATTTCAATATTGACAAAAACAAAAAAAAAAGGAAGCTAAAGTCTCAGTCACAAGGCATAATAACTTGTGAAAGAACTGAGTCCAAAGATCTCTTTGAAGCCTAACATTTCACTTTAAAATTTCAATTCTAATGAATGATGAAATCCACTTTTTTTAACGCCCGAGCAAAAAAGAGGGGTGTGACCTTGACCTGATGCGCAGGCATCACCAAGATCATGCAGGATACCCAACCCGCCAGAAGAACTCCTCAACGGTGTATGGCATCTACCTTGTCTTTGAGCTCATAGCGTTTTGACGAACAAGATGGTAGAGTGATTACCAGTAATATAAGTTTGAAAAAGCATGAAATAAAAATTAAATAAAGAAGGTAAAGCAAACGATATAGTTTAAATACTACGTTTTTTAAATACTTATTTTATTTTTATAGAAATAATAAACAGTACACACTTATAAGATTTTATTAATCAATAATAATCGATATTAAAATCGACGGTAACAGTCACGACAAAAGGTAGAATAAAAATATTGTATAATATTGGTCCATACATCCGTATTCTCGTAGAGGTGCTTCGCTACGCGCCATGCTACGTCGTAGCTCATCGCTACGAACGCTACGATCGCCTTTTGTGTCATGCGTCTGTTTGAGGACCTATTTACATTATGTAACCAAACCCATGATTCTATAAAAAGCATTGCTGGACAATTCCTAGTTTACAGTTGGCCTATAGATTTAAAAACTATACTTACGCATTTAATGTAAAACATAACTACTCGTAGACTGCCAGAAGTGCATTGAACATTAAAGAATGGGTTTAATTTTACAAAAAAACTGGTATTTCATATTTGAAAACTCAATATCCTTATGGATGGTTGTGTTCATTTTTGATTCTGATAATCACGTCATCGTAGGTAACGACGGAGACCCTGCATCCCTGTGGGACCTTATTGCATACCCAGTAGATCCTTCCACCTAGTTTCCGTTTGCAATTGTACCTGTGCTCTTTGATCTGGAGAAGCGGAGTACCTCTATTAGTCAGCAAAATTTTAACATCTGCAAAATATAAGCAAAATTTTAGCACGTTCAGTTTCAGTGGTGTAATGGGCTTTTAATGGTTATGCACACATTTCTGTTTAATGACGACGCCATTGAAGGTAGTGATGGTGGCTTTGCATCCCATGCTGTTCCTACAACAGATCCACACGGATCTGGCTCCAGAACAGCGGTTGCGCCGGTAAAACCTGTACTTCCCCACTTGAATCGCCGTCTACCATAGCGTGTCTTAGTGTATATCAGAACTATAAAGTTTAAATTAAAAGTGTTAGAACTTGTAACGAAATGTTTGCCCCGAAACTTAATCTTCATTCAAAAAGTAAAAGGTACCATATTATTTAAACTCATTTATTACAGACTTGTATGTAATCAGAAGTACTAAAACAAGTCTTTAAATAAGTTATCATTTAATTTAACTAAGAAAACTATATTGCAAAATAAAAATAAATAAAACTTTTTTAATCTTTTTGTTTTGCGTAAAGGATGCGCAATGCACACGTGTGTGCACACCACGGAATCGGTATCATCCTCTTCACATTCTGGGTTTAGTCTGGAATTTCTCTGAACTTATTCTAGTATGTAACAAAACATTATAATGTTGACAAAAGTAGTAGTTAATCGTTTTAAATGAATTTAACAGAATATAATGTATTGAATATTTTAATTTTATATTTTTTAATGGTTCCTTGCTACGATTTTTTTAAATTCATTTTAAATGTTACAGCTTATATAGTATTAAGTACTAGGAGTGTACCTCTATTGTAGACTAAAAAGTAAAGAATACAACATTGATAAATGATGTTTATTTTGTAAATAAGCAGAAACAGCCGAAACAAACTCAGAGATCATAGTCTCTTTTAAGGTCCAGACATAATCTTGGTAAACTCACAAGAGGACTATGCAGATTAGTGTCTGAGATGATCTTCTGAAGAAAGAACCACACTGATTAGAGTGGACCTGTCCAGTCAGTGCAAGCATTTGTCGGTTATCATGAAGCTTGAAAACAATAACCCCCCTGAAAAGATTAATAGAATAAAATATAATAATCAAGTGATAACTGCTCCTGACACTATAGCACAAACATTCAAGAACTTTTTTATTGATGACGTTTCAAAACTATCTATTATTAGAGTAAACTACGCTAATATTCTAACCTATAACAAACCAAACTCCTGTTTCTTAACACCAGTTGCCCCTTACGATGTTGTTAAAATAATTATGACATTAAAAAACACTAACAGTACAGGTTGGGATGAAATTTCCACAAAAATAATAAAACGTGTAGTATACGAAATTGCTCCAATCATCACCTACATAATAAATCAGTGTCTTGAAGAAGGAATTTTTCCAACATATTTGAAAACTACTATAGTTACACCAATATTCAAAAAAGAAAACACGGAAGATGTACGATGTTACAGACCTATCGCTCTCATTCCAATAATGGCTAAAATATTTGAAAGAGTATTATATAATAATCTTATTGAATATTTCGAAAAAAATAAAATAATAATAGATAATCAGGTTGGGTTCAGAAAAGGAAAATCGGTTAATACAGCAATGCATCAGTTTTTACAAAAAAATATAACGGAACTGGATAATAAAAATCAGGTCACTGCCTTTTACATGGACATGACTAAGGCTTTTGATTATGTCGACCATGGCCTACTATTACATAAACTAGAAATCTATGGAGTTCGAGGTAAAGGACTAGAAATAATCAAATCCTATCTCAGTAATAGAATACAGTACACTGAAATAACACAACTATGTCCACTCACAAAAACAGAAATTAAATTTACATCGAGCCCAAGATGTATAAAATTTGGTGTACCTCAAGGGTCGATACTAGGCCCACCACTATTTCTCATTTATATAAATGATTTACCTAACGCTATTCAACACCCTATGGTTTTATTTGCAGATGACAGTACGGCGATTTTCACAAATAACCAAAATAAAAATCTTTAACTAGAAATAAATGATTCCTTATCGAAATTAATACACTGGCTTACAGTAAATAATCTAAAAATCAATCTTACAAAAACCCATTACATGAATTTCAAGAATAAAAACGCAAAATCAATTCCATTATCTATTGAGTACAATAATGCAACTGTATCTGAAGTTACAAGTACAAAATTTCTAGGCATCCATGTAGATTCTAATATGTCATGGAAAACACATGTAAATAGTGTATGTAACAAATTGCATCAGTTCTCTTATGCCCTCTACATGTTCAAAAAAGTATCTAATCAAACAACACTACTTAGTGCTTATCATGCGTATGTGGGATCCACTCTATCTTATGGGATACTATATTGGGGATGCTCAACCGATAAAGAAATTGCGTTCAAAGCACAAAAAAGGTGTATTAGATCAATATGTGGGATACACCAAACAGATTCATGTAAACCTCATTTCATAAACCTCAAGATATTAACCCTCCCTGCTTTATATATCTACGAGGCCTCAATTTTAGTTAAATCAGATATCAGTACACATTAAAAAGCAGTAGACTCAGAAATACACTACGTAATAAAACATCCCACACTGCACTACATAGCAATAGTATTTTTGTATGGGCATAAAAATATATAATAAGTTACCCATAGACATTAAGAGCATTCATTTAATTGGTATTTTTAAAAGAAAGTTAAAAGACTTTTTGATTAAAAAGGCATTTTACTCTATAAAAGAATTCCTTGGAGAAAAGTAATTATTTAATATTAAAATAAGAAGAGAATGATTAACATAAAATGTTGGAATAATGTTAATTAATATAATATAATGTTAATTGTAATATTAAGTATGTATATTATTTTTAAAACGATTTAAATTGCAATGCCTTAACAGGCAACTAAGTTCTAAGAACCTACCTATTGTTACCATTGTCAAAATACTGTACACTTAGTTCGCAATAAAGAATTTGAATTTGAATTTGAATTTGACTTATACTCAAGGAGCTTAACGACACGACAAACAATACTAAAGAAAGTATATTTGGGTAGGTCGCTTACAATACTCAAACTGACAGACAATCATTAAAAGTAAAGGGAAAACACAAAAAAAAAAAAAAAAAAATGACCGGTCTGACATGGTCCTTACATTCACAATAATCAAACAAAATTAATAATACTTTACATAATAAATGTTCATATAAATCGTTAATTGTAAATAAATTTTAGACGCAGATTGGCAAAAATTAATGAGAGATGATAATTATGTAAAATTCAGGAGGTATTATAATAAAATCTCATTTATGAATCTTCTTCTTATTCTTTCTGTCTATTTTGTGATTATGGGATCCTTTAACCTTGTAGATAACGTTGTCGTATGTGGCGATGGTAGCCTTGCAGTCAGTGCTCCTGGTTCTACTACAGCACCACCACGCAATGTGGTCATTACATCTGTTTTGATTGAACCGATGCCCACCGAGCAAGAGGACAGGCTTGCCGAAGCGCGACGTCGTAAAAACCACTGTAATTAAGAATGAGATTACTTTCTGACCAAACCAAGTTTAATCAATGTCGTAAATAAAAACAAAATGTTTAAAGTAAAATATTAATGTTTATTTTTAAGTTCAAGACCAACCAAACCAACTGACCAACTGTCCAACCAACCAACCACAACCTGTCCATGTCCCTGTCCTGTCCAACTGTAAGACTTGCAACCCTTTTACAGCACGGCGGCGTCGGTAACGCAATAGCGCTGCGATGTCCGTTGGCAGGGTCGCCATGTAAGGTCGAAGGTATTTGTGGAGAGAAATGACACACACGACTGCACAAGTAATACTCTCCTTTATTTTAGGTTACACATGATTATATAGGATAACATACATTGACGTCACTACAAACACACTACAAAAGAAGTAAGCTAATCTTCATAAAAGCCATCTCAGTTCGACTGCTGCCACAACTTGCTTAAAATAACGGACATACTGAGGTCATCAAAAACTAAACTCACATTTTTTGCAATTGATTAGATAAAACTAGCTGCTAAGATAAATATTTCAAGGTGCTCATAAATCATGATTATGACTGTTCTTAACAAGCACGATAGTTCCATCAGCTGTGAAGACGGACGCTCGACAGCCAGCGCTCCTCCTGCTGCAGAACCACGCGGCTTTGATCCCTCTGCTTCTGTTGTTCTTGTAGTAGCGACAGTTGCCTATGTGCAGCACAGGATTACCGAGTCGTGTCAACGCAAACCTGGGCGCCAGATACTCCAAAGAACTTAAACCTAAACAGAAATCATATCTTTGAGTGAATGTTTTCATAACATATCAATCGAAATTCAGTATCGAGAAACAGCCATAACAAAGAAAGAGAAAGTTGCCACTTTTCCGAGTTACAAAATTGCAAAAAAATCGAATTTGTTTTATAATAATAATGCTTGAATAATAATAATGAGTGAATTGGTGACCGCCCATTACATACCGACTGTCCTCCGTGCCTCGGAAAACACGTTTAGCCGTTGGTCCCGGCTGTCATTTGTAGATCTTTGACAGTCGAAAGTCTGACAACCACCAGTACTAACCGGGCTGTGGAGGTCAGATAGGCAGTCGCTCCATGTAAAATACTGATCTTATATTTTTGTCTTTAAAAAAATTATTTAAAAAAATATCATAATTTGGCATCAACTATGAAATGAGAAGACAATAACTAATCAAATATCTTTATTATAAGGCACACTTAAACATGTAACAAAATAAGGCACTAATTATTTGTAACATAGGGAATACGATATTACTAAATAGGCTATGTTTATCATTAATAGAATGCGTTTCTCCATACAAAGTGATGATTCTGGCTCTGCGGCTTTTGACCCATTTAATGCACCTCCATACTTGTCTGATTTTGAATCCTTCAGACTATATCGATTTCGTTTGTAGTATATCATTTTATTTCCTCTCTGCGATAAAATGAAGACCGGCTCTATAAATCACAGAATTCTACTTGTAAAAAGTTGTACAAATTTAAGTACCTGTTTTAATACTGTTACTGAAACGGATATTTGTATCTACCAGAATGCTTTGTACCCGTACGATTAGCAAGTACCAAAGTAAGTAGATATTACTAAAATTCAAAACGTATTGTTTCGTGTTGATAAGTGGAACTATTTTTCTAGTTCAGTTTTAAAATCACCTTGATATCGAGCTTTTTATCAAGTCATCACTCACTCTTTGATTTTAACGATAACATTCAAGTAAAAGCAAAAGTTTTTATTTTAATTACTTTTTACAATAATTAACATTTACAAATACTAATAATAATATAATGTTGCCACCGGTAGAAGACAAGTTACCCAGTATATTAAGACAAACAAGCAATGTTTAATGATTATCATCGCTGTATTTGACAATTTTCTTCTCTACAATCTTGAAGAGAGTTCGACACCCGCGAGACCAGCGGTTGCACCTGAATATATCTTCGATTCACCCTTTCGTAGGGTTCTTTCACGCTTCACGCTCTTCCGTAAGTATCTGTAACCACCTAACTCTACTATAGGGTTGCCATGACTCGATGTCGTCAAAACTGGAACTAAAAAAGTGGTTTTTGCAACAGCGCATGTATCATGTGCTTCACCTCAGTTTGTCCTGTTCATTCCAGAAATCTTTGGTTCCCACGGATAGAGGTAGAAGAAAGTCATAATTATGTTTAGAAAAAATCTCGTCACCATTTTATGAATTAAAACAGAACCAAGAAATTGACATGTTATTTTATTTTTACAAACGGCAAGAATAGGTACCCACTTACATTAAACAACACCCGTGGAGATTATTTCGATTCATTCTGTATTGTGGTCTTCAATGAGAATGTTCGTTTCTAATCTTGACAATGAGGTCTTCGCAAGTAGTGATGGCAGCCCGGCAGCCGTGTGCCCACCGCGTGCACACCCATCTCTTCCTCGGCTTGTCTCCTATAGTAGCCTTGTTAAAGCTAAAGTTGTGGTCATTGTACTGGATCATCTGGTTTCCCCGATTCGATGTTACAAACACTAGCTTTTCTGAAAAAGAAACGAAGAATCATTTTAACAGACAGAAGATTTTTTTTAAAGTTAGGCGCGACATCCCCGTCGTGTTTTGACGCAAGCCCAGCATTTGGATGTTTACGAAACTTCAGATTGCAACGATAGCAATCCAATCGATCACGGGATTCCCACATCGAGAGCTGGTAAATATAGGACCTGAATGTTATGAATGATTTGCTTTCATGACAGACCTCGAAGACCCCACCCCGAAATACGCCAGATGCTAAATTTTACCTTCGCAGTAAGGCTTTTGGGATGACCGGTGTATTCAAGACTCAAGACTTTCGAAGAAATGGACAAAATAAACACACAATACAATAATGTGATAGCATCTATATTCAATGCTTATACACTTGAAGGCCACATATCAGATAAGTTGAAATTAATAAAATAGAAATTTTTTCAACTGTAAAGTACAGAACGTTACTTTAGAATCAACTTTAGGGCACATTACCAAGTCTTATCAGATAGCAATACGATGGTTGCCTCCATCAAAAAGAAACACAATTTGTGCCGCTGTTCCCTTTAATTCAAACAAATTACACAATATATAATATTAAAATTCACTTCTGAGTCAAAAAGATTTTAAAAATATTAACGTGTTTACATAGATGATTTAATGAATAAGATCGTGATCATATCTGACAATAACATCATCCAAGGTGATGATGGTGGCTTTGCAGCCGTAACAAGCCTTGACACAAGGGCATCTAGCGCGGACCCTTGCTGCCACTCCATTTGTTAAAACGATATCTTCCTATTAATATCACTGGCTTCCCGAATCGAGATGTTGAAAAAACTGGATTACTGTCATCTGCAATTAAGATACACCACATATTGTATTACCTTTTTTGTTGAAAGAAAAACAAATGTCCATGATTGTGTTCATGAATACAAATGACGATAATGTCGTCACAGCAGGTAGTAACTTTTGCTGGACACCTTTTAGTATGACGGTGAGAACATATTATCCAGTTGTCTTATAATTGTTCCGAGTCCGTCTATAAAAGCGGTATTTTCCTATGTGAAGGCATGGTAAACCGCGTCGTGTTGTAATTTTCTACAACTATCACGTAACTGTTTTTGTTTTAAAAGTTACAACAGAACTTACATAAATAAATATAAAAATAAGGCATTAAATGGAAACGAATGAATATTTACAAACAATATTTATTGAATAAGTACATTTTGTCTCATATATAATGTCTGGAGAGACTCTACTAACTATTTTTGCTGTCTGTGTTTAATCAACTATCGAGCCTTTTTTACTGAGTCACGATTCATTTTATCAACTGTCGGAAGGCGAACGTGCATCAACAGCCGAGTGTTAATGATTGTGTTCGGTCATGGACTTGACAATTTCGTTGTTGATAGTGGTTATTCTTGCTCGGCATCTGTAAGAGTTGCTCTTAGCACAAATCCAGTGGATCTTAGGTTCCTTGCTCCAAGCACATTTGTTGAAGCGATGGTTACCCATGAGGAGCAGCGGGAATCCCCGTTGTGATGTCGCGAACCTTATTTCTAAAAATCAACAATGATTATCTTAGTTACATTTTCATGTATTAAGATATAATAATATGTACAAATGACTGACTGGCTGACTATGCCGTCAGTTTTAGCAATAAATTTAAAACTACAATTTCAATATTTAGTAATGAAGGCAGTTATTTTCCGTTGTTCTAATTCCTCTAATATCAGTGATTAATGATTATGTTTGATCGTGGACTTGAAAACTTCACTGTCTAGAGAAGTGATTCTTGCTCGGCACTTGTGGGGTTGGGGATGCTTTTAACACGAACCCATTGGATATTCAGGCTCTTGCTGATTGTGTACTTGTTAAACTGATAGGGGATGAGAAGAATCCCAGATATCTTATTAGAACTCCGTCAAAGTAAACAGTTTCTGCGAGAATGTACATTAAAATTTCTCTTTTTCGAAATAAACTCCTGAGTGCAAAGTATTTATTTTATTGGCATTAAATAAATAAAAAATGTTTTCACGCACAATCAATCAAAATACACCTATTGTGAAATCTAAAACTTCGTAATAGTAAAAGTTAACTCATTAAAATGTTGGATTTTTTATAGGTCCTTATTCTCCAAACAGATTTCAGTTATGATTATGTTCAGTCATGGCCTTGACAACTTGGTAGTTGATAGTGGTCACTTTCGCTCGGCACTTGTTCGGGATGCTCCTGGCACAAACCCAGTGGATCTTGGGCTCCTTGCTGCCGGCCCATTTGTTGAACCGATGCCCACCCATGAGGAGTAGCGGAAAACCACGTTGAGATGTCGCGAACCTTATGTCTGGAAATCATTGTTGATTATTATTCATGTCATGTTTATGTTTTAGGACATAATTTAAGTAAGAGTGGTTTTTAAGGGTTTCTGTGGAGCCGCAGCAGTCTCAAATCGTAATCTTTAATTCAGTTTCTATAACAATTCAATTAAAACAAAATCATCATAAAATCACGCCTTGTAATCCCCCAAGGATTAAGCAGAGGTGTAGGTACCTAATTGTACACCCACATTTGGCTAGTTATGTTTAAGTCCCATGTAAGTGTGTGCCTAATGCCATCTTTAGGGACTTTTCACAATTTCATTATAATGGTATCTAACGTTCATGTAAATTTTCAGCTTCTTGGAAATATATGCAAGTGTCAATGTCTATTTTGACCGGGCTATAACACACATGTGGCCGGAAAACAAAGGAGTTTCTAACAATTAACTATGGTTATGTCCTTGTAAAATTGTAAAGATTCTATTTTCTTAAACTACAAGGGTCCTCTTACAGGCTCCTCCAATTCTCGAACAGATCGATCGGGTCTTATGAGATTTACTAGACCTGTAGTTCCTTGCCGAGATATCGTAAAAGAGACCCTTAGAGACATACACAACCCTTAGAGACATGACAATATTTCATTACTTAAAAGCAACTTTACGGCTTTTGACTAATTACGGCAATTAAAAAAATGCTTTATTATGTGTTTCAGTGTCACAAATATCACATTTTTTACATTTATACAATCATGTACTTCTTCTTATAATTCCCTTTTTTCCACCAGACCGAGACCTCTCGTAATGCAGATCTTGAAGAAACATGTGAAATAAAAAGTATTGATAAACACATACGTCATTTTAACCAAATACGCTACAGAAAGCGTTCACGATTTCAACATATATTTATTTGTATTTAACAAATAAATACCTGAATATTCTAGCACAAAAAAGTATGTAGGTAGTGTAATTTGACATTTGTACTAAAAAAAAAATCTGGAAACAAAACAACTAACACTATACTGGGTGTTTTTACTGATCGGTGGGAGTCCCCCATGCTGCAAAGGTGGGTGCGGCTTCATGCCGTAATTTAAATTTTGTTTTTGCCTATACTAACATTAGTTTTTTAAGTACATTGTTACTAACAAAATATGGACCTAGTCTGAAATAAATGTTTATTATTATTATTATTATTAAAACGTATGTCAACTTTATTTAGAAAGGCCTGTAAGTATTAATTATGGGTTCACAAGAACCTATTCAATCATAACACCTCCCCACAGGTTGTCTATGTTTTATAAAAAATATTTGCTTAAAGACTAAGTTAACGACATTTACAGTAACAGGTAATAAAACAGAAAATATTAAATTGTCACAACCTTCAGGCAACCGTAATGGCAGGCAAACATATGAAGAAATACTGTAACGGGTCTTAACTCAACTACACAATAACTCAAAATAAGGATTTCCTTATAAACTTAAATATAATGTGACTTCCCATTAATACAAAATGCTATTGATAACAGCATAACACAGATCTCAGTTATAACGAATTATATTTTATTATTATTTAGTTTGATTTTATACTTTTTGGTGAAGTTATAAGGCCACAAGTTCCTAATCTAGACACAACTCATGAAGAAGAACACGACATGCGTAATACAAATATTCATTTTAGAAGATAAACTTAAAAAGAAGTTACCCATACTTTAAAAAAAAATAAGTAGTATCTACCTACTTGAAGTTTTGGAAATATTGGAAACTAATAATCTAGAACAATAATAGTTATGACCTTCAAAATACTTAGGCGAAATGTAAGAAATAAAGAAAGAAATAAATGAGCAAGATGCTTCTTGCTTTTGTTATAGAAGTACTGTATACTAGTCACAAAAAAACATAGACTATTTATTTACGAAAATATAAATGAAATCACCCCTTATTAATAAAATTTGACAGTAAAAATATTTCGTCAACAAACTAGGAGTACCTACAGTAGAGCAAACAACTTAAAAAACAGGCTCAACCGAGGGCTATTAACAACAATTATATTTCTTAGTTACTAAACTTTACCTTTAAAGTTTATTTATTTATTTATATAAACTTCATGTACAAGAGTGGTACATAGGCGGACTTAATGCCACAAGGCATTCTCTACCAGTCAACCTTTGGGTCAAATAGGATAGCATTGTGAGAGTACAAAAAAAAAAATAAGAAAAAAATCCAATTTGTTAACATAGATTGATATACATAAATAGGTACATACCAATACACATATATACAGTAAAATGAAATAAACTAATATATATTATAATATTTACAAATAGTCCAAATACGAAAAACCTTATAGTAATTACTATGACTACTAACTAATATCTAGCTTGTGAGCAATTTAGTCTGATTTCAAATAGTACTTCCGAACTGTTCTCTTGAATGTTTAGTTCCTTTGAAAACATGTTCACTAGCAGTTGGCATCTTACTAATGTAAAAATATTTTGGTTTTGTCGATTACCTAGCGAAAATTGGTCAATTTATAACTCTACGTAAGTTATTAAATTAGATAGCACACGATGTCAGACTATGTTCAGCCGTGGCTCAGACCTACTGTAATGTGAATAACCTTGAATCAATAGAAATAAACTTTCACTTACAACAATTATTACATACGTAAATACCCCATGCACCATGCGCAAACAGGTACCATGGTAACAGGTAGCATATTATTGTACGAGTAAAAGACACATTTAAAGACTCTTTTCTTAGATAAAAGCTCTCGGCGCGGCGTTTTAAATTTCACAAAATAAATATATTTATAATAATACTAATGCGAAATTACTTATGCCCCGTTCTAAAAAGTTTAATTTACTAGTAATAAAGACGTCGTTTTCGCTAAGTATCAATATTGACTAAGGAACGTTAGTTTTTGTCATTGAGTATACCTCAATACAAAGTAAACATAACAAAATAACACTAGCACTCGTCTCGGTAACCTTGACGTAAAAAAACCGTGGTTCGAAACATCAAGGATGAATATGTTCCCCGACAGTTCTGACGATAACGTCCCCTTTGGTGTAGAATGTCGCCTTGCACTTCTTCCAACTACACTGCCAACGCTGACCAGTTCTCTTGGCTGTCCCGTGCGCCCAGTACTTGTGTGTGCCCACCAGGATCATCGGCTTGCCGAACCGGCTCTTGCCGAGCACCGGCACTGAAAGAAACCACAAGCAAACACCTCTAGTTAGGAGAGGAAAAACAAACAAAATATGGAAACGGTTCATTAAACAAATGTGTAACATTTATAGAAGCTTAGAATTCAGAATTCATATTTATAAAAACCAAGAAATAATAAAAAGGTTTTCAAGCGGTTTTTATTTAAAAGTGGTTCATGTATCAACATACTACCATACTACCTAAAAATGAAACATTGTTCTAGAAAAGAAATGAATGGAATAGTAACAAAACTTCATACAATAATAAAATCAAATTCATTGGCTCTTTTACGAAACAGCAAATTAAGTTAAAAACGACATCGGCGCATTTACCAACTCAATATCAAATCATACACGACGTAAGAACCTCTACTACTATATAAAATAAACTTTAAAAGCATGAATCATGCCATGCTGTCATGCTACTGGACAAATTAAAAATGAGACACACAAACAATGCAATATTCAAAAATCGGTTTAGTGCCATCTCGGCACCCATGAATTTATTTATCATGCCCATGAAACATTCCCATCTCGGCATCCTGTCATTTATCATTGTTAGGTACACAGTCATCAAACAATGGATACACAGTATCAGTATAGTGAGTAAATCAACTTAATCACTCATTAAAGAAATAAACAAAACACGGTCACTTAGTATAATATAGTTGAACAAAATAGAGTGCTCTTACGAACTTGAAATGACATCTAATGCTGATGCTCATTGATTGTCCTAACGATGACGTCATCGAGAGTAACGATGGCGGCCCGACACCCAGCCGATACCTTGGAAGAACACGTCCAGCGCCGCCGACGGCCGCTCGCAGATACGACTGATCTCGTAAACCGATAAGGTCCCAACTCTATTACAGGATTTCCAAATCGACTTTCACTAAACACAGGTACTGCGAATAAAATAACGTCGAGTCAATACCTCCCTGAGTAGTTCGCAAAAAGACTTTTCAAAAACTAAAAAACAATCTGAACTACGTGATAATTTAAATGAATTGTTTGAATGGATAAGAAAATGAAACAGAGAATAGAAATGTAATTTTTAATCTACAAAATATTTAAGTATTTAGATAAGTAGCACGATTTTGGGGTGGTTGGGATCTACCTCCTAGCGGTCCACCCCGGGCAACGGCACCACTTATCTTCACGGACTGTGATGCGGCTGAAGATCCCTTACAGCGGTGGTAGGCTTCGGCCGCCTGGCGCGCGACCACCCTCCTGCCGGAGTCCGGCGCCAAACAGCTTGTCTGTGTTCCGTCGGTGAGCGGGAGTGCCAGTGCCATTGGGAGATGGATATGGTCAGTTGCGCGGTTTCGGACCAGAGTGGGTTTCTATGTGACTCTGTACCGGGAGACTCATGCTGGAGGGTAGCGGGATCCGAGGCACGGTCTCTGCCGTTGGCCGACCGCAGTTAGTAGGGGGCCCAAGTACTGCGCCAGCCACGTGGGAAAGGCTGCCCCGCCAACTCGCGAAAAATCCCGAAATGCTCCACTGTGCCAGTTGGCGACTAGGCGGGAGGACCCGGTGGCCATTTCGGGGGGGCTCGGGCGTCCCCGCAGTCTCCAGATGAGTCTCCCACAGGTCGGATGACCTGAAGAGGCCCGTTGGGTAACCGAGCCGCGTCTCGACTAACCTTCTGTTTCCCCACAAAAATACTCCACTAACATGAAAAAGCATAAAAGGGAAAAGGTTTTGAAGCGTCAGCACTTCCTCCCACTTAAAGTGCACCTCATCAATATCAGGGGGTTGCACTCAAATCTCGATCCGGTCCACCACCACCTCGAGACCGAGAAGCCGCACCTATTCTTTTTAACGGAGACGCAGATTGCGACTCCGTCAGACGTGGCGTACCTCAACTACCCAGGTTACTCGTTTGAACATAAGTTCGTAAAACGAGCTGGGGTCTGTGTGTACGTCCGCGATGACATATGCTTTCGGCGTCTCCGTTGCTTTGAGGATTCCGGGTTATCTACTATCTGGATACTGGTGGATACCGGGGTGGAGAAATCACTCTACGTCGGTGTCTACCGGTCGCACAGCGGTAACCAGGAGACGACCAGGCTCTTTGAGCGCCTGATGGAGATGGCAGATTGTGCCCAGCAACGGTACCCGACGGCGGAGCTTCTTTTTCTGGGGGACTTTAATGCCCATCACGATGAGTGGTTGTTCCCGTTTCAGAAAACTGACCATGCTGGGAGAGAGGCGCGCAGATTTGCATTGTCGCTAGATCTCACCCAGCTGGTGACTGAAGCTACGCGGGTGCCTGATGTTGACGGACATACACCCAACTGCTTAGACTTACTGCTAACCACTGACCCAGACAGGCACTCAGTATCGGTATCAGCCCCACTGGGAACTTCCGACCACTGTCTGGTGAAGTCCGTGTCTATCAGCTCTCCTCCAGATGATAGCCCTAGGGGCGAGAGGCGAGTTTGGCGATACGAAGCAGCAGACTGGGATGAGATGCGGCATTTTTTTGCGTCCTTCCCTTGGCGTCCAGTGTGCTTTTCTTCGGGCGACCCCACTTGTTCAGCTGAAGCGGTTGCGGATGTGATACGGCAGGGAATGGAATACTATATTCCATTCTCCGACATACCGCTCGGTCACAAAGCCCGTCCTTGGTTCAACGTGGATTGCGCTCGTGCTGAGGCTCGAATGCAGTCTGCATACCAAGCCTGGGTGCAAGCCCGTTACCGCAAAGTACGAGCTCGACGGGTTCGCGCGAAGAAAAGAGCTTTTAATTCTGCCGCAAAGTCTTGTAAGCGGGTGATCCGAAAGGCGCGTTTCGACCACGTCAGCCGTATAGGAGCTAAACTTGCGTCCTACCCATCTGGTGGTAAACAGTTTTGGTCCCTATGCAAATCGGTCGAAACCAACTTCTGCCGGCCCACATTACCTCCCTTGCAAAAACCGGATGGGTCGCTAGCTCACTCCGCTACCGAGAAGGCAAACCTGTTTGCATCTCTATTTGCTAGCAATTCACGTCTAGTTACTGACTCAAAACAGCCACCAACGATTCCTCACTGTGATTCTTCGATGCCGGAGATCACAATACACATGAAGGAGGTTCGTAGAGTACTCTATAGCCTAGACGTGAACAAGGCTAGCGGTCCTGACGGCATACCAGCAAGAGTCTTGAGGAACTGTGCGCCTGAGTTGTCTCCTGTGTTGACACGCTTGTACCGCCTCTCTCTTAAAACCAGAACGGTTCCGAAGTCATGGAAGGTTGCCAATGTACAACCAGTACCCAAGAAGGGTAGTCGTGCCGACCCCAGTAACTATCGACCAATCGCCATCACCTCCATACTTTGTAAAGTTATGGAAAGGGTTCTGAATGCGAAGCTGCTGGCATACCTAGAAGCAAACGACCTACTCAGTGACTGTCAGTATGGCTTTCGCCGGGGACGATCAACTGGGGATCTTCTGGTGTTTGCTACGCACTGCTGGGGTGAGGCCATCTAGAAACACGGCGAGGCCCTTGCCGTTTCGCTGGACATCTTGAAGGCTTTCGACAGGGTTTGGCACGCAAGTCTGTTGAGCAAACTTTCTGCATACGGCATCCCCGTTGACTTTTGCCGCTGGATATCTGACTTCCTGAGTGAACGGTCGATCCGAGTGGTCATTGATGGCTGCTCCTCTGACCTCATCGCTATAGATGCCGGAGTTCCTCAGGGGTCTGTTCTCTCCGCGACACTTTTCCTGCTGCATATCAATGACCTTCTAGCTCCTGGTATTGTTGGGTACGCAGACGACAGTACTGTCATGGAGAGTTATGCGAGACGTGCGTTAAATAACAATCATCTTTCTTCAGTAAGGTATTAACTTATGAAATCGAACGTTGACGTTCTTTTAGTTGAAAAAATGAGAGCTGCAATGACATTTCATTGGCATTCATGCAATGAATAAATAAGGTAGACGGACGACCGATCATTTTATGAAGACAGCTGTTTAAAGTGATAAACGGCAAAAAGAAGTCAATTCAAAAAAATATATTTAATTCATGAAACACTTAATTCGTACACTATGTTTCAAGAAGGTATTTACTATATTATTTTCGTCCGACAGGAACAATAAGTATAGCATATTATGAGACTCGGGGATAATACCTATTAGTGAAACTTTTTTTTGGAACCGTATCAATAGTTCCGAAGATTTCATTATCCATATTATGTTAAAGGTGGTTAAAGAATGAATAAAGATCACGAGAATGGAAACATTATGAGTAAATTAAATTATTTAATGATTATGATGCAAATAACTACTTATTACTAAGCTGTCGACGGTTGTGACGAACGCTTTGCATCTAGTTAAGAACTTTTGTGAACATGCCCAACGAATTTTGTTAGTACAGGTCCTGGACCTGTTGAATTTGTATCTTCCTATTTTCACCATCGGATAACCGCATCTGTTCTGTATCCATTCTACTGAAATTTAGAAAAAATCATAAGTATCCGTGCGTCTAATATTCATTTTTCTTCAGTCAAGCAGTAACTAAAAAAATCGAAAGTTGATTGAATTGAATAAAAGGTAAAGTTAGTATTCATGCAATGAATAAAAAAACACCCAACATTTTACGGAAACACCAGCTTAAAGTAAACGACAAAAACAAGTCAATTAAAAAAATATTTAATTCATGATACATTTTCTTGATTTAATGACAATGTTTCAAAAAGCTCTTTACTATATAATTGTCGACTGTTATGACATGCGCTTTGCATCTAGTTCTGGTCTGGAACATACCCAGCGAGTTTTTTGTTCCAACATTTAGCTTTACTATACTTGTGATCTCCTACTCGCAACATGTAACCCCCTTTCGTTTGGAGCCATTCCGCTAAAAAAATATACAGATTGAACTGATTAAAGTCAAGAAAGTACACAACTGTTATATTGAGATAACTGGATGAGTACCTGAAAGTATCTCAGATACCCACAATATTGTATAATACCGAGAGCAGTCAGAAACTCTGGAAGAAAGATAGTGAAACAAGCAAGAGTCCAAAACGGCTCAAAAGAAAGTAGTGTGTGGTAATTGTGTGCCAACTGCCAGCGCAGAACAATGATCTCTTCTCATGCAGAAAAGGAACGATCATTGATTAACAAGTGCTCCAATCTTAGGCTGAATTCTGAATCTTAGACCCCCAACATATTTGAGAAAAAACCAGACAGATGATGATTTTCTAAATAAAACATCAGACACACTGGCCAATCTTTTATTTCGAAAAATATAGAAACTTATCTTAAACTACATGATTGTGTATTAAATTGCTCCTTAAAATGATGCCTTCGAGGGTTATGAGAAACGCTGAGCATTTTGTACGATTCCTTGTGGTACACTGCCATCTTATCTTTCTTCCATTGTTGTACGACTTGGTGAATCGAAAGCCATCCGCCGTCAACATCTGTGTCCCTCTTTGCGTCACCATTTCCATCACTACAAGTATTTAAAAAAGTGTTTTAAATGGGTAAATGGAAAAAAATGTAAATCGTAGTAATCCATTTGTGTATCGCTATTGTTTTTCAGCTGTAGAAATATGTTTCGTAGCAGTTCCTTACCTAACATATTCGAATTGACTATTTAAACTCCTAGTTTACGCTACTTTTCAATATTGTGTTTTCCTCACGTGGTGATGAAAACGTTCAATCCTAGACTTCACAAATGCCGTCAGATACGGGAATGGGCCCATATCTGATGGCATATCTACAATATAATTTAATTTGTATTCATTTTGTTTTTCCATCAGAACATTACCGGTTACTTTGTTTGAGTTAAGATAAAATTAAAATCCGCATTGTAAAATATGTAAAAATGGTACCTTTTCATTTATTTTCAGATATACATCCTTAAAATTGTTAGTACCACAGAAATGCTTATGAGAATCTAATGTCAAGTAAAATATGATTTATTTAACTCATTGTTCATAACTCAAAGTCCTTTATTTTATTACGTTAGAAACAACTAAAGACAACAATATAACTGCTATCAAATACTCTTATCGACATACTATACTTACTTACCAGTTACCTATAAGTGTAACAACATATCTGTCATGTGTGAACGTATCGCCAGTGCGAATGTAGGGTAATGTTCCTGAATGAGAGAATTCCCATTGTGCGTCAACAATCAACACACTTAAAGGCACTTCAAAAATTAATATACATACTTATTTAATTCATCGTTAAAAGAGAAGCTTCTGATCCTGTTTGTAGTGATAATTTCCAGGGTCCAGAGGCGATACTCGCCAGGTAACTATTGCACTTAATTGTGTGTACATTACAAAACAGCCTGTATATTATCGTTAACTGATTACTAAACTTATACGTAATGATTGTGTTTCAAACAACTCTTCATGATCTGCTCGTCGATAGTAGCGAGAAACGCGCACGGAACACTGCCATCGAATCTTCACACCCATGGTTTTTTCCTTTGAAAAGCGGTACCCTCCAATCAACAACATTACAGTACCTCTACTTGTTTTGTACTTTATTACTGAAAGGAAAAAGCCAAAAATAATAAATAAAAAAATAGGCCGTCTCCTTTAAGCACATCGATATATCTGCATCATGTCTTTGTGTCGGGGATAGTCAGAAACTACAAAGTACCAACCGCAATATGCTGTGAAAATAACTGTTTAATAATACAAAAAAAAAACATAAAAGCATTGCAAATAGATGAATATGTTTCATATTATATTAAAAGCAGACATCAATTTATACCGTTAAATGTGAGGTTCCGCTCCAATAATTAAGTAAAGACAAATACATATTCAATCTCATCCAATATGGCTGCCCGACAGGAAGTTCTTTAATTATGATTGTAATTATCCATGGTTATGATGGTAATTAGCCTTGATTATAGTCCCTTCGATGGTAAAGACTAAAACTTTGCATTTGGTCTGCCCGTCGTAGGTGGAACATGTTTCATCATACAATTTATAAATACTAATGAACGACAAGGTTTCCTTAATTTTATAACTACGGGTGAAAGATCTTTTTGCATATAGGATAGCAACGCGCCTGCGAAGCCACTGGTTGTCCATACGCAGCTACAACCACTTCTTTCATTTCTTTATTCACCGGTCGCTGTTGAATCACGCATCTCACTTGAGTTACCTCACCAAGCGGTCAATATATTTCTTGAAATATGTACCCACAACCACATTATCACCCACAGGTTGGTTATGTTCAAGGTAAGTTTTCACTGGGTCATCGCCAATAGTGACGACGTACGCTTTACATTTCGTGAAGAGTCTGGTGGAACACTGCCATCTGGTCTTGCAGCCAGTAACCATGAGCTTGTAGAAGCGATAGCCTCCAATTTCTAACGCCAAAGAACCTCTTTTCTTTCTTATGTTGATTACTGAAAACATTTTAAAATAACTTTTTTTTATTTGGTCAAATATCCAGATAATTGTAGATTTTCTGTGAAAGTCGGACCGAGGGCTGAATAAAACGATAAAGTACAAAATCATAAATTAAACTTGTAATCTCATCTCAAGTAGTAACCTATTGAAGATAAACATTACTCATGATTAAATACTGCATAAAAGATTCTCCCATTTTATCCACCACCGAAACCTACGTGTACTGTAACTGTACGTGCGAGTGCCTACACTACTAAATCCACTCTAAAACATAATTAAAATGCTACTTATATAAATTTCACTCATAATTCATTTGATTTCATCCACTGAAAAAAAATAAGATTCACTAAGTACCCATAGCAACTAGCAACATCCATTGGGAAGCACTTTTTGTCATAATAATTATTTCCATTGATCCGAGAAGAATCGCTTTCGATGTAACTTCTGAGAATGCAGGATATAAGTCACGTCTCGATTTTGATCGTGACACTAAAAATCAATAAATTAACAAACGAGATACTACTAGTCAGAAACCCCTTGTCACTGGGGGTTAAAACTTTTAGTAAAGACCGCCATTCTTATTTTCGAATTTCATCTGAGATCCGAAATCTAATCTTGTTCCCAGTTCATAGGAACTATCAATTATAAGTTTAGGTTAGTTTGAAGTACACAGTCTGGCAGTGTCAGTGTGGTGTGAGGTTTTAATAATAATAAGACCTTAGTCTCAGTTCATGCAAACTAACAAGAATAGCTTTCGAGCCAACAATGTTAATACAGAATTTAAATATTTTTTTCTAAGTCACGACGTAAGTTTTGGAGTTACCCATAGGATCAACCAAACCGGCAATTTAAATATCCGACACTGGAATGTGTAGAGTTTCAGGATATGTAAATCGCCTATATCTCGATGTTACGTTCTAAGAATTATTACATTTTTATTGCAGAAACGAGGCATGTCCTAACCAGGGACCGTAGCCCGACAACATTCGATACAAATCCTGAATCTGAATTACTAGAATCTATTAGCTGTAGTGTGAGCTAGCGGGTTATGGCTCCCCCACACTCGGACGATGGCGTTGTCCATGGTGTGCAGGGACGCTCTGCAGCCAGACTTAGCTTTGACGCACACCCATCTTGTCCTGTTGCCGTGTTTTTTAACTCGGTTAAATCGGTATTGACCGATCATGATGACCGGGTTACCACGCTGAGATTGCGCAAAAACAGGGTTCAGATCTGAAAACAATAATTGTTTTAGTACCTGGCGAATGATTAGATTAAATATTTACAGATAGTATAATATAAGGGAAAATACCATAACCTTTTTTTAACAAAAAACACTGTTGAAGTATGATAAATGATATTATCAACATTCACATGCAAATGCATACGCGCCGCGTGCACGTGCACCGTGGACTTGGAGACAATCGCTGATGTGCACGGGATGCGAACACGTAAGAATGGTAGAAATAGTGTTGAACATTTCTCCCACTAGACAATGTAAGTATATCTAAGTTTGACAGCTGTCAAAATTTATGGGAGATGATTACTGTTGTCCATGGTAGATATGAATGACAAAATTGGTCTTATTAACCGCCAGTTAGTTACTATAATGAACACTCTTCGAAAAAGCTAAGAAGAAAATGTGACTAGACGTAATAAAAGAAACGATTTGAAAATGGAATATTTACTATTATTACATTGAAACAGTTTATCAATATTAAGCAAAAATACTCAAAAGGTGGAACGAAGTTTATAGTGGTTGGATTTTCATGGGACTGTTTTATTGAGTTCCTATGTTGTATGTAATATGTTGACAAAGTGACAAGACAGTTTTAAGTAAATCCTCGTTCTTAACATAAACCCAAACATCAACCACAATATTATCCACTGACACGATACATTTATTAATAAAAACATTACATAACATCACTGACACATAACAACACACATTACATCATTCTCTCAAAGTTTTTATCAAAACCTGTTTATTTTGAAAAAAACTTTGATACTACACCAACATTTATTACATAACGTCGGGGATAGTGCAAATCCGCGAATCTACCATACGTAAAGTGCGCGTATCTGCACTACGTGTAGGTTTACAGGGGAAGGTTGTAAGTTTTGTTTTTTTTTTCAACGATTTTTGACCTAATTTTTACATGAATAGTAACAATTCATGTGTTCTATGTATTGTTAACAGTAGAAATCTATTAAATTCATTAATTTAGTCGCTACGACAATGCGTAATTGAAATTAGCTACATTTGTCAGATACGCGGAATTATCCAATGCTAATTCCACGGATTTGCGACCTTTTATAATTTTTAGGAACTTTAGGGAAGTTAATTCGCCGCTTGGAAACCTACAGAAAGTCTTAAGACTAAAGACAATTTAAATAAGCTATTTATTCAATCTGAATTTCATTATTATTACGTATTTGTACGGATATAATGTAGCCCTAAAATTAGCAACACAGCAGATTTTAATACAGGTCATCACCATGCTCATCAGCTAAGTCAAAAGATTAATATTATTATATTAATAGATAGAACCTTAGCAGTTAATAGTAAGTTAAAAACGCTCCTACTTTATTAGAAGCACGTTAAAAGGATACACAGAAAAACATGTTAAAAAATCAGTTTATTTTATTGCTATAAAATAGTAAATCTTAACTTAAAACTACAAGTCTTAGTTTAAAAAGTTCTAGCAGTCTAGCTTCTATTTTGTTTGATTTATCATAAAATTAGAACATCTAGCCAAGTAGCTGGTGACATTCTAAAGAGGATTAAACCTCATATTACCTAACAACTGCCCCATATTGTCACTTTCAGAAGAATTAAAAGATCATTACGCTTTACTGTAGGTACTTAGGTAGCTTCTTAAAAACGGGTGTCCCGAAAGTTACTTGATCTACTTATTGTTCGTATAATAACACATAACTTAATGGTTATGTTTGCCAAGAGTCTTGACGATGACACTGTCAACAGTAGTAATGGCTGCAGTACAGCCGTTCTTCTTCTTGATGCAAGTCCAGCGAACCTTGGACCCCCAACACGCATGTTTGTTGAACCGCCACGGCCCTATTTGTACTACGAGGTTCCCGCGTTGAGATAAGTGAAATGTTGGCTCTGAAATATATCATAAACATTACCATATTTGATAATATTTTGAGTTTGAGATAATCTTCATGCAGCCAGTATATCCTATTAAGAATACTGCACTAGGTATGCAAATACTAATCATGCAGGAATAATAAGAGAAAAAATACAAATTGTCTAAATAACTTTGTTAATAAGGATTATAACTTTTTATTTAAATTAAAATACAGCTACATGAAATTATAATAATTAATTACATTAAATGGACCATTGCTTTCGTAACTAGTTAATATAATTATAATAATATTTTCCTCATAAAATAAATGTTAATCGCTGTAAAATAAAACCTCCTGTGTCCATTTTACATATTGACCTGTTAATATTATCAGTTAGAACTTTGAACCAATTCGTCCCCATGGACATTTTTTTGCAGATTAACCAAACTTTGATAAAATATAATTTGATCAAAAAATTTTTAACGATAGACTGATGTCATCATTCTCCTGCCTTTATCCCTATAGATATCTACTAAAAATATTTTAGAGCTACACGAATGTAAGGTACTTATTAAATATATCACTCCTTCGACTAAATACAATATTCAATTGTTTATAGACGTAACAGTTACACAGAAGCAATTACAACTAGGTTATACAAACTGCGTTATTCGACTAGTGGTAGCAACTATGAGTTTTCTGTCTCAGAATATTTCTAAACTTTTTCTGTCAAAAAAAACCTAAGAGCCCGATCTTGGCATATGCAGCCACCAAAATCATGAGGGTTTTAAGTCATAAGCCGCATTGCGACTACTAGACAAATAATGAGGCAACCAAGATGTCCAAAAAACAAAATCAAATCGTCCACTGAAACAATAAGAAAATCGTCAATGAATGACATTGTTTGGCTACCTTCACATGAGTTATGATAAACTATAGTAATTGAAAACAATACTATAAAACATCACTTTTGTACCCATCACGATATAATTCTAGTTTCAACAATAATTTTGTTGAAAACGTTTATATATTCACACTCTCTAGTATCCACTTCAGCTAGGTATACCACCTAATGGTTGTGCCATCCATTGAGCTTGACCAATCGATCGTTGACAGTGACAGCAATGCACCGACAACCACAGCTCTTCCTCGCCGAACACTCCCACCAGGTCTTCACACGTCGTTCCAGCTTCTTGGCAAACCGATACCTGCCCCAGGTTATGATAGGGTTGCCATACCTTGTAACCCCAAATATAAGAGGATTTACTGAAGCCGCTGAAACAACACAATATGTTTAACCTATGCTTACGGCTCGCATGTAATATATTATAAGCTTAAATAAATAAGGCTCGGCAGATGATGATGAAATAAAATGACACAGCATAACAGAAATAATGGTAAGGTATAGTAGAATAAGGACACCCGTCATTATTTTTTTATTTCGTCCTGTAATTTCTAAAGATTACAAAATAATAATAAAAACGTACTAAAACGACAAGATAATTTTATGAAAACAATGTATTTCTTGGAATTTCTGTCTACCCGCACTTTTAAGGTCACACACACTAGTTGCGTTAGATTTTAGGATTCCGTACCAAAATATTAAAGAAGGGATAGCAGCCCACCGCTGGACATAGGTCTCGCCCAAGCTGCACCACAACACCAGGTGCCGTCCGGCCTAAATGTTGTAGTTCTAGTGATTTTCCTACCAAGATATACTCTTTAAAGCTTTTTTCCTTAATTCATGAGTATGTCGAATATTCATTCTCACAATATTTTCACCCTCAGTGATTATGAAAGAGTTGCATCGCTCCCTGGTCTTGATGCAGATCCATCGTCTGTACTGCCCCATGTCCCTCATCAGTTTAAACCGGTGACCAGATAGCACCAGTAACGGGTTCCCACGTGTGCTTGTGGCAAAGTAATATTCTTCTGTATGCTCGGATCCATCGGAGTCCGCACCTGCATAAAATGTTAAAAACTTTGGTTTCACGCAAATCGAAATGTCTCCCTCGATTAAAATGATTGTGCCCTTTTATAATTATTTGATTACTTTGACCACCGCAAAAGAAAGGAGTAAATAATAGCGTGACGATTGACAGGGGAGAATGGAAGAAAAAAACGTGTTGCGCCGACCCCAAGTAACATACAACAAACAAAGGACAAAGGCATCTTTCTAAGATGATGATTACTTTGACCACCTTGCTTTAATATCTATAACTTATTGATTTTATACCGAGAGCTAAACATTTCGGAGAGACGGAGCCAAAACACGACACGATCAGCATCACGTTTCTCTTTCCTTCTTTACTTGCTCTTGCTGTCTATTCCAACTTTAATTTCAATCTTTATAATTATGTTCATTCTTCACCATCACGATCTCATTGTGGAGGGTAGTGATACGAGCCAGGCACCCGAACTTGTTGCAGCGAGAGACACCTTGCCGCTTGCTTGATGCTGGTAGTTCCTCGAGCATCGCATTCCGTTGTACACCAGAATAGTTATCCCTTTCGTAGTCTTTATAAATGTAAATGTAAATGTGTGCTTAATAAATGTAAATGTGTGCGGCTGTGCCACGTGGTGACCACGTTTTAGTGCGGACAACCAGGTAACAGAACAAGCTTATAACTTTGTGATTTTTCATGATAGTTTTAAAATTTTGTACATAGATTCTTTACATAAAAATAACACGTGTTTCAGGTTTCGCATATACTAAAACTAATGTTGTAGACTTCACTATTAGACTCTTGATAAATGACGTAAACGATTATGTAATAAGCACTTTAGTGTGTCCCTAAATTCGTACAACCTTCAAATCCAAATATTTCTACTACTTTTTCTGTGTTTACTCGTGAGAACCTGCAATTGGTTGTGTTATATATACAATTGTTGTCTGTATGTTATAGCTCTTGGTTCTCCTATTAATACATACAGTTATCATCCAATCAATTAAGGAACGTTCAATTACGGGACCAGGTGTATAGTACGCGACCAATGGTCGACCGCCCCGGGAGCTAGACAAAGGGCAATTAAAGCGTTTCGTGTTCCTACAACGAGTCTATCTTCTGGATCGACGGTAGTCATCGGTAGTTTATGTCAATCCAATATATTATAGAGCAGAGCAGGTGGCCAAGTGGTAAAGGCCCCGACTTACGAGCTGCTGGTCGTGAGTTCAAACCCAGGCAAGCACATTACTTTGTCTAATTTATTTTTATCACCACTGCTCTCAAAACGATGAAGGAAACATCATGACCACCGGCTTGTCCTAGAACCAAACTTTCAAAGACACGTGACATCTACCAACCCGAACAGGGCCTGCGTGGTGGACTACAGCCCATTCCATCTAACAAAGAGGAGGCCTGTATCACAGCAGTGGTAACATTGCCGGCTGATTAAGCTTATACAATATATTTTTGACTTTTCCGTAATAGTTACTGCTGTTAGACTGTCCCTTTGTCTAGGTCCTCAGATTAAACTATTCGAATGCATAGGAGCACTTAGGCCTACGGCCAGTTGCGGCCAAACTTCACACAAAAAGATCCTGGTCGGAGCTTCTGCAGCCAAGATTGAGCCCTCTACCAGACGCAGTGCGCAAGGTCCCTAAATTGTAAATAAGTGGTCACTAACGGACACTGATGGCTGCCGCCATTATAGTGTTAATATTTCTATGTCCCTCCCATTCAGTCCACGTCAGTGGTTGTGACAGTATTTGGTGCACAGCAGTTCATTGTCGATAGTCATGGCAGTCGCTGAGCAGCCTCTCTTGGAACACCTCCACGAGACCCTTGCTCCTGAGGAGTACGCCTTCCTGAAGCCGTATCCTTTGACGAGCAATTTTGTGGAACCCCTTTTGTTCGTTGTGAATCGTACACCTAAGGCATAAACGGATTTGTATTTTTTGTATGTTTTTATAAAATGCAGGAACATCCAATATACGCTGTGCCTAGTCTTACCAAATCTTTCAACAATACAATCACGGAAGATATCCCGTAAGTGGCAGTGTAAGTTTACCAAATCTCACTCAATAGGTATAGGTATCATTCGTAAATCTTAGGGCCAGTAATGTTGCGAGTATGAAGACATTGCTTATCTATCAGAACTCGAATAGCCAACCCATTTAAGTTTGAAATATTTATTTCTAGTAATTTCACCGATATTAGGTTAAACAAAGGTAGGTAAAATCTGTTTATCTTGGACCGGTTGTATTTTTTTGACACTGTAAAGGCGGTAAAGCTGCATTTTTACTTGTTGTCAAACTAACAAAATCTCAAATGATTTAGTTGGTACTCATTTGTTACTCACTCCAATCCCCAACGAATATTATTTGTATAGTAGTACCAACCTACCTAGGTACGAATACTCTTCAGGGTAGCTTCTACACAGAATGACAAATAAAATGCCAACATTATTTGAGCACAATATAATTTCTATATGAAATCTATATTTAGAAATAATGATTTTATAATAATAATATTACAAACGCCATATTACTCAAGTATTAACATGTAGATAACTACAATTATATTTAACGTAGGTAGTTATAATAAGGCTCATTTAACTACAAAAAATACAATAACAATAACAACAATATTAGTACAATAATATTAGGTAGGTACTTGGAAAATATCACCGAATTACGTATCGCGTTGAATTATTTTCACTGAAAGCGAAGCTTATAACATTAAATTACTCAAATATTCCTACATAAATTTTAGAGATCAACAGATTCAAGAAAAAATTGATATCTTATAAATGATCTAGTCTAACATTAAGTACCGTCACGTTCCACTGATGCGTATCACAACTAGAGTCGTCATCATTTTTAAATTCCCTTTTAAGAGATGGCAAGCGTGTTTTTTTAACTTTTGATTTTATTTCATACCTCTTATGACAAAAGGATATTTTGAACTACGTCCAGTGTGCCATGAAATAATTATAGTTTTATTTTTCAGGACAACGATATCGCGCAGAAGATAATGCGAAACTAAGTCGCCTTAGTTATTTTAATCGATACTAAGATTTCTGAGACTATACGGGGCGGAAGGGATACCAAAGCGAAAACGGTTACCACGTATTCAGTACGTCATTCTTAAAAAAAAAACAGCTGTTCCATACATTTTGATTGTGAAGGTATTGCAGTTTTGTAGGAAACAGATGTTTTTTTTTAAATTACCGATGAAAAATTTCTAAGTGGGGGCTCAGAATGATGTATTGAATACGTGGTAACCGTTTTCGCGTCGATGTCCCTTCCACCCTATATATCATATGGCTGGTGGGTAAGCTTATGGACGTGGATCTAAAACACCAATTGCCAAACCTTCTTTCTGCCTCACGCGAGTAGGCACGACATAATCTTGGCCCTTAGCATTTTAGCGTCTAAATCTACAACGGCTCTGTCAAGTGTCCTCCGTTGCAGTTTGTGCACTGCCACGACCCTACATCATATGAGTGGAAGCGGGCAACGCTTGACGGCTCGATTGTAGGTACCTTCACCCGCGCTGTACTTAACGCGTCAGTTTAGACAGTGCTAGGCTACAGTCGGTTTGGAATGTTTTGCTACTTATCGCGTCTTATCATCGAACTCTACGAAGACATCTTGTAGTAATTCTCCCAGTTCAAAATGGTACCGTCGCTTGGCCGTACGAATTTTCGAACGATCCCCATAGCACCATTTACCAAGCCGTGTGCAACGTTAATATTTTTCCACAACATTAACATCCTGGTTAATTGGGGTCAGAAGGTATGAATTCGGGTTATTACCGCTTGCCGCAGGTTTTGGGTTCCACGAATATATGTAGATATATATCTGCTACCGCCACGACATAAGTACATGTATCGGCGAGTTCATTGTACAGACGCCAGCACATCAAGCTACTACAATCTGTCAAATTTCTTTAATAGATTTTCAACTTTATCGCCAAAGCATTAGGTTCATGGTTGATTGGAAAAAAAATTGACAGTTTCGGGTAGCTTGATGTGCTGGCGTCTGGATATCGTTACAGTATACTTACTCATCCACCAGTTTTGTCGAAGGGAAACTGAATAACGAGCTATAGTAGTCGCGACGTCAATTTTATTTTTTAGTAGTACCTAGATACTAATGCATCAACAGCGCACGTCTTACTTACGTCTCAGTTCAAACGGTTGATGCCAACCATTCCTTCGACAACCAGAGACGGATACAAATAAGGGCATGGGTAGAGTATTCATATTATTTTTTTAATATAAGTACCGTTTTTTTTTAGTTCTAATCGTAAGTAGGATTTACATGGACGTAAATCGTAAGTAGTATTTCCCTACTATAACACTTTATAACAATCCGGTCCCGACACGCATCACCTAACATGGACACGAAGTCATGCGTTCTATTGCTCAAAAAGTACCTATAGTTCTACTTAACTAATTAAGGATCCTTTTTATCCTCAAGATTAAGGGGCCGCGCCCACAGGTCTGTTTTGGGAAGTATTCTAGGGAAGGTGAGGGCATAGAGGGCTAGAGCTGCTACAGTTGGGGAAGACATAGGGGAAGGAAGGATAGCTGAGGCGAGTCCCGAGAAGTTGGCCAGACCTCTGGGACGCAGTTGCACGAAGGCACCCTTACCGCAGCGCGCGTGTTTTGTTTTTACATAATATGATTATATATTCAAAGAGTTTAATTTACCACATTTTAAAATTAAAATATAAGCATAAGCTATTAAAAAAATATAGCATAATATTATTCCGAGATAACTCGACGGAACATGTGACGATATGGAACGATTTATCGTTCCATATCGTCACATGTTCCGTACTTCCCGAAAGAATTATCATCACAAATAACGTCAAAAAGCGTTTTATATCAACTATGATATAAAAAGCTTAAAAAAAAGAAATATTCATAAAATAAAAGCTTTACTAATTTAAGCTCTTATTTTATTTTAAATTTGCATAATGCTTAAAAAAAATTGGCTGCTGATTAAAGTCTTCCTGAAAAGACATTACTTCACTTTTATCTGCATCTGGATGAACATCTGTAAAATATGCTTCTTAAGTATTCCACATCGTCACGAAACCTCTCCACTAATACATTACGGGACGTTCCCCCACTTAGCTATCAATTTTATTAAACCTTTACTTATTTACTGAATTTGCAAAACTGTTTTTTAAAACTGTTTCTTTCCCTCGATGAATTCATTGTTTTACATTATAAAACGTAAAGGCTTATAAGTACGAAGTATTGCGTGACTTTTACACAAATTTTCAACGATCACAAGCCACAACTTGTAGTAAAGAGTAAAATACTTATAGCAAATAATTGACGTCACGGCGTCAAACTCAGGGAAAATTCTAGCAATGGCGGTTGCAAAATAAAAATAGTGTTGCCAGAATAATGAAAAGGGAACACGGCCTGCGAGGAATTAAAAAAATAAGGTATTTAATAAAACTATTGCCGTCGCGCTGCGCCCGGACAACTGAGTTAACAATGTATGAATGGATAGTCTGTGTTTGAGTGCGTACTACCGCGCATGTGCGGATATATCAATGTGTGAATGGCAGTGGCGAAGGTTCCATAGAACCCGATTCCTACCGGCTTCCCTTTGAAAAATAGCACAGTCAGTATTCTTTAGACAAATAATATAATCACATTAAAGATACTTACTCCCGCTTACCTCTTACAAAAATTGACCCTTCGCTACTGGTGAATGGATAGTCTGTGTTTGTGTGCGTGCTAAGAGAGCACCACCCGCGCGTGAAGATTCTTTTACCCGCGAAGCTGTCTGGTTACTAAAGATTTTCCATATCTTCCTAATATTCAATGTCGCTGGCAAATATTTTTACTCCACTGAAGATCGGGAATAGTGTGATTCTTAACACTGTAATGGTTTGATAAATTGTTTTTTGATCGTTTTTTTCGTGCGGCAAGAAAAACTTAGTTGAATATTGTGCAGGTTCCATCGAACGGTCTCCTCTAGCACACCGAAAATTTTTGGTTCATACCTGAAACAATTTGTTCATACCGTCTGAGAAAGGACGGAAATGACGAAATAATAAATTTACATACCTATTTATTGTTAAAATAATTTCTTTAAACTATAAAACATAAAATTACTGCAAATAACCCACGCATCTGCGCACACACACTCTCACACAACATAATTAAACATTAGAAGTCACATTATCACAAACTGTAAAACTTAAATGTCATTTTTGTGACATTTTCTTTACTTACCACCTTCTTTTTACTGCACTGCCAAGGGTATTTGTGTGCAGTACCATGATATTTTCTTTTCTAAGCAAACACAGCTTGAGATAATATGAGAATCAAAGTCAACCAGAATATGAGTATTAGCCTGCAACCAGAAAAACAATTTTTGAGTTACTTTGTACACATACATTATGCTGCATTGAAAACAATAAAATGATGAGAACAAAAAAAAACAAAGTGTTTAATGGCAAGCATTTATTTAAATCATACAAAAATAAATAAAACATTATTATACAAAATGTAACTTATTTATTAAAAGAGATATATACTTTATTTACAAATTATAAACAGAGTATCAAAAGGGGAAAAGAGCCACCGAGCATCAAAATCTTGGTCCGCATCTCTGTCGAAATTAAGTTACATCTAATTACAATTGAATGACCCTACATTCCAGCATTCTTTCCTTACATATACATAGGTGTAATAAAACGACAGACATATTTCCAATATTATATTTAAAATACAAAAACATTATTTATTCACTTAATTTATGTTATCAGTGTCACATCGGGTCTTCACACTTGTTGCATTTTTGTGACTCAAGCCCTAATTCTACATCACCTGCCAGCTCATCATCTCACTATCACTGGACAAGTGGATCACAAAGTTTTAATTTGATGAGATTATTTCACCACAGAAAAACCTCAATGACAGTGTCATCCGGAAGATGGTGAATTAGAAGCACAAATTCAGTGTGTATTTGTTGCCAAGGACACTTTGGCAAGGGTTACTAAAGAGGTTCGGACCTTCAACAGTTAATTTTCACCATGCTCAGTCTACTTCGGATACTGCAAGCTGTGTGTGTGTACTGTGTGCTATACAGGTTGACGTTTTAGAAACCAGGAATCTAGTTTCAAGCTATGACGACCAATCTGCGGTCTAGAGAGCGAAGATAGCTCTGAAAGGTAAAGGCTTGTTGTGTGTCTATATCCCTCAAGGAGCTTCAAGAACTGAGCCTGCTGCTGGTCAAGTATCCCAGGGTTCAAACTTCTGAAGATAACCTGCAAAACAAAAGGCGTTTAAGGTATCAATATGAAATTATTAACTAACAGCATTCACGCATTAGATACTTAGGCTTTACTTACTTTTGAATTTGTTATATTTCATTGTTATGTGCATTGTTTGGATAACCTTTAAAAACTTTTGTCTCATAATATTTGTGAAGTTGTGCGGTACTAAGTACTTGCTCTTTCCACTTACACCTCTACGATTATAATTTACACTTCACACACTAAGAGTTTCCCCACAGGAAGTCTTATTTATTTTTCAATAAATTACACAAATAGTTTATTTACGTTTCAAATGCCAAATTGTCATGATTGTCAAATCAAAACAGTATAGGGTTGCTAGATCAAGTTTTTAATTTTCCCCGTATTTTTTACCCGTTTAAATGAAAAGTTATTCAACTTTTTTTATAACAGGAAATTCAATTTTTAAAACAGAATTGTAACAGACGCACGATGCGATGCAGCGTATTATAATAGTAAGCATAATTAAAATATACAAATTACTATTTACTTAATATAATTATTTGAACAAATTGTATAAAAAAATCCCTAGTTTGGCTGTAAATGTCACCATAATTTAACAACGATTTTCCATCTATTCGTGGGGAATTTCTCCAAGGATTGCAGGTTCTCAAAATTTCCCCATAACATTTTTTTCCCCACAAAAATCAAAAAGCTCTTATGTACCAACACTAAATAGCACAAAAATGACGTTTCCTAAGATCGGCTGCGTTCACAAATGTCAGTTGACGGCTATAGGGTGCGTTCCGGATACCAAAATTCGATATTATAATTATGTCGTACTACTTTACTAGTTTGGGTCTTTTTTTTTACTTTAAGTGCCTTACACGCTTTTACTAGCTTCTCCTATAACCAGCAATATAATAAGATCTTACAAGTTAAATTTGACCCACTTCCCTGTTCCCGATTGAGCTGAAATTTTGCATACAATATGTTTAGTTTGGATGACAAAGCATGGCAAGTTAAGTGACGCCATTCTAAATCCAATTGGGATATCGAATTACCCGTTCGAATATAGTATCGAATTAATCGTTGCTTCATGTAAATAGCCGCAATCTGTTAGACTGCATACTGACACCAACATGTTAATAAAGGCAGGTAGATGATGTCAGTAGTCGTCTCTGATCAAAGAAAACTAATTAATGAAGAAAATCAAATAAAATCAAAATACTTATTTTGACCTGGAGATGTTTTTATTAATTTATTTAAACTTGGCATTACAGTAGTAGAAGTAGTAGGTACGTAACTTAAGCAGTCTTAATTCAAATTCTTTATTGACGTATGACGTCACGTGTTACTTTTCATTGTTGTCTTTGTTTCGACAATTCAAAAGTGTCTGTAACTGGCCTACTTGAAATAAATGCTTTGATTTTGACGTATAGGTTACAGAAATTTGTTCTAGCGCCGGTCTCGCCACCATCGAGGCGATCCGACCAGTGCTCGAGGAATGACTCGAGCGGAGGCACGGCTCCCTGTCGTTTCGGGCGACGTAGGTTTTCTCGGGGCTTGGTTGCTTCGGGAAGTACCTGTGTCGCATAAACAGGGAGCCGGACGGCCGGTGTCACCACTGCGTCCAATGCTTGGAGGACACGGCGCGGCATACGCTGGCAGAGTGTGCCGCATGGGAGGAGCCACGCCGTGCCCTCATAACAGAAGTCGGAACCGACCTGTCGCTGCCGGCCGTCGCTCGTTCGATGGTCGGGAGCGCAGAGTCGTGGGATGCGGTGATCTTCTTCTGTGAAACCGTCATCTCACAGAAGGAGGCTGCGGAAAGGATGAGGGAGGCTGAGACCACTCTTCCGACCCGCAGCAGACGTACCGGGCGTCGGCGGAGGGCGGACAACGCCCTCTTCCAGCCCCCCTAAACGGGTGCAGAGGGACGGCGGACTTGGGGACGTCCGCCATCTCTTCATATAACTGGACCCGAGGCGGTGGCGCGTAGTGTTCCACGCGCGGCCCTATTGGATGACGCGGGGGTTGTACACCTCACTCCCCCCGCGGAACTGAGGAGGCCCGCAGAAGCGGGCCGGCACTAGCCGGGGATCGTGGAAGGCGCACTAGTTCCCATGATCCCCGGTGCAAGTGTGCGAGGGAACACCGGTGTGGTTTTAGTCAGTCCGAGTCTGACAGACCCCTCCGCTCTCCCCAGGGCGGAGGACATCCATTGAGGATTTCCACACCGAGAACAAAAAAAAAAAGGTGTTCCTGTAGGTGGTGGTGGTAGGTAGGAAGTTGGTAGGTGGCAGGTAAAAATTAAAAAAGAGTAAGTTTGAAATTAAGTGAACTGTATTGGACATCATGAGCATTTACAATTTACTTACATACAAATTAATATCAAAGTGAGATCAGAACAGTTTTCAATTATAATCTTTACTAGCCAAATATGGAACCCTTAACATATCGCAACATTTGGACCTGCATTTCCACAACCGTTTAACTATTGTTAGAAAATTATCACTTAAACAGCTTATTGTATTCTATCGTTCTAAGATTTGAGAGAGAAATGTTTTATTTTAGATTTGAGAGTAGATAACAGTTTAGATATAGGTACATAAAATAAAGTAGAACCTACCTATATTAATAAGAATACATTTAAATAGAAATAGACATTCATTTATAAATCACTATTTAAAGAACATAACGAATAGTAACTTTTACCGGTGTCTTGTATTTTGTTAGGAATAAGCCGATGTATTGTAGAGTAAGGAGATAATTATACAGTCAATAGCTTTTTTTTCACAAGAATTTTAAATAAACATAATTTATCTGTAGTAATTTATGTAGTAAATTAGGCTACCGCTGATGCTGGCGAAGTTAAGTCTCACTTTAGTCTAAGTACCGATCAAATCCTTCAAAATAATATTCTCGGATGACGTCAGTGCTAACGGCTGTCTAATTTACTAGATCAGCTTTTGTAAGTTAACCAAAAGCTTTGAATACGGGTTTTACACAAGAACTATTTAGCTAGGAGGATGTGTGTGCTTGTTCTGCTTGTCCACCATTGTGTGTCCTATAGTGACCACGATCGCGTGACAGTGGCGTGACCTACTGTCCGCACACAGCCATCTCACTCGAGATGAGCAGACAGAATGTCGTGTGTATCTGTAGCCACGAATCTTCATAATTTTCGCGCCAATCTCAGACGTGTAGAAAATCGGGCGATCCACTGAAAAATAAAAGTTTTGTATAATAATATAAAACTTTTTAAATTATTATTAAGGGGTTTTGTATACCAATAGTGTATACCAGTGGAATGATTTTCAACTAATACGTGGCTGATGCCACGAGCAAAATCGGGCAATTAAAACTACAAAAACTTTTTTAAATAGTTTTATTTCCTGAAGACTTAATGACACTAAAAACAAAATAGTTGCAAAAATTTCAGTACATTAATAAATTTTACATGTATATATTACATAATTTTAATTTATTAGTTTATTGCGTTAGTTTATCTGCACTACAGACCAGTGTGGGCTCTCACTGAGAGGAGGCATGAGTCCCAGTAACCAGAACATAATAATTATATATAAGTATACAGATTATGAAAGCGGTAGGTCAGGTGGATGGTTATGATCGTTTTCGTACCTAACGATACAATCGTCGATAGTGAGAGCAACGGCTGTGCAAGCTGGTTTCCGACAAACCCATCTAGTTTTACTATTATTAGAGCTTTGTTTAAACAACCTGTAGCCATCAATATTAATCGCCGGACGACCCTTAGACGTCGTTATGTATTGTACTGAAATTGAAAAATAACATGTGGTTATAATTACATTACGATATTTAGGTTTATGTTTGATTTATTTATTATTCGATATCCGATACCAGGCGTTTCCGTTTAGATAGAGTACATAAAGTTCAATTTGATTTGTTTTTATTTCTTAAACAATTAATAAATTTCGAAAATACATTAAAATCCTTTTGGTTTTATAAAAAAACAAGTTTCAGATAGTTTGCAGGTTGTGTAGTTGAGCTATTTCAATGAGGTTCACAACGGTAGGCAGTAAACAGTGTATTATGTAAACGTAAAACAGTGCAGATGGGGCATAAACTGGTAAACAATGGTAAATAACAATAAGGTAAGGTCACGGGTGATGTTAAACATGACTGTATCTGGAATTCTACCGTTTTGTTTCTTGCAATTTATTTTTTTTAAATGAGGCCGTGAGACAGGTTTAATTTCAATGTTCTGTCAAATTATAGTACTCCGTCAAATATTGAAGTTCATTTTGTAAATAGATCAAAGTGAAAATTGGCAAACTAAATTCAAATAATAATAAAAGACTATTAATTGACCTTTTCTTCCATAGACTGCTAAAAGTTAGGGTGATTATATCATATTCCTGTAGAAATAGTGAGAGGTAATTACCTACGGCTGAGTTCCAAGAATCAAGAATCATTTATTTGCTTTGCCAACTGTGAGAACATTAAACATTATAGGCTGCTTCTATTTTTCTGTTGGGGTGGATGGTTATGATTGTTATCACACTTCACGATCGTATTTTGGAAGGTGAATGCAAAAGCAGTACAGCCAGGTTTCCAGCACCACCACCGAGTTTTACCATCATTACTTGACCGTTGTCTATACAATTGATAACCACCAATAGCAATTCTTGGAGCTCCTCGGGACGAAGTTACGAATACCGGCACTGAAATGAACAAGGTGAACTTAACACTAAACTATTAGATAAATTCAGATTTACATTAAGTTTCGGGTAACAAAAAAAACAGCAGATAAAAACGATTGATTTCTTATAAATGAAACTTGACTCTAGACACAGGTCTGTTTGATTCACATACCACGACTAGTGTGCCTCAAGATACAGACCAACTATCTAGTTAGGAATAAATAAAGATTAAAATGATTAAAACAGAATTAGCCTTTATTCATTTCACTCACGTGATTAGATCTGTATTTCTATTCAAATAAATAATTATGTCTATGAGTAAATATTGTTAATTTTTACTTAATTCTAGCATACCCACTTTAACAGTTGTTTATACACAAAAGTTATTTTTTAAGTAAATTATCGTAGGTGTTTGTACACCTACGACAATTTAGGCCTTGGAATATTTGTATTGGATTTTCTCGAATTCACTTATCAAGCGTTGACTAAGGAGACAATTAACTACAGATGAATTGCACTATGTTCTAATAAATTTAAAAATAATTCTCAAAATAGGTTTGTACTTATTAATAAAATCAAATGAGCTATAATCTAGGGAATCAGCTTTTTAGCCTCGGCTTCTCTTTTACGCATGACTTTTCTTGCCCTAGATCTCTTAGACTTCTCCTTCCAGATTTCTCTCATTCTCGTTTGTTCTTCAGGTGTATAGTCACGTATGGTTTTAAGTAAGCCTTTTTCCTTCTGTTTCTTGTATGATATCGCTCTTTTTACTATTCGTAGTTCCTTTCGCTTGGTTTTGTTTTCATCATCGGATGTAAAACTAAGGCGTCTCAGTGTTGCCAAGCCTGTAACATGATTGGCGATTTAATAAAGTATTGAAACGTTACATGTAGAAGAAAACAATTACGTAAACAGTAAGGTTAATGTCTGCTACTTGTAAGATTCCCTACGATCTAGTCATAAGGTTTTCTATGAAAGAGTACTCGTGGCAGATTATCTCGCTGTAATCTGGCTAAACGGAAGATATATTTGATACGACGAGTGTTATTATTTTTAGTTAGTTCCGATACTTCTAGCTAATAATGCCGTACTTCCGCGTGTGTGGAGTACTTGCATACCACAAGTTGATGTCACGACGTAAGCTTTTCGGTAGCTTATGCAATCAAATATTTTTGAATTTATCACCATTGTAATCACTGACAGAATGTCACTTTGTTTACGTTTACCAGAGAAAATGAATCATTAAAATCTCAATTTTAAGTCCAAGGCCCACTCGCTGCACAAATCACTTAAAACGTTTTGCGCCTACCTTCAAACCTTAGATACAAAGATGTTTTTGAATTGCTAAATAACTAAACGTGCTTAATGATTTGTGGTGCAAGCGGGCCGATTCGAAACAGTTCTGAAATATTATGTCTTGTTGAAGTACCTGAAAAAGAAAAACCTGCTTTATAATCTATCAATAATTTTGTGTTGTACAATTTTTTATTTTATACAACAAAAACGTCTACCAAGAAACAGTAAACTTATTAAAATAATTTTGTTATATATGGTGCCATAACCCTTTTAAAACTAAAATACTACAAATATATTTATAATATTTGCAAAGCGTCACAATTAGAAACATGTTTAGTGTGTCATTAGCATGTCATTGATAAAAGGATAAATTATTATGATAGCAAATTGCTCAAGCCGATTTCACACGGATGAGTATGATCACTTCCTGAGACAACCTACATTCTCATATTTTATAATAAATGATAGTTCCACACGGTTATTTAGGCGCATGGTTATGGTTCTCATTTATCTTTAGAATGTCGTCCTGATATGTATGTATGTTCGCTTTGCAACCCTCATGGTGATGAGTAGAACAGAACCATCGGTATCTGTGGCCACTCTTTCGTTGCAGACTGTAGTTATAGCCACCACGGGATATCATCCTTCTTCCTTGATTAGATGTAGTGTAATCGAAACCTGAAAAGTAAATCCCGTTTATAAACTTTGGTTTACCAATGACAGGGAAAGGAGGAAGAGACAAACATTGTGTTTCGTAAAAGTTTTAAAACTTATGTCATCATGATTCCAGTCTGAAAAACGTGGACCACGCTAAGGGCAATTTAAAGTTCTACCTCTTTCTTACACTGTTTTCATTGGCACAGTTGGCATTAAATCGTCATACTACACCACCAGGGTGCTGCACATAGGGATTTCCATTAAAATCACCAAGTTGGTTTCCACATATATATTTCATTGTTATGTACAGTATTTAGATATTTTTTTCAAACAACTAGTTAACTGGAACTGCATCCTAAAATAATTAAACTGAAAAAATACCTCAATGATCTTCCAAAATATTAAAATCTCATTCAAACTTTTTCAACATTAGAATAAATGGTTATGCTTATTATTGATGCTAACAATTTCATCGTCCACAGTAAATATCACTGCACTGCACCCTTTACTGTGATGTGTGGAGCAATGCCAACGAGTCTTGCATCCATTTTCGCGATGACGGGTGAATCGGTACCCAGCGAGTAATAAAGCACGGTTTCCTCTTTGAGATAGAGCGAACACAGCTCCTGTAAGCCAGAATACAAACTTAGAAGTTTTAATTTAAAAAGAAAGATGTGGAGATACATGCAATCAAGAACAATGAAGTGGAAGTGGTGTAGTTCTGTCGTACCAGCGACACGAAGGATAAAAGTAACAACAATGCACTTATGTTATATTTTATTGTAAAAAAAACATTCAAAAACGTAAACTTTCAATTAAAAATTGATATATTAAAAATTTCTTCTTAATGTTTATTAAGAAGAAATGCGGTCGGAGAAACTTTTGAAAAGTAAATATTTGAAGATACTATCGCTGTCGCACTGCGAGCGCGATAATACACGGTTTACTTCGTGTCAGATCCGTCACTGTTCTACGATTAAAACGATAGGAAGTATTTAAGTGTCGCCATTTTGGAGACTGTCCTCAGGAGCCGAGTGACTACATGTACCGACGTAGGATCGGCTTGAGCCGGATAGAAAGTGTACCCATGTAATTAAATCAGACTGACGCGTTGTTGACTCGCGTGACCGAACAGGAACGAGATGAATGACTTGTTTTTTGCTTTTATTTGAGTCGATAAGTATGGTCCTTTTCTTATGTAACCTTCATTCACATAGTTTTATAATGAATGATAGTTCCACACGGTTCTTTAGGCGCATGGCTATGAATATCATTTATTTTTATAATGTCGTCCTGATATGTATGTATGTTCGCTCTGCAACCTTTGTTGTGATGAGTAGAGCAGTACCATCGGCACCTGTCACCTTTTTTTAGTTGCAAACAGTAGTTTTAGCCACCGCGGGATATCATCCTTCTTCCTTGATTAGATGTAGTGTACTCGAAATCTGAAAAGTAAATCCCGTTTATAAGTTTTGGTTTATCAATGACTGGGAAAGGAGATAGAGAAAAAAATGCAATTCATAAAAGTAATAGGAAAAGGTTTAAAAAAAAATTCATAACAATTTATTTATTTCAATACGTTATACGTTGTAAATACTTTGAATACTCGTAATTTAAATTAGTTTATTTTACATTGTACAACCGAAATTACAGCCAATTCCTGGCAGAGTCAAATAAGTTATGTCTACAATGAAAAACTGCAAAAGGATTCTCATTAGCAATTAACGGTTATGCTGATTATTTATTTTGATGATGTCATTAGTACTACTGATGGAGATTATTAATGCTCGGCACCCTTTGACGCGGTGTGTCGCGCAGTACTAGCGAGTTTTAAACCCATAGTCACACTGCCAATGGAATTTGTACCCTCCTAAACAGGGACCGAATTACCGTTACTTTTTTCTTAACGTTACCGATTACCGTTATGTTAACGATAAAAAAGTAACGATATTTATAACGATACCCGTAAGTCCTTTAACGTTATCTTATAACTAATATTAGTATCGATAAAAGTAACAATACGTATACCGGTAATTTATTCGCCTATCTCTTTCTAACGATGTCGGTGGGGAGTCTAGCATCTTACGATGTTAGTACAACTAGCAGTGTTTGGGCTAACTGGTTGGTCGTTAGTGTAGATGTTGAATAGTAGTGGGGCCAATACACTACCCTGAGGTAGCCCATTTTTTTGGGCTCGCCATCTACTTTTATCTTCAAGGAGGTGTACCTGATAACGTCGGTTACTGAGAAGTTCTCGGAGAATCCGTGTAAACTTGAAGTCCTCTGTCAGGTTGGTAACTTTCCATAATAAACGTTTAATATTTACAGTGTCGTAAGCTGCCGACAGGTCCACAAATACTGCCCCCGTCACATGCATGCTGCATGCCCTAACACCTGCGCACTTGACGATCTTATGACTGCTACAGCGAACGGAGTTCGCATAGCTGAATTTTGGGCCAAACATATTTAATTAAAAATTTGCCATCGACACGCTAAGAAGAAGTACAACTAGTTTCGGCGTGTAATAGGTATTGTTTCTGCGATGCATCTGGGACGATTACTTGAACATACTTTTACGTACCGGGGGTGACGTAGCGTCGGACGGATGAGGTTGGAATGATGCCGGTTTGTGTTTGCGCTGCTTTCCTGAAGGAAAAAACTTTCCTTTCCTCGCAGCGCGCATTCGGTTTGGCAACGTCGCACCGGATATTGTTAGTTTTTAGCGAAATAACGCTACTGGTAACGCTATTTAAATACCGGTAAATTCTATGATTTAACGATATTTTTAACGTTAATAGGTAACGTAGGATAACGTTAAGGTTTTGATAATTTTACCTCCTAAAGTTATAACGCGAGCTCCTCGTACAGTCCGCGAGAAAACCGCCCCTGAAACATAGAAAAAGACATAAAATATTGACTTAATCAACCTACGAGACTAGCACCGTGACTGCTGGGATCCTCCTCCCTGCGAGAGGGAGTGGACTATAACCTACCACACCCGTGCGGGATGGTTGACGTCACATGTGTTCGAGTTTATGGTTCTAGGATATACCGGCCGTATATTACAGGGTCGTATTATAATAAACTTATGTCATCATGACAATAAAACAGTCTGGAAAAAAGATGACGCTTTTGATAATCTATAATAGAGCTCCGTCTCTTTCTTAAACTGTTATCATGATTATTTTAAGAAGGCATACTACACCACCATGTTGCTGCACATAGGGATGTCCATTCAAATCACCAAGTTAGTTTCCTAAGTATACATATATTTCGTTTTAACAGTAGGCTAGCCGTTAGCTAGGCCAGAGCAGCACTGCATATACCTAAAATGATTCTACAAACTGAAATTATTGAGTGAGATCACTGGGGTATTCAATGATTTTACAAAATGTTAAAAACTCAGCTAAACTTATGCAACATGAGATGCAACAATGATGAACAATGATGATGATGGTTATGCTTATTATTGATGCTTACAAATTTATCACCCACAGTAAATATCACTGCACGAGTCTTGAGTCCATGGTCGCGATGGCGGGTGAATCGGTACCCAACGAGTATTAACATACGGGTCCCTTTTTGGGATAGAGTGAACACAGCTTCTGTAAGACAGAATATAAACTTAGAAGTTGAATTTCAAGGGGAAAAATGTGGAGATAAATATAAGAACAATGTAGTGTAATTGCCGAACTTCTGAGCTGTCGAAATATAAATAAAGTCGTACCAGCGAAACGGGGAAGAAAAAGAACAACTAAACACTGATGTTATTTATTGCAATAAAAAAGTACACAATCATAAACTTTCAGTTAAAAATAGATAGGTATCGTAAAAAAAACCATCAAGCCGTTCCCAGTAAGACTCATTTTTTAGAGCCTTTAACATATTTAAAAGACAAAATTTGTTTAAACAGCTACAACGGTTTGAACACTTGTTTTAAATAAACTTCAAACCAAATACCTAAGGGCGAAGACGAAGTACAGTTGGTAATCTTTAAATGTGAACGACGTTTTCTTTGAGACCAACGCTGAAAAACCTACAAAAAATCCGCGTGTCCATACAGAGTTCGTCCCGTTGTAATTGTTCATACTCCGTGTTCTGGTAAATTTTATCCAGGTATTTTAACCTAAATTCAAAAAATATTGACGCTGACAAAGTCAATGGTTATGCTCATTAACAGTTTTAACTATCTGATCATCCACAGTGAAGAGCGCAGCTCTGCAAGTGCGGTGCTTGTTGCAGTGCCACCTAGTCTTAGCCGCAGAGCTTTTGTGATAAATGAACTTGTACCCAGCTACTATGATCATACGTCCCCCTTTTCTGGATCGAGTGAATACAGCATCTGTAGGTAGAAAGAAGATTTTGTATGAATCGAGTTGTGTGCCCGATAGATTTCCATGTAAACTTTCATCGTCTATTTCATGCGCTTCAAAATTGTTTGAAAAAAAAACATCGTAGTGCTCACCTTCGTTATAAAATGAACTATTGTGCAAAACATTATTTGACACCCGGGTTAATGGTGTGCAGTGTCTAATACGTATTCAATTACAGTTGTAGTAAGGCATGTTGTACACGGTGGTTCTCAATAAAAAGCAATTACGATTTTTTAAGAGTTTATTTTTTAAATGAAATAAATAAACACACAACGTTACTAATAAATGATTTAATTGCTACTTTTCAGTGACACATTTGCGAGGTAAGTATTGGCGTTCATCTAGGTTACTGTACCGTTCCATTATGATTCAGCTTCAACCTTAACAATTATTACAACGTCCATTATTGCTACAAAAAAGTTTGAAAAAACTAATTTAGATTATTGGCGGAAAAGGCAGCATATTAACACTACTCACGGTGTCAACTATAACTAAGTAGAATGAAAGTCTCTCCGGAATAAAAGGATCGGCGCAGAGAGGAGTTGGTAACAGGTAATTGTAGGTCAGGGCTCACCTTTTTAGTCAGGTAAGCCTGTATCCCAGCTAAAGTAGAGAAAAGAAGGAAATATTTATTATTGCCACAAAAACTGGAAGAAGAGAATGCAGTAATATTGCAAATCGAGTCACTTAAGGTCAATTCAATGAGAGATGCCCAAGGCCTGATTTCTCTAAAAAATACAACTGTATGACTACCTCTAGCTAGACCTATAACGATAATACACATCCGGATGGTTGTGTGTTATCAATTCTGACTAATTGATAACCGATGGTGAATATCTTCACTCGACAACCTTTTTTTTTGTGAGTGGCACAATGTCATCGTGTCTTTGCCCCCAACAAGCACTGTCGTGAGAATCTGTAACCAGCTAGGAGGATCATACGAGCCCCCCGGTTGGAATATGTAAATACTGCCCCTGGAATGTAATAAAAGGGAATGCGACAAAGTAGATTTCTTATGAGGTAGGAATTAAAATTTTCGGCTCTTAGGGAAGAGAGCCATGATGCCATGACGATGTTATTAAAATGTTTTTATATGGGCATGAAAACAGAGTTATAATTAACTTTTTGTTTGTTTAATATTTAAAGAACAAAGTTTTTCAATTAATCAGGATCTACCTTTTTTTTTTTTTTTTTTTTTTTTTTTTTTTTTAGGATGGGAAATCATCAAATGACCCCTCCCGCTCTGGGCGGAGCGGAAGGGAGTGTCAGACTTGTACTGACTAAAACCCATCCATGTTCCTTCTTTGCCCTTTGTGTTCCAGGGCCGCGGTATCTCTTTCGAACAGTCCCGCAGCCATCAGGATCTACCCTAAAGTCTAATTACGACACATACTTAGGCCGTGATCTAGAATCGCAATTAGGTTAACCGTTATTCTTATCGTTGTTGACGTCAACGTACTACAAGGTGCAAGACGAGAAAATATTAAACTCAAAGCACGTGCTAAGTAACGATTATAGATCTCGGCCTTAAGTCTGGTAAAATCGAACACATGGTTATAACACAGGTATTCTTCTAATTCTTCACATCGAACAAAGCACAAAATTACAGAGACAAGCAGAACACAACACATGTAGCTTGAAAAAGGCCAGATGATGATATTAATTATTAATGGTTATGATTATCTTTAACTTTGATGATCAAATTCTCCAGTGTGAAGACTGCAGCTTTGCAGCCTTTAGAGTGATGAGTCGAGCAGAACCAGCGGGTCTTCAGCCCATTGACAACTTGGCGGGAAAAGTGGTATCCATCCAGGACTAACACTACAGCCCCTCTCTTACTTCGAGAGAATATAGCTTCCTGCATACCTAGGTAAATCATAAAAACAAATACTGTATATAAGTAATATTGGCCCCTCTTCATCCAGAATTCTAGTGAAGCAACAGGTTTTATTTTAGATACGAATACTAAAACTATTGTTACGTTTACCAATTTTTTTATTAAGTCTGGTACTGTATTTTATTTTACAAATGCTCTATTTCTGAAGTAAAACCCATACAAATTGTAGACTTAGATATCACAAACGTTTACAACAATGTATAAGAACACTACAGCATTACTTCCATAAATCAACATCGTTAATTCACTCACACTTGATACTATTCTTTTGTACCTGTCATGCATGTTTAGGATCATGATTATGTTCATTATTGACTTTGATGATCATGTCCTCAATAGTGAAAATCACTGCTCGGCACCCATTCCTACGACTGCAAAACCAACGAGTCTTTATCCCCCAGCGAGTATGAGGTGTAAATGTATTCCCATACAAAATAATTCTTGGGGCACCTTTCTTAGACGTTGTAAAGACCGCATTAGCTGAAAGAATTAATTATATGTATTATTAGATGCCGCTACTCATCAGTGAAGTTACACCAAGTTAGGTTAGTAATAACCAAGGTAAGCCATAGTTAAGCCGTGTAAGTATTTAGGAATAAAATTACAGAAAATTAATTTACCAATTTATTTCTACATTGTACACTAGAATGCCAGTACATTCTAATGTTTGTCAAATTGTCAAAAACTATTGAGAAGCATCAATCCTGATGAAATTCTTTGCGGAAATACGAAATGCTTTGAAAGTAGATGCTTATCTATTGTTGCCCACAATTATTTGTGACAACAGATTCATGATTATGTTCATTTTGAATCTTAGTGATATTATCTCCGATGGTAAATATCTTAGCTTTACACCCGCGTCGGTAGTGCGTCGCGCAGTACCATCGTGTCTTCTCCCCCGTGTGTCGATGCCGATAAAACATATATCCACCTATTAGTATAACTCGAGGCCCTCGTTTTGTTTCACAAAATATACCTGGAAAGAACAACAATACTGTTACAAAACTGTTTAAAATAATTAATATGCTCAATTGGAAAACTACCAGATCCGTAAAAGCGTAACGTATTGCTGTATGTTTGACAAATGCCACAAATTCCATTTCTTCATAATATGTTTTAAAATACTGTTCGACGAAGTATAAAAAACCGGCCAAGGGCGAGTTGGACTCGCGCACCGAGGGTTCCTTATAAACTTATAGGTATTTTGTTATTAAACTACATATTTACGGTTTTCAGAATTTTCCTTTACTTGTGTTGTAAGACATTGCTTCTTGCCAAATTTCATGATTCTAGGTCAACGGCAAGTACCCTATAGGTTTTGATTGTAAAATCGCAATATATACGACTCATATAAACGGTCATACCTTTTGATCGCGTTGACTTACAAGTTTGATTTTTTCACTGCTATATCAAATAGGTACTCAAGTCCCCCTTGGACTTGAGAATTTGACATTAATTTCAGCTTGATAAATTCACACTCCTGAGAAAAAGGGTCTTGACGGACGGACAGATGGACAATAAAGTGATCCTATAAGGGTTCCCTATAAGTGATATCTTATTATTTGTTATAACCTCCGACTACGAATCCTAGTCAATGGAAAGAGATCAGGAAGAAGACAGTGAACCGACCCAATACTCCAGTCCGTATCTTTTTAGGAACTTCAAGAATGATTCAGGTTCGAAACTGGCACCAAGCTGTGACTAGACATGTACCAGGGAGGTCACGATTCTCAGCATGAAATGGGAACAAGTATAAAGGGAGATCCTAGACTGAGTTAGTAAATAAATATTATTTTAAATAATCAACTACAATTTCATTTTGTTTTGTTTATTAATTAGATAAATCCAAAACCACCAAACAAACTCTAACTATTACAGATTCTTTATAACTTTGAACGAAATTCCTTGGTGCCGCCCCTCCCCGCAAAACATCATCGTTATCGGCGTCGGGCGATGCGACACACGATGCAACTTGTCTGGCTTCAACCTAACGTGATTAACACGTGCTTTAAACGTAAAATTAATGTTAACCTAATTCACAAAATAATAAAGATACGGGTCACACTCAATAGTCGTTCACACAATAGGCGGATGGTTATGAAAATCCTTGCATTTGATAATAGTGTCATCATCCAGGGTGAATAGGATAGCCCTGCATCCTTTGTTGACTTTGGAGCATTGCCATCTTGTTTTGCCGTTCCTGGCGTAATGCTGACCAAATCGATAACCTGACAAATGAAGTATTCGCCCCCCTCTGGAAGACATCGTGAACATTGATCCTGAAAAAAAAGGTAAAATGAGCAAGCTTAAACTATAGGGACTTACATTTTCTGACTCAAATCAAGTGATTTCTGGCTTGAACGTTGCATGATATTATACATTTGTGTTTTAAAGTTATTATTAGCACTTCTAACAGAGCACCTGTCCTACCCTCATATGGTATGCGAGCGCTCAGCTTTGGTGGGGTTCATCTCAGCAGCCGGATGAAGTGGTGCGTTGGTATATTTACTCATAAAAGTGACATTTCTTCTTTAAACTGCAACGCAGTAAGTGTGCATGCCATTTGAATTTATGTCTAACATCCAGAAGTTCAAACTCGAGTACCTATGTACTTATAAATAAGGTACATACTTTACATCAATTAAATTAAACACTAAGTTTTTATATTATGTATTTAAACATTTTTTTTTCTAATTTAATAAAATGTTACAATAATACAAAGATTTCCATGTCTCAAAAACCGCCCATATTATTTCCTACAGGCGAATGATTATGAATATTCCTGCTTTTAACGATGGTATCATCGTTAACGGTGAAAACCAGGGCCTTGCATCCTTTATTCATATGTGTGGAGCAGTGCCATCTTGTTTTGCCGCTCTTTGAGTAATGCTGGCTGAATCGATGACCTGACAATCGAAGTATTCGCCTCCCTCGAGAGGACATCGTAAACATTGGTCCTGAAAACAAAGGAAAATGAGTAAACGTAATTCAAGAATCTTCTTGACCCAATTTCAGTGACGACCAAATTACGCCGGGTTTCGTTCGTCTGGCCTAAACCTAACGTGATTAATACTGAGTCTAGCTAGAGAGAATGACACCCTCTTTAGCATGTGAGAGCTCGCATGGGTACCTAAACGTCTAAACTTTGTTAACCTTTGTCTCAGCCATCAGCCAAATGAAAATGTTTGTAAAAGTAGTTGTTAGTACATAAAAAATGGTTGTTGTTGTTACATCAATTAAACTACAAAGCTATAAATTTGTTTACAAGTTGTTATAATAGTAAATATATAATATAATCAATTTTTTTTCACTAAAAATTTTATATTTCTTAAGAATCATCCATAGTTTCGACAGGTGAATGGTTATGGAAATTCCTGTTTATGACGATCGTACCATCGTCAACAGTAAAAACATTAGCCTTATATCCCTTATTCATGTGTGTGGAGCACCGCCACCTTATTTTGCCGTAAACATCCATACTTACACTCTTGACGCAAATTACACTGGCTTTCGATCGTCTGGCCAAAACCTAAGAAACATAATTGTTATTATGCGTAAAGATACTAAGATGAACACGGAATTTCAGATTTGTTGAAATAATAAAAGAATTAAAGAAAGACAATAATATGTTTATTTGGCACATTATTGGCATAAGAGTGTGCTCAATATAAAAACAAAGAAACAAAAACTTAAGTCTGAAAATAAGGTAATACCTATTGTTAGTTACAAAAGTCGGCTTATGCAAATGCTTTTTGTGGACAATGGTATCATTCTAAAGACTGAAGACAAAGGCCTTGTATCTTATGCAATATGATAATATATTATAGGTAAAGGCACCAAGACGAAAACAAACTTCAGATTTGTTTATCAAAATTAGGTACAAAGGTCGACCATATTTTTTCGACGCCCGAATGGTTATGCAAATTCTGATTGTGGAAAATCATATCGTCATCGTCACGGGTGAAAACGAAGGCCTTGCATCCAGTATTCATGCGGGTGGAACACCGCCATCTTGTTTTGCCGTTCCTAGAGTAATGCTGTGTGAGTCTGTGTCCCGACAAACGGAGGATCCGTCCCCCACGGCAGGATGTCGTGAATATTGGTCCTGAAAACGAAGTATTATAAATAAGAATGATAAGAACAACAAAGATTCACCTCACCGTTGCCTTAACATAAGTAATATAATATTATAGATAATAAGACGCATAAGGAATTTAGATTTGTTTATTATTGGCTATAAAAGTCACCAATATTTTTGACAGGCATGGTTATGCAAATAATTGCTGTGGATGATCGTATCATCGTCGTCAAGGGTGAAGACAAAGGCCTTGCAGCCTTTATACATGTGGGTGGAGCACCGCCATCTTGTTTTGCCATTTTTTGAGTAATGTTTTCTGTATCGATGACCGGACAAGTGAAGAATCCGGCCCCCCCGGGAGGACACTGTAAAAATTGGTTCTGAAAAGGACGACTGTAGTTAACTCAAATTCAAGAGACTCAAGTTTAGCGACGCAAATTACACTGGATTATGTTTGTCAACCTAACATGATTCACATGTGCCTTTCAGATAAAATATCATATTATATGTATAGGCGTAGAGCAAGCTAACTGTCCCGAAACCACTAAATTGTGAAGAGCAATCAAATTAGAAATTAACGAAAAAATACCATAACTATGCATGAAGGTATATTAAGCTTAAAAAGGTTGGTTAATAATACAAAAAAACTTTTTTCACATTCATTTGTTCACCAAGAAAACAGCCACATAGAATTCACTACACTTATTACATAAAATAACATTCTACCTGTATTCCCCAAGAGGTTAGGCAGAGGTACATTTCCACATTTCGAATGTTAAGTTTAAGTCCCATACTTGCAATTATTTTGTGAGCATAATTGCCATCAACCGAGCCAAACTCCGGACTCCTAATTGAAAAGCCCAACTCACACTTTGACTCAGGAATCGAATCTAATACCTTAGGGTGAGTGATTTACATTAAATGTTTTTGTGTCTTGTTTACTTAACAAGTAACATTTACTAATTGTATTATTTACCTATATATATTTGTAATCTCCTTTTAATTTCCTTCATTTTGATATCCTACCCGATAGGTTTGGTTGAAAACATAACCCTTCCTTGGCAGTCGGGTAAAAAAGTGGAGGATGATTATGACCGACAAAAGCCTTAGTAATAACGCCGTCTTTGTTCGTAAACACTGCGGCACAGCAACTCCCTTTACTTCGCTTAGAACACTGCCACCTTGTGTGAGTTGCCGTAACTCTGTGCCAGGTAAACTTGTAACCTTGATAGCAGAGGAATCGTCGGCCTTTAGATTCTAGGAAACATCCTGGAAGGACGGAAAATTATTGGGTATTACAAGCTGATTATAAGAAAAAAATTGGAAGGTGAGTAAGTTTTTACTATTTTGATCAGATGGAATCTTAAACATATCGTAAAGTAACAATAACGCCCGGTCACTTCAGGCGACGCGACGCGCGTCAAGCACGACGCGTGTCTTTTGTTTCCTTGGCGTGAATGTCGTCGACACGTTGCATGCTCTGAACAACTTTTTCAAACTATTTCTAAAGCAAATAATAGATAATAAAAAAAGAAAACTGAAAATATCAATAGTCGTACAAAAATAAGGAAATGCCTGACTTAATTATAAGATTATGTGTATAAAAAAAAAACATAATTATATAGGTAAGTAAAAAAAAACCTAAAAGGAAATATATTAACCCGTGCCTAAAAATACGCGAAAAAAAGGTTACGTCTATTAATGAGAACTAAGGAAATATTAATATTTTTAGTCGATTTGTCGGTAAGTAGTTAGTTTCTTTGAAATGCAAACTAAGATTCGAAATAAACATACAAGACATGGGTGTAAAACATAGGATGTCATAATGCTTCCAAGCATTTCTATGATTATGCAAAACTGCGTCAAATAAAAATTAATGTTATTTTATGTTTTAATATGTTTCTAACAACATTATGACTAATGTAATGTGATGTTCTTTAGGAAGCAACCGTAAACTCACCGGTTTGACCCTGAAATTAAATTTTTGCAGTTATATTTACACCTACCGCTGTTTGTCTCTGCATCACCCAAAGGTTGACTGGTAGAAAATGCCTATGGCATTAAGTCCGCCTCTGTACTTTGTGCTTGAAGTGTTAAATAAATAAATACATCATCATTGCTTACATTATTGTATTGCTCAATGTTTGTATTATATTGTTAAGTATTATCTGCTATTTATTACCGGTAAGTATACTATAATACAATTGAACATTGGTGGTCAACTTTTTCTAAAGTGTTTTAGTAGAATGCGTCTTTAATGTAAGTTATATTAAAGCAGTGTTTTAAATGACTCCGTAATCCCGTAGTGCTATTGGCACAATTAAACTCTTTGTAACACATCTTACATGTTGCCCTGCGTTTGTTTCTTTTTATAAAATAAAAATATAGCCATAGTGAAGACATATCCAGACGAATTGTTGCGCCTGAAAACTTCTTCTGTAAATAAAAAGTGTAATAAATATTTGAAAATACATTCTTACAATATGGGCATACTATGTAGTAATATGGTGGTTTATTTTGTTTGTGTAGAGTTAAAGTACTAGGATAAATAATAACACAAATTTAATGAAAATTATGTATTAAGAACTTTATATTTGAAAAAAAAATGGATAATTTTTCTGGTAGCTACTTTGGTACCAAGTCAAATACTATCGGTTTAAACATTTTATTTAAAATTATTTATTTATGTATCGTATTTACCCGTTATGTAAAAGATGTTTTTTATATATAAAGGGTTATATAACTTTTTAATTAAGATAAATATATGCAATGTTTTGATGCTAAATGTCTCCGTAGTCCCGAAGTAGTTCTGTCGCAGTTTAACACTTTGTTACAAAGTTTACATTTTGCGCAGCATTTGTCTGTGTTTATGAGAAAATACTGCCAGGCTTGTGAAGGCTCCTTATGCGTGCGATCCAGTTTACGTTCTGTAAACTCCTCATCTCCTGAAAATTAAAGGTGAATGAAACAGAACTTGATTATTTCCCAGGTAACAACTTAGGAGATTTAGTAATATGGGCTCTCAAATATTATATTTAAGTAGTTAGATAGCTAGTTGAGCATAAGATTACCAAAAAATCATTACAGTGGGAGAAATTTACTTTTACAAGTTGCTGCGTGTAAATATGTAAGAGCCCGTGACTGTACACAGGTGACACATATATATTGAGATGTCTTAAAAAATGTACTAGTCTAAGATTCCGACTAAAATCGTCATTCATCTATTTACTGAATTAAAAATATTTTGAGCAAATCTCATTATCTACATTAACTATGGCGTAAACCACAAAAAAAAACCGAACAAAAACGCAACAATTCCTTCCATTTTTAGTGACGCGTTATGTTTGAAGCATCGGTCTTTTGTTTTGATTGACCGATTTTCAGAACTTTTGAGCATGTGTGTAGTCATTCCCGTTTGGTAAACTTTTTGTTCGGCAAGTACAGTTAGGACTCAGGAGAACTACTAAGAAATACTACAATTAATATTCTGTACGCTCTTATTTATTTATAACTTACCGTTTATACCCAAACAAGGTAGTAGAAACACAAAAATAAAACTTCTTGTTATGAGAAAAAAAAACACCAATACCAATAGTTCCAAAAATACTTGAACTATCGACCTTAATTTTATGTAAGCCTAGTACTTTTATAATAAGTAGGTCTTTCCCAGAACTTGTGTGCAGGCGGAATACTTTCTGTTCAAATTCTAAATTGAGAAGATTGATCGGGCGATTGATTGGTTGATTGTTTTTTTTTTAATGATCAAACGAAAAAAAAAAAAAAAAAAATCTTTATTTTCATATCTTGTCGATTATTCAGTAATAGACCAATAATTTCATGATTGAGATTTGTGATACAAAAACAAAATCAGGTATCAAATCGATCGGTTGATTGATGGATTAGTTGTTTTGATTGATTGATTGTTTGTTTGATTGATTTTTTTGTTATTTTGATTGTTTTGATTGATTGATTTGATTGAGATTGATAATTGATTGGTTGTTTTTATGATTGATTTTTTTGATGGATTGATTCTTTAATTGTTTCTTAATTGAGTTCTCTCGTAATTTGTGTACCAGAGAGAGACAAAAACTATCAACATCAACAAGGAGTTTAGTTGTAACTTTGGTAACCGACTATGCTGTACAAAAAACAGTTGAAATTTATGGTTCACGAAACGGGACTCAATGTATGAAGATTAAAATAGTTAGGAAAGGCCACTTTTTTCACTTTGTTTTGCACGTCTTTTGTTAAGTTGGCGAATCGGGAAAGTTACCAAACGGGATGCAGCCATTTCCAGGTTGGTCCCTATTAGAAGTGGTCCTTAATTATGAGTTTAATGACTTATTTTCTTGTTTTCAGAGATTTCATATTTTTATAAATGACAATTACCTTTTTCCCCGTTCTTCTTGTTTTCCAAATTGACGAAATGAACTTCAACCTTATGTTTTCTTTTTTGATCATTTGAATGTGTTGGTAGATGTCTCAGTAACCCTGAAGTAGAGCCGTTGGTACATTTTATCACTTTGTGACAAATTCTACATTTCGCGCGCAGTTTGTCTTTACTTCTGAGAAAATACTTCCAAACTGGAGAAGGCTCAGTATTCGGATGATTGAGTTTTGGGTCTGTGAAATCGTCCTCGTCTGAAAATAAAAGTCGTAATTATTATTTTTATCATTAATTCGATCATACAAGTATTTTTTTTTAAAGCTGGCAGTAAGACAAATAAAACACAATTAAATCTGTATACTATTTATTATCAATTTTGGTCCCGAGGCACCAAGTTACTAAAATTACAAAAAAAAGACTATGTGATCGAAGATTAACCGATACTTTTAATAGATTACATGTTTAATTATGTCATTTATATTTTTTTTATGAATTGCTGACAAATGATTTCTTAATCCTGAAGTGGAACCACCTTCGCATTTCAGTATTTTATTACAAATTGTACATTTCGCAAACTGTTTGTCTTTGCTTCTAAGAAATGCTTGCCAGACTGTGGAGACATTCTTTCTGACAATTTTTGACACGTCTGCAAAGCCCGTCTCTGTAAAAATAAAGAAAATATAGGGTAAATAAAAAAAAGTAATATCGAGTTTTATGGATGTAGTGTGGTAAGAAAACCAAGAAATACGTCAAATGAAAAAACATTATGGCTTCGATTCCAAAACACAGTGCATGTAATTTAGAAAAAAGGCATGTGTTTATTTCTTTTTTATTTTATTAATAATACATAACACACAAACAAAAATAACACCAAGATTCTTTTTTCGAAAGGATTAACGGAGTAGTACGTGTAGTAAGTACGTCCTATTGTATATGATATGTATATCATATATACACGTTTCGCCAGTAATGTTTAAGTCTCGATCGCCGATCGCCAATCGACCGGTGGTAGAAATGACGACGATCGATCAATTGGTGTAGTGTAGTAGAAACTGTCGATCGACGTCGACTCATCCATTCTACCATCCATCGATTGGTGTAGTAACATACTAATAAGGAATAGAGAAACGTTACTAGAACTACAACATTAAACATACACACATAGTTGTCGTCCTCCGTGGAGGTAGGAAATGATCACACAGAAACATAGACATATTAAGTACCGGGATGTAAGTCGGGTAAAGACCGTTATCTACGTTAGGGCACATCGTAACGGGTTACGATACCCCCGGGGCATGGGCCATCCGTGTGCCAAACATCTAAATTCGTTCGGCCTTTTGTAGTTGAAATAATTATTAATTGATTCCTCGGTAAATGGGATGATAAGATTATCAATTATTTTTATTTGGATTGAAAATTGATATAACACTGGCCTTGATATTATAATAATGATTAATTATTGTCTAAATCTCGCCATAGGCTAGCTTACAAATATTTTACAGAAAACAAGTTATACTGCCATAGACATAGAAACAGTAATAAGAGTATATTCAAGCTTTCATACTATAACATCATAACTATCAGTATTATTTCAACTCTAACATGTCTACTTTTTCTTTAACTGTTTTCGAGGTTTCGAGTATTTACAGTTTGCGAGACAGAACATTTAGAATCAATAAAAATATGTGACTACTTGTTACATAGCAGACATAATTTAATAATATACATTACTTGATCGCGGCGAACACATCAGATTCAGCAGTATTTTTTGATTATGAAAACCTCAAGAAATTACTACACTTTTTCGGTTTGTCACTGAGCTTGTGGCGTTCGGCATCTGCCATCGCATGATCGATTGATCGCCCGGCAGTGCCGAATTATGCCAAGCCGAACATCTGTGAAGCATATAACCTAACCTCCAACTACCTACGTATTGTTTTTCACTACTACAATTTACATTACTAGAACGACAAAACTCAAAAACTCGATTTTAGTGGTTTGTTTTATGTTTCCTCGCTAAATGTGAGGATAGTCCTGAAGTGGAACTCTTGTGGCATGGTATCACTTTGCCACATAGTTTACATTTCGCGTGACTCTTGTCGTCGCTTCGGATAAAACTCTTCCAGACTGGAGAAGTGTACCTCCGGAAAGTCATCTGTTCATCGTCACATACTTCGTCGTCTTCTGTAATTAAAAGTAAATTCTGTTTTTGAAACAGTTCGGCGGTAGAGTTTATTTTATTGCATTTAGCTTTTCTGCCATGTTCCAACGGCTGGAACATAGGCTTCCTCTATGTCGTATATGTCGTAACCCCACCACAAGGGCCTGGTGCGGGTCGGTAGATATTAAATGTTTTCGGATTATTAGTTCCAGGACATGTCGGTTTTCTGACGATGTATTCCTTCACCGTTTTGAGAACAGTGGTGATGAAATAAATAACACAAAGTAACGCTAGACTGGGTTCGTACCCCCGACCTATAACTAGTAAACTAGTAAGTGAGGCCGCTAACTCTGGGTCACCACTGGTCATCATTTTGACTATGATTGGAAAATGAATAAGTATCATTTTATCAATGTCAATAATAAACAAAACATTTCATATAAGTATGGATATACTTCACCCTCAAATGTTAACTCGGCGGGACTTTTTTTAATTTTGACAACTTTTCCTTTTGGGTGGTGTTTTGCTAAAAAGTGGTTTTTTAATCCTGAAGTAGAGCCTGCGTATCATTTCAGCACTTTCAGACATATTTTACATTTTGCGTAAGTTTTGTCTTCGCTCACAAGAAAGTACTGCCAAACAGCTGAGCCCCCCTTTCTATCATGAATGAATTCTGAGAACTTCATTTTTTCAGCTAAATCTAAAGGTAACTCTTCCTTCTCCTCATCTATTTCGTCGCCATCTTCTTTTTTAAGTAATTCGTTCTTCTCTCTATCATCTGTAAGTAAAAGGAATACAATATTCAATCTGCCAATGATAAAATAATATTATTTATACAGCATGGTACACACGGCGGCACATCAAGCTGTACATTTCCAGTATAACATGGCCTCGCTTTGTATAAATTTCCGGTACAACGAGAGATCCGCATAAACTGGTTTTGTATAGCTTGATTGGCCGTCGTGCGTACCAGATATTATTGCTTAGAGTCCAACCTTAGTCCATAATAAGAAAAAGGCAATTGTAAATTTCATATTTGATTTTATTTACAGCTTGTTTTCCGTTTTAAAATCTCATAGCATCAATGAGTCATCATAATCATCTGTTCCAAAAGTATGTGATGAAAGTCTAACTAATCAGGGTTCAGAATTCTTTCGAAATCACTAATTAAAGGAAATTAGTGACATATTTATCCATATTTAAAAGGTATTGTTTGAATAACGTTATTTTAATGTGATTAAAGTTACAAAATTAACCTCAACTATAAATGAAAAACATCTTTCAGGTGACTTAAAAATGGAACCAAGTCAGTTAAATTCGTAAGTGGCACTACAAGTTATTGATGTAATCAATACTTATGGAACAGCGTATAGTTAATAACGAGTTAGTAAGTCACGTCACACTATTTACTTAAATATGTCATCTGCAACTTTTAACAAAGAAGACGATTTTCTTAAAAAGTTCTTGTGTGATTTTGATCCCAAGTGTTTAATTAATCCAGTTGTAGAACTACCCTCGCATTTTATCACTTTGTGACACAATTTGCATTTAGCACAATTTTTGTCTCTGCTTCTGAGGTAATTCTTCCAGACTGCGGAAACCTTTTGCTTCTTTCGAATATATACGTTTTCGGAAAACTCCATATCTGTAAATAAAGGGGACAGATAATAGTCGATTCAGAACTTAGCTCTTATGCCACTACTGAGGTTGCGGTACACCATGAAGGAGGTAGGAAGTAAATTGGATGGAATTCTTAAGGATCGGAAAAAGGTGGCTGGATGCCTTTTTCCAGGATTAGGACAAACGGTTATACTCGCTATACAGAGACATGGCCAAAACATCGCTTATCAAATGTGTCGCCGTTGCATTGCGTGCCAAACCATATAATTAAATATTCTAGAATGAGGCGGCGGCACCGTCAACATTTAATTAAATAATTGTAAAATGGGAAGTATGACGTCATAATTTATAATGAAATCGATCTCAATACAAATGAATAAAATGACTTAAAATTATATAGCATCAGTTTTATTTTTTAGCTGTATCACGTACAGGGTGTGGGTGACGCATGGATTTAAAAATACCACAATAATTGTATGTAAACTAGTTTAAGGTTTCTGTTCCGTTGGTAACCGCAGATATGTCAGAGTAACTCTATGAAAACGCTTAAGTAGATTGAGCCTCGACTGCACTACCGCAGACGGCTTACCAGCAGGTAGTGCGGTGCGGTCGGTGGCTGTGTCTAACAGACCGTCACGACATGGATTTTCGTTTGACGAATGACTTTCGCGAAACTGCAGAAGGGAAATGCCGCTGACGTCTGTAGTTCTGACATCGCGTTAAGAATTCAAACCGCAACGACATTTTTGCTTGCTTTTATTTTCAAACACAACGCCACTGCGATCTGCAGTAACCATCAGTAGAGTACCTTATAAATCTATATTTTTTTCCTTGCAAAAATAACTACACTTTTTATTTCAGTACAAAATGTATATTCTATATTATATAATTTTTTTTATTAATTAATTAAATCTTACTTACATCTTACTATTAATCTCATATCAGAAGCTTCACTCGAGTAAAATATGGTCATTTTAGTTTCATTCCACGTTCACTTTTGAATCTATTTTGTATTTGTCTTCCTGCGAACGATGCCGGATTAAAATTATAAAATGAACAGAAATTGAAGTGTCTGATGTCGGCTTAAGAGACTTTCTAACATTTATCATCCAAAATATTCATAAATATATTACTATTAGGTATAATCAAATATTATAACTATTGGATACATTTTCTGTGATACAATTATCAGCAAAAATGTTGTAAGTAAATTATATAATCAAGCTTTAGAGCTTGCTATTTGAGGTATTTCACGTCATACATGTCGTCGTATATGTACCGTCAGGGAAATGTATTCTTAACAAGCTACGTATTATAACCTTCTCATACAACTGTCACAGAATGACAGCTGCGATTTTGGTAGTCTATGTTTAATAAGAAAGGTAGTTGTTAAGTTTCCAGTGTAGCCTAACAATGAATGTTCCTGACTTTTTTTGTGTTTGTGTCATTCCAAGATCTCACCGTCGTCATCATTTGACAGATATTTGTTATAACACCTGGATTGCGGTTTCTCCTCAGTCCAATTCTTGGAAGGCTCGTGGTCGTGACCGAACTTCCTGGAGACTATGCGATCCCCAGATGTATGGACTTTTGCCTTGCACCCTTCTTTGTAGTTCGTGGAACAGGCCCAAGAAGTCGTCCTGGTGCTGTAAGTCCTCAAACGTTGGAAAGAGTAGCCAGATACAAGAATATATTGCTCTCCTTGTCCTATTGAGTAAACGTATTTCACTGCGGCGGCATCATCCGTATCTACAAAAATTATATTCGTTAGTAAAAACAAATAAACGTACACCATGTTTGCTGTTGCTAAAATGTATTCTATAACTACGGTGCCGGCTAAACTACTTTCGAGTTGTGGTTTTTATTCCGAAGAACTTGTTAAAGAAACCGGTTTAGTGTAGAACCAATACACCGGATGATTTGGAAGCCTGTATTATTAAACTAAGACACATTTTATGTCTGGTTTGGTACATACGAGTGAATGAAAGACGGTTATGTAGGTTTTTTTTTATTTAACAAGGAAAATAACAAATCTGACTGGTACAATTATAAAACAATGTCAGTTTCAAAACTTATTATGTATAGTAAGACGATTTTGTTATTCTCAAACATATTTATGCAGCACGTCTCACTAGGTACACAAATACGGCTAGAAGGGTCTTGTTCTACAAAGGGAGCTAAAACAAAAATAAAATGAAGGGCACATTCTTAGTACGTAAGTTGGTTATTGTAAGTAGTTACCTGCACTTGTTAACCATGAACCCTTACTTATGTAGCGACCCTATGTTTACGACACTGTGGACACCAAACTTTTTTTAGGAGTTATTTTATTCTCGTTATTTCCTTAGGCTAACAAGTATCTGGTGAGTGTTCGTTAATTACTATTATTATCAAAATTTATGACTCGTCTAAGCACATCATGTTTCTAAATTATATTTTATAATAATTATGTATACATAATTTTACTTAAATTGTACATGTAAGTAAGTTGCATATCATAAATAATCTATCTATAATTTTAGGAATACAAAATTTCTAACCAAATAAGGATTAACAACAATGCTTTTCATAGCTCCCATATTATATATACACTAGTCACAGGTTTTTCAAACACTTCATTTAGCAATATATTCAGTTAAGTATACCGGTCGCACAATTAAGGCACACAACTCACGTCTTACTTTGGCGAGCAAGCGTCAGGTACTGATCAACAGGTCAAGTCAGGAACTTTTTGTTTTTTTTTACATTGGCGGCAACGGTTTCAATCGTAAGTGTATTAGAATTGCGATTTAGCTAAAATCGATCATGTAAAGTTAATAATATTATAGGTATTTCAGAAATATTTATCATTAAAATCATCATCATTATTCTCTTGCCCTTATTCCAATTCATCTTTAAAATGTATTTATAAAATTTTAATACGTACTACCTATCGAAGTAACTAAAAATGTGCTAGATAAATATGTATATTGGTTTCTAGACGTGTAGTACTTAGTAGGTGGTGCCAAGGTTAGTTTTAACATGGTATGGATTTTTCGAAAACCAGTTTTTCTTTGGTGGGTGGATGTGTTCCATCTATTGCGAAACTATCTTATCTTTTTTAATATGAATGAGGGCCTTGCAGCCATTTCTATAATCAATTGAACAGAGCCATCTTGACTTCATTCTGGAATACGTTTCTTGGCGGTAGTAAGAATATCCCTCCAATAAGATCAGTTTGGAACCTCGCTTTGAGTAAACGTCTGTTAGACCTGCAAAGAAAAATTAATTTTATGAAAGTTCTCATAAATTGGTATTAGCAATGGCCCAAACAAGCTGCCCTGAGGCACTAATACATACAGGCATAGTACATATTTTTCTACTACTAAAATAAAATGGATGGATGGTGATATTGTATGCTTTAGTATTATTGTTTTGTGTATGAACCCTAAAATACGCAAATAAAAATACTTATTTACCTTCTCCTCGAAAAGGTTATTAAAACAAAAGAACTCAAATGACTATGTAATGGAATCGAAGTAAGGGGAATTATGAATAAAACATTAATTTAGATAAATATTTTTTATCCATCATGTTGATCCTTATAAAAACAATTGTATGCCTACTGCACCACCACACCAACACCTACCACAAAGTGTCACCTGACAGTTTGGTGGGCAAACACTTTAGAAAGCCAGCTGCAGCGATTTTTAACGTAACAATTAACGAGAATCACACCTTTGATGGGAAAGAAAATGCGATGATGGGTTAACAAATGGCAAATAAATATTTGGTCAACAATAAATATACGAATACAACCTTTATTAAGAAATACAAGACTCATTTCCATCTCTCTACTTTAAATTAAACTACTTAGAAAAAATACAGTCACGGGCTAAATCTCAGCGTAGGGCAAAGGAGCGTCTGCGTAGACAACAAGTTGTCTCAGTGTTATTGGAATATAGACTTTATTTTCATTGATTACAGTGGACCGAGGATACTCATGCATACATTAATGTTTGTGTGATTCCACACTTAATTTCATTGACATTAAATTCAATTTCCGCTGCTTTGCTTTTTCCAGTTTATCTGAGGTTCATGGTTGTGTACATTCATCACTTTCAGTATACAGTCGTCATATGTAAAGAGGCTAGTTTTGCATGCAGTTTTCTGCCGATGTGTCGCACACTGCCTCCTTGCCTTCCCGTTAGGGCAAGTCATTTGTCGTTGGAATGTGTATCCTGATAGTAATATCATTTTAGATCCTCGGTTGGAGTACACAAACGTCGCAGGGTCGCCAACTGAAAAACAAAACTCGTAAGTATTTATTCTACAGGGACGAATATATAATATATATCAATACTTCTGCTGGTAATACTTCTAATGAGAAATATTTATTTATTTATAGATTTGTTGTCGCCTGAGTTACAGGTTAGCAAGTTTATTAGACGCCGAGTTTTCTTGTAGTCAGTTATGATTATCAGTATCTAAAATAATGTTGTATCTGAAAGGATTAAATAAAACAAAGTATGACAAGCAAGAGAGTGTAATCACCTAATCACAGAGTTATATCTTTGGCCGCAGTAGATACAAATATTCATAAGTATTTTGCAGAAATACGAGACTTTATAGCTACAGTTAAAACAATTGGAAGATAAAAATAACATAGAATAATGAATATGTGCTAAAATAATTAGGCATTATTAGTATAAAAGCATAGACGAGAAAAATGATTACACTTTTGAAAAATTTACTTTCTATGTATATATTTTATAAACTTTATAGTATTATATACTTTATAATATTTAACAATAATATTTGTAAAATAAACATTGATTTAAGTTTAATATTATTACTTTGAAGTTTGCGCAAACGTCTTAATGGGGAGTCAGCCCAAAACAGACAACCAGTCTTAAAGAGAGTTATCGTATTAGTAACTTTGTAGATTGTAGAGAAGTTGGGAAAAGGCTAAGCAGATTATGACGTGAACGGGATGTTACTAAAACGTGAACTTTTGGGAATGCATTCGAGACTTGCGAATATACTTCGGAGGATGCGTATGACTCTCGTTCACATTTATGACGTGGTCTTCGTAAGTGTGTACTGTAGCCTTGCATCCGTTCTTACTGGAACAACGCCACCGAATCTTGGGTCCCATTGAAGTAGCGTAGTATGTGTAGTGGTTGAATTTCAGCATACGCTTGCCTTTCATTGATACGACGAATACTGGTCCTATTTCGTCGTCTGTACCTGAGAGCAAAGTTATGTATAAGTATCTGACTGACATGTCTTGAACCTTGAACCGTCTGAAAACCTGTAAATCTATGGAAGAAAGAGGCCCGAAATATCATTTTTTTTGTAGAAATATATTATAAGTAAGGGAAGAAAGTCTAGTATAAATACTGGGACAGTTACTTTAGTATAAGATGAAGAGAGTGAAGTAATACTAATATATTTCTTACATACAACTTAGCTTTAATTGTATTGAAAAACCTGTTGAGTTAATAGTTAACAATAAAACACTTTATTCCCTAGTTCACATGACAAAAATCCAACGCCTGCTCTACACATTAGCCAATTTGGAACCAACGTAGCGACCAATTTACGCTGAAAATTTGGAAATTCACATTAATCATAATTATTCTTGTCATTCGATCTAGGTATCAAAAGCTACAATATGCTTCGATAGACTTCGCATTCGGCGCATGATTGTGTTCGTCACTTATTTTTACAATATCTTCATCTACGGTGACGACGTAAGCTCGGCATCCTCGCGATAAGTGTGTAGAACATCGCCATTGCCGCTTACTGGACATTGTAGGCCTTCCATAGTACGTGTACCCTCTAAACCGGATCAGACGATTACCTTTCTGCGATTGTATGAATATTGCTGTAAATACGATTATAATTGGTTAAATTAATTAATTGACATTTACCTGCAAGTGGATAATCAACGCTCTGAATTGTATAAGAGATTGGTTATACACGACACAACAGTTGCTGTTGTATTAGTAACAAATGAAGTTATTCCGGTGTTCAAATTTGAAAAACTTTTATTCCAAGTATCATTTAAATATTGTAACTATAAAATGCTTACGTACAATAAAGAATAATAAATCTAAAAAGTAAATCTAACCGTTGTAGCCTGCTAGAGAACTAAATTATAATTTAAAATGTCTACTTACTAAAAATGCCAAAATAGATCAAAATAATTATAGACTTTTTCTTTGAATATTTTAAAAACCGTAGAGAAAAAAACGAAACAATCTATGGTAAAAAGCTCTGAAGCATAGAATACTTGCTTTCACAACTATTATTATTAATATTTGGTTAGTGGAATCAAAGCAAAGAAGCATTTGTAACACAAGAGATTTCTCAAAAACATTGTGATACGGATGACTACATTGTTTCAGAACTACGTCTATGTCTAGAGTCTAGTTTATCTCTATAAAAACTTTGTGTACAGGCGGCCTAGGTAAATGGAAATCTCTTTCAAAGCTTTACATATCTCTACAACGACTTTCAACAGAATTGACAAAAGCTTTCGGTAGCTTATTTCAGTTTAATACATTTTTGACTTGAGAATGTCACTGCCGAGGCGCTGGACTTAGCACAATGACGATAACTTGTAAGTATAAGGTCCAAACCGGTCAAGGTTTTTTCCATGGGACGTACGGCTTTTCCTGTTTCTTTACATAAGTAGGAGCATGATTGTGTCCTTCGCAAATTCTTATAATTAATTCGTTTTCCGTGATGATATCTGCTCGACATCCTCGTGCTAAGTGGGTAGAACAGCGCCACTGTCGCCTGCTAGTTTTTGAGGGCTTTTCAAAGGACGTGTAACCATTAAGATGTATGAGACGCTTCCCTTTCCTCGATAGTATGAATTCCGCTGCAACAATAAACTCAAAATGAAGTAAAGCGTTTCAAGGGCAATTCAGAAACCGAAACTGTTATCAAAATGGACAAATGATTGGTTACCAAATACTGAAACAATAATTCGCAAAATGTGTACAATAATTACTTTCTTTTTATATATTACTAAACTTAATACATGTAATGAATATAAAGTCATAAACAATAGTCACAAACGATCTACAATCCTTTTCGCCTTTTCGCAAGTGAATGGACAAAAGAATATGAAAGCTTTCACCGTCAGTTTTCAGGACAGCAGCCCGAAAGTGTGAAAACTGCCTTATTATATTTGTCAGTACACAACTAGCCAAGCAACAAAAGCACTTGTTTGAAAAATTTCAATTTACCCCAATCGTATTGAATATAGCATCAATGCGATTTTCTGACTCAGAAAAATTAACATTTTCGTTTCAAAGTTTTCATTTGTTCTTCAAAATGACGGCGACGCTCAGTCTCCTTGCTGTTGGCGTCAAAAGCTGTTTTATTCCCATTCTTTCTTTTTATGTCCTACTGATACTAGTTAACACAATAAGTTTAATGAACTGGATAACATTTCAATTGGTAGAGTTTAAGGCGTGTCGTGTTAACCAGAAAGTAATATCTCATTTATGTAAACTAAATTGTTTTTGCGATGACCAGTTAGAGCTGAAGAAAAACAAATTTCAAATGTTCCACAATGATATGCGGATTTGGGTGTGAAATTTAATGTAACATTACAGATACCGATCAACTACTTACTATGTATAGAAAAGCTGGATAAAGTTACAGTTTTTATTTTTCTTATTATATATTAGTTGCTATTTTCTTTGTAAAGCCTTTCCTTATAAGGTCAGAGTGGTAAATACCTGTCTTTGGCCCGCTCCACCTGCGTGTTCTTGACTGCGTTGTCTCCGTGCGAATGTAAGTTTTACCTGAAAAAGAAACCTCAATCAGCCTTTACCTCTAAATCTAACAAATTTATTATTTTAATAACCATTTTCCATTAGTACCTTTTAAATTATGAGAATTTGAGTAAGATAAACAATTTATTAATAATCTTATTTCATTCCAATTTTATCTATGACTATCTTCACAATTAGGATTCAGCAATTCTAGAAAAAAATTCTAGAACTTTTGACTTGTTAACTTATTTGTTCAGGATGATGATTGTGTGTCGGCAGTGGACTGCACAATTCCCCATCAATCATGTAAACGACGCTATTGCAGCCATTCTTATGTTTGGTACACCGCCATCTTGTTTTTTCTCCTCCGTATTGAATGAGTCTCCTCATATGAACGTTGTACTTAAAGCCAGCCAGTATCAATTCTGGTTTTCCTTTTCTATTCGCTTCGAATCTTGGTTTATTAAATATCTTTTCTGAAACAAGGAAATAAAGTTTAATTTTTAATAGCAATAGGTAGCTTATTGGTTCACTACACGACAAAGAGGGGTTTTCATTGTCCATGTAAAAAGGATAAAGACGCCAATGGAAAAACGTGTTGTTATTCATCACACAATTTCGGCTTCATAATGTTCACTGTCGCCACTGAAAAAGTATTTTAATTGCCCCACTAATAAGGAGAGAGAGTCACTACCAATGCAATTAAAAAGTAAAGCCCTTTTTTGTATGTAGTAAGTGAAAAAACCATTTGTGATAGTGGTAACTGACTTAGGAAAAATACTTGAAGCCAATCCATTTTACAACAAAACATATTTTTATTCCAGTTCCACAACATAACCAGCCTGTGACACGCTTCCTCTCTATAAAAAGACCGTAATCCACCACGCGGTCTAGTGCAGGTTGGTACATGTCACATGTCTACGATTATTGTGTCTAGGACATACCAGTATCTTCACGATATTTTCCTGTACGTTTTTGAGTCAAATAATATTCATAAAATAAAATACAAATAATTTTATTCAAAATATATTTAGGTGAAAAGCCCGGAAGCATTGATCTTTATTCAAGCAAAGTTCAACTTGACATTTTTCGCACGATATAAAGGTTTTTCCTTTGCAGCCAGGATAATTACAACTATGCTGTCCTGGATTCCAAACCGGATAATGCTCAAATCCATCAAATCTGACATCAGGAGGTGGAAAGGTCACCGTATTGTGAGACTCCTTTCTCTTGGCTTTATTTTTATCAAGCATACTTGACGGTCTAATCATTTTCTTGTTTAATAGGATTTTTAGCTTTTTTGCGGTTGTTGTTTGCTTTTGCTCCCCACCTACAAATCAATATGGACATGAGACACACCTTAATTTTATCAATGTAAGAACAGTAAATAGTTTTGTTATTTCTTTGGACACTGACTGCGTTGATGACTTGAGGACAGCATTTGTACAGTACAGAAGTCTGTCTGCCGCTCTGACGCAGTGTCACGGACGCTTGACTCAAAAGTACTCCTCGCTTTTGGTCGGCGTTTTCAATAATTTAAACAGAAACGTCATGAAAATATCTTTAATATGACGCTATAGTTGTTAGAAAAATACATTTTCTTAGTCTTGAACATAACAATTAATAAGGCCAGTTTTCAATTAAACTAGGCAGCTTCTAAATGAATGCTTAAATAAAATCTCTGGTCAATTTTCCGCTTCGTTCAGCGCCGGGATTTAAAATTCAAACAGTGCAATCATGTAGGCACTCAGTATTCTGTTTCTGTTTCTTAAAACTGGTATTATTACACTTAGCCGTAGACAAGCTATAGCAATGATTTCAACAATATTCAGGAGAATGGTTATGTTTCGGCAAACCACCGCAGATTTCCTCGTCGATGACACGAATAATGGCGGTGCATCCCTTGTTGTGCTTGGAACAACGCCATCTAGTTGCCATGATACCTTTGTCCAATGCTCTTCGGTAATGGATGCTGTACGAGTAACCAGCTACGATTAAATTCTTGCTCCCTAGCCTGTTGGTTTCGAACCTTGATGTAATTGCAAAAATAAGAAAGTTTTAAAGTCGACAGTGTTGTCTTGTTTCCTTGCAGTCGCGTAAAAAGAACTGTGGTTAAAAAATAAAGATACATGGGACATTTCAGTTTTATCTCCGGGACGACAACACACTTCGATTACTATTTTACTATATAAAGAATTATGGGTCATTTTACATTTATCACTGGTTTCTCCGAAGGGTTAGGCAGAGGTGTACCATAGTACCTACTCGTTATTGTAAATGAATAATCTTGGTAGACCTTGTTTTGGTTTTCATTATCGACATATTTACGCAATTCTTGATCTTGAAACCAATTTCAGCGTTGATATTTTTTTATTAGGACATTTTAAGGGTCTTCGAGTAAAACAAAATGAGATTCCCAGCAAAATATACAATTTTAAAACAAACGATGGTGCCCAAATCTGTAATTTTCATTAATATGTTCTATAAGGCGACGAGCACTGAGTGTTTTCTGCACACGCTGCAGTTGTTTTTTTTCTTCTTCAGATAGTTTGTAGAGATTTGCCCTTTTAAACTTAACTGAACCAAAGTAACGTTATTCTGTACTGATTGCACCTACCAGTAACCACATAAAGTTCGTTTAGTATAACTACTCGATTTACAATAGTACTGTCTTACACTATTTTACCAGACAGTTTATTAAAACAATATTTATTAGGTAATCTTTATTTTAACAATTTATATGAATAAGATGGATTTTTCAATCTTTTTATTTATTTTTTACAGAATTTACAATTACTCGTTTTTAGATGAAACAACTTTTTTGTAGAATGTATTTGTCATGAATGTTCTTCATGACAAATACATAGCGTTTTTACTTACAACTTAAATAAATAAAATTATGAACGATAGTTTCCTGTAAAAAACAACTTGCGTTAAAAAACGTCCGTGAAAATCTAAATTTGACGTAAACATTGTCTTTGTCTTTCATCATTGAACTTTTTTCTTTTGCATATTCAATGATTGTGATCATTTTTTAAAGCGGCAACATTATGTGCTACAGTATACAGCACTGCTTTACATCCGTGGTTGTGATGGGTTGAACATCGCCACCGTTTCTTCTTAGACTCGTATCTCTTGTCTCGTATCTCGCAGTATCGGTAACCGTTGTATAATATCAATGGATTGCCTTTGATAGTTGTGCCGTATGAAAACTGCGAGCTTTCTGAAATTTCTAGAAACAAAAGAAAACTGTTAATTTGGCATGAAGAAATGAAGCTTGTGGCATGGAACACGGCAGTGGTAACAACACCAGTAGGTATAAACAGCAGCTGTCCTCATATTTTATTGAAACTCTGTATTACACTAGGCCAGCTTTAGGCAACGTGTTTCGACCGATGTGCGGTAGACTGCCTAAAGGTTCGGTCAAGCTGGTACGGTCAGATTGCGGACTGAGTTTTCCGAATGGGCTATCAAAACACGTATTTATTTATATAGTAATTATTGACTTATCAGTACCACCCTATTAAAGTAAGGTGAGTCGATGTATCTGAGCTAAGTCGTGGGAAAGAAATTACAATAAAATAGTTATAGTTTATTAGTACCGGCCGACGTCCAATTCCCGTTACGAATCTCTCTGCGAAACTATTACAATACTACTTTTTCGGGCAATAAAATGCATTTGCTTTATAGGTTTTAGTTTATCATGATTATGTTGTCCAAAATAAGCGAACAGTACATCATCAACGGTAAGAGCATTCGCCATGCAGGCCCGATCTCGATTGTTACATCGCACCACCGTTTCCGTTTTCTTCGGAGATGACCCCGAGCTTGTTCCGTATAGAATCGATAGCTATTAACCTGTAACACTGTGTTTACCCTTCATGGATTGCACAAAACTGTATGGCGGCAGTAATTCTGAAAAACAAAAAATCTTACTTCAACGTTCCAACTACTCGTTCGTTACTATTTTTTTAATTTCATTTTTTTTATTATCAATTAAATTTAAAGAATGTTTGCGAATATTAGGTATTTGCAAGAAAAAAATTAGGATGCCATAAAAAGATCAATAAATCACAAATAATTTTATTTATTGATTACGTATACCTAAATCAGACACAAATGACTAGAACATTAAAGTCAATACTAAGTGTACATAATTAATACACAGATCCTTATACCTATTTATTTTATGAAACTGAAGCTTTTAATAATAATTTTGGCGATTTTATTATTTATGTTTCCAGTTACAACGATAATACTCGATATACACTTTATTTCTATATCAGACTTAAACTATAAAAGATCAATTAAAAATGTCAGGTACAATACAGAAGGATGAAGTAGACAAAAATTCTGACTAGAAATTGGACTAGAATATAATGTTGTTAATTACATGTTTATAGGTAGTTAGTATAATGGTATGGAATATACGATTTATTATGAAAATCATTTATAAACGTTCCTTAACAATTAGGTGACTACATGAGGATTACAAATATTCCTAATGATTAATAATTCAAGCAAAAACTACTGATAACACACGCACCTTCATATAAATTGGGTGCAGTTGCTAAATACAAACTAGCTTAACTAGCCAATACTAATAAAGGTAAGACAAGGTAATTTGGTGGGCTATGTGATGACATAACCCGACCATACTATTTGTTTATTGAACAAACAATTATCTACTTCTACACAAACACAATACACTCACTACACAAGTACACATAGAACGAATATAAATGAAAGCCACGACACATTTACACATACCAAAATGAAAGACATATGACGCCTAGTAACATAATACAAACTTAAATCTATTAAATATCTGTAGTTTTCTGTAATTTTGTTGCATTTTGTTACAATTTTTGACAGTTTTGTGTATCATTCGCTCAGGTGACACTTTCAGTTATTGGTCACCACTTGCGGATAACAATTAATTGTAAAGTAAACCCCAAGTTTACTAATTATCTGTTTTTTTTCGATTGACATTTGCGTTACTCTGTAATTTAATGTTATTTGATGAGCCAAAGTTCTATAGAGTTTTTGGCATTGTCCTTTCACTGTGTTATTCCGATTAGCTTAGCCCCTCCCCTTACTTCTTCTTGCTTATAAATGTCGGTAAGGTCAAGAGACATTTAACTTTTTTAATTTTAATGGTTGTGTTCTCCAAGCATGGTCAGCACAGTTTCGTCGACGGTGACGGCAGTAGCCTTGCAGCGTATATGCTGGCTGCTGCACCGCCATCTTTGTTTCCGCGCGTCACTGCGAGACTTCTGCAAACAGTAGCGGTACTTGCCAACCTGCAGTATCGGATTCCCCACATTTGACTTCACGATACTCCAAGTATTACCTGAAACAATAAAAAATGTTAGCACCGTTCTGGTAAGCTAAGAGTTGCTTTCTTGATATTAAAATAAAGTCTGTCACAGTAAGTTCTAATTTATAACATGCATCGTTATATTATTTAAAAAATGGTGAATATAAAAACACAGTAAGACACAATTATTTTTATTGATTGAATAGAACCCGTTGTTCTAACTTATAGCTAGTATTAGTATGTAATGATCACATATTTTCAATCGAATTCTATTATTTTAAATAGTTGGATCGCTCAATATCCCCGAAGTTATTGAGACGACTTTGCTGCTGCTTCTTCAACGATCATGGTTATGTTCTGCAGATTGATGAACCACTTCGTTCCCCACAGTAATGGCTACAGCTTTGCAGTTTAATCTTTGCTTGCTGCACCTCCAGCATTTCTTAATTTCATCACTACGCATTTTCAACATGCTTTAGCGGTAGCCATCTATCACCAACATTTGGTTTCCAACGCTAGACATTTCGTATTTTCCAAACTTCGGTAGTCCTGAAACTAGAAACATAACAAAACAGAGTGTTAGGTCAGAGGGATAGGTCCCTATCGACACGAAACCAACGAATCTTTGAATTCAGTGCATGCTAGATCTAAAACAATACATTAATGAAACACCAAATATTTTATTCGTTGACTAGATATTAAGATGACTAGTATCTAAGACGAACAAACATTATCCTCATTAATCAAGTGACCAGAATGTGTATAAGTACATAATTATATCTTCAATTATTACGAGTGATCGGAGAAGGTAGAGTAATTTTTTGTACTTGCGATACGTTAATATTTATTTATTTACTAGCTGTGCCCGCAGCTTCGCTGACGTGAGCGCACATTCTTTTGTCATTCTCAAAGTTTATGAACGTAAGCAAAATATAGATGCAACTCATGATCTATCCTAGGCCCCAACGGATAATATCCTTAACAATTTAAAAAATAATCTTTCAGCTCTGAGAAGCTGAAAGATCAACCTATGGAAAAAATGTGATGGACACAAACGATGGAAACAAAATTGAGAATTTGCAAAAACCATGCAATTAAAAAATAATGCAAACGCTTGAATTTAATGTATTTAGCAATAGAACCAGAAAGACTATGCGCTTCGATAATCTTCATGTTTCCGAATTAACACGAACGTCGCTATAAAGCTTCTAAGTTTGGTTTTTCAAGGCCTTGTAGTGCATTCATTCCGCATTTTTGGATTTTAGTCGTATAATTGTAATATTCTAACAATGGTGATACATAGGGACCACCCATAAATTACGTCATACGAATTTTATGATTTTTTGACCAGAGGGGTCGAAAAATTCGTCCTTATCAGATGGTCAATTTTTGTGAGACTCCCGCCTCCCAAGTGTGACGTCACATATTTTGCAATATGACATGCTGCCCGCCGATAGAGTTGGAAATATTTCTTTAATAAGTTTTTCGTTAATAGTTCAAATTTCGTGTTTTAAACCTTAGCAATATTAGTTTTTTAAATGTGACGTCACCAAATTTAGGACCCCTCCCACCCCTTGTCACACAATGTCACACTTTGTTGTCACCCCCCACCTCTTTAACGCATGACGACGTATTTTACGTCATAAATTTTATGGCTGGCCCCTAATAGATACGTACTTCCATGGTAGCAGCAGCTAACTGTGACTTCCTGGTGTATCTAAAGTGTCCCTACACCTGCGATTTAGAGAATTTACTGTCAAAATCTCTACTGAAACCGCGATTAACGTAGCCACCTGGGTCCTAATAATGTGATAAATCATCGATACAAAAGAAGAAGAAGAACATGGGAATTATATTAGATCTCATATTTCCGAAGATAGACCATGATTGCCGAAGCGGATACTTTTCCAAGGACTCTGATGAACGGGCAAAAAAAAAGTTGAAGCGTAGACGCAAGTATTACGCAAATCGATGTAACAAATAATGTTGAAAGCAAGCCATTTGACTATTCACTATATTTATGTTACTACTGACTATTATTAATATTTTGCTCCGAAGTTATTAGTTAAAGATATGCCGCGAGCGAAACAATTGCTCTTACGGATATAACTCCTCTTCACTCTGGGGTACCTACCATTATAAATAAGCCTGTCTAGTATAAAAAAAATCCTATGTTTACTAAGTCAAAAATATGTTTAGTATACATGAAAAAAAGCATAACAAATGGGTTGCCTGATATCATTAAGTGAAGACTATTTAAAATTGCGACAACCGTGGAGCTTGACCGATTTTACTTAGACAACCGAACGTTATGCCATCGTGTTTGTAATAAAATTACCTATCTGTTATTTTAATACATATTTTAATAAGAAAATAGATGAGTGGACATATAGTATCAATTTATCTATGGGTAGCCATGACTTAACTTTATCAGGCAACCCATTCGCAATGTTAGTTTGTTCATATAAGTATTTTACTCCGTTAACGTAAGTTTTAAAAAGCCGTTCTGAGGCTCGTCACTGCCGGATTTTAGTCTTTTCCCACTCACACAATGTGGACATGATCATCTGATATCTGATAACATAATCTACAAAATTATTAGAATTCGAAGTCATTTCGGTAGGCACATATGAAAATACGAAATCCTGAAAGTCCTGTTTTAATATTCAAACGAAACTATTTTATTCAGTTTGTGTGCGGGCAACATTGGAAAAAGGTGGTCTGGTTGAATTTGACAACGTCATTGTCTTATTTTGGTATTGTCCCCATAAAGTTTTTATTTTTTGGGATATTGTTTATCTACTTATTATCTAAAAACTAATCTTATTTAATACATCATTTCACTGGTCACCATTAAATATAGTAAAATCCAAATAACAGTAATTTTATTATTTAAATAAACTTCAGGTTGAGTTGCTGTAAATTGCTGTTAATAAAATGGTATATCTAAGCCGGAGAGGTGATCTGTACCTCAGGACCTTCCTACTTCCGACACCTTTCTCTATTTAAGATTGTGCATATACCAGTGCCTGTTACTTCTGATGTTGAATTAAATAAAGATTTATGATTAAGATTATTTTTTTAATACCTATCTACCGACGCCTAATATATAATAATAGCTTTCTCGTATTGCTATTTTTTTTTATTATTTAATTGCCTCGGAAACGAAAATTGAAAACATTTTTTTAATTTAATTTAATAATGTTATATTCTCAGCCTTTCCATCATGTCCTACTTTTTACGTAAAATGAATGGTCACCTTATTAGAAAGAGACTAAATTAGCGTTAACCTCTCTTTTGTTGGCATTTTTTTAATGCAAGTAAGAATTGCAGTTGTCCACACGGCGGCACATGAAGCTGTAAATTTCCAGTATAAATTGACCTCGCTTTGTATAGATTTCCTATACAATGAGAGATCCGCATAAACTGGTTTTGTAAAGCTTGACTGGCCGTCGCGTGCATACGTAGTACTTATTACTTCCGTGCAAAGAGTAAAGACAAAAGGAAAAATAAAACAAAATTTGTTACAGCCATTCCGAGTGACTACACTACGACTAAAACCTATTTACGTAAATTATTTTTATCAAAGAAATCGCGTATGAGGTTACTAACAAAATTTTGAAAATTAATATCTTTTGCGTCTGTTGGTCGATTTTGATGAAATAAACGCTAAATAATACCCACAACAATGCTTCTTATTTTGTAATATTTAGATTTTGAATACAATGAGGAGTTTTTACGTGATGCGCGCACAAACGAACGAAAGTCTACGATTTTATTATATGTATATATATATATAGAATAGAAGATTTATGGATTAATATGGACACTCCCGGAATCCCCAGATTTGAAATATATATACCTTCTTTACATAGGTAGTGTAAAAAAAAGTCGCTCCCGCTGTACGCTTAGATATTTTAAACTACACAACGAAATTTAATGCGGGCGAAGTGCTAGTTATTAAATAAGTTAGAAATTACTTTGTAAAAAGCTATTCACAACTTAAGGAATTATGAACGAACACATATCCCTCCACCCCTCCGACGGGTAAGTATAAGACGTCGACACGTTTCAGGTGAATGAAATTTTTTTTTTTTTTTTTAATTTTCTGTAACTATTTTGTATAGACAAGTATCAATAGCCACAAGCATATTCTAAAGTTTTAAAAGATCATGTTACCTTACAAATGTCCATATTAACATCAATGTTTGCGGTCATGAGCCAAAATAGCTCTACTTACTACGATCACTGATCACATCAGCGAAATAGGTACATCAATGTATCTAAGTGCAGTTCCTATAGTGTAACATTTTCTCTTATAATATTAATAAACATCAATAATTCATCTGATAATATAATAATAACCGTATGTCCACACTAACACTATATTATACCATTTCTAAAGCTAGGTATAATCTGAGGTGTGGATGACGCAGTCCTGATTACGGGCAGGTTTTTAATGTTCATACCAAAAATAAATAAATATATTACATTCTCGCCCGACTATATTATACCTCAGCATTATGCTCAGCTCATCTATAAATTATACCAAGAATATTAAGGAATGTGTTCACACCAATAAATATAATCAGATTTTAAACATCAAGGACTAGATATTGTTACACTACTTAACACGAAGTAAATACATCGATTCATTTAATATAATGCGTGTACATAATAAATGATACAGTTGCGTTCCTCAATGATTGTGCGTTCCCCCTTGCGCCACAACTCGATGGTTGACTGTCGTGGCATTGGTTTTGCAACGCAAATGTTAGCAAGAGCACCGCCAACGTTGTTTGGACGCATCGCTTCATTTCTTCTGTAAGTTGAACCGGTATCCGTCAATCACCAACATTGGGTTCCCCACGTTGGAATGCGCATATTGGCACATCGGATATTCTGTAACTAACAGTTATAAATGTAGTGCCTGTCGGGAAAGAGCATTTCATTAAGTTGGTCTATTTTGAGTTACCAATCTTTTACTGAAAAATTTACATAATATGAAAATAATACAAAAGGGATATTAAAAGGCATGTTCAACAAGTAATAATTTAGGTTTAAAACAGTTTTATCATAAGTAGTAACTTAAAGAAAAAATATGTGCCACCAAGAATAATATGTATATTCATTGACTAGGTATTATTCTCAATCAAAATATATATTTTTTGAGAATAAAGTAATTTTTATAATAGTGACTACAATATTTCATTATCTTATAAATACATTGAAACAATATGTACTTTGCTAAAAGATAATTCAGTTTTAGTAGACGTTCTCTGAAAAATTTATACATCATAGTTTTCATACACTCAACTTAGGAGAAGTTGAATACACACACAGCTTACGCGTTAAAGTAAAAAGGTATCTTCTGTTACATTATGTTTTCCCCTGGCTGGAAAACAGCTGAATGAACTTTTCCAGTGATACCTATTTAAATCTAGTGACTATTCGTGTTTAACATATTTTATTAACCTAAAAACCTTCTAATTACATTCTTGTTTATTTGGTTCAAAATTTATCTTAAAGTTAAGTAATTTTTTTTTTTTTTAGGTTTCAGTGACTAGATTCAATGTTCCTTTTATCGTACAGGCGCTACGCGTCCTTCATTGATTATATACCATGCAAAGCAAGAAAGAGACAGTCAGAACGTTCTACGACAGACAATTTTTTACAACATTAAAAAAAAGATCTGTGTTAATTAAATCAAATAAATTCTGGAAATACGTTTCTTTTACAAAATTAATTAAATTATTTTCTGCTATATTTTTATCCGTTGCAATCAAGAACATTTTTTATCAAGAACACCTTTAAAGTGTTCACGGATACTTATTATTATTACTCTTTTTATGATTATGGACCGGACCCAGTATGACCACAGTATCATTCACAGTGGTGGCAGTAGCCTTGCAGCGCGAGTGTTGACTGTTGCACCTCCACTGCTTCTTGACTGCATCACTGCGCTTCTTCTGCAGACAGAACCGATACCCATCTATCACCATATTGGGTTCCCGCATTTAGACCACACGTATCGGCACCGCCTGCCGTCTGAAGAATAAATATGATTAGTACCTGTAGTGAATAAAATATTTTTAAATTATTCTAAAATATGGTGTAATTTCGGGCGTAAAAAGAAAAATAACAATGTCATGAGTTCAAAATACAATATTTGTCAATTTTATTCATGAAATTGGATTTCCAGTGTGATTTAAGTAGGTTTCATACGTTTTAGTAAGCATGTTAAGGAAGAAAGTGTATTATTAAATAGTTACAAAGATAGACATAATTGATGTTGGATAAATACCTATTATTGTTAAATATTGATATTTTTTATTTTACTAGCTTGTGGTTAATGATAAGTCAATAACTATTAATAACTATTTCGATACAATGTTGCAAAAATACCCCTAGTATTATCGCCAAGTAATAAATAATTACTTTCGTTCTCATTTCATTTCATAAATACCGTGTTATGTCAGGTGGGCTTGCGTATGGTGTGTGTGAGTGTTTGTCGTGGCACAAGTCTGTGTTGCTTATTTTTCACATACTGCGTGAGGTGTGTATGAGGGTGTTTATGTCAAATCATGGCTGTTTTAAAATACTTTTCAACACTTTCTCTCATCTAATTTGAATATTCATATTATAATTATAACTCAGTTTATTTATTTTAACCTAATCTAAGAACAAATGGTTCTACCTGTCTAGATACTCAAATAAGTTACAATTGCGAATCCATAGGGAGTAAATACTAGAACAATCATTAAACACGATTTTAAAACAAAATTATTTAGTTGTAGCTATATATATTATGTAGGATAAATATTGCAAATGGATTTAAAAAAAAAACAGTCGCTTCTCGAGCTTCAATTTCATCATATAAATATTTAGAAGTCCCTTCATAAGTTGTTGGGGTTCCCTTTCAATAAAACCTCGGTTTCCTTTTACTGCCGGAACTATCCAAATGCTTATTAACCCTGCGTTTGGTCGGGTATTGTTCATGATCGTGCCATCGACGTACATCCACCAAGTTCTTTTCAATAGTAACTGCAGTAGCCTTACAACCAAGACTATGACGACCACACCTCCAGCGAGTCCGGAAAGCGTTACTCTCTTTTTTTTGACGAGGGTGTATCGGTACCCATCAATGACTAACATTTGATTCCCCATACAAGACTCCCCGAAGGAAAAGTTGTGTGTTACAACTGAAATATAACACAAATACCAAGGTTAATCATTCGTTCGTTTTATGTATGAATATCTGTACTGCTATATAGTATTTCATGCGATCTTTGTGTAATATAACTAGCGAAATGTGGGTGTACATCTGTGTAGACCACACCTCAGCCTGCCCCTTAGGAGAAGTAAAGCACTTACTTATACAACCATGCAAGCAAGCCAATTGAAATAGATAATTAATTATGAAATGAAGGAATAGAATTGTTTTATAATAGAAAATAGAACATGTATTAAAAGTAATTCACTAAAGAGAATAGAATGTTAGTTTTATGAAATATTTTATTAAAAGGGATTTCACAATAAAAGTAGAAAAGCCCAAGTACAGAGTTTTCCCCAAAACAAGTCATCAACTGAATGAACTACAATCAACACAAAAATAAAAATTATTTTTTGAAATTCATAATCCATTGCTTCAGACATTATGTAAGAAAACATCTGCGGCTCGACTACGTTACTAACGCAATGAATATTGTGACTGTTCGTAAATTACCCTAGGCTGATAAAATTTTCATTTTTGCTAAATCATGTAAATATTAGTATTAATGTCGGTTTTACCCGAGGGGAAAAAGGCCGGGCACCGCCATCCGCACGGCCCTGTAAGACTCGCCCGAGACTGGTCATCTTTCCACCGACTAAAAGAACTGAATTCCTTAACACGAAGAAGTCCAATGCCTCGTATCATTATTAGAACAAGGAAAGGATTGAAAGATATAGTAAATCAGATTAGGGAATTCATAGTTGATGAAATATATTGAAAGTGGTTTCAAAAGGGTAAAATATAACTGGCGGATACAAAGTTCAATATACAAACATTAATCACAAGGATACAAAATTCTACTCTCTCTTTATCAGTACTTACTATTAGTGCTCATTAGTAATTAGTCGCTTGAATAGTACTTCCTGCTTATTGCCTACTGAACCTAGACTAGCCTTCTAGTCAGGGACCGAATTACCGTTACTTTTTTCTTAACGTTACCGATTACCGTTATGTTAACGTTAAAAAAGTAACGATATTTATAACGTTACCCGTAAGTCCGTTAACGTTATCTAATAACTAATATTAGTATCGGTAAAAGTAACAATACTTATACCGGTAATTTATTCGCCTATCTCTTTCTAACGATGTCGGTGGGGAGTCTAGCGTCTTACGATGTTAGTACACACGGCCGCTCATCAAGGTCGACTGTTTGGACTTTGAACTATTAGAAGTTGAACGCTGCAAATCGTGCGAGAGGGTCCGATATGTTGTTTTTATTTCGTCTCTCTCACGCGCAGACCGTATGGTATGGAAGCGCCGCGCCGCATTCTAACCGTAACTATACGTAGATATCATGTAGGCATTTCAAAAATATTATTTTGTAAGCGAGTTAAGTTCGTCGCATAATGATTGTTATGGGTAGATTATTTTTGCTATTTGCGCTACACCTGTGCACTAATAGGTCTATTATTAAAAGTTATTATTTTATTACCGTTTTTAACAACGATAACTATTAAAGAAAATGTTTGTTTAAGAGTATAAAAGTATGTATGTCTTAGATTTTATTCATAAAATAAAATAAAAAGTTGAAGCTAGGAAATTATGAAAAAAAAAATTAAACCATAAATGTTTTTTTTTCCATTCGCACTGGCATATAAGTGTCTACTATGAAATTTAATCATATTACTATTAGGTATGGTTTTTGACAAAATAGCAAAAGGCATTTCAGTTTTACAATTTCGTAAGGCACATTGATTGGTGCCAAGCAGCTTAGACGAAATAGATAGCTAGAGCTACCTATAAACTGGATAGCTACCTATTAACTGGATGAAAAGACGGCAAGGTTGATGGCGCAGTGGCTAAGCGATAGGTTGCTGCACTATGTGTCGCGGGTTCGTTCCTGTAGAGAACAAATATTTGACCAACTCCGGGTCTTGGCCTACAATCGCACTAGACCGCGAAATGTGGAATAATATATGATATAATGTTCCGGGTCTGGCTGCTTGTGTATGTAAGATTTAAGTTAGTAAACGCACGCATCATCCAGGAGAATTCCTAATTGTCCTTTTCGTCACAACAATCGACGTGATTATTCGTAATGACCGTGAATCCCGTGTGCGTCAGAATGACTGACTGGCTGTCTGTATCAGTTCACGTCTGGCTGGTGACCAAAAATTGCTACTATTTGCTATTTTTTAGTAACTACATCAATTAATTGCTACATAACTTGTAAAATAAAGGGACTTCAAAATGACCAGCCATTCTGATATTAGGATGGCTGGTCAACTCTCTGTTTGTGTAGACTATTTAAATTCGTGTTATTATTTTTACTTGAGTGATTGCTACCCTCACATCCTTCAATGCCCACCTTGTAGCTTTAACAAGTAAAAAGTTATGAACATTTGAAATTTTTACAGGGAATGGATTAAGGTTATTGAATATAGCAATTTAAAACGATTACAACAATGTTTCTTTTTATTCGTCATTTTGAAGTCCCTTCATTTTGTTTCCAAGTTAGATAGCAATTAATTGACTATAGGTAGCAGTGGCGAAGGTTCCATACAACCCGATTCCTGCCGGGAGAAGGGAAGCCCTTTGAAAAAAGGCACATTCAGTATTCTCCACCCAATCATATTCTATACAGTCAAGATATGTACTCCGGCTTACGTTTTACAAAAATTGGCCCTTCGCTACTGATAAGTAGTAAAAAGTAGCAAATAGATAGCAATTTTTGGTCTTAACAACCAGCCATTCTGACGCACACTGAATTTCAGTCGCGCGATATTTGGGAAGTGTTGACTTGAAATGGTTGACGGACGACACGACACGATGCAAAAAATTGCAACTGTGTGTCTAAGGGCAAAGCATTAAACGCTACCGCACTGTGATTGGCCGATGCCTCGATGCTTAGTTCCTTTCCGACGATTCTCTATATTGAATGTAGCGTAGTTATAGTTGAGTTCCTGAGAACCGTGGGTCTTGACTTTTGGAATTTTGATTTTGACCTCAAGGTCAATGCCCAAGAGGTGTCCCATGGTGTTCCCCCACCCTACTACTCCCACATCCCACCGGGTCCCGAAGGCTCTTATTTTCATAGTGCCCCGTTTCGTATTATCCACATTAATTTTTCTTTAAAATGTTTCAAATACTGATATAATTATCAGTATTTTAAACAAAAAAAACAAACAAATTTTAAAATGTTTAAAATACTGATATAATATATCAGTATTTTAAACATTATATACTTTGTTGCACTTCTTTCGGCCCATAATTATATTTTTTACAAAAAAAAGTAATAATTAGAACAACAAAACAAAATAATAGTTGTATCTTGTCCTATAAAATGAAAAACGTGCGAGTCGTCGCGTTTTCGTCCGATCGTCGTAAAATGCTATGTGTTGTGTGTTGCCGCTCCGATTTGAAGAGCCGAACGCGGCGCGCGTTCGGTTTGGCAACGTCGCGCCAGATATTGTTAGTTTTTAGCGAAGTAACGTTATTGGTAACGCTATTTAAATACCGGTAAATCCTATGATTAACGATATTTTTAACGTTAATAGTTAACGTAGCATAACGTTAAGGTTTTGGTAATTTTACCTGTTTTTTTTTTTTGTGGTAACGGTAACGGTCCCTGCTTCTAGTAGATGCCAATCTCTTTCTGTCAGGTGTAGGCTTGCAATTGAGGCTTAACGAGAAAGGGTGCTAATGCCATTTTGGAACGGGTTCTAGGAACTTCTATACGGCTGAAGATCAGCGTAGCTGGCTGACAGGATGGAACCCTTGAACCGGCACCCTGTTCTGCTGACTGACTGGACGGCACCCCAGACCCGGCACTGAACTGCCCTGCTAGACTGACTCCGAAGCCATCACCGACGTCACCGACTGGCACCAAGCAGGAGAGTGCGGTATTCACGGCCTTCTACGTGGTCCGACCTTTGACCGGCCTACCTTCCACCCTCTCGTTTCAATTTATTTTAAACTTTTAAAATATAGTCTTTTTTTAAAAAAAAACTTTAGCGTTTCTTTTTAAAAAAACCTGTCAGCTGGGAAAAAGGAACGTGACACAGCCTGTCTGCAGTTACCACACAATCTGCCCCGTCACCGACGTGGTGCGCTGTTTTTATTCGTTTCTTTCTTGATGACCTTATCTGCTAATAAAAAAATAAAACAATCTTAAAACACATTCACACATTCTTTTTAGAATCATATTTATTACCAGACGTGATTTTTGACCTTACGTTATTATTTTGTTTGCATATGCCCTACGATCTTGTTAAAGGTTTGGCCAAACAGGTTTGGACAGATCGCGGACACAAGATACTAACAAATATTTCAGTACATTATCTATCAGAGTTCAGTGTCCGGAGCCGTGCCCGAAATTTAATTTGCCCACAACGGTTTAACCGTACCTTTACTTAAAAATCGTAAAAAAGGACAGATAAGACAAAAAATAAAACAACACAAATGAAACAAGACGATAGATGAACTTTATTTACAAAATATATTATTTACTTCTCACAGTATCACAGTATCTTCAGGACCACATTCATAATTTAAAAAAAAAAAGTTACTTTATGTCCGTGTAGCTAAAGAAGACATTAAAGCTCTGGTCAAACTAAACCGAATCACACGCGGAACGCGGGACGGAAATCACTGTGACCAGTGCTATAAAGTAATTTTTTTACATGTACATAATACATTTTTGTTGTAATTTGGGTCAGTGTCTTACAAGTTTTGGTTCAAACTGAAAAATATCTCAAACCGTTATATTGCCTATGAATCCGCGGGGCATAGGTTGATGATTATGAATATTTTTAATCGAAACGATAACATCATCGATTGTGTAAATAGCAGCCTTGCATCCTCTGCAGAAATGAGTAGAACATACCCATCGCTTTTTGATGCACGATCCGTTACCAGTCTTCTTGTTATAGAAGTTGTAACCATTCAGTCTGATCATAGTGTTACCTCTTTGTGATGTTACGAAGATTGCTAGAAAGTAAGAGAAAACAGATTTTAATCATATTATTATCTTTTAAAATGTTTCCCTCATGTCGATTCCCTTTACGTCAATTTTCGCTGTGTACAGTTGAGAGTTTACTCAACTTTATTCCACGTCGAACACATGTTTGTTTTCTATTTGTTTTAACTAAGTACGCTCATTAAAAGGTTGTCTGTCTTGCCATAAACCTTCTAGTACGTCGATATCATAACTTTATTTCATTCACAAGTTAACAGTCACTTGAGCTCGTTCATATTTTAGTTAAACAAAAAAAGACTGGATTTAAACATATTTGATAAACAAAACACTATTCTAAAAACTTATTTTTCAGGAATAGGTATCATAAGTAGGTAGTTTATATGTACACAAATAGTTATCTTAAACATCTTACAACTATATGGAATGACATAGTTATTCTTTGTTTCTTCCACAAAGTATCACATAAAATAAATTTAAGAGTACTACTTGCTTGAGATCATTTATTATCAATAAAACCTTTATTAGAAACTGATCATGTTTCGTGTCGTCTAGGTATATATATAGGTAGGTGTTAACGACAACTCTTTGAATCTTATAAACATCTGTGATATTTTTTTTTTGTAAATACCCTCTCTGCGGTGATACTCACGCGGAGGAAAGAGACGCGCGCGCGTCTTCGTCGAGGTCGTGAACAAGCCTAGGGCTCGTGAGTATGAATATTATTACAAGCTACAATAATATTATCTTCATTAACTAGCACTAGTTTCGCTCTACAACCCATGTATATTTTTGTACAAACCCATCGGCTCGTCCCACCTTCTTCCCTTTGCCGTCGTGAGCCATTTTTCTTGTAAAATTTATATTCCCCGACAGCTATGTTTACGTTTCCTTTTTTCGATACAATGAATTGTGCTTTGGTGCCTGCAAATATAATTATGTATAATAAACAAAGGGTAGTTTTAACAGATTATTTTGTATCTCCTTTTTTACACACTTGGATTACTTGCCGAGAACAATTTTAAGAAATGGATACAATCGTCAGATGGAACGTAAGGTTAGATCTAAAAAAACAGTTGTACTCATGTGAAGTTATTGTATCTTAAAAATAACAAAAATAGCTGGTTACGAAGTAAACAAAAATACAAGAAAAAACCCAAAAATAATATGAGAAACGTTGTGTTTCTATTTTTCTTTTTATTTCTATTTTACAAATTAATTTAGTTACCTAGCTTACAGCTATAGAATATTGTTAGCCATCAGATAAAAATAAAATGAAAGATTATTAAACTTCTACATTATTAAAAATAAAATAAATTGATTGATTGATTGACATAATATGTCGAATCTGTGTAGACATGTGTGGGTGTGGTGACTGTAGTAATGGTTTGTGAGGTGAGTGGGTTAGTGTAAGAGTGTTTAAGTGTACATGTGTGTAAATGTGCACATGTGTGTCAGTGTGTGGATGTAGGAGTGTGATAAGGAGTTGTTGTGGGGTTGGGTTAGTGAGTGTGTGGGATGTGTATTGGTTCGTTAGTGAGTGTGTGGCGTGTGTATGTGTGTTAATTAGTGTCTGTGTTGAACTGTTGAGTTCTCTAACAAGGTTTAGTGTCGCCTGATACTAATTTTAAAAGAATTGAGGTTATATTTGAGACTGAACACTTTTAGCTCAAAGATTCAATAAAAATGAGAATGTACATCATCTACTGAAATAATTATATCATCGATGGTAGTCAGCCTAGCTCTGCAACGTTTAGTTATGCACTTAGAGCAGGCCCATCTCGTTTTAAAAGATTTCTCTTGTTCCTCTTTATTGCTGACCATTATGAAATTGTTCCCTCTGTAGAGTATCATTTTATTTCCAGTTCGTGTATGTCCAAAAATCGCGTGTTCTGAAACTTGCAACACACACACAGTGATTTACTAAAAGTGCTTTATAATAAAAACAGCTTGAGAACCCGTTTTCAGGGCCATCATGATAAAGATGGAAAATAAAAATTATTCATTTATGAAGAAAAAAAATAGAAATGACAAATTAAAACTTTTTTTCTTTTCATGATTATGTTCGTTGTAAATTGCAATAATTTTGTCATCCTCTATGAGAATACATTCACCGTTGCTGATTGGCACAGAGGCAGTGGCACGCGTCCAGAAATTTACTTACCTCGGGAGCGTCGTGGCAGATTTGGGGGCAGTGAAGAGGACATCGCTTCACGGATCGCTAAAGCCTGAGCTACCTTCGCGCAGCTGAGACCTGTTTGGCAGTCGCGGAAACTGATCCGAAGGATTAAACTTAAGATATTCGGGTACAACGTGAAATCTGTGCTGCTGTACGGGTGCGAAACGTGGAAGGTAACAAAGGTCATCTCACGCCAAATCCAAGTCTTCGTCAACCGCTGTCTTCGTCGCATTCTCGGAATTTACTGGCCCGAGACCATCTCAAACGTAGAGCTGTTGGAGAAATGCGAAGAGAACCCGATCGACCGCTAGATCAAGCGTCGCAAGTGGAGATGGATTGGCCACACGCTCCGAAGGGACCCCGACCACATACCCAAACAAGCTTTGGACTGGAATCCCCAAGGGACAAGAAAGCGTGGCCGTCCCCGTCAAACCTGGCGTCGCACCGTGCTGGCAGAAGCGGCGAGCATCGATATGACGTGGAGCGAGGTGAAGCGTGAAGCTCAAGACCGATTGAGATGGAGAACATCTGTGGACGCCCTCTGCCCCATCTAGGGGACATAGGACATTAAGTCAAGTAAGTCATGTGAATACATGCCCTACAATATTTATTCTGTGTACAACTCCACCTCTCCTTATTCGTCTTGTAGTTTCCTGGTTTCAAGTAAAATTATTATCCACTTTTATATTTGTCTTTCCGTTATCACCCACTTTTATATTTGTCTTTCCTTTCTTCGTTCTGATCAGGGTGACTGAAATACAAAAATACATGAAAAAATACTTACACACGAACATAGAACCTCCTTTTTTGAAGACGCTTAAAAAGATGGTACGTCATAATATGATGTAGGTACTTATGTAATAAATTATAATGACACTTAGAACTATTTATTTATTTATTTAACACTTCAAGCACAAAAGTACAGAGGCGGACTTAATGCTTTGTGCTTATTTATCTATAATAATATTAATCTTGGAAATGTAATTGTAGTGTGTATGTGTAATTTTATTTTTATAAAATTTATTCTTTTTCTAGGTAAATATTATATACATTAATAAATTAAAATAACCTATATTAACTAACTAACTTAAAAATAAACTTAAAAAATGGCGTCAAAAAACTCCTCCTCAACGCTGTCAACTGGTAATGTACCCAAAAGACTGGCGGCGTTGCCACGTTGTATGGCAACGCTAAGCCTTTGGCCAAGGTAAAAGCCAGCCCTTGGGTCACGGGAAGAGTCAACTAAACGTTTAGAAATGTCCTTGAAAAGGCTGTGAGCACTCGGACCCCACGGACCTAGAGTTTCAACCCCAAACGGCTCGAAAATATAGTTACCAATAAGGTTACTATATTTACGCCGCTTGAGGTTCTCTGCAGCCGCAGCCGCAGCCCCAGCACAGCACGATGAGCTAGGAAGATGGGATGGCGCAAGAGTATCGACACAAGTTTCATCCCACACTAAAGGCCTACCCATCTTCCATGGAAACAAAGAATCTTGGAATAAATGAAGTTAACATTGTTTTCTTTAATTTAATAAGTTGTAATTTAAGAAGAAAAATGTGAGTGAAAAAGTAATATTTTTTAAGTCATGATTGATTTGCTTATTTACGTTCTGAAGATTGTTGACGAAGTTAAGACCCAAATATAAATATAAGTATGTTTGTATATGTATTACGGTTTTTATTTTATAAGTTTTAAATAACTCTTCTTTTATTCCGTTTACTTAAAATTAATTAACTAACAAGAACGAAGACTTAATATCAATAGATCTTCTAATGGAATTACAATATTTGTTTTTACTTCTACTATTTTAAAGAAAAGGTTTCTTTTTTGGATGATTGTGAAAATTATTCATTTTGATGATGTTGTTCTCTATTGTGTAGATTGCAGCTTTACATCTTCGGAAACAGTGGCTGGAGCAAACCCATCGGACCTTCAACCCCCTTGAAGATTTACGGGTGAACAGGTAATCACCGACTCGTAACATCGTTCTTCCAGTGATGCTTGATTCCGTGAATTCTCAAAAATCTACAAAGAGAAATAAATTACTCAATGTTTTACCGGATCTATTGAAAATATCTTCGTAATGCAGTTAAGTTCTACCTACTAGGAGTATATTTTGTAAAGAAAGCCATTTTTCGAAAGTAAGAAAATACAAACCGCAGCCTGTCCGCAATCCGTCCGTATCAGTTTGATCGAACCTTACATTAACTAATAAGGTGGCTCTACTGGACCTAAGATAATTGTAAACAAATAACAATTCCAGTAATACATTGAGATTAATTTAATCTACAAATAAAGTAACACGATCACGAACTTTTGGATAAAATTAAGTATATCTACAGACTACAATCTTTACTAACATATAAGTTTTTTTCCCGTTTACATACAGTAGTTTTACCTAAAATGTGAGTCAATTGTAGCAAGAAAAATGTTTAGTGTGCTCACAGACGCTATGACGCGACGACGCTCGACGTTAAAAATGACAAATAATCTTTTTTTTTAAATTGTATTCTTTCTAATACAATTTATATACTCAAACGAGTATTTACAAATTTACAATAAGAAAAAAAACTATAATTAAAACTTTAACAAACTTTAAAATAATAATTTTAAAGAATATTTCATCACATTATTTACTAGCTACAAATAGATCTTAAATAATTATAAAATATGTGCAAGTATCAAAAAAAATAATAAAAAATAAAAAATCGTTGTCAATAGGAAATGTGCCCAGAAGGCTGCCAGCATTGCCACGTTGGATGGAAATGCAACGTTTGAAACTTTATGGGTTATAAACAAAGTCCGAATACTGAAACCCAAATTATCAATGATTATGATGACCACTACAGAACACAATATCTTGGTCCATTGTATGGATCCTCGCCTTGCATCCCTTGTTGCAGTGTGTAGAACATCGCCATAAGCGTTTTCTTGATCCCAGAGAGTTCCTTTTCAAACAATAACTGTAGCGCCCGACCCACAGGATATGGCTCCCGCGTTTTGACTTCGTGAAGAAATGATCTGAAATATATAACTGAGTGAGTACTAAGAGTAATGCAAACATCGCCATTTAAGCCAAAAGGAAGCCATTTTTTTTTGCTTTTATTTTAATTGTATAAATAATTCTATGATCGAAATCATGCAATTAGAAAAAAATAACTTTTGGTAAAACATGTTTATTTGCTATTTTCTCAGTACACATAACATATTTTATGATACGCAAATAAGGATTCAATTTCACAATATGGCAATAGCCAGTCATGGGCCACTTATGCACTACACGGAATTATATGGCGGGTTTGTTTTGAAGAGCATCATTCGGTCCTGACAGTAAAAGTCTATGAAGTGCAAAATTGGTAAAATACCAAGATCAAATGTTTAAAAAGTGCATCCTAGTGCACTATTAGCCTGCATGGTCAGTACCTATTTGTTCTTAGATTAGTCATTAACAGATTAAAATCTAGGCATTGATGGAGACTATAAGTACAGAAAATCCACTTCCTTCGCTTTATTCCTTAACTCAATGATTATGTTCGCCCGCCACGCTAATAATACACCCGATGGCCAGGATGGAAGCTGTACACCCTTTGGAAGGATGAGTAGAACACTTCCAAAAGTTTGACCTTGACCCCGAAAACTGTACTTCTTGAAGAACGTGTAACCGTTACATTGTAAAACTAGATACCCTTTTTGAGATGTCGATCTGTTAACTGAAATTGAATAATGAAAAATATATAATATTTGAAAACTTACACCGAGGTATTCAGAATGGTTAAAATACTGATATGGAAAGAACTTAAGTACATGAAAAAACAATTTTAAAGAATACTAAAACAGCTACTTCTCATTTTACAACTACATAATTATCCACTTGTAGATACTACTGTTATTCATTTCTACTGAACTAGTATATTCTCATAACTTGGGATTTACAACAAATTAATAACCATTAATTAAAATTTTCGTAACTTTTATAAATTCCTAATTGTATAAGAGTAATTTTAAAAAAAAATGTAAGCTGGATAGATACTTATATTTTTTTTTCATTTCACAACAGAGAAATATACAGCAAAGTATTAGTTAAATTAGTCATTACATACATTTCACAACAGAAAAATATACAGCAAAACATTAGGTAATTTTAATATAATGAGATTGTCCCAAAAAAAAAAATTCTTAACTTTCTAAAATATTAATTCTTAAGATGCCACTAATAAGAGTATTACTAAGATTTCTAATAAAAATCAGCCAGTTACTGAACCCAAATAATACATTTCAAATTGCAAGCGTACTTAACTAGACGAACTTTGATTGCAATTATTAGATTTGCAAAGTATCGATGTTCTTTAGCTCCTTCAACTAAACGAAATACGGAAGGTCTTGTCTACCATCAAGGGCGCAGTAAAACATAGTGAGAAATATCCATATCCAAAGCACAAACTCAAACAAACTTTACGTAAAGTGCGAGTGATTGTTATTAACTCTTATAATTTCATTATAAACAGTGTGAACAGTCGCCCGGCATCGCTTGTGGTTGTGTGTCGAGCACACCCATCTTGCTTTTGGCCCCGACACGTGTTTCTTGCAAAATGTGAAGCCTCCGATGCGTAACAGCGTTCTACCACGTCGCGACATTTCGAATGATGCTAAAACAGGTAAAAAAACGTTTACAGATTTTGTTTTTTATATCGGTAAGAGAGATCATTTTTGAACAGTCTCATAAATACTAAATTTTTTTTTGTGTTCAGTTTTATTAGGTAATTGCATAGAGAGACTAAATGGATAAAAATAAAACTCCTGTATACACATACTTTAATAATAACTTGGAATAGTGAGAACCAACAATCTTGTTAGCCTAACTATATAGATCACCACTGACTTCTTACTAATTGTTTTTCAACATGTTTTTCACTTTTTCAACATGTTTTAGATTTCTTTGTTTCTTCTTCTTTATCTTGAAAACTATCCAGTTTTCCTAGAAATTTAGTTTATTTGCCCAGTAATTCGATATTGCTTTATTTCCTTCCTAGCCAGTCATAGGGAGCATGCATATCAGTGTAATGCACAATAACATCGTCGATAGTGTGCACTTTATATTGTTTAGAACCAAAACTCTTTTGCCTCGAGCAGAGTATTGAAAGTGAGCAGCTAGATCTGTAGAAATTGCGTTTTTGTTAGACATAATGACAGGTTATTCCTTAGTGTTAAACCAGGAACTCGCCTGCCAGTAACTTGCACAAAGAAATGCAAGTAGTTTGTATATCATTGTGGCATAGGTACCTTTGTTATCACCAATTAAAGGCTGTTATGATACAATTAAGAACAAACTACTAGCATACTCAAGTACAACTCACTAGCACGTGTAATGGCTTTTAAGACATAAATTGCGCAGACGGTTTGCAGTGTTCAATCCGGTGGGATCAGAGACAAGTGACAACATTTTTTTCGACCATTACCCTCTGATGATCATGTTTATAATGTTTACTTGTACGCAAAAACCAAACAATACAATTAGACTAGGATCCAGTTGTACTACAGAGACAGTTTAAGATTATTATATAATTTTAATAACATAGCAAAGCATCATGTACCTTAAAATGTTGACATTTCACTGAATGTTTTTATCAAAGAGTCCTGGAGAAAATACCTAAGCTGAACAGTGACTGAGACCTTGCTGCTGTTGTACAAATCAATTATGGATCTCAAAGTTCAACTGAATCCCATTTCTATAGAAGAAAACGTGCGAGTTTATGTCTGTTTGTAATTAATGAATGTGCTCGTTAATCATTTTAACAATTGTTCCGTTCACTGTGTAGATCGAAGACCCGCAGCCTTTGTTATGGTGTGTCGAACAAACCCATCTGAGCTTATCCTTGTAGGATTTTTTTATATAGTAAGTGTAAGGGCCTATTCCGATCAATGGGTTTCCTTTCTGTGATCGCAAGAGGAGAATTTCTGTAAACAAAATAATTTTTATTTTTTTACGTCTGCTATACGTGCCTAATATAAGTAGGTACCTATTTTATGGTAGGTATAGTTGGTATAAAATAACATCACGCCTGTAATCCCCGAAGACATAGGCATAAGTATAACATGTAATGTTATAGTTGGTATCTAAAATAAAAGACAGATAATTTTACATTTTATAATAACCAATTACACCTAACTATATCCGCATTAAATATCATTGGAATTCTATTGACTATATAAAAATAAAAGTCTCTCTCCGGTCGTGTCGTATTGCCGTCCCACCGGACTATGAGAGTCAGAAAATAAAGAGTGCATCTGTGTCTGCGCACTCACTTGACCACTGTCACATTTCCCACGATGGCTTGTCTCTGCTGTTTCAATTTCGATTAGGAAGACTATCATTATTATTTATTTATAACAATCCTTCTGGATAATTAGTAGTATGAAAATCTAAAAAATAAATTATTTCATCGTTGACTTTGTGGACGACTGCCTTACATCCGATTTAATTATTCAACTTAATTTGTGTTCATTCACAAAATAAACAACATCGTTGTCGACTGTGTGTAGTCTTGCTGGACATCCGAAGCGCTCGTGTGTCGCACACCGCCATCTTACTTTATCCGAACATATTCTATTAATTCTGTACTTTACGTCACCAATCATAAGCATGTCTTTTCCTCGACTGCTCCGAAAAAAATATGGTGTGAGCGATAGACCTGAAATAAATAAACAACATATTATATTTAATAATAAATATTGCTACTATTATAAATGCGAAAGTTTGTGATGATGGTTGGTTACTATTTCACACAAAAATATCCTACGGATTTCGATGAAATTTGACAAAAAGATAGTTTATAACATGGGTTAACGTTGATGGAGCTAAAAGAAAATAAAACACAAGAATAGATAAAATTTAAAAATAGCAAGTGCCTGAAAAGTTTAGGACTACATGGAACTTACAGAGAAAGTTACATAAATACAAAATCACTTTTCGCATGATTATTTATTTATTACAGTCAAAATAATTCATAGTTAAATTCCATCTTCTTCTTTTCCTTGATGTCTCTTGTTGGATGGCTGTGGTCTTCACTATGACGTCATCAATCGCCTGACCATTAACCAAAACTAGACCTGTCTGAACATCTCCACTTGATCTTAAGTTGAGGCCCACAATGTCGACTGTACGTGTATCCATTCAGAAGCAGTAACTTTTGTCGTATTAGTGATCTAATAAAATTAACTGGAAAGTAAAATTTTATTTTAAACAAGCTTCGTTCACGTAAAATTATTATTAAAAAAAATACTTGACTTTTTGAATCGGATTTTGTTAACACAATTTGAAGGGTTTTAATTTTTATGCACGGAACTCTAACCTTTTTTTTTCAAATAAAAGTAGCCTAAGGTAGACCTTATAACATCAGCTATCTGCCAGTAAAAGTCCCGTCAAAATCGACCGATTTTATCAGCTGTTTTGGAGATTAGCCGGTACAAACAGACAGACAGTCAAATATTAAAAGATATGTCTTTTTATAAAAAGCTGTTATTATGATATTACAAACAGACACTTACATTTTATTTATTTGTTTATATTAAATTATTATTATATCATTGGATTTAAGGACATTAATAAAATAAAATACTAAACAGGTTTGAATGATGAACTGAATTGAAAAGGAGAACGATTTTTTGAAAAATATTAAACATTAAAGAACAAGTAACGTACAAGGATCAGTGTAAAGCTGTGAGAGAGATCTTTTACCAGTAGAAGAAGAATAAAGAATTAATAGAAAAAAACAGTTATCCAATGACAAGGTAAAAAATGAAAAAAAAAACTAACAAACATAACTAAAACTTTAAAAAACTACGAGTCTTTGGACATCTCTCGGTAGATGGCTGTGATATTCAAGAGCGAACACGATGACATCTCCAATGGTGTGGATCCTAGCTGAACATGGCCGGATTGAACATCGCCACGTGATCTTATGTCCAGACACATAATTTCGATAATACGTGTGTCCATGCAGGAGTAGCAACTTATTACCTCTTTTTGAGAAAATAATCCTTCCTGTAATGTAAAAATCAATGAAACCAGTAAATACAGAAATTATTGGGCGAAAGTGAATGTTTACTCCATTTGGACAATTATCCCGCTTGCATCACTGCGTCTGACAATTTCAAACGATTGATAGAAATAAATCAAAGTAAGTATTTAGGCTCGTGGGGAAAGTGGGCCTAAAGCCCGATGTGAGACCGAGTTTGAACAAAGGTTGACGCTCAATACTTTGTCTTGATATTAAAAAGACAAGACTAAAAAACTGGTTAATAAAGCCGTTTTATTTCAGTTATTCAACACAATATACTAGACAACAATACAATTGCAAAACTAGTATAGAAATCTAATTTCATATGTAGGTAATAACATGTAGGGAATATTGTATGATTAGGCATAATATTATTTAGTAACAAAAAACTTTGCACTGAATGACTGACAACAGCTTACTGGCACATGCCTCTAAGACAAGTAAGCCGTCTACATAGCATGACTAGTGCCGGCGCTTTGTGCGGAGTATCGTCTGTTGAAATGTCACAAGTGTGGGAGTAGCTTAACGTGAAAAGTTTCTATGATTTCCCATAGTGACTGTCACTCCCGTCCATCATCAAATGTGTGTGCTCCTCGTGCATCCTTGTTAAAACTCCATCTGTTTCGAAGTAGAAGGCCTTGCATCCTCTCTTGGTGCACTTCCATCTTACGCCTAAACTCTCTATCTGTTGGTAGTACTTCGCATTCTTATATATCATACCGTGCTTCCCTCTTGTGGCTAAGAAAAATACTGAAAACAGAGAAAGGTGTCTTTTTGTTTCTTCTTCGTTTTATATCACAGTCTAAATTTCATTTGTAGGATCAAGAATCATTCAATAAAAATTTAAGTTAATTATAAAGAGGTAATTTTGTATTTAAAATTAAACTGTACTATCTAGCGGACTACAATTTTACATTCCTACCTTGGAAAAATTTGATCGGAGAGAATTTTATTTAATTCATTCATGAAAATACTCATATAAATAATTATTTCTAAACATTTCTCTTATTTTTTTTCTTTTCTGAATCATGTTAATTTTAGCATAGTCAAAAATATCTTTATCTTGTCTCATTGTTTGAAGAGTTTCTCGCGATGCGTATGATCTCCATGGACTCCAACAATAATTTCCCCATAAGTCCTTATTCTGGCTGGACAGTGTCGACTCTTAGTCATGGAGCAGTACCATCGGTATCTCTTATCCTCCAATGATTTCGTGGCTGCGTCAGAAAATAATGTATTATCTCCACAACGCAGCAACGCTGAAAAAAGAAATGAAATTTTCATAAAAAAACGTCCAAACAATTTATTAATCTAATGGCAATCATAATCAGTATGTTAATAAAAAAGAAAACGGATCACGAAATTACTGTTCTGCAGTTACACATTAAATAGTTGACTTTACCTGTTTAAGCAATGATTTAAGAATCAAGATACAACATAAAAATAATCACATATTTATTTAAACGCTATCTCTATTTAATTTTATGAAACATTGGATATGCATGTTAAAACTTTACAAAACAACTCGCTGATTTGTAGGAGTTACACCAATATCTGTAGGATCTAATGCGTAACGTGAAGTTCCCCCCTCTTTGTTGGCAACTGAACTGCACCTGGAAAATCTTGAGCCATATTTCGAGGAGTAAACTGATGAATTAAAACTTCCAACCGCTGATAAAGAATAGGTTTCTTTACTTCTTCAATTATTATAAATGATTTTTCTCAGAACAAAAATAGTTGATGAAATATCATATCGTCGTTTCAATCGTCATCAATTATATAAAAGCATTTTATAAACTGACTAATATTAAAATACAGAATACAGTGCAAAGCGTAATTCTTGACTGGCAGTAAAACCCAAACGTACACTTTGTCACCTTGAAGGTACAATTCTGAGAGCCATCACAACCGTACACCGCGGAGGCAAGGCCCCACTCGCTATGATAGATCGCAACAACATTACTTGTTTTATGCGACTCTATGAAAACGCTTTCTAAATATTGACATTGCTGTCTGTTGCCGTTTTAATAGTTACATAGAAACCAGTCGTGTCCTTCTGATGTCGTTGCGATAGTCAGTCGTCATTGGGCGGCTCAGCCGTTACGGTCGCCTTCTGAATTGTATCCTGATGATTGTGACGGCACAATAACTGTCACCTCACATACGCGCAAATTCTCCGTGAAGCAAATAAAACTATGGAGGCTTATGAGTGTGTTCTCCTTTAAGTGTAACCTCTTTGGTCTCACGGTCAATAGTAATTTTAAATAAAAAGAGGGAACAAATAAAATTAAAAATATTAGTTATTTTATATATTTTTTTTTAACAAAGCACTACGACTAGTTTGAATGTGTATTTATTAATTTTGAAATTACGCACTAAATTATTAAATACTTCATGGGTAAATTAAATTATGAACAAAATCATTAAATACATAAACTTAAGATTATCGTTAGTCAAAACAAACTTTCGCTTTCATTGTATTTTGCCAATCTGTGGGGTCATGTGTGTGTTCTCCTGTGCAGCCTATGACCTCTTTGTTGTACATCTTCACTCGAACTTGGCACTTCTTGCTAATCCTTTTCGAGCAGTACCAGGTGCGATGACCGGAGAAGTTGACGCGATTTGTGGAGTACGTGTGGTGGCCGATTTTGAGCAAGTAGCTTCCAGTAGGCAGAGGGATCAGCTTGTAATCTGAAACAATACTAATATTAAGAGGCGAGTGACACTGTTTGTTTGATTTCTAGATATGGTAGGTATAATTTTTCAAACATTTTTATTAGTACTGGTTAAAGTGTTTTTGACATTAAAAATACATTTATTATTATACTTTTAGGAAAAAGAGAGAAGAAACAGCTGTAAGGCATTCCGTCGTTAGAAAAATTAAAGCATAAAACGATACCACTTTCATTTTTATTTTAAAATTAACAGATATAAACAGTAATATTAGTTAATAAAATTATTAATTGAACATAATTTTAGTGAGGTACCAATTTCTTGTCTTAATTATCTAAACGGAATTAATTCAAAACACGTGTAAAGATCTTAAGATTTGACCAAGAATAGCATCCACTTTGGGAAAACTCGTATTTTTTATTAAAGAACAAAATTTGGTTTTAAAAACTTAAACAACAATCAACACGGTGTATAGTTTAATTAGAACAATTGACAAAACAGTAAAACTTAAAGTCACTGTTCTAATCTAACCTAACCCAAATGATTCAATTACAGTAGATGGTATCTGACGCAAGAAGAACAACAAAACACAACAACTTAATTCATATGACAATTTTATAACGGATGACATATTGACTAACCTTATTTTAGTTTTAAGTTAGAGGTCAAAGTCCGAAGGAATTCAATTTCAGTGTTTTCCTCTATATTTTTCCGGGTATTATCGATTCGTTCGTTTTGCTTTAAACAGCAAAACGAACGAATCGACGACGTCTCTCGGTCATCTCGACGTTTCTAAATTATATTAAACGTTACTATAGATTTTTAATATTATAGTAACTGAATACTTATTGAATATTAGTTCAAATGTGCATTATGGAAAATGTTCATTAAACCATTTATATTTAGTTAAAATCAATTTATATCAATAATTCATAATAACTACCATTTCATCGGTATATTAAAAAAAAAAAAGTATATTAATTGAAAATAGATCATCTGATCGTTAGAACTTTTGTTATTATTTCAAACGTTACACACCCGTTTGTATCGGGCCTCTGGTTACTGACTGATACAATAAAACAAAAGACATTCAAATAGTATTTATTTTTAGGATTTTTGATAAGTTCGTACTCACTAAGTTTTAGGCCGGGCGTCGTCGTCTCGGTGAGTGGAGATGGGTCATACATACGACTAGTATATGGCCAGTGCAGGTTGGTAGATGTCACATGTTTTGGATTTTTTGGTGTTGGGAAAAATGCCTTTATTTTTCCTTAAACATTTTAAGAGCAGAGGTTAAGTTAGAAATCATTTAATTTTCTAAATTACAATATAAATACAAAAATTATTTATCATCATTTACTTTGTTAATGCGCCAGTGGTGGAACAATGCATTTGACATTAATAATAGGTTCTGGTGTCAGTTATTCAAATACTGTAGTTATTTTAATACTAAGTTATTCTATAGTAAAACCTAATATTTTATTAATCCGTCTTCCTTTGCCTATAATTATAAAATGTAGGCCGTGAATGTGTATGCTCATACGTCCCTGTTAAAATGGTAGTATTGTTACCATCCAGCAATAATGATGCTTTACAGCATTTGCTTTTCATACACGAACACCTCCAGCGGTTGAAGCCAGGCTTTGATTGATGAGTATTGTAATATGTGAACCCATCGAGCAGTACTAACCAGGTCCCTTTTTGAGATTTGACGAACTTGAAATCTGAAAGAAATTAAAATATTACCATCTTTTCTTTACCGTATCAAGCTGCTAAACTATCGGCCAATGGAAAGCCCCTTGCTTGCCGGAGCTCTAACACGAGCACGTCCACGACGCTACTCACAAGTAACGTGTTACAAACCCAGATCACCAATATTAGTTACCTGAACGTGCTAATAGTGATGTGGTACTTGTGGTCCAGTGGCGGTTCTTTCAGAACTTTACCAATTTCAGTTAATCAGTAAGTTCGTAACTACTTAGTTACGGACATTACGGATTCTTGAATACCTATAATTGAGGATCAGTTGAATTAGGTAAAACAAACCACAAATTTATATTGAGATTTTAAGTCCCATGATTGTTATTTTTTATTTCGTGAGGAATGAAAAAAAGTCAATACCAATACTACATTTGTCAATTATTGCTTAAATATGTTTGAAATACACATAGATTCGTGAACAGAGAACTAGTTAATATATTATAATATTTTTAAAACCGCCAAAAAACCTTTGTGATACTGAATTCTTTTGTTATTTAGGTACTTCACAAAATCATAAGTTATAAATTCATGTATAAGTACTGCTTAAGTTAAATCTATACCTACATGTAAATATTTAATAATAAAACTAATACCTACCATTTTGGAACTTAATTTCTTCCAACTTATTTAAAAAGTTTGAGGCACTAAATATTATATGTATGTATTTGCTACACCTATCAATAATAGCAATACACATTGTATAATAACAAAAGGGTTCAGATATAGTTAAAAGGTCAATCAACAAGTGACAATCACTTTCAAAGCGCTCCATGTGTATACAACGACTTGCAGCAGGACTGCCGTGAGCCATCAGCAGCTTGTGTCAGGCTAATACATTGTTGACTTGTCCATCATCGGTATCGCTGATAGAATGTCACTATGTCTAGGCACATAAGTCATAATTCTCGTTTCACTCCCCATACAGTATTCATGGATGATCAGTAGGTACTGAAATACTTTCATAATGTGAAGGATTCAGATAAGGTGGGGGATGAGTGTGTTCTATATCCGGGTCCACAATCTTATTTGTAAAGTCCAGTTCTAAGGTTGCCTTACATTTCCTGGTGTTGTGTGAGGAACATTTCCAAGTTGTTGTTTTTCTTTTAATATGTCTTCTTACATACCTGTATGTGTAGTCTTTATGTAGTATCAACTTACTACTATGCTGTGATAATATGTGTGTGATAAATGTGTAGTCTGAAAAAGAAATCGTATATTTGTAACATGTTCTACTATTAGTTAAAGGGAAAAATAGGCAAGAAAAGGTTTCCCAAACATTGCTGATTAACATGCATTGATTCAAAACAAACAAATGATAAAAGATGAATTTGGCGAAGATTTAGAAATAAAAACATTATATATTCATAAAAAAAAACAAATATTTATTAGGTCTATTGGAGTAGTACATTCGGTTTTTCAACTTCGAGGCATTACACAATAGATACTATTTAATACTTTAAGATTTTTTTTTCACTAAAATCCCGTTAGTAACTATGAATTTCCTAGGTGGGTGGTTATGGTTGTCAACTACAGATACAATTTGATTATTATTTAAGTTTAGCACTAGTTTAGCCATGCAGATCTTATGAGCACATAATGTACATCTCCAGTGGTGAGCATCCTTGCTCAAACGAGCATAGCAGTAGGTATGACCCTTGTATAGTATCAAGTTCTTCCCTCGTTGCGACTTAATGAACTCGAAATCTGTAAAAAATGACATATATAACATACCATGTATTGAATATTGACCAAAGGACAATGTCAGTCGCTTTCAAAGGGTTTCGTATTCGTAAAGTGTTGACAGCTAATGTCAACCCACAGAATCTGATTTGATTGAGATGATATAATTATGTATATTATATTCTAAATCTTGATTTTTTTTTACTGAATTAATAATGCATTTACAATTAACGATAATGTCATAATTATATTAATATTATCTCATAAAAAGAAACGAGATTTTTGTTGATTAGGATAAGTGTGTGTCCAAACATACTATAAATAACATAATATACATTAATATTATAGACACTAAAATATAAACACATTAGAATAATATCACAATAATAATGACCATTACCTTGTTTTTCAAAATAATATTTTAATATGAACATTTTGAAAAACTCACTTGCTTTTAAAATATTCACCTTTATGAAAAATATATTTCAGAGGTGCATGATTGTGGTTATCTTGTACGAATAAAATGTTTTCATCTAAATCTAATACTAATTTAGCTGTGCAGTTTCTGTGAGCACAGGCTGAGCATCTCCAATGATGAAGACCTTTGTTCTGGACGAGGCGCGCGTGACAGAATGTGTAGTCATTCTACATGATGAGCTTCATGATGCCTTCTACTGACTTAATGACATGGTAATCTAAAACTGACGTGTAATTTGAAATGGAGACTGTAGGATCATTAGATACTTAATTTTAGAGATTCCATGTTGTGTTGTATAAAAGAGATTTTAATATTAAATGTAAGAACTATTCACAAATTGTTATAATTTTGGAAGAGGATACAATGTAAGCAAAAAGTCTTGAATAAATAATTTGAATAGCACATACAACTAGGTGATTGCAAAAAAGAGTTTAAACGTAATTCTAGTATTTTTAATTTCAGGTATACAAATAAACTGAGTATTAAGAATTTAAACTATCATGGTCACTAACATTATTATTTAGACTAGAAACGGGAACGGGGCATGGTGCTTGCAACAGCGCCGAAATATCGCGAACTCAATAAAAACAGTTAAAATGGTAAATATCCCGTTTCTAGTCTAAATAATAATGAGTATTAAGAAGGTCTTACACATAGTTAATAGAAGGTCTACACTAAGTTATCCCTAAACATATTCAGATGGAACTACATCAATTGCATATTGAAAAGTTTGTAACTTATTATCAATCTGATGGCATGTGAGTGCCGGATGACTATGGGTAAAGTGAGCATACACAACTCTATGATCTCCATCAAGCACTATTCTTGCTCGACATTTCCTCGTATTATGACAGGAACACCGCCAATGGTAAGTGCCTTTCTTTGGGATATGTGTATGCCAGCAGTAGGAGAAACCATTGTGGAGTATCAAATTATTTCCTTTTTGTGATTTAACGAACATGAATTCTGAAACGAAAGTCAATAATAAGTGGGGTGAACTGTACGGTCCGCAACGAAAGTTGAACACACTGTTAATTTCAATCATTAAAATAAAACACTAAGTTAAAAAAGTTTACTAGAAGCTGTATTACTCCAACAAGATTATTAGACACTTGCTTATAAACATATAACTTCTTTTATAGAAACATTTAGACATCCGGTTGCTCAATTGAGAATTTTAAGACAGAACTTGCCGAACTCTACTTAAACATTACTTATGGTGGTCCCGGTGAAATTCAAAATTTATTAGGTTTTTAATATCAGAATTTATTTTAAACTTAACTTAATTAAAATCTCCTTAAGAAAGAGAGTAAAGTAAGAGTAAGAGAGAGTGAAGTAAGAGTAGAGGAAGTAGGAGTAGAAGGAAGTAGTAGAAGGTCTACACTAAGTTATCCCTAAACATATTCAGATGGAACTACATCAATTGCATATTGAATTACTTAATTAAAATCTCCTTATCTAACTTGTTAAAATAAAGGGTTTCCGAAATCGAGAATTTGTGGCGATGTAATTAATTTAATTTAATATATGTCCCATTGCGAATAATAAACTGGGGTGCTGGATGATTGTGATCATGATTCGCCATCTTGATTGTATTGTCATCAAATAATATGACTGAAGCTCTGCATCTCTTGCTCTGCTTCGATGAGCATCGCCAGTGGTTGGTGCACGCTCTCGCGTATTTTCGTTGGTGACAGAAAGTGAAGCCGTATGCCAGGAGTAAGCGGGAACCGTGATTTGTATTTATAAACTGGTAGAATCCTGGACAGAAAACAATTTATTTAATCTTTTGGCAACTTAAGACACCCACATTAAGTAAAGAGACGATTCAACCATCTACCGTATTCAGCTACCATTCTTAATCTCAAACAGTTGACAATCTCCTAAAAAACCAAAACCATAAGGCTATCTGCGTTAAGTCTTCGGCAAGTAACTCTTGATTAAAGCATTTTGATGTCAACATTTGTAATGTTAGACATAGTTTTAATCAGTGTTTTAAGACCATATAGGGCTCTTTCTCGGGGTTCGCTCTCTTAGATAACAAAAAGTTCAGTCAGTGCATCCTGCTAAAAGAACATCTAAAGCGAGTGCCTGAAATAACTAAAGAAAGTGGAAGCTATGGAGTGTTGGTAAAACTACTGTTAGGGACCTAACTAAGGACTTAATTTAAAAGCAGTGGACTGTAATTTACAATAAGATAAAATAAACTGCTGGTAAACTTAGGAATGTGCGCGCGCGTCGTCTTTCGAAATCGGTAGCGAAGTGGGCCGATGGCCCGCGTCCCGCACGTCGCACGCCGCACCTCTCTCCGGCACCCGCCGTCGCCCGCCGCCATCCGACAGCAGCCGAAGACCGCCGAGTGGTCGGAGGCGCCCGAACATCCTCCCTGGGCTGAAGAATTCAAGTGAGAGGAAGTGGGCAGACGTTGTTGTACGCTCGCATCACCGTCCCTCTCTTCGTTTTCAACTCCACCACCCGTGCGGCCCCGTCGCAGCCAGGGAAGACCTTGATGACACGCCCCAGTGGCCACACCATGGGCGGTTGGCCTTTCTCTTTAATGAGAACTAGTGCTCCCACTGAGAGTTGGCCTGTTGACGCTGTCCATTTTGTTTTTTGCTGGAGCAGAGAAACATATTCTGTTTGAAGATTCCAAAAATGCTGTTTAATGTGCTCCACTCTTTGGTAGCGCTCCAATCGCCCGATGTTGTCATCAGTAACCTGTGGATGCGGAACAGATATTAGTGGTCGCCCAATTATGAAAAGTCCAGGAGTGAGAACGGAAAAATCTAGAGGATCAGTGGAAAGAGGGGTAGTGGTAGTGGGGGACGGGAATTTAAGACGGCCTCTATTTGAGTCAAGCACGTGACCATCTCTTCGTATGTGAAGTGTGTTAAGCCTAAAAGTTTCTTTAGATGATGTTTGGTGGATTTGACGGCGGCTTCAGCAATGCCGTTGAAGTGGGGGGAGTATGGAGGCGCAAAAGAAAATTTGATGCCTTGTTGAGCAACTTCAGACACGAGTTTCGAGTCTTGTAAAAACTTACGCAGCTCATTGCAATTACCTACAAAGTTTGTCCCATTATCGGACAAGATGCTTTCGGGTTTACCACGGCGAGCCACGAAACGGTTCAAAGCAGCCATGTATGCTTCTTTCGTGAGGTCTGTAACAAGCTCGATGTGAACAGCCTTGATGTCAAGGCAAACAAAAATACACAAAATGACATTGTAGCTGATTTCTTTATGTCACAGTTGTACAGAGTATTGATTTTCCTTGTAACTGGTTTTACCTATATTTACAAAACAATTAAAGCCTTCTCTAAACCATTAGGTTATGCGTATTTTTAAAGCAAACCATGACACCATTGACGGTATATACAACAGATTTACACCCTGAAGCTCTCCGAATACAACGCCAGCGTGTTTTGTGCCCTTTCACCGGACCACCTTGATTGAACCGGTACGGTCCCATGTTGAGACACGGATTGCCACGACTTGTTGAGCCGAATATCAGCTCGAATTCTGAAAAGTAAAGAAATAAAATATAAAATTTTCTTTACTTCTATGACCAGTTTCCGCTTCATAAAAACTTTCGAATACCTTATTAATAAGAGACAAAATCCTTTCCATCTTTTGATGTGCTAAAACAAAAATATATGAAACACCTGCGGATCGTGAAAATTTTGTTTTTCAATGACAAATCGGTACAGTAACAAGTAGGGCTGTAATCAGCCATTCATCATGGCTTTCTCCTATCCGGATAAACTATAAACTATTTAGTAATGTAAACAAAAAACGATTTATTTATTATGGTCGTGTTATTGAGAAACCACTTCATCATTACCAGTGCCACAATTTTACACCCGAGCCGTCTGCGCATACACGACCACGCCATTTCGGAGTCCTTGCATTTCCGCGTCAGTTTAGACCGATAGCTAAGTATTTAGAACCAACACAGGATAACCATTTTACGTCACATCAAATATAGATCCTGTTTAACTGAAACAGAAAATAAGTAGACATTTAAAAGAGCCTTTATAGGTAAGAAGCTCTACTGGTATAATTTTTTTAATAAAAGGAAACTTTTTTACTAAAGTAGTAGTAGTGAGTAGGTAATGAAAAAAAAAACAACTTAGAAAACACTAGTATGTATTTTTTGTCATTGTTAATTTTTTGCAGTATTAATGAACCACATAAGCAAATTCATTGTCATTACTTATTCTACATACACATTATAAAGCATATGATAATAACTACAAGTATCATAATTATTACTTTTAAATAATAATTGAGGAGTAAAGTTTTAAGCATGGCTATGTTCTTTCTTATGTGAAACTATTACATTGTCAACAGTGACGATAACTGACTTACATCCCAATGCCGTCCGAGTACAGTGCCATCGCTGCTTGGACCCTTTATATTGACTAGTGCGATTATACCGATAGGGACCGAAGATGATCACAGGGTTGCCATTCCTCGTCGCGCTGAACACTGGCTGTACTTCTGTAGCTGTAATAAAACATCAATGCATTGTAACATTAAGTCAAAAAAAAACAAACGGCAGGATCAAGTGTAAAAAGCTTTGAGACATATAATTTGCTGTGTGTTCCGTAAGTGTCTGCGTAATGTATTGCAGGTAGCGGTCCATAGACCCAGCAGTGAAAACAAAAAAATAAAGAGATCTATAAGAGCACTTTTTGATTGGCACTATCTTTTGATTTGTTCAATTATGAACGAAACAAACATATACCACTTGCGATAATTGCACAGAAACTGTTTGAACTTATTTTAATTGAAACCAATACATGATAATGAAACATTTACTTTTTAGAAATAGAAATAATTTATTTGAATTGAATGTAGATACATACATGAGTTGTTACAGTAGTAAGTATTTGTTACTGGTACATTCTACCATTTGGCATGCAAAAATTTAAAAATTATAAACAATTATACGACTTCAATTTAAAAGCTATCACAACAAATCAACAAAGTATTTTCTAACAAAAAATCAATCAAAATAAAGTAACAAATAATAATACAGCTATATTTTATCTGTTAAGAAATCTGATACAGAATAATAACATTTTTGTATTAATAAAGATGATAGCTGTTTTTTTAAAATTCTCAAAGGCTGCTTCTTGATACAAAACTTTGAAAAAAATAAACTTTGAAAAACAAAACAACGACATTATTTGTTTATAAAAACAGTTATCAGTGTCAGTGCGCGTATTTTCCTGATGGGGAGAACTAAACAAATTGTGAACTACCATAACTATGATTAATAAGTTAAAACCAGTGCATAACTTTCGATATAAACACAAAAACAACAATATGAACCGTTTGTAATTCAAATTTTACCAAATTTTTTTCATTTTTTTTTCATCAAACCATAGACAATATCATAACTTAATAGTAGTGAAGAGACAAATAAATGTTACTAATGAACGAATGATTTTAACAACCTAAATTTGACATCAAAGACTTCTTTCAGAAACTTAATTTTTATCATATTTTGAGGATTGGACACAAGCGTTTTGGGGATTACGTTTCGTTACTCGCAGCAAATTAAACTTTGACTAAATAATAAAAATGGATAACATTACGTTACATAAGAGTTAAGTATCCCAAACTTGATAGAATGCTGTGCTATAAAGTTAATTGAACATCCTATTATCATTGTGTCCATGTATCGTGTGCCAAAATCTCGTAAAAACGATATAAATATCTTTCTTGAAACCCTGATCAAAATTCTTAATAAAGAGCTATGTCACAGAGAATTCAAAATAATAATTTGTGGCGACTTTAACATCGATCTAAAAAAAAGAAGCTACTCATCGTCGGAATTTGAAAATGCTATCCTAAACTTTAACTTAAAATTTGGAACCAGAGAAACAACGTGTTTAAGCAGCGATACATGTATCGATAATATCATCAACAATATTAGAGGTAGCAAGTGCGAAATCATGGACTTTGCTCTTTCGGACCATACTGCACAAATTTTATCATGTCCAGTTAAAAAAACCTGTCGAATTAAACAATGGTACACCTTCAGAAGAGATTTAAGCAACAGCAACAAGCAAAAATTTAAGCAATGTATGAAGGGTCTCACATTTTCTGACATATTTAGCGAAAATGATGCAGAAAAAGCTTTTGATACTTTTTTTGAACAGTTTCAGTTATTTTATAATCATTGTTTTCTTCTTATAAGAATAAGAAATACACCAACCAAAAGACCTATATGGATCTCAAAGGGCATAGCTAAGTGCTGCCGACGGAAGAGACAATTGTTATGGTCGTATCGAAAATCTTCTAAAATGGAAGACTATAATAATTTCAAAAAATATTCTTCAAGGCTAAAGCGAATAATTTACTCGACTCAAAAATCACAAAATGACTATAATATAAAACAATCCAGTTATAAAACTAAAACAACTTGGAAGATAATTAACTCGACAAAACATAATACTCCTAAAGAAGAAATTGTACAAATCGATCTAAACGGAAAATCTATAACGGATCCGCAACAAATTGCTGAAGCTTTCAATACCTACTTTGCCAATCTTGTTAAACCTACAAACCCTTTGACATTGAAACGTTGCACAATACATCATAAAGAAACACTGACATTGATTGATAATAGTAATAATTCCTTATTTATAAATCCTACAATTCCTAATGACATATTTCAAATCATAAAATCTTTAAAAAATACATACAGTACTGGATACGACAATGTATCTACGTCAATTATAAAGTACGTTGCACAATCCATTAGTCCGATTCTGAGCCACTTAGTCAATCTATGCATCCAAAACGGAATATTTCCCAGTAAGCTAAAAATCTCAATTATTAAACGTTTGTTCAAGAAGGGCAAAAAGGAGGATATGTCTTGCTACAGGCCAATAGCTTTAATCCCAATATTTTCCAAAATTATTGAAAAAGTGGTCTACAATTGCATTTATAACTATTTTGACAAGCATAATCTTTTTGCTAGTGAACAAAATGGCTTTCGTAAAAGCAAGACTATCAATATGGCCATCTACGATCTTCTTATTGAAATTTACAAAAATATGAACAATAGGACACCAGTAACGGCTATGTACATGGACATGACAAAAGCATTCGACCATGTAGATCATAAATTACTGGTCGAGAAACTTTATAGATACGGGATACGTGGTAATGCTCTAGACTTGATAAAATCGTATTTAAGCCAGAGGTTACAAATAACAGAATTACATAAGGTTTCTCTCGTGACGAAAACTGAAGTACAGTATCAATCAAGCCCAAGAGATGTTACATATGGCGTGCCAAAGGGAAGTGTTTTAGGTCCCTTGCTTTTCCTTATTTATATTAATGATTTACCAAGAGCTGTGAAAATTCCATTAGTCCTTTTTGCTGATGATAGCACTGCTGTATTTTCTCCAACTGACATTAATACATTTGAAAATGACATTAATGACACTTTAAATGACATTGTAAATTGGTTAACATGTAATAATCTTATAATTAATTTAGAAAAAACAAAAATAGTCAGTTATTCTCAAAGAAAAACCCCCTTGACATTAAATATAAATTATAAAATGAAATAATAGAAGAGACAGATACTATAAAATTCTTAGGACTATGGATTGACAAAAATATGTCATGGAAACCGCAGATTAATACGGTGTGTAAAAAAACTAAATAAATTTTCCTTCGCTTTATATAGACTTTCTAGGATTGTAAATCAAGCCGCAGTTTTAACCGCCTATCATGCCTATGTAACGTCTACGCTTAGAAATGGATTGATTTATTGGGGGAATGCTACAGACAGGGAACTCGCTTTTAGGGCACAAAAAAAATGTCTTAGAGCTGTTTGTGGCATAGGTGCCCCCGATAGTTGTAGGCCGTATTTTAAGAAGCTCAAGATTTTAACCTTTCCTGCCCTCTACATCTACGAGATTGCTATATTTGTAAAAACTAATAGGGAAAGGTTTGGTAGCCTTCATTCCCGTCGACACGCCGACAAAATAACCAGTATACCCTCAAAAACAGCTTTGCTTTCTAAAAGTTTCTTCGGAATGTCTTCACGAATTTATAATAAGCTTCCTAAACAAATAAGGGAAATTGAAAGACTAATTTGTTTTAAGAAAGAATTAAATGACTTCCTGGTGAATAGACCATATTATACACTGCATGAATTTTTGTCGACAGATTCGTGAACAGTTAGAGCCAAACTGCCATTTATGTTTTGATGCAAAATATAATAAATATAATTAATACGTTTTAATTTAATGTAATTAATAATGTAATGAAACTAATAATTTTTAACTTAATATAATTAGCAATAAAAAATAATCAATAGCATTATAATTTAGAAATTAATAACAATGAATAATTTTGTCACAATTATTGTATGCCTAACATGGTGGAGCAGTTCAAGAGCACAACAACCTCTAGAACAACTTTTTAAACCGCTGTCTCACTATAAAAATCTTTGACTTTGACTTTGACTTTGAGTTTGATACTATTTGGAATCTTATTGTATATTATAGGCGCCATACCTAAAACATTTTTTTTTTTAATAAAGATGTATTGTGAGCACCGGTACATAACTTATATTTATACTGAGACCTGATTGTTGTATTTCGGTTTGTTGTGTCCTTTACAGCAGGGAATAAGTTACTATTACTTTTAACAAAAATGGAAAGCTCTAATATGTAAAGACAGGGAAAAGTAAGTAGTTTATTATTCATGAAAAAAGTTTTGCAGCTGTCTGTAACTTTTAATTTAAACATTGCTCTTAGGCAGCGTTTTTGGGCTCTAAAGATATTTTCTCGTTCCCAACAATTGCCCCAAAATATGACGCCAAACCTTAAATTCGGCACCACTAAGCCATGGTAAGCAACCAGTATAGTGTTTATGTTTACCTTTTTGGAAAGGTTATAAAGAACGTACGCTGATGAACCTAATTTTTTGCAAATAGCTTCAGCTTGTGGTTTCCATGTAAGTTGGCTATCAATTAAAATTCCTAAAAATTTGGTTATACTTGCTTTGTCGACTGTTTGACCATTGTAGTTTAAATTTAAGTCTTCGGGGTGTATACATTGATAAAAATGCATAACTTTAGTTTTCTCTATATTTATTAACAAATTATTATGATTGAGCCAGTTGATTATTGTTTTTAAAACGTTATTAATTTCTATTTCGTATTGCTCTTTATTAATACAATTAATTATTGCTGTGCTGTCATCAGCAAACAATATCATTGGATTAGAAATTTGACGTGGCAGATCGTTTATATAGAGTAAAAAAAGTAACGGCCCGAGAACGCTCCCCTGTGGTACACCAAATTTAATGTATTTATAGGAAGAAACATGTTTTATTTCTCGTTTAGACTTCATACAAACTCTGGAAACTTCTGTAACTTGTTTACGACCGCTCAAATATGATTTTATTAAATCAAGAGCATTTCCACGTATGCCATATGCGTTTAGTTTTTCCAAGAGCTTTTCGTGATTAACATAATCGAAGGCATGACATGTCTGTGTATATTGCACATACAGGTGTTTTAATATCCACATTTTTCATAACTGTGTTTAACAAGTTATACACAGCCATATTAATATTTTTGTTCTTTCTTAATTAACCCTTTCTGTTCGTCGCAAAGAATATTAAATTTTGTTAAAAACTTATAAAATGACTTAATAGATCACTTTCTCTATTATTTTTGAAAATATTGGGATGAGAGCAATTGGTCTATAATTTGCCATACTTTCTTTGTCGTTCTTTTTAAAAAGTGGTTTAACTACGACGGTTTTTAGATTCTCAGGAAATATTCCAGCAGTTATACTATTATTAATGATGTGACTTAGGGGAGCAGCTATAAATTTTATTGCTCTTGTTGAGATACCGTCATAGCCGAAACTTTTTTTATTTTTTAAGTGATTTATTATTCTCATTATGTCTTGCGGGACAACTGGGGACATAAATATTGAATGGTCGTTATATTCTATAGGTATAGTATTACCTGTTGGGAATTTGGGTATTTCTGAAATTTGATCGATAAAGAAATCGTTAAATGACTCAGCAATTTCTTTAGGGTCGGATATTAATTAATATAACTTATAAATAAATTTAACTTAACTTACCATGTTTTTTTATTTGAGAGATGGGCTCACTTTGAGATTGGGTGGTGTTTATTATTTGCCAGGACGTTTTTGGTTTATTTTTAGAGTTGTTAATTAGGTAGTTATTTTGTGCTTTCTGAGTCAATTTAATAATTTTTTTAAATCTTCACGAGTATGTATCAAATTTTATTTTATTTTCATCTGTTGGTTTTAAACGCTGCTGCCAGAGGAGATGTCGCTGTCTTTTACTACATGTACGAATTCCTCGTGATATCCATTTTATCTTTTTATTTGGTTTTATTGATATTGATTTGTACGGGAAGCACAAGTTGTATAGAAGTTGAAATATCTCTAAAAAGTTATCATAAGCATAATTAGGATCCTCTGTATTGTATACGTTAGAAAACGATAAAGATAGAAGATAATTTCTAAATTTTTTGAGATTTTCTACGGATATGTCACGCCTGTTTATTCGCCAAGATTTTAATTGGCAAGTTTTATTTACTTTTATCTTTAATAACTGAGCCGTGTGATCCGATAAAGCGAAGTCAAGTACTTCATGTTTACATTTTTGGTTTGTATTGTGGGCAAAATTGTCCAGGCAAGAAGCACTGCTGAGCCTTGTCGATTGACTGATAACAAGTTTAAGGTTGTAACTCAAAAGAAAACACTCGAAATCTAGTGTTATTTTGTTCTTTTTTAATGTGTCTATGTTAAAATCTCCTTTTTGTTACATAAGATTTTTAAAATAGCCTCTAATTTTTCATAAAAAGTATTTAAGTTAGATAGTTTTGGTGGCCTATAGACACATAAAATAATTACTTTTAATTTTATCAATTCTATAGCGCAGCATTCTATTATACCAGATATTGAGTATTTCATTACATCTGGGAGTTCCCGATATTTATGACCCTTTATTACTAAGATACAGGCTCCACCGCGTTTTTTGTTATTTCTTGAATAACACGCCGCTAATTCATAGTTTATTATGTGCAACAATTTTTCTTTAGTTATACATACAATATCTAAGACTATTTGTTTACTTATTAATTCCTCAACATGGACAGTTAAAATATCTGACTTATTTAGCAGGCCCGCAATATTTGATTGATGCAAGATATAGATATGATCAAAGAAGAAAAAAATTAGAATGTTCATTACAAGGGACCTGTTCAATATTGCCGTTTAATTCTGAACCTGAGGTTATATTAAATTGTGACTTATTTGATAGTAAAAGTTGTAAATTATAGAAAATATTTTTAATCCCACCGCCATTGATTTTCCCAGTGTATTTCGAAAACATAGTATAATCACAAACTAGTTTTAAATTGGAGTCCAGTACTGTAGCATATTTATTTGTGTGTATATCTAGACATAGTGCGTTGTTAAACGTTTCTACACGCATGTTGAACAATTTAGAATAAATGCTACACTTGTAGGTTGGTAGACACAATATTATATTAGTATGCTGTATTTTTTGTAATGAATTTCTTATGTCTGTGATTAACTTAACATAATTTTTAGTCAGCAGGAAGTCTTCTTCACCGATTAAAATTACACAATAATCATCAGGGACGGTTACCGTTACCACAAAAATACCGGTAAAATTACCAAAACCTTAACGTTATGCTACGTTAACTAGTAACGTTAAAAATATCGTTAAATCATAGGATTTACCGGTATTTAAATAGCGTTACCAGTAGCGTTACTTCGCTAAAAACTAATCATTTCTGGTGCGACGTTGCCAAACCGAACGTGCGCCGCGAGTTCTTTGGTTCGGATCTTCTAATCGGAGCGGCAACAGCTAGCATTTTTCGACGATCGGACAGATACCTACGAAAACGCGACGGCTCGCGCCTTTTTCATTTTATAAGACGTCTGGTCACACAAACATGGCGAACACCAAATACATCTATTTGTTTTGTTGTTCTAATTATTAGTTGTTTGTGTAAAAAATATCATTATAGACCGAAAGAAGTGCAACAAAGTATATCAGTATAACTATAACTTTTTAAAGAATAATAAATCTACTTACCTTCCTACTTTAGCCATGGTAGTGAATCATACGAAAAGTAGTATAGTCTATGAAAAAAAGACCTAGAAAAAATTGACCACAATCCTTAGCCTAATCAAGCCTTCGGGACCCGGTGGGATGAGGGAGTAGTAGTGTAGGGAACACCATGGGACACCTCAACGGCAATGACCTTGAGATCAAGGTCAAAATTCCAAAAGTCAAGACCCGCGGTTCTCAGGAACAGTAACAGGTCATTTATATTCATGGTTAGTGACCTTGTGGTCAAAATCAAGTGACCGTAGGGTCAAGGACAAGTGACGTTGAGGTCAAGATCAAGTGATCCTGGAGGTCTTGAAACCTTAGAGTTCAAGGTCGAGTGACCTGTCTTTGAAATTCCAGTGCCTTGACACTCCCGACCCCATAACTTCGAGCGCAAAAACAGTGTTTCTTTTTCTTCTAAATTTGCTTATATCTCGAAAACGGTGTGTCCTATCGCAAAAATAATGAAAAATTTGCACCCCTTAATAACTCCCTGGCGCGTAATTCTCGACATGTAGGTAATAATTAATTACGAAAAATTTATATTTTATTATCCATACAAAAAAAATATATAATCAGGCTTATCAATTGTAGGCCTTTATTAAAGGATTCCTTCGACATCGTTTTTACGACAAACGGTTGGTCAGCCAAAAAACACCAAGACGCTTTTATCCTTATATTTAGGTGGTAGGTATATACGATAGAATCTAGAAAATGAACGATTTGCTAAAATAACAGTTTTTTGGCTAAATTTTTCTGAGTTTTTTTTTCTCAGTGGCCCGTTACATACACTCCAACCGAATGTTCCACTATGGAACTGTGAAGAAGGTACCAGAAAGTTGTAGAACTTTCTCGAAGGATGGTTCAGTATATAAATAGCTGTCGTGTTTGCGGGAGGAGTCAGCCGCCCGATACAAACCATCACGTATCAGTATGACTCGCCAACCACGGTATACTCTAATCACCGCCGACGATCCCATCACCCTCCATCAGGAAAGCAGTAGGGAAACCTGTAATTTACGCAAACACAAGCCGGCATCATTGCGACCTCACCGTCGAGGTCCGTCGCGAAGTAAGTGTGTTCAAGTAATCATTGCAGATGCATCGCAGAAACAATACCTATTACACGCCCAAGCTAGTTGTAACCCTAACATCGTAAGATGCTAGACTCCCCACCGACATCGTTAGAAAGAGACAGGCGAATAAATTACCGGTTTAAGTATTGTTACTTTTACCGATACTAATATTAGTTACTAGGTAACGTTAACGGACTTACGGGTAACGTTATAAATATCGTTACTTTTTTAACGTTAATATAACGGTAATCGGTAACGTTAAGAAAAAAGTAACGGTAATTCGGTCCCTGATAATCATCCGCCGAATAGCCAATTAGCTTCTGATGCAAATTGCTTATTAGGTGTTGTATTCCACAATTCGGCGATAGAAAATGGCAAATTTGATAATTTGGTAATATTTCTTCAGCAATGTTCAAGACTTTATTAGTTTTATTGGCACTGATGATACATAGTTTATTTTTTGGTTTCACGTTCCCATTGTCTTGCATGATTAACTGCATTGTATCATCTTTATTATTGTTAATAGCAGAGTTAGGTGCGACTTGTACGTCTTTATTTTGCTTTGGAGTAGACGTCTGTGGTATTTTCCTGGGTGTTTTGGCTTCACTTACTGACTTTTTTTTAAACATTTCTTTTTCGAACTTCAAACTGGCGATCGTTTCTTTGAGTTGTCTGTTTTCTAAAGACAAGCAATTTACCTCCTTGTGAGCAGTTTCTAAGTGTGTGGTGAGATTCTCTACTTTTTGTTTGAGTTCCTGTATTAATTGTACAGAACTTTATTCACTAGATGTATTTGGAAAGCTATTAGTGCTGCCATCTAACGTTGAACTGTCAGAACTTACTTCTTTAACCGATGACTCTTTCACGGATTGTTTACGGGGCTTCCTTAACGTGATATGTTCGAAGAAATTCATTTTGGATAAATAAATTTTAAGTTTAGAAAAAGAATCTCCCGTGGCTAGGTTCGAACTCACGACTTTAGTGAGTACTGTCAAGTTAAAGGTGTAAGCCACTTGACCAACCGCTCATTAGATTAAAATTGCGAAATTGGTCTTCTGGTTACGAAAATTTTGCCTCGAAAACAAATACGTGTTTGATATTTTTGAATTGACGGTTGGTTTAAAATTGTTGTTTGGAATTCCGATTTTTGTTTAACACTGTTTATTTGGGTTTTGAATGCGTATTATGCTAAAGCAATATCATAAAATGAGTTTTATTTATATTTTAGCTACAGTAGTTCACTAAAACACTGTAATAGCACTGATTTTGGACTTTTTGAAGGTGATATTACACTTATGTTTTTAAACGTTTATAACTTTTTAGTCAATGAACACAAACACTGGTTAACAATGTCACTCGTTTATAGTGGGTCACTTTCACTAATTAACTTATTTATTACTGTATATTTGCAAAAAAAAACTATTTTTAAAGAAAAAATACTACGGAGCTGATCTGTACTGTGGGCGACAGCGCCATCTATTCTATTTACAAATTCAATATTTACTAACTCTAGCAAACAGTCTCTAAATACAGCATTAATACTTTATCACAAATATTTATTGAATAAAGAGGTTCAATGAAAACGTCTCAATGATTATGTTCCGTCTTATAATAATTTGACCATTAAAAGTAAATATAGTAGATAGGCACCTGTGTGGGTACCGGGTACATGTCCATCGCACTTTGGCCCCTTTGCAACTTAAAACCCGATTATACCGATAGGGGCCAATGATGATCACAGGGTTGCCACGCTGTGACGTACTGAACACAGGACGTGTATCTGTGAAACATAAACGTATTGTATAGTTTTGTGTTAAGTCATTAAAAGTATACCATTACATAGAAAGAATTCGTATATAACAGACATATATAATCGTGAAAAATTTATTGTGGTAGACGAGGCACGGGTCTAGGTAGAGGGAGGATAAGAACTATAATATTTAGATAAATTTATTTACTTAGTTATTGTTAGGGACCTAACTAAGGACTTAATTCAAAAGCAGTGGACTGTAATTTACAATAAGATAAAATAAACTGCTGGTAAACTTAGGAATGTGCGCGCGCGTCGTCTTTCGAAATCGGTAGCGAAGTGGGCCGATGGCCCGCGTCCCGCACGTCGCCCGCCGCCATCCGACAGCAGCCGAAGACCGCCGAGTGGTCGGAGGCGCCCGAACATCCTCCCTGGGTTGAAGAATTCAAGTGAGAAGAAGTGGGCAGACGTTGTTGTACGCTCGCACCACCGTCCCTCTCTTCGTTTTCAACTCCACCACCCGTGCGGCCCCGTCGCAGCCAGGGAAGACCTTGATGACACGCCCCAGTGGCCACACCAAGGGCGGTTGGCCTTTCTCTTTAATGAACTAGAACTAGTGCTCCCACTGAGAGTTGGCCTGGTGACGCTGTTCATTTTGTTTTTTGCTGGAGCAGAGAAACATATTCAGTTTGAAAGCGATTCCAAAAATGCTGTTTAATGTGCTCCACTCTTTGGTAGCGCTCCAATCGTATATTATATAATAGTATATTTGCCAAGAGCAGCTGAGGGCCGGCTGTAAGCAGTCGAGATGATATTTATGAAATATTATTTTAGTTATATGGTGCTTACCACATAATAATACCGGGTGCTTGACATTATAATCATAAGGTGAGTTGTCAAGTCTTCCTCCTACGCGTATGAGACCATTCGAATCTGTAAATGGACTCAAAGAAATAAGCCTATTTTTCCTTGGTAGGGACTTTCCTGATTCCAGTAAATGATACTCATTAGGAAACATATCTATTTGAGCGTGACGTAAAATGAAAGTTGTAGAACTTGTAAGTTCTTCACAGGAAAGGGAACCACGTAATTTATTATGTTTATGTTTTAAATTGTAAGTAAATCTATACTAATATTATAAAGCTGAAGAGTTTGTTTGTTTGTTTGTTTGTTTGTTTGAACGCGCTAATCTCAGGAACTACTGGTTCGATTTGAAAAATTATTTTAGTGTTAGATAGCCCATTTATCGAGGAAGGTTATAGGCTATAAAATTTCACGCGGACGAAGGTAAGCGACGACTCTCTGTAAGCGATTATAACTAGAGTATTTGTGAATGAGTGATTTATTATTATTATGTGATAAATGATTTACAGTTAAATTATTGCATGATTGATGATGGGATGAGTGATCCGAAAGGTGTGATGACACAACTTCAGGTAGATCTTGTTTCAAGTTTTCATTGGGCATTTTTGGCCAATTTGATCCGTCATTTAACAAAAATTGAGGACCTGACCACAATAAGAAACAATCGCTGATAAGATCATCCTTCAGCCCGCGAGAAACAAGATCCGCCGGATTTTCCTTCGACGGCACGTAGCTCCACCTGTGCCCTGTAGTGCGTTCTTGTATTTCATTGATGCGATTTCGGACAAAGGGTTTTAATAAATTAGGTGTCATGGAAAGCCAACTCAACACTATTGTCGAATCGCACCAAAAATAACATTAGCTAACGGGTTTGGTGAAGGAATTCCGTACATTAGCACACAGTCTTGCTTCTAATAAAGCCCCACATAACTCAAGTCTAGGGATGGTTGTTGGCTTGATTGGTGCAACACGATTTTTAGACACCAACAGCTGTACTCTTACCGATCCATCCTTAGAGCTAGACTTTATATAGATACATGCACCGTAGATGCATGCTTTATATAGATGCATGCCTTTTCGGATGCATCTGTAAACACATGATCTTATTTATGGTAGAATTGACACATGAAACCCACCGGGGTATTTTAAGGGTGTTTAAACATGGTAGACTATTCACAAACATTGACCAGGAGGTTTGTATATTGTCTGGTACTTGCTCGTCCCAGTCACACTTAGACGTCCATAGACTTTGGATGATAATTTTAGCCTCGATAATGCAAGGACCTACCAGTCCTAATGGATCAAATATTTGACTGATCACAGATAAAATGTGGCGCTTCGTGATTGGTTTGCTGGTGTCGACTGATATTGAAAACTCGAGAGAATCAGATTTACATAGCCAATATAGGCCTAACGTTTCAGATGACACGTTTCTATCTTCAAACAAGTTTAACCTATCAGAATGCCCTAAAGTATCGGCTATTTCTGTTAAAATCTCTGAACTATTGGATTGCCACTTTCTCAAATGAAAGTTGGCTGACGCTAAAATGGATGCAACTTCTTTACCCATCTGGACCAACTCGGGAACCGAGTCGCTACCACTCAGATAATCGTCGACGTAAAAATCCCGTTCAATGGACGTCTTTACAACGTCATTTGAGGCGGTTGTTACTAGACTGACTAAGCTAGGTAACAGTATTAAGACTGTACGTTTGAAGTGGTAGCTTGGGGTCAGCACGAAAGATAATTTGTTGTAATTGACGTTGTGATGGGTTTACCAGAATGGCCCTATACATATTTTCGATGTCACCAGAAATAACAAATTCATGCTGACAGAAACGCAGCAATATAGAAAATTGGTCATCTTGGACAGTAGGCCCCACCATTTGGATGTCATTAAACGACACTCCAGAAGAAGTCGCTGCTGATGCATCGAACACTACCCTGAGCTTAGTTGTGGTACTGGATTCTCGGATGACGCCATGGTGTGGCAAAAAATACTCAATTTTATTACCTGAATGAGGTTTCCTTGATGAGTTATTCACACTCATGTGTCCCAAGCTCACGTACTCCTCGATGAATGCAACATATCTTTCCTTAAAGGCAGGATCACGTTGGAAACGACGTTCCAAAAATAAAAATCGACGTTTAGCCATTTCATATGACTCGCCCACTGGAATCATTTTTAAGAGGCATTGTAACTATGAAGTGCCTGTTTTGATCACGCACAGTGTTAACACGAAAATTTTCTTCGCAAGCTCGTTCTTCCTGAGACAAGGAGTGCTTAGAAAGAACGAAGAAACTAATTAGGCTGTTATTTAACTCGTTTATGGAGATGTTACAAAACTGTGAATGAATATTTTTGGATGGATGTTTTGGAAGAGCCATAGAGCCTGATACTATCCATCCAAGCTTTGTCTCATGTAACTTGGGCCGATTTTTGCCAAAATTTACAGATGCAATGCCTAGAATATTCCAGAATATTTCTGCACCAACTAGTATGTCAATCTCTGATGGAACATTGAATGACGGATCGGCCAGTTTCAAATCTAACGGTATTGAAATGCTACCAATGTCGACAGAAGTAGACGGGAGTAATTTGGTAATTGTCGGTAATATAAAACAACTTATGTCTGCCTTGTAACTGCCGCTGCACGATTCAATGGTTAGGTTGCAAGACTGTGTACTTAATGTAGTGTGACTGTTTATACCTGTCACCGTGGAACTCGCGCTACGTCGCGGAAGTCCTAGCTGATCGGCTGATCGCATAGTTTCTGCGTAATAAAATTAGCTGTGCTACCATTATCGAGCAGGATCCTGGCGTCGCTCCTGATGCCTCGGTGGTTCACTCTCACCAACGCTGTGGACAGTAAAATATGAGAGGTAGTATGTTGTGACCGAGCGTCACTCGACAAGGAGATATTTTCTGTGGTGCCATTGCGTGGAGTGACGCCTCCAGTAACATCAGTGGGCAATGCCACACTATTGGGCATAGGATCTTGGATCTGAGTAGACTGCTCCACATGTAAAAGGATTAACATACTTTTACATGTGTGTGTGGTAGACATAACTGTCTACCTTGACAATATTTACATCGAGCTAAACGACACCGTTTTGTTAAATGACCACTACGTAAACAGTTGAAACAAACTTTAAATTCCTTGACCTTTAGTATACGTTGTTCTACGATTAACTTTCGGAACTCTTCACAGGTGTACAATAGATGATTTTGTTTGCACAAGGGGCACTTTGCCTCTTACCTTTGTTTTGAATTATTGTCAGGTTGGTTGGCTGCCACTACTAATGACTTATGTTTGCTTCCCACTTGATCGCCATGAACGTTAGTACTACTTTCTACGTTAAATGTGGCCCTGTTATGTTCTAAAGTTTCCAACAAATCAGCTTTCTTACTGATAAAAGAACAAAATTGTGAAACCTTTGGTTTTATTGGTATGGTATTACGATGAGCTTCCCATTCCCTGCTAGTGATAGGATCTAGTTTACTTGCAATATTATAAATAATTAATGTATCCCAACTGTCCGTGGGCTCGTCCATTGTATTCAAGGCTATAAGATTTTTATTAATTAGTTCATTTAAACGACGTAAAGAAGAGGATGATTCTTGTGTTATACAGTCTACATTATGTTAAAGCCTTTAGATGGGTATCTACTAAGAGCCTACTATTACTACTATTTTATCAAAGCAGTCTCATAGTAACTTCCACGCCATTTGATAATTATCACCTTTAAAGTCAATATTTTTTATTATATCCAAAGCATCGCCTTTAAGCGACGCACGAAGGTAGTGGAACTTACTAATGGCATCTATGCAACTACTGTTATGGATTAGTGACAAATATGTATCTCTGTACTCAAGCCAGTACTGATAACCACCATTAAAATTAGGCAAATCTATTTTAGGTAAGCGTATAAAGTTACGTTGTTGGAACGATTCACCTGAGTGTTTGTTCACCGAGCCTGTTACAGACCCGAATTCATCGTTCTCGTCTTTGGCAAGCAGGCTGTTCGCCTGCGCTACGAGTGCGTGGTAACGGTCCTCGAACTTTGCTCTCTCTGCATACGCCTCGCCGGGATCATCCGAAAGCACCTCAATGTCCATCTGTAAATTGTTAAATTCATCGTACGTAGCCTCGAACTTTTTAAAACGGCTCTCCAACTATAATCGTTGAATGTTGGACATAGTTTTGCAACTAAGAAACACAGTCATGTAATTGGTGAAATTTGTAAGCTTTGCCTTAATGGCACTTCGCTTTCTCAACAATACGTCTAAAGAGGCCATGTTATAGCGTAATCCAGTAAGAAAATCAATAGATAATAACAGTAATTGATTATGCGTAGCAAAGTTTCGTAAAGAAGTTGGCAGTTAAGTTTAAACTAAACACAAGAGTGAATGAATAGTTAAGTGACCTTGATGAATGTCACCGGTCAACGAGCGCTCAGCTGTTTCGCACACAATCGATCATGCACCCGAGTAACGGTACATTAGCCTGGCAATCTAGCAGAGAACAAGCGCGTAAGCGTAAGCAGTGCATAAGAATGAAAGTGATAGCTAATGTTAACACGTATTGACTCAAATATGAACGTGAAAACGGAAAATAATTTGAATCTTACGGAATAAAAACACTTAATTTGTTTGATTAGGCAGAAAAGGATATAGAAGGAATAAAATTGGAACAAACTCACAACATACCGAATCCTTATCCACAAGAAAACTATCCTGAAATTCTTCCAAGCGATGACTCGGCGTAAATCGTCCAATCCAGTCGATGTAATAAGCGCCGGCGTCGTTATCAAGACTTGGTGAAATATAGTTTAGTCCAGTTCCTGTTCTTCCTTTGTTCAATCGACTTCGGTAGAAAAACCGTTGATCCGGTGACGCAGCGAATTCAATGGTTTTTCGAGTCCCAAAGTTCACCAACGCTGCAACGACGTGATGCCAGTTGCCGCAAAAATTAGTTTCACCAAAACGCGACTATAAAGAGGCTCGAAGAACCATTTGTTAGGGACCTAACTAAGAACTTAATTTAAAAGCAGTGGAATGTAATTAATTTACAATAATATAATTCGAAAAAAAGATACAATAAACTGTTGGTAAACTTGGGAATGTGCGCACGCGTCGTCTCTCGAGATCGGTAGCGAAGTGGGCCGATGGCCCGCGTCCCGCACGTCGCACGCCGCACCTCTTCTCTCTGCCGCCCGCCGTCGCCCGCCGCCATCCGACAGCAGCCGAAGACCGCCGAGTGGTCGGAGGCGCCCGAACATCTAGGGAATAAGAAAATGGATAAGTTTTGGAATTAAATTAAAATAAACAACAGCAAAGCATACATCAATTTTATTCTACAAAAAAATATTGCACTTTTACAGGATGAATACAAAATCATCGATTGCATCTAATTCTACATCGTGGTGGTGAATAGTAAAGTTGTGTTCCAAGTTACTAGATACAATTTTATCGTGACTGTTTACGACTATTGTTGCGTTGCAGTTGTTTTTAGAGCGTCCTGTGCACTTCTAGTTGACAGTACAACACCATTGTACTACAACAATATTTTTAGTATATGCGAAACCTGAATATAGTTTTTTCATAATAATTAACTGAATCGATGCCAATAATGTTTAAACCATGTTATATTTTTTGGTCTCAGAAATATTTAAAAAGGTTACAAGTTGGACACCGAGCGACACTAAATACCTATCGCAATCATTTAGGTACCTACTGCCAAATTACTATTATCATAGAGCTCAAGACGACGCTGTAGGTGCGGACGCGGCGTGGCCGCGTGGTGACCAAGTTTTTGTGCGGACAACCAGGTAACAGAACAAGCCTATAACTTTGTGATTTTTCATGATACAGTTTTGAAATTTTGTACATATATTCTTTACATAAAAATACTAGACACGTGTTTCAGTTTTCGCATATACTAAAACTAATGTTGTATATACAGATTTTCTAAGCTTGGAATACATAAAAGGCGCGAGAAGTTCAAAGGATTTTATTGGTTTACAACTACATCTGAAGAACACAATTATGAAATCAAATAACTAAATATACGGATCAAATAACTAAATATACAAATAGAAGTGGATATAAGGTTAAATTATATTAGCTAGCGAAACTCCAAAGAAGTGATTAGTATCGATATTTAAATATAATAAGACAGGAACAAAATATTGATGGTGATTTGTGTAGTTAGTAATAGTTAGCTGTACTTGATACCATATTTTCATACGTCTATGGAGTTTCGCTAGTTCATTAAATTTTATTTGACCTTGTTAAATGAACTACAAATGTTCAAAAAAAGAAACAAATAGATTTCAAAATAGCGACAGAAATTCGAGACTTTCTTTATATTCTGAAATATTCTCCATTAACGATAAAGTATTTGTAATTAGCTTGGCCCACTGTACTTAAAATCAGAAATTAATTATCTTATCTGATAGACGATGTGTGGCAAACAAAACAAAAAACAAATCAACCCAAATAGACCATATTTTATATATAATAATATAAAAGGGATGATATTATATTTCGCGTTTTTTCAGACACGACTTTTTTAAAGGATTTTATAAGGATATAACTAAAAATAAGAACACTTTGAATGCAATCAATATTGTAAATAAACAAATAAGAGCACAATACATTTATATTATACATACATTTCATCCAGGAAGACTACAAATTATATTTTCAAAGACTATTTTATTCTTACTTAATAAATTCTGCCATATTCGCCATTAGAGTTACAAATAAATCGCAGTGGTGGATGGCTATGGTCTAGGTCACCAGATATTATTTCACGACGATCACGAACTACTATTTTTGCCTTGCAGTGTTTGCTGGTTCTTAATGAAAAATGCCACTGGATAGCCGCTTTCGCAGAAGCCTGATATTTTGAACAATATGTGTAGTCTCTGTGGAGAATTAACCGCTAGCCCTTCCTCGAATTGATGTACTTGAAATCTGTAATAAAACTATATTCATCAAGATCAAATTATTTAAGATAGATCATTTAACACCGGCAAGCACAATATCCAGCCAATTCAACCACAATGAAACCGACATATTTAAAGAACTTATATTTTTAATATTTTATACCAGGCCACTAGGATTAATACAAAATCGAAGTGGTGGATGGCTATGGTCTAGGCCACCAGATATTAATTTCACGACGATCATGAACTACTATTTTTGCCTTGCAGCGTTTGCTGGTTCTTAATGAACATTGCCACTGGACAGTTCCTTTGATAGATGACTCATAATTGAATATACTCTCTGTGTTGCTTGCCTTTTGTTGTATTTATGTACTTAAAATCTGAAATAAAGTTGTGTCTCAACGTCAAGATAAAATGAACAATAATTTAATCATTTGTAGTAGTAGTTATAAATATAAAATCAAACCTATTCAATCGTTAAGAAAAAGAGGTGAAGTATTTCAAGAATTTTATTGGGATTACACTACAATGCTTAGGTAATATTCATAAGTAGATTTATAGAAGTATATATATATGACGGAGGTTCGTTATCAGTGGGTCGCGACAACGGAAATAAAACTCGCAAAACCTTCGTTTACACTTTTAATTACTTGCTAACACGCACTCAATACAAAATAATCAAGGATGCCTCAGATATGGCTCGATTAAGAATTTAGGAACGCGGGAAGTTTAGCGCGGAGTAACGAACGTCTACCCAGACTGCCGGACCGATTCAAAATGCCCTCTCTGAACTGTCACCGCACACGTGTACTACCCCCGTTACAGGTTAGCCAACCTACCTGTCAACGTCAGTACCTGTCAGTGTCGAATACCTGATTACACTTCCGGATCGACACTTGACTCGATTATTCGCTCAGTGTCGCCATTACTCCACGCTAACCATCCCCAAGTTATTACTTGACGTTCCCAAACATTAGTTGTCAAATCTAACTATATAGTTCCTCCAGTGAGAGATAGATGGCGCTGATCCAGACCGACTGATATGCGTCGACGCTTCGACATATATATATATATTATATATATATGTAGGATCAGGAGTGCCGAGGGGTATTTCGTCAGGGTTTGGAGTTCCCATTTTATTGGGACAAACAAGACTGTATAGGCAATAATTAACACACAATAAAATAACACACAATAAAATAATGATTCACAATAAAATAATGGCAATAAAAAGATAAAGCAGGTAAAAAAGTAACAATACAGTTAGGCGAACAGACTTTTTAAGGTCACAGTTCGTACAGTGGTCAAGCCACCCAAATGCAAAGTGTATCGCTCGCTATCAGCAAGTTAAATACAGCTATGCGAATATACAGCAGCGCTGTACCAAGTAAACCGACAGTTTTGTCGGGAGCAGGGGAGCTCTTTAATGAGTCGAATCCAAAGACCGACTGACGAGCTTACCGAGTGCACGCTCTTTTATAGGACGATGCCCCCGCTTTGTAACCCCTCCACGACAACTCTGTCCGTTGACGCACTGCGGTACGTCACGTGTCTACTTTGATACAAAATGTGCTAAATCTAATAAGACTTACATTATAAAGTAATCAAATAATACAAGAATAATTGTCGTAAATAAACAACGGTGAATTTACAAAGTAAATCATTTTAAAATTAAAGCAACATGTCATTAATTGTTTTGAACAAAACTATCGGTCACACTTATCGAAATAAGTTGCCAAAAATCATTTAGTGGAACTTAATAAATTATGTTTCGATTTATTACACAATAATTGATAGTTAAAATCAATTAAAATAAGAAATTCAATTCTTAACAAAATTTGGTGACTACCCACAATTTTTAATTGACAACCAACTCCGACACGGCCAGAACTGACGTTCTACACGACCTCGTGTAATTCTGAAAAAAAAGAAAATTTCTTGTGAATATCGATCGGCCTTTCTGACAAACAAAAGCCTTAACAAAAGGCATGTTCAAAAGAAAAATCCTGAGTTAGTCAAATCAAATTATTATCAATAGCAGTTGCATCGCAACCATTCAAAATGACCATGCTGCTACTGACAATACATAGCTCAACTAAAGTAGAGACATAATCTCTCAGCCGAAATCACACCATGGGATTCGTCAAGTAATTTGGAGTTGATTAGACAACCCGCATAGGCGTCAACATAGACAACCCGCATAAGCGTCAAGTTCAACGTCCAAATCCAGGAGTCAACATAGACATCCGATTAAGCGTCAAGCTAAACAAGAGTCTTCATAGACATCTTGTCAATTCAGCTAAACTATGTCAGCAGCAGATGAATCATCATCAGTGTCGGTATTGACTTCATCACTAACTGTAACTGGACATTCAGGCATTTTTCGTACACGATCATGGGCATATTTGTAAATTCTATTGATACTCAAAGCTTTTAACAAGTATCTATCACCATCTAGTAGTTCTAAAATTTTATAGGGGCCTTTAAATTTAGGATCTAGTTTAGTTTGGTTCCGTTCCTCATTGGCAATAAGTACAAAGTCTCCAACTTGAAACTTTTTCAAAATAGCCTTAGTCTTATCATAACGGGGTTTATCATATTCGGCACTTTTAGTTATACCCAGGGCTGCTTGTTCCCTTACACGGGACAGATTTACTTCTATCTCTTCACTGTCAACAGTCATCAAACCCAAAGGTCTAGCAACTCGTCCAATCAATAAGTCTAAAGGACTAGATTTAGTAACCCGATTAATTGTGCAATTTAAAGCAATTTGAACGTCTTCAATGGCATCTTGCCATGAGCGCTCACTGGTCTCAACGGCGGTAAGCATACTTTTTAATGTTTTCATTATGCGTTCAACCTGCCCATTAGCCCTACATGCACCGGTAGCTATTAAATGCAAAGCAACATTATGGGAATCACAAAATTCTTTGAAGTTTTTGCTAGCAAAACAACGACCTTGGTCAGTTATAACCCGAGAAGGTGCTCCAAATAAAGAGACACTGGACTTAAGGGCTTTAATGCAATTTGACGCGTCTATCTGGGTGGTATGGTACAGTAAAACATACTTTGTAAAAGAATCAATTATGACAATGATATATTCCTTGAGATCACTCTTTCCACTAAGTTTTCCTGTAACGTCTATATGCACGGTGTGCCAAGGTATACTGACTTTAGGTATTGGGTGTAACTCTGGTTGAATTTTACCCGAGTTAGATTTTGATATTTTACACGTGATACAGTTATCTACGAATTTTCTAACATATCTAGCCATTTTATTAAACCAGTAATGCTCATAGACCTTTGCAAGTGTTTTATCCCAACCTAAATGCATGATTGCTTCGTGGACATGGTTTATAACAGACCATCTAAAAGCTCTTGGGACAATAGGTAAACAACGAGTTTGTCCATTGCGTTGTATTTTACGGTACAAGGTTCCTGATCGTAATTCATAACTTTGGGCAATATCAGGGGGTAGAGAGTTACTTTTTAGATTAGAAACGATTGTTAAAATCTCAGAATCACGCTGTTGCTCAGCTAAAAGCCAATTATTAGACAGAGTTGTAATATCAACACGTTTCTGTTCTGTTTTGTTGATTGAGTGTGGAAGGGGGTTTCTAGAGAGAAAGTCTACGTGGTTCATATATCTGCCTTCTCTATACATGATCTCAAAATCATAGGCCTGTAGAAAAGCCCACCATCTATGTACTCGGGGAGTTAAATCAGCCTTACTGCGCGAGGCTTTAAGGGAATTACAGCCAGTTACAACAGTGAATTTATGTCCTTGCAGATAATGGTGAAAATGCTTAACTGCGTTAACAACGGCCAAAGTTTCCAATTCATAGGAATGATATTTACTTTCAGTTGCAGTCGTTCTTTTACTATAGTATTCTACAACATGCATTTTTTTATCAACTTTTTGAAAAAGAATGGCACCGTAACCATCAGCACTAGCGTCAGTATGTAATTCTATGGGATATTCAGGGTTATAAATCATTAAAACTGGCTCATTAGTCAGAATTGAAATTACTTTTTGCCTAATTTTAATATCACACGGCCTATCATGATACTATGACTTATAGAGGCATCCGGTATCACATGAAACAGTATCTCTAATTGGTAACCATCTATTTCTACTTCACTCAGAATTTGGTCGGTACATATTATGTTAGAATTTCCTATTCCCATTATATTGACCATACAAGAAATACGTTTGCCAGATAACTTTTCAGCACATGTTTCAGTAATAAGAGAACATTCAGCCCCAGAGTCATAACAAAATGCAAGCGACTCACCAGATTGCTGCAGCACACCAGTGATAGGTCGTACATCACAAGCTTCAACACGCTTCACAGATGGTTGGCGGCTCGAAGGCCGACTCCCGGTATCTTCACTTGAACCTCCCGGCCGCTTTCCGGTCGCCTTTGGGCAGCGAGGAGCGACATGTCCCGACTCCCCACAGCGGTAACAGACTATCTTCTTTGGTGTCGCCTTATGTGACGAGCTGGCTGGTCCAGGATGTTTTTGTTTTCTCGAGCTTCTTGCGACAGTTGGTAGATTTATGCCCCACTATACCACAAAAGTGACATACTATTGTTCCTGGTTTGAACTTCTTAGGTTGAGAAGAGTCTTGCTGGTCAGAGGAAATCTGAGACTTTCTCTTAAGGTGGGACAAGACACTCAGTTCTTGTTGAAGTTTATGCCTAGTATGTACTTCGGTAGTAAATGCTAGTCGATGAGCACGGGAATCCAATTTGGAGACATGAGCCATTACAGTAGAAGCAGCAATGTGTTCGACACTCAGGCTATTCCATTTAGAAGTGAGTGAAGTGACCTGTCGACTGGCATATGCGGCTAAGGATTCGCCTTCTTTTGGTTGACTATTATGAAGGTTTATGAGGGTAGCGGCAACAGTTTCCGAAACGGCATAACGAGAGAGAAAGAGACTCTTAAAGTCTGTCCAGGTCATACCTGTATACGACACTTGAGAAAGCCATACGTTAGCACTGCCTTTTAAGGCTTTAGTAAGGGCAATAATAAGAGTGCCACCTTGAAGAGGCTTTTCCGATAGGCAAATATCAACGGTTGTACTCCAAGATTGAGCGTCGGAATCGGGTAGGTCTGGGTCGAAATCGGGCAAAGGAGTTACAGTAGACGAAGCGGAGTGCGTCTTAATTGCTTCAATTAACTGAGTCATATTTTGATTCTGAAGCTCCAACATTGCTCGCCATGGATCACCAACACCTTCCGATTCCTGGGCTACACCTAATCCCACTTCTGATGTAGGATCAGGAGTGCCGAGGGGTATTTCGTCAGGGTTTGGAGTTCCCATTTTATTGGGACAAACAAGACTGTATAGGCAATTACAGTGTTTTTATTACAGTAATTAATTAACACACAATAAAATAACACAATAAAATAATGATTCACAATAAAATAATGGCAATAAAAAGATAAAGCAGGTAAAAAAGTAACAATACAGTTAGGCGAACAGACTTTTTAAGGTCACAGTTCGTACAGTGGTCAAGCCACCCAAATGCAAAGTGTATCGCTCGCTATCAGCAAGTTAAATACAGCTATGCGAATATACAGCAGCGCTGTACCAAGTAAACCGACAGTTTTGTCGGGAGCAGGGGAGCTCTTTAATGAGTCGAATCCAAAGACCGACTGACGAGCTTATTTTTTTTTTTTTTTTTTCTAAATGGCATCTCGCAGGTCAGCCTAAGAGGCTGTCGCTGCTCAACCGGTCTATCCTGTGGGTGCCTTGAGTGTAAGGCCTCCAGCCAGGCTGACGAGCTTACCGAGTGCACGCTCTTTTATAGGACGATGCCCCCGCTTTGTAACCCCTCCACGACAACTCTGTCCGTTGACGCACTGCGGTACGTCACGTGTCTACTTTGATACAAAATTAAATAAACAACGGTGAATTTACAAAGTAAATCATTTTAAAATTAAAGCAACATGTCATTAATTGTTTTGAACAAAACTATCGGTCACACTTATCGAAATAAGTTGCCAAAAATCATTTAGTGGAACTTAATAAATTATGTTTCGATTTATTACACAATAATTGATAGTTAAAATCAATTAAAATAAGAAATTCAATTCTTAACAAAATTTGGTGACTACCCACAATTTTTAATTGACAACCAACTCCGACATATATATAAGGTCTGTCTTTTCATACACGAAATATTTTAAGAGTACCTTCTGTAAGTCGTAAAGTCGCCATAGCAACAAAAAAAAATCTGAGTGTTTTTTTTTTTACGAAATTATTATAATTCTAAATTTTTTTAAGACTTTTTGCATAAAACCTTTACTCCCATATTCCAACAATGACCGTAGGTAAATGAGACGTAGTAAACTAGCGTAATGGATGTACAAAAATAAAGAGCTAGTATTTATTTTGTGGGTCAAGGAATTTTAAATTATTTATTTTTTATAAAAATATACTCAGATTAAAAAAAAATCCCATGAAATGACTTCGTTATAGCCGTTAGATGATTTCCTGAAAATATTTCGTGTATGAATAGTTAGACTTTATATATACAACGTGTAACAGATTAAGCGCAAAACCTCAGACACCCCAATTAGAATATTAAATTATAAATCTAAAACAAAATCCGCAATAAAATAAATTTAAACCACACCTACTCTTTTTTTATAAAATAGTTATCCTTACTAAACGCAAAACGTATGTGCAACAACATCCCTGCATACACACTCATGCAATGTTAGCGGCCGACGCGACACGCACACGAGCGGCCGCCAGCTGACCATAGCTGTAGGCATTAGATGGGCGGTGTGGGCGCGTTCTCTGAGGCGGCAAGCCGCCCGCTACCAGAACGCGCCCCAAAAGGGGATAGCCCTAAGGCTAGTCCGGGGGTACCGCACGATCTCCGGTGAGGCGGCGAGCCTCCTTGCCGGATTGCCGCCATGGGATCTGGAGGCGATAGTCCTCGCGCGCCTTCACGAATGGCGCGCGGAGGCACTGCGTCGGGGGGAAACTCCGCTGCCGCGGCAAATCGCCGCTCAGCGGACAGACCTCCGGCGCGATCTCATGGTGACATGGAGAGAGCGACTGTCGCAACCCCGTGCAGGGCACGCCACCATAGTAGCGATAAGTCCCCTCTTTGAGGAGTGGCTAGAGAGGCGCCACGGCGCCCTCACCTTCCGCCTGACGCAGGTCCTCACCGGACACGGCTGTTTCGGGAGGTTCCTGCACCGAATCGGGCGGGAGGAAACGCCCGGGTGTTTCCATTGTGAGGATCGTCCGGAGCAGCACACTGTGCACGCTTGGGCGGAGCAGCGCCGTGTCCTCGTAGAGGTGATTGGCGGCGGCGACCTCTCGCGCCCGGCCCTGGTTCAAGCCATGGTCCGGAGCGAGAGGGAATGGGAAGCCGTCACCTCCTTCTGCGAAGCAGTCATGCTAGTGAAGGAGGTGGTGGAACGTGGGAGGGAAAGAGCCTCACGTCCCAGCCACCGCGGGAGACGCCCTGGGCGTCGGGGGTCACGTGGTGGCCCCCGGCCACCGTAGGCGCGGGCCTGTGGACGGCGAGTTTTGGGCTAGCTCGCCGTCCGGCCGTCTTATGACGACAGGCCGTGTCGACGGCGCGTTCGTGTTCTACGCGCTGCCTCAAAGAGATGTCAGCAACCACGTAGGGGTCCGCACGGGCCGATGCCTGCCAGGGCTGCGGGACTGTTCGAAAGAGATACCGCGGCCCTGGAACACAAAGGGCAAAGAAGGAACATGGATGGGTTTTAGTCAGTACAAGTCTGACACTCCCTTCCGCTCCGCCCAGAGCGTCATTAGATGATTTCCCATCCTAAAAAAAAAAAAAAAAAGCCATTAGATGGGCGTTAGTTCAAGACTGATATTATGAATAACTTTTGACACTTCATTGGGTTTACCGTGTAATGATTGATAATTTTCTAGTAAGTGAAATTATCAACACGAATCTAAGACTTTAGACTTAGTAATGGGGATGCATTTAAAACAGCGACTTTTTACCCGAACTACGAAACTAACGAACGAACGCCCGGACTCCGTGCGGCACAAGCGGGTAAAAAATAAAACGTTTTTATCTACCTTATCTTTCGAGAGTGCACCCCCGCGAATCCCACGATCCCTGTGTTAAGTTGTGTTTAGGTACAGTTTATTGTTTGTACTACAAAAATATTCAAAGACGGCGTGTTTAAAACATTTGATTCATAATATTTACAGTGATAAGAATACAATCGTATTGAGAGGTCCGTAGTAATCTGTAAGTACCTACTCCTTAGTAGGTACTTACAGAACTGGATTATTTACACTTTACACTTAGGTTATTAATTTGCACTATTTTTGTAACACGCGTGAAGGTACTATCGTCCGTCCAAAGAATGTTCTGTTGCCAGTTCTCCAACAACCACCTACTGAATTCCAGTCGTGGCAAGTTGTCGTCCGGCGTTAGGTCTTGACACTGTCGAAGATGGAACGGGTGTTCACCATCAGCACGCAACGTTCGCCACACGTACATGTGGCTGCAGTCAAACTGGGGTGCTTCTTCTCTCGAGCTGTCCTCTGGATGTTCGTCGAAATGGTCGAGAATACGCTTTTGCAGACGAGTAGTCCGCACATTCGTCCCTCTGTCCAAAGCCGTATTAGGAAGGAACGTCACAGAGTCCCTCAGTCGTTGAGTTGCAGCCAGCATCGTCCTGGCGCTCACACTACAGCCAAAATGGTCATTGAACTACCGACAAGCTAACGCGACATTATCAAGATAGAGAGCCAGGGTCCTAACCATCTCCGTGTATTGTATGTTGGTATACCGGAAAGTCATCGCGCGCGGAAACAAAAATGTCACGGAAGAAATAAAAGGACATCTACATTACGTCACTACCGGCGGATGACTAGCTGGCGGTAGCGGCGGCGTGTGTGTCGGCATTTCGCATAAACGTCAAAGAGGGTGCCGACAAATGCTTTATCTCTTTGCAATAAGTTCTAAATTTCTTCAAATTAAATAATTTTATTGTGTGTAGGGCTACTCTGATGACCAACTAAGTTTGGTCGTGCATTCAAATAAGCCTTACTCATTGGAGATAAAGTTGGAATTCCTTTAAATTACCTATTTATTTGACGCACACAACTTTTAATGTAAAATGCATTGAAATTATTTACGTGTGTGTATTACGAGCTATGAGCGAACTACAAATAATGTAGTGCGTTTTAGTAGCCTTTATTGCTCTGAGTTAAGGTTTCAATTTCCTTGAATTAAGGATTGTTTTAATTTGTCATGATACTGTGTCTAAAAGTTATTTAAAAGATTTTTCCGTCAAAATTTAACACCTTTTTTATGACGGAAATCGATTCAGAAGCCGATTCTGAACCAACTACATTCAGGAATTGCGTTTATTCTGTTACACGTTGTATAAATACGTAAAGTAATAAATGCATCTAGTGATTCTTGGGCACACAGTGACAAATATGTTGTCAGTTTAAAATATTTTAGTTTTACATTAGATATATACTTACCTACTTTTACTCTAATTTCCACTGTAATTTAATTGTTTTAGTACCTACCTATATATTTTACAAGGGCAATGTAGGGGACATAGCGGAAGCTGCTACCATACGTTCAATAAGTAGGTACTGGATTCAATACCCTTCAGAGTAGACAGTTATTATTTCCGTTCGTTATTCAAAGGAAAATTAGTTGTCACACGGTCCAATTTGCTGCAATCTATATTCTGATATACTGTCCATTGCTGATGAAAAATGTTGGCGGCTGATGGCTGTGCTGATCTCGCTTACCAGGTACAATCTTACCATCATCATCGACTACAAGTTTCGCCTTACATTTCCTTGTGGTGCATGCTGAACATTGCCAGTAGCTAGTTCGTTTCGTTGAAGAATAATTGTTAAAGCTGTATGAGTAGTCTTTGTACAGAATTAATTTCTTGCGTCTCTTCGAAGTTATGTACTTGAATTCTGAAATAAAGGTAAGTATTATTAAGTTGAAAAGTACGTTATTTCTATTTTAAATTTTCAAAACTAGATATTGATATATAGTAGATTGGTAATTCGTGGCACCCATGACGATAATTGTTTTGAGGTTTATCAGCACAGTGCGAACTTTTGGAAAAAAAGCTGAATAGCGAATTCGACCATTTGAATTGAAAAACTTTGCTCTCGATTTCTGTCTGCCCTGTGCATCGTCAGTAGCTAGCTTTTCTTGACAGAAGACTAATTTAATGTAGCAGTTTAAGAGCATTTTAGTGTACCTACTCATTGTGCAGATTTTTCTTTTACCTGAATTTGAATTGACGTACTTGAAATTTGAAATAAATTCACCTTGTTACGTAACAGAAAGGTGGCTGACATTCTAAGTATAAAATACAACACAAATCGAAAGTCATTAATAGACAGGTAAAGTTTCAAGGAATTTATTAAAATAGTAAGTACATAATTGCAAGATAATAAGAGATCGTTCTGAGATAGATAATTAATTATGGAATAAATGCCTACCGCTTAAATATTTACAAGCGCTATAATCAAAACATATTTTAAAAGACTTTTTAAATTTTCGTTCTTAGAAACTACATCCGTAAAGATTAATGTAGGATGTCCAACAAAAAATATACACAAATCATGACAGATAAAAAATAGACAACAAAAAGTATAACTTAGATGTACCTACTCCTACACTTATACCACAGGAGACCACAACACGCACAAAAGTTAACAACTAAGGTAACAAATCAAGTAATAATAAAAAATATTTAGACAAATTAAGGTAAAACACAAACTTTGGTACAATTTTAAAATATAAAAAAAACATTTAATGTTAAATTCTTAATGTAGTAACAACAACTAGATTTGACTAGATTCAATACTTAAAACAAACAAAAGAGCAAAACATCAACCCGCTGTCGATAAAAATCTTTACCAAAACTGTCTAAGAATCATCAAAGAGTTCTACTTATTTAATTCATTAAAAAAACATTGTTATACATGAAGCTTTTTACGAGCACACATTAAACCTAAGGGCTTTAGCGCAGCAAGCCATAGGCTCAAGATGAGGTCTTTAAACATTCATTTAGACATGCTCCCGTACAGGGCACGGGCTTGGACGTGTATTTTGACAGATTTCAGACGATTAGTGACAAGTATCCTACTAATATTATAAATGCGAAAGTTTGTGAGGATGATTGTTACTCTTTCACACCAAAACTATTGAACGGATATGTATGAAATTTAGCATACAGATAGTTTATATCCTGGATTAACACATAGGATATTTTTATTCCGGTAGTATGATCCCGTGGGACAGTTATCGCACTCCACATAAGCATAAGCTAGTATTACATAATCAAAGTTCGGGCTCAGTAACTTTTATTGGCCCTAGATTATTGATTTCTAATTGTTAGATAAAAATACGAATTCTTAGTGCATCGCTATTTATGTTCAACTATGTAATGATGAATTCCCTAAAAGTTAGATAGAGGAACCGTGGGAACACGGAACATGTAAAACGGGGAAGGAGTGAACCAGAATAAGGTACCTACTAAAACTAATACCTAATCAGAAAGAGATAGTTCACACTTTTCTTGGATAGATTCTAATGTATTCTCCATTTTTTATGTAGTATTTGGGTGGGGGATGGGTGTGGTCCTGAATAGACGTAATTATGCCATCATCATCAACCAATATTGCCGCCTTGCAGCTGTCAGTGGTTCGGCTTGAGCATCGCCAGTAGGAGGTATCTTCGACAAAAGAGTAATTACTAACGAAGTATGGATACCCTTGGTACAGAATTAACTTCTTGCGTTTCTTCAAATAGATTAACTGGAAATCTGAAACACAGAAACCCTTTTTACAATTGGAAGGCGGTTTTAAGAATATAAAACTGTTTATTCTGCGCAAACGACCTACAAGCTAGTAAACATGTGTTGAGGGGATGACGACAGTGCAGCGTATATACATGTGCTATAAGCTTTAGTATGAAAATGACATACCTATCTATCAAGCCAATTTAACCAGATAGTAAAAGACGCAGATGATATAAAAGATTTTATTAGGATAAGAATGCAAAACATATAAATCAATATGAGAGGATATGAAATCAACCAATATGAGTTAAGGAAGTCTTCTTCTCTTAGTTCTTCTAAACTACACGATGGATTTTGATGCGATCTTCATCATCATTTTTCATATTTTATTACGTTAGGCTAAATTCTATTAAACATTTATTTTAAATTATTGAACTGTATGCTTATTAGAACTATACTATTCAGTCCTCTCGATATTTTGTTTAACCGCGTAGACCTGTTCGCTAGTACCTATTACAATAAAAAAATAACAGGAAGCTTAATATTATAGGTAGGTATATTATTAAGCCTCAGGGTTATGTCTCAGCTTGCCATGTTCAGAAGCCGACATGCATAAATGTTACTTAGCACGTGCTTTGACGAAAACATGTTCTCGTGCTAGATAGGACCTTGCACTTGTAGTTGACAACCGTGCGGTAGCGACAGGAATACTACTCAGACAAAGTACGAGCTACGTAACATTTATCGGTCTCCGATTTTTTTACATATTAAACTATTAGTTGATGGATTCTTTAACATTTAGAAAGAGAAACCGCGGGAAATGAAAAATAAGAGAAGGAGTGTACCAGAGTAAGCTGCTAAAACTAACATCTGATAGAAAGAGACATTTAATCGTTTCATTGATAGATTCTGATATATTCTCCATTTTTGATGTAGTATTTGGGTAGTAATCCTAAACAGCTTATTCAAAAAGAACAAGAACAGCAAATGGACTTAGAGGTCCCCAGATGTCAATTATAGAAATGAAATAGACTATATTATTAGTAACAACCCAAAATCATTTGCGGATACATCAGTCTTACAAAAATTAAACTTTAATACGGATCACCGCTTAGTCAGAAGCTCTCTGAAATTAAAACCCCCAAAAATACCCAGAAAACACATTAAGAATACAACAAACATCCTACATCAAGAAAATTATAAAGAAATTTCTCAGTCCCTGGCAGGAAATCGGTCAGAGTTAACAAATGAAGACACAGGAATTAAAGTGAACTACAATATGTTAGAGAAGCAACTAAAAACCCACACTACAAATAAACCCAGAAAACATAAATATGAATTAAGCCAGAAAACACTACATCTAATTGATGAAAGAAAGCGCCTCTTATCAGGACCCTTTAAAAAGAGTAGTATCAAGCAAATAACAGAAGTTAGTAAGGACATAAAAGAGAACATCAGGAAAGATCGAAGACATAAAAGACTACATACTCTCGAAAGGCATATAACCAAAACAGGAGGAGTACGCAAAGCTTGGAAAGAATCAAGAGAAGTAAGTAAGGAATGGATACCAAAGGTGAAGGGGAAAAATAACACTGTGACAAAAAGTGTAGACATAATTGAAACAGCAACACAATTTTATAGAGAACTATACGCAGACCATTGCCCCCCGTTTCATCCAGCCAGTGGGAGTTTATCACAACTCCGCTTAACAGAACTTGAACCCGAACCAGAAATATTATAGAGAGAGGTTAGATGTTAGCAATTAATAGTCAAAAGATGGAAAAAGCACCAGGTCCTGATAAAATCTCCAACGAACTGTTGAAAGGATCCGCAGAGGAACTAGTCCTTATACTAACAAAATTATTCAACAGAATTATGTTTAACCAGCATATTCCTGCACAATAGGAAACTTCACACATCATTCTGCTTCACAAAAAAGGGCCAAAAGATTCAAATTCATTTATTGCAAATATGGGTAGTTAAACAGGTGGGTATTTGAAGAACAGGAAAGTTGTTAGTGTCACCATATTCTGCACTAGGCATGCAACATTTAGTTCGGAACGTGGTTAGTCCCTAAATTAAAAATTTAAATACATTAAAGTTCAAAATTACATGTCTATTAAAAATTGTCAATTAAAGTCAAAGTAAATAATGTCACCACATGTAATAATGTCATGACCTGGTGAAGGCTGCAGGGATCCGCTGGATGCGAGTCGCACGGGACCGGTCAATGTGGCGACACTTGGGGGAGGCCTATGTCCAGCAGTGGACTTCTTTCGGCTGAAATGATGATGATGATGATGAAATAATGTCAAAGTAATAATGTCAACTACAGGCCTATAAGCCTTATGTCCAACTTGTACAAAATATTCTCGAAAGTTATTCTTGAAAGAATAAGTGTGAAACTGGAGGACAATCAACCAATAGAACAAGCCGGCTTTAGGAGAAAATTCTCGACAATAGATCACATACACACTTTGAAACAGATATTGCAGAAGTACAATGAGTACAATAAAACACTGTACATGGCGTTTATTGACTACAACAAAGCGTTTGATAGCATAAGTCACGAAGCTGGGAAAGTCTGGCTACCCAAGGCATACCTGGAATATATATTGAACTAATCAAAACTTTATACTCGAACACCAAAGCAAAAATACAGTTAGAAGAGACAGGGCCCGAGTTTAAAGTTAAGAGAGGCGTCAGACAAGGCGACCCAATGTCACCCAAATTATTCTCTGCAGTCCTGGAAAATGTATTCCGGAAACTGGATTGGTCTCACCTGGGTCTCAACATCGATGGACGGAAACTAAATCACCTCAGATTCGCAGACGACATAATCCTATTTGAGGAAAACCCAAATCATCTTGAGCTCATGATCCAAGCTTTAAGCAAGGAAAGTGCCTTGGTGGGATTGTCCATGATCACAACAAAAACAAGACTGTTCACTTGAGTATGTAGATGAATACACATATCTAGGCCAAATAATAGCACCAAAAGATCAAACCAATAAGGAAATTAACACATGAATAGCAACTGGTTGGAGAAAGTATTGGTCACTAAAAGAGATCATGAAATCCAGAGACTTAGGAATCGCTATAAAGAGAAAAGTTTTCAGTTTCCATCTGCATACTACCCTGTATAACATACGGTTGTGAAACATGGGCACTGACGACACAACACAGAAACAAATTGCAATCCTGCCAAAGAGCCATGGAACGGAGTATGACAAACATACGAAAAGCAGATCATGTAAGAAACGAACAATTGAGAGCAAAAAAACCAAGCTACCGGACATCTTGACCAAGATTGACCAACAAAAATGGAGATGGACTGGCCACATGATGAGAGCAAATTCTGAGAAATGGAGTAAAGCAATGACCGACTGGTATCCAAGGGACAGTAAACGCAGCAAGGGGAAACAGAAAAGAAGATGGGAAGATGAGCTTAAGCAAACAGCGGGCCCCAATTGGAGGAGAGTGGCTCGTGACAGAAAACAGTGGAAGGAGCTAGAGGAGGCCTTTGCCAAAAGGCACACTGAATTGAGGGACATATTATAGCAACAGATAAAGAAACAGAAACAATTCAGAATAAAAGGGCAATTTATATTTATATTCGGGTAGTAGATGGTTGTGGTACTGGTTAGACGTAATGTTGCCAATATCATCAACGAATATTGTCGCCTTGCAGCAATTTGTGGTGCGGCTTGAGCATCGCCAGTAGGAGGTTCCTTTTAAGAGTATTTACCAAAGAAGTATGGATACTCTTTGTACAGAATTAACTTCTTGCCTCTCTTCGAAGTGATGTACTGGAACAAAGAAAGGTCATTATCAAATTCAAAAGCTATTGATATCTTGAGTTAATCAATTAATTTATATTAAAAAACTCAAGCCAATCAAACCAATATTATTATAAGACGTAACAAGTTCAAAAGATTTAATTAGGATAAAAGCGCATAACATAGAAATCAAACTGAGAAGCTCATTGGTTGGTTCAACAACAAACTTGGTTGTACCTTAAAACTCTTAAGGGGGTGGGTCATTGTATTTAACATTTAATCATTTTAGTCAAAAAGTTGTACAATATGTTTTAAATTCTGATATATTGGCCATTACTCATAACGAATTGTGGCGGTGGATGGCTGTGGTCTGGGTACCCAGATATAATGTTACCATGAGCATCAATCACTAATTTCGCTTTGCAATTGCTTGCTGCGTTTCGTGATAAGCATTGCCAGTAGGTAGTGTTATTAGTAGAATTAGATCTCGTGAAGTTGAAAGTGTACCCACTGTGCAGGATTAACTGCTTGCCCGTCTTCGAATGTTTGTCCTGGATAGCTGAAAAACGTTTGTTATTAGTGTAGAGGTAAAGTGGGTTAGTTGTATTAATAATTCACAGTTGCACTTATATTATAATTAATGTGAAAGCAGAATGGATTTCGATGGAATACGGCATACATGTAGACTGTAATCCGCATTCAAATCTAAGATGGAGTGGTGACCGCGAACCGGAAGACGTTACGATAGAAGGACTCCCACTAGGTGGAGCGATGACCTGGTGAAGGTTAGGGGGATCCGCTGGATGCGAGACGCACGGGACTGGTCAACGGGGTGACACTTAGGGGAGGCCTTTGTCCAGCAGTGGACATCTTTCGAAACCTAAGATAATTGCTATCCCGGTGGCGAACTATCCGGTGGGATCATTTTATGATCTCAAATATGTTAAAGCTAGAAAATACAATATATCTTTATAACTTTTTCCTTTCTCCTTTTTTGCCTTTCTCTGATTTTATGAATTTGAAAGCTGAAACAAATTGTCAATTATTAATCATAAATAAGGTGGCTGTTTTCGAATTATATAAATGAAATTAAGTTAAACCAAACCAACGGTAAAACACTTTTGTAGTTAAAAGGATTTTATTAGAAAGATATCTCAATTACATGAAAAGTCGGTCTGAAAAAGATATGGAATTATAATTATCCTTTATCTTGTGATGTAAACGAGCAGACCTCATTTAATACATATCTTACTATTAATACTTATATTTTAAGTTATCACGTTTACAGAAACAAATTGTCTACATTTTCTCGCACTATTGTTTACATTTCTCCTTTCGCAAGTCTGCAGGATGAAATTTCTTAAGAAATAAGAAACTACTTTTGTACACAAAAGTTGTAATGTTGCTGTCTTATGTCATTGGTATGCCTATATGAAATAATACTAAAACAATTGCATCAAGCATTCTTATCATACGTTGTGTAAAATATTCCACTATTGATGAAGTGTTGGGGTGGGGAATGTGTATGATCTAGTTTACCAGATATGATGTTACCATAAACGTCTACAACCACTTCGGCCTCGCAGTTCTTTGAGGTTCCCCCTGTGCATTGCCAGAGGGTAGTATTATTTGATCTTCTAGTGAAGCCTTTTTGTGCAAAATTAACTGCTTGCCTTTCTCCGAATTTATGATCTTGATCCTATCATCATCATCATCATTTCAGCCGAAAAGTCCACTGCTAGACATAGGCCTCCCCCAAGAAGGGGGGTTTTGCCATAATCGCCACGCTTGGCAGGCGGGTTGGCGATCGCAGTATGGTTGTTGTAGAATCAGAGAACGCTGCTGCCCATTCTCTGGTAAGTCCCTTAGTCGCCTCTTACGACACCCACGGGAAGATATGGGATGGTGCTATTCTTTACGTCCGGACACCATACAGAACCGTCCGGACACCATACAGAACACCATACATGATTCTATCATCTGAAATGTAAGTGTAAGATTGAAAAGTAGTTCTATACAGGGTGTAAGCAGACCCTTCACATAGCCGTCAACCAACCATGCTGTACATCAAACTAAGTAACTTTACGCAAAAAATATTGCTGAGAATCGACTTTTTTTTTGGGGTGAAAAATCACGTTTAACGGTAGGACTCGATGGAAAGCACTCAAAGCATTGTGCTGATGGATGGATTGAATAGTACTGGGGTCGTGGAGGTGTGTAAAGAAAAAACTTACATTAAAAATGTGTAGGTAATTAAAAAAAAACTTGTGAAATTGAACTTGGAACTTTGAAAAAAAAATCGCAAAGACGGGGAGAACAAGTGCCTTTCGACTATGTATATGTAAGGGTCTTTTTACACCCTTTATAAAAAAAAGAACCGCAAAAAAATAAAACTGTTTTACTTGTTTTACACTTAGCAAGTTTTTTTTAGTTAAATGCGCAAAACATAGCTTATTCTCTATAAGAAGAAAAATGGTCTATCAACATTAATGTAAAATAAACCATCATTTTTAACGCAACATCTAGACGAATTAAATCATCGTTAGTCAATCTAACTTGGCTGCGTGCTTGAAGGTTGGAACAGCTTTATTCCATAACACACTTGCATTTTTTATTTTATTTAGATTACTGGTCTTGAGTGTGTACCGTAGTTGAGAAAGTGATATGAATGAAAGACCCAAAAAGTTTTAAGAATTTTATTAGTAAACTGTGTATAAGCATAACAAATATCTTTATCAAAATAAGCCACGGAATTAATCACAATCGTTAGAACTAAAGTAGATAAATGGAAAGTACTAAAATAAATAAGTTTTCGTCTCCTGCTCCCGACCAAAGGCTGTTAGAGGAACATCGTGTGATTTTAGATAGGTCCTTCTCATTATGAAACGACTTGTCACTTTATTCCAAGCTTCATTACACCTTACTTGTGCCAGCTCTTCTTCTTTGTGAGCGGGTTCAGGTACAGGGTACTGCAGGGTACTGGCTGTATGATATCCCTGATCCAGTCGGACATCCATGCAGTTTTCCACAGGAAAGAACAGTCCGTCTTCTTCAAATACTGATATACTGACCCTTACAGATGACATATAAGAAAAAAACATTTAATGCTAACAATTATATTTTATTTTCTTCTAATCATAATGAAATTATGATTCATGCTGTTATAATCTTAATCGATAAGTTAATAAATAAATTAGAACATTTTTCTACCATATTACCTATTATAATAATATTAAATAATAAAACAAGTTGCATAATTAGAAAAATCAAAAACCCGACAGCAAATATTATTATTATTTTATTATTCCTTATTTTGCCGTGCCGTGTAACTGGCAAAGTTTTAAGAAGAAAAAGAAAATAAGAAATACTGTCGTGCCAGCCAAATGAACAAGAAGAAAAAAAATTAAGTGGTTAATATCTCAGTATGAGAGCATCACAGCAAGTCAATGAAACCAATATTATTAAAAGACGTAACAAGTTTTAAATATTTTTTAGGATAAAAGCGCAAAACATAGAAATCAATCTGAGAGAGTAAGAGGCGAGCCCTTAAAAACTAGGCCAGCACGGATACGGATAATCTCGAATAAAGCAACAGAGTCAACATACAGGCTTTTATTTACATAGGAGAAGGGTTATTTGTCAACATATAAGTTGTCAAACCGATCCCACTACTTATTAAAAGACGAGTAAAGTTTAAAAGATCTAATTATTATAAAAGTACACACAGAAAACATACACACAAGAATTCGGTTTGAAGACCTCATAGCAAAATAAACTTTACACTCCTTAACGATTGAAGAGATTTCAACGAATCGTAGCAGTCAGGTAGACACATAGTTAGTAAAACTACACGCGGGCGAAGCCAGGGGAAAAAGCTAGTTTTGCTAACATAAAACTTGTGAAGCCACACACCAAAGCTTCGTCTCCAGCCGGCCCACCGGCCCCCCGAAGCATTCATGTCAAACCGAGTTAAAAACGTAACACTGATTACTTAAATACCAAAATGTGATGAAGGCACAAAGTACTTGACTCAACATTGTGTTATTATAGGACAGTGTCCTCTTAATTCTTTATATTTTAAATTCTGATACGTTTTCCATCTTTGACAAAAAATTGTGGCGGTGGATGGCTGTGGTCTGGGTTACCAGATATAATTTTACCATGAGCATCAAATACTATTTTTGCTTTGCAGTTGTTATATGTTCGTCGCGTTGAGCATTGCCAGTAGGTTGTTTTTTTGGTTGAAGAAGATCTTGTGAAGTTGAAAGTGTACCCTTTGTGCAGAACTAACTGCTTGCCTCGTTTTGAATTGGTGTACGTATAATCTGAAATAAAGCAAACTATCAATATGCAGGCTTTTATTTAAAAGTGAGGTGTAAAAGGTAACATCAAATCGGTACATTCACTGAAAGACGAAAATTGACAAAATATTTTATTAGGATAACGTAGGTGCACTAACACCTCTAAGAAATAAAATAAATGGGCCTTACTTTTTAAGAAATACTATTAAACACTCTTAACACCTAGTTAAGGATCAGTTAAACCGGTACGTTCAAATTTCGGACCGAACCTGATCCCGGACCAACGGAATCTTTAGTACAGTGTATGTCAGTCCACGGTATCGGGAGCCGCGAAGGCAATTCGTCCATATCGCTTTGACCATAGCCATTTTTTTGAGGGGCTACACACAGTCATGTTCGGGACGGCATGGCTACCAGCCGGGCCGAACATAACTGTATGTAGTTATTATGTATTCGTTCAAAAAAAATGTCGAATCGTACATCATCATCTCGATACACCGATCAGCACTAGCCTCGTGAAAACCGTGTAGTAATTGCTTCGGGTCATCTTGCTTGTTCAAGAAATACTGCCGAAGCAAGTACTTTAAATTCTGATATATTGTCCGTTATTTATGACGAATTTAGGTGGTGTATGAGTATGGTCAAAGTAACCAGATATAATTTTATCATGATCATCAACCGCTATTTTTCCCTTACAATAATTAGTTGAGGTTCGCCCTGAGCATTGCCAGTACGTAGATTTTTTTCTGGAATAGTATGCAGTGAAGCAGTATGTGTACCCTCTGTGCAAAATTAACTGTTTGCCTCTCTGCGAACGAATGAACTTGATATCTGAAAAAAAAAAACAATTTAGTGTGTAATACTAATAGTTTTATTCAAAAAAATCCGACCGCTAGTCAATCTAACTTGGCTGCGTGCTTGAAGTTGGAACATTTAATTTAATTTAGAGTACCTACTGGTCATGCGTGTGTAACAAAGTTGAGAAAGTGAGATGAGTGAAAGAAGCAAAAAGTTCTAAGAATTTTATTATTAAACTATAAGCATAATATAAATATCTTTATCAAAAGAGGCCATGGAATTAACCACAATAGTTATAATTAAAGTACATAAAATAATGGAAAGTAATAAATTAAATAAGTTTTCGTCTCCTGCTCCCGGCCAGAGGCAGTTAGAGGAATATCGTGTGATTTTTGTTAGGTCCTTCTCATTATAAAACGACTTGTCACTCTATTCCAAGCTTCATTACACTTTACTTGTGACAGCTCTTTGTGAGAGGGGTCGTGTAATGTAGCGCACTGACTGTACACATCCAAGATCCTGTGGAACCATGTTTCTACAGGACAGAACAGTCTTTCCTTCTTCATATACTGATGTACTGCCCCTTACAGATGACATATTGGGGCGCGGGATGGGTGTGGTCTTTGTCCACAGATTTAATGGTACCTAGATCATCTATTAATATTTTCGCCTTGCAGTGTTTTCTGATGCGTCCAGAACACATCCACAGTGTGTGAAATTTGGTCGCAGAATAATTATGGAAGCAGTATGTGTAATCTTTATGCAGAACTAGCCTCTTGCCTTGTTTCGAGTTGATGTATTTGAATTCTGAAAAAACAGTTTCATTTAAAAAAGTTTAAACAACATTATCAAACTTGCAAGTGGCTCATCTACTAGTATAAACAGGCGCAAATTTTATGAAATTTGCTGAATACTGGTTTTATTGAAAATGAAAAAACAGTTTATACTAACAATTCTATTTTATGTACACATTCAAAAACTCTGATAATTATGAGTATTCAAATTTACAAAAAAAAAAATCTAGATCCGTGCTCTGGTCTCTATCTAATCACACAATTAATTATGATTATATTAATTTCTAAAAAAAAATAATGCAAAGTATTTACTAATTGGATGTCTATTCAATATCCCATTTAATGTCTATCTCGATTATGATCGTTGAGCAACAAAGACCATCACTCAATATTGTGCGCCTCTCCGCGTCCAACCCTACATTTTCCAATTCAGTCTCCCCTGTACTTCTATTTGTCATTGATAACATATACGTCATCATGAAGGCTAAACGGTGGTGGCGGGTGATTATGGTTACTATTGCCAGTTATCTTGCTGTCCTTGTCTGAGATAATCATCGCCTGGCATCCTTTTCGGTAAGCTTTGCAACGCCAGAAGTCATTACGAGCTTTTACAAGATGTTTATTGTGCCAGAAAGAGTAACCTTTATATACTATAATGGGTTTTCCTTTTGTTGATTTTATTGATTTGAGTCTTGAAACGAAGTAATAATAAAATAATATAATTGAATATTACGATTCCACTAAATCAAAACTAGAGGCCCTAGACTAAGGTGTCGTTCTGTCAGCGTTAACGATGAAAGAGAAGCGATTGCCCTGTGTGCAAGTCCTTAGTAGGTACGATGGATTGTGGCTCCCCCTTCCTATTAGAACTTACTGAAGTCTTGGTGTAAAAGAAACAAAAAAGTAACACATTTATATTTTAATTATCTTATATGAGTATTATATATAATTCATGTAATATTGTTATCATTATTCACAAAAATATATTATTTAATATCAACTATATCAAGATACATTAATTTACAAGGGTGCGCATATATATCTAGTTTATTACAGACTCAAAATTATTATTTACAAACACGCAAGTATCGCCAAAAGCGAAGATCTTGGTAATTGGGCGTGGTCAGGCTGCAACTTCTTTAAGCAGGTTTCATTTTAGGGTTTTTGTTATAGCTTAACAGCCTAATGTATTCTCCATCACAAAAATGAAACTCTGGCTTCGGATGGGTATGGCTATTAGCGACTTTTACAATATAGCCGCTGCTGTGCAATGTGAGCCTAGCCTTACAGGTTTTACTATTGGTTGACGAACATTTCCAGTGGGTATTGTCCTTTGATATTTTGTAACGGCTGTAGGTGTAGCCGTCATACAGTACCAAAGGCTTACCTTTTCTTGATGTTATGTACTCGTATTTGTAATCTGAAAAAATAGGGGTTTATTTAGTAGGTGAAACGCTTCCACAACTAAGTTTAAGCATATATTATATAAGTAGTTTGTTTTTTACGATGGTAGAGAAGTCAAAAACACAAGACATAAGCTACCGAAAGGCTAGTTTCAATCCTGTTGATATATCCGATTGCCATCTTTGTCTATGCCCTCAGTTGGTATTGTAAGGAAACGTAGATTTTAATTTCAAGGTTTGATCGTTGTAGTTTTAAGGACAGTAGCTTTCTTCTTTTGGCTTTCTGTATCTTAATATGAACTTACCGAAGTGCTTTGACGGTTCTAACTTTATTTAAGTTTTTGCCTATTGCATAAAAATGTATGTAGTTACTTAAACTCAAGTAAGTTCTTTAACTTGACTATGAAAGGGGTACGGTAGGCATAAGTGTTTTCTAAGGCATATTTAAAATGTAATTGATGAAATAAAATACTTACTACTAACATTTTAGGTAGGTTTATGTGAAATAAAATATTGTTTATTTGTTGTTAGGTATGTTATTAATGAAAAGAACTACAGCCAGTTTATGAATACTTACTACACACAACAATTTGCCACATGTTATAAAAGTTTTCATTTTTTTTATACTTAATAACACACACAAGGGCACAAGAAGGGAAGTTCTACATTTTAGTTAAATAAGTTCGGATGTTGAAAATGAATCCGTGCTCATATTTACAGTACAATTTTTAGTCTCTGCAGGCATTCTGTTAAAAAGGTAAGTAGCACGCGTTCTGTCTCTAGTCTTTTGTATTCTTGCCAGACGCTTACAATAATTGACATGACATAACATCACGCCTGTAATCCCCAAAGTGTTAGGTAGAGGTGGCTACTACTGAGAAATTCTTGATGGAAAAACCCAGTAAAACTTTGCGAATGGAGCCCAGGACCTCATGCTGAGCAGTCGCGCTTGCGACCACTGGACCGAGGTAATATTCATAAAAGGTGTTATAAAAAAGTATTAGACGATTCAACACAAACATTTTTCAAGCTAATTTACCAATATTTAAGCTAATTATTTATAAGATCATTTGAGTACAGGCGGTTGATGGTTATGGGATAATGTTCCAGTGATGATTATGTTCCTGACCGTGTCTATTACTAACTTCGCTTTGCAACTCTTGCTCCGGCTGGAGCTGCACTTCCAGTGATCAATGGGCTGCGACAGATGTGTCCGCTGAAAGAAGTAAGTGTAGCCTTCGAACAGTCCCGTTCTTGATTGTATATATCTGAAATCTAAAAAAATACTGAACATTAAGTATTTGTATAGGTACATTAAAACTTTTTTGCAAATAAAAACCGAATTCAAAAAGAAAAGTGCAAAAAAACTTTAGCTTCTGAAGTCATTTTTGTTTGTTTTATTCAGTTTTTTTTGTCACCGACTTCTGAAGCTAAAGTTATTTTTCACTTTTCTGTGTTTTTGAAGTCGGTTTTATTTTTTGCAAAAACGTTTTTTTTTTTATTTTGAAATTTTTAGTGTATATGTATACATTTATTTTACATTGTTAACAATAAATTTCATGGTAATAGGCGTATCCCCAATAAAATGGAAGTTAATGAACCTAAATGTCTCAATCTGGGTGTACTTGTACGCATCTTAGAGTATACATCCGTTATGTTATGTTATGATATTGTGTAAACAATAAACATCGCATTGCAGCAATCACGACAGATTTGCTGTCTACTACTGAAGAGTTCCATTGTATAACTCCGAAGATCAGCTACACCAAATTTAAATGGGACCACCGTGGAAAAATATTATTCAAAATTAGAAAAAAAAACACTGATCCTGACTTATACCTTCCATCATCGGCTCAGCAAGATGAGATGATGATTACCCGGCACGAATATCTGAATTGTGTTAGAGAGTATATGAAAAACATTGTATGTGCCTATAAAATTAGAGGGTTGCCCTCGATTTCCCTGGGATTCCATCATCAGTTTCTGATTTGGTGACAATGGGACTACCTCAGGAGTATAGGCTTTCGAACATAGGTACATAAAAAATAAATACAGTCGAACATAGAATCTCATCCTTTTTTTTTAAGTCGGTTAAAAATTGTCAAAGGAATTTTGGTGAAACATTAGTGAACCGTTAAGAATACATGTCATAGTAATGGTAATAGGCTTATTCCCAACAAAATGGAATTAAACGCACCTAACTGTTGAAATGGGGGTGTACTGTAGACTGACACATCTCAGAGACCCAGTATTTCGTTCAAAAAAGGTTCAAACAGGTTGTTTGGTTAAACGAGGGCCATTCTTTGAAGAGGTATAGACACACGAAAATGAACAATTTTATAACCGGATCAAACCTGAAATATGATGTTCCATAAAGTATGCCCTTAGTTTAAGCTAACATATAATATGTACATTTACTTACAACAGTTCTAAAGTTTCAAAGACACTATCCAATCCTGACATATTTTCCATTGTATACACAATATTTGGGGGGTACATGATTATGATACCGATTACTAGATACGATATTATCTCGATTGTCCAGTACAAGCTTCGCGTTGCAGCGTTTGCTGGTACTAGCTGTGCATAGCCAGTGATGGGTGACTTTTATAAGAAAATTTATTTGAAACCTGTAAGTATAGTCTTTGTATAGTATAAACGGCTTTCCTCTTCTTGATTGTATGCACTTGTAGTCTGAAAGTGAAAGTTTTTAATTATGTACAAACGAAGACAGTTGTTTTTTCACTTTACTATGCAATTTTCAGCTAAAGGTAAATAAAGGACTATGGGCAAAATATATGGGAGTTTTGAAGGAATCTTATCAATATTATAATTTTGCTGAAGTGTTTTTGAGGTTTCTTCATTAAATAATAGTCACGACATTAAATTCCAAGTTTTAAAACACAAGTTAGTTTTAATGTTATTCCTTACGTTTTCTAAAAATACAACTTTTATCTTACAAACTATAATTTCATTTACATAGTATTTACGTCAAACATTGAGTCACACAACTATACTATTAAAGATACAAACAACACGAGCAACTCGAACTTCTGAGCGGGTGTTGAACTTTCATCCCCATAATAAATTTTTATTACATAAAAACTTCAAACTTGTCACTGTTTTAAACTATCTATATTTAATATATTCGCCATTATGAATATAATACTTAGGCGGAGGGTGACTATGTTCTAAAAGTGATGACACGATTCTCTGTTTGTTATCCAACATGATTTTAACTTTGCATTTACTGTGGAAGTGAGACGTGCAAACCCATCGGAATGTGCCTTTCTTCTCTGATCGCGTAGCAAACGTGTAGGTGAACTCGTTCAGCATTATCAATGGTCTTCCTTTTTGAGATTTTATGAACTTGATGACTGGAAAAAAAACAAACTATTTAAAGCTCTATAGCTCATAGTTTCGCGCCTGATGTTCACGAATGATTAGGCAGAGGCGTAGCTATAATATCTTCATCCAGGCTTCGCTAGTTATGTCTCTAGATCTGAATATGTCAAGTGTCAAGATTTTTTTGAGCCTTTGTAAGTTCTTGTATTAACCAAGGATTCAAACAACTAAATTATTTGCTTTGATTTTCATCGCTTTATTTACACATTCTCTTAAAAATACCATCACAGAGATAATACATGGCTGGCGGATGATTATGGTGTCCACGTTTGGAAACAAGTTTCTGATCAGCATCCAACTGAAGTTCCGCTTTACAATTAAGTTTGTTTTTTTTTGCTTTTGTCTGAAGACCACGTGCAGCTGTAGTTGTTGATAAGAAGTAGTTGTGAACCTGACCGGGACGTGATGTACTTGAAGTCTTCTGAAAAATGAGACATTGCTTTATTGGTTAAATTGAAAACCTCTTTACCATAAAAACCTCTTTTTTTAAATCGATAAAACAAAAAAGGGGAAAATAAAGATTTCATAAATAAATAAAGAAAAAGCAAAAACATTAAAAAATATATAAATATTAATTATTTATGTATTTTGTTTTTTCATTTAGGTTATCGAACAATATTGATGAATAGCATTGTTATCGACTTATTTCCTAGGATTTGTAAACTTTACTTTAACATTATTATTTTTACATCAGTACAATTCTGCAAAAATAGTAAGTGTTTGTCTGTAGTGAAAAAGCCTTATTCATAATTTACTAAACAATGTCAAGAGATTCAGGGTTTAAATACGAAACTACATAGTATTAGTATAGTTTCGTTCATTAAACTTGTGTGTGTAAGATGTAGTGTATTATGACCATTCATAATACACTACATCTTAGGACCATTACACACACTAGTACCTACAGTTACAGCACTTATGACTATATTAAATTTAAACAAATTAATTCACTTTTATTGGTGTTCCAGGTGTTCCAGGTGCAGATTTCACGATCATACGTGAATGTCATAGCCCACATTTAACGATTCACTTTTATAATTTGTTCACAAAGTTCACAATTTGGTTGGTACATCCAAAATCTCACTGACAAGTTCAAATTGTGACAGTAACTCAAAAATATTTAATGCTAGTAGTATCTTAAAGTGTCACACAAGCAGCCCTACAAAATCTCTGCAGATGCAATATTATATTTTATTAAAAAAAAGAGCAATGGAACCACCTACAAAACTGACTTAATTTAATAGATCACGTGTGTTCGTTCATACGCAGGTTTTTTTTGTTAGATAGATCTAGCCGATCAAGACATCAGTCAGCAATTCTTATCTCTCTACCCAATTTTGATATACACTCCCTTAGCCACAGTATATTTATAAGGAGGATGTGTATGTACAAAGTTCCCGTTTATATCTCCCGCAGTATCCGTGATCAGTTTTGCCTTGCACTTTTTGCCATTGTGAGAGGAGCATCGCCAATAAGCCGTGCCTTTGGTCGGGGACCGATGTACCAGACAGTATGTGTAGTGGTTCAGTAGGATCAAACTTGTGCCTGTTCTGGATTTAACGTATTGGATATCTGAAATATAACGACTGGTCAGTTTCGATACCGATGAAAGAAACCTGTTTATCAAGATGTACCTATTTCTAATTTTCATGCTGAAGGTAAGTTAGGAAGATATAACGATGTTATAATATACGATTGATTTGTTGACTTTTATTTTTACTGTATTTAATATGACAAAGTAAAGCCTAAGAGAAGAAATAAGCCTAAACGTCTTAAGATATATTTTGGATCACAAAGTTGTCTTCTTGGCAGTTGATTTTGCAAATCTTCAAAGCTAATTTCTATTTTCTTGAACTTTCCAGGCGTCGTCGGTGAGTCTATATGTTGATTTTCGCAGCATTTTCATACAGACGAAGACCACACGGCCGGTGCCGCTAGTTGAGTGTCGGGAACACCGACAGTGAGTGTTTTTCCAGCGGTGTCCTTACTTATAAGTTGTGTTTGTTGCCTGCCACTGTCTGATACAACAGTTGTATTGATCCTAATTCGAAGTCCTGAATTTTTTTTCCTGTTAAAAATCTCAACTTCAGCTTATCTATCTTATTCAATAATAATCTCCGGTTGTACTAGATTAATAAAACCAGAAAACTAGAAAAAATACCAAACTTATATAATTTATACAGGTTGGAAGGAACACTTTATTTCCAGCCTGTATAGATGACTATCTATTAAACAGAATTACAACTATATAATTCCCTTTATTTTAAAATTACAAAATATAACAGACTCATAATTATCGTCTTAGGCAGAAAGCATACTTCATTTTTACATAAATCACTAATAAATATAGCCCTTACTTTACTAATAATAACATAATTTTGGTTAATTTGGGATCGACCACCTACTTTTGATAAAGTTCGGTTTAAAAATATATTTTTACCGGTATCTAAATTAAATTAATACTTAAATGAAAAAAAAAAATACCTACTGCACAAGAGCCTAGAATTTCATTTCATTAATATACTTCACGATCTCTCTAGATTTAAAATAGTCTTAATTCATTAATTGACGTACTCTCAATTCATTGGTTAGTTGTATGGTCAAACATTACTTACGTTTATAAAATAAGTTATTGTAACCACTCATCACTCAATAATAAAAACAATTTAATTTGGATACTGTTGAGACAATAGCGGCGACTTATGATTTTTTATGAAAAAATTGTACAAACTCGTATAAGAGTGAATAAGGATATTCTGTAGAAGCATTAATCTAATAACTTATACTTAGAGTAGCGGTTTAATTTCAAATTATAATATGGAATAAATGGGAAGACAAAAAAGCAAAAAGGATGACAATACATGGTCTTCAATCTTTGCTCGTACCAGCAGGAACGACACTGTAAAAACAGCTTATGGCGAGGTGAAAGACAAGCCATTTAATAAGTCGATGTTTTGGGCAGGGATGACAACCCAAACGCGCAGGATACTTTATTGTTCTTCGTAAAGTTTATTTCAATGGTATTAACCGTCTTAACATACATACGAACTTGCAACGTCAAAAGACGTTGTCTGTGGTGTCATATCTTTACGTACTGTCCACCGTGGATACAGTACTTAGCTGGAGGATGAGTGTGTTCGTTCTCAAGGCCAACAATGGCGAATTTCTCATCCAACTTTAGCTTAGCGTTACAACCTCTACAGTTATGTGTGGAGCAGTACCAATGGAAGTATTTGGTCTTCTTGCATTGCTTCTTGCAGTAGTAAGTGTAGTCGTTGAACATGACCAGATGTCTCCCTGAATATCGTGATTTCGCCAGCAGAATCACTGAAAAGATAAGCTGGTGAGTATTGATTTTTGAGCAATTTATTTTCATAGTCATTTCATCAGAATGTGGGCCGAGGAGCTTTCAAGTTCGACAGATTATTATTTTGATGAGGCCGTAACAATTCTTGCAATTGAAGATTGTAGATTAAAAATAAAAGGCAGTTGACAGATCAGCGAAATTTCGGAGCGTTCGACATTATGCCACCTCAATCATGAAGTTAAATAATTATGTAGCTCAATAGTTAAAGTTCTCTGAACTTAGGGACTCTTTTCAAATAGTCTGAGGAATATACTTTGTTGTGAAAGTGTTAGCGAGCTCTAAGCCTTTTCAATTTATTTGTTGATTGAACCTGAAAATACGCTCAGTAAAAAAAAAAATTCATCACCACAAGTTTATTATAAATATTTATGTACTTTTAAGTTGTTAAAATAACTGTATGTTTACCTTTAAGTAAAGTCGATTTAAAAATATATTCAACATTATTTCCTTTATTCGTATTTAGACATATAATTTACATTTTTAAATATTTCTTTACAAAGTAATATAAAACAAAAACATTTAAAAATATAAAAAATAGTAGCCCACCGGCATCGGGAACAGGGTCCGAGCTACAGTTGGTCAGGGCTCTTGAGAGAGGAACCTCCTAACGATACGCGCCGTGTCCAGAAGTACTGCTTTCTGAATCAAGCCCTTGATCCAGCTGCCAAGCGAGAGCCTCCTCAGATGTTGGTAGAGGGTATTGGCTATTAAGCCATTGGCCGACACGACTATCGGCACAATGACTGCTGTACTCACGTCCCACATGTCGACAACCTCGCGAGCCAGATCTAGATATTTGAATTGTTTATCTTTCTCTGCTTTCACGAGGTTCTCGTCATGCGGAACCGTTATATCAACAATCATTATGCGACGCTCCAATCGATCTATCACCATAATGTCAGGTTTATTGGCAACAATAGTCCTGTCAGTGACGATAGATCGATCCCAATACAACGTGATATTACCATCATCGAGAACTGGGTCGGGCGCATACTTATAGTATGGCACTTCTGATTCCACAAGGTTGTACTTCAAAGCAAGTTGCTGGAGGATAATCTTGGCAACGAGATTGTGTCTATGCAAATACTCTCCGTTAGCCAGACGAGAACACCCAGAAATAATGTGTCGGATCGATTCTCCCGGACGGTGGCATGCCCGACATATGTTAACCGTGCCATCCTTCACAATATACAACATTATTTTTAGTATATGCGAAACCTGAATATAGTTTTTTCAGAATAAGTAACTGAATCGACTCCAATAATTTTTATACCATGTTATATTTTTTCCCAAAAATATTTAAAAAAGTTAAAGGTTGCATACCGAGCGACTTTGAGTACCTATCACAATAATTTAGGTACCCACTGCCAAATTATTATTATCAATGAGCTTAAGACGAAGCTGGAGGCACGCGCTGCGTGGTGACCGCGTATTTGTGCGGACAACTAGGTAACAGAACAAGCTTATAACTTTGTGATTTTTCATGATATAGTTTTGAAATTTTGTACATAGATTCTTTACATAAAAATATTAGACACGTGTATCAGGTTTCGCATATACTAAAACTAATGTTTTATAACAGAATACACGTTTTACACATGGCACTACTCTTAGATTTGGAAACCTTTTCTACTTTCTACGTAAATTTAATTACTTACTATTTATTACTTACTGATACTTGATCACTTAGATTATACACAAATTAGCTACGAACGTTACTATGCTTTTGAATTATACGTGCGCGCAGTTTTATTACAGCAAAAATAGTTTCTTTAAATTTTAACATAGTAACCTAGCTGATACCACGGTCCTATGCGATGCTCTGACGTCATTGCTGATGCTGAGTCTTGCTTTGCAAAAACCTCCATTAGTACATAGCCAAGTACTTGTCTTCACATTATTCTTCTTGCAATAGAATGTGTAACCGTGGACAACCGCCAGTTCCTTTCCATCAGTCTTCAATACCCATTGCAGCACTGGAAAATAAAGTATATTTTTTTTCTGTTCTAGAATGTAAGGGTGGATGGATATGGCTACCAGCTAAGTTTGACAGTCAGACTGCGTTAGCTAATTAAACTTGTCTATAACAGACACGTTAGAAAAGCTATCGTAGTCTGACTGTGTCATGCAGTATTAGGTTAATGTATAAAAGTATAGGAATACAGAGTGGCTCGTGGATCAAGGTTAAGTTACGCTTGCTGCCGTCGTTCCGTGAGCTCTTATTCTCCAATTCGTAGACCCTGCAGTATCTCGGAAAGCAGTTTTTTCTACAAATGACAACCAGGACAGCCAAGTTCAAATATCTCACAAAACGCACAAGCACAGATGCTACTCTTACTGTCCCGTGTGGCAACAAACCGACATGCTCGGGGAGGGATCGAGCGGGGATGCATTTGCCTGTCTATGCAATCCATTTCGCACCTAATCTTTCTTTCAAATATGTTTTATCATCAGTCACAGTTTCAAATACTCAAATACAAAAGTCTCGATGTATAACAGAGGTATTTAAGCATGTCTGCAAAGTTTGACCTAGTAAGGATCGGTCACACTGATATGGACAAATTGCGAACCGGCTGTGGACTTCGGACACTGAAGTGCTAACGAGTAACGTATTAAAACCACTGGGATAAGTTCGATAATTTTTAAATTACCATTCCTCGGCACTTAAATATGTAAAAGACTCCTTCATAAAAACATACCTTGTTTTATTAAAATGTTAAATCAACCAATAAAATAAATATATATATTTTTTTACGTATAGTAAGATAAAATGGTACCGTACTTGTATCCCTACAGAAAATAGTTAGTGTGTTAAGTATAAAAGAATACCAAACAAAATAATCTTAATTTATTTAATTAGGTTTAAATAAGTCAAATGACCTATTTTATCACATTGTTACACAAATAACAGTTTTGATCGCACACAAAGACAAAAATACTTTTTGTCATATAAGAAAAACAGATTAATTGTTAATTTTAACATTCATAATAGGCAAAAGACGATAGATACTTCTACGAATAAATAAGGAAAGTCAAGATTACATGCATTTAATTTCATTAATTAGGACACTAGACCAATAATAAATACTCACACTAATACAGTTTCTTGCATTCACTACGATAATACACGAACACAATGTTCTATTTTGATTGATTTTGTCACTTATTTGCTTTCACTAAGCTTAAATTTTGATGTAACATCCGTTTCTAATCATAAACGCCGGTGGAGGATGTGCATGAGTGTCCTGAACGGACCTTATACGACGCTCCGAGAGTGTGGCGCCGTTCGTAAAGGTCAGCCTGGCTTTACAAGGGTATCCTTTGGTGCAGTACCAGACACTTGTCGCCAAAGTTTGTCTTTTATTGAAAAATGTGTAACCGTGCATAATAGCGAGCTCCTTTCCGTCAGCTTTTTTTAGTAAATAAATAAACTTGTTGTAAACTGTGTGAAAATGATAACAAAGTTCATTATTATGAGGAGCATTTTAACCGTTAAACTACATCACAAAATAATCATAATCATAAATATTTATTTACATTAACATTAGGTGTAATATAAGTACAGAATATAAAATGAAAATCTTAGACAGAGTTCTGTCTTACAGATCACCTGAAAAAGAATAATAAATTATGTTCATGTATTTATTTATGATATTACAAAAACTACAACACTTGCCCATAACAGCTTGACATAAAAACCTTTAAGAATAACAAATTTTGGAGGCGCATGATTGTGTTCCAATTTAGCTCTGACCAGGAGCCGAGGATCACTGTTGGTAGTGATCAGTTGAGCTTTGCAGATGTGTGCGGAAGAGCAACTCCAAGTATCAGTGAGCTGACGACGCCAGTGACAGCATAATGAGGTTCCGTTTACAGTAGCAAGCCTTGCTCCTGTAACGTGGGTGCGTTTACAAACTTTTAAACCCACATACATAAACAGCCAGAACCGGAACAAGTACCTGTAGACCATACAAATATTTTTTCCGTGCAGGAAGAAAAGTATTTTAATATCTTACACGGTACTCATTTTCTCGCTTGCTCGACATAATGACCTTTGGAAATGACTAATTTTGTAGGCGCATGGCCGGAGTGAGCCGATCTAGACTCCGATTTTCCAAAGAGTCTGGACGTAGGAGTGACCTCAAAGGTGATGATCAGGTAAGCTTTGCAGGGCTCTCCGAAAAGGAGGAAAGGAGGGAAGCATCTAAAATGTTTGAGAACTGATATTGCTCGCGACAATAGAATGAGTAGTCATTAACAATAACCACTTTTTTCCCGTCCTGTTTCTTTGCCCATCTCACTGAAAAAGTGAAAAGATTAATCTTAAGTGTCCGTCTCTCGTATAAAGAATATCTTGCTAATAGTACACACCAGGGTAAACATACTTGCCAGTCAACGTTATGGTAGCATGTCAGCGGTAGAACTTTGGCGGTGCACTGTACGTACATATAAGTATTGCCATTAAAATTGCTCTTAAATAGGCTTACAGAAAGTAAATAACAAAGTTTTTGGACAATCAAGGAAGTTTACTAACACAGAAAAATACAATTAGATGTAGATTTAACCTAATGCAAAGACAATTATTTATTTATAGTAAATCATTTTCATTATTGCGAGTTTAACGATGATAACGTTTTGAGTGTGCATAGCACACACAAAACGTTATCATCAAAACGTTAGCACAGCACATAAGCGAAATAAATAAAAATAAAACAACCACATTATTACGTAATACATTATAATTTTCATATTGAATAGATTGGAAATCTACGAAAAATCACAAACCATCTACAATATAATACCTGCAACAAATCTAAAAACTGATATGTAAGAAATGTAATGACTCTTCGGCTAACTAAGATTGGTACTAGATAGGTCAATAGACAAGTTTTATTATTAAAACAACTACATTACTTATAATGCAAATGACTAGATGTAATAATATATTATGAATCCCCTGATCGCCCATGTCACTGAAACTATTTTAATTATATTTTGGTATACTACTATTTTTGAGCGGACGGCTAATTTTTGCCTCAGAATTAGGTTGAAGCAGCTAAAATGACTGATTCGTAAGAGATCCCGCCCTGCGAGTAAATGTGGTGCTGTTCCTCAAACCACGTGGTACCAATATGGTATTCTGCGGGCAGATTCAATGTAGAATATTGCCATTGACACAATAAATAGAATTGAGAACGTGAGGGAGGGGGAGGGGGGGGGGCGACTATTTCCAGTAGTAGAAGTTTTCGGTTGAAATGATTATGAGGATCAGCAATATTGAGAAAAAATATACATATTTCACCCCACGTGTTCTTATTAATTTTGCGTACCTAAAACAACATTTTGCATTTTCCAAACATTATTTATTGATAAAACACGCACAGGAACGCAACACGCAGTAATATACAAATGTGAGATCATTTAAATAGCAATTTGCAAACATTTAACATACAATACAGAGTAATTTAATACCTACATCTACACATACTTAAATGTATGACTAGGCTCTTAATTCTACATGTAAGGGAAATAGTTAATTCATACATATAATATCATAGCTTTAATCAAAACTGAATTTTGTACCTAATGTAATGCGGGTGTTAGGCAGAGGTGTACCTCCGCCTTTCTTTCTTGGATATGGTTAAGAATGAAGCGCACGAGTGCACTACATATATCTACAGCCCTTTATAATCTAACATTTCTGCCAGAAGTGTTTAGAACAAGTAGCTCTTTGAGTTGAAACCAGGAGTGTCGCTGCGGTCTGTCGTTGCGGCAGGGCGGCAATGTCGCTGCCGTCACATGCGGAGTTGTAGGTCAAAGACACATTTCAAACGTAAGTAAACGTTAACTACTAATTACAATTTACAATAATACCCATTACTGATACAATACTTAGGAGGTTCGTGCTTGTGTTCCAGTTTCGCTGACAGCACAATCCGACGCGATGGTTTCGCGTGCTTGGTGATCTCCATCCTGGCATGACAGTCCCCTCCATAGGTACAGTTCCAGATCTTAGTAGACCTCTTCAAACTCTGCTTGCGACAGTAGTAAGTGTAGCCGTTCACTAGTACCACTTCTTTTCCGTTGAGTCTCTTCATGAATTTTACTGTAATATTTTTTAATGTGTTAATAACGACGGTGGAATTAGATCAGCACACATTATTTTATTAGTTACTTTGTTGCATGCAAAGCGTGCTAGGATAACAAGGGTGGCTATTATTATGAGTTACAAGTATATCTTAATAAGGTAATTAGATCGTCGGACGATGACGTCAAAATTCTCAAGCTTAAAAAAATCCATACTGACATCGCCTTCTGCAGAAAACTATACAATGCGAGGTCAGCTTAAACTGAAAATGTGTAGATTAAACGAAGTCATAATAAAAAGTTTCTTATTAAAACGGTTCTTATTGACAAAATGTACTCGATTGCGCTAAAGTCACGAGACGGCGCTTCAGTTCAGTTTCAGTACAAAATAAAGTATACGTTAACGCAATTGGATCGGATAAAAACTCACACTGGGGCCTCTGTTTCCTTTATGAAAACTTTTTAGTTTTTCTTTAATGCACTGGAATCGACAAGCAATTGATTTAGATGTCCTTAATGGCCATGTTTTCACAAATAAAGGTAAAAACTAACACTAAGGCTTCTGTTTCCTTCATGAAAGTTTTTAGTACTCATATACTTTTTATACATTTATTTTATATTTTTTATTCCAGAGGCGTCACAGAATTCCAATTCCTTGTCGAGCTACTAACATACATATTTGTTATAAATAAAAGGTCTGGTCGTTTTGCTAAGAATTAGGTCGAAGAAAAATAGTTTTGATTGAGTCGCAGAATATTTTACTTATGTAAAGGTTAGTATGAAATATTACAGGCTTACATCTACTTAACTTACATCTTCCTTCCACAAAAATATCGGCCTGTATTCCTAAAGTTAATAACAAAAAAAAAACCCGACTACTGAAAAATCAAGGCTTAAAAAGTATGAAACAAGAAAATATTCTCGTCTGAAATTGTTATGTAGGTACCTAAAAACCATTCAATATTTATTGTCTAATAAACAACTTATACATCACATAAATTATAATGTATTTAAAAAAAAAACATAGTTATGTTCAGAGGATGGCCGTGGTTGTATGCCCCATTTGTCCTAAGGTTTATGATTCCTTACTGCTGTTAGAATGTATTGTTTTTTAGAGTAGGTAGGTAATTTGTCGAAATATGATAAGTAGTTCAGAAATGAGAAAATCATAACCCTCCTTTTTGCTTCACCATAGTCGGGTAAAAACGTACCAAACTACAATGAGCAGACCACTGAAAGTTCGCCGTTATATAAAGCATGATCAATAAACCTACGCTAGCACCTAAACAATGAATCTTATTTACCTAGTGTCAAAACAAATGACCTGCACTTCATACATAATTAACGTTACCAACGTTTTCCATACGATAAAGATGAATACGACAGACACGTAGTTCAAAAGGTCTTCGTAAGCAATCATCGTCAAAAAGCTACTTCTATTAAAATCTTTCTTCTTTAGGCACCATTTAACTATATATAAACAGCTAATCCTAATGGCTATGTTCAGTCCTATGGCTAACAATCACACTGTCAACAGTAACGACAGTAGATCGGCATCCCGTTGAGGTTCGCGTACATTTCCATCGCACTCTGGCCCCTTTACATCTATTAATCCGATTATATCGATAGGGACCAACGACGATGACAGCATTACCGCTCTTTGTCTTACTGAAAACTGGCAGCATCTCTGTAAAAGAAAACAAAGTTTTCAGTTCATAACCATATTTACTCTTATCTACAGTAGCAAGAATTTTTTTCAGATTGGAAATCAATAAATGACTCCTCCCGCACTGGGCGGAGCGGAAGGGAGTGTCAGACTTGTACTGACTAAAACCCATCCATGTTCCTTCTTAGCCCTTTGTGTTTCAGGACCACGGTATGTCTTAGAAAAGTTCCGCAGCCCCGGACAGTAGCAAGCCTTATAATTTAAACAAAGCAGCAAAACAGGAACAAGTTACTACTATCTAAATAATTCTGGAATTAAATCAAAATAACTATTAATTTTTGAACAATACCCTTTATTCAAAGTCGTAATACTAGTGGTTATGTTTAACTGGTGGTTTTATTATGTTTCTAACAATCATGCCGTTAATAGTTACGATAGTAGATCGGCATCCCGATGCGACCCGGCTACATATCCATCGCACTCTGGCCCCTTTACAAGTACTAACACGGTTATATCGATAGGGACCAACGATGATCACAGGGTTGCCACGCTGTGACGTACTGAACACAGCACTTGTATCTGTCAAACATAAACGTATTGTATAGTTTTGTGTTTAGTTCATTAAAAGTATAACATCACATAGAAATAATTTGTAATTATCGTGAAATAAATATTGTGGAGACGAGGTACGGGTGGAGGTAGAGAGGGAGGATAAGAACTGTTACTTTTACGTAAATATTTATTTAGGTATAGCATAAGTAAGGGTTTATAAACCGCACACCATAATTTATTCATTAAATTATCAGCCATAAGATACAAATACATTGTAAATATGTTTCACACTACATTGAACTGCAAGTAACATTATTTGTAACCCCCGACGCAAAAAGAGGGGTGTTATAAGTTTGACCGCTATGTGTGTCTGTGGCACCGTAGTGAATGATTTGATTTAAACGAGTGAACCGATTTGGATGCGGTTTTTTTTAAAGAAAGCTAGTTTCTTGGCAATGGTTCTTAGATAAGTTTTATCAAAATCGGTGCAGCCATTTACTACATTACAGGATATGGGGGATGAAAATGGGTATGAAAAATCGAATATTTACAAATATACCCAAGTGGGGTAGTAATTGACAGCGCATGATGTCTATATTACAATTAGACATGTTTTATCTAAATCGGTTCAGCCATTTTAGTAACGGGGTGAAAATGGTGATGAATAATCGAATATTTTCAAATATACCTACCCAAGTGGCGTATCAAATGAAAAGGGCATTATGTGTTTATTACAAAAAACAGTACGTTTCATTAAATCGGTCAAATTGTTAAAATGTTCCTCCTAACATTTAAATATCTACGATAATAAGTTAATCTATCAAGAATTACAAACAAAAACACTCACAAATGTAAATTCTTTTACAAAACAAAATTATACGAAGTTTAAAAAAAATTAATGTAATGTCTGAATAAAATCGTTTTTGCTAAGAACTAATTCTTAGCAAAAACGATTATACATTATACAAACATAATTCCTACGTAAGAACCGAAAATGACCTTATTATTATTAATAAATTAAAAATGCACACGCAATACATTGGTATTATTTTATTTTTATTTTTTATTAAAATATATTATGTGGTTAGTCACACATTTTGTTACATAAATAAAACAACGACAACTTCGAACATAATTATGTATCCCAGATATTCTAACGGTTATTATCCGCCTTATGGCTACTTTTGACTAGATATCTTAAAATTATGTATCCAATAATTTATTATTTCACTATGTTTGTAAACTAAATACGTTCATTTTACCTCATGTTAAATAAATTACTGTGAAAGTAATGTACTTATTCTACAATGACATTAATTTTTCTAACATAGTTTAATATTTTTCAATTATAATATAGGTAGATATTAGAGCAGGCGTGATGTGAACAATCATTCAGATTCAGCATAGAGATGCTGATTATATACCACGGCTTAGCCTAGCACACATTACATAATAAGAGAAAAAATATTTCATTAAAGTTTTCATTCGAACTTTTTTTTTTTTTGGATAGGGCATCTCGCAGTTCAACCTCTGAGGCTGGCTTCTGCTTAACCGGACAATCCTGTGAATGCCTTGTAATTAAGGCCTCCAGCCAGGGCGTAAAAACTACTTAAAGCTAAGCGACCACACGCTAAGGGCACCCCCTGTGGGGTACGAGCCTCGGCTTAGAGCGTCGCTGGGGGGGGCAGCAAGGGGACAGGCTGGATCAGATTATTTAGGGGCTGATTTGTTGCTAACGGCACAGCATCGCGGGCTGGCTCAAGCAAGGGTCGGGGGGGGGGATTGAACGGGGACGTCGCGACGGACCTCGACGGCGAGGTCGGAATGACGGCGGTCTGTTTTTGTGGTATTTTCGTAATGTACTGGTTTCCCTACTGCTCTCCTGGAGGATGGTTATAGGGTCGTCAGGGGTGAGTAAGGTAAGCCGAGGACGGCGAATCTTACTAATACGCGATGGGTCGTATCGGGCGGCCGATGCGATTAGGGGGTTTCTGTGCTTAATAGCACAGTCGAAGAAACGCTTTGAGAGGCGTTTAATAAACTGAAGGACGGTAGGCACTTTGAGGTCCAAGTGTAGACTGTCGTTACGGACATATGGACGGGCTCCGGTGATATTACGGAGGAATCGGTTCTGCAAGGTCTGCATCCTGTGGATATGACGGGGGTGGGCGTGGGCAAATACGACACAAGCGTATGTCATTATGGGACGGAACACAGAGGTGTAAAGACGCAACTTGCACTTGAGTGACAACTTGCTCTTTGCTGTGATCATGAAGTGAAGCCTACCAATAGCGAAAGCTACGAGCTGCTTTAATGTGAGCCTCAAATGACAGGTGGTTGTCAAGTATGACTCCTAGGTATTTGGCTTGCTTCTCCCAAGGGATAGGCTTGCCGAACATAGTGATCGGACTGGGAGTTGGGCGACGAGCATGAGCTTTGTGGTAAAGAACCGCCTGGCTCTTGTCGGGATTCACCTCGATCCTCCACTTGCGGAACCAAGCGCCAAGGGCGTTGGCTGCACGCTGTAGCTTGAAGGTGATGGCATCAGGGCTGAACCTGGTGTAATATAAGGCCGTGTCATCGGCGAAAAGAGCTAAATGAGCCGTTTTGCTCTTAGGGATGTCGCTGGTGAACAGCGTAAAAATGAGGGGGGACATAACAGAGCCCTGAGGGACTCCTGCACGAATGGGGTGGGGGGAAGATAAAGTATTCCCTACGCGATAGCGGAAGGTGCGTTCCGACAAAAAGTCTCGTAAGATGAGCACGAGACGGTCAGGCACTCCTAGTTGGTATAGCTTATATAATAAGCCATTGTGCCAGACTTTGTCGAACGCTTTCGCTATATCGAAGTATAACACGCCCGTCATCGCTCCGCGCTGGAAGCCAGCGCTCACGTGTTCGACGATGCGATGGACCTGATGTATGAAAATCCAATAAATCTTTAACAACCTGAGGGCTTAGTCAAGTGGCACTTATTTTCAAAGCGTTTCGTATTTCTGCGACGACTTTCGTTAGAAATGCTTTTCGGTGGCTTATGCCAGTGTCATACAGAGGAGCTCGTGGATAGTTAATAACAGCCGCTCGGGTCGATCTTTACGTTAAGCCGCGCTTGCCTAGATTGGTCCGAGGATGGGTGTGATCCATTACATACCAAATTTAATCCATGTTTCGGAGGCGAGCACGTTAAGCCATTGATCCCAGATGTCATTTGTAGATCTTTGACAATCGTTACAGGTAGTCAGTGTCCCGAAAGTCTGACAATCAGTCTTATCAAGTGGTATCGTATTACCTAGTACTACCTATGTGGTGGAGGTCAAATAGGCAGTAGCTCCATGTAAAATACTGGTATTCAGAACTAAGCTGTACCTATTCCCTAAAACAGGAGTAGGAAGATAGTATAGTAGTATAGTATAGTATAGTATGCGTTTACTAGTTTTCTTTTTTAATAAACAATGATCTTTAATGAACACCAATTGTGTCACAAAATTATAGGAATTGCATCAAAAGATGGCCGCATTAGCATCAAAAAGAAAGAAAGAAAGATTCAGAAACAGAACAGAAACATAACAGAAGCATTTCTTGCATTAACTGCGGTCTACACCCGCTATTACAATCGTATTTTAACATAGAATGAGGATATGACTTTCCTAACATATAAAAAACTACAATGTCGTGTTGCAGAACCGCAATACGATTAAAAATACCTACTTTATAAATATAACTATTTTAATTTTAATGGTTATGTTTATTCTTAGTCATAACTACAACTCCATCGACCGTTACAACAACGAACCTAATGGTTATGTTCACTTCTGTGGCTAACCATGACACTGTCTATGGTTACGATAGTAGATCGGCATCCCATTGAGGTCCGGGAACATGTCCCTCGCACTTTGGTCCCTTTACAACTATTAACCCGATTATACCGATAGGGACCAAGCACGATGACATCTTTATCAAATCTTGACTTGCTGAAAACTAGCACGTAATCTGTAATAAAAACAAAATAGTTTTATAATGTGCGCGTACTAAATCACAATGGTGTAATATAATTTCATTTTATTTGGCAAAAAACTGATGTTAACATCGATGTTTTCGGGTTTTCAACGAAAATTTGTGGAAATTATATATAAAAGGAATGGTAAATAAAATCAATTATTTACCATTCCTTTTTGGGATCTCAAAATACTGTTTTTTTTAATAAAATATCTTTTCATCTAAAATCTTATAATTGTCAAAACTGTATGCATGCACAGAAGAAAAAAAGAATTTTGATTATATATATTGTCTATATCCATTTAATGATTATGTTCAGACTTATGTCAAATTATCCTATCGATGGTAACAACACTAGATCAACATCCACAGCTGTGTCTATTACAGTACCAGCGTTCTTTGGACCCATTACAATTAAGTGCTCGAGTATACCGATAGGCTCATACTGCAAAAAGATACCAACTTTTAATACTACTCATCAGTTATAACGAGTCCCTACACGAAACATTTTCACTTTCCACCTCATTCTGCTGAACTTTTTGAAAATAGACCTGATTACCATATAAATGATCTGACAATTGCATTTTTCCGCCAAGACTCATAAAAATTACGGACATCACGAAACACATTTAGGTGTCTTTTAATGAAATTGAAACAGAAATAAAATCATTGCCACTTTTGAATACATTGCAGATATTTTAATGGTTGTGGTCAGACTTACAGCTAACTATTACATTATCAACAGTAACGACACTGGAGCGGCACCCACTGGGGTACTTGTTACAATACCACCGCGCTTGGGGCCCTTTAGATTTATTCGATCGATTGTACCGGTAGCGTCCTAGAGTCATCACAAGATTCCCATTCCTTGTCGTGGTCACAATTGGTCTTGGACCTGAAATAAAATTGAAATCTTAATTAATGACATTAAATTTGAATGTTATCTACAACGATAGACTGGAAAACGCGAACAGAGTCGTAATCTACTTGCAAGCGCCAACTGGTTGCTGTTGGTACCAGAGTAACGTGTCAAACTTGGCAATCTTCTTATTTTGCTTTTAGACGTCGCTGAGATAGAATCACAGTTTTGTTACGTCGGTTCTTTTGATAACCTGTAATAGTTATCTACATTATGATAATTCCTGAGCGAGACCCGACACATGAACTGGTATTAGTAGAAAATTGGAAATGCACAAGCCAAAAATATACTGTAAAAATATAATGTAGTCGTGCGTTTCGGAAACAATATAAAATAAAGACAATTTTGAATATAGCTCAGATATTTTAATGGTTATGTTCAGACTTATGTGTAATTATGGCATTATCGAAAGTAACGATACTCGATCGGCATCCTTTGTAGTATCTGGTACAATACCAACCCACTTTGGGCCCTTTACAGTTAGTTGCTTGGTTATACCGGTACGATCCGACAGTGAGCACACGATTCCCATTCTTCGTGCTGAAAACTGGAAATAAATCCGAATCTGAAAAAAAATGATGCCAGTAGGTACCTACATACTAGTGGTAACCAGTCAAGCAGTTTGGATGAATTCAATACACGTTAAACCAAGTAAATACATTTATTTTCATCAAGTTTCATTATTCACATTTACGTACAGCGATAACTCGTGCATGTTTTCATTATTTTGATAAATTAATTATAAACTAAACAACAACTACTGACAATAGAGTTCAAAATAACTAGTAAGAAGCCATGGAAATTAATTGATTACTAAATTGTCACACTGACATTTGTCCTGCATACCCACGCTGAAGTATGGTTAAAATTATACTGTTTTAAGAAGTGTCGGAAGGCCCTCAAGGGAATGAGTAACAAAGCAATATATCAAGAACAGAAAAGTCTTTTCATTGGCCATGGGGAACAGATTGAATGCTCAAAGGGATAATATCGCTCGTACAGAATTGATATACTCTTCGAAATAAAATAACTTTTACTTGTCATGTTTTTATTTATCGCACAAGTGCAAACAGATGAAATGTCTGAAGCAATGTTTAGCGTTGGCGCTGGCTTATTTTGAACTCATACAGATAATGCAGTACATCATCTTTTAAATAATGCTTGCATTGTTCCTAAATTTTGACATACACACCATTACGTATTACATACTTAGGGGGTGGATGATTGTGTTCCAGATAACTTGATTTGACAATGTCTCTGTTCTTTGTGACGACAAAGTACGCTCTACACTTCCTGCTGATGGCGCACTTATACCTATCGGTTGACTTATAAATACGGGCGACAGAGAATGTGTATCCTTGTGTCACTGCTATCTCTTTCCCATTCAGTTTTCGGTGCCATTCAACTGTAAAAAATTGAACAATTAGTCTTAAGCGACGAACAACACATACAACAAGCAATACTCGCTGAAGGCAAACTGTTCTCTTAAAATAAAACAACTTGTACTTACAAGGTCCATGTTATGTAAAAACAGTCGCTACAACAACACCTGTCACTGTTCAAAATAGAACAACTGTTTCTGTGAATATTTGTTAACACGAGAAAAAGTATCATTCCCCTTATGGAAGAAAAAGTAAATGAAAGTAGATGTTTCTTTCGATAGCTCACAACTTAGTCACTTCCACGGAGTCGTCGGCGGCAGCACCGAGGTCACTGACTGCATATATTGTGGCACAAGATAGAAGGCGGAACAGTCAGCGGAAGTTTGTGAACAGTCCTTGACTTCAATGGTTGTGTTCATTATTCTGGCTAATGATGTCATTGTGATACGTATAGATGTTCGCTTTACAACCACTCTTCTTTTTAAAACAGGTCCAGCGCCATTTGGGCCCTCTATAGTTTGTGCTTAGGTTGTATCTGTAGGTTGTATCGGCAAGGGCCTATGATGAGAACAGGGTTGCCAGCTTTCGTTGTGCTATATGTAGGCTCTGAAATAGAAAATAAAGTATTTTGAATTTTTGTCTAATAATCAAGTGGTTGACTGCGTTAGATAAACCTATGCACTGAACGCAAGCTAATCAAAATAATAATTTATATGACTAGATACTAGAACGTTAAAGTTTTTTTTCTATTTAAGTGAGATCTTGTGTCTAGAAAATAAGCTGGAGGACTTTATTGAAAATAAAACACAATCATTTCAAATTGTAATCATTAATTCAATTAAAAACACTGTATTACATAACAAAAAAAAAATAGTATTCCATTGTGCAAAAAAGAAAAAAACTAGTGGTCTGCCAACGTGTTGACACTTCCAAATCTCCATTGACAAAACACATATTCAAACTAATCATTCATAAGTACAGTGTTCTTTGGATCTTTTGCCACTTGAATGACATTGTCAGGACCCCTCCTGACTGACTCCTGCGCTATTGGTAAGCGTTTGTGAAATTGAATTGAAAAAATAAGATGGTGGCAATACTTCACAATTTTGCGACGTATCAAAAGAGCCATGTAGTTAGTAGAATTAATAACAAATCTACCAAAAAGCTATAACAAGACAGTTTACTTAGTGTAGAGAGCAGAGAGAGACATTTAGACAATCGCGTTAAAAGCTTCTTAAAGTTTCTACGACTGTCACCAGGATTGAAATACATTACGCAAGAACTTGCTGCAGATTTGTACTGATTTAGATTGTCTTACAATGATCATTAAATTCTAATAAAAACACCATTACGAATTACATAACTAGGAGCTTCATGACAATGTTCCAGATTACAGGATTTAATGACTCTTCTGTCTTTTGTGATGACGAAGCGAGCTTTGCAGTTTCTTGTTGTGCACCTAAACGTATTATTTGCCTTACTTTGGCCGTCGAGATAGAATGTGTATTCTTGTATGATGGCTATCTCTTTTCCATTCTGCTTTTGGTACCATTTTATTGCTGAAAATTAAACGATTATGTTTATGAGTAAAAAAATGTATACGTAATATTTTAAAACGAAAACAAATTAATTAAAGAAAGTAAATAAACGGAATAGTAATTGATTATTTATTTGAGACTACCCATAAAATACATAACAAGAAACATCCCATTACCTGTGTTCGTACTAAAACTGCAACAAACAATATTGTCATAAAATATAAAAATAAACTAACAAACATTTATTTATTTATTTATTTATCACAAACACTACTAACATTACAGGAAATTCCTAATGCGTTAGCGTGGTCCTAAATTAAACTATAATAACTAAGTTAAATAACATAACACATACAATATTTTTTTTGTGAATTCATTTAGAGAGCAGGAAAATAAATCGATCCTGTCAGCAGTGACATTTAGTGCGTGCAAGGCGCGCGTCAGTGGCGCTTTGCTGAGCAAGTTGGTTTGTGCGCGAGGCACTGTAAGTAACCGTGGCTTCCGGCGCCGCAGTACATAATTGTCAGGCACATTTAGACCGGCGCGTTCGTGTTCCACGCGCGCCTCAAAGAGATGTCAGCAACCACGTAGGGGTCCGCACGGGCCGATGCCTGCCAGGGCTGCGGGACTGTTCGAAAGAGATACCGCGGCCCTGGAACACAAAGGGCAAAGAAGGAACATGGATGGGTTTTAGTCAGTACAAGTCTGACACTCCCTTCCGCTCCGCCCAGAGCGGGGGGGGTCATTTGATGATTTCCCATCCTAAAAAAAAAAAAAAAAAGGCACATTTAGACATATTTCTTTTAAAACCCCGGAATTATAGGTCTTACCACGTAATAGTTTAAAAACATATGTTGTTATCGCTAGGTCGATAGTAACAGCTGAAGCTTTACATTTGTGTTCATGTTTCTTAGCACATCTTATCCTGTTGCTAACGAGTGATCGAGAGTGTCTGAAGAATTTGTGTCCTCCGATGTAAATATTTATGGTCTCTCTAGCGCAATACCAGGCCCGAAGGAGTGATGCTATGAATTCTGTAAGAAGGTTTCGGAATAAATAATAAATCACAACAAATAAAAAAATACACTTATTTGAAAGAATGTAATAAATCCGAAAACCATTAACCTATTGAAACTATAGAATCTTAAAGTACCGACCTGTTAATTAAGGGGTATTAATGTCACACACCAAAGTCAGAACCATACAAAGGATACAAAGCAGAAGTGCAAACAGATGAAATGTCTGAAGCAATGTTTAGCGTTGGCGCTGGCTTATTTTGAACTCATACAGATAATGCAGTACATCATCTTTTAAATAATGCTTGCATTGTTCCTAAATTTTGACATACACACCATTACGTATTACATACTTAGGGGGTGGATGATTGTGTTTCAGATAACTTGATTTGACAAAGTCTCTGTTCTTTGTGACGACAAAGTACGCTCTACACTTCCTGCTGATGGCGCACTTATACCTATCGGTTGACTTATATATACGGGCGACAGAGAATGTGTATCCTTGTGTCACTGCTATCTCTTTCCCATTCAGTTTTCGGTGCCATTCAACTGTAAAAAATTACACAATTAGTCTTAAGCGACGAACAACACATACAACAAGCAATACTCGCTGAAGGCAAACTGTTCTCTTAAAATAAAACAACTTGTACTTACAAGGTCCATGTTATGTAAAAACAGTCGCTACAACAACACCTGTCACTGTTCAAAATAGAACAACTGTTTCTGTGAATATTTGTTAACACGAGAAAAAGTATCATTCCCCTTATGGAAGAAAAAGTAAATGAAAGTAGATGTTTCTTTCGATAGCTCACAACTTAGTCACTTCCACGGAGTCGTCGGCGGCAGCACCGAGGTCACTGACTGCATATATTGTGGCACAAGATAGAAGGCGGAACAGTCAGCGGAAGTTTGTGAACAGTCCTTGACTTCAATGGTTGTGTTCATTATTCTGGCTAATGATGTCATTGTGATACGTGTAGATGTTCGCTTTACAACCACTCTTCTTTTTAAAACAGGTCCAGCGCCATTTGGGCCCTCTATAGTTTGTGCTTAGGTTGTATCTGTAGGTTGTATCGGCAAGGGCCTATGATGAGAACAGGGTTGCCAGCTTTCGTTGTGCTATATGTAGGCTCTGAAATAGAAAATAAAGTATTTTGAATTTTTGTCTAATAATCAAGTGGTTGACTGCGTTAGATAAACATATGCACTGAACGCAAGTCTAATCAAAATAATACTTTATATGACTAGATACTAGAACGTTAAAGTTTTTTTTCTATTTAAGTGAGATCTTGTGTCTAGAAAATAAGCTGGAGGACTTTATTGAAAATAAAACACAATCATTTCAAATTGTAATCATTAATTCAATTAAAAACACTGTATTACATAACAAAAAAAAATAGTATTCCATTGTGCAAAAAAGAAAAAAACTAGTGGTCTGCCAACGTGTTGACACTTCCAAATCTCCATTGACAAAACACATATTCAAACTAATCATTCATAAGTACAGTGTTCTTTGGATCTTTTGCCACTTGAATGACATTATCAGGACCCCTCCTGACTGACTCCTGCGCTATTGGTAAGCGTTTGTGAAATTGAATTGAAAAAACAAGATGGTGGCAATACTTCACAATTTTGCGACCTATCAAAAGAGCCATGTAGTTAGTAGAATTAATAACAAATCTACCAAAAAGCTATAACAAGACAGTTTACTTAGTGTAGAGAGCAGAGAGAGACATTTAGACAATCGCGTTAAAAGCTTCTTAAAGTTTCTACGACTGTCACCAGGATTGACATACATTACGCCTTGTGGTAGAGTCAGTCGACCGTTCAATACATTCTTTACATTTCCATCGCAGATAGAATGACACTGTTTAGCTAGGCCCTGATATACAAAATTATCCTGATTACAATTAGCCGCACTATTTTACAAGAACTTGCTGCAGATTTGCCCTGATTTAGATTGTCTTACAATGATCATTAAACTCTAATAAAAACACCATTACGAATTACATAACTAGGAGCTTTATGACAATGTTCCAGATTACAGGATTTAATGACTCTTCTGTCTTTTGTGATGACAAAGCGAGCTTTGCAGCTTCTTGCTGTGCATCTAAACCTATTATTTACCTTACTTTGGCCTACGAGATAGAATGTATATTCTTGTATGATGGCTATCTCTTTTCCATCCTGCTTTTGGTACCATTTTATTGCTGAAAATTAAACGATTATGTTTATGACTAAAAGAAATGTATAAATAGTATTTTAAAACGAAAACAAATTAATTAAAGAAAATAAATAAACGGTATAGCAATTGATTATTTATTTGAGACTACTCAAAAAATACATAACTAGAAACATCCCATTACCTGTGTTCGTACTAAAACTGCAACAAACAATATTGTCATAAAATACAAAAATAAACTAACAAACATTTATTTATTTATTTATCACAAACACTACTAACATTACAGGAAATTCCTAATGCGTTAGCGTGGTCCTAAATTAAACTATAATAACTAAGTTAAATAACATAACACATACAATATTTTTTTTGTGAATTCATTTAGAGAGCAGGAAAATAAATCGATCCTGTCAGCAGTGTCATTTAGTGCATGCAAGGTGCGCGTCAGTGGCGCTTTGCTGAGCAAGTTGGTTTGTGCGCGAGGCACTGCAAGTAACCGTGGCTTCCGACGCCGCAGTACATAATTGTCAGGCACATTATACATATTTCTTTTAAAACCCCGGAATTATAGGTCTTACCACGTAATAGTTTAAAAACATATGTGGTTATCGCTAGGTCGATAGTAACAGCTGAAGCTTTACATTTGTGTTCATGTTTCTTAGCACATCTTATCCTGTTGCTAACGAGTGATCGAGAGTGTCTGAAGAATTTGTGTCCTCCGATGTAAATATTTGTGGTCTCTCTAGCGCAATACCGGGCCCGAAGGAGTGATGCTATGAATTCTGTAAGGAGGTTTCGGAATAAATAATGAATCACAACAAATAAAAAAATACACTTATTTGAAAGAATGTAATAAATCCGAAAACCATTAACCTATTGAAACTGTAGAATCTTAAAGTACCGACCTGTTAATTAAGGGGTATTAATGTCACACACCAAAGTCAGAACCATACAAAGGATACAAAGCAGAATTTTGTTCTTCAATTTTAATCAGACGTTTGATTTAACTTAAGGCAGTCAGTTTTTAAATTTCGTGTGGTATCAGCACATAACACAACTTTAATTAAAGTTATACCGACATTATTATGTAGGTATTAAGTATAGTACAAAATATGGAAGATCCGATGGTACCTACTTTATGTAGCGTATTGCTTCAATTTATTTTTCACTAAACAGTTCTAACTAATATTTGTTTATTTTCTACTTATCATCTAACACTAGGCACGTGAGGTTTCCTTTTTCAGTCTTATATTAGTACTTAACATTTAATTAATTTAAGTTTTGAAGTAGTAAGTAAGGTTGCTTCTCAACTAATCAAAATGCTTCCTATATCTTCATATCAAAAAACTTTTCTCTTTTTTTCTCTTCCACAAAAACAAAAAATCAACGTATCACAGTAGTACTTCCTCAAAAATAACAAAACACTATCTCATCAACTTATACCTGCCTTAAAGTTCGCAACAACTCGGGTAAAACAACATGTACGGACTGAATTTTTCGTAAGTATCAGTCAAACTCGCACGGACAAGTTGCGGACCGGCTGTAGACATCGGACACTGACAGCTTCGGTAAAGTATTTGTCAGTGTCTAATGTCCGGAGCCGCGTCCGCAATTTGGCCGGTTTGACCGAACCGTTACTTATGGTTATGCACATCGTAGGAGTGAACAACGATTATATCTAAGGTAGTGACAGTGGCCCGACATCCAGCCTTCTTCTTGCTACATCTCCAAGCAACCTGAGAATTCTTCTTAGCGCGATCTTTAGAATACTTCTGCCCGCGATAGAGTAACATTATATGTCCGCGGGAGTTCTTAACAAATGTAGCTTCTTCTGCAAAAGGCAAACAAACTCATAGGACCAAACTTTTCTTTCAATTTAAAAATGGGGTCACTTAGTGTGGGTGTTAATGTTGATCAAAGTTCCACAGCAAAAAAGTATAGTGTGATTGGTCCGGCATAGTTTTATCTCTCTCAAGCACTAGAACATGGCTGCTTTAATACGTCAAAATTCATGGCTCAAAAAAGTTTTAGCACTACTTCGAATATCTACAGACGAATATCAACTATGTCTAAATTATGGTGTTACTTGGGGTGGCAAGCATAAAAAAGAGAAAGACTTAATTGGAAATATTTTATTTAATAATAATTTACCGTTTCATACTACAATTGTTTGGGGTCGGCGCAGGGTCTTCTTCCATACTTGTTCATTATTTGTTATTTCAGCAGCCACTCCGCTTGTAGCCATTAATTTTTCACAGAGTCCGTCTATTATTTTCTTGAGAAACATTAAACATGATTATGTATATTCTTATAATCAATAACAACATCGTCATGAGTGTGGACAGTCGATTTGCAACCTGAATACCTCCGGTTACAGCGCCACAATACAACGTTGTGTTTAGTCTGATAGTCCTGGTTGAATTGATATCCTTTGTAAACTAATAGAAGGTTTCCATGAAGAGTTTTGAAAAATGTTGGGCCTGTAAGTACAATTAATATTCAGATCTTATATGATTTCTTATTTTCTTTTCTTATATGCCTTTTCAGCCACCTCTGTACTACTTAAATCGTAAATTAATGAAGTAAGATATACACCAAATTATATTTTCGACACCTTCTAGCCCATTAAAAAGTTAAAAACATTGGTAGGCATAATAAAAATAAAGTAAGAACTGTGGAGTTATAAATAAAAAATGGGTTCACTTCACTTTTGTTAAAATATAATAGAATAGTTGAAACAAAAACTAAAATATAATGAACAATATTGAAAATAGTAAAAAAATGATAAATATTGTTAGTTTAGTGCACTGTAAATTTAAAAAAATAAGAGGTTTTATTATGAGAAGCTTCTCGAGATAAAAAATCTTTTATAATAGAACAGTATTAAAATAGATGATTAAGTTTACATAGAAAATTTATCTATTAATATGTAATTTTAATTATACTACATAAAATTTAGTTGTAATTCTTCAGTATCTCTGCAATTATTAAATATATTTCGTTTTGGACAATTTATATATAAAGAAATCTATCTCCTCATTCTAATGAAAACTGAATTCTAAAAAAGAGGTTAGTAAAATAATATGAGTAGTGTCACGTCGAGTTTCTTCTAGTCTGTTGAGCAGATCAACTCTGCATTCGGAGTCCCAACCAGTTGAATCGTCGAATTATTGGAAAATTCGTTCCCAGAAGTAAATTTCTTCAAATTTTGGAATAGGGTCACCAGAAAAGGTCAAAAACAATCGGACCTTAATCCACTGGTTTCAAACCTAAGACAAATGAAAAATTTGGTTGAAAAAAAACAGTTTTTTAAGGACTGAGCTTCCGGAAAGAGAAAAATCGATAAAATGACCTTTGCAAAAGAAGAATAAAAAATTAACAATACGTACCAGGAAAATTTTATAATCACTTGCACATCAATGGATAATATGGGCCACTTGCCTCAATGAAACTGATAAAACATGCTTATCAATAATACTTTAAAAATTTTCGTTAAAATAATAGGAAGATCATCAATCAAAATCCAATGCTCTACTGAGAAAAAAAATTAAATCAAACAATGTGTCATAAATATTTTTAATTTTTAATGTAGAATTGACAATTTTAAAATAAGAATATGGCTTTGAGGTTTTAGTAAAAAAGCTAAAATGCAGAGGTAACTCTGCAGAACGAATAAAAATTTTTATTAAATACATGTTATTTGTTTGTACTGTATTTTAAGTACTCTCTTTCTACGACATACACGCATTACCGAGACAATTACATTTGTTACCTTACCACAATATTTATTCATTAATTATACATTTTATTTCTAGGTACGTAAAAATATTGAATGCTTATTAAATTAGTAAATGTTATAATTATGTGAGTAATTAAATTTTTTTAGAACTAATACATTTTCTAATTTTTCAGGTTTAGCAATAGACCCATTATGCTAAATACATTATACGTACTGTATAAGAGACCACTTCTTTCGTTACAAAACACAAAAAAAAACTAAGATACACTAAGATAAACTTCTATTCTAGCATTACTAAAGTATTGTTTGTATTACGCAATTAAAATTTAATAAACAGAAACAATCGTACAAATAAGAACATCAAGATAAGCAGCTAATAAGTAAATGTGTATCTACGGGGAAACAACACTACAATCAATGGTGAACACACAATCAATAGATACAATGAATTTTGAAGGAAATACCTAATCCATTGTTTTGTCAGTTTCAAAACTAAGTCTTAAAAATCTTCCGAAAATCTTAAAGACTAGACGTGTATAATAGTGTATATATTTTAATAAGGTTTGAAATAAATATTTAAAAAAAAAACAGAAAACACATAGACAGCGACAAACAATCAAAATCAGGATTATTTCTACTTTAATCTCTGAGGCGTCATTTTATAGTACAGCTAACATGGATCTTTGGGCGTGTGGCCGGACGGGCAAACCGGGCTTTTGCTCTTTCAATACTTTTTACAAATTTTCACCAACAGCACCCCTTTGTCATTCGGGCGCCAAAAGATCCTTGTATCATTCTACCTCGACATATTATCACATATTCCATACGTATGAACGGTAACCCTGCAGCCGTGGGCCTTCCTCCTGCACACCCAATAAGAGCGCTCTCCCGACGTCTTATTCCTGAAGTATACTTCATTTCCTAACAGAAGTTTCAGTCCTCCTCGGGGTGTTGGTACTATAACATGTTCTGAAATAATTAAAACTAGGATTACCTCTTTGTAGAATAACCTAAGTTTATTTTTTTAAACTGTACCTTAATAATAAACAGTCGTTTTGTATTTGTTTTTTATTTTTGATATAAGCACTCATGTATAAATTTTATTATGTTAAAATTTAATTTATGTAATGTTGTGGAAAATAACAACACATTGATAACACGGCACTAACAAAACATTGTGTATTCCGATATAACAACACTTGAGTACATGATAGATGCAACTACAATAAACCCACGGTTGTAAATATTTATTGAACAAATAAAAATTAAGTACATTCACCATCATCTGCCTAGCCTTTTCCCAACTATGTTGGGGTCGGCTTCCAGTTCTAACTGGATGAAGCTAAATAAAAAAATATTACATTAATAACCTTAATTCACTATTTAAAATTAATAATATTTGTGTTAAACTAATGAATATATTCTTCTTCTTCTTATTTTAACTTAAATAAGAAGAAAAAGTAAACTATGGGCAGTCGTGCTTAGGTATTTAAATCCATATCGGTTTTAATAGACTCATTTCATACGTATTCTGAAAGGAATTATAATACAACAACACACGGAAAAAATAATGGTATTGTCTCGGGATATTATCCTACACATCTCCAAATATGCCATTATGATTTGCAATAGGCGTTCCTATAATATAATAAAATTTTCAATTGTAGATCAACCCCGACAAAAACAAAGATCTTGTTAATTTTTCTAGTGATTTCGTAAGTTAAGTTAGTCAATTAATGCACTAGTGCGTATCACGTAGTGTTCACTCGTGATTAGAATGTTCTCCCCTAACTTTGGTGACATTGGTGCCTTTGGTGACTACCGTCATCTTGCAGCCATAATTCCTCCGGCGACACGTCCAGTAAGCGCTGTCACCCCATTGCTTGTTCTTAATGAACACAGCATTGTCCATTAACAGTTTCTTGGTGCCTCTTTTAGTAGGAATCATTATTGCATCTGAAATTGAATAAAATGATGAAGTCTTTAAATTCATGAACACTACAAGTGGCAATACTTAAATTATATACCTACGTTCGCACCCTTGGTAATCACGTCCGATTTGCTGATATTTTTAACACTGTGCAGATTCAATAAAACTAGAAGTACCTATCGAACAGTTTCTCTATTGAAACTGGCTGGTTGGGTTCAAAGAATTTCAATTCATCTTTATAGAATATTTTTTTATTTTCTGTTAACATTTGTGAAAACAGTGGTGGTAGATATCCACCATAATCACGACAGGCACATTGTAGGGTTTTCACGAATTGAGATTTTTACTCTGCCAATTAGCAGAGTATCGACAATTCGCTCCGCTACGGCAAGGCGTCGTTTCCGTAGGGTCGTCGCCACCTGCACCCAGCAAGCGCGGTATCTTCGCAACGACGCTCAGTGTGACGTCTCGGAGGTGCTGAGCTGATCTGTTTACTTTCTTTAGTTAAATTGAATGAGATTGAGTGGCGCCGGTGACTGAAAAGATGTGTGGTAATAGGTTGTCGTAGCATACTACGACAACCGATTACCACACATCTTTTCCATTCCTTTGCCATTCCTCAAACCGAAGGAGGAATGAGGAAAATGTTGTGAGGAAAGTTTTAAATATGAATGTGGATGGGTGTATGAGTAGAGGAAGACCAAAGAAACGATGGATGGACTGTGTAAATAATGATATGGCAAGAAAGGAGGTGTCTGATGAGATAACGACTAATAGAGAAGTATCGAAGAAGAAGACATGCTGAGCCGACCCCAAATGAATTGGGATAACGGCAAGAGAAATATATTTCTTTGGTTTATTTTTAATAAAGTTAAATGAATTTTTAGTATATTCGTAAAAATGTCTATTTACATTAATCTAAATTTTGATATATATTTATAGTATTTTAAATATCCTTGTAGCTAATCTTAGTATTAATTAAAATTATTTTCAGATATACACCTACAACTCCTTGTCTCTGCATCACCCAAAGGTTGACTGGTACAAAATGCATATGGCATTAAGTCCACCTCTGTACTTTTATGCTTGAAGTGTTAAATAAATAAATAAGAAACACTACACGGAATGGATGTAACGTCATTATATTTCAAAACCAAATAATTAATTTCAAAACGAGTCGGAAGGCTTAAACCGTACATAATGCTCTGATAAAATATTTTTGTAGCTTCTCTTATTTTATTATTTCATCAAAAATGACTAAAAATATTTAGTAATGATTTTAATTAAAAATTAAACCGTAAATTAAAAGTAAAGTTTTTTTCTAATCGTATTAAGGTCTAGTTTAAAATTCATCATTCGTGATTATGGTCTCCATTAGTCCCGATGATGACTCCTTCCACCGTCATCAGTGATGCCGTACATCTAAGTCTTCTCCTCTTGTCACAGGACCACCGGGTCTTCCTGCCAATGGTGCGTTCCTTGTGGAATCGGAAATGTCCGACCAGGATCACTGGATTCCCTCTCATAGATGTCCCGAATCTGGGTTCTGTGAAAAAAAAAATTAAACTTATATGCGCTCGTTACTTCTCAAATCTTCTAAGGCTTACTATATTAAAACCTTACTGTGGTTTGTATTAATTGTGAGTGAATATTTTCGACCATATTTGTCTTTTCACAAGGTTTTACCTTCACTAGAATTTAATTCTCAGAAAATGACATATTTTCCAAACAAATGAAAGTAAATGCTATAAAAATTTATTCTACAATCACACAGAGCAATAAAAATAATATAATTTCAAATCCCATTGTCGCTCAACTACGTGACACCTCTATGATTCTCAACACTCAGCTACAGCGTGTTTATTAGCAACATTTATAATGAAAGTGGTAACGGACTCAGTATTTATGAGCAGGGGGTGCATGCACACTTAGTACGTTATCATTTGTTTAATTTTAATTTATGTCAATGTTATCACGCATTTAAATTACCACGTCAAACAAAAATGCCAAAAAAAAATGTAAGTGGACCAAATGTTTGCACATCTATGTTTCAATAATTCTAATGGGTGTGTTTCTTGACACTGATCTCTATCGAATGATCATTGAACCTGGTGATGGACGCAGGATATCTCATAGACTTGTGTCTGCTGCAAACCCACGAGGTCCTGTCTCCAGATAAGGTGCTCCTCGAGTATCGGTATCCATGGAACCATGAGTATGAGGTACCACCACAATCCTGCTGTCACGCTATCACACATTTTCGCGCTATTTCACATTTTTAACTGTGTAGGTTATTTTGTTACAATAATTTTGTATTAATCATTAAATCAAACGATTTTTGTCTTCAAGCACATCTTTTATGTAATTTATTAATTGAAATAAAATAAGAGCGTGGTACATTTATTTACATTTTAAATACATTTAAAAAGATATTTTAAGATCATTCTCTATTGGAGAAACGTCTTGGACTAGTCGTGTGTGTGTCCTTTTTTCTTCAAAAACAGCTGGCCCATAGACACACCGGATCCGGGGCATTTCTCCGAGACTCTTTTAATGCAGACCCACCAGGTTTTGTTCCTTCTGATTATGTTCTTTCTATAAAGGTAGCCATCGCATTCAAGATATATTCTGCCAGATTCTGTAGTTACATATGTCGGTACTGTAACTGTAGAACAAATACATTTTAGAAACCAGTAACGAAGAGTAAGTGAATAAAAGATCGGTCAGACTGGTACTAATAAATTGTGGGCACAGCTTCTGAGACGGATACCTCCATACAAATATTTACGCGTCCGTGATCGGTTTCGTTGTAAAAGCGCCGTTGATAATTAAAACAAAATAATTGCACTATCACAAATTTATTACATTACCAAAACAAACTCCTGACAATTGTACTCAATGTGTATGACCCTTCTTCTTTATGAAGAACCCTTCACATGTCACTCCGGAACCAGAGCACTTCTTAGAGTATCTCTTTGTGCAGATCCAGAACATTCGATTACCAGAAAGCCTCTTGTGTACGAGTATCCATCACAATGTATGTCCCCATTATTTTCCGTCATGTAGAATCCTGGAAAATTAGCATGGTGAAAAACTTTGCATGAGTAAACATAATAAAGAAAAATACTGTTTTCGGGGCCAGTGTAAAGAAAAAAACAGACTTTGTATGTTCAAACGATTTATTAGGCTTAACAATTTGCGCATTTCCACTTTTCATAAATAAAGTGTCGCCACATTCACCGGTCCCTTGCGACTCGCATCCAGCGGGTCCCCGCAACCTTCACCCGGTTATCGGCCACCTAGTTGGAAGGCCTCCCTTTACTTATATAAACTTAAATTATTAGCAGGAACAAGGAAATAAAAAAGACAACCGACAACACTTAATAAACTACCTTTTAACTTACCCAGAGATGTTTATCAATGGTACCTACCATACTTAAAAAACTTACTATATCTGTGTGTATAATGTGTGTGCGCAGATCTTTTGAAGTCGTGACCTTGGTGTGACACCACGGAGCCACAGCAGGTCTTAGCGGTTCTGTGAGTACATATCCACCAAACTCTGTCACTAGAGCGATTGTTAATCCTGTACTTATTGCCTTCGCAGTATAAGTACGATGTTCCGTTCTCCTCCACACATGTTGCTTCGACACCTGCATACAGACATTCAATTTTGAAAAAAAAAATTATTATAATTTGAAAGCGTTTAAAATTAACAATAATAATATAATAATATATGTTTATTCAATTAAAATCTCATTTATGAATGTTCTTCTTATTCTTTCTTTCTCTTTTATGATTATGGGATCCTTTAACCTTGTAGATAACGTTGTCATATGTGGCGATGGAACCCTTGCAGCCAGTGCTCCTAGTTCTGCTACAGCACCACCATGCAATGTGGTCATTACGTCTGTATTGATTGAACCGATGCTCACCGAGCAAGAGGACAGGCTTGCCGAAGAGCGACGTCGTAGAAACCACTGCAATTAAGAATTAAATAAAAAAAAATTACTTTCTGACCAAACCAAGGTTAATCAATGTCGTAAATGAAAACAAAATTTTTAAAGTAAAATAAAAAATGTTTATTTTTAAGTTCAAGAAAGAAGTAAGCTAATCTTCATAAAAGTCATCTCTGTTCGATAGCTGCCACAATGTGCTTAAAATAACGGACATATTTAAGTCATCAAAAACTAATCTCACCTTTTTTGCAATTCATCATCATCATCATCATTTCAGCCGAAAGACGTCCACTGCTAGACATAGGCCTCCCCCAAGTGTCGCCACATTGACCGGTCCCGTGCGACTCGCATCCAGCGGATCCCTGCAACACCTAACCAATTTTGCAATTGGTTAGGTGAAACTAGATGTTAAGATAAAAATATCAAGGTACTCATAAATCATGATTATGACTGTTCTTAACAAGCACGATAGTTCCATCAGCTGTGACGACGGACGCTCGACAGCCAGCTCTCTTCCTGCTGCAGAACCACACGGCTTTGATTCCTCTGCTTCTGTTGTTCTTGTAATAGCGACAGTTGCCTATGTGCAGCACAGGACTACCGAGTCTTGTCAACGCAATCCTGGGCGCCAGATACTCCAAAGAACTTAAACCTAAACAGAAATCATATCTTTGTGTCAATGTTTACATGTCGTTTTAATTGAAATTCAGGATTATATACAATAATAATAATGCTTTTATCTTATAATAATTTGATGTAATATTGTATAAACATAAACTTTACAAATAATACCTGAACAACTACACACATCTGTATGGCTAAAAATGCTGAAATTGTGAGCGTGTAAGAAAAGTAACATGCAACCCATGTTAATTTATTACACAACACAAATTTCAAATTTCAGACACAATAGTCACTAATTAATCGCCATGAATTAAATAGATTCATCGAATCAAAAGTTGAACAATATGTCAACACTTTATCATAGTTCAACTAATGATTGTGGTTTCTTCTACACTTGATGATGACGTTATTGAAAGTGGTGATGGATGCCTTGCAGCCACTACTCCTGTTTCTGCTGCAGATCCAATAACCATTGCGGCCTTGGCTTCTATCGTTCTTGTTGAACCTGTAGACTCCTATTAAGATGACGGGCCGGCCCCACCGAGATGTAGAGAAAACAGCTGCAAGGGAAAAAAATATTCAAGGAATAAGATTTTTATAAAGCACTGCTTTTGAGGTAATAGTTTCCGTAGTATAGAAACTGAATAATTTTTAGGTAAACTAAATAAATTTATCATGTAGTCGACAAAACCAGTGATGGTGCTAGAATCCATGAAGCCTTGAGATATTGTCAAGTTTAAAGATTTCTAGATTTTTTTTGTGTTACGGAGCCTTATTTTGAATTAATAAATTTAAAATTCAGTCACTAATATTTGATAACTCACTGTTGAACAAAGCAGAAACACCTGTGGTGTCCCAGGTTCAGGACCGGCTTACCGCACCGAGACACCGAGTAACATACGCCTGAAATGGTGTTTATAGAAGTCAGTAGGAAGTTCAATCGCACAGTTTTGTTATTTAGACTTCTTATGATTAGATAAGAAATATGACTAGATATGTCGTGTGTCAAATCTCTCTATCTATGATGTTGATTAAAAATATCAAATGAATATTGAGATCAGTAATTTTAATGATAATACATTTTAATTCATTATAAATACGATTAAAACATTAACATAAAGGTGACAACAAAGCTTATTTACTACCAAGGTATTTAGTGATACAAAGTCATATTTATAACGATTCGACACGATTCGATTCGGATTGAGTAACTCATAAAATATAGATTAATTTGAACCCGAAACTGTTTGGACAGCCAGGAAACATGCACGTAGGTACTTACAATTTACCTTACGAGGTCATTGCAGTTGTCATTACGAAAAATCTTTTCTATGAAAAATAATAGCTCATCACACATTTTGTCAATTTATGTGAACACGAAATCTGACAGCAGCAACAAAAACAAAGGTTGTACAAACTCGAACTAAATTGATCGACGATGTTAGAAGGGTGACATGCATCGTGCATCGGGCTGAGAGTAGCCGAAGTTAGAGTTAAAAAGATTGATTTGAGAAGCCTCATCCAGCAGTAGACTGTAACTATAAACTGAAGATGATGTTCAACATGGATGCCAGTATTTTTTTCTTTTTGGAAACCGTGCTAATATCGTCTATTCTGTCAGTGTGTCTAGTGATTATGTTGGTCAATGAACTGGACAACCTCGTTTTCAATGGTCTTGATGATGGATGGGCCATATTGCTTCCAGATACAGAGCCAGAGCCTTCTAGGCCCAGTTCTATAGCAGTTATGTTGGTAGTACTTGTAGGGACCACACTGTAACATCGGCTTCCCTTGTCGTGATACTATTTGTAACAACGAGACTTTAGTTAAATTATTGTTTGTATGAAGACAGTATTGTCTAAACAGTAATTTTAGATATAATTCTTATGTAAAATTAAGTTTAACCGATAGTGGAAATATTATTCTTTACTTGCACCTGTTTTAACAAAGACTGTCATAGTGCAGCTAAGTAATACCAATATTACTGCGTGTTTATATATTAGTGCTATAGTACTCAGTAGGTTTCCTACCAAATCACGTAAAATATTAATTATTGGAGTTAGTCTTCATTTATTTTGATTAGCATGAACACAAAACACGAAGGTAAATGTTTTGCATTAAAACCATTTTAATGTTATTATTGATGCATTTGTATATTTGGACAAAGTCAAACAATGTATCACACATACTTAGATACCTTAATATATATATATATATATATATATATATATAGCCCATATTATTCCACTGCTGGGCAAAGGCCTCCCTCCACTCCTTCCAAAGCCCTAATACCTTTATACTTTAATAAGTTGTCAAATAAAAATTATCTTCTAAAACAATTATTTTTGTCCATAACTAAATCACGATTAATTGTATGACGACAAGTAAACCGAAGAACAAATTGCAACCCGGGCGCGGATCTTGATTCTACACGAATACAATTTTACATTATCAATAACAATTTAAGTTCCTTAACTGCTAACCAAAACAAACTTTTTCACGCTCAAGCGACAGCGTGTAATGACAGCGACTGCAGACAAGAACATGCCATAAATCACTGGGACGCGTGTCGCTTGAGGCAAGTCACGTCACAAATCGCATCGCCTAAGGCAGTGATCGAGGCCTAAGAGTAATAATAACTATAATCAGCAGCATTCCGCTGACGCTGATGGTTGTGCTCGCCATTCATGCAGATGACGTCGTTGTTGTAGGTCTTGATAGAAACCCTGCAGCCAGAGCCCCACTTGCCGCAGACCCACAACACCTTTGGGGTCCCCTCACGGTTCGAGCTGTGCTTGTAGTACCGGTTCTCACCCATCTGGAGCAATGGCTTGCCTCTCCTTGATTCCGTTAATTTCACCTCTGTAACTAAAATAAAATTCTCGATTTTATTAAAGTTATCGTTTAGCAGAATTTAAATATTTAAAATAACCGACGGAAAACCGTCAAGCAACCGCAAACACGCTTTAAGTGACAGTGACGCTTATATGCTAGAGTACGTTAGTTTAGTCGTTATTTTTTTACTGAAGTTCAAATAAAAATCATGGGACTCAATTTCATCACATTTATTATCGTGCTACATACCTTCTTCACATCTACACAATGGATCACCACTTTCTAAAACTGTTAAAAATTTAAAAAATACACAAAAGCATCAAATATAATTAAATGTAAATGAAGGTAAAGCAATTATTGATGAACAGTTTACTCTTAACTTTAATGATTATCTGCAAACGTTATCAAGTTCGTACGCTCAAAATCACTTTTCTGCTGACAGGGTTTTCACTCGTACCGTCGACTTCAGATACTTGGACGAGGCACATAGTAGTGCCAAGTGGTTAACTAAAATACTTGCAAATAACAAATAGTTTTTTTTGTCTTTATTATCTACCTACTTATTTTACTAAAAATATCGTCACTATCATCATAATAGACTTTACTATAAACTAACTATGCCCCTCGACTTTCGTCCGCGTGGAATTACAATAAAAAACTACAATGAAATACTACTTCCCTATTTGAATCGGATTTTGTTGACAATTTCAAGGGTATTCATTTTTTTTGCACGGAACCCTAACCCTTTTTCTAATATTTATCTAATATCTACCAATAAACGTCCCGTCAAAATAAAGCAGTTTCGAAGATTAGCCGGAACAAACAGACAGACAAAAATTAAAATAAAAGTTTTTTTTGTTATAAGTACCGTATACAACAAGAGTTTTAGTATTATGCGAAACCTGAAACACGTGTCTAGTATTTTTATGTAAAGAATCTATGTACAAAATTACAAAACTGTATCATCAAAAATCACAAAGTTATAAGCTTGTTCTGTTACCTAGTTGTCCGCAAAAAAACGTGGACACCACGCAGCGCGCGCCTCCAGGGTCATCTTGAGCTCATTGATAATAATAATTTGGCAGTAGGTACCTAAATTATTGCGATAGGTATTCAAAGTCGCTCGGTGTCCAACTTTTAACTTTTTTAAATATTTTTGAGTAAAAATATAACATGGTTTAAAAATTATTGTAATCGATTCAGTTACTTATTCTGAACAAACTATATTCAGGTTTCGCATATACTAAAAATAATGTTGTATACTTTCATATGCATTCAGTAAAAAGCTTTTATTTTAAAATTACAAACACTTCAATTTTATTTATTTGTATAGATGATAGTGACTGGCAACACGACATGTAAGTAGCTCGTGTATATTAGAAACTAATTCAAACACACAATACACATTTAATACACACAGAATACAGATCATAATACCACATACATGTGATGCATCTAAATAGAATCAATTACTGTTGACATACTATTAATATACGTTCTTCCTTCAATAATAATTAGTTCCTCGGAGCAGTGTTCAATGATTGTGTTCAGTCATGTTCTTGATAATTTAGTTGTCGATAGTGGTTGTTTTTGCTCGGCACTATTTCCGAATCTTTTTAGTACAGACTCAGTGGGTTTATGGCTTTTTTGCTTCCAGACCAGCGGTATAACCGATGCGGACCCATAAGAACGGATCTACCACCCATTTTGTATTTTACGATCCTTATTTCTGTAAAATAATTATTAAAAAGAACTAAAGTAATGATAAAAATAAGACTAAAAGTAAGAAAATATAAAAATAAATTATAAATCGCAAATTTTAACATATAAACAGCTTTGGGACATGTTCATTTTTTATAAGAGGTTACGAAATAAAGATCAGGATTTTAAGGCGTAGATCGGAAAAATCTATAGCTGCCATTAAAAACAATGTTTATTTAATATTAGTTATACTAGTCCAATATAAACTAGTTATGCATCGCGGTTTCACCTGCCGTTTCTATTTGTGCTCAACTAAAGGTCATAGCGTGATGGTAAATAGCCTATAACCTTCCTGAAGCATTGGGCTAACAATTGCAAAAAAAGTCTTTCTTTAGAAAAATAGACTCTTAGTTGATATGAATTTATTTTATTGGCATTAAATAAGACATTATAATCATATATTTTTTTACGTAACTGCACCATGCACTGTTATTTAAATCTAAAATATCGAAATATTAAAAGTTTACTCATTAAAATGTTTAATTATTTAACGTTCTTTTTTCTCCAAACAGATTTCAATTATGATTATGCTCAGTCATGGCCTTGACAACTTGGTAGTTGATAGTCATCACTTTCGCTCGGCATTTGTTCGGGATGCTCCTGGCACAAACCCAGTGGATCTTGGGCTGCTTGCTACGCTATGCTTGCTACTATATTATTTCTGTATAATTGGCTTCAAAAGTTATTTGTGATTCTATTTTCAGATCAGTCTTCATCTCAGCATGACGTCCCGAAAAAAAGATCTAAGTAAGGAAAATAAGAAGAGGATTAATTAAATAAATGACAGGTTAAATGATAAATTCATAGTTTTCGTGAATATTTCAAACCGTCATATGTAACTATGTAACTTATATTATTTTCGTAAGTTAATGTTTCTTCATAAGACATTTATCATTTTATTTTGAAAGTCTCATACACACACGCAAGCAGGCAGGTGCACGTAGCAAAGCACATAAATACACCTTTCTGATACAATATGTTGTATGTCCTTTAGAGTCGTAATATAAAAGTAAAAAAAAAATGTAAGTACAGAATTTGACAGATTTTTGCGGGGCTGCTGGCATGGGCTTCTTTTGGGTTAACTCGTTCCATCGTTGACGTCATATCTGTCCTCAGGACTAGATTGAGGTTAAGAGTTGGCCCATTTAATTAAAAAAAAAAACAAATAGGTACTTTGCAAACATGCACAAGTATCTTTATGTTCCGGAGGACACGGTGCAGCACACTGTGGAGGTCTGCCCCGCTTGGGCGGAGCAGCACCGTGTCCAAGCCATGGTCCGGAGCGAGAGGGAATGGAAAGCCGTCACCTCCTTCTGCGAAGTAGTCATGCTAGTGAAGGAGGTGGCGGGACGTGAGAGGGAAAGAGCCTCACGTCCCAACCGCCGCGGGAGACGCCCTGGGCATCGGGGGTCACGTGGTGGCCCCCGGCCACCGTAGGCGCGGGCCTGTGGACGGCGAGTTATGGGCTAGCTCGCCGTCCGGCCGTCTTATGATGACAGGCCGTGTCGGCGCGTTCGTGTTCTACACGCGCCTTAAAGAGATGTCAGCAACCACGTAGGGGTCCGCATGGGCCGATGCCTGCCAGGGCTGCGGGACTGTTCGAAAGAGATACCGCGGCCCTGGAACGCAAAGGGCAAAGAAGGAACATGGATGGGTTTTAGTCAGTGCAAGTCTGACACTCCCTTCTACTCCGCCCAGAGTGGGCGGGTCATTTGATGATTTCTCATCCTAAAAAAAAAAAAAGTATCTTTATGTGATGATATAGCTGACAAAAATGAAGTTACGAATGATCAACTATGGTTCTGCTGTAAAATTTTAAGAATTATATTTTCGAAAACTACAAGGGTCTTCTTACAGCCTCCCGCTATTTATGAACAGATACATAGAGTCTTAGGAGGTTTATTAGAAATGGGCTTACTGTACCTACGTCCTTCATACCACAGAACTGTTGCTTGCCGAGACATCGCATAAAAGAGACGTTTGGAGACAGAAATAATACAATAGGAATAGAATACTTAACGGTTCAACAACTCCTTTTTTTTCCTAGCCTGTTCTGTCACACTCCTGGGCAAAGGCCTACAAACAACTACTGTGAATAGACTCGGTTGAGACTTTATAATGAAACTAGTGGACTGTATATTTATAGGTGTAATACCACAATTAACAGATAGTGCAACGTGTGAAGACCGTACAAAGAAATGCCCGGAGTGGCCGACGTCTGTGAGCTCAGTATGTGGTAGGGCTGATGAAAACGTTAAAATGGAAAACAGATCGTCTTGAGCTACGGGATCGACGATTTGTATGTCGTTAAGCGACACGCCCGAACCGGTAGGAGCTGATGCGCCGAATACTACGCGTAGTTGTGTAGTAGTGCTAGAATTGCGAATAACTCCATGATGTGGAATGTAATATTTATTCACAGAGTTTTCTGGTGAAGGAGTAGTCTGAGTCTAACGTCATATGACCTAGGCGCTCATATTCTCTCATGAACTCGATGTATATTTTATGAAATAATGGATCGCGTTTATATCGCCGTTCAATAGAACGAAAACGATTTCTAGCATTAGTAAAAGAATGACCTAATGTACTAGGGTCCCCTTTTAACGGCACAGTGACGACGAATCCCCCACCAACTTTAAAAACAGTATTTTGAACAAAAGATTGCTCATACATTCTCTCTTCAAGTGAGAGTGAATGTTTTGAAGCGACGTCGTCAAGCTCCCAAAAATGATTGAGGTCGGGAGTGACATTGGAATGGTGGCAAAAATGAATAGCGGAAAAACATGATTGGCGCGAAACTAACCATCCTAACTTGGTCTCGCATAATTTAGGTAGGTTTTTCCCTAAGTCTATCGTTATGCTACCTAAGACATTCCAGAAAACTTCAGCCCCTACCAGGATATCTACAAGCGACGAAACATTAAAGTTCGGGTCTGCTAGCTTAAGACCTGAAGGAATAGGGACGTTTTTAATATTAACGATGAAGACGGTAGAACCTTTGCGATTTCAGGCAAAGTATGACACTCGATATTGACAGTAAAGGCACAGTATAAAGACTCTATTGAGAGGTGACAAAACTGTGTACTGGTGGATATGTGATTATTAATACTTGTTACCTTGGTGCTCGTACCGCGTCGTAACAAACCCAGCTTCTCTGACGAGGTCTGCGTAACAAAGTTGTTCAGTAGTAGGCGCGCAGTGTACTTCTTACCCGTCACGCCAGTCACGTTCACCATCGCTGTGGACAGTAATACATGCGCAGAAGTAGCAAGCTGCGTGGAATTGGCTGAAAGAACCACATTTGAAGAAGGCGAAGCAGAAGGCAAAGCAGAAGGCAATGGATTGGAAGCAAATTTAGGCTCGTTACTTTCTAAATGTAAAAGCGTGTTGTGTTTTGTTTTGCAATATTTGCAATGTAAAAATATACATTTGTTTGAATTATGTCCAAAGCGTAAGCAATTAATACATACTTTAAATTCAATAGCCTTTTGTAAGCGATTTTCTGTGGACAACTTTCTAATAGATTCACATTTCAATAATGTATGTGCTTGGGAGCAAAGTGCACATTTGGACTGTTTTTACTTATTTGATTATCAGATTTTTTATTTGGTTGGTTAAGCTTAGACTCAGTTTTGTTGGAATTATGGCTATTATTTAAAGCGAAAATAGTATTCCTATCTGAAGTACTATGATTGGACTCCACTGATTCTAACCAGTCCGCTTTTCTGCTTAAAAAAGAACAAAATTGTGTTAAAGTAGGATCTTCTGTAAAAGCGTTGTTTCCATGTCTTCCCAGACACGTCTTGTTGTTAAATCTAACTTTTAACCATAAAATAAATAATAATATTATCCCAATATTGAGTGGGCTTTTTTAATGTAGTTAATGCCCTTACATTTTTATTAATAATGTTAACAAGGTTTCTGATGGAAACACTTGACTCATTAGTTATGGGTTCGACATCAAATAACGTTTGGAAGTGGTTATTCTCTAAAAGATTGTAATGTTCACACAACAAAACCCACGCAACATTATAATGATCGGCTTTAAAATCAATATGTTTAATAATTAAAGCCGCGTTTCTTGGAGTGAAGCTCGCAGGTAGTGGAACTTTTTGATGTCACTTATGCTAGTGTTGTCGTGAATCAATGACCCAAAGGTATCCCTAAACTCAAGCCAGCATTAGTAGTTCCCTTCGAAATGAGGCAAATCTACCTTGGGCAAACGAACAAAAGAATTCCTAAAAGTAACATGTGCACCTGAGTCAGCATCTTTGAAGCCCGCCTCCGACGCAGCACCGTTGGCCGAGACACCGAGCAGGCTGCGCGTGAGTGCCACCAGGTTGAAGAACTGACGGTCAAAGTCCTCACGCTCAGTTAACGCAGACTCGTCGTCATCGGAAAGCACTTCGATCTGTGTCTGAAAGGCGACAAATTCGGTGTGTAATGTTTCTAATTTATTAAAACGCTCCTCTAAATCTAAACGTTGCAACTCAGATACTGCGGAACTACTTTTTACTAGATTGAAATAGTTGCTGTAAATAGTAAGCTTCGATTTTATTGAACTAAGTTTCTTAATCAATGTTTTTAAGTTATCTGCCCTTGTTAAGTAAAAATAACAGCTGAACGCACTAACGCTAATGAACTTAATAGATAAAAACTGCAAAACAGCTGTGCGTTAGTGAAAGGGATCGAGAATCACTGTCAAGGTCAACTGCTCAACATGTGTTAACGTCGTGCAAATTAACTAATTACCACGCGTTTCGATACAAAATATGCGTGTTTTACAAGCAGTTATATAGATGATTATGGGAAAGCACTTATTTTGAAGCACTATATGAACACTAAAAAAAGAAGACAAAACGGCGATTTTTCGGCATGAAAAGAAAGCAGAAAAATAACTAATTGGAACGGACTCACCCAAATACAGAATTATACTCCCGTAAATATGACATGAGCTCCCACGATGACGATGCAGGCTGCTTCGGGAACGACTCCTTTGTTCAATCTTCGTGGTCGAACCGCGTGGCGCTCGCGCGCGTTCAAAGTTCGCACCGGTAAACACGTCGACCGATGATGTTGACGGCGTTAATTACGGCGATACCGGTAATTATTTATTTTTGCCCAATCGAAGGACCAATGAATAGACTCGGTTGGGACTTTATAATGAAACTAGTGGACTGTATATTTATAGGTGTAATAGCACAATTAACAGATAGTGCAACGTGTGAAGACCGTACAAAGAAATACCCGGAGTGGCCGACGTCTGTGAGCTCAGTGAGTGGTGGGGCGCTCGCGCAGCCGGGTTCGGTACCCCGAGCCCCGCGCCCTCCCCGCGGTTATCCACGCATATTTGAGGCGCCGACAAAAGACAACCGACAAAACTTAATAAACTACCTTTTAACTTATGCAGAGATGATTATCAGTAGGTCCTGCTATTCTTAAAAAACTTACTATATCTAAGACTAACTAGAAATGCAGATTGTTGTCAATGAGTGTGCGCAGATCTTTCTTTCTTTAAGTCGTGACCTTGGTGAGACACCACGGAGCCACAGCACATCTTAGCGGTTCTTTGAGTACATATCCACCAAACTTTGTCACCACAGCGATTGTTTATCCTGTACTTATAACATTCACAATACAAGTACGATCTTCCGTTCTCCTCCATACATGTTGCTTCAACACCTGCAAACAAACTTTCAGGATTGAAAAAAAAAAAATTAAAACGTTTAAAATTAACAAAAAGTTTAACAGGTTTACCAAAATGGATGAGAGTTTTTTTCTAAACAAAAGCCTCTCTTTCGCACATCACAACTTTTTCATGAAGAATGATTAGATTATAAGTTAGGCATTTCTATTGCTGTCCACGACACTAAAAAGTACCTAAACGAACTAATATTTATTTTAGTTTAAAACAATTGTTTTGGAGTATTTTCATGAATACTTAAGGTCAGCCTGTTTAGCTTATTTAATTTAGCATTAATTAATCTTATCTTTTTCAATTTGACGGCACGGTTGGCGCAGTGGCTGAGCGATTGACTGCTGTGCTTCGTGTCGCGGGTGCGATTCCCGCACGGAACAAATATTTGTATGGCCTACAGATAGTTGGTCCGGGTCTGGCTGTTTGTGTATGTAAATTTAAATATTTGTAAACGCACCCACGATACAGTAGAAATTTCTAGTGAAGGGCAAAGTTTTTTTAAAGAAGAAGAAAAGAGAAAAATTTAATTTATTCTTAGTCAAGTTATTTTAATTTTAAATCCGTATTCATCTGATCTGGACTACCTACATAAATGTTACTAAATTAGTCTTAGGATAATTAATTTGTTTCCCATATCTTCCCGTGGGTGTCGTAAGAGGCGACTAAGGGACTTACCAGAGAATGGGCAGCAGCGTTCTCTGTGTTTTATAACAACCATACTGCGATCGCCAACCCGCCTGCCAAGCGTGGCGATTATGGCAAAACCCCCCTTCTTGGGGGAGGCCTATGTCCAGCAGTGGACGTCTTTCGGCTGAAATGATGATGATGATGATGAATTAATTTGTTACTAACAAATAATGCACATTACCTAGTCTGAAATAAACAAATTTTAATTTATTTTATTTATTATTTTTATAAAATTTAAATACAGCAATAAAACGATGAAAAACACTCAAACGTTTATTTATACATTTTTATATTTTAAGACAATCAATTCAAACACATTCTATTGACAATCACATACATCATACAATTTTATTATTGCAACAATGCAAACAATTGTTTGTGGTACTTACTTAGACTAGTTTATCGGAGGAGACTACAGAAGTGGACTACTGACTCGGAATACTTCTCTACAGATTTCTAGTTCCGTTTTCTAAGACAACTTTAATTAAGATTCCCGCTTTGGCATTGTTTTAAAATACGACTCGCATTACGTTCACAAACATGTATAATATAGCTTGGAGTACAGAACTAAGAACAATCTGCACAGAGATCGTGGACAAGGCGCTCTAGTGATAGAACTCAGGATGTATTATTATAAAATCTCATTTATGAATCTTCTTCTTATTCTTTCTGTCTATTTTATGATTATGGGATCCTTTAACCTTGTAGATAACGTTGTCGTATGTGGCGGTGGTAGCCTTGCAGCCAGTGCTCCTGGTTCTACTACAGCACCACCACGCAATGTGGTCATTACGTCTGTTTTGATTGAACCGATGCCCACCGAGCAACATGACTGGTTTGCCGAAGCGCGATGTCGTAAAAACCACTGTAAATAAGAATGGGATTACTTCCTGACCAAACCAAGGTTAATCAATGTCGTAAATGAAAACAAAATGTCTAAAGTAAAATATAAATGTTTATTTTAAAGTTAAAGAAAACAAAACTAAACTCACGTTTTTTGCAATCAGTTAAGCAGAACTAGCTGGTATAATAAATATATCCAGGTACTCATAAATCATGATTATGACTGTTCTTAACATGCACGATAGTTCCATCAGTGCAGTTCTCATTCAGCGCATTCTCCTCCTGCTGCAGAACTACGCGGCTTTGATTCCTGCTTCTGTTGATTTCTGCTTCTGTTGTTCTTGTAGTAGCGACAGTTGCCTATGTGCAGCACAGGATTACCGTACCGGTAATCCTGTGCTGCACATAGGCAACTGGCTAACGAGAACTGGCGCAAACCTATAGTATTAGACACTAATGATCGCAAGGCGGTATGGCAGGGCAAGGAGCTTCACGGACGCTTTTACCGGGCCCTACACGGACCCGATGTAGACTTCTTATCGTCCGTATCTTGGCTGCGCTTCGGTGACCTATTCGGGGAAACCGAAGGTTTTGTCTGTGCAATAATGGACGAAGTTATGATGACGAATAACTACCGGAAATACATTGTGAACGATGGCACGGTTGACATATGTCGGGCATGCCACCGTCCGCGAGAATCGATCCGACACATTATTTCCGGGTATTCTCGTCTGGCTAACGGAGAGTACTTGCATAGACACAATCTCGTTGCCAAGATTATCCACCAGCAACTTGCTTTGAAGTACAACCTTGTGGAATCAGAAGTGCCATACTATAAGTATGCGCCCGAACCAGTTCTCGATGATGGTAATATCACGTTGTATTGGGATCGATCTGTCGTCACTGACAGGACTATTGTTGCCAATAAACCTGACATTGTGGTGATAGACCGATTGGAGCGTCGCGTAATGATTGTTGATTTAACGGTTCCGCATGACGAGAACCTCATGAAAGCAGAGAAAGATAAACAATTCAAATATTTAGATCTGGCTAGCGAGGTTGTCGACATGTGGGACGTGAGTACTGCAGTCATTGTGCCGCTAGTCGTGTCAGCCAACGGCTTAATAGCCAATAGCCTCGATCAACATCTGAGGAGGCTCTCGCTTGGCAGCTGGATCAAGGGCTTGATTCAGAAAGCAGTACTTCTGGACACGGCGCGTATCGTTAGGAGGTTCCTCTTTCAAGAGCCCTGACCACCGGTAGCTCGGACCTTGTTCCCGATGCCGGTGGTCTACTATTTTTTATATTTTTAAATGTTTTTGTTTATATTACTTTGTAAAGAAATATTCAAAAATGTAAATTATATGTGTAAATACGAATAAAGGAAATAATAATGCTTTTATCTTATATCAGTTTGATGTAATTTTGTATAAATATAAACTTTACAAATAATACCTTTACAATAATACACATATGTATGGCTAAAAATGACAAAATTGTGAGCGTTTAAGAAAATTAAAATGACGATAATGATAATGTTTATAAATATGTATTTTTTTTACAAGAGAATTGTTTAATCTAAACTAAAAGTACGCAAAAGTATAAGCATTTGGGGCCGAACTAGGTATAACCTGTATTTTACACGTAATTATTTTTGTTATGATATTGCAATGAACCCATGTTGAGAACACTTGTGTTGTACAAAAGTTGTAATTAAATTGTTGTCATTAAGTTGTAAATTTAATGAACAACAAAAAAAACCAAAGTGAATTATTAAAGGAAAATTATGGTACAATTAGTGATGATGTATTCATTTCTTTAGCTGTGGTCGCGGCAGTATAAATAAAAACTGTATCTAAAATCTTCTATATCTAAATCATCGAACTATTCATTTGATTAGTTTGAACTCTAAATTTAATGTTTTTATTAAAACCATATTTTTAATTATGTGAATTAAATTTTTATGTTTTTTCTATTAAATAAAATAGTTTATCACATCATACTTAGATACCTAAATATGCCAACAAATAAAAGTTTACTTACTAAAATCATCAGGCAGTTAACCCCGAAACTAAATCAAGATTAATTTTATGAAAATACTAACAAATAAAACACAATGTGTCCAAACAAACGCATTCTTCTAATACATCAATAAGGTACAAATTCAAAACAATAACAGTTATAGGTACTACAATAAAAACAAACGAGAATATTTACTTATTCCAAATACTAAAACTAAGCTAAAAACACGGTACTGATAACTAGTATTTTTGTAAACGGGCTCTAACACTAGTAGGTAAACACCTCAAAGAGCTTTTAATAATAAATGTCTGGAAGTGAACTGTTATTTACATTTATATCTTTTCTACCCACCCCATTTCTCTATAGTTTTGAGTCTTCTCCTAAGAGTTATAATAACTATACAGTACAGTAGTATTCCGCTGGCGCTGATGGTTGTGCTCGGCATTCATGCTGATGACGTCATTGTTGTAGGTCTTGATAGAAGCCCTACAGCCAGTGCACCACTTGACGCAGACCCACAACACCTTCGGGTTCCCCTCACGGTTCGAGCTGTGCTTGTAGTACCGGTTCTCACCCATCTGGAGCATTGGTTTGCCTCTCCTTGATTCCGTGTATGTTAACTCTGTACCTAAAAGAAAATCCTCAGCTTTATTAATGTAATAATGTTTAACCTGTTCGACTGTTTAAGAGGGGTAGGGTTATGTAGGACACTTACTAGTTGAAGCGTAGTATTAAAACTGAAATTACAATGACAGTGAACACCATATTAAAACGGGAAAATAAGTCCTTGAAGTAGGAAAAAATCGATTAATTTTTTAATGCATTTATTATTTCAGACACGCATTTCGCCAGTTGACGAATAAGTCATTTCTACAACTAATTTGAAACATAATATTATTAATTTTAAATTCTCATTGGTGTTAACACTAAACATGGAACATGGATATTACGTAATAACTCTACTCTTCTATACTCTTTATTACATTATATAAATAAATTAATATGATGCATTACCTATGACTATTAATAGGTACAGCCCATGATTATTAACGCATAAGTATATATTTTCTATTCCCTATGTTTTGCTTGAAAGTGATGATTTTTTCGAGCGACTTAGTTGTAAGATAACTATAATTCTAAGATTATACCTCCTTTGTATGAATATTCTTAGATATAAATTATTTATGCAAAATTGTGTCCTTATTCGAGCTCACTCGGGTGATTATGGTCGTTGAGCTTCTTAATGATCTGTTTTTCATAAAGCACTAGGGTAGCCTTACATCCTAAGTTTTTTACAAAGTGATGATTCTGGCTCTGCAGCCTTTGCCCCATTTAATGCACCTCCATTACTTGTCTGATGTCTGATTTTTAATCCTTCAGACTATATCGATTCCGTTTGTAGTATATCATTTTATTTCCTCTCTGCGATAAAATGAAGACCGGCTCTAAAAATCACAGAAATAATACATTTACATTTTTCGTTACCAGTTTCTACTTATTAAAAGTGTACAAATTTAAGTACCTGCTTTAATACTGTTACTGAAATAGATATTTGTGTCTACCAGAATGCTATGCACCCGTACGATTAACAAGTACGAGAAGATATAAGATAGATGATAGATGATAGATGATAGATGTAAGTAATATATTACTAAAATTCAAAATGTATCGTTTCGTGTTGATAAGTGGAACTATTGTTCTAGTTCAGTTTTAAAATCACCTTTATATCGAGCTTATTATCAAGTCATCACTCACTCTTCGGTTTGAGCTGTAACATTCAAGTAAAACCAATATTGTAAAAGTTATTATTGTAATTACTCATCCTAGTTAAGAAGCTATAAATATAACATTTTCAAATATAATAAAATGTAGCCACCGGTAAAACAAGTACCGTGCTTATAAGTGCTTGTGTTTGTCTTAATTACCCAGTATATTAAGACAAACACAAGCAATGTTTAATGATTATGAACATCGCTGATTTTGACAATTTTCTTCTCTATAATCTTGAAGAGAGCCCTATACCCGCGAGACCAGCTCAACAGCTGCAACCACCTGAATATATTCTTCGATTCACTCTTCGTAAGGTACCTTCACGCTTTACGCTCTTCCGTAAGTATCTGTAACCACCCAACTCTACTATAGGGTTGCCTGACTCAATGTCTTCAAAACTGGAACTAAAAGTGGTTTTTGCAACAGCGCATGTATCATGTGCTTCACCTCAGTTTGTCCTGTTAATTCCAGAAATCCTTGGTTCGGATAGAGGTAGAAGACAGTCATAATTATGTTTAGAAAAATCTCTTCACCATTTTATGAATTAAAACAGAACCAAGAAATTGACATGTAATTTTATTTTTACAAACGGCAAGAATAATGTCACTTAACTGGCCCCTACAAGAGCGCCGGAGGTAGGTGTTATGAATGATTTGCATTCATAACAGACCTAAGCCCCACCCTGAAATACGCCAGATGCAAAATTTTACCTTCGCAGTAATGCTTTTGGGATGACCAGAGTATTCATGAATAGTCACAAGACTCAAGATTTTCGAAGAAATGGACAAAATAAACACACAATACAATCATATGATAACATCTATATTCAATATATAATTAACATTTGAAGGACACATATCAGATAAGTTGAAATTAATAAAATGTAAATGTTTGAACTGTAAAGTACAGAACGTGACTTTAGAATCAACTTTAGGACACTTGACAACACCAAGTCTTATCAGATAGCAATACGATGGTTGCTTAAATAGTCCGGTCATTTTAGACAATTGAAATAAAGAAAATTCCGACAGAGCCAAATCTTCGTAGAGACCTTAGGTTTACCACAAGGAATAAAGTGTCAAAAGTCCCCATCAGTCCCATGTGAGCTTAGGGACTTATTCGGGGCCCAAGGTCAAAATTTTAGGTTTTTTGGATTTTTCTCGAAAACGGTAAGTTTTATCGAAAAAGTACCTTAAAACAAAGTTGTAGATCTTAAAATTCTCTATAAAAATGGTCCCTATGATTTTTTCTCTAAGATCCACTATTTCCCAGATATTGCGCTTGTAAGAATCACGTTATACATAGTATGCACACATATGCCACGTATATACATATTTAGGTACTCAAGCAAGCAAAAATGCCTACTCTTGACTCTTTTATGTATACATTATACTATTCTAAGAAAATTGACTCTAAAATGACCGCCGGTCCCTTACCGAATCCCCTCTACTTGAATAACATCTGGCCTTGAAAAACATCTGCCTATTCTTTTGTCCATGTGGTGTCGTTCACGTATACCTGCTTCTTTTAGTGTTGAATGAGCAGTTCGAGTGACTAATACGTATTTATTACAATTGTCTACTATTGAAGTTAGTGCTGATTAATATTTAAAAAAAAATGTCACAATTTTGCTTTATTTGTAATAAACTTTTGACTGAAGATGAAACTGTTGTGGAATGCCAACTTTAATCGAGCCAAGTGTCGCGAGAAGTGATGAGTTTGCTGATTATTTAAGAAGCCAAAAGTCCGTTACAATTCACGTGGATTGCAGAAAATCATACACCCGGAAAACTTCAATCTCTGCATCAAAAAGACAACGTGAGGAAGAACAGGCCAGTACTTCAAAAGTAAGTCCACCTCATACTAGAGCGCGAATAAGTGAATCCAGCTTTTGTTTTAAAAACCACTGCTTATTTTGTGGCGATGAAGCGGATGAAGAAGCAGAAAAAAAGAAAGTGAAGATTTATCGCCGAAAAATTCATAAAGTTTCTACACTTACATTCAAAGATTCCATTTTAAAATTAGCTAAAGATCGTTCTGATGATGCGTCAAAAGCTGTCTTTGCGCGTATTAATTTTCAGTATGATTTAGTTGCTGCTGACGCTAAATACCATGACAGTTGTTACAAATCCTTCCTGAAACCTAATACTGGCGGTAAAATTGGCCGTCCTCAAAGTGAGGCTGGGGATATCTGGGAAATAGTGGGTCTTAGAGAAAAAATCATAGGGACTATTTTTATAGAGAATTTTAAGATCTACAACTTTGCTCTAAGGTACTTTTTCGATAAAACTTACCGTTTTCGAGAAAAATCCAAAAAACCTAAAATTTTGACCTTGGGCCCCGAATAAGTCCCTAAGCTCACATGGGACTGATGGGGACTTTTGACACTTTATTCCTTGTGGTAAACCTAAGGTCTCTACGAAGATTTGGCTCTGTCGGAATTTTCTTTATTGGATCACTATTTTTAGGTATGTATAAAATGACCGGACTAAAATCAAAAAGAAACACAATTTATATCTAATCAAATAATATGTATCAGGGTGTACCGCTGTTCCCTTTAATTCAAACAAATTACACAATATACGAAAATAATATTCACTTCAAAGTCAAAAAAATTTTAAAACTATAAAAATATTAACGTGTTTACATAGATGAGTTAATGATTATGATCGTGTACATATCTGACAATAACATCATCCAAGGTGATGATGGTAGCTTTGCAGCCGTGACAAGCCTTGACACAAGGCCATCTAGCGCGAGGACCCTTGCTGCCACTCCATTTGTTAAAACGATATCTTCCTATTAATATCACTGGCTTCCCGAATCGCGACGTTGAAAAAACTGGTTTACTGTCATCTGCAATTAAGATACACCATTTATATTTTATAACCATTTTAGTTGAAAGCAAAGCAAATGACAATTCGACGGCACGGTTGGGCAGTGGCTGAGCGATCGGCTGCTGCGCTGCGTGTCGCGGGTTCGATCCCCGCACGGAACAAACATTTGTATGATCTACATGGTATGCATGCATGATAAACCGCGTCGTGTTGTTGTGAAAAATACCTATTCATATTAGACAAAAGGGCATCAATAAGCTTTCCGTCGTAAAATTATGAAAAATTACACAACTGTTATGTTTTCTATTTTAAAAGTGACTGTTAGTCATTATATTGATATTTCATAGCTACTTGGGTAACCTGGTATCAGCTAGTTTTCTACAACTATCACGTAGTTGTTTTTGTTTTAACTAAAAGTTATGTCTAAACTACATACAACAGAACTTTCATAAATAAATATAAAAATACGGCATTAAATGGAAACAAATTAAGACTTACAAACAATATTTATTGAATAAGTACATTTTGTCTTATAATGTCTGGCGAGACTCTACTAACTATTTTTGCTGTCTGTGTTTAATCAACTATCAAACCTTTACTACCGAGTCACGATTCATTTTATCAACTGTCGGGAGGCGAACGTGCATCAACAGCTGAGTGTTAATGATTGTGTTCGGTCATGGACTTGACAATTTCGTTGTTGATAGTGGTTATTTTTGCTCGGCACCTGTAAGAGTTGCTCTTAGCACAAATCCAGTGGATCTTAGGTTCCTTGCTTTGAGCACATTTGTTGAAGCGATGGTCATGAGGAGCAGCGGGAAACCCCGTTGAGATGTCGCGAACCTTATTTCTGAAAATGAACAATGATTATATTAGTTACATTTCATGTATTAAGATATAATAATATGTACAAATGACTGACTGGCTAACCGTGCCGTCAGTTTTAGCAATAAATTTGAAACATTAGTTTAAATATTTAGTAATGAAGGCAGTTATTTTCCGGGGTTCTAATTCCTCTAATATCAGTGATTAATGATTATGTTTGATCGTGGACTTGAAAATTTGACGGTCTAGAGAAGTGATTCTTGCTCGATACTTGTCGGATGGGGGATGCTTTTAACACGAACCCATTGGATATTCAGGCCCTTGCTGCTTGTGTACTTGTTAAACTGATAGGGGATGAGAAGAATCCAGTAATGTTATTAGGACTCCGTCAACGTAAACAGTTTCTGCGAGAATCTCCATTAACATTTCTCTTTTTCGAAATAAACTCCTGAGTGCAAAGTATTTATTTTATTGGCATTAAATAAAAAAATTGTTTGACACGCACAATCAATCAAAATACAGCTATTGTGAAATCTAAAACTTCGTAATACTAAAACTTAACTCATTAAAATGTTGGATTTTTATCGGTCCTTATTCTCCAAACAGATTTCAATTATGATTATGTTCAGTCATGGCCTTGACAACTTGGTAGTTGATAGTGGTCACTTTCGCTCGGCACTTGTTCGGGATGCTCCTGGTACAAACCCAGTGGATCTTGGGCTCCTTGCTGCCGGCCCATTTGTTGAACCGATGCCCACCCATGAGGAGCAGCGGAAAACCTCGTTGAGATGTCGCGAACCTTAGTTCTGAAAATCAATGATGATTATAAATGCAAGTTAAGTTTAAGAAAATAAATTCTGTGTAAGAAGCTGCTATGGCTTTCTGTGAAGCTATTTTCTAGCATCCACTAGGACTATGGTAGCCCTGCAGCCAAATTAATACTTGTTGCAGATCCATCTGGTCATCGGCGGCCTACTGCTGCTATGTTTCGCATAGCAGTAACCACGCCAACAAATAGTTTTTCCACCAGACCGAGACCTCTCGTAACGCAGATCTTGAAGAAAAATGTGAAATAAAATTATATGGTATTCATAATTTTAACCAAAGACAAGACAGGAAGAGTTTACGAATCCAACAACATGTATTTCGCTGTTAGACTTGGCAGAGTAACTCCTCGCCTTGGACGTGGTAAAAAACAGTTCTTATAGAATAAAGTGAATTTGAAATGTTATTTTATTGTATTTATAGTATTGTTATATGTTTAATTGTCTTTGTATATATAAGTATGTTTGTATATTCTTATATGGCATATTATTATCTTTAAATAGTTCTGCTTTATGTTTTATGTATCTCATTTTCTCTTCTTCTTTTACACACTATGTCTACATGTCTTTTTTTAGTATCTCCTTTCGCAGGTATGCTGGAAGAGATTTCTTTAGAAATAAGCATCACCTGACTACTATTTTCTGTTCCTTTCTTCTTTTCTGTATTTAGTGTGTACATACATTTAAAAAAAAAAAAAAAAAAATATACTAAAAGGTAACTAGAAGGTTCGGTATGGTTCGAAACAAAAAAAAATTAATGACGGGTACAACAAAATGCCCATTACTTATACTACAGTTTAATAACATAGTATGTGTCAAAAAAAAGGGTTTGCCTCCTCCGATCCCGGTATCAGTCAGTCTGTATTTCGTTCAAGATTTTGAACGCATTTAACATTTTACAACTTGTTTCTGTGAGTAACTCGCATTGGTGGTTCCTCGATGAGCGATAATCCTGAATCATCATGTTCTGCAATATTCATTGTCAATTATTTATAGTCAAATCAAAAATGTTTATTTGCGAGAAAATACATACGAATTACAAGGAAAGATCGTATATACGATAAGATAAGTAAAAGTATAAGTATAAATCGATCTTGTGTAAAAATGATTTTATTGCGAACCTTTTGCTCTTTTACAGCCAAGTCATTTTTCGCAATATCTGGTTCACAGATGATACTGTGCGCTTGTTCTGCTAATATATTTCCATCCTAAAACAAACAAAGTGAAAAGTACATCTAGAAGAGTGAAGAACAAAAACTTGTTTGACATTTGTATGTACGAGCTAGCTGAACATTTATATTATTAACCTAAACTAACCTAAATTTAGTGCACTAAACGCTCTCAAAGCGGTTGGTTATGTTTCACTTCAATCGCCTAAACACAAAATTTACGTAACCTCTCAACATTTTAACCTAAGAACATAACAACTTATAATTACTTACTGTCAGGGTCTACAGCACCGACAATCGACATGTATGTTGGATACATAACCTACTAAAAACATTTCTTTATCAACAAATGTGAACAAATTGTGTAAATAATTCTAAATCAGTTTTAACCCACTAGGTGGACCGATGACCTGGTGAAGGTTGCAGGGATCCGCTGGATGCGAGTCTTACGGGACCGGTCAATGTGGCGACACTTCATCATCAGCCTATAGCAGTCCACTGCTGGACATAGGCCTCCTCAATCGCACGCCATTCAACTCGACTTTCAGCAATTCTCATCCAGTTGCTACCAGCCACCCTGCGAAGATCGTCACTCCACCGAGCCTGAGGGCGTCCCACCTTACGTTTGCCGATTCGCGGTCTCCACTCAAGAACACAATAATGTGGCGACACTTGGGGGAGGCCTATGTCCAGCAGTGGACATCTTTCGGCTGAAATGATGATGATTTAAAAAATTGGTGGGAGAAGTAATAACGAAAAATTTTCAAAAAGTGAGTACTCACGGAACTAGTGCATAATGATCCTTTGCACTTTTTTCTCCAATCCACACAGCGCCACTTCGTTGAACCATTTTTATTCTTACGGTATTTAGAGTATTGATATCCTGCTCCGAGTAGAACTTTGCCTGCATTTCGGTCTATGAACATAAACTCTGGAGGGTTATTGCTGGCTTCCTTGTAGCCATCTGAAAAAGTCATGTAATATCAGTGATATAATCGAAACCCCAATCATAGTGATGATCAACATTTCTATGAATAAAATTAAAATAATATAAAACGTACGCTTATATGCTAGAGTACGTTAGTTTAGTCGTTATTTTTATTACTGAAGTTCAAATGAAAATCATAAGGTACACAATTTCATTACATTTATTATCGTGGTACATGCCTTCTTCACATCTACACACATACAATGGATCACCACTTTTCAAAACTGTTAAAAATTAAATACACAAAAGCATTAAGTATAAATAAATGAAAATGAAGCTAAAGCAATTATAGATGAACAGTTTAGTCTTAATATAATGATTATTTGCAAACGTAATCAAGATAATACGCTCAAAAACACCTTTCTGCTGGCAGCCTTTTCACTCATATCGTCGACTTCAGATACTTGGACTAGGTACATAGTAGTGCCAAGTTGTTAACTAAAATACTTGCAAATAACAAATAGTCTTTTTGCTTTTATTATCTACCTATTTATTTTACTAAAAATAACGTCACTATCATCATAATAGACTTTACTATAAACTAACTATGCCCCTCGACCTTCGTCCGCGTGGAATTATTAATAATATTACTTTCCCATTCGAATCGGATTCTATTAAAAATTTCAAGGGTTTTAATTATTATTTGTAAATTATTATATAATTTTTTGCACGGAACCGTAATCCTTTTTCTACTTTAAAAGTAGGCTATAAGATTAGCCGAAACAAACAGATAGACAGACAAAAAAAATGTTATAAGTACCATATTATTCTTCATATGCATTCAGTAAAATGCTTTTATTTAAAGTTACAAACATACACTTCAACTTTTTTTCCTTGTATAGATGATAGTGACTGGTAACACGACACGTGCTTTTTTTAACAAATTAATTCAAACAGTCACACATAATACAAATCACAATACTAAATGTGATGCATCTAAGTAGAATCCATTAGGTACTGTTGACATATTTATATTCTTCTTTGAATAATATTTAGATCCTCGGAGCAGTGCTCAATGATTATGTTCGGTCATGGACTTGATAACATCGTCGTTGATAGTGGTAATTTTTGCTCGACACTTGCCCCGAATGTTTTTAGCACACACCCAATGGTTCTTCGGCTCCTTGCTTCCAGACCAACGGTAAAACCGATGCGGATCCATAAGAAGGCACCTGCTACCCCTTTGGGATTTCACAAACCTTATTCCTGTAGAACAACGAAATTATTAAAATATATTAGAAATCGCAAGTTTTAACAGTAGTACTTACACTCATTGACACGCGAACTTAGACCCCGTGTAATTTTATTCCGATAAACGGTTAAAATGTCCAAATTCAATGTGGAAACGGCGTTCAACGACCTTATGAAGAGAGTTGCAGCGTTGACAGCAAAAATTGAAGATCACCAGCAGGTGATCACAGAACAGACGAGGGTACTTGCAGATTTGTCCTCGAAAATCGAGAAGATCGAAGTTCATATTGCTTCAATAAATACTGCAAAGAGCGAGATGGAGAAACCAGTCAGGATACCAGCTACGCAGCGTGCGAGTGAGACGAACGTCGGAATTCTTGCCAATGAACCTCACGAAACGGTGACGGAACGCGCGCGCCGAGCGACTAAGCGTGCCAAGAATAAGGCTGCGTCCATACTGCAGAAAACAAGCAACAGTTCAGAAAACGCTAAGCCAGTATTGGACAACATTGCTTCCGAAGAATGGAAAGTAGTAGGTGCTAATAAGAAACGAACAAAAATTATTGGGGACACTATTCAAAAGGGGGGAAACACTAAATTTTTTACGCTCCAAGCGATTCAGAGGAAGAAGTTTTTGCATGTGTGGTCACTACATCATGACACAACGGAGAAGGCAATAAGTGAACATGTGACTGAAATATGTGGATCTGTAGACATTAAAGTCGAGAAAATTATTCCTAAGACTGCAAGAGATTATGCGTCATTTAAGGTTGGAGTTCCGGAATCCTTTTTTGAGAACATTAACAACGCTGACAGTTGGCCATTAAATGCGCAATTTAATCAATGGGTGTGGTTTCGTGACTCCCGCAAACCAGGAAAAGCCACCCATAAGTGTTTTCAAGTGTATTATCAGAATGTTCGAAGATTACGCACGAAAACAAGATTACGTATGATCTCTTTGCAATTACGGAGTCAGGTCTAAATGACGGGATTCATGACGGAGAACTAATCCCAACTCAATACAGCATATTGCGTTGTGATCGAACAGATGGACGTAAACAAGGAGGAGTATTCTTGGCGGTTACTCCGCGATTTAGTTTGATTCGCGTTTCGGTTGATAATGTGGACAGACCTTATTTGAGATTGTGTGTGCGACGGTACACAAACAAAATCATTTTTTGTTTTTCTGCTGTGTTGTTTACATTCCGCCAAAATGTGATGTTCAGGAATATATGCATTTATTTCATATATTAGAGAATGTTTGTGTTAAATATGACAAAGTTTTAGTGCTTGGTGATTTTAACATGCCTTTTACGACTGTAGAAATTCAAAGTTATTTGGAGTATCTTATTGCCTACGGGGAATTTCGGCAGGTAAATAACGTTGTTAATATTAATAATCGTGCGTTAGATTTAGTATTGTCAACGTTTGAGTTGAGTGATGTAGGAGTACCACTCTCTGAGGAACCTTTAGTTAATGTTGATACACAACATTCGTCACTGGTAATTAGCGCGAAGCTTTGTCATCGGGAGGCAGAGAGTAACCGTCCGTTTTCTCAGAATAAACGTGTTTCGTCACTCAATAGACGAAGGTGGAATTTTAATAAAGCTGATTTTCTAGATTACATAGTTCTTTTCAGTTGATAAATTGGGAGTCGTTGCTTAACATTCATAACTCTGAGGCGGCTTTAAGCCATTTTTATGAAATAGTGAATGAAGTTTTTGACGTAAACGTAAGTGGCGTTATCACAAATCGTACAAATCGACTGGTTCCCAGAGAGATTATGAAATGTTTTCTTATTTACGTACTACGATCAAATTAAAGATAGCTTCAAACTATAAGGTGTACCAAAACAGGCTTCAGAAGAACCTACAAGTAGATCCAAAATCGTTCTGAACTTTGTTAGGGCTAAGCAATCTCGGCGCAATAAAACCAAAGTGACTAGGGACGGCTTATTGCTGAGGGAGGAGGAGTGTGCGGAATGTTTTGCCTCGTATTTCCACTCGATGTACAGCGAGAAGCGGCCGGCACTAGAATGAGTAGCCGCGGAGCGCGCGGGTGGCGGCGGAGCGGGCGCGCCACGAGTGCATGTTGACGGGCTCAGCGCGCGAGACCTGCGCGTGGTGCTCCTGCGTCTTAAGCCCAAACGCTCAGTGGGTCCGGATGGCATACCACCTTACATTGTCAAAGATTGTCGCATGGTTTTTGAAACGCCTTTATTGCACAATTTTAGCTTGTGTTTGCGTTAGGGTCACTACCCAGTTCACTATCCCAGTCCCCAAAGGGGAAGTAGGCACCGACGTGAGTGGATACCGGCCGGTGGCGGTGCTGTCTGCGTTCGCTAAGGTATTTGAATCGGTGTTGCATAAAAGTATTTATACACAAGTGAGCTCACAACTCTCGGACGCTCAACACGGCTTTCGACCGGGTCACAGTACGGGAGGCAACTTGCTGTCATTTGTTAACTACCTGTCGCCTGTCATTGACGCAGGGGGACAGGTGGATATTGCGTATTTTGACTTCCGGAAAGCTTTCGACACCGTGGATAACGATGTACTTTTATGTAAACTCTCTGCGATGGGATTCACACCGCAATTACTTAAGTTTTTCGCGAGCTACCTTGGCGAGCGCCGACAGTACGTCGAGTATGCGGGACTTGAATCTAGTCCTTATTACACGTATTCCGGGGTGAGTCAAGCCAGTAATATTGGGCCATTAGAATTTATTTTATTTTTTAACGACCTGCCTACAGTCGTGAAAGAATCGAAGTGTCTACTGTTTGCAGCTGACTTGAAGTTGTGCCTAAATGTTGAAGAGACTGCTGATTGTAATCGGCTCCAGTCGGACATCAACAAGGTGGTACAATGGAGCAAGTCTAACAAGCTGTTCTTTAACGTGGATAAGTGTTGTATAATGAGCTACACCCGCGCGCGTGCTCCTTTGGGACAGCAGTACGACATGGATAGTGTAGTCATGCCGCGTGTCAAGCAGGTATGAGATTTGGTCTCTGAGCTAACTTTTCGCAAACACATAGTGGAGGTGTGCGGTAGGGCTTTCAAAAATCTTGCTTTCATCTTAAGACAGTGTAAGGATTTTACTGATACTGCTGTTGTTAAGGTTTTATATAATGCACTTGTGAGAAGTCACCTAGAAACAAGTGCATTCATTTGGAATCCACATGAAGCAAAATACAGCCTCATGTTGGAAAAAATGCAAAATAAATTCTGTAGATTTCTCTACCTTAAGCAGTACGGAGTTTATCCCTTTTATCCCCTAATGTACCCAAGTCTGTTCGTCCTGGGCATGGTTGGGTACACCAGACTGGCAGTAAGAAGGGACGTGGCGCAAGTAAAGTACGTGGCGAGCGTACTGCTAGGGTATTGCACCACCCCGAGGTGCTGGCTGCGCTGCGGCTGCGCGCGCCGGATGGGTGCGTGGGAGCGCGTCGCCGCCCCGCACTGTTGGACGTGCCAGCGGTTAGGACTAACCTGCTCAGGTTTACCCCTATGTCGCGAGCCGCACGTATTATTAATACTATAACGGTATCGGAAGATATATTTGGGCAAAACCTGCCGACATTTGTTCAAAGGGCACAAATGATAATTGAAAGGGGTGTCCAACTATGAGCTTGGTCATGTTTAAGTATTGATGTTTTAACTATAGCTATTATAATTTTTATATATTTTTTTTAATGTAATTTTACTGTTTTTATTGTTTTATTTTATGTTGTAGCATCGTATTGGACTTGGTCTGTAATGTTGCTATAATTAGTGGTAAATAAATAAATAACAGCTTTGGGACATATTCATTTTCTATAAGTGGTACCAGAATTTTAAGGGGCAGTTCTGAAAAATCAATAGCTGCTATTAAAAATAATATTTATTAAATATTAGTTATACTAGTACAATATAATACTAGTAATTTCGCGCGGTTTCACCTGCCATTTCTATTTTTGCTCGACTCCTAAAGATGATGATGCTAGAAGCCTTCCTCAAGAATTGGGCTAACAATTCCAAAAAAAAGAATCTTTAAACTAACTTAATTTATTTCCTTTATTCGTATATAGACATATAATTTACATTTTTAAATATTTCTTTTCTTTTACTTAATTTTATTATTACTATTACTTTAACTCTTAATTGATAATAATTTATTTTATTAGCATTAAATAAAACGTTTAAATAAAACTCTCCGATCGAATGCGCAACACCTTAATACGGTCTAAAACAGGCATCGCCGATGTTGGCGACAAATCTGCGAAGCTGAAATGGGACTGGGCGGGTCACGTTTTAAGGATGAACCCGGACAGATGGGCGAAGATAGTCACACAGTGGGTACCTGAAGACGGCCGTCTCAACCGAGGCAGGCCCAAGAAACGCTGGCGTGACGATCTGGACTCATTCTTAACGGATTGGTCAGAGGGCAAATTGTAAGCAGGATTGGAAAGCCATGGGGGAGGCCTTTGCCCAGCAGTGGGACAGAACAGGGAGATTAAAAATAAAAATAAAAAAACGTTATAATCATATTATAGGTGTCGAAATACTAAAATTTAATACATTGAAACGTTGTCAGATTTTTCTTCAGTCAGTTTTCCAATCAGTGTTCAGTTGTGATTATGCTTAGTCATTCATTTGAGAAAACATGTTCAATATAACAGATAAATCCAAGCTATTGCACAGTTAAAAGAAACTATTACAATATTTACAGTAACGAACCATAAAAATATTAAATATCATACTTACTTAAAAGTAACAAGAAAAAGTCATCGTTCAGCCTTGCTACACTGTCACAGCATAATTATTCTCAGCTAAGTGCGGTGACCCCTGCTCTGCCGTACCGACTGGCTGGCAATCAGCGTATTCCGGACTATTATCTACATGCCTGCCATGAAACATACTTACATTTATCTCAGCTCAATTTGAAATAAAAAAGCAACAAAGCCACACCACACATCTTTTAGCTTTTCAGTTACTAATGTGTATCATATGGTAGTTCTCAGTCTTAACTATAATATTATCTATGGTTGCGATGGCGGCTCGGCAACCTTGTGGGTTCTTCACGCAGGTCCACCGAACCCGGGCACCTTTGCTGCCACTCCACTTATTGTATCTGTACTTCCAAACCACTATCACAGGATTGCCGAAACGTGTCCTTTCGAACTTGCAGCCTGTGAAATAAACATTGTTTGTTACCTTTGTTTTGTTTTCATAACTGAAGAACTTCTAAATTTAAGTATAGCGTCACTTACGGGATATCTTCCGTGAAAGCTTAAAACAGTATTTGAAGAACTTCTACAACACAGTGATACATTTTAGCTGTTTACAACACGACATTAAATTCTATTAAGCGAACGTGTACAAGTGTTTCTCAAATCATTTTGTAAGAAATACTCTCACCTCCCTCTTTCTCTCTGTCTGCGCCGTACAGCTCCACCTAAGATTTTTAAATAAAAGAATACTTTAGCAACAATAATTATACTGTTATAAATAGATAGACGAATATACTTTACTGTACATCAATATTTTACCTTGCAAATAGGGTACAGAGGCGGTCTTTTCGCTAATAGACCAGAGAAACTACGTCTAAAAAAAAATCCACATCCAGAAAGAAACTTGCTAAAAGGACGTAGCAGTACGACCATGGTTATGTAATTGATCAATTTTGTAAATCTCGTTGTCGATTGTGAAGATCCTGGCCTTGCAGCCGACCGAGACCTTTACACAGACCCAGCTCGCTTTGGGACCCTTGCTGCTACTTCGCTTGTTGTACCGATACCCATCGTACTCTATGACAGGATTCCCGAACCTCGATTGTAAAAACACTAAACCTGAAATTGAGTAGACAAATTAAATTCATAGTTAAAAAACATGGCAGAAAATGACCTACTCCGTCTCACTGCTGGGCAAAGGTCCGCTAGACATGTAGTGAATATAATTATAATGCCTGATACAGGTACAATAAAACAACACATGCTGCACCGAGCAAGTAACTCGGGATCGGGTCAACCATAGTCATCCTGCTTTGATTTGAAAGTCACTATAGAAATAAAATAAACAAAAAGACCGAAAAAAGACAATGGGTTTTTAATATAGTAACCTTATTGGTAACTATATTTTCGAGCCGTTTGGGGTTGAAACTCTAGGTCCGTGGGGTCCGAGTGCTCACAGCCTTTTCAAGGACATTTCTAAACGTTTAGTTGACTCTTTCCGTGACCCAAGGGCTGGCTTTTACCTTGGCCAAAGGCTTAGCGTTGCCATACAACGTGGCAACGCCGCCAGTCTTTTGGGTACATTACCAGTTGACTACGTTGAGGAGGAGTTTGTTGACGCCATTTTTTAAGTTTATTTTTAAGTTAGTTAGTTAATATAGGTTATTTTAATTTATTAAATTAATATTTTTAGTTTTTAATATTTCATTATTAAAAACCAACTACAATGTTATACTTTTCGCAAATAATTAAAAATACATTGCTTGATTATTTATTTCTGTACTCCTTCTTATAATTATTACACTTAAAATCTTGATTTAAAAAGTCTATCTACAACAACATAGAAATAAAACAGAATCAGTGGTTATTTTCATTCAAAACCTTCGTAACTTCGATATCCACTAGGACTATGGAGGCCCTGCAGCCAACTCGATACTTGTTGCAAATCCATCTAGACGTCGGCGGGTTACTGCTGCTATGCTTCACATAGCGATAACCACGCCAACAAAGAGATTTTCCACTACCTCTCGTAATGCAGATCTTGAAAAAACACGTGAAATAAAATGTATTGATAAACACAAAGCATTTACGAATTCAACATATTATATTTATTTGTATTTGACAAATAAACATCCGAATATTCCAGCACACAAAAAGAACATAGGCAGTGTAAATGTACTTTATCTGCTTTTTAAAAAGAAAACTAATTATTAAAAAAAGACGTATGTCAACTTTATTTCAAATAGAATGTAGGTTTTAATAATTTTGCGTTCTCAAGAACCTATTCAGTCATAACCCCCTATAGGATGCCTGTGTTTTATATAAAATATTTTGAAGTAGTAACAGTAACATGTAATAAAACAGAAAAATTAATTGTCACAACCTTCAGGCAAGCTCAATGGCAGGGAAAATATGAAGAAAATACTGTCTTGTAACAAGTCCTTAACTCAAGAAAAAACAAAAGAAAAGCTTAACTAAGTCACAAAAGGCAACATATTGCTGGTTAGTTTCGATTTTGCAACGTGCCAAAAGATTTTTGTACATCTTCAGACTCATTTATAATGGTAGTGAAGTCACTGCATGCACAATGAACTGATGTGATGATGACGAGATTACCTTATCCATACAAAGCGACATCTTTGGGATTTTCCCTATTAAATCGACTAAAAAAATGTATGACTTAGTATACCTCTGCCTTTGTCCGTTACTCATAAAATATTACCTTGCTAGGTGCTGCGTTCACAATAAAGTGTTTTCAACAAGGACTAAGACTAACGACGATATTCATCCATGCACACCTACACAATATCTCAAAAATAACGATTTCCTTCTAAACTTAAATCTAATGTGACTTCCCATTAATACACAATACTATTCATAACTGCATAACACAGACGTTGCTTAAAAGTAAATACAATGGTTCCAAGCACCACCGCGGCACCGTTAATATTTATACTTTTTGGTTAAAGCCTCAAGAACACGACATGCGTAATTAAAACATTATTTTTAGAAGTACTAAAAACAAAAACGAAAAGTAGTATCTACTTGAACGTTTGGAAATATTTTAATACTCTAGAAAATATGAACTACAAAATACTTAAGCGAAATGTAAGAAATAAAGAAAGAATAAATGAGTACTGTTTGCTACCCATAACAAAAAAAAACACAAAGACTATTATTTACGAAGATAAAATAAATAAAATCTGCCCTTATAAATAAAATTTGATAAGTTCAACAGAGCAAACAATATAAAACACGCTAAACAGATGACAAAAATATATTTTTTAGTTACTAAACTTTACAAAAGGAACTATGTTCACTCATAGTTCATATAGACATCTCACTAATGCAAAAATATTTTGGTTTTTTCGATTATAATAAAATCATTTCAACAATACTAATACGTTACAACAAAACTTATTTTATACCTTTTTTTTTCATTAATTTCTAACTCTGTGTATGTTATTAAATGGGAAATAATAAAGCTTCCGAAAAACAAATTGACTTCCAACGATCTGTGGTTGACTGTAATACTAACTACGCTGTGTTAAAATGAATTACCGAAAAATAAATACTAAATTATCCGACAAAAAATGTTGTACATACATATTTAACAAACAAACTAAAAAACAAAAATAACAATTCTACGATGGCGGGGCTTTGAGAGCGAGCGAAGCGAGCGAACTAAGCCTTCACCATAAATTTATAATAGGTGAGTTACGATGAAAATGATTAAATTGCGTTTGATGCATTGATTTTTCGGAATTTTCAGTATTGTATTCGGTCGTTTCTTTATTTGTATTCGCATATAAGTTGTCGGAAAATTAGTATATAAAGCAATAAATTTCATTTTTCTTTTCTGCTCATCATTTATGCTCATATATTTTTTTCGGAGCTTTTATTACATTGAAAATTCACAGCACACGAGATTAAACTATGTTCAGCCGTGGCTCAGACCTACTGTAATGGTACCATGGTTATAGGTAGCATATTATTGTACGAGTGGAAGACACATTAAAATATTCATTTCTAAGATAAAAGCCCTTGACGCGGCGTTTTAATTTTTTTTAAATATATATTTATACTAATACTAATGCGTAGGTAATTACTTATGCCCCGTTTTAAAAAGTTTAATTTACTAACTACCTCAATATAACGTAAACCTAAGGCATTACAAAATAACATTAGCACTCGTCTCGGTAACCTTGACGTAAAAAAACAGTCGTCCGAAACATCAAGGATGAATATGTTCTCCGACAGTTCTGACGATAACGTCCCCTTTGGTGTAGAATGTCGCCTTGCACTTCTTCCAGCTACACTGCCAACGCTGACCAGTTCTCTTGGCTGTCCCCTGCGCCCAGTACTTGTGTGTGTCCACCAGGATCATCGGCTTACCGAACCGGCTCTTGCCGAATACCGGCACTGAAGGAAACCACAAGCAAACACCTCTAGTTAGGGAAGGAAAAACAAACAAAATATGGATACGGTTGATTAAATAAATGTGTAACATTTCTAGAAGCTTAGAATTCAGAATTCAGATTTATAAAAACCAAGAAATAATAAAAAGGTTTTCAAGCGGTTTTTATTTAAAACTGGTTCATGTATCTAACAATGTTTCATTTCTAAATACTACCGTAAATAGAAATGAAACATTGTTCTAGAAAAGAAATGAATAGAATATTAATAAAAAATATTATATTAATATAAATATTGAAATCTGATAACGCCCCCGGATGGGATAAAATACAAGTCAACTTTCTAAAATTAGCACACGAGCAAATTGTACCGATCATAACCCACTTAGTTAACATATGCTTCAAGCAGAGACTTTTCCCGGACGCTCTGAAAGTAGCCCTTATAACGCCTGTGTACAAGTCTGGTGATAAGTCTGACCGTCTAATTGTAGACCAATTTCGGTCCTACCGGCCATATCAAAAATCCTTGAGAAACTTATTAACTCACGCCTAATTAAATTCCTACCTAAATATAATATACTGTCGCCTTCTCAGTTTGGGTTCAGACAGGGAAAGTCTACTGAGGATGCAGTTCTATCACTAACTTCTGCTCTGGTGGACGGTGTGGATGGAGGAGCCAAGTGTCTAGCTGTTTTTCTTGACCTCAAAAAGGCGTTTGATACAGTGTCCGTCCCTTTACTTTTACAGAGGCTTGAACGCATCGGCATAAGGGGACCAGCTCTTGATCTTTTTAAATCCTACCTAAACAATCGCAAACAAATGGTTAAAATTGCGATGTACACCAGTTCCGAGTCAACCATCACTTTCGGAGTCCCCCAGGGCAGTGTTCTTGGGCCGACCTTATTCCTCGTCTACATTAATAATCTCTGCAACATGAAGATTGATGGCGGACTCGTTTTCTCGTATGCCGACTGCATCACTACTCATACTGCCATTGTCTTCACTGCTAAAACTTGGGATAATGTTCGTGGGTTGGCCGAGCGTGGCCTTGCGAAGATAGCAGCCTGGCTAAACCATAGTCTCCTCACACTAAATGCCTCCAAATCCAACTACATCTGCTTTACTAAGTATAATAACTCGCAACCATCTCAAGATTTTTAAATAAAAATCCATAACTGTCCCAACCCCCCAACCCCCGGCTGCTCTTGCTTAAAAATTGACAGGTTACAGCATACCAAATATCTCGGTGTTATGATTGACCAGCGCTTGTCCTGGCACATGCACACCGAACTTATTATGAAAAGAGTTAGGAAACTGATTTGGACTTTTAAAACATTGCGACATGCGGCTTCAAAGCAACTTCTGAAGAAGGTATACATTTCACTGGCCCAATCTATCCTCATGTACTGTCTGTCTTGCTGGTGAGGGACTACAAAACTAAAATTTTTGGAACTTGAGAGGGCGCAGAGAACCTTACTAAAGGTCATGTTCTTTAAACCCTATAGGTACCCCACCCACAGCCTTTACCTATTATCTGACCTTCTGTCTGTGAGAAAGCTTTATGTGCTTTAACTTACACTAAAAAAACACACATCCCTTCCGTATGACCCCTCTAAACCAAAAAGTAGAAGAAGCTACTTAGTCGCTCCAACGGTCAAGGTTAGATCTTCTTTCGCTAAAAGGCAATACTCAAGGCAATAATCTTCTCTATACAACCTGCTGAATAAAGAATTACGAATATATTCCATGAAGCTCCGGGACTGTAAAAAAGTTGTAACCGATTGGCTTAAAACTAAAACCTACGACTATATTGAGTCTATTATATCTACTTCTCAATAACCAAATTACATTAACCAAGTTACATTTGGGTTGTTGTGCGCAAGGTTAGTGAATGAAGAATTATTTAGCTTCCTTCGATCCCAAGACATTGTCGCAGGGCAAACCGACAAACGACAACCTACATCTGTCTGGACCTACGCTTCGCCTAGGTGTGAAAGCGTGACTAATAAACAAACAGACAGGATATTAATTAGAAATAGTAAACTAAGCATTATTCATTATCTCAAACACCACACAACCTCACTTTCACACTCACACCCACACTCACACCCACACTCACCCACACACTCACTCATTATACACATACCACACGAACATGTGCGATCTGGCCTTTTTCTACATTACGCTCATTTATCTGCAGAGCTGTTTGTATTATTGTCTACATTTCAATTACCTATTTAATGACAAGTGGAAGTGCGGGGTCTCCTAATACAAGCAATCCCTTGCTTAAAAGGTGATCTCCAATAACATGTATCGAAATGCCTATTGAAATTGAAATAAACGTTTTTATTTTTTTTATTATTTATTAATAAAACTTCGTACAATAATAAAATCAAATTCATTGGCTCTTTTACGAAACAGCAAATTAAGTTAAAAACGACATCGGCGCATTTACCAGCTCAATATCAAATCATACACGACGTAAGAACCTCTACTACTAGATAAAACAAACTTTAAAAGCATGAATCATGCCATGCTGTCATGCTACTGGAAAAATTAAAAATGAGACACACAAACAATGCAATATTTAAAAATCGGTATAGTGCCGTCTCGGCACCCATGAATTTATTTATCATGCCCATGAAACATTCCCATCTCGGCATCCTGTCATTTATCATTGTTAGGTACACAGTCATCAAAAAATGGATACACAATATCAGTGTAGCGAGTAAATCAACTTAATCACTAATTAAAGAAATAAACAAAACACGTTCACTTAGTATATTATAGTTGAACAAAATAGAATGCTCTTACGAACTTGAAATGACATCTAATGCTGATGCTCATTGATTGTCCTGACGATGACATCATCGAGAGTAACGATGGCGGCCCGACACCCAGCCGATACCTTGGAAGAACACGTCCAGCGCCGCCGACGGCCGCTCGCAGATACGACTGATCTCGTAAACCGATAAGGTCCCAACTCTATTACAGGATTTCCAAATCGACTTTCACTAAACACAGGTACTGCGAATAAAATAACGTCGAGTCAATACCTCCCTGAGCAGTTCGCAAAATGAATTTTCAAAAACTAAAAAAAAAACCTGAACTACGTGATAACTTAAATGAATTGTTTGAATGGCTAAGAAAATGAAACAGAGAATAGAAATGTAATTTTTAATCTACAAAATATTTAAGTATCTAGATAGGTAGCACGATGTCAACAATTCATTGCTTTTTTAAACCTTAAATAATTCCTAAAATAATCATTCTAAATATTTTCGTTATCTACGATTCAATAGAATAAAATTATGGATTGGATATTACAAACCGAAGAATATTTGTAAAATTTGATTGTATAGGTACCTAAATCGTAGTATTAAGTGACACTTTTTGTTTATCATCAGTCCCTCGGTGTTACATATCCATCTAGTCATTTTAAGGGTTCTGTACCTAAAGGGTGTTACCAGACTAAGCAGATATTCTGCCGCGGGTTAAAATGATAAATAGAGGCAGAATCTAATTAAGAGTATAAATGTAAAATTCTGAAGGTGACCGCAGACCGCAGCAGTAAACTATTTTGAATAAGTAGGCCTATATCAATCCAACACAAAATAGTTTCACTTACAGATTGTCCAACATTGTCCAGCCACTGGGCTATAACATATGGCTAGTACAAATGGTTGTGGTTTAAATTAGACTTGACTATTAGTTCCCCGAGGGTAGTGATCCTGGCTCTGCACTTGGTTCTCGTCTTCGTGGTGCACTGCCATCGGACATGGCCGTTCCGTCCTATGACCCCGGAGCGAGCAAAGCGAAATCCATTCGCGACCAGACGCTCCGTTTTCTTATCGGTCAGTATTCTGTGAACTGGTGGAATAAACGTGGAGTTAAAGCACAGTTTTCTTTATATTACCACAGGTATTATGAACATCACGAGTATTGAAACATTATATTATTTAATTCAGTGATTGTGGTTCAAACTACTCCTTACAACTAGATTGTCGAGGGTTGTGACGTACACCTTGCATTTAGTTCGGGATTTTTTTGAACATACCCAACGAATTGTGTTAATACAGATCCTATCCTTACTAAATTGGTATCTTCCTATTTTCAGCATTGGATAACCCCTTTTGTTCGGGATCCATTCAACTGAAAATAAAAATTATCTTTAAGTACCCGTGCGTTAAATAATAATCATCTTTCTTCAGTAAAGCATTAACTTATGAAATCGAACGTTGACGTTCTTTAAGTTGAAAAAATTATAGTTAAAATGACTTTTCATTGCCATTCAAGCAATGAATAAATAAGGTAGACGGACGACCGATCATTTTATGAGGACAGCTGCTTAATGTAGATAAACGACAAAAAGAAGTTGTAGGGACACAAATTGTCAGCTAAGCAAAATGTAAACGTGTGCGTGTGTAGCAACTACGTGGCTGCATCCACGAAGCTAGGAGCAGTTGCAAATAAACTCGCAGTGAATTCGGTTGTTGAATATTTTATTTCCGGAAACCCAACCTTCTGTAATTCACATTAAATGAATTAGCACATTGTTAGGCACAAATAACAAGAGATCCTAAAGTGGTGACCCTGACGAACATTAATTGTTGGTTTTTTTTTCGTTTTCGGAGAACTTCGTAGTACAGTGTCAGCGAAATGAATCCGGAAAGCCCACGTGCACCAGTGGCAAAAAGTGAGGTTAGTGGCGAAAGCAGCGAGAGGGCGTTGGCCAGCATCACGGTGGCTTCGCGTATCCCGGAATTTTGAGCAGATCAGACGCGACTGTGGTTTGTCCAATTCGAGGCTGCAGTGGAGAGCCAGCGGCTGAGCGATGCTGCCAAGCAAAACCTGGTGGTTACAAAGCTCAGCAAGGCCGCTATACAGCAAGTGAGTGATTTATTACTTGCTCGGCCAGAAAACCGCAAGTATCAAACCTTAAAGGAGAGGTTGCTGCAAGTGTCCGAAGAGTCAGAAACTAGGAAGCTTCAAAAGCTCATAGGAGAGATAGAGCTGGGGGAGCAAAAGCCTTCACAGCTGTTACGCCGAATGCGGGATTTGGCAGGAGGGAAAATGCCAATTGACACATTGAAGTTAATGTGGCAAACACACCTACCGACTGCGGTTCGAGCTATACTCACGGTGACAGACTCGGAGAACCTGGATGTGCTGGCGGTGATTGCGGACAAAGTCCTGGAAAATACGGGCACGAACGAGGCGCAAATCGCGGTGGTTAAAACAGCGGCGACAGCGGCGCCTGCAGGAGCGACTGGATCAGCTGGTAAACCATCAGAAGAGTCGGAATTAGGCAAGATCAGAGCAGAAATGGCTAGGATAAATGTGCGACTCCAGGATTTGGAACGTAGCAGGCCTAGAGAACGCCACGATACGGATCGGAGGTTTAGATCGGTTTCGAAGAGTGGTAGCACGTCTGGTAAAAGAGAAACGGCTAATTGGTTGTGTTTTTACTACTTTCGTTACACGGAGAACGCAACAAAATGTATGAAACCCTGTAATTGGAGTGGGGGGCAGGAGCAGCCGACGGGAAACTAGCGTGCGTGCAGCCGACAGCGGGTGCCTGCACGTTATATGACCGCCTCATGGTATGTGATAAGAACTCAGGTATGAGATTTTTAATTGATACGGGAGCGAATGTGTCAGTAATACCGGCAGACAAAAATAGTTTACGTAAATGTGGCAGCCTAAAGTGGAAATTTAACTTGTACGCAGCAAACGGGACAATAATCAGAACTTACGGGTTAAGATCTTTAACTTTAAATTTAGGTCTAAGGCGTCCGTACACTTGGAACTTCATTCTAGCTGATGTCAAGCAGCCGATTATCGGCGCCGATTTTTTAACAAAACACAAGTTAATGGTAGATCTGAGTGGACGGCGGCTTTTAGATCAACGCACTAGCTTAAGTATTATAGGGTCTATTGTATTGTGGAAGGAGCCATCGTTAACTACGATAGATAATAATACTATTTACTCCGAGTTACTACTGCAATATCCGGAAATTACTAAGCCTGTATCATTTAGAGAGGATCCACCGTATACTGTGTATCATCACATAGAAACAAATAGACCACCAGTTTTCGCGCGTGCTAGGCCATTAGCACCGAAGAGGTACGTAGAGGTGAAGGTAGAATTTCAGCGAATGCAGGTGTTAGGCATTTGCAGGACGTCGAAAAATCCCTGGCTAAGTCCGCTGCATGTGGTGCCTAAAAAGGATGGGCAATTACGTCCATGCGGAGATTACGGCATTTAACGCCATAACACGACCGGATAGGTATCCCATTCCCAGAATCAACGATTTTACATACGTACTAGGTAATTAAAAAATATTCTCGCGTCTCGATATTAATAGAGCTTATCATAACATATTGGTCGCGCCAGAAAATGTAGAGAAAACCGCAATAACGACTCCGTTTGGCTTGTACGAGTTCACACGTGTGACTTTCGGATTAAGGAATGCGGCTCAGACATTTCAGCGATACATGAACAATACGGTTTTCCAGGGTTTAGAACAGGAATTTAGTGGAGAAGACAAATCATTGAACCCCAATTTTTACTTTTGTTACATAGATGACGTAATCGTGGCCAGCGAAACAGCGGACATTCATGAGCGTGATCTGAAAGCGATTTTCGAGCGGTTAAATACTTTTGGTATTACTATTAACTTAGCGAAATGTTGTTTTGGAAAAACAAAATTAGAATTCCTCGGCTATGAAGTTACACCGGAGGGAATTAGCCCATTAACTGGAAAGGTCCAGGCAATCATAGATTTCCCGAAACCCAAAACTGTAGATCAGTTAAGGCGTTTCCTGGGAATGGTGAATTTTTATAGGTCCAGTTTACCAAAGGCCGCGGAGTATAAAGCCGTGTTAGAAAAATGTATCTTTTACTAATCATAAGTGTAACGATAAGTCTATAATTGATAGTGATAAGACTGCTGTTAATGTCATGCCTAACACTTGGACCACACGCAGTGGAAGAGCTGTTAAGCGACCAATAAAGTTTCTATAATTTCATGATTGTATACATGTATAGCTATAATTGAAAACATAAATGTATTTTTCTGTGTACACTTACCTTTATTATTTATAAAATGCATATGTGAGTAAAATAGGTAATGCAAGTTGGCAATGGAAAATAATGTACAGTAATTAAAAAGTCGAAATCAGCAATTATGCTTGATATTATTGTCAGCAAAAGTTTTATTGCTCAAACATAGTCAGTCTGTACGCTAACGAAACAATTACATTGTATTAAAGGTATTTATTACTCTATTGAAGGGCAATATTGTTTTCCTGTGCGATTAAACCAGTGTTAATTAGAAATGGGTGGCACTACCAGTAAACCACAACAAAATAACGTTGCACTAACCCAAACAGTATCCAATGAAATCATGGGGCAACGAATTAATACAGTCGAAATTGTATTAGTAGTATTTGCCATCATGTTTGGAATAATGTTATTGTGGGTTCTAAGGAACCAATGCAGAAACAATGTGCGGGACTGGTTCCGCAAGGAAGGAGCTGTTTGGAATTGGAATGGTACCACCAGTGGTTAAAGTCCATGCCGTGCAACCACCAATCACTCCGCGTACGACGTAGACGTGTATTAGTATGATTAAGTGTCATGTGCATTAGTGTAATTAAGGACAAGTGCATTAGGTAGTGACATATTAACGACCATTGCAGCAATAGATGCAGCCCGTAACACATTTCAGATGTTTAAAAATTATATAGATTTATTTTTTTTGATTTTTTGATTATATAAAATGTTAGATTATAAAGTTTTGTTTGGTTATATAGAGTCGTGATTTTTTTGGAGGGGGGCTACTGTAGGGACACAAAGTGTCAGCTAAGCAAAATGTAAACGTGTGCGTGTGTAGCAACAACGTGGCTGCGTCCACGAAGCTAGGAGCAGTCGCAAATAAACTCGCAGTCAATTCGGTTGTTGAATATTTTATTTCCGAAAACCCAATCTTCTGTAATTCACATTAAATGAATTAGCACATTGTTAGGCACACATAACAAGAGATCCTAAAAAGACAATTAAAAAAAAAAAAAAAATCATGATACACTTAATTCGTACACTATGTTTCAAGAAGGTATTTACTACATTATTTTCGTCCAACAGGAACAATAAATATAGCGTATTATGAGACTCGGGGATAATACCTATTAGTGAAAGTTTTTTTTGGCACCGGATTAATATTTCCGAAGATTTCATTATCCATATAAGTGTTAAATATGGTTAAAAAATTAATAAAGACCATCACGAGAATTGAAACATTATGAGTATATTAAATTATTCAATGATTATGATGTAAATAACTACTTAACACTAAGTTGTCGACGGTTGTGACGAACGCTTTGCATCTAGTTTGGAACTTTTGTGAACATGCTCAACGTATTTTGTTAGTACAGGTCCTGGACCTGTTAAATTTGTATCTTCCTATTTTCACCATCGGATAACCGCATCTGTTCTGTATCCATTCAACTGAAATTTAGAAAAAATCATAAGTGCGTCTAATAAACATTTTTCTTCAGTCAAGCAGTAACTAAAGAAATCGTAAGTTGATTGAATTGAATAAAAGGTAAAGTTAGTATTCATGCAATGAAGAAAAAACACCCAACATTTTACGGAAACAGCAGCTTAAAGTAAACGACAAAAACAAGTCAATTAAAAAAATATTTAATTCATGATACATTTTCTTGATTCAATGACTATGTTTCAAAAACCTCTTTACTATATAATTTTCGACTGTTATGCCATGCGCTTTGCATCTAGTTCTGGTCTTTCTGGAACATACCCAGCGAGTTTTATTACGCCAAAATTTTGCTTTACTTTACTTGTGATCTCCCACTCGCAACACGTAACCCACTCTCGTTTGGAGCCAATCCGCAAAAAAAAATATACAGATTGAACTGACTAAAGTCAAGAAAAAACAAAACTGTTAAAATGAGATATCTGGATGCGTACCTGAAAGTATCTTAGATACTAACAATATCGTACAAAACCGGGAGCAGTCAGAAATTCTGGAAGAAAGATAGTGAGCCAAGAGTCCAAAAGGGCTTAAAAGTAGTGTGTGGTAATTGTGTCACTGCCAGCGCAGAACAAGATCTCTTCTCATGGAGAGAAAGAACGGTCATTGATTACCAAGTGCTCAAAGCTTAGGCTTAGTTCTGAATCTTAAACCCGAACATAATTGAGAAAAGGCTAGGCAGATGATGATTTTCTTAATGAAACAGCAGACACACTGGTTAATCTTTTATTTCGAAAAATAAATTAACTTATCTTAATCCACATGATTGTGTATTAAATTGCTCCTTAAAATTATGCCCTCGAGGTTTATAAGAAACGCCGGGCATTTTGTACGACTCCTTGTGGTACACTGCCATCTAGTCTTCCTACCGTTGTTGTAGGACTTGGAGAAACGAAAGCCATCCGCCGCGAGCATATTTGTCCCTTTTTTGTCCTTTGCGTTACCATTTCCATCACTGCAAGTATTTAAAAAAGTGTTTTAAATGAGTAAATGGAAAAAATAATAAATCGTAATAATCCTTTTGTGTATCGCCATTGTTTTTCAGCTGTAGAAATATGTTTCGTAGCAGTTCCTTACTTAACATATTCATATTGACTATTTAAACTCGGCTAGTATATAAAAACAAAATGGGCATACTCAAAATAATTAAATTAACTGCTTAAAATACTAATCTTGCGACAAAGAAACGACCGAATAAAATACTTTAAATTCCGAAAATCAATACAGCATTTGCTGACGTAATATTCTTTCACCAGATTAAATTGCTTATTAATCTTAAAATAAATAAAACAGGTATAAAATCAACGTCAAGATAAATATCAAAATGTTGTAATTAGGCGTAGTCGACGTAGCCCCGCCACGCGGGGCTCCTACTTCTGTCTGCAGGGTTTAAAGTAACCTAACCTAAAGTCGGGGTGCCTCAAGTCGAAAACTTTGTATTTTTTTTTCGCAAACTTAGTATTTTTTTCGCAAAACTTAGTATTTTTTTCGCAAAACTTAGTATTTTTTTCGGAAACTTAGTATTTTTTTCGTAAATTTTGTTTATTTTTTTTCGTATAATTAATATTAGATTAAGCTCATGTTTTTTTTGTTAAATACAACATTTTCTGTCGGTTAATTTTGTATTAATTTATCGGTAGGTAAAAAAACCTTTTTAAAAAAGTTTTTTTTATCGGAAGCTTTATTATTTCCCTTTAAACTCCTAGTTTACGCTACTTTTCAATATTTTGTTTTCCTCACGAGGTGATGTAAATGTTCAATCCTAGACTTCACAAATGCCATCAGATACGGGAATAGGCCCATATCTGATGGCATATCTACAATATAATTTAATTTGTATTCAGTTTGTTTTTCCATCAGAACATTACCGGTTACTTTGTTTGAGTTAAGATAAAATTAAAAACCGCATTGTAAAATATGTTAATATAGGTATAGGTATAATATTCATTTGTTTTCTGATATACATCCATAAAATTGTTAGTACCACAGAAATGCTTATGAGAATCTAATGTCAAGTAAAATATGATTTATTTAACTCATTGTTCATAACTCAAAGTCCTTTATTTTATCACGTTAGAAACAACTAAAGACAGCAATATAACTGGTATCAAATACTCTTGTAAACATACTATACTTACTTACTAGTTACCTATAAGTGTAACAACATATCTGTCATGTGTGAACAACGTATCGTCAGTGCGAATGCACGGTAATGTTCCTGAATGAGAGCATTACCATTGTGCGTCAACAATCAACACACATATTAAAAGCACTTCTAAAATTAATATACATATTTATTTAATTCATCATTAAAAGAGAAGCTTCTGACCCTGTTTATAGTGAGAATTTCCAGGGTCTACAGGCGAATTAATTGTGCGTAGATTACAAGACAGCCTGTATATTGCCCTTTAACTAATTACTAAACTTAGAAACTTATACGTAATGATTGTGTTTCAAACAAATCTTCGTGATCTGGTCGTCGATAGTAGTGAGAAACGCTTTACACTTCGTCCGGGAGCGCACAAAACACTGCCATCGAATCTTCACACCCATGGTTTTTTCCTTTGAAAATCGGTACCCTCCAATCAACAACATTAGCGTACCTCTACTTGTTCTGTACTTTGTTACTGAAAGGAAAAAGCCGAAAATAACCAATAAAAAAAATAAAATAAAAAATAGGCCTTTTCCTTTAAGCAAATCGATATATCTGCATCATGTTTTTGTGCCGGGGATAGTCAGAAACTACAAAGTACAAACCGCAATATGCTGTGAAAATAACTGTTTAATTATACAAAAAAAAACATAAAAGCAGTGCAAATAGATGAATATGTTTCATATTATATTAAAAGCAGACATCAATTTATACCGTTAAATGTGAGGTTCCACTCCAATAATTAAGTAAAGACAAAAAAATATTAAATCTCATCCGAAACTAAACACAATTTGGCTGCCCGACAGGAAGTTCTTTAATTATGATTGTAATTATCCATGGTTATGATGGTAATGAGCCTTGATTATAGTCCCTTCGATGGTAATGACTAAAACTTTGCATTTGGTCTGCCAGTCATAGGTGGAACATGTTTCATCAAATAATTTAATTTTATAAATACTAATGAACGACAAGGTTTCCTTAATTTTATAACTACAGGTGAAAGAGACTTTTGCATATAGGATAGCAACGCGCCTACGAAGCTACTGGATGTCCATACGCAGCTACGACGAATTACCAAAGAGTTGACTGCGGCCGCTTGTTTGCCACCAAATCACATTTTTTGTACAAACTCTTACACCCCGTTCACGACCTCAGGCGATGCGAATATAGTCAAATCGTTCCGGTTATCGCTACCCGTGCTAATTTATATACTATGTGATACGCGTGTGATATGATTTTTAGTTTATAATTGTGAATTTTTGGTGTACAAGTTGACATACACTTGTTTTGCCATCTTAGAACGAATCTACTATAGCGTCAAGCGACATGTTTTCAACTGCCACGTGTGCGAGTCACGGGTCAAGGTCACTCAAAACAAGTTCTACAACCACTTCTTTCATTTCTTTGATCACCAGTCGCTGTTGAATCCCGCGTCTCACTTGAGCTATCTCACCAAGAAGGCAATATATTTCTTGAAATGTGTAGTACCCACAACCACATTATCACCCACAGGGTGGTAATGTTCAAGGTAAGTCTTCACTGGGTCACCGCCAATAGTGACGACGTACGCTTTACATTTCGTGAAGAGTCTGGTGGAACACTGCCATCTGGTCTTGTAGCCAGTAACCATGAGCTTGTAGAAACGATAGCCTCCAATTTCTAACGCCAAAGAACCTCTTTTCGTTCTTATTTTGATTACTGAAAACATTTTAAAATTACTTTTTTTTAATTGGTCAATTATCCAGATAATTGTAGATTTTCTGTGAAAAGTAGGGCCGAGGGCAAAATAAAACGACAAAGTAAAAAATAAACGTGTAATCATTTCTTAAGTAGTAATCTATTGAAGATACACATTACTCATGATTAAATACTGCATAAAAGATTCTCCCATTTTATCCACCACCGAAACCTACGTGTACTGTAACTGTACGTGCGAGTGCCTATACCACTAAATCCAGTCTAAAACATAACTAAAATGCTACTTATATAAACTTCACTCATAATTCATTTGATTTCATCCACTGAAAAAAAAATTGATTCACTAAGTATTCATAGCAACTAGTAACATCTATTGGGAAGCACCTTTTGCCATAATAATTATTTGCATTCATCCGAGAAGAATCGCTTTCGATGTAACGTCTGATAATGCAGATCAGTCATGTCTCGATTTTGATCGTGACTATTAAAAGTCAATAAATTAGCAAACGAGATACTACTAGTCAGAAACCCCTTTTCACTGGGGGTTAAAACTTTTATTAAAGACCGCAATTCATCTGAGACCCGAAATCTAATTTTGTGCCCAGTTCATAGGAACTATCAATTATAAGTTTAGGTTAGTTTGAAGTACACAGTCTGGCAGTGTCAGTGTGATGTGAGGTTTTAATAATAATAAGACCTAAGTCTCAATTCATGCAAAAGAACAAGAATATCTTTCCAGCCAACAAAACAACAGAATTTAAATATTTTTTGCTAAGTCACGACGTAAGTTTAGGAGTTACCCATAGGATCAAGCAATTTAAATATCCGACACTGGAATGTGTACAGTTTCAGGATATGAAAATCGCCTATATCTCTATGTTACGTTCTAAGAATTATTACATTTTTATTGCAGAAACGAGGCATGTCTTAACCAGGGACCGTAGCCCCGACAACGGTCAATACAAATTCTGAATCTGAATTACTAGAATCTATTAGCTGTAGTGTGAGCTAGCGGGTTATGGCTCCCCCACACTCGGACGATGGCGTTGTCCATGGTGTGCAGGGACGCTCGGCAGCCTGACTTAGCTTTGACGCACACCCATCTTGTCCTGTTGCCGTGTTTATTAACTCGATTAAATCGGTACTGACCGATCATGATGACCGGGTTACCTCGCTGAGATTTCGCAAAAACAGGATTCAGATCTGAAAAAAACATTTGTTTTAGTACCTGGTGAATGAATAAGTATTTATAGGCGGAATAATAAAAGGGAAAATACCATTGCACTTTACAAAATCACTGTAGAAATATGACAATAGTATCCATTCATCATTCACATACAAATGCAGCCCGAGCCGCGTGCACGTGTACCGGTGACTTGGAGACAATCGCTGGTGTGTACGGGATGCAGGTAAGAATGGTAGAATTAGTTTTGCGCATTTCTCATACTAGACATGTGAGTATAATATCTACGTTTGACAGCTGTCAAAATAAATGACAGATGACTACTTTTGTCTATGGTAAATGATAAAAAAAATTGGTCTTATTAACCACCAGTTAATAAAAAAGCTAAGAAGAAAATGGAACCACCGGACAAAATTTATAAACAAAGGATTTGAAAATGGAATATTTACTAATATTACAGTGAAACAGATTACCAATATTAAGTTAAAAGCGAAAACTCTGTTTACGGATGTTTCTACAGAATCTAAGTAGCCGAGTGCAATTAAACAAAAAATACTCAAAAGGTGCAACGAAGTTTATAGTGGTCGGATTGTCATGGGACTGTTTTATTGAGTTCCTATGTTGTGTGTTGACAAAGGGATAAGACAGTTTTAAAGAGTACATTATTAAAATTATTGTATAGAAATGATGACGTCGGAGTAGGAAAATCCTCATTCATAACATAAACCACAATATTATCCACAACTGCCACGACATTTATTTTATTAATAAAAACATTACATAATCATTAAACAGATTTTGAAAAGAACATTGCTACTACACCAACATTTATTACATAAATCATTTCTAGTAACTTTAGGGAAGCTAATTCGCCGCTAGCAAACCTACAGAAAGTCTCAAGACTAAAGACAATTTAGTTGAATCATCTTTTTATTCAATCTCAACATAATCTAAATACCTACTTACCTAAATACCTTAAAAATATAACTAACTATTAGAACATTTAAATTATAATATTTTATCATTATTACGTATTTGTACGAATATATTAGCCCTAAAATTAGCAATGTAGCTGATTTTAATACAGGTCATCACATCAAAAGAGTATTACCTTGGCAGTCAATAATAAGTTTAAAATGCCCTTACTTTATTAGAAGCACGTTAAAAAATAGTAAATCTTAGCTTAAAACCAAGTCCACCAAGTCTTAGTTTCAAAAGTTCTAGCTTCTATTTTGTTTGATTTATCATAAAATTAGAACATCTAGCCAAGCAGCCGGTCACCTTCTAAAGAGGATTAAGCCCCATATTCCCTAACAACTGCCCTATATTTGTCACTTTCAGAAGAATTAAAAGATCATCACGCTGTACTGTAGGTACTTAGGCACCTTCTTAATAACGGGTGTTAAAAGGCGCCGAAAGTCACTTGTTTGTAAAATAACACATTTCTTAATGATTATGTTTGCCAAGGGTCTTGACGATGACACTGTCAACAGTAGTAATGGCTGCAGTACAGCCGTTCTTCTTCTTGATGCAAGTCCAGCGAACCTTGGACCCCCAACACGCATGTTTGTTGAACCGCCACGGCCCTATTTGTACTACGAGGTTCCCGCGTTGAGATAAGTCAAATTTTGGCTCTGATTGCTCTGAAATATATCAGAAACATTACCATCTTTGATAACATTTTGAGTTTGTGATAATCTTCATTCAGCCAGTATATCCTATTAAGTATACTGCACTAAGTATGTAAATACTAATCATACAGGGATACGAAGAGAAAAAATACAATTTGTCTAAATAACTTTAATTTCGGCATACTCAAATGGACTCAAACAGAACTAGACGCCCTGGATAGGAGGGTCCGTACATTGTTGACGGCATATCGAATGCATCACCCGCGTTCTTCTGTTATGAGACTGTATATCCCGCGGAAGTGTGGGGGTCGAGGCTTTTTAAACGCTAAGACTCTCCACAATCGCGAGATATGCAGTCTCAGGGAATATTTCCTTGAAACCGACGTGGGGATGCATCGAGATGTAGTCGCGGTGGACAAGGGCCTCACCCCGCTCTCCTTGGCTAAAGAGAACTGGCGCAAACCTGTAGTGTTTGACACTAACTACCGCATGGAGGTATGGCAGAGTAAGGAGCTTCACGGACGCTTTTTCCGGGCCCTGCATGGGCCCGATGTAGACCTATCAGCGTCCGTAGCCTGGCTACGTTCCGGGGACCTCTTCGGAGAAACCGAAGGTTTTGTCTGTGCAATTATGGATGAAGTTATGATGACGAATAACTACCGGAGATTTATTGTGAAGGACGGTACGGTTGACATATGTCGGGCATGCCACCGTCCAGGCGAATCAATCCGTCACATTATCTCCGGGTGTTCTCGTCTGGCTAACGGAGAGTACTTGCATAGACACAACCTTGTAGCCAGGATTATCCATCAGCAACTTGCTCTAAAATACAACCTTGTGGAATTGGAAGTGCCGTACTATAAGTATGTGCCCGACCCAGTTCTCGAAAATGGCAGTATCACATTGTACTGGGATCAATCCATCATCACTGACAGGACTATTGTAGCCAATAAGCCTGATATAGTGGTGGTGGATCGATCAGAGCGGCGCACAATGATTATTGACATAACGGTCCCGCATGATGAGAACCTCGTGAAAGCCGAGAAAGATAAGAAAATCAAGTATCTTGACTTAGCTCGCGAGGTTGTCGACATGTGGGATGTGGACTCAGCGATCATTGTGCCGATAGTCGTATCAGCCCATGGCTTAATTGCCAAGAGCCTCGATCAATACCTGAGGAGGCTCTCGTTAGGCAGCTGGATCAAGGGCTTGATTCAGAAAGCGGTACTTTTGGACACGGCTCGTATTGTTAGGAGGTTCCTCTCTCTGGAGCCCTGACCGCCGGTAGCTTGGACCCTGTTCCCGATACCGGTGGGCTACAATTTTTTATATTTTTAAATGTTTTTTTATATTTTTTTTTTAAGGAATATTTAAAAATGTAGAACAATTTGTAAAAATTTAAATAAAGGAAATAGTATTACAACTTTTTATATAAATTAAAATACAGCTACATGACATTATAATAATTAATTATATTAAATGGAACATTGCTTTCGTAACTAGTTCATCATCATCATTTCAGCCGAAAGACGTCCACTGTTGGACATAGGCCTCCCCCAAGTGTCGCCACATTGACCGGTCCCGTGCGACTCGCATCCAGCGGATCCCTGCAACCTTCACCAGGTCATCGGTCCACCTAGTGGGACGCCTTCCAACGCAGCGTCTTCCGGTTCGCGGTCGCCACTAGTTAATATAATTATAATAATATTTTCCACTTAAAATAAATATTAATTTTAATTTTTGGTTGCCATACCTTGTAACCCCAAATATAAGAGGATTTACTGAAGCCGCTGAAACATTACAACATGTTTAGTCTATGCTTACGACTCGCATGTAATATTTTAAAATAAGTTTAAATAAATAAGGCTCGGCAGATGATGATAATGATGAAATAAAAATAATAAATAAATAATAAATTTATTTTTCCATAACAAAGAAAATACAAATGGGAACCTAGGTGATTCCTTATGAAATAGGTACTGGACATTGTATACAGCTGGTTCTATGCTAAAATCGTACTCAAGTATTCCCTGCCTCTTAAACTAGGTAAACCTGTATCTTAAGAGACAGTGTTCAGCCATGAGGGTCTTAAACATAGTTAATTAACAGTTAATGACAAAATAGATGTGTGTCGATCCATCCTTTACAATTAGTCTTAGTGTTTAATGGAAACAAAAAAAAAAGAAAATTAATAAACTAATAATAACAATAAAAAACTAGCTTAATTAATAATAGTGATATAATGATAAAATTGATGAGCGATGGCAGTTGTTATGTATTAAGAAGTGTAGGTCGTGTCTGCGTGAGTGTGTTGTATGTGTGTAAGTGTATAAGAATATATGAATGTGTTGTGAGGGTTATGTTTGTTGAGTAAAACTACGTTTGTTATGTAAGTGTGAGCGTATTGCGTGTAAAGTATATATGGACATTAGGCGATGAAGGAGAGTAAGGACTCTGTAAAAGCATAGTCCTTCTGTAGAAGCCACTTTGTTACTTTTGATTTTACCATTTGTGTATTTAGGTCTAAGATACCCAGCACTTGGTGAATTTTTTGATATAAGTAAGTGCTTAGGATGTAGTATTGGTGTTTAGCGAAACTGGTTTTGTGCTGTGTGCGTGGGAGACGAAGTGTTCGTTTATTGCAATCATATGGCATGCATGTTTTCTTAGGACCGATCGTAGCACAAAGAGCTGCCGGACCGTTAGGACCATACAGTCGGAGTAGATATCTGTAGTTGGGTATCTGTACGGCTTACTCGACATAACTTTAAGAATTGCTCTTTGCGCTCTCTCTACTCTAAGAAAGTTAGTTTTCCATGCACCACCCCAAGCAGTAATACAATACCCGAGAACCGACTTCAAAGCGTAGTAGACCATCTTAAGCGTATCCGCATTAGCTGACTGCCTGAGCGACTTGAAGATGTGTATGAGTCGTAGAGTTCTGAGGGCATCAATCTGCTTGTCCCATTTTAGCCCATCGTCTATTTGTACACCCAAATATTTCACACTGTCGTTTCTGGTGAGTGTGGGACAGGCACAGGGTCCGGCTGAGTTCAGGCAAGAGTGAGCTGTTATAGATAAGTCTTGAGGCGGTGTAGTGTTACGACGGATTGCAAATGGAATGTAATTAGTTTTATGCAAGTTTAGAGTGAGTAAATTTGAGTTGAGCCATTCCATTATTACAGACAGAGCTGCCTCTGCTTTTGTTTTAACAACATCCCATGTGGGCCCACTGACTAGTATCGCTGTGTCATCCGCATAGGCATAGATTTTGCAGTTTGGCAGTTTCATCAGACACAGTTCGTTTACGTAAATCTGAAACAGCGTAGGGCCCAAGATGCTTCCTTGTGGAACGCCGTAAGTGACAGTTGTCTCATTGCTAATGTAGTTGTCAATTTTAACAAATTGAGAGCGATTATTTAAGTAGTCAGTGAAAATTTGGAGAGGTTTACCACGCACGCCTATTGACTCTAACTTAAGGACAAGTTTGGGAACAGAAACTGTGTCAAATGCCTTGGAAAGGTCTAAAAAGATCCCCAAACACTTGGTTTTACTGTCGAGATCCATTGCAACTTGTTGTGTGAAGTCAAGTAACGCATCCTCAGCCGACACTCCCGAGCGGAAGCCATACTGAATCGGAGCAATAATATCATGTTTATTAAGAAAGCTCTTAAGACCATTACTGAGAATCCTTTCCAGGATTTTCGAGAGAGCAGGCAGAACTGCTATCGGTCTGTAATTGTTGACACAATTCCTGTCCCACATGACACAGCATAACTGATATAATATGGTATGATATGGTAGAATAAGGACATCCGTCATTATTTTGGTTTCCTACTGTAATTCTAAAGATTACAAAATAATAACAAAAACGCACTAAAAAACAAGATAATTTTATCAAAACAATGTATTTTCACTAACACTAGTTGTGTTAGATTTTAGAATTCCGTACCAAAATGGTGAAGAAGGGATCACAGCTCACCGCTGGACTTAGGTCTTTCCCGAGCTGCGCGCCACAAGACCAGACCAGGTGCTGTCAGGCTTAAATGCTGGTCTAGTGATTTTCCTACCAAGATACGGTACCCTCGATGTGCGAGTCTGACTCGCTTTTTAACGCTTTTTTCCTTAATTTTTAAGTGTGTCGAATATTCATTCTCACAAAATTTTCACCCTCAGTTATTATGAAAGAGTTGCATCGCTTCCTGGTCTTGATGCAGATCCATCGTCTGTACAAACGTGTCGTGTCGTGTCGTGTGTCTGTGTCGTCTGTCCCTCATCAGTTTAAAACGCTGTCCATATAGCACCAGTAACGGGTTCCCACGTGTGCTTGTGGCAAAGTAATATTCTTTTATATGCTCGGATCCATCGGAGTCCGCACCTGCATAAATGGTGGAGCGTCAAAAACTTTGGTTTCACGCAAATCGAAATGTCTCCCTCGATAAAAATTATTGCGCCCTATTATAATTATTTGATTACTTTTACCACCGCAAAAGAAAGAAGTAAATGCTAGTGTGACGATTGACAGGGGAGAATGGAAGAAAAACTCGTGTTGCGCCGATCCCAAGTAACATGAGACAAAGGCAGAAAGATGATGATTACTTTGACCACCTTGCTTTAATATCTACAACTTATTGATTTTATACCCAGAGGTAAACATTTAGGAGAGACGGCAAAACACGATACGATCAGCATCACGTCTCTCTCTCCTTCTTTACTTGCTCTTGCTGTCTATTCCTAACATTAATTTCAATAAATAATAATATAAATAATAATATGATTAAGTTCATTCTTCAACATCACGATTTCAATCAAACACACTCGCCCGACATTCTTCTGAGTGTTCCTTCTGCGACACTCCGATGACGTAGTGCCCCCTCGTCCTGATCCTGCGGTTGCAGGCCTTGAACTGACAGATCCAGGAGACCACGTCAGCCTTCCCCTTATAGTTCTTGAGCAACCTTGTACCTTCAAACTCGGCCCCAAGCTGCCCCTTCATCGTTGTGAAGAACTCAAGAATACTTAAAACTTTATTTCATGTTATTCTTTTTTTTAATTTATATCAATCTGTTCTCATATAAATATTCATCTATCACATAACACAGATTGTATGTGTAAAATATCACAAAAACAACACATAAATTATTTAATTATGATTACAGATCTTTTTATTTACATTCCGATTACATAGGTTCCGCAATTAGATTACATTTAAATTACCTAAAAACTACATAACTACACTGGCTACTCTGGTTACAAATAAATATCTTTTATTTCTTAGGTATTAGGTAGATTTGTTAACTAAATAATAAGGTATTAAATACCATGATCATTAGGTACCTACTCCTTAAGCATTAACTAGGTTTAAAACCTTTTTAATGCAGTAGCATAAAAATAAAATCATAATGGTAACAAATTTAAATCAGTTCACTATCGACGACTTTTAATGAAGAAAGAGTAATTTAATAAGGTCACAGTAAATCTAGGTACCTAGCTACTTGACTACGAAGACTACGAGATCTCAAAAAAAAAAGTAAAATTGTGATGAACAGTTTTGACATTAGCGAGAAATTATGTAAAAATGAATTAAGATATTCTTAACAACCCAGTATAACGAAATCATTACTTATACATGAGTGAGCGACCTTACTAGGAGTAAGGTCGAGAACTCATGTCGTCGAAAGTTACATCTCCAGTATCTCATAGGCTTCTAAATCCGACTCAATACAGTGAATGCCCCTTTCTAGACATGGAGATAATATTATGTCCCTTGGTTTTGATCCGACGGTTACAAAGATGCTTGTTGCGACAGATCCATGACACCGTTCCGTCGCTCCCCTGGTAGTTCTTGTAGAATTTCTGACCATTGAACAGTGCCCCTATCTGACCACGACCCGTTGTGTAAAACTCCACCGTTTCTAAAATCACAACATTTATATAATTTCAATTTCAACTGATTAAGACTAAATTAAAGACGGCTAAAGATACAGATGATTTTTAAAGGTTTACAATGAAAAGCAAGTCACACTAAAATATAGTTTATAATAACACTTCAAAATCACTTCACTACATAGTATAAAACAACGCTTCCCGTTGTCTGTCCCTATGTATCTTAAAACTACGCCACGGATTTTGATGTGTTTTATTTTAATAGATAGTGTGATTCAAGAGGAAGGTTTCCGGGGCGGGTCGCTAGTACATAATAAGTAAAAGATATCAATCTCTATAGATTTCACTATTAGACTCTGGATAAATGACGTAAACGATTTTATAATCAGTATTTTATGGTGTCCCTAAATTCATACAACCTTCAAATCCTAAGATTTCTAAATTTTTTTCTGTTTTTACTCGAGGCAACCCGTAATTGGCTCTGTGTTACATGTACAATTACTTATCCGCCTATTATAGCTGTTGGTTCTCCTATAAATAAATAAATCATACAATCTATTAAGGAACGTTCAATTAAGGGACCAGATACAGTATGCCATCAATGGTCGACAGAAAGGGACCTAATCAAAGGGCAATTGGTTTTAAAGCGTTTCGTGTTCCTACAACGACTACTTCATTGTTTCGTGTTCCTACAACGACTACTACAACTCTATCTTCTGGATCGACATAAGTTATCGATAGTTTACGTCAATCCAATAAATTAGTGAGCAGAGGTGGTCGTGGTTCAACGGTGGTAACGGCCCCGAATTACGAGCTGCAGGTCGTGAGTCCCAGGCAGGCACATTACTTTGTCAAATTTATTTTCATCACCACTGCTCTCAAAACGATGAAGGAAACATCATGACCACCGGCTTGTCCTAGAACCAAATTTTCAAAGACACGTGACATCTACCAACCCGAACAGGGCCTGCGTGGTGGACTACAGCCCATTTATATACATTCTATTAGAGAGGAGGCCTGTATCACAGCAGTGGTAACATTAAAGGCTGATTAAGCTTATACAATATATCTTTGACTTTTCCGTAATATTTACTGCTTATAGACTGTCCCTTTGTCTAGGTCCTCAGGTTAAACTATTCGAAAGCATTGGAGCACTTAGCCCTCCGGCCAGTTGTGACCAAACTTCACACAAAAACATCCTGGTCGGAGCTTCTGCAGCCAAGATTAAGCCCTCTACCAGACGCAGTGCGCAAGGTCCCTAAATTGTAAATAAGTGGTCACTAACGGACACTGACGGCTGCTGCCATTATAGTGTTAATATTTCTATGTCCCTCCCATTCAGTCCACCTGAGTGGTTGTGACAGTATTTGGTGCACAGCAGTTCACTGTCGATAGTCATGGCAGTCGCTGGGTACCCTCTCTTGGAACACCTCCACGAGACCCTTGCTCCTGAGGAGTACTCCTTCCTGAAGCTGTAGTCTTTGACGAGCAAGTTTTTGCAACCCCTTTTGTTCGTTGCGAAGGCATAAACGGATTTGTATTTTTTTTATGTTTTTATGAAATGCATGGACGTCCAATATACCTACACTGAACCTAGTCTTACCATATCTTCCTTAATAGGTATATCATTCGTAAATCTTAGGGCCCATAATGTTGTGAGTATGAAGACATTGCTTATCTATCAGAACTCGAATGGCCAATACATTCTAGTAATTTCACCGATATTAGGTTAAACAAAGGTAGGTAATATCTCTTTATCTTGGACCGGTTGTATTTTTTGACATTTAAACGGGATAAAGCTACATTTTTACTTGTTGTCAACCTAACAAAATCTCAAATGATTTAATAGGTACTCATTTGTTACTCACTCCAATCCCCAACGAATATTATTTCTATAGTAGTACCTACCTACCTAGGTACGAATACTCTTCAGGGTACCTTCTACACAGGATGACAAATAAAAATGCCAACATTAATTTTGAGCTCAATATAATTTCTATATGAAATCTATATTTAGAAAACACAATACTACTTAAGTATTAACATGTAGAAAACTATAATTATATATAACGTAGGTAGTTATAATAAGGCTCATTTAACTATGTATAACAATATTAGGTACTTGGAAAATATCACCGAATTACGTATCGCGTTGAATTATCATTGAAAGCGAAGCTTATCACATTAAATTTCTCAAATATTCCTACATACATTTTAGAGATCAACAAATTCAAGAAACATTCGACGTCTTATAAATGATCTAGTCTAACATTAAGTACCTTAACGTCACGTTTCACTGATGTGTATCGTTACAAGTATACGACTAGAGTCGTCATCATTTTTTATTTCTCTTTTTATAGATGGCACGCGTGTTTTTTTAATTTGTGGTTTTATTTCATGCCTCTTAGTGATAAAAGGATATTTTGAACTACGTCCAGTGTGCCATGGAAGATAGTTTTATTTTTCAGGACAATCACATCGCGCAGAAGATAATGCGGAACCAAATCGCCTTAGATATTTTAATCCATACTAAGGTTTCTGAGGCGATTTAGTTCTTGGAGAGATTATATATCATGTGGCTGGTGGATAAGCTTAGGGTACGTTGATCTAAACCGCCAATTGCCAAACCTTATTTCTGCCTCACGCAACTAGGCACGACATAAGCTTGGCCTTAGCATTTTAGCGTCTAAATCTACAACGGCTTTGTCAAGTATCTTCCGTTGCAGCTTGTGCACTGCCACGGCCCTACATCATATGAGTGGAAGCAGGCACCGCTCGACGGCTCGACTGTACCTTCACCCGCGCTGTACTTAACGCGTCAGTTTAGACAGTGCTAGGCTACAGTCGGTTTGGACTGTGTTGCCACTTATCGTCTTATCATCAAACTCTACGAAGACGGCTTGTAGTAATTCTCCCGGTTCAAGTTGGTAATGTCGCGCGGCGGCGTAGCGCTGGCCATACGAATTTTTGAACGAACCCCACAGCACCATTTACCAAGCCATATGCAACGTTAATATTTATGCATTTTCCACAACATTACTCACGATGCGATACTGACTTTTGAAAATGCTTCCGTGTTTATTGGGTCAGAAGGTATAAATTCGGGATATTGTCGCTTTCCGTAGGTTTTGGGTTCCACGGATATATGTAGATATGTATCTGCTACCACCACTATATACATGTATCGGCGAGTTCGTTGCACAGACGCCAGCACATCAAGCTACTACAATCTGTCATTCTTTAATAGATTTTCAACTTTATCGCTAAAGCTTTAGGTTCATGGTTGATTGGAAAAATTTGACAGTCTCGGGTAGCTTGATGTGCTTGGCGTCTGCACATCGTTACAGTGTACATACTCATCCACCTGTTTTGTCAAAGGGAATTAGCGCTCGCACTCACAATTAGCGAATATACTCAACACTGATCCAGGAGTTCAAGTTGCTGCATGGTGAGCTGACCGACCCAAAGACTATAAAAAATATCCACAAGTGTCGTGTCGTCTGCTTGTCTCATATTCAATGCATTCTATAGGTACCTTAGTTAGGGTACACAAGAATTGACAAAACTACTTTGCGAGAAGAACCACGCATTTTGATATGATAAAGTCGGATGGCAGCCTCGAGTACTGATACTTTAGGAAGGGTTAATATTGCATTTTGCTTCTATTTTAGGTACCCGACTCATCTCATGGCATCTCTTATACTCGTAGATAGATCGGTAGGCTCAGACTGCGAAATGCATTTGGAAATATAATACGCTATACCTGCAACCGTGCCACAAAGCTGAATATACCCATGTTTGCTTGCCACATCATTCCTGCATTATAGTTATTTATTTGCCCTTCGCCATTTCTCTTCGTACGTACGTAAAAACGCCCTCCATTCATCAACGCTTCGCCCTCGTCCAATTTATGCTATTGGTTTTTTGGGTTTCCCAAGGTCAATAAAAAATATTGACCTTGGGAAACCCAATCGGCTATATCGATTAATGATCTTGTCACATGTATGGGTGTATAAACGTTTCTTGTATATTTTTGTAATGTACTCAATAACATAAAGACGATTAGGTATTGTATTATTATACCTTTGTAGGTCATTTAATTTTCAATAAAAAAAATAATGTTGGTTTTTATTCAAGAACCATAGCTGGCATTGTTAGCTATTATTATTTTTTTAAATTTTCACAAGCCTATGTTACACGGGATACCGAAAAGATTCTAAGGATGGGAACACCCAAATACTCCGAAATATTTTATTCTGAATTTCGATGTTCCGATTTTCAAAAGTCTATATTTATTTAACCGAAAGTCGTTAATCCGATTTTTTTGTTTTCAGATTTTCATATGTCCAAAGAATCAAATGGTCGATGGGTTGTCGGTCCGAAAAACGACATTCCGATTTTCAATACTTCGAATAAACTGCTAAAATTAGGGTGTCTGATTGTGACTCAATTGGTACTTCCTTTCTTCTCCTAAAATTGTTAGTCCTAAAACATTTGCTAAAAATGAGGTTTTAGTGACAGAAACGCTGTAAATCCGACTCCACGCAGTCTTGTCTGCCCTACCCCTAAAGTATAATTTAAGCCCGCGTAGGCGCAGAGAGGCGAGGCGGCCCACGTGCTGAGGAGCAGGTGGTTTTAACGCTCGCCGCCGCGGCTGAGGCTGGCCGGCGTCACCGGCCAGCAAGCCGAAGCTGCGATGGTGAGCGTAAAACACATCTGCGACGATATGCTCGCGTGGGACCGCCGGAGCCCCGCAGTGCCGGAGCCGTGACAGAAACCATGCCTGCTGCATGTTGCATGCATGCTCGCTTGGAGGCTGCATGCTCGCTTGGATGCTGCATGCTCGCTTGCATGCTGCATGCTTGCTTGCATGCATGGTGTACGCTACTTCAAACAAAACTACACAATAAGAGTGAACTATCTCAAAATAAGTTGGTAGAAGAAAAAACATTGCCCGCTGCCATATAACTCGTATGTACTTAACGCCTGAGAGAAGTTCATAGTATAAAAAAAAAAAAACTTTTATGTGTTTATTTGTCTTGATATTCAGTTTAACAAGGCGTTTTTATTTCGGAATTCTAATAAATCGGTATTTTAATAATCGGAATTCGTATTTATGATATTTCGTATTATCATTAAGTCAGACTTTTTGTTATTCGATCTATTGAAACTCGGTTTTTTGAGAATAGTAATTATGAACGTTAGGAATAATGAAATTCGGAGTTGTTATATTCGGAATTTTGAACCATTCGGAATTATGAAAATCGGTATTTTATAAAATTCGGATTTGTGACTATCGGAATAAAGATTGGTATTTATATAGTGTACCCTCTAAGGATACCACATAGGTTCGAAATCGGTTTAGGAGTTGAGAAGTAATGGTGGAAATGGTAGAATAAAGAAATTCATCTATCGTTTGCCATCAGGCGTGATCGAGGTCAAGAGCAGGGCCATTATGAAAAAAAAAATCACAAACATACAATACCTACATGAACTCTGAAAATACGAGGTTCTTTTTTTGGAAGTCATTTTCGAAACCACCCAACTGATTCCAATGTTTGTGAATGTGTATGGTTGGTTCCAGCTTGAAAGATAAGATCGAGTTTTGGTCCCGATTGGTGTCGCTTTTGTCGACATACGAAATCCACATGGACAGAGTCGTCGGCGATGCGCAAAGTGCTAGTAGGTAATAGCACTTCGCTAGCACTTTTGAAATTTAATAAGAATGTTATAATTCCTACATAGACCGGTCAAGATAGACATGCAAGTTTACAATAATTCGCATAGAGCTGTAAATAAACACGCCAAGTACACTACTTCACCGGTGCCGTGGAAACGTGTGAATATTATGAAGAACACAACTTTTTAAACTTTTTGATTATCTTAGAAATGGTGATTCTTAGGAAAAAGAGCAAAATCAAATATTATAGATAATTATATGATCTACCTAGAATTTGTGTCTGAAATATTATTTTTGTGATAAAAGTTTCCGGTTGGCTGAAAAATGTAAAAAACCCACTTACCTACGCGAACTTTGACCTTGAATATATTTTTTTTGAAATTGTCGGATCGATGGGGACTTTTTACATTTCATTTATAATGGTGTTCCGAACATTCGTACCAATTTTTAGCTCTATGCGAATTATTGTAACTTTACCCCTATTGTATGAGCTAACTTGACCGGACTAACAGTAGAAATATGGGAAACACTAAAAACAGTATCAAAACATTAAAAATGCATTATTTAAGTACTCGACGTAGGTATAGCTACGACGCCAATATAACTAACAAAGAACATTAGAATACCATGGTGGAGGACAAGGCAAGACCAGAAGAAAAATCTTTAGCTGCAGAATATTTTCCATTTCTATTAAAAGGTATCAGCGTCACCAACATGAAGCAACGTTCTATTGTCAAAGTTCTTTAGAAATCGTAAGTAGGATTTACTGTAACGTTTTATAACAGTCCTGGTTCCGACACGCATCAGTGAACATGGACACCACGTCATACGTTCTATTGCTCAATAAGTACCTATAGTTCTACTTGACTAATTAAGGATCCTTTTTATCCTCAGGATTAAGGGGCCGTGCCCACAGGTCTGTTTTGGGAAGCTGCTACTGTTGGGGAAGACATAGGGGAAGGAAGGATAGCCGAGGAGAGTCCCGAAAAGTTACCCAGACCTCTGGGACGGAGTTGCACGAAGGCACCGTTACCACAGCGCGCGTGTGACGGAGGCGCGTGGTTGTGCTCGTTATCAGACGGCACCAGCTTCCCTGATATCAGCCGAACCCGCGCTCTGCACCCCATGTGCTTCGACGAACAGTAGAAGAACCGTCCCCCAACTTGTAAGTACGTGTAGCCGCGAAGCACGAGGATATATTTCCCTTTCTCCGTTGGTATGAACTGAACATCTGTAATAGGTTTACATTTAGAAACTATTCCGGACCTCGATTGTGTCAGAATTCATTCGCATCATATCAGCCTAGAAGGCAGTTGGTATTGCAAATTTAATTCGACACAACATAAGTAGGAGGGAGCAGCTTCGCCCGGTGACGGATTTACATAAAAACTTTTAACCCCAATATTAAATAATATTGGGGTAGAAAGTTAGTATGCAATGCTTAAGTTAATAGACGTTGATAGTCAGTCAGGATATAATCGATTTATTAAGTACCCACCTACAGATATATACCTACGTAACTTTGTCCAATTCTCATTCAATAAAACTATAGAGAAGAGTGTGAGATGGGGCTATCATAATTAAAATTATGATAGTTAGGTTAGGTTAAGTTAGGTTTCGCAGAAGGAGGCTGCGGAAAGGGAGAAGGAGATGACGAGCTCCCGCCCATCCCGCAGCAGACGCACCGGGCGTCGGCAGAGGGCGGACAACGCCCTCTTCCGGCCCCCCTAAATAGGTCCAGGGGCGACGGATTCGGGGACATCCGTCGCCCCCGATCACACTGGACCCGAGACGGCGGCGCGTAGTGTTCCACGCGCGCCTCTCTCAGACGTAACGTTGGGAGTTTTACACCTCACTCCCCCCCGGGACGAGGCCCGCAGGTCAGGCGGGCCGGCACTAGTCCGGGGCAGCGGAAGTCGCATCAGATCCCGTTGCCCCCCGACGCAAGTGTGCGAGGGAACACCGGTGTGGTTTTAGTCAGTACGAGTCTGACAGACCCCTCCGCTCTCCCCAGGGCGGAGGACATCCATAGAGGATTTCCACATCGAGAAAAAAAAAAAAAAAAAAAAAAGGTTAAGTTAGGTTAGCAACCTATCTCGCATAGGAGGGCAATTTCGCGAAAAGTTGCCCCGTGACTATGTGGAAGTTTATATTTTAATTTTGTTTATACATATGATTATATATTCAAAGAGTTTAATTTACCACATTTTAAAATTAAAATATAAGTAGCATTAGTTATTAACAAAATATAGCATAATATTATTCTGAGAGAACTCGATATAAATCGTTCCATATCGTCACATGTTCAAAGAGTCTTTATATGATAAATATATATATTTATTTTGTAATAAGGTGTTAATATTATTAATTAAAAAATACTTTCAATTTGCTGAAAATATTAAAATCAGATATATTTTTCATTAAAAACATGAGTTATCAAAACATAATTATGTTTCGTAATCGTCACATTTTCAACGACCATATTTTCGCTAGTTTAAGCAGAATAAGTGGACACATACTCGTAGTCACTAACCAACCGCCAAAAGTACTCACTCGGGGTCTATCAGCGAGCAATAGAGCGCAGTATCCTTGGAGTTAAACTTACTGATCGTATAAGGAACTCGATACTGCGTTCCAAAACTGAAATTGACGATGTAGGTGACACGGCTGCCAAGCTCAAATGGAACTGGGCTGGCCACATCTGTCGCGTGCTGGAAGAGCTATGGGCTAAAGAAATCACACAATGGGTCCCAAACAGCAGCTAACGGCAACGCGGCAGGCCCACGAGATGACGGGACGATCTCGACTCTTTCCACAAAGATCGGCGAATAATAGCACTGGATAGGGATAAGTGGAAAGAGGGAAGGGACTCCTTTGCCCTGCAGTGGGACACAAAGGCTGATAATATAAACTGAAATTATAAATAATAATAATAAATTTATTGTGAAGGCCAGCACGGTTGACGTCGCGAATCAATCCGCCACATTATCTCCGGGTGTTCTCGTCTGGCTGACGGGGACTATTTACATGGATACAACCTTGTAGCCAGGATTATCCATTAGCAACTTGCTCTAAAATACAGCCTTGTGGAATTTGGACTGGAGGACTATTGTAGCCAATAAGGCTGATATAGTGTTGGTGGATCGATCAGAACGGCGCGCAATGATTGTTTATATAACGGTCCCGCATGATGAGAACCTCGTGAAAGCCGAGAATGATAAGCATAACAAGTATCATGACTTGGCTCGCGAGGTTGACGACATGTGGGATGAAGACTTAGCGATCATTGTGCCGATAGAGCCTCGATCAATACCTAAGGAGGCTCTCGTTAGGCAGCTGGATCAAATACTTGATTCAGAAAGCGGTACTTCTGGACACGGCTCGTATTGTTAGGTTCCTCTCTCTGGAGCTCGGACCGCCGGAGCTTGGCGACCGTCGCTTGGACCCTGTTCCCGATACCAGTTGGCTTCAATTTTTTTTATATTTTTTAATGTTTTTATTGTCTTTTTTTAAGGAATATTCAAAATTTTTGAAAGAAGGGCGGCAAATAGGACCCAAAGAATCTAAAAATTAAGGATCTTCATCCATGCAAATGTAAAATAATTAGTACTACAATTTTATGAGATATTTATTTAAAAAATATTGAATTTTTAGGACACGGGAATCAAAAGTTATAAATATTTTAATTTACTCAAAATTAAGCAATCGTGCAATTACAAAACGCAACTTTTTTCCGATTACGTTCCAATTCAATGACATGTGTTTTTGCTCAAGGGTTTTCTTACTATAAATGGCTCTTTCTCTTCGTTTTTATACATTCTATAATGTACAATATTAATAAACAACAAATAAACTTGATATTAAAACGCCAATTAACAAGGCACAGTCATGTAATCACTTACCTGCCCGTGCCACGTTAGGTAAGTAGCGGCTCGCGCCCGAGCCGCTATTTACCTAAAACCCGATCCTTTTTCTTACGAGCGGCGCGGCGGGGTGTCGGGTGACCGACGCTCGGCTTGTAAACTAAAAGTTTCTATGAACTGATAGTAAACTTATGACTGTTAACTCAAGTGTATGGAGCAAGCTTCACAGCGCAAGTTGTTTAGTAACTTTGAATGACTGCCTTTGTGTTTTATAAGCCCAAACAAAATAAAACTTGTATTATTTCTAAATTTAAAGCGATGACCCTATGTTTTTAATTTAGACACCCTACACAGAGGAGTGCCACACATAGATACATTGGGAAATGCTGGGTAAGAAAAACCTCGGGTTTTAAAGAGCATTAGTTCACTCTTCCCAACATTATATTTGAGCCCATGGGCCACCGCATATGACTCACATATTGACATTAGCTTTCTCATAGCACTGATTGATGGACTCAGCAACACCATGTCGTCAGCGTAACTAAGATTATTGGTACACACTCCGTCAATATGACATCCGACCTTGGTGCTGCTGAGCTCAACAATCAGCCGGTTAATGCACAAGTTGAACAAGCGAGGGGACCTTAACCCGCCCTGCCTCACCCCACATTCTAACCGATACACACTCGACAAGGAACTGTTCCACCTTACACAATCGCTTTGATTGCTATAGCAATACTTGAATATTGATATAACTTCAGCTGGTACAGAAGTTTCAGATAGCAATTTATTCCACATGACTTCATAACTGACAAGATCGAATGCCCTCGATAGGTCCAAAAAACAGGCAAAGATAGGCGTTTTTCTATCCTTGTAGTACTGCACAGTCTGCTTAAGACCCAATATAGCGCTATCAGTGGACAGCCCCGGCCTAAAGCCAAACTGAGCGTCATGCAGTTTTATATGCTTAGCCAATTGTGCGTCAAGCAGACTGTCCAGCACCTTGGCTGAAACAGTTGCCAAGGATATAGGCCTGTAATTTGAAGCGTCAGAGGCATTCCCAGTTTTATTTTTAATAACAGGAACCACAACTGTAAACATGAAACTATTAGGTAAATAACAGTGACTGGTACACAAATTAAAAAACATGGCAAGTACTCGTGGCAAGTGCACCCCGGTGTATTTCAAATGTTCCATACTGAGGCCATCGTGACCTGGTGACTTACCTCTTTTTATTGATTTTACCACCGATGCAACTTCCTTAGGAGTAAAATGAACGTCAATGTCACCAGAGACGGCCTCAGCATCGACAACCCGTGTCGTTCCAACACGTGGTGACTCAACCTTAAAGTGCTGCTTAAATAAGTTTGCTATTTCTGTTGGCTCATGCACGCCCGCCACGCTCATAGGAAAACTAGACCGCGGGTTCAATTTATTTGTTGCCTTCCAAAAAGCACCAAATCGCTTGTCAGTCTGATTCTTAGCTATAATATCCATTTTTATTTGCTGCTCATTATCCTGGCAATATTTTAGCTTATCTTTAAAAACTTTCCTGGATTTACACATATTTGTGTGAATGCACCCTGATGTGGGTTTGTTATGCAGCAACCACGTCTGATAATGCATGCGAGCCTCCCTGTGAGCGCCACGTACATGCACGTTCCAAACAGTCACATATTTTTTAGTACAACGGTTATCAGAACCTATATATGAAATATCAGCGCCTTCTTTCAAAATATTTATAACTGTGTCGTACATCTCATCTAACAGACTGCGGTGGCTAGTATCAGAGCACATTCCATGCGAACAATACCGAAATTTCGTAGGAAAATCTACTAATTTTAATTTTGAATGACAAAAGTTCATTAATATTCATCAATTTGTTTAGCATTTCTTTCACCCCAAATGACCTTGTTACAAGGAGCGGGTTTTGCTCACTAACTTAGGTATTATAAAATTTATGTTACACTCAATAAGCAAAGGAACGTGGTCTGACGAGTAAACATCATAAAAAACAGCTGCTTTCATTACGAATTGTCTCGCTGCACTACCCACCACACAATGATCTAACCACCGCAGCGCATCGTTAGCTGTGCTTTTAAATGTATAAGTATCATTCGGTAACAATTCCATGTCCACACACGACCACGATTGCTCTGTACACACTGTTAACAGTTCACTTGCAAATCGTTCACCCGGGTGAGCGTAAAAGTCTCCTAATATGCACACCGTCTCCGTATCACTATTTTCAGTAATCGCAATAAAGAATTCAATAAAACGTCTAAATTTAGTGAATGGGCAACTGCGGGAATAAGAAAAAGTAGAGATACTTTATATAATTTATATCACGAAAAATCTTTGACTTCAGATCAAGTTTTTCATACTTATATTAGAAACTATTCAAAAATATTCAAAAGTGTCTGCGCTCAAGCAAAATCACAAATAATAATTAATAAAATTGGTATTTCTAATAATAAAATAAAAACTGTATGGCAGGTAATTAACAGAGAAACTGGAAAGGCACAACAACGAGATCAGAATCAATTGTCTTTGAAAATAGAGAATCAGACCATTTCTGATAAGCTAGAAGTCGCTGAGACTCTAGAAACTTTCTTTACCAACATTCCGTTAGAGGTTACGAAATCTCTCCCCTCTTCTTCTAAATTAGCTGAAGCTCTTCTTAAAGAAAACTTTAAGAAGAGCTTCAGCTAATTCAAAAAAAACGCATTCAAAAGTCTAACATAAAAAACTCTGAAGACTTATGGGGGATATCCGTTCTTAGAGAAATTATTGACTCAATCGCACCTGTCCTAACAGGCATATTCAATCAATGTTTGGACAGCGGCAAGTTTCCTGATCTAATGAAACATAGTAAAGTAGTAACAATTTTCAAATCGGGTTATAAGAGTGATCCTTCAAATTATAGACCTAAAAATAAATAGGTAATAGTAAAAAGTAGTATAATAGTAAAATCTATGCAAAAATCATGCTGGACCAGATGTTGTCTCACTTCAACTCAAATGGGATTCTGCATAGACAACAGTTTGGTTTCACGAAGGGTAGGTCGACAACGGACGCGAGTAAAACTCATCAGTCACATTTTGGAATCTTGGGAGAAGTCCCAGGATGCCATTGGCATTTTCTGTGATCTCTCAAAAGCGTTTGACTGCGGCGACTACAGCACACTGATATGTAAATTACACCACTACGGAATTCGTGGACAAGCTGCTGATTTTGTTCTTTTCTAATTATCTAACAGGCAGCAAAAAGTAAATGTAAATGGGGCGACGTCCTCCGGGTCTCTAGTCAAGATGGTTGTGCCCCAAGGTTCAATTCTCGGTCCTTTCCTATTTCTTGTTTACATTATTGATCTCCCTTATATGATGGCCAAATTATCGGATATAATTCTATTTGCTGATGACACTTCGCTAATTTATAAAATACATAGAAAAGATACGAATGTCTTACATGTCAACGAAAGTCTAAACGTACTCTCGAAATGGTTCGCAGCTAACAATCTTTTACCGAATGTACCACAACGGGATCTGGATTTGAATCTTGACGGCAAAAAACTTGGTGTTATGGCGGAAACTGTTTTCTTAGGGATTACTATCGATTCAAAATCTCAGTGGGGCGCGCACATTAGAACTCGTTTGGGTAGGTTAAGCTCAGCTGCATATGCAGTAAGAAAAATAAGGCAGTTAACTGATGTGGCTACAGCTAGGCTAGTATACTATGCTTATTTAAACATTATTATGTCTTATGGCATTCTGCTGTGGGGATCAGCAGCAGACGTTGACTCAATTTTCATTCTTCAAAATAGGGCAGTCCGCGCGATCTATAAAATGGGTCCTCGCGAGTCCCTCAGAGAAAAATTTAAAGAGATTGATATACTGACCCTGCCTTCACTTTATATCTTAGAATGTATTTTATATGTCCGCAAAAATCGAGGGCTTTTCAAAATTATAAGCGACGTTTATAATATAAATACACGCAGTAAACACGAAATTGTAATACCTAAGTTAGATTAACAAAAACTAGCATGTCTTTCCTTATAAACAGTATACGCTTTTATAACAAGTTGCCAAAGTCAGTTATAGAACTGACCGATGGAAAATTAAAAAACTACATCAAACGTGTCCTTATTAAAAAAGCATATTACAAAATCAAGGACTACGTTGAAGATAAAGAAGTTTGGCTTTAGTTTCTTCTGCGCATGCGGCTTCCCTGGTAGCTCATAAACGGCACAAATATGTGGATGTCTCTAACTATTCTCAATCTCATTTTTCTCTTCTTTCGAATCAGATTTTTACACTAGTTTTCAAATTATTTATACATCTTTTGCTCAGAATAGTTACAGCACTGATAATAATATTTGTGTCACTTGTTTAATTTAGTACTTCACAATTTTGTTTTTTTTTTTTTACTTTTGTATAGATTCTTTTTTATCGATTGTTTGTGAATGTGTGAACATTGTAGGCTTTGTAGACTCCCAGCTGCTTGTTAACTTTTTATTTTGTTCTACATTTTTTGTGTAGTAAGCAACGACTTATTGTCGGGCCTACGCTGTCCCCCCATACTTAAGTACAAATGCTGTATCAATGATAATATTGTAACACCAAATGATTTAAAAAGACTAACCATGGAGTTTCTTGCCGGTTCTTCTCCATAGGAAACGACCAACCCGAACCAAAGTGCCCATCTAGGCCTATGTGAAATAAAATATTTTGATTTTGAAATAATAATAACATCGCGTGTACCAAATAATGTACCTACAACGCTCTGGCGCAACGTAAACAAATCATTTCACAACTTCGAAATCTTACCTAAATGGTATGTCATTCGTAGAGAATTGTTAGTAATGAATCACGCTTTAGGTTAATTCATTGTGAATAAGACTTACGTACAAACTAGCAATTTAATAGTTTTATCACGTTTTTATAAATTTATAGATTTTTCTGACAAAATTATAAACTAAGTTCTATTGATTTCATCATCCAATTTACAAATCGATTCGAAATTCACATGTATCATTCGAAAGGCCGTACAAACCAAACAAATAACCAACTCCTACAACTATCACTTCAAAACACAACCACAGAAAAAATAAACAGCAATTAATTCACTTAAACTTCAACTTTTTCCACAGCGTATAAAATTTAAATTAAGCTGGTTCGAAAGAACGCCATGTACCTAAAATATGAGGTATTTCAATGGCTTTCTATCAATACAAGAACAAAGGATGTCGCTTCGTTAGAAAAATTCTAAAAAATAAAACAGAGTGAGCTGTCAACAAAAAAATAAGTTATAATAAAATTGGGCGTTGAGCAGTTAAGCTTTTCGTTGCGGTCCCAATTTTGGCACTTGGGTGTGTGGGCAGGTAATAAACATTAAACTATGGTAATTTCGTAGTATATCTTGTAAAGGAACGTTATCAATGGTGATCGATTGAGTCCCGTCACTACTGTCACTGTTGAATCTCTTTATTTATTATTTATTTGTCTTTTTCTCTTTTTATTTATTTTTATCTGTGATGATCTAATTCCAGTGTTTTTCAACTTGTGGGTCGCGACACCCTGGGGGTTTGCGAAGCCTCTATAGAGATCGCGAAATCTACCTCAGGAAATAAAAACAATAAAGTTTTAAAAGATAGATTTATTAAGAAAATGTTAACATAAGGATATAAATATTGTGTATGTTAATACAAATTAACAAAAAAATTAAAACTTATGAGTACTAACTAGTCCATCATAATACGATGGTTGCGTTTGTTGTTCATTAACCAATTTCTCCGATCGTGGATCCGTTTTCATCATCTACTCTTTCAGTCAAAGCAATAAATCGACTAAACTTATACTGTTACTTACGGGATATAAGAATAAGAATAATTTATTTAAAAAGTATTACAAAAATTTTACATTTAGGCGCAGTATATTTCTCATACAATAATAATTAGTACTTATAAGTAAACTATAACTAAAATATATTTAACAGTTGCAAGTTATAATAGTCCAATTCAGATGTCAGCGATCTGCCCGATCTAGGTTTATTTAAACCTGTGTTTCAGGCCATCACTTTACCTAGCGCAATTTAATTAGGACAGTAAAATTACAAGATTAAATTAATCTATTAACAACTATAACTAAAATCAAATTGGTACAAAGAAAAACACTAAAACTAGCTTAAGTAAATATGTACAAAAACATAATCAAACCACAACTTCTAGAAGTTTTTCTGTGTCTGTGTAATTAAGTATATAATCCGACATTACAAAACTACATTTTTTATAACTTAAGCTATAGAAGTTTAGTATATTGTTAAGTCTATTGTAGAGAAAAGGTTGTCGTACAGGTTGTGTACAGGTTGTCGAAACAAAGCTCTAATAATAGTAAAACTCGATGGGTTTGTCGGAAACCAGCTTGCACAGCCGTTGCTGTCACTATCGACGATTGTATAGTTGGGTACAAAAACTATCATAACCATCCACCTGATCTACCGATTTCATAATCTGTCTACTTTAAATAAAGGGTGAATTTTCGAAAAATACTCAAAGGACTCTCGAGCCCGATTTTGATGAAAACTAAAACTGCATCATTGAATTTTTGGAAAATCAATATCCCTAGCCAAGAATCGAATACGTTGATTTAAGAAAAAAAACACTGTATTATTACACCATTCGATAGCGTCGCCATTAAGGATCAAATTCTGGGAATTAAAAATGAACTGTTTCCTTTAGTTTGCTGTAAGTCATCATACGGCAAACTATAGGAAAGAGTTAATTTTTTATATAATATGTAACAGTATGTAAATTATTAGTAGTAACCAACGAAACTTCGAACAAAATCACTATTGGCGCTAACTTACTTACAAGTTCTAATTTCTATTTTTTTCATTTTTTTTCTTTTACTTTTGCCTTCAACCGTGACAAGTTCTTTTTTTAATTTTTGTTTCTTTCTAATCAATTTCAAAGGATCGAAGGATTTGAAGGCGCTTAATGATATCGGTGAGTAACAGTTACATATTATAATCTTATGTTGATATTATACCTACTTCACTTTAACTAACTCCTCTCACCTTTCAATGTTTACTAGGAATAAATAATTAATGTAACTTAAGTGCAATACCTACCATAGTTATAATAATATATTATCATAACTGAAATATTTTTTTGCGTCAACAGTCTGGTACTATTTTACTACTGTCAACGTAAAAATTAGTAGGTACTATAGTTCTGTCCAAACTTTATGGCAGCTCGGAAGTTAGCTGCGAGTGACGATCTGCGCATTAGATGTTCCAAGCTGCCATAAAGTTTGAACTGTTATACCTGCGTAGACCGTTACTCGCAGCTAACTTCCATGTCGCTATAAAGTTTGAATAGAACTATACGGTGTTACGGGTACAGTTGACGGCTCGTAGGGTCCGTTCCGGATACTAAAATTCGATATTTTTTGTCGTACTGCTTTAGCAGTTTGTGTCTTTTATTTTACTTTAAGTGCCTTTAACATGCTTCTATTAGCTTCTCCTATAAAAAAAAAAAAAAAAAAATCTATGTAAAAAATCTTAAAAGTTAAATTTGAGCCACTTCCCGGTTCCCGATTGAGCTGAAATTTTGCATACAATATATTTAGTTTTGGATGACAAAGCATGGCAAGTTAAGTGACGTCATTCTAAATCAAACCTAAGGGATATCGAATTACCCAGTAATTGGTATGTGGAGGCCAGATAGGCAGTTTCTTCATGTAAATACTGGTATATAGCTGCCCCCGATTAGACTGGATAACGACACCAACATGTTAATAAAAGGCAGGTAGATGATGTCAGTAAGTCGCGTCTGATCAAAGATAACTAACGATAAGAAAGATACATAACTAAATAATAAAGAGAATCAAATGAAATCAAAATACTTAATTTTACTTGGAGGAGATATTTTTATTCATTTATATAAACTTGACATTATGGTAGTAGAAGTAGTACATACCTCAGCAGACTTAATTCAAATTCTTTATTGACATAATAGGTTTCAGAAACTTATTTGAAGCCTCTGACTACTGAACTAGGTATACCTGTAGGTGGTAGGCAGGTGGTAGGCAGATGGTAGGCAGGTGGTAGGCAGATGGTAGGCAGGTGGTAGGCAAGTGGTAAGTAGGTGGTACGTAGGAAGTTGGTAGGTGGTAGGTAAAAATTAAAAAAGAGTAAGTTTGAAATTAAATGATTAAATGTATTGGACATCATGAGCATTTACAATTTACTTACATACAAATTAATATCAAAGTGAGATCAGAACAGTTTTTCAACTTATAATATTCACTAGCCAAATATGAAACCCTTAGCATACCGCAGTCAGGATAAATTAACATTTGCACCTGCATTTCCACAACCATTTGACTATTGTTAGGAAAATTATCACATTAACAACTTATTGTATTGTATCGTTCTAAGATTTGAGAGTAAATAACAGTTTAGGTATAGGTACAAAAAATAAAGTAGAACAATAAAGTAGAAAGAATACATTTAAATATAAATAGACATTCATTTATAAATCACTATTTATAGAACATAACGAATAGTAACTTTTACCGGTGTCTTCTTGTATTGTTTTAGGAAATCGATGTATTGTAGCGTAATTAGATAATTATACAGTCAACAGCTTTTTTGCACAAGAGTTTAAAAAAACATAATTTATTTGTAGTAACTTACGTAGTCAATTAGGCTACTGCTGATGCTGGCGAAGTTAAGTCTCACTTTAGTCTATGTACCGATCAAATCCTTCAAAATAATATTCTGGGATGACGTCAGCGCTAACGGTTGTCTCGTAATCGGCTTTTGTAAGTTAACCAAAAGCTTTGAATACAGGTTTTACACAGGAACTATTTAGTTAGGAGGATGTGTGTGCTTGTTCTGCTTGTCCACCATTGTGTGTCCTATAGTGACCACGATGGCGTGACAGTGCCGTGACCTACTGTCCGCACACAGCCATCTCACTCGAGATGAGCAAACAGAATGTCGTGTGTATCTGTAGCCGCGAATCTTCATAATTTTCGCGCCAATCTCTGATGTGTAGAAAATCGGGCGATCCACTGAAAAATAAAAGTTTTGTAAAATAATATAAAAGTTTTAAAATTATTATCATGGGGTTTTGTATCCCAATAATATATTATATACCAGTGAAATGATTTTCAACCAGTACGCGGCTGAAGCCCGGAGCAAAATCGGGTTATTAAAACTGCAAAAAGTTTTTAATACAGTTTTATTTCTTAGAGGCTTAATGACACTAAATACAAAATAGCTGTAAAACTTTAATTACATTAATCAATCTATACAGGATTATGTTACATAATTTTAATTTATTAGCACAGCAACAGTAGTGTATTGCGTTAGTTCATCTCCACTACAGACCAGTCTGGTCTCTCACTGAGAGGAGGCATGAATCCCAGTAACCAGAACATTAATATAACATGAATTTTTCAAGTGTGCGTGGATGGCCAAATCCGAAACTATGAGGAATAGTGAAAAATAGTCAAAGGAGTCTCGAGCCCAATTTTAATAAAAACTAAAACTGCATCATTATATTTTTGGAAAATCCATATTCCTAGCCAGCAATCGAATCCGTTGATTTTGAAAAAAAAAAACACTGTGTTATTACACCATTCGATAGTGTCGCTAATAGGGATCAAATTCTGGGAAATAACGACATGCGACAAATTAAAAAAAAACGGTTAAATTTTATGTTTTTACAATTTAAATTAATCCTTCCTCCTCTATTCCTCCTTGATTGATGACACCCGCAGCGCAGTAATCTTCACAACATTGTTCTAATTTCAAATTTTTGAAATTGATCAGAAAGAAACAAAAATTAAAAAAAGAACTTGTCACGGTTGAAGGCAAAAGTAAAAGAAAAAAAAAATGAAAAAAATAGAAATTAGAACTTGTAAGTGAGTTAGCGCCAATAGTGATTTTGTTCGAAGTTTCGTTGATTACTACTAATAATTTACATACTGTTACATATTATATAAAAAATTAACTCTTTCCTATAGTTTGCCGTATGATGACTTACAGCAAACTAAAGGAAACAGTTCATTTTTAATTCCCAGAATTTGATCCTTAATGGCGACGCTATCGAATGGTGTTATAATACAGTGTTTTTTTTCTTAAATCAACGTATTCGATTCTTGGCTAGGGATATTGATTTTCCAAAAATTCAATGATGCAGATTTAGTTTTCATCAAAATCGGGCTCGAGAGTCCTTAGAGTATTTTTCGAAAATTCACCCTGTATTTAAAGTAGACAGATTATGAAAGCGGTAGATCAGGTGGATGGTTATGATAGTTTTTGTACCTAACTATACAATCGTCGATAGTGACAGCAACGGCTGTGCAAGCTGGTTTCCGACAAACCCATCGAGTTTTACTATTATTAGAGCTTTGTTTCGACAACCTGTAGCCATCAACATTAATCGCCGGACGACCCCGAGACGTCGTTATGTATTGTACTGAAATTGAAAAATAAATAAGAGTTAATAAAAATATGATACCTACTGAGGTTTATAATTGCTTGATTATCTGTATTATTATTCGATTTCCGTTACCCGACGTTTTGGGTTGGATAAAGTAAAACATAATAATACTTATTACGCACATAGACTTTTGTCTTTGCCGATGTCTTTTAAAGATCATGTATTATGATCTTTCACAATCGTATTCCTTGTAAATTAGTTGTATAATGTGGCAGTCTGATTATTATGATACTTATCAATGTTCTGATTTTTCATACAAGGTCAAGGTCAAATATAGAGCAAACCTAACCAACTAAATTCAAAATTACCGTTATTTTTTTACTTTAAAGTTCTTTATACTGCTAATAATTGGGATGATTATGATTGATTGCACTTCACAACAATATCGTCAATAGTAGGTATAATGACCGGCTGTGCAACCTGGTCACCGGCGAGGCCATCTACTTTTATCATTTTTTGAACTATCTTTACACAAGAAATACCGATCGAGATAATGCTTATGCTGTACCTATATTATCATCATCATCATCATTTCAGCCGAAAGACGTCCACTGCTGGACATAGGCCTCCCCCAAGTGTCGCCACATTGACCGGTCTAGGGGGGTTTTGCCATAATTGCCACGCTTGGCAGGCGGGTTGGCGATCGCAGTATGGTTGTTATAAAACACAGAGAACGCTGCTGCCCATTCTCTGGTAAGTCCCTTAGTCGCCTCTTACGACACCCACGGGAAGATATGGGATGGTGCTATTCTTTACGTCCGGACACCATACAGAACACCTACCTATATTATATTTAAATGTAATTTAATGCAATCGTTGACAAATGAAGTTCAATTAATTTTATTTTTTTATGTGTATTTTTAATTATCAGTTACAATTCATTTTATATTTGATCAAATGTTATTATAATACATATTTGTACGCCGTAAAGGTAAAACATGACTGTGATCCTTTCTGCAATGTACTTAACATCTTGCATGCTTTGTGTGTGCATACTCATGTTTCTGACAAATAAATGAACTATGAACTATGAACTCACTCACTCACCTCGTAATATCATTGTTTAATATTCAGACTCTCGGTTTGCTGTCAAGTTAAAAAGACTTCTCAAAATTATTAATTCATGTTTTAATCAAATTCTACATTTATTATTGTAAATATTGTACACCCCATGGGTAGGTTACAGTGATACAAAACACAATAATACTAATAAATAAAAATTGGTAATTGGTATTGGTTGGTTGGTTTTAAAATTTGGTAATTAGCACTATTGTGCTAATATTATAAGACCTGTATTTTCACCTGTCACAAACAATAAATAAATGAATTATGAATTATTACTAAACGTAACAACAAGATGACATGCAAGACAATAGCAAGACATGTCTACCCTCGTAATAGTGATGCATTAAATTTATTAGTTCAAGGTCAAGGTCAAATATTCTCTATCGTGCGTGCGGTCAGTATGACTCGGCTAACAACACAATTTTAACCGAAATCCATTTTTCATATATTCCATCATACATGATAATTTTCCTAATGAAATGATTACGGTCGATTTCAACAGTAGGAACATGAAACATATTAAAGGCCGCTTATATAATTATGTTTAGGTGGATGGTTATGATTGTTATCAAACTTCACGATCGTATTTTGGAAGGTGAAGGCATAGGCAGTACAGCCAGGTTTCCAGCACCACCACCGAGTTTTACCATCATTACTTGACCGTTGTCTATACAATTGATAACCACCAATAGCAATCCTTGGGGCTCCTCGTGACGATGTTACAAAAACCGGCACTGAAATAAATAAGGTGAACTTAAAATAAAATAATAGATCAGTAAAGACATTTACATTACGTTTCAGATCAAAAAAACTGCAGATAAAACGATTTATTTCTTAGGAATGAAACTTAACTCAAACACAGGTTTTTTTGATTTATATACCACAACAGTAACTAATGTGCCTCAAGATATATACCAACTACCTAAGTTAGGGATAAATAAAGATGAAAATGAATATTAGATTTAGACTTTGTTGATTTTACTCAAGTGATTAGATCTATATTTCTTTTCAAATAAATAATTATGTTAATTAGTAAATTATTAATTGCTACTTAATTCTTACATACCTACTTTAATACTTATTTATACACACACACACACACATTATAAGCAACATTTATTGAAATACAAAGAATATTTAAAATATGTGTTTTAGCATAATACATTAACTATAACTATTAAGCCTATTTGCACCATAAGTCACTAAATATGATCAACGCTACATTTAAACCATCATTCTGTCTCTGATATCTTCAAACGATTGACAGAAACAGAACTATTATTTTTTTAGTGATTTGTCGTACAAGTGAGCCTTGGAATATTTGTTTAAGATTTTCTCGAATTCACCTATCAAGCGTTGACTAAGGAGACACACTTTACTACAGATGAATGACACTACCTTCTAATAAATATAAAAATAAATCTGCTATCAATCAGCTCTGCACGAGTGTAACTAAGGTGGATGGTTATGATGGTTATTGCAGCGAACAATGACATCTCCAACGGTGAACACGACTGCGGTACATCCTCGGTGCACATTCCGGCACCACCAACGAGATTTCCCATAAAACGTCCGTTGCTTGTAAAATCTATAACCACCTATTGTGATGATCGTAGCTCCCCTAGACGTTTTTGTGAATACTGGCTGTGCAACACCTATTAATGAAAAAGGTTTTGATGTAGTACACGGACTTATTAAATATAATAAAAAAAACAGAAGTTATTAAAAAGGCGTTTTAATTTAAAAATCGAAATATGTTGGAGTCATCCTGGTCTGCAGGGTAGTAATAATGTTTCTCGGTGTAAGGTTAGGGTTAAGTACCCACCCACACATATAATTCAGATTATTAATTACCTTTCTAAATATTTCATACATGTAATTTCTTAAGGTAAATAATAATTTTAGCCAAACTCAATACTATAAGAGACAATTGCTATCATTATAAAACATATGTACTTAAAAAAGTTAAGTTTAATCTGTGGTGTTAAGGTAAAAGGGGATGAGTCAGAAATTTTCAAAAATGAGTTGTTTACACAGTTGGATAAAATATATTACAAATTTTTACGGTAAAAAGGAGATGAGTCAATACAATGTATTTTTATTTCGTGAATCTCAATTAACAAATAGAGTCTAGTCTTAAACAGCAAAACCTAAAAAGTAAAAATGAGTTATGTGTAGTCATATTTTTATTACATACGTAATTCTTTACTTATAAAATTAAGCATAGTGAGATAAGTCGACTCGTGCCTAAATTCGTATTCGTCGTTCCACGTTAGTTGCATTTCGCGAGCGAAGTTGACGTGTTTTGACCTGTGTAAAAAACCCAAAATTTTGGTTTACATATGTATTTGAGTGTTGAAACTCATAGAAGTGAATAAGATTAACAAGATAATGACACTGGCTCTAAATGAAATACAAATGAAAGTAAAAAAGAAATCTGTAAGAGTAACAGGGATAACAAACCCTGATAAACGTGGATCACATGCAAGGTGCATAAGATAGGGGATGATACAGTACAGGCAATTAAGGATCACATTAATTCTTATTAATTATACGAAATGACTCTACACTCGAGGTTGTAGACGATTATGTCTACCTGGGACAAACGATTCAGTTAGGAGACTAACTGGATCGACTGTGACTGTAACTTCGAGAAAGAGGTCAATCATCGAATCCGACTCGGCTGGGCAGCATTCGGGAAGTTGCGTGGTATCTTCCCGTCTAACGTTGCTGCTATGTTTTTATGCATAAGCAAAATTAAACCAGGTTTGCTAATAAATCACAAATTTTCAGTTCCCGGGCATACGCACATGGAGTGTTATGAATCCCGAAAAATGTTATGAATGTTAAGTGCTTATAAACCAGGAAAAAAACGAGATCTTCTTGGTATTATTCATTTAATTGATAGTAGGTAGTTGCCATGACTTCTATAACAAATTAGAAACTAGTACAAACACGCGAGATATATCCCGATATCGAGGAGTTCATCGAAGCTTAAAGTTACAGTATGATTGGTATTTTCCATACATGCTACTTTAATTTCATTTATTTTTTATTTTTATTAAAAGCGTTCATGCATGAAGAGGTTATTGAATGATGAAGCAAAAAGCTTTGCTTGGAATGATGCAATTGACGTGCTATAGTCTCTGCCTACCTCAGTGGGAGTCAGGTGTGATGATTTATGTATATATAATTAAAAATTGTCAATATTAAATACTTAAATAAATAACACATAAAGAGACGAGTCAATAAAACGATTTTTTTTTTTGGGCATCCAGAAAATATTAAAATATAGTGGAGATTAGTGAATTATAAATATGACTTATTACAGAACCTAATTTTAACAGTCTTAAAGGCTTCTTTATTTCAAGACAAAAAATTAGGTATGCACTTATCAATAAAATCAAATGAACTATAATATAGGGAATCAGCTTTTTAGCCTCAGCTTCTCTTTAACGCATCGCTTTTCTAGCCCTAGTTCTCTTAGACTTCTCCTTCCAGATTTCCCTTATCCTCTTAAGACCTGAACTTGAACCAAATATGATAATAATGTTTTTTGTGGTTTATTGTAGTTATAGGGGTATAAATAAGACACACAATTTTTTTTAGTTTTTTTTTAAATTAATATAATTAATAAAAAAGTTGGTGCACATATGTGTACCTTAGGTTTCAGCATGGGCCAAAGCTCTTGTAATTGTGGTAGCTTTCAAAACAATTATTTTTGAGCACACATAGGTACACATTGCATTTGACACACATGGTGCGGCAGCGTGAGGAACACGTTGGATGTCGACATTTTGAAGCGAACTTGCTGTCCACAAATCGCGGCAGATGACCCACATTGTCAAGCCTAATTTCAGGTTGTGGTTGGGGTACAACTTGCCGGTGTTTTTTTGTGGGCGGTTCACATACATCGCTTGTAGAAGTCGAGCGGGATCTTATCGAAGGGCTGGCGCTGGGACGAGATCTGGAACCAGATTTAGCTTGTTCTTCAGGTGTATAGTCACGTATGGTTTTAAGTAAGCCTTCTTCTTTCTGCTTCTTGTATGATATCGCACTTTTAACTCTTCGTAGTTCCTTTCGCTTAGCTTCGTTTTCGTCATCGGGTGTAAAGCTAAGGCGTCTTAGTGTTGCCAAGCCTGTAACATGATTGGCTAATTAATAAAGTATTGTAATGTTCCATGTCGAAGAAAACAATTACGTAAACAGTAAGAATAATGTCTGCTACTTCTAAGATTCCTTATGATTTAGTCATAAGGTTTTCTATGAGAGAGTACTCAGGGCAGTTTATCACGCTGTAATCTGGCTAACCGGAACATATTATATGTGATATGAAAAGTATTATTCTGTTTAGTTCGTTCCGATACTTCTAGCTAGCATGTGTGGGCCCTCCCACACATGCGAAAGTTGCATACCAAATGATGACGTCACGTCGTCGTCAGCTTTTCGGTAGCTTATGCAATCATATATATTTATGAATGTTTCACCATCGTTGTCACTGATAGAATGTCACTTTGTTTACGTTTATCAGAGAAAATTAAACAAAGAAATCTCAGTTTTAAAGTCCAAGACCCACTTGTTACAAAAATCATTTAAAACGTTTTGCGCCTAACTTCAAACCTTAGAAACAAAGATGATTGTGAATTGCTAAATAACTAAACGTGCTTAATGATTTGTGGTGTAAGCGGGCCTAAGATTCAAACCACTGCTGATATATTCTGTCTCGTTAAAGTACCTGAAAAAGAAAAACCTGCTTAATAATTTACTAATAATTTTGTCTGGTAATTTTTTTTTTTATATGCCACAAAAGCGTCAACCAAGAAACAGTAAACTTATTAAAATAATTTTACTATAATCATGGTGCCATTACCGTTTTAAAACTAAACTAAAATACTACAAGTAGATATATTTATAATATTTGCAAAGCGTCACAATAAAAAATTATGTTTAGTTTGTCATTAGCATGTCATTGACAAAAGGATAAATTATTTTGAAAGCAAATTTACCTCAAGCCTATTTCACACCGATAGGTATGATCACTTCCTTAGACAACCTACATTCACATAGTTTTATAATTAACGATTGTTCCACACGGTTATTTAGGCGCATGGTTATGGTTCTCCTTCATCTTTAGAATGTCGTCCTGATATGTATGTATGTTCGCTCTGCAACGCTTATGGTGATGAGTAGAACAGAACCATCGGTATCTGTCGCCTCTCTTTCGTTGCAAACTGTAATTATAGCCACCATGGGGTATCATTCTTCCCCCTTGATTAGATGTAGTGTACTCGAAACCTGAAAAGTAAATCTCGTATATAAACTTTGGTTTACCAATGATTGGGAAAGGAGAAAGTGAAAAGAATGCGTTTCGTAGATAGGTAAAGGTTTAAAAAAAATGTTTATTACAATTTATTTCTTCCAATCAAAACTAAACATTACATAACGTTGTAAATACCTTGACTACTCGTGATCTAAATTAGTTTTGTTTTACATTGTACAATCAAAATTACAGGCCGAAAAACTGCGCAAGGATTCTCATTAGCAATTAATGGTTTTGCCGATTAATTATTTTGATGATGTCGTTACCACTGATGGAGATTATTGATGCTTGGCACCCTTTGCCGTGGTTTGTGGCGCAGTACCAGCGAGTTTTAACACCGTAGCCTCTCTGTCGATAGAAGTTGTAGTCTCCTAAAGTTATAACGCGATCTCCTCGTTTTGTCCGCGAGAACACCGCAACTGAAAGATAGAAAAATACACTAAATATTGGTTCAATCAACCTAGCACCGTGACTGCTGGAATCCTCTTTTCTGCGAGAGGGAGTGGATTATAACCTGCCACACCAGTGCGGGATGATGAATGGATGGATGGATCAGATGTCTTCGAGTTTATGGTTCCAGGATATGCAGGCCGTATATTACTAGGGCGTATTATGATAAACTTATGTCATCATGATTCCAGTCTGCAAAAGGGATAACGCTATTGGTAATGTATGCTCCGCCTCTTTCGTGCGCTGTAATCATGTTGGAATAAAATCGTCATACTTTACCACCAGGGTGCTGCACATAGGAATGTTCATTAAAATCACCAAGTTGGTTTCCAAATATATATTTCTTTGTTACAGTATTAGGATATTTTCTAACAATAAACTGTTAATGCAACTGCACACCTAAAATAATAAACAAACGTAAAAAATACCTCAATGATCTCACAAAATATTAAAACTCAGCCAAACTTTTTCAACATTAGAATATGGTTATGCTTATTATTGATGCTAACAATTTCATAGCCCACAGTAAATACCACTGCACTGCACCCTTTATTGTGATGTGAGGAGCAATGCCAACGAGTCTTGCATCCATTTTCGCGATGGCGAGAGAATCGGTACCCAGCGAGTAATAAATTACGGTTCCCTCTTTGAGATAGAGTGAAAACAGCTCCTGTAAGCCAGAATATAAACAGAAGAAGTTGTAATTTAAAGATGAAGATGAGGACATTCAAGAACAATGAAGTGGAAGTGGCGAAGTTCTGGGTTGTCAAAATATAAATACAGTCGTGCCAGCGACACGAAGACGACAAATAACAAGAATGCAGTTATGTTATATTTTATTGTAACAACAAAAACATACAAAACCGTAAACTTTCAATTAAAAATAGATATCGTAAAAAAACATTAAGCACTCACCAGTGAGACTCTCGTTTTAAAAGACAAAATATGTTTAAACCGCTACATGGAGTTTGAACCCTTTTTTAAATAAATTTCGAACCAAATACCTAAGGGCACCTAGACGAAGTGCAGTTGGTAATCATTAAATATGAACGACGTTTACTTTGAGACCAACGCTAAAAACCTATATAAACCTAACTTGTCCATACAGAGCAGAGGCAGACCGATCTGAAATAAATCTTGACGTTTCTATAATATTTTACATGGAACAAGCGGATTGTTCCGTGTAGAATATTATTCGATATACAAAGATGTCTTGCTTCGACTGCGACGATAGCGTCATAATCGTAGAATAGTGAGAGATCTGAAAAAATTACAGTGAAATGTTGAAAATTTACTTACATCTGATTAATAACCATAATAATCAGATGTATGTAAATTTTAAGATTTAATAGTTGTTAAGTAATAAATGTAATAATATACGATGTTTTAAGCTTTCACGGTTTACAACCAAACTTATACTGTCACTTACGAAATATATTCCGTGATTGAATATAACGTGAGACGTGTGAATGAATGAATGTATTTATTTGTTAGAATATTGTACTATGCTGTTAGGTTCATAATGTATTAGGATCATAATATTCTGCCGTTTCCGGCGTACAAATATGGTTTACAAAATTATGGGTCATCATTAAGTACATTAAAATTAAATTATTAATCATTAGAATTGGAATTGCAAATAATTTAAATAAGTTGAAAAATAAAAGAGATAAATTATATAAGTCAAAATTTCAAATAAGTCAAGGTTATCAAATATGATTAGGTAATAATTTCAAATCATCATCATTCTCTTGCCCTTATCCAAATTCATTTGGGGTCGGCGCAGCATGTCTTCTTCTTCCATACTTCTCTATTACTCGTCATCTCATCCGACACCTCCTTTCTTGCCATATCATTCTTTATACAGTCCATCCATCGTTTCTTTGGTCTTCCTCTACTCATATACCCATCCACATTCATACTCAAAACTTTCCTCACAACATTTCCCTCATTCCTCCGCATCACATGCCCATACCACGACAACCGATTACCACACAACTTTTCAGTCACCGGCGCCACTTTCAGACTTCCTCTTATATACTCATTTCTTATTTTATCCATTCGCGTAACACCACACATTCCCCTTAGCATTCTCATCTCCGCCACATGCAAATGCCTTTCATTCATCCCTTTTGTGGCCCAACATTCTGATCTATACAAGACAGCAGGTCTAACCATTGTTTTATAAATCTTCCCCTTAAGTTTAAGGGGAATGCGGGAGTCGCAGATTGTTCCCATGACCTGCCTCCATTTCATCCATCCCGTGTTAATTCTGTGCTTTACACTACGATCTATTTCGCCATCGCTTTGCACGAGTGAACCGAGATACCGAAAGTCGGAGCAGACAGGAAGAAACGCGCCATCTAGCGCTATGGCTCCAGAACTGGAGAGACCGCCGAAATCGCAGAACATATAATAATTTCAAATAATTAGGTAAATTTTTCAGTCATAAAATCTTCAGTCGAGTAATAACATTTGCTTAAAAGAAACTTAATAATTTACATTTAAATGTTCTGAAGCTGAGGGTTTTGAAGCCATCAGGTAATTTGTTGTAAACAATAATGGACACGCAGTATACATTATTAGAAAACAGTTTAATTCTACGCCTAGAGACATTAAGCATATGCACTTTGCGGATGGGTCTGGATACAACATCATTATACAATTCAAATTCATGTCTGTTTTGATGTACAAAGACACAAATTTCAAAAATGTATAGTGCTGGAAGTGGCAGTATTTTAAGTTTTTTAAATAGTGCAACACAACTGTCCAGTGGGTGCGCTCCACAAATTGATCGTACGCATTTTTTTCTGAGCTCGAAACGTTCTTTTAAATTCAATCGAATTACCCCATATTATAATACCATAGCGCAAAATTGACGAGACATAGCCATGGTATGCACATAGTGCCGCATTAGAACTAGCCACACGCGTTAGTCTATTTAAAACGAATACAAATCTATCTATCTTCTTACATAGATCATCAATATGAGAGTTCCAGTTACAGTTTTTGTCAATTATTATCCCCAAGAATTTTGCGTAGACTACCTCTTCTACTGTCTCATTTCCATATTGTATTTTAAGCCGTGGACGCGTACTATTATGTCTGGAATTGTATTATTTTTGTTTTGTTAATATTAATATGCAGATTATTGTGCTCAAACCATTTAATAATTTTATTTAATGTCATGTTTATTTCATTTTGGTATTCAACAATGTCGTAATTTTCATTTATAATACTGAGAGTCATATCTTCAGCGTATAGTATGCAATTGTGAGAAGTTACACTAGGCAAGTCATTAACATATAGCAAGAATAAAGGCGGCCTCAGTATGGTCCCTTGGGGAACACCACAGTTATTTTCACGATACTGAGACCTATATGCGAGCTAATGATTTCCCGTTTGTCCCGAGATCTCAACACATTGCAGTCGATATGTAAGGTAGCTTTCGAGCCATTTCAACGCGTTTCCCCTTATGCCATATCGGTCTAATTTATAAATTAACAGGGTATGGTTCACGAAATCAAAAGCCTTGGACAGATCTAGAAAAATAGAGACAATTGATAGTTTATCATTAAGGCTTATTAACTTTGATAGAGCAAAACAAGCTGCTGTAGTCGATTTACTTTTTCTGAAACCAATCGAAAATCTTTGATAATATTGGTATGAGTGTTATGGGGCGGTAATTATTCATATCACTTCCTTCATCTTTCTTGTGGATTGGTTTAACAATTGAGAATTTTAACCGTGAAGGGAATAAACCTTGCATGAATGACCAATTAATAATATGGCTAATATGAATAGATAAAAATGAGGAGCATAATTTAAGAATTTTTGTGTTAATGTCATCGTAGTCTGTAAAGTTGGTTGATTTTAAAGATTTTATTATTTTATATACATTGGTGTCATTAGTTGGGGTCAAATACATAGTGTTTGGATGATAAGTCATCGGTGGTGTGTAGTGAATAGATGGGTCAATGGTGTCATTCGTTATGTCAATAAAAAAATTGTTAAAAATGTCAGCTATCTTTTCAGGTTGAGTGTAAGTTTGATTGTCTAATTGAATTTTATTTATGTCATGAGAATTTTGTTTTTTGCTGGTATTACTTTCCAGGCAGCCTTACATTTGTTGCTGGATTGAGCCAAATAACGCGTGTTCTCGCCTTTATGCGCCTGTGTAACGTGCGTGCGTGTTCAACCCGCGATCACGGCGCTTGCAACAGCGTCGAAATATCGGGAGCTCAAAATAATGAACAATCACGGAAGACATGCTGTAAGTGACACTATAAGTTTAATAATATACGGTTTACTTCGTATCAGATCCGTCACTGTTCTACGATTGTAACGATAGGACTTAAGTGTCGCCATATTTCAGTCACCAATTTGGAGACTGTCCACAGGAGCCGAGTGACTACATGTACCGACGTAGGATCGGCTTGAGCCGGCCAGAAAGAGCACTGCACCCATGCAATTAAATCAAATAGACTGACGCAGTGTTGACTCGCGTGACCGAACAGGAACGAGATGAATGCCTTGTTTTTCGCTTTTATTTGAGTCGATAAGTATGGTCCTTTTCTAATGTAACCTACATTCACATAGTTTTATAATTAGTGATAGTTCCACACGGTTCTTTAGGCGCATGGCTATGAATATCATTTATTTTAATAATGTCGTCCTGATATGTATGTATGTTCGCTCTGCAACCTTTGCTGTGATGAGTAGAGCAGTACCATCGGCATCTGTCGCCTTTTTTTAGTTGCAAACAGTAGTTATAGCCATCGCGGGATAGCATCCTTCTTCCTTGATTAGATGTAGTGTACTCGAAACCTGAAAAGTAAATCCCGTTTATTTTAAACTTTGGTTTATCAATGACTGGGAAAGGACATAAAAGTAGATGGGTAAAGAGTTTTATAAAAAAATGTTTATAACTATTTATTTCTTCCAATCAAAACCAAACATTACATTACATTGTAAATACCTAGACTACTCGTAATTTAACTTAGTTGTTTTTACATTGTACAACGAAAATTACAGCAAGCTCTGGCAGAGTCAAATAAGATAAGTCTACACTGAAAAACAGCACAAGAATTCTCATTAGCAATTAATGGTTTTGCTGATTATTTATTTTAACGAAGTAATCCCTTAACTCGTTTACGTATCCATTGGCATGTGAGTATGATTATCTTTATACCGATACACTTTATCTAAGTAAGTGTACACTGCAGCGGAGCAGTTATGTGAATAGTGGCGACTGCAGCGCCACCTGGTCTTCGGGCCCTGAACTGTGTGTTTGGTGAACTTGAAGCCTCCTAGGAAGACGACTTTGGATCCTCTACTAGATGTAGTAAACATTGGAGCTGAAATAAAAACTTGTGTAAGTGACCTTGTACTTCCAAGTGCTTCATTTTTTTTTTTAAGAAATTCTATTACCAATTTATTGACCTTTATTAAGAATCTCCAGAGATTTGAAAGTCTAAACTAAACCAATGTAAAGCTACACTTAGCAAGCATCTATTGGCGCTCGAACCAAGTTCACAGGGGGAGCTGTTGGTAAACATTTGTGCAATATTGTTTCGTGAAATGTTGTCAATTTTGGCCACGCACCAAAATAACCTTGTACAACATGAGATGTTACTTCTATTCATACAACTGATATGCGATATCTGCCATGTAGCAGGTCTATCTAGAACACTTTTCACTCATTCTTTTAGTACTCTCATCTCGGACTCTCCCACACAAATAATAGCGTTTTCTTTTCAGAACCAGACCCAAAGATAACGCCTTTTCTAGTTCTAAAATCAAATACAATAAGATAAAAAATAGGTAGTGTTTCGTTGTGATTCAAATTAAATTAAATAAAACAATGAGTGGGGATAGTTTGTAGCCCGGACGAGCTCATCTATATGGGTATATTTTTTTCTGGAACATGTTCAATAAATTCAATATATCTGTAAATTTGTTTAAAAAAAAACGAACTTCTTTAATACTTATTATTTAAATAATATTTACGGTTTCACATTAATGGATTGCTGGTAAATATCGTCAAAATAAAGGCAACTTAAAAAAAAAAAGTAATAATATCTCTACAAGGAGTATCACTGTCTGTTAAAACCATGCGAACATGATGTATCTTCTTTTTCTGCATAAGAAAAAAGGTCTTTTTTATATTAAAACCATAATAATATTTCACTCTAAAAATAGCTCATTTTAAGTTTGTTCAATAATTCACCAATAATATAATTTAATGGCATAAAGCATTAGTCTTTAATGCTATAGGAATAAGGCTAGAGTTGTCGAATTCGTTCGAAGCGCATAGGAGGCAGATCGGTCTATGTCATGGCAGCCGCTCCACATGAAATATCTTGAAGCGTCTTATAAGTGCGCTTGTTCAGTGTACAATACATTAATCGCTATACAAAGGTGTGCTGCTTCGACTGCGATAATAGGAAGTATTTAAGTGTCGCCATTTTGGAAATTGCTCTCAGCAGGCTTAGCCAAGTTGACAAATAATCTACAATCGTTAACGCTAATAGAAAACGAATCAAATGTATGGGAATGACATCATCTCAACGTTAGCCAAGTTACAGTTTTGACAAGCGCTAACGAAACGATGTCGAAGTTTTTGAACGCCCACTGAGCGATCGCCGAGACCCAAGAGTTGACGATAACAATAGGCGTCTATATGATTCAGCTGTGTCGTGTATAACGTCATTGTTTATGTTTCAAACTTTCAAGTGCCCGAGTATGATAGAGTTTCGAATAGCACAGGAAGATATTTACGAAATAACTACTAATAATTTAACTAATAATTTTCGTACCTTTCTATGAATTCCAATAAAGCTGCGAACTTGCTCGAGATCTAGATTCCATCCTATAAAAGTTATCACTTCACTTATGGTATCTTTCATTTAAATGCAGGATCATATCATATTATTTCGAGTCACAGTAATGTTTAAAATTACATTCCGCACTGTGATATTATAATAAACCAATTATAAGAAGAACTTGTTCCTTATTTCGCTTACTTTTTTATCACTTAAAATAATTATTCATTTCTTAACATATCAAATCAAAAGTTCAGCCCGCGCACAAAGTAAACAACTGTGACTTTGACGTTAGTTTGACGTGGGTAGGAACGCTCACCATAGACTAAAGTATAGGTAGTTTTTTTCTACAAACATTGGAGAACGAGCGATCGACTGAGTCGTGTCAAGTTGGCTACCAACTTAGCGTTTTCTCAAATCGCTTACGTCGAGGCGTCAACGATTGTATAAAGAGATTCGATAAGAAACGTTTGTAACTTGGCTAGGCCTACAGGAGTGACCACGTGTATCGACGTAGGATCGGCTTGAGCCGGCCAGAAAGAGCTTTGTACCCATGCATGCAATTAAATCAAATAGACTGACGCGGTGTCAACTGGCGTCGACCGAACAGGAACTGACTTGTTTCTTGTTTTTTTTTTCTGCTTCTATTTATTTATTTATTTAGACTTCATGTACAATAGTGATACATAGGCGGACTTAATGCCACAATGCATTTTCTACCAGTCACCCTTTGCGTTAAATGAGAAAACATTGTGATAGGGTACAAAATAAATATTTAAAAAAATAACTTCTTGCTTTCGAAAATTTATATACATATGTTGATACACATACACAAATAAAATAAATTAATAAATATTTATATTAACTAATTAATATATTTTTCTATTTGGGTCGATAAGTATGGTATTTTTTATGTAACCTAAATTCACACAGTTTTATAATTTTCGATTAGTGCCACGCGGTTTTTTAGGCTCGTGGCTATGAATATCATTTATCTTTATAATGTCGCCCTGATATGTATGTATGTTTGCTTTGCAACCCGTGTTGTGATGAGTAGAACAGTACCATCGGCATCTGTCACCTTTCTTTAGTTGCAGACTGTAGTTATAGCCACCACGGGATATCATCCTTCTTCCTCGATTAGATGTAGTGTACTCGAAACCTGAAAAGTAAATCCCTTTTATAAACTTTGGTTTACCAATGACTTGGAAAGGAGATAGAGAAAAAATGCAACTCATAAAAGTAATAGGAAAAGGTTTAAAAAAAAATGTTCATAACAATTTATTTATTTCAATACGTTATACGTTGTAAATACCTTGACTACTCGTAATTTAAATTAGTTTCTTTTACATTGTACAACCTAAATTACAGCTAATTCTTGGCAGAGTCAAATAAGTTATGTCTTCACTGAAAAACTGCAAAAGGATTCTCATTAGCAATTAATGGTTATGCTGATTATTTAGTTTGATGATGTCGTTAGTACTACTGATGGAGATTATTGATGCTCGACACCCTTTGACGCGGTGTGTCGCGCAGTACCAGCGAGTTTTAAAACCATAGTCACACTGCCGATGGAATTTGTACCCTCCTAAAGTTATAACGCGAGCTCCTCGTACAGTCCGCGAGAACACCGCACCTGAAACATATAGAGAAAGACATTAAATATTGACTTAATCAACCTACGGCGCTAGCACCGTGACTGCTGGGATCTCCTCCCTGCGAGAGGGAGTGGACTATAACCTACCACACCCGTGCGGGATGTTTGACGTCATATGTCTTCGAGTTTATGGTATTAGGATATACCGGCCGTATGTAACAGGTTAATATTATGATAAACTTATGTCATCGTGATTACAGTTTGGAAAAGGGATGACGCTATTGGTAAGCTATAATAAAGTTCCGTATCTTTCTTAAATTGTAATCGTGATGATTTTAAAAAGTCATACTACGCCACCAGGTTGCTGCACATAGGGATGTCCATTCAAATCACCAAGTTAGTTTCCGAAGTATACATATATTTCGTTGTAACAGTATTAAGATATTTTCTTACACTAAACAACAGACTGTTAACTGGTACCATTTTAGCAGTACTGCACATACATAAATTGATTCTACAAACTGATATGGTTGAATGAGATCACTGGGGTATTCAATGATCTCATTAAATATTAGAAACTCAGCCAAACTTATTCAACATTAGATTATGGTTATGCTTATTATTGATGGTAACAATTTCATCGCCCACAGTGAATATCACTGCACTGCATCCTTTACTATGATGTGAGGAGCAATGCCAACGAGTCTTGCGCCCATGGTCGCGATGGCGGGTGAATCGGTACCCAGCGAGTATTAACATACGAGTCCCTTTTTGGGATATAGTGAACACAGCTTCTGTAAGACAGAACATAAACTTAGAAGTTGTATTTGAAGGGGAAAAATGTCGAGATAAATATAATCAAGAACAATGAAGTCGAAGAGGCGAAGTTCTGATCTGTCAAAATATAAAAAAAACAATCGTGCCAGCGACACGAAGATGAAAAAGAAAGAACAACAAAACACTTATGTTATTAATTTATTGTAATAAAAAAGTACATAATCGTTAACTTTCAGTTAAAGATATTTTGAACTTTCCATCGGTCAGTTCTATAACTGACTTTGGCAACTTGTTATAAAAGCGTATACTGTTTATAAGGAAAGACTTGCTAGTTTTTGTTAATCTGAACTTGGGTACAACGGAACAATTTCTTGTTTACTGCGTGCATTTATATTATGACAGTCGCTTCTAATTTTGAAAAGCCCTCGATTTTTGCGGGCATATAAAATACATTCTAAGATATAAAGTGAAGGCAGGGTCAGTATATCAATCTCTTTAAATTTTTCGCTGAAGGACTCACGAGGACCCATTTTATAGATCGCACAGACTGCCCTCTTTTGTAGAATGAAAATTGAGTCAACGTCTGCTGCTGATCCCCACAGCAGAATGCCATAAGACATAATACTGTGGAAATAAGCATAGCATACTAGCCTAGCTGTAGCCACATCAGTTAACTGCCTTATTTTTCTTACTGCATATAGATTAAAATACCTGGATAAACTTTACCATAACACGGAGTATGAATAATTACAACCAACTCTGTATGGACAAACGGAGTTTTTGTAGGTTTTTCAGCGTTGAGTTTATCCAGGTATTTTAATCTAACTTCTAAAAATATTGATGCTGACAAAGTGAATGGCTATGTTCATTAATAGTTTTAACTATTTGATCATCCACAGTGAAGAGCGCAGCTCTGCAAGTGCGGTGTTTGTTGCAGTGACACCTAGTCTTAGCCCCAGAGCTTTTGTCATAAATGTACTTGTACCCAGCTACTATGATCATACGTCCCCCTTTTCTGGATCGAGTGAATACAGCATCTGTAGACAGTAAGAAGATTTTGTATAATACAAGTCGTGTGCCATGTAAACTTTCATCGTCTATTTAACGCGCTTCAAAAATGTTTGAATAAAAACATCGTAGCGCTTTCGTCATAAAGTGAACTATTGTGCAAAACATTATTTGAGACCCAGGTTTATGGTGTGCGGTGTCTAATATGTATTCAATTACAGTTGTATTAAGGCATGTACACGGTAGTGATGTACTCAATGAAAGCAATTACTATTTTTAAGAGTTTATTTTAAATATAAAATAAACACACAACGTTACTAATAAACGATTTAATTGCTACTTTTCAGTGACACATTTGCGAGGTGAGTATTGGCGTTCAACTAGGTAACTATACCGTTTCATTATGATTCAGCTTAATCCTTAACAATTATTACAACCTCCATAATTGAAACAAACATTTTTTTTGCCACAGAAACTGGAATATTGCTAATGGAGTCACTTAAGGTCTCAGTTCAATGAGAGATGCCCAAGGCCTGATTTCTCAAAAAAATACAACAGTATGACTACCTCTAGTTAGACCTATAACGTTAATACAGAACCGGATGGTTATGTGTGTTATCAATTCTGACTAATTGATCACCGATGGTGAATATCTTCGCTCGACAACCTTTTTTTTGGTGAGTACCACAATGCCATCGTGTCTTTACCCCCAACAAGCACTGTCGGGAGAATCTGTACCCAGCTAGGAGGATCATACGAGCCCCCCGTTTGGAATATGTAAATACTGCCCCTGGAATGTAAGAAAAGGAAATGAGACAAACTAGATTTCTTATAAGGTAGGAATTAAAATGATCGGCTCCGAAGGAACAGAGCCATGATGTCATGACGATAATGTTATTAAAACGTTTTTATATGGACATTAAAATAGAGTTTTATTTGACTTTTTGTTTGTTTAATGTTTAGGTATTAAAAAAGACAAAGTTTTTCAGTTAATCACGATCTGTTTTATAAGCATGGACTTGGTATACAAACAGGACTGAGTTCTGCGAAATTAGTAACACACAAAAATTAACCTTAACTGTCACACCGTAGGTTTACTTTTGTTAAGCTATCATAACCGAGGCGAGAGAGATAGCAATAAGGGAGCCCTTTGTCCCTTTCACTCAATTGCCAACAGATAAAAATGTTAAAGATGGTAGAAAATATTAAACCGACAGTCACCTCACACTACAAGTAAAATAAATTACGTGCTTATGTTTTTAGCTTTAAGATAAATTTTAATTATTTTCTTTTATAGTTTTACAGTCTGTACATACTACTAAATTTATTTATTTTAAGTCAAATTAAATATTAGTATGATTGTTTGGAAGCTATTATACATTCATTATGATAACACTGAAATCTGTCATCAATGGTGTTATTTTGACGTCCTAAGTTGTTTTGAGAAAATTATAAGATTTTTCGACGGTTCTTTTTTATTTTAAGTGTGAAAATAATTAAAAGTATTGTATCACGTCATGTAAAAGTGAATCATATGGTGGTTGTGGCATATCATTTCACAGGTAAGGAATATTATAGATTTTGTGTACCAACAATGATTAGTGTGATAATGCCTTAGACGTTTTGCGGACGAAAGAATTATGCTTTCGTGTATTTTTCATTAAAACTGTTAATATTATGCGCATGATAATTATAAATAGTACCTATGTATCGCGTTATTGAAATAGCATTATTTTTATTTGTTACAGCTTTCTATTGAAAGAGGAAATTAGGCAATAATGTCGATTCCCGAATTTCAAACTATAACATTTTTTTCCAGTGGTAAGGATATTGGTTTTATCATCAGTATAACTGATGAACGCGGAAAGAAGGCAGGTTGAGTGTGCTTAATAGATGTTCTCCTGTGCGATGCATTTTTCAGTCGGCACTGACGGGCACCTACCAACTACAGGCTCCGGCCGCTCCTGGTATCTTGCAAGGAACGACGTGAAGGAAGAGGGTTTCGTTTCACAGAGATAACAACGCCGAAGTTAACTCTTCATAAGGTTTCAGGAAGTAACTCTTCAGGACGGTGTTGAACAATTTTTCCATATAAAACTTACGGATTGATAACTACGTTTTTTTCAAATTATGTGCGCACTTACGTACCTACTTCGGAGGTTTACCATATTGAGAATATTTTTCAAAAGTCTGATGCGATTAAAACAAATATTTTATACAAGACTCAATCATCTAATTAGTCTACCATATTCTATCCTATGCATAACGGATGAAGAACCACACGAATTACAACTAGTAAAAGCTTTGGCTAATTCGTATTTAAATTTAAGAATATTTCATCATGCGAAATGTAATGAGAAAATTAGGCAGTAAAATTGGCTTACGACAGAAACTCCACAAAACAATTCTGTTTCACCATGTTTAATTTTAATAAATGTTTGTCACACACTTTTAATTTTATTCCCTCCATTTGAATACAAACACCAATACTGCAGAGCAAACGGAAAAGAAAATGGAAAGGAAACGAAATTATTATTTTTTCCAACGAAATTCTTATTTCTTTTTCTTATAAATTATTACTTCTCTATTTTATGTAACCGTCTTATCCGGACACAAATTATCTCTGTCAAAACGAAGTTTCTTATTTGTTACAAAAATGTCTGGTCATCCTATTAGAAAGAGACAAAGATTTCTGTTATAAATATCTCTCTCGTCATGTTTTTCTGGTAGAGTGCTCAGTCCAGTTTATTATACTAAGTCCATGCTTATAAGTCTAATAATAATACATACTTAGGCCGTGATCTAGAAACGCAACTTAGGTTAAGAGTTATTCTTATCGCTGTTGTACGCCAAACTACAAGTGCAAGACGAGAAAATGTTTACCTCAAAGCACGTGATAAGTAATGATTATAGATCTCAGCTTTAAGTCTGGTAACATCGAACACATGGTTATAACACAGGTATTCTTCTAATTCTTCAAATCGAACATCATCATCATCATTCTCATCATTCTCTTGCCCTTATCCCAATTCATTTGGGGTCGGCGCAGCATGTCTTTTTCTTCCATACTTCTCTATTACGAACAACGCACAAAATATTTCAGACACAAGCCGAACCCAACACATGTAGCTTGGAAAAGGCTAGATGATGATATAAAATGGGATTTGATACGACTTTTTATTAATGATTAATGGTTATGATTATTTTTAACTTTGATGATCAAATTCTCGAGTGTGAAAACTACAGCTTTGCAGCCTTTAGAGTGGTGAGTCGAGCAGAACCATCGCGTCTTCAGCCCACTGACAACTTGGCGGGAAAAGTGGTATCCATCCAGGATTAATACTACAGCCCCTCTCTTACTTCGAGAGAATACAGCTTTCTGCATACCTAGGTAAATCATAAAAACAAATATTGTATAAGAACAAAGTGCTACTGAAAACAATTCGCAAGAGCGATATAGCTGATTTAGTACACCATATAATTGCAGCCATTTTAGATCATGGTTACTTATAAAAGTAAAAAATATATGATTAGATACCTACTTGAATCAAGAGACGGACATACAACCATTTAATGCAATAGTGTACACTTTTATATAACAAGGGAAACGCGAACCTGAAACGTTGTATTAAGAAACAAAGGCCATTATTAATGTATATTTAATACTGAGGCTCCATCCTTTACAGCAACTCTGGTCCCTCATCATTCAGAATGCTAGTGAAGCAACAGGTTTTATTTTAGATACGAATACTAAAACTATTGTCACGTTTACCAATTTTTTTATTAAGTCTGGTACTGTATTTTATTTTACAAATGCTCTATTTCTGAGGTAAAACCCATACAAATTGTACACATATATCAGATTCGTTTACAATATAAGATCACTACAGCATTGCGACATAAGTAATAATTAATCATTCTACTTACTATGCTGAGCATAGTAAGTAGAATGATTAATGATTAATGTGTAAGTGGACTTTATAATGTGAATATTTCAACACTTGACCTCTCCACTAATCAGACACATTACAATAATTGTGGTGAGTCACATTATTGTGATACTGAGAAGAGTTAATATCCTACAAGCTGTAATAGAAAAACTCAAAACCTATGACAGCCCAATAAGAATGTTGAGGTAGGTATAGCACGTTAAGACGTGGGACCCGGCTGCCAAAGGGCCGACACCTCTAACAACCAGTTTTACTAATGGGTAACCTGGTATGGTGTTACCAGAGTTGTGGACGTCAGTAGTAGAGTAGAGGTATAGCTGCATCAGGCTAGACTGGAAGCCGACCCCAACATAATTGGAAAAAAGTTAGGCAGATGATGAAGTAAAAATTTCAACTACACTTAGTGAGGAACCACCACACTACACGTCGGTTGCCGTGTGATAATGTATATTATTTGCTTTGATGATTTCATCACAAACAGTAAATATAACAGCTTTGCAGCCTTTGTTATGATGGGTGGCACAGAACCATCGAGCCTTCAGCCCTGTGGTGCGATGGTGGTAGAAAGAGTATCCTTCTAGTATGATGACACGAGCGCCCCTTTTAGATGTCCCGTACACTGCACCTGAAAGAAATAACATATTTTTTACAGTTAAAATTAGACTAGCATATTAAGTTTAGTAGCGTCTTGCTATGCAATCTTAAGGTTAGGTGAAACCAGTTTGGACAGATTGCGGACGCCACTACAGATACGAACACCTCCATACAATAACTATTGAAGTATCTGTCAGAGTCCAGTGTCCGCAGCCTGTCTGTAATTCGTCTTTGCCAGTTTCACTGATCCGTTAATGTGTGATATGCGAAGACGATTTTGACTACCTCATCAGATTGTTTCTACCAAATACGTTTCTACCTTCAAAGGTGGATAAAATATAATCATTCTGCATTTTTCTTTAAAAGTTTATTTATTTTGTAAACAAACAATACACAATTGTTTACAATATCATATCCGGTGGTCATAATAACAGCTTTGAAACCTTTACTGTGATGTGTGGTGCAGTACCAACGAGTTTTTTCACCTAAGACGTAATGGCGGCTGAATCTATACCCTTGTAGCTTTACTATTGGGACTCCTTTCACAGATTTTGTGAATATCGCTGACCCCAAAACGTTTTATTGTTATTTTTTGTCAAATATAGTTCTAAAAGCTTTTGCGCGCTGCATTCAAATAATAAAAATGTAATAAATAAACATTTATTTATTTAGAATCAAAATCTTAGAAATTATTTACAAAGTCGTGTTGTTTAATGGTGTTCTAAGATAAGATAAAGATTTATTTCTCAACACACAATACATAGGTACATTATTACGTTTCGTGAACAATACATGCGTTTTCTCATGCTGTAGGAGACTGGTGCTTACGCTAGACGAAAGGCCCGTTTATACTTTGTGAAGTAAAGCCTCAATCTGTAGTGTCATTTTACAAATATTTAAATCAAAAGGTTCACAAAACTGTAAGCATCTACATTTCAAAATACAAATATGATAGACAGAAGAAGCAAAACGTTTTATTGCCACATCAACACGTGCATACTAAAAAGAACAGGTTAGAAATAGGCCGTACTACGTACTAGTACGGCTGGCTACGAAATCTAATTAACATCTCAAGTTACTAAACCGTAATCAATTGCACAATATTTAACTCATAATAAGGAACACATTTTGTTGTTTAATTCAGATAGTAAATGTCGTAGATATTCCCCGAATAAATTGTTTAAAAGTAGTGTTTCGAATCAATATTTAGATCTCATTACAAAGTCAACACTTCGTTTGTTGATTCTACATTCAGAAAAGTGTTTGAAAACAGTGACTTACACAAATCAACATCAAGAATTCACTCACACTTGATACTATACTTTTGTACCTTTCATGCATGTTTTGGATCATGATTATGTTCATTATTGACTTTGATGATCATGTCTTCAATAGTGAATATCACTGCTCGGCACCCATTCCTACGACTACAAAACCAACGAGTCTTTATCCCCCAGCGAGTATGAGGTGTAAATGTATTCCCATACAAAATAATTCTTGGGGCACCTTTCTTAGACGTTGTAAAGACCGCATTAGCTGAAAGAATTAATTATATGTATTACTAGATGCCGCTACCCAACATGTTTGTGAAGTTTCACCAAGTTAGGTTAGTAATAACCAAGGTAAGCCATAGTTAAGCCGTGCGAGTATTGATTAGAAATAAAATTACAGACAATTAATTTACCAATTTATTTGTACACATTACATTTGTGTTACATTGTACAATTGTAAGTATTGGATTGTCATTCAATCCTGATGAAATTATTTGCGAAAATACGTAATATTATTTTATTATTGCTTTGAAAATAGATGCTTATCTATTGTTGCTCACAATTATTTGCGACTACAGATTCATGATTAGGTCCGTTTTGAATCTTAGTGATATTGTCTCCGATGGTGAATATCTTAGCTTTACACCTGCGTCGGTAGTGCGTTGCGGAGTACCATCGTGTCTTCGCCCCCGTGTCTCGATGCCGATAGAAGATATATCCACCTATTAGTATAACTTGGTACCCTCGTTTAGTTTCACAACCGATACCTGAAAAGAACAATATGCTCAATTGGATAACTAACAGATCCGTAAAAGCGTAACGTAGTTGCTTTATGTTTGTCATCATCATCATCATCATTTCAGCCGAAAGACGTCCACTGCTGGACATAGGCCTCCCCCAAGTGTCGCCACATTGACCGGTCCCGTGCGATTCGCATCCAGCGGAGCCCTGAAACCTTCACCAGGTCATCGGTCCACCTAGTGGGAGGCCTTCCAACGCAGCCTGTTCCGGTTCGCGGTCGCCACTCCAGAACTTTTCGGCCCCATCGGCCATCCGTTCTGCGAGCAATGTGCCCTGCCCACGGACACTTAAGTTTGGCTATTCTTCGGGCTACGTCAGTAACCTTGGTTCTCTTGCGGATGTCCTCATTTCTGATTTGATCACGCAAGGAAACTCCGAGCATAGCCCTCTCCATTGCCCTTTGGGTGACTTTAAGTCTTCTGATAAGGCCCATTGTGAGCGACCATGTTTCGGTCAAGTATGTAATCACTGGCAACACACACTGGTCATAGACCTTCGTCTTGAGACACTGCGGTAAGTTAGACGAGAAGATACCACGCAACTTCCCGAACGCTGCCCAGCCGAGTCGGATTCGACGATTGACCTCTTTCTCGAAGTTAGACCTACCTAACTGGATCGTTTGTCCCAGGTAGACACAATCGTCTACAACTTCGAGTGTAGAGTCTCCGATCTTGATAGGAGTGGGTGTTACATGGTTTTGTCCATGTTCATTTTAAGACCTACTCTTTCGGAAGCTCTACTAAGGTCATCGCGCATTGTACTGAGGTCCTCCATGGTCTCAGCCATGACCACTATATCATCGGCAAATCGTAGGTGAGAGATGTACTCGCCATTGACGTTGATGCCTAGCCCTCGCCAGTCCAGAACCTTGAAGACATCCTCCAGTGCAGCGGTGAACAGTTTCGGAGATATGACGTCTCCCTGTCTCACACCTCGCTGCATAAGGATAGGTTCCGAGGTCCGGTCCTGAAGTCGGACTGACATGGTGGCGTTTTTGTACAAACACTTCAACACCTCGATGTACCGATAGTCGATTTGGCATCGTTGGAGAGACTGCAGTACAGCCCAAGTCTCGATCGAATCGAAGGCTTTCTCGTAGTCAACAAACGCTAAGCAGAGAGGCAAGTTTTACTCGTCAAACCTGCGTGCGAGACGATTCGTGATGACTCTTGAAAACAACTTGTAGACATGGCTTAGAAGTGAGACGGGCCTATAGTTCTTCAGCCGGGCATTGTCGCCCTTTTTGAAGAAGAGTACCACCACACCCCTGCACCATGCCTGCGGCGTTTTCCCCTCGAGTATGACGGAATCCAGCTTCTGAAGGGCCTTAAGTACTGGTTTTCCACCCGCCTTTAGGAGTTCGGCCGTAATTCCGTCATCACCCGGTGCCTTGTTGTTTTAAGCTGTTTCAGAGCCATCCTAATCTCGTACAGGCTGACATCCGAAATGTCTTCGGTATAGTGTCGGATCAGTCTAGCTCTTGGGTCGTTAGCTAGATTTGCAACGGGTTTACTGGTTGAAGTGTACAACTGCCCATAAAAACTCTCGATCTCCCTCAGCAGCTCCAGTTTGGCGGATACGATCCTGCCATCGTCAGTCTTCAGTTTCGTGAGCTGGCTCGCCCAATAGCCAGATCTCTTGAAAATACCTTGGAGCCTTTATTCCGCTCAATAGCGTCTTTAATACGCTCAATATTAAAGTGGCGATGATCGCTCTTCAAGGATTTAGAGATCCTTCTATTGAGCTGCCGGTATTTCCACGCCTCGTCTGAAGACTGCAGGATCATCTCACGCCGCTCCTTCATGAGCTCGAGAGTATGATCATATAGTTTTTTTGTTATGTGCACGACGTGTCTTGAAGAGCTTAGACTCAGTCGTATGGACAGTTTCCACGAACCCATCGTTGCATTCGTCCAGTGAGCTTCCTAGGCACTCGAAACGATTCTGGAGTTCAAGCTGAAAGCTCTCGGGGTTTTGGATCTGGATCTGTGCTGGACGGAGAGTAGACTTCACCAGTCGAGACCTTTCAAGCTTTATATTGATGTTCAATGTGCCTCTTACCATGCGGTGATCGCTCCCGGTTTTCACCGAATTGATCACAGAGACATCATTGAACATTTGTTTCTTGGTTGACATGATGAAGTCAATCTCATTTTTAGTTGCACCATCGGGACTCTGCCAGGTCCACTTCCTGTGCTCGCGCTTTTTGAAGAAGGAGTTCATCATACAGAGGCCCTCCTTCTCCATAAAACTAGCCAGTTGGTGCTCCCGGTGGTTCCGACGTCCAATCCCAAATTGCCTGCAGCTCATCCCCGTCTCGTTTGCCCAGTTTCGCGTTGAAGTCCCCCATGACAACGGTGAAGTGAGTTTTGAAACCATGCAGGGCTTTAGAAATATTCTCATACATGGTCTCCACTTCGTCGTCGGGGTGTGCTGAGGTCGGGGCGTAGACCTGTATGACCTTCATCAAATATCTTGAGGATATTCTGAGTATAAGCTACGCCACGCTGGTCGACACACTCTCGATCTTCACCACGTTATTCACGAGGGACTTGTGGACGATAAACCCAACACCACCCTGGGACTGCCGGTCACCCTCTCGGAAATAGAGCAGGTTGCCGGATTTCAGGATTATCGTGTCCACACCCTCTCTTCGGACTTCAGATAATCCCACAATACTCCATCGCAGCCTGCTCAATTCCTCTTCAAATTCCATTATCTTCTCGTTGGTCCGGAGTGTACGCGTGTTGTATGTTGCCAGGTCAAGTCGTCGGTATAGGCAGCCTGAACCCATTCGGAGATTCTTCGCACCCCTTGCTACGCCGTAACCTCGACCGCTACCATAGTCGAGGGTAGACGGGCTGCCGGGTACTAGGGGCCATTTTTGTGTTGCGCTCATCATTGTGGGGGTTTTGCCATAATCGCCACGCTTGGCAGGCGGGTTGGCGATCGCAGTATGGTTGTTATAAAATCACAGAGAACGCTGCTGCCCATTCTCTGGTAAGGTAAGTCCCTTAGTCGCCTCTTACGACACCCACGGGAAGATATGGGAAGGTGCTATTCTTTACGTCCGGACACCATACAGAACAATGTTATATGTTATTTATGTTTGTCAAATGCAACAAATTCCATTTCTTCATAATATGTTTGAAATACTGTTCGACGTACAGCATTCAAATAATATAAAAAAACCGACCAAGTGCGAGTTGGAGTGGGCTACCGAGGGTTCCTTATAAACTTGTAGGTATTTTGTTAATAATCTACATACTTACGGTTTTCAGATTTTTTCCTTTACATTGTGCTGTAAGACATTGCTTGATATTTCATGACAACGGGAAGTACCCAAAGCATATTACAAAATCAAGGACTACGTTGAAGATAAAGAAGTTTGGCTTTAGTTCCTTCTGCGCATGCGGCTTCCCTGGTAGCTCATAAACGGCACAAATATGTGGATGTCTCTAACTATTCTCAATCTCATTTTTTCTCCTCTTTCGAATCAGATTTTCACAATAGTTTTCAAATCATTTATACATCTTTTGCTCAGAATAGTTACAGCACTGATAACAATATTTGTGTCACTTGTTTAATTTAGTACTTTACAATTCTTTTTTTTACCTTTGTATAGATTCTTTTTTATCAATTGTTTGTAAATGTGTGAACATTGTAGGCTTTGTAGATTCCCAGCTGCTTGTTAACTTTTTATTTTGTTCTACATTTTTTGTGTAGTAAGCAACGACTTATTGTCGGGCCCACGCTGTTCCCCCATACTTAAGTACAAATGCTGTATCCATGATATTAATGTAACACCAAATGATTTGAAAAGAGTAACCATGGAGTTTCTTGCCGGTTCTTCTCCATAGGAAACGACCAACCCGAACCGTGCACCTTTTTTTCGACGTTTTATAAGTGCCCATCTAGGCCTATGTAAAATAAAATATTTTGATTTTGATTTTTGATTTTGACCCTATATAGGTAGGTTTTGATTCCCTTGTGAAATCGCAAAATATGCGACATAAACGGTCATATCTTTTGATCGCTTTGACTTAGAAGTTTGATTTTGTCACTGCTCTAAGGTCTAGCAGACTTGCGTATTTCATATTAATTTCAGCTTGATAAATCCACACGATCCTGAGAAAAAGGGTCTTGACAGACGGACAGATGGTCAACGAAGTGATGAAAGGAGCCGTTTTTGCCGACAGGTACGGAACGCTAAAAGTGATAATTATTATCTGTTATTACCCCCGACTACGAATCCTAGTCAGTGGAAAAAGACCAGGAAGAAGACAGTGAAACGACCCGATACTCCAGTCCGTGGGGCTATCTTTTTATGAACCTCGAGAATGGTCCAGGTACCTACGACACCAAGCCGTGACAAGACATGTACCAGATAGGTCACAATCCTCAGCAATGAGATGGGAACGAGTATAAAGGGATATACTAGACCGAGTTAGTAAATAAATTTTATTTTAAATAAGTCTTTTTTATTAATTAGATTAATCCACAACTAAACAAACTCTAACTAAAAAACTAACTATTTAGGTAAAATTAAGTAAAATAAAACTAACCAATTCTTTATAATTTTGCACGAAATTCTTTGGGTCCAAAGCAACGCAGTAAGTGTGCATGACATTTGATTTTATGTCTACATCCAAAGTTCAAACTCAGGTATGTAATTAATTAAATAAAATCATCAATTAACTAAACACTGTAAGTTTTTATATAGGTATTCAAACATTTTTTCTTTTAGTTTAATAAAAATGTTACAATAATACAAAGTTTTCCATGTCTCAAAAACCGGCCATATTATTTCCTAAAGGCTTATGAATATTCCTGCTTTTAACGATAGTATCATCGTTAACGGTGAAAACCAGGGCCTTGCATCCTTTATTCATATGTGTGGGGCAGTGTCATCTTGTTTTGCCGTAATTTGAGTACTGTTGTGTGAGTCTGTGTCCCGACAATAGGAGAATCCACAACCCTCGAGAGGAAAACGAAAATATTGGTCCTGAAAATGACCTAAAACAAGTAAAAAAACCCAAAGATCCATACTTACATTCTTGACGCAAATAACTCTGGCTTTCGCTCGTCCTGCCACAACCTAAGAAACTTAATTATTATTATACGTAAAGACACTAAGATGAACACGGAATTTCAGATTTATTGAAATAATAAAAAAAATAAACAAAGACAACTATAAATGTTTATTTGGCACATGATTGCCACAAGCATGCTCAATATAAAAACAAAGAAACAAAAACTTAAGTCTGGAAATGATCTAATATTGTTAGTTACAAAAGTCGACTTATGCAAATGCTTGCTGTGGACAATCGTATCATTGTAAAGACTGAAGACAAAGGCCATGTATCTTAAGCAATATGATATTATAGGTAAAGGTACTAAGACAAATACAAACTTCAGATTCATTTATCAAAACTAGGTACAAAGGTCGACCATATTTTTTCGACAGCCGAATGGTTATGCATATAAATTCTATATATATAAATTCTGGTGGAAAATCACGAAAACGAAGGCTTTGCATCCAGTATTCATGCGGGTGGAGCACCGCCATCTTGTTTTACCGTTCCTAGAGTAATGTTGCGTGAGTCTGTGGCCCGACAAACGAAGGTTACGCCCCCCCGGGAGGACATCGTGAATATTGGTCCTTTAAACGACGTAATATAGGTAAGAATGATCAACAAAGATTCTCTCGTCGTTGGCTCAACATAGTAATATAATTTTATAAATAAAGATATTATTAACACGCAGAAGGAATTTTAGATTTGTTTATTGATGGTTATAAAAGTCAACACCTTCGACAGGCAAATGGTTATGCAAATGATTGCCACGGATGATCGTACCATCGTCAAGAGTGAATACAAAGGCCCTGCATCCCTTTTCTGTGTGTGTGGAGCACCGCCATCTTGTTTTGCCGTTCTTTGAGTACTGTTGTCTAAATCGGTGACCTGACAACCGGAGAATCCGACCCCCCCTGGAGGACATCGTAAATATTGGTCCTGTAAAAGACGTTATATGAGTAAATGAGCTCAAAGATTCAATTTTAGTGGCATAAATTACTCTTGACGTCGCTTCAAATTACGAAGAGCAAGCCAAGCTTTTGAACTCGCATGAAGATACCGCCACCAAGCAAGGCATTTCGTTAAGGAGATTTCTTTTCCTGTTTTTCCAAGAAATCAAATTTGAAATTAACTGAGAGATACCATTACTATGCATGTAGGTACATTAAGCTTAAAACAAGTCGGTTAATAGTAGTCGGCTCTCGCTTGGCAGCTGGATCAAGGGCTTGATTCAGAAAGCAGTACTTCTGGACACGGCGCGTATCGTTAGGAGGTTCGTCTCTCAAGAGCCCTGACCACCGGTAGCTCGGACCCTGTTCCCGATACTGGTGGGCTACTATTTTTTATATTTTTAAATGTTTTTTTATATTACTTTGTATAGAAATATTTAAAAATGTAAATTATATGTAAAGAAAATAAATAAAGGAAAAATAAGCCTTTTTTACATTTATTTATTCATCAAGACAGAACAGCCACATAGAATTCATTAGGTACACTTATTACATAAAATAACACTCCTCCTGTATTCCTCAAGAGGTTAGGCAGAGGTGCACACCACATTTCGGCAGTTATGTCAAAGTCCCATTTAAGAGCAAGCAAGCTTATTTCCATCAACCGGTTCAAAATCCGGATTCCAATTGAAAAGCCCAATAACACTACGCCTAACCTAGATGAATCCAGTTTTCACTTATTTAATTTTTTTATTGATAATTAACCCTTAGGTTAAAAGGTGGTGGATGATTATGACCGACAAAAGCCTTAGTAATAACGCCATCTTTGTTCGTAAACACTGCGGCACAGCAACTCCCTTTACTTCGCTTAGAACACTGCCACCTTGTGTGAGTTGCCGTAACTCTGTGCCGGGTAAACTTGTAACCTTGATAGCAGAGGAAGCGTCGGCCTTTAGATTCAAGGAAACAGCCTGGAAGCCAAGGAAGGTTACTGGGTGTTAACAGGCTGATTAATGGAATAAAATCAGAAGCTAAGAAAGTTTTCGCTTAGATGGACTGGATTTTAAGCATATCAGTAAAGCTATAAACATTTAATCATGAAATTAAAAATACTACTGTATTTTTAATTTGATGACTACATGTTTAGCTGTCATAATGCTTCTACGTATTTCTATAATTCTAAAAACCTCGACCAATATTTTATGTTTAAATATACAACATTAGTTTTAGTATACGCGAAACCTGAAACACGTGTCTAGTATTTTTATGTAAAGAATCTAAAAAAAAAAATTCAAAAAAAAAATGTATGAATGAATGAATGAATTTTCATGATAAAATTTCAAAATATTATCATGAAAAATAACAAAGTAGCTTGTTCTGTCACCTGGCTGTCCGCACAAAAAAGTGGTTTCCACGCGGCGCGCATCCCCATCGTCGTCTTGAGCTCATTGATAATAATAATTGGCAGAAGGTACCTAAATGATTGCGAAAGGTACTTAGTGTCGCTCAGTATCCAACTTGTAGCCTTTTTAAAATATTTTTGGGACAAAATATAACATTGATTAAAAATTATTGGAATCGATTCAGTTACTTATTCTGAACAAACTATATTCAGGTTTCGCATATACTAAAAATAATGATGTATATTAGGTTTTTAATAAATTATTATGGAAATATGGAACACAACAGTTCCTGTCAAATAATATCAATTTATTTATTTCTAAACTTGCTGAAACGACTTGAAATTAATCAAGGTCTCTTTAGTCCCACTAAAAATCATTAAATGCATCGCTGATAGGATGCCACTTTGTATGCTTATTCCATCTCAAAATTTAAAATTCAGCGAATGCAGAAACACAGATTATCACAGAAGAGAAAATAACAAACAGAGGTGTAGAAGGACAGGGATGTTGAATAGATATGAAATCCAGCTCTTAAGTACGTAATCTAAGTACTTAAGAGATGTGGCTATTATAGAAAGTTGGCATCAATAATTTCTACAGGAGCTTTCAATAATGCTAAAAGGACCAAAGTAATGGTACAAAAGAAACAAGTAGGTAGTGATAAAAAACATTTATTTCATTACTAAAATGACTTTTAAATCCTTTTGTGTAAGATTTATTCGTACTTAAAACTATACCATACTTACAGATCCGTAAACTATGAATTGATAACAGCTGTAACAATCATCTAGAGATAGTCAAATTGACTTGAGCGGACTCCGGACATCTGACTTTAATAAGGCACTGAAATATCTGTAAAACTCCAGAGTCAACAGCTATATAGTGGGATTAGCTAGGTTGAATCTCTCTTTCACATTCTTTGCAATAAAAAGAAGGATTCATTTGGTTTAAATACTAACTTTGATGTTCTTTAGGAAGCAACGGTAAATTTACACAGTTTGACCAAGAAAACCCTCTCCCTTCTTAACACAGGGTAAATTTTATTGTTAACGTTGTTACCTAGATAAACAGGAGGTTTTTCTTTGAGAAATTGCTTTTAAGGCCACCAATCTAGGGCATAGTGTACAATGAGAATTTATTAATAATAGGTGTTAGAATATATTAAAATTTATATAAACATATTGTAACTATGAAAAAAATAATACTAACTGATATATTAAATTTAAGTATTCGTGTTTGACACAGTAGTTTATTTAAAAAAATAATATTAACTGTCTTAATTATTTTATGTTTACCCAACACAATATTCTTAGTACTTATACAATGTAAGTATGATTACATTACAGTCTACAGATGAAGACATTACTGTATTTTTTTGTCAACTTCTTTAACTAGTGTGGGCACAATGCACTTCGAATCATAGAATCCTTAAAAATACGTACCCGGATGGCTATGCTCATTTTTGGACTTCCAAACTCTATTTTCTATAGTAGTCAGAGTTGCTCGACAACGGAATGAGCAATGCTGTGAACATCTCCAGGTTTTCTTCATATTTCTTGTGTACTTTAGATGATATCTGTAGCCTCGGTAAGTTAACATCACGTTGCCTTTCTTTGACATCATAAACAGTAGCGGCTCAGTAGCTGAAAATAACAAAAAAAAATTGATAGAGTATTTTATCACAAAACCAAAACGACCTTTTTCTTTTAGTTTATAATTAAAAACATTTTATTAAAAGCAGGTCACGAAGATTATCTAGTACAATAAATATAATTATCGCATACAATTAAATAATTTAAAAGACACGATAGCAACAAATCAATAACAATTTACAAAAAAAAAAAAAAAACTAAATGAATGATACACCAACACAAGACAAGATCAATTAAGAAAACGTTTAGCAATGAGATCATTTAATTACAAATTAAAGCAAAAGAAAAAATAATATTATTTCGTATGCAAGTATTAAATACTTCTACTATCCAGCCTGACAGCCCACTACAATACTTTCACCAATAATTTCCCTCAGAGTGCCACTACCACAGCTACTCATCACGGAGGCAGCTATCTCGCGAACAATTTCGAAATAATCATCTGTATGAACCTCAGCAAACATCGCTGATGCAGCACAGAACCGAGACAGCCGCAACATCACTCTGAAGTCATTATTGTATTGCATAGAGTCTTATGTAATTATATTATAAATAAATAGTAATAGTAATAATATATACACAGTAGTACTACTTTTTATATTTAATTTTGATATTTTTTTAATACTTGTATTTAATTTAGAGTTTGTTTTTAATTTTTGTTTTTAACTTTGATTTTGTTTTTAATTTTTGTATTTAATTTTGATTTTGTATTTAAATTTAATTTTGATTATAATTCTGTTTTTAAACTTTGATTTAAATTTTACTTTCGTCTTTAATGTAACATTTATTATTTTATGGGGCATGCGGTGCTAACCTATAAGAAATTGTTATTCTAACCTTTGATATAAGAATCTTTATTTTAAAATGTAACCGTATAAACAATTGTTGATTGGCCAGAAATAATAAATAAATAAATAAATACTATGCGCTATTTATTACCGGTAAGTATACAACATTAGTTCTAGTATATACGAAACCTGAAACACGTGTCTAGTATTTTTATGTAAAGAATGTATGTACAAAATTTCAAAACTGTATCATGAAAAATCACAAAGTTCTAGGCTTGTTCTGTTATCTGGTTGTCCGCACAAAATCGTGGTCACCTCACGGCGCCGCAGCGCCGCCTCCAGCGTCGCCTTGAGCTGTAATAATTTGGCAGTAATTACCTAAATGATTGCGATATTTATATTATTGTCGCTCGGTGTCCAACATGTAACCTTTTTTTAAATATTTTTGGGACAAAATAAAACATGGTTTAAAAATTATTGGAATCGATTCAGTTACTTATTCTGAACAAACTATATTTAGGTTTCGCATATACTAAAAATAATGTTGGGTTAATTACTAATTACCAATTAAACATTGGTGGGTGGTCAACTTTTAAAAAGTGTTTTACTAGTATGTGGTTCTTTAATGTAAGTTATATAAAAGCAGTGTTTCAAATGACTCCGTAATACCGCAGTGCTATTGGCACAATTAAACTCTTTGTAACACATCTTATATGTTGCTCTGCGGTTGTTTCTGTTTATAAAATAAAAATATTGCCATAGCGAAAAAATATTCATATGAATTGTTGCTCCTGAAGATTTCTTCTTACCTGTAAATAAAAAAGTGTAATAAATTTTTGATTAATACATTCTTACAATATAGGCATGCTATGTAATAAGTAATATGGTGATTTATTTTGGTTATGTTGAGATATACTAGACGAAATACTAAACAAATGGAAATTATGTAGTTACTAAAACCTTTTTATTTGGAATACGGATAATTTTTAAAGTTAAATAATATCGCAATCGAATATTTTATTTAAAATTATTATTTATGTACCATATTTACCCATTATACTAACTGATGTTTTATATCTTAAGGGTTTTATAGCTTTTTAATTAAGATAATAAATGCAATGTTTTGATGCTAAATGTCTCCGTAATCCCGAAGTAGTTCTGTCGCAGTTTAACACTTTGTTACAAATTTTGCGCAGCATTTGTCCGTGTTTATGAGAAAATACTTCCAGGTTTGTGAAGGCTCCTTATTCGTGTGATCCAGTTTCCGTTCTGTAAACTCCTCATCTTCTGAAAATTAAAGGTGAATGAAACAAAACTGGTTGATTCCCCAGGTAACACTTATGAGATTTAGTAATGTCGGCTCTAAAATATTGTATTTAATTAATTACATAGCTAATTGAATTAATACCTACTTATTTTCAATTCTCGGTCCTTTCCTTTTTCTTGTTTACATTAATGATCTCCCTTATATGATGGCCAAATTATCGGATATAATTCTATTTGCTGATGACACTTCGCTAATTTTTAAAATAGATAGAAAAGATACGAATGTCTTACATGTCAACGAAAGTCTAACCGTACTCTCGAAATGGTTCGCAGCTAACAATCTTTTACTGAATGCGAACAAAACAAAATGTCTGAAGTTCTCTTTACCGAATGTACCACAACGGGATCTGGATTTGAATCTTGACGGCAAAAAACTTGATGTTATAGCGGAAACTGTATTCTTAGGGATTACTATCGATTCAAACACACACATTAGAACTCTTTCGGGTAGGCTAAGCTCAGCTGCATATGCAGTAAGGAAAATAAGGCAGTTAACTGATGTGGCTACAGCTAGGCTAGTATACTATGCTTATTTCCACAGTATTATGTCTTATGGCATTCTGCTGTGGGGATCAGCAGCAGACGTTGACTCAATTTTCATTCTTCAAAAGAGGGCAGTCCGCGCGATATATAAAATGGGTCCTCGCGAGTCCCTCAGAGAAAAAATTAAAGAGATTGATATACTGACCCTGCCTTCACTTTATATCTTAGAATGTATTTTATATGTCCGCAAAAATCGAGGGCTTTTCAAAATAAGAAGCGACTTTCATAATATAAATACACGCAGTAAACACGAAATTGTAATACCTTAGTTCAGATTAACAAAAACTAGCAAGTCTTTTCATTTAAACAGTATACGCTTTTATAACAGGATGCCAATATCAGTTATAGAACTGACCGATGGAAAATTCAAAAACTACATCAAACGTGTCCTTATTAAAAAAGCATATTACAAAATCAAGGACTACGTTGAAGATAAAGAAAGAAGTTTGGCTTTAGTTCCTTCTGCGCATGCGGCTTCCCTGGTAGCTCATAAACGGCACAAATATGTGGATGTCTCTAACTATTCTCAATCTCATTTTTTCTCCTGTTTCGAATCAGATTTTCACAATAGTTTTCAAATCATTAATACATCTTTTGCTCAGAATAGTTACAGCACTGATAACAATATTTGTGTCACTTGTTTAATTTAGTACTTTACAATTCTTTTTTTTTCCTTTGTATAGATTCTTTTTTATCAATTGTTTGTAAATGTGTGAACATTGTAGGCTTTGTAGATTCCCAGCTGCTTGTTAACTTTTTATTTTGTTCTACATTTTTTGTGTAGTAAGCAACGACTTATTGTCGGGTCTACGCTGTCCCCCCATACTTAAGTACAAATGCTGTATCCATGATATTAATGTAACACCAAATGATTTGAAAAGAGTAACCATGGAGTTTCTTGCCGGTTCTTCTCCATAGGAAACGACCAACCCGAACCGTGCACCTTTTTTTCGACGTTTTATAAGTGCCCTTCTAGGCCTACGTAAAATAAAATATTTTGATTTTGATTTCTTTGTTTTTTTTTTAATATTTTGTCTTGGTCTTGATCTCATTATGAAAAGTTTATAATAAACATGTGTCTAATAATAGTTGATAAACACACGATCCAATTAGATTTAGGAATAGTTGTAAGTCGAATAAATAAATAATAAATGAATGTTCGGGGCAAACGGCCACAAATTGCACAGAACAGATAGGTTTGGAGGGAGAAAGGGGAGGCCTTTGACCAGCAGTGGGACACAATGTAGGATATAAAAAAGAATGTTCGGAACAGCATAAGATTACAAAAAATCAATACAGTGGGAGAAAGTTACTTTTACAAGTTGCTGCGTGTAAATATGTAAGAGCTCGTGACTGTACACAGGTGACAGATATATTGAGATGTCTTTAAAACAAACGCGATATCCGGGTTGGTCCCTATTAGATGTTGTTCTTAATTATGAGTTTAATGACTATTTTCTTGTGTTCTGTTATTTCAATCACATCCTGTAAAATAATATTAAGTCGAAAGACATTTTTATAAAATAAAACTAACCTATTTCTCCGTCCTTCTTGTTTTCCACATTGACAAAATGAACTTCAACCTTAGGTTTTCTTTTTTGATCATTTGAATGTGTTGGTAGATGTCTCAGTAACCCTGAAGTAGAATTCTACATTTCGCACGCAGTTTATTTTTACTTCTGAGAAAATACTTTCAAACTGGAGAAGGCTCAGTATTCGGATGATTGAGTTTTGGGTCTGTGAAATCGTCCTCGTCTGAAAATAAAAGTCGTTATTTATTTATATTTTTATCATTCATTCGATAATACAAGTACTTTTATTTTAAAGCTGGTACTAAGACAAATAAAACACAATTAAATCAGAGTATTATTTACTAAAATGACAACATGATTGTTTAGATTGCCTTTCTGTTTATTTCATACAATACACTAAAGACACGACCAATTTTGGTCCCGAGGCACTAAGTTACTAAAATTACAAAAAAAAGCACTATGTGATCGAAGATTAACCAATACTTTTAAGAGATTACAATGTGTTTAATTATGTCATTCATATTTTTTTATGAATTACTGACAAATGATTTCTTAATCCTGAAGTGGAACCACCTTCGCACTTCAGTATTTTATTACATATTGTACATTTTGCATAGGATTTTAATGTGTCATCGCTGCGAAGAAAATACTGCCAGGCCATTGAATTTCCTGTCGATTTTGAAAAAGATAGTTCTGTGAAAAAAAGAAAATATTAGAAATCTGTAACAAAGCAATAAATGCAATGCAACTGACCCGTGCGGCGTTTATTAGATCCCTAGCCACGAGCTCCTATTAATAGTGAATGGACTCATTAGATATTAAGTGTTTCTTTTTTGTTTTTTTTTTATTATTTACAGGCGCAGGTGCCGCCCCGGTATACTTACTCTCAATTTCATCAAAATCTTCCTGGGCATGAGTTGTGCATGTTCTTTTCCGGTCTTTGGAAGCTTTCTTCCGGATATTAGTTCCCTCCTTATCTGTTGCAAAGACAAGGACACAGTGGGTCAAGTAACTGGGTGAATAGTAATTCTTGTTCAATATCTGCCTAGCCTTTTCCCAACTATGTTGGGGTCGGCGTCCAGTCTAACCGGATGCAGCTAAATACCAATATTTTACATGGAGCGACTGCCTATCTGACCTCCACAAACCAGTTAGTACTTGGTAAGACTGACCGTCAGACTTTCGGGCAACTGACTAGCTGTAACGACTGCCAAAAATCTACAAATGACAGCCGGAACCAACGGCTTAACGTGCTTTCCGGAAGAAACTTGGTATGTAATGGGTGGTCACCCATCCACGGACCAACCTAAGCAAGCGCGGCTTAACCTGAAGATTGACCTGAGCGTCTGTAATGTTTTAGCTACAAGCTCATCCAATAGTAATTCTTATTGAGGTTTTTATATAAGTAGGTACTACTACGTTGAATGGTTAGTTTTTAAGTTTTGAACCAATACAAAATATTGCTAACTGAAACCTGAAAAAGGGACATTAAACTTATCATCACTACATAGTATAAAACAAACTCGCTTCTCGTTGTCTGTCTGTCCCTATGTATGCTTAGATCTTTAAAACTGCGCAACGGATTTTGATGCGGTTTTCAGTAATAGATAGAGTGATTCAAGAGGAAGGTTTATATATATAAATATATGACACCCGTGCGAATCCGGGGTGGGGCGCTAGTTGTTAGAATAAATGTCACATTGATTAAGCAAGCCTGGGATTTTTTTTGGGTATTCAATTGACTAAAAAGACAATTTTGGCGGCGCCAGCATCTTCTTCATGATTCTGTTCTCCTAGCAACTTCTGTTCAAATTCTAAATTGAGTTCTCTCGTAATTTGTGTGCCAGAGAGAGACAAAAACTAGCAACATCAACAAGGAGTTTAGTTGTAACTTTGGGAGCTGACTATACTATACAAAAAAACAGTTGAAATGTATGGTTCACGAAAACGACTCAATGTATGAAGATTAAAATAGTTACGACAGGCCACTTTTTTTGCTTGTCTTTTGTTTAGTTGGCGAATCGGGAAAGATACCAAACGGGATGCAGCCATTTTCAGGTTGGTCCCTATTAGAAGTGGTTCTTAATTATGAATTTAATTACTTATTTTCTTGTTTTCAGAGATGTCAATTACATTCCGTATAAACTTAGATATTAAAACGATAGATATTTTTGTAAATTAAAATTACCTATTTCTCCGTCCTTCTTGTTTTCCACATTGACGAAATGAACTTCAACATTATGTTTTCTTTTTTGATCATTTGAATGTGTCGGTAGATGTCTCAGTAACCCTGAAGTGGAGCCGTTGGTACATTTTATCACTTTGTGACAAATTCTACATTTCGCGCGCAGTTTGTTTTTACTTCTGAGAAAATACTTCCAAACTGGAGAAGGCTCAGTATTCGGATGATTAAGTTTTGGGTCTGTGAAATCGTCCTCGTCTGAAAATAAAAGTCGTAATTAATATTTTTATCGTACATTCGATAATGCAAGTATTTTTTATTTTAAAGCTAGCAGTAAGAAAAATAAAACACAGTTAAATCAGTATAGTATTTATTAAAATTACGTGATTGTTTAGATTGCCTTTCAATTCAGTTCATACGATACACTTAAGACACGATCAATATTGGTCCCGAGGCACCAAGTTACTAAAATTACAAAAAAAAGACTGTGATCCAAGATTAACCGATACTTTTAAGAGATTACAATATGTTTAATTATGTTATTTATATTTTTTTATGAATTGCTGACAAATGATTTCTTAATGCTGAAGTGGAACCACCTTCGCACTTCAGTATTTTATTACATATTGTACATTTTGCGTACGATCTTAATGTGTCATCGCTCCGAAGAAAATACTGCCAAGCTATCGAATTTCCTGTCGATTTCGAAAAAGATAGTTCTGTGAAAAAAAGAAAATATTAGAAATTTGTAACAAAGCAATAAATTCAATGCGACTGACCCGTGCGGCTTATATTAGCTCCCTAGCCACGAGATCCTTTCAATAGTAAATTGACTCATTAGATATAAAAATTATATCTAATGAGAAATTTATTTATAGAGACTTTTATTAGTTGAATAGGAGCAACTGCCGCCCCGATATACTTACTCTCAATTTCATCAAAATTTTCCTGGGCATGAGTTGTGCATGTTCTATTCCTGTCTTTGGAAACTTTCTTTCGAATATTAGTTCCTTCTCCGTCAGATAACTCCTTGTCTGCTGTAAAGACGAGGAAACAGTGGGTAAAGTAACTTGGTTAATAGTAATTTTTACTCGCGAAACGTGTGCCTACTATAGGATTTACTACGCGTACACCTCTAACAAATCTTTTGAAAAAAGAACCTTAATGACATTTTTTTGAGTGTTATGAATTAATAAAATAAAAAGAAATAAATAAAATGCCTTTTTTTCTAAATTACTTACACATTTTATGAATTGCTGACAAATGATTTCTTAATGCTGAAGTGGAACCACATTCGCACTTCAGTATTTTATTACATATTGTACATTTTGCGTACGATCTCAATGTGTCATCGCTCCGAAGAAAATACTGCCAGACTATTGAATTTCCTGTCGATTTCGAAAAAGATAGTTCTGTGAAAAAAAGAAAATATTAGAAATCTGTAACAAAGCAACAAATTCAATGCGACTGACCCGTGCGGCGTAGTGAATGAACTGATTAGGTATAAAGTAAATTGTATGTTTTATTAGTTGAATAGGCGCAGGTGCTGCCCCGGTATACTTACTCTGAATTTCATAAAAAAATTCCTGGGCATGAGTTGTGCATGTTCTTTTCTTGTCTTTGGAAACTTTCTTTCGGATATTAGTTCCCTCTCCGTCAGCCTCGTCGTCAGAATCGTCGTCAGACGTCGACTCCTTGTCTGCTGTAAAGACAAGAAAACAGTGGGTCAAGTAAATTGGTGAATAGTAATTCTTATTGCGGTTTTTATATAGGTAGCTACGTTGAGTGGTTAGGGTTTTCAACGAATACGAAATATTGTTAACTGAAACCTGAAAAAGGGACATTGAACTTATAACACGTTTTCTAGACTGGCTCCTTTTTGGTTTTTAGATATTTCAATTATTTCATTCTCAGTACTCACCGTGAGACTACGCTTCGTAACAATGCAAAGGGGATGCTAATAGTAAGTAGTTCTGCGGTAGAGACCCGTTTTTGTGTTTAAAAGGAAGAAATAAAATCTAAAAAGAGTAATTAAAAATTGTAAAAATACTACATCGATAATTTACATACTTTCAATATCGGTACTTTCGTACTCAGAATACACAATATCTTCGGTTCCTTCTCGTATGTCGTGTTTTGCTTCCAAGTGACGTCGTAACCCCGAAGTACCATTGAGTTTTAACACTTTGCCACATAATGTACATTTCGCAAACTGTTTGTCTTTGCTTCTGAGAAATGTTTGCCAGACTGTGGAAACATTCTTTCTGTCAATTTTTGACACGTCTGCAAAGCCCGTCTCTAAAAAAAGAAAGAAAAAACATGGTAAGTAAATAAAATGTAATGTCGAGTTTTAAAGATAGTAGGAACAGTAAAAAACATAGAGATTCGTCAAAAAAAAATACACTAAGAAGTTATGCCATTTTAAAAATTTAATTATTCTTATTTTTGTTACAAAGTAATATTATGAAAAATAATATTAAGTGTTTAAAACAAAGTACATTTTGCATGAGCTTTGTCTTCGCGCCTCAGAAAATTCTGCCAAACTACTGAAATTCATTTTCTGTTATTAGTTTGTATGCAGTCTCAAAGCATCATTTCTGAAAAAAAGTATCTGTTAATAAAATTAATCATATTACGAATCTTATTTGATAGCAATGTAAAAGAACCTGCTCTGCAAGCACGATTCTATATTAACCGCCTGAAATAATGGAGAAAGTTATCTTACGCCCCGTGCACAACCTCATGCGATGTGACTTACATCAAGAGACGAGCGCGTGCGTCATTTGGCTTTTTTTTTTGACTCGTGGCATACTCTAAACAACTTATTAATTTGCTTATCCGCAGTTGCAGTCGCAAGTCGCGTGCGCTTGAGGAGAAAGGGTAAGAAAGGAAGTTACCTGTTTTATTCCAAAATATTAAAATAATTTATTACTTTCATTTTGGCTAAAGTACATTTTGTGTTTTAACCGTAAATGTTTATTTAACGATGAAGTAGATCCTTTAGAGCATTTTAATACTCTAGTATAAAGTTAACATTTTACATGAGACATGTTATATTGTTTGACAAAATGATTCCAGATAGTTATAGTGTTTTTCGTCCCCTCCCTCTCATTTCTCCCTATCTATATTCTTGTCTGTACCCGACAAACCATACCGTTATACCATACCATTACTATGTGTATCCTTTTATGTATCTGTTTATTTATAAGTCTTGTTAATTGAAATAAACTAATTTTATTTTATTATGCATGTAAAGCTAAGTCATAGGACCATGGGCGGCATAAAAACTCTGACACCAATTTAGGCATTCACCACACGATACAGAAAGAGAGAACCATACCGTTTTATTGATTAGACATCAAATAAATCTTTCACTTCATTTATTTTACGCAAAATATTTTGTTCCAGAGAAATGCTTTAAGTATTTCAGAAAAGTGGAAATATTGTCAATATTTATTATTAACCAAGTGAATTTAGAATTTCAAAACTATCGTTTTGTTTATTAAAATGTTGTTTATTCTGTAGAGATGTAATGAAAGAAAAATATCAACAAAATATTTATTTTTTTAGTTATTTTATATTAAAATGACTTGCCAACGATAAAATAACAAAATAGTGTGGAATAAGTATTTATGTTGTTCTCTTCTACAGCTAGATTTTATGTTTTAATTTTAAGTGATTCCGTAACGGTGTTGTACAACCATCCCTGCACTTTATCACTCTATCACATATTACACAATAAGCCAGACATTTGTCTTTGCTTTTAACAAAATAATTCCAGACCGTTGAAGCGTTTCTCCGGGTACTAGCAGGCGTGACGTCAGTTGACTGCTTCCACTCCTCTCCTTCGCCTCCATCTTCTGTAAATAAATATATCTTATGTTTTCTTTTCCAATTTTCTTTCTTATCTGTACAAAAAAGATAATTAATTAGAATAATTAGGTACATTTATTGTTAGTACATCGGTTTATGAAGTTATTTAGTTCTGGTCTACGAATTATGGCTTCTATTACAAAACAAAGCGTAAGTAATTTAGAAAAACGCATTTGTTTATTTCTTTTTATTTTATTAATACATAACACACAAACAAAGATATCAAGATGCTTTTATCAAAAGATTTAGTAGAGGTGTACGTGTAGGACGTCCAATAGTACCTACGCCCACGATTCTCCAGTAATGTTTAAGTCCCATGTAATAGGGACAGATGTAAAAGATCTCTTTCTCTCTTCAGATCGTATTATATCTATTTATTAATGTTTACTGCTATTACTTACCGTTACATTACTAGAACTACAACATTAAAAGCATAGCTATTGTCGTTTTTTACTAGCCTTTACCTGCGTGGAGGTAGATATGGTACCGGGATGTAAATAGGATAACCACCGTAACCTGCGTTAGGGCACATCGTAACCCAGGTCATGGTCTATCCGTGTGCCAAACGTCCAAATTCTCTCAGCCGAGTTACTTTTGAATTTGAAATATTATGATTCTTCGCTAAATAGAGAATAACATTATAAAATATTTTTATTTGTATTGAAAATTGATATAAACAGTGGTCTTCATTATAATAATGATTAATTATTATCTTAATCTCGCCATGGACTGGCATACACATATTTCAGAGAAAACAAGTTATACTAACATAGAAACAGTAATAAGATTATAACTATCAATATAATTTCAATTCTAACATGTCTACTTTATTTGTAACTAGTTTTCGAGGTTTCGAGTATTTACAGAGCGCGACGGAATATTTAGAATCAATAAAAATATGTGAGTACTTGTTACATACAGGATGTAAGGGACAGCCCTTCACAAACTAACAGGGTGCATTCAGATCCTTTGAATCATATTCCACCGGATTTTTTCTCCGTTATTTTGTTTTTTTTCTGTTTTCCTTTATTTCAATGTAAAATTACATTCCCTGTACACAGCACTCAATTGAAGTAAATAATACGGCTAAAATAAAAAATCCAACTATGGATATTGAAATAATCTAGCGAACGAGGCATGAAATCAAATGTTCACTTCCTGCCTACCTACAGAGTTCATCGAACTCGTCGTCGCACTTGCCGTTCGCTACGTGCGTTTTGCCACGGTAACCATACATTGCGTAAGAGGAAATAAAACAAATTAAATTTATTGGATTCCCATAACATAGGTCATCTTTTATGATATACTGAATTCATCCCTTCAATTTGTGAAGGGTCTGTCCCTTACACCCTGTATAGCAGACATATAAAGTCTGTGTAATTTGAGGTGCTATACTTGATCGAGGCTTCGATTTTCATTCGGCTTGTGCTGTTCGGCATCTACCATCGCTGAGTTATATTCGGCTCCGCTCGGTGCAACTCGAGCTAAGCCGAGTGGCTTTTTTCCAAACGTGTACACATAATCAATTTTGCTGCCGAATCATGCTAAGCCGAACATGTGTGAAGCATATAACTTAACCTCCAACTACCTACGTATTGTTTTTCACTACTACAAATTTGTATTACTAGACAAAATTAAAAAAGTTTGGTTTTAGTTGGTTATGTGATGTGTCCTCGCCAAATGTGACAATAGTCCTGAAGTGGAACTCTTGTGGCATGGTATCACTTTGCCACATAGTTTACATTTCGCGTGACTTTTGTCTTCGCTTCGGATAAAACTCTTCCAGACTGCAGAAGTGTACCTCTGGAAAGTCATCTGTTCATCGTCACATACTTCATCCCTTTCTGTAATTAAAAGTAAAATCTGTTTTTGAAATAGTTCAGCGGTAGATTTTATCGTTTTGAAATGAATTTTATTGCATGTTGCATTTCTGCTGGGACATAGGCGTCCTATATGTCGTAACCCCACCACGAGGACCTGGTGCGGGTCGGTAGATATTAAATGTTTTCGGATTATTAGTTCCAGGACATGTCGGTTTTCTGACGTTGTATTCCTTAAACGTTTTGAGAACAGTGGTGATGAAATAAATAACACAAAGTAACGCTAGACTGGGTTTATACCACCGACCTATAAATAGTAAACTAGTAAGTGGGGCCGCTAACTTTGGGTCACCACTGGTCATCATTTTGAATACGATTGGAAAATTAATAAATATAATTTTTATCAATGTCAATAATATACAAAATATTGAATACTCCACCTTCAAATGTTAATTCGGCGGGATTTTTTTTCTTTTTGACAACTTTTCCTTTTGGGTGGTGTTTTGCTAAAAAGTGGTTTTTTAATCCTGAAGTAGAGCCTGCGTATCGTTTCAACACTTTCAGACAAATTTTACATTTTGCGTAAGTTTTGTCTTCGCTCACAAGAAAGTACTGCCAAACAGCTGAACCCCCCTTTCTATCATGAAGGAATTCTGAGAATTTAATTTTTTCAGCTAAATCTAGTGGTAATTGTTCCTTCTCCTCATCTATTTCCTCGCCATCTTCTTCTAAGTCTTTCTTCTCTCTATCGTCTGTAAATAAAAGGAATACAATATTCTCTTTGCCACCTATAATATAATATTATTTGTTTAAGAGTGTATACAGACGATCGAGGCATTATTTAGTTTCTGCCTCCCATTGAAAAAAGGCGTGAGTTTACGTATGGATGTACTCGTATTTAATATCTAGAAATCGTTGTAATCACCTTCAACTTTGACGTCGACAAAATAAACATTCTGGAAAGTATCCACTAAGATTTCGTGTTTTGTTTCCAAGTGATTACATAACTCGGACGTAGATCCACCCTTGTATTTAAACTGTTCATGACATATGTTGCATTTTGCTTTGGTTGTATCTTCGCCCCTAACATAATACTGCCAGACGTCTGGAATTGTTTTTTTCTTCAACTCATCAACAGAACCGGGAATCCTCTTTTCTGTGAAAAAAAAACAAAAACTGTTAAGAAAAATATAATGTTCGTATTATCACTAATGTCTGTCTATGAATTATTGCTTAGAGTTCAAAACTTAGTCATAAATAAATAAGAAAAACGCAATTGTAAATATTATTTTTATTTACACCTTGTTTCCAGGTACCGTTTTACAATCTCGTAGCATCAATGAGTAGCCAAAATGACACAGCACTATGTTTTAACAGTGGTCCGTAAACGATGTAACCATTCACCTAATAATGTCTGTTCCAAAAGTATGTGATGAAAGTCTAACTAATCGGGGTTCAGAATTCTTTCAAAATCACTCATTAAAAGAAATTAGTGACATATTTATCCGTATTTAAAAGGTATTGTTTGAATAACGTTATCTAAATGTGATTATAGTAACAAAATTAACTTCAACTGAACACTGGTTTAAGCTTTCACGGTTTACAACTAAACTTATACTGTCACTTACGGGAGTTCGGGGAGTCAACCCGCGATCATGGCGCTTGCATTAGAGCCAAAATATCAGGAGTTCAAAATAATGACCAATCACGGAAGATATCCCGTAAGTGACAGTATAAGTTTAACCTCAACTGTAAATGAAAAACATCTTTCAGGTGATATTGAAAATGAAATTTCCGGTTGAAGGATTGAACCCAGTCAGTCAAATACGTAAGTGGTACTACAAGTTATGGATCAGATACTTATGGAACTGCGTGTAGTTAATAACGTGTTAGTAAGTCACGTCACACTATTTACTTAGGTATCTCATCTGTAACTTTCAACAAAGAAGAGGATTTTCTTAAAAAGTTCTTGTGTGATTTTGATCCCAAGTGTTTCATTAATCCAGTTGTAGAACTACCCTCGCATTTTATCACTTTGTGACACAATTTGCATTTAGCACAATTTTTGTCTCTGCTTCTGAGGTAATTCTTCCAGACTGCGGAAACCTTTTGCTTCTTTCGAATATATACGTTTTCGGAAAACTCCATATCTGTAAATAAAGCGGACAGATAATAGTCGATTCAGAACTTTGCTCTTATGTCACTATTGAGGTTGCGGTACACCATGAAGGAGGTAGGAAGAAAATTGGTTGGATTTCTTAAGGATCGGAAAAAGGTGCCTGGATGCCTTTTCCAGGAGTAGGACAAATGGTTAAACTCGCGATACAGAGCCATACATCGCCAAAACACCGCTTATCAAATGTGTCGCTGTAGCGTTGCGTGCCAAAGAATACAATGAAATGTTCTAGGATAAAGCGGCGGCACCGTCAACATTTAAATAATTATAAAACGGTAAGTGTGACGTCATAATTTATAATGAAATCGATCTCAGTACAAATGAATAAAATGACTTAAAATTATAAAGGGTGTAACATGACCCTTAATTTAATTTAAATTATATCATACGTATTTTATATACGTAAATAAAATACGTATGATGGCAATGAGAAAAAAAAAGCAAATAATAATCTAGATCGCTCTTGTAAAGTTGTTTTATTTTTAATATTTATTTTAATTACAATAAGAACTAATAGAAAACAAAAGGAGTGATTGCTACCGCACACAAGTACTATGTTACAATAAGCCATTGAGGCGTCTGTTGCTTATCACAAGCTGTAATATTGTGTCCCATTAGGAGAATGATTGTGTTCTCCCTTCCAGTAGACAACACGATCGTCTTTTGTATGGACGACAGCCTTGCACCCTTTCCTATGGTGCGTGGAACACATCCATCTCGACTTCTGACTCATGTTAATCTTGTGTAGGCAATAGGTGTATCCCGATAGTAGGATTAGCTTACCGCCTTGCCTCGAGGTGACGTAGTGTGCCATCCCTGTGAATAATGTGAATAATTTATTATTATCATTTTCTCTCAAGTACCTAAAGATGTACCCAACACCTATGTACTATGTCTCTGATTTCATGCTTTTTACCTTGTATCTGGTAATGCATTTAGATTTGATAGGTAAAGAAAAAAAGATGCAAGTAATGTTGTATTATTTATTCAAATAAAAGCGGAGCAAGTAAGGATTGGTAACAACCGGTCCTAATTTTACTGCATTGATATTGAGTATTTTTCGTGATAATGGTGCCCGATTAAAGAATTTTAAGCTAGGAAGAGCCGGGTCTAGGGAAGAACATGAGTTTATATTTTTTTTATTCGAAACGGTGCTATAAGTGTGCTTTGCAGTATGCTGCAAGGCACATATATAGCACCGTAAGAGTATCGCATCGAGGTAAGATGATGCTGATCCGTTGCGGAGCTTACAAGTGTGCTATGAGCATTATAAATAAATAGAAAATAAATTAAATAAAGGCTTTATTATTTCTCATTGTTTATGCAGTTTTACAATTATATATTTTTTTCATGCAACAATAATAATAGTAAATATTTAAAATTCGTTTTTAGTTTAATTTTACTTATACAATTTCAATTTGTCTATGAGTTTTATATGAGTTTCTTATTCTTTGGCTCGGCTACACACTCTATTGGTAGTATTGGTGCTGCTCATAAGGAGGATGAATGTGAACTGTCTTCGAGAAGACTATTTGATCTTCTACTGTATGGACAACAGCCTTGCATCCCTTCTTACGGTGAGTTGAACACATCCACCTCGTTTTTTGATTGTTGGGAGAAGTGAAGTGCTGGTAATAAGTGTATCCAGATAATAGGATTAGTTTACCGCCTTTCCTTGACGTAGCGTATTGCGCAATCCCTGTAAATATATTGGAATGTACTTTGTTATACCTACCAAAGAACGATGTAGTGTCTCTGATGTCGTACTTTTTTGCCATATATAATATACTTATTTTCATTGATCATTTTATTTATACATCAAAGCAGCGAGTTATTTGACAGCTATGAATAAAATTACGTACTTTCAGAATGTACAGCCTTGAAGGATTATAACCAGTCTAAGGGACAGAACAGGCTAACAAAACAAGAGATATCGTGACACAAGTATATGATTCTAGACCTGTTCGAGGTGAAACAAATATAACGTCGGTATTTTAAAAAAATGTTGTGCTGTTTAATTTAGAAGTGCAACACTTAAATGGGAAAAACGTATGGAACAGCGCTTTTTTTTAAAAAAACACTGATGGGTCTAAACCCACGTTATGCATCCAAACGTAAAACGATTAACACAAATTTTGTCACTCAATGGGAGGATGACTGTGGACTGTCTTCGAGAAGACGATTTTATCGTCAACTGTGTGGAGAGTAGCCTTCCATCCCTTCACACGGTGTGTTGAACATATACCTCTCCATTTTTGATTGCTGGCAGTCTTGAAGTGCCGGTAATACGTGTATCCCGATAAATAGATGAGCTTCCTGCCTCGCTATGAGCAGATGAAATTTGCAAAGCCTGTAATCAATCAATCAATTTCATGATATAAGCAAATGTCTTAACAACTGAATATTTTTCTGTACTATTCATTTATTTTCGTTTTTTGCAGGTTTAATTTATTCCATGATCATCAGAAACCATTATTTGACGAATTGACAGAATCCCACTTTGCTGAGTTTGTATTTCTATGTTCAATAGCTAATGGCAAGAATAGAACAAACCCCAGGAAAGGGAATGGTAGAAGCTCAGTTGCCTAACTAAGTAATAATCGACATCTCCTTCTAATCTAACTTATCTAAACAGAAGTTTTCTCAATTCCCAAGTTTATTAAAGTACAAATAAAACACTCAATTTTACGATCAATTATTATTTTGTTTTTTGAAATGCCTGTAAAAGTAAAATCTTAACTATTTCGTCCACTAATCACTAATTTGACCCACTCTACTTAAAACTATAAAATACTGTCGGTTGTTAATACGAAACACCAATAAGACAAGCAGGTGTGTTAGTAGTAACACAAAATGCTTGTATAAAGAAACACAAAGATAAAAAGCAATACTTTAATAATTATTACATACGGAGTGTACCTACATTATCAATCTTTATTAACCTTTCAAACATATTAGGTCTTTCGTGAAACCAATTAACTCTTGACATATGTCCATGGTACAAGTTTGTGGTACCTGATAAATTTACGCAATCTCCTTTTGTCCATAGAGCAGCTTTACATCCTTTACTTGAATGCGTAGAGCATGCCCATCTTGTTTTACTTTTGTAAGTCGATTGACGGTAAAACGAATATCCTGCTACTACGAGTAGCTTATTACCACGCTTCGAATAGCCGTAACTTGCAGCAAAGCCTGTAAAAAATAGAAAATATTAAGTCCATAGACTGTGTGAAAGACAATAATATTATTATGTGCTATAAGGGGATGACTACAGAGATGCTGTGACCCTTTTCTGCGCCACTCCCAAATATTAAAGTAAATGCTGAATGATGACAAACCTATAATTTTTTGGAACTATGAACTGAAACAGATACAACAGCTACGGCTACAGTTATAATTTACAAAAAAAACACGTTTGGGTATTATATGTATACCCAAAGATAAAGAACAGTAACTTATGTAGAGAAGGATCGAAATGAAACACAAAATTACGAAAATAAGCAACATTTATTAAGTTACAGGCTACACATTATTTGTTTTTATAAAACCTAACACCTACGTAGACAATAGTAATATGGCACATCGACCCTTTAGAAAAAAGAAACAGTCACACAGTATGAGTGACAGAGACGACGCAATCCATCAGATTTTTTTTAAAACAATAACAAATTAATTATCCTTGGTCATTTATTTATTAACAGTCCGCTTAAAAACTATTGAACTGCTGAAAATCTTGCAGACAATTAGTAGGTTTCTCCTTCACCCAATTGACTTTCGGTGCATGATTATGTTCCAAATTCCCAGAAACAATTTCATCATATATTGTGTAGACAACTGCTCTGCATCTATGTCGTTGATGAGTAGAACACAACCATCTTGTTTTCTTACTAAAAGAAGTCCGATGACGGTAGAAAGAGTAGCCTGATATTAGGATCAGCTTATTTCCCCGCTTTGAGTAGACGTATTCTGCGATGCCTGTAAAAAAATATCTTTAGACCATTCTTATGTTTATGAGAAAAATCCACATCACACATTTTTACGTACTTATGCTACGCAAAAGCTTTCCGTGGCTTTGGCACAGGATAAAACATTCCTATGACATACCTATTTACTACATTGACAGTAGGAAAGAAGTGTTTGATGATTCAAAAGTATTCAATTTTTTAAGATTTAAATCTAATATCTAGTGATTTATTTACTTGCAGCCTTCAAGGAGGTAAGCCTATTCGTCATTTTAAACCACTTTCCCAAAGAATCTCGTATCCGATTCTTAAAACAAAAAATCAAATTCCCATACAATAGTAGACAGACTATTTCGATGCATGTATGATAAGTTATTTTTTGTAGTCAACAATTTATACAGGACTATGTAGGAGGGCAGAAAATGATACACAAAATCTCTAAAATAAGAAACATTTATTAATTATTAAAAAAATACAGGCTAAAAATTATTTATCGTCGTAAAAACTAACACACTCTCTGTTCATGAGACGACGCTCAACGAAGCTCGGTTTCCAAAACTCAATGGACAAAATTAATTCATGCGGAGGTTTCTCATTGAATTAAGATTATAATATCTAACTAACTAAATAAGTGCCTAGTACTAAAAGAAAGGTCCCTTCATGTGTGTGAAATGACACCGATCTGACTGACACAAAGTGGCATTCATGCAGTGATTACGATGATGGAAATGACAGAAATGTAAAGGTTTGACAGAAGCTACTGAAAAACTCATGTCGATTCTGTCGAAAGTCGTTGATGAAACGTGAAACGCTTTGAAAGCGATTGTCACTTGTGTTGGTAATACGGTTTTGTTATTGTAGGGAGAAATCCACTGCTGGTTAAAAAAGCCCCGCTTTTATGATTAGAAAACATGCATTATTACAATTTTTTTTTAAGCAAAAGTGATCGACTATTAATATTCCTAACTACAAAATCGCCAAGGGCGTTCACTATATTAATAAAAAAGTGCTAAAAATACACACACCAATTTTATTAGTGTTTATTAACACTTACAGTCTTATAGTCTAATTTCTAAAATACACTAAATTAACACAGTACATAATTTGTAAAATATAAAATGTTCTTGTCAGCAAAAATATCATGCATACAAATATTTAAAAAAAATCTAACGAGCCGTTGATGACATTTATTTTGTACGGAAGTCATCCAAAATGTACCTAAATATAGTATTGTATTACTTAATCCAATCTTAGGCATTGGCCCTATTGGATACATCTTTCACATTTGTCGGTTAAAATGTGCTTATATGTGTGGACATATGAGGAAAAAGTTAGGAAGATGGTGACATCTTCCTAGCTTTTTCCCAACTATTTTAGGGTCGGCGTCCAGTCTAACTGGATGCAGCTGCGACCAGTGTTATACATGGAGCGACTGACTATCTAATCTGCACAACCCAGTTACTGGGTAAAAAGCTGGGTGTCTGGGTAATTTTAGAAGTTTAGTTTTAATTTGTATTATTTGCATTATAACCTTCTCATACAACTGTCACAGAATGACAGCTGTGATTTCAGTATTCTACCTTTAATAAGAAAGGTAGTTGTTAAGTTACCAGTGTAGCCTAGCAATGAATGTTCCTGACTTTTTTGTGTTTGTGTCATTCCAAGATCTCACCGTCGTCGTCATTTGACAGATATTTGTTATAACACCTGGATTGCGGTTTCTCCTCAGTCCAATTCTTGGAAGGCTCGTGGTCGTGACTGAACTTCCTGGAGACTATGCGATCCCCAGATGTGTGGACTTTAGCTTTGCACCCTTCTTTGTAGTGCGTGGAGCAGGCCCAAGAAGTCGTCCTGGTGCTGTAAGTCCTCAAACGTTGGAAAGAGTAGCCAGATACAAGAATATACTGCTCTTCTTGTCCTACTGAGTAAACGTATTTTACTGCGACAGCCTCATCCGTACCTAAAAAGTTAATGTTTGTTAGTAAATACAAATCAATACATAACATTTTAGCTATTGTTAAAACATGCTAATTGTGGACTATATCTACGGTGCCTTGTAATCCAGTCTCAATTCGTCGTATTTTGTGAATGGACGGAACTCTTTATTCTTACGAACTTGTGTACAAAACCAATTAAGTACAGAATAAACAGTTTTGGAGCTGATTTTGAAGCTGTCGTTTATACTAAGCTAAGACTTATTTTCAAAGTGTCTATTTTTATTAGGGAAAAAAATAATTTCTTAGTATCAACATGATTTTTTGGATTATCTTTTATTTAGGTAAATGAAACACCAGTCAGTTTCTATGAAAGCGTTATTTTATTAAGGGTTTGCGATAGTAATAGTTTTTATCGCGCTGCTCACTAATTCTTCACTGAAATCTGAATCTTTGAAAACTTACTTATCTATCTTCTATCTAAATATATGAAAGCGAAAGGTCACTCACTAAACACGAAATATCGAAAGCCACTTGACGTTTAGAGATGAAATTTGCAACAGGGCCGGATTAAGGGGGTCTAAGGGGTCTCGCACGTTTGTATGAAAGTCCTTCATTTTTTGTGCTACAAATTTGATATTTGGCAGGGAGGTAGTTCATAGTTAATAGACGTTCGCTAAGAACGGATCTTGCGACAGGGCCTGATTAAGGGGGCCTAAGGGCTCTCGCAAGTTTGTATGAAAGTCCTTTATATTTTGTGCTACAAACTTGATATTTAGTAGGGAGGTAGTTTATAGTTAGAAGACGTTCGCTAATAACGGATTTTGAGACAGGGCCGGATTAAGGAGGTCTAAGGGCTCTCTCAAAAAGTCACTTAATGTCGTATACAGAAGGATATGAGAATAAAAAGCGCCAAACAACGTACACTTTGAAAAGAAAATTGTATAGCGCCAAAATAAACCGGTTTTTAAAGCCATTTCATCGCCTCAATGCCATTTAATTTTGTTTCGGAAGTCTTCCGCCCAGAATTACACCACCCAAAAGGACTCCTTTTGTAGTCATTAGTACATTATCATATTTTGATTTGACAGTCAATTCTCTTCATAACATAACATCACGCCTTTAATCCCCGAAAGGTTAGGCAGAGGTGTAGGTACCTATTCGTACACACGGCCGCTCATCAAGCTCGCCTGTTTGGACTTTGAACAATTAGAAGTTGAACGCTGCGAATCTGCATGAAATATGTTGTTGTTATTTCGTCTCTCTCACGCGCCACAAATGTTTTCTTCCATTCGCACTGGCATATAAGTATCTACTGTGAAATTTAATCATATTACTATTAGGTTTTGATAAAATAGTAAAAGGCATTTCAGTTTCACAATTTCGTGAGGCACATTTATTGGTGCCAAGCAGCTTAGACAAAATAGATAGCTAGAGCTGCTTGTAAACTGGATGAAAAGACGGCAAGGTTGACGCAGTGCAGTGGCTGAGCGATTGGTTGCTGCGCTGTGTCGCGTATCCGTTCCTGCAGAGAACTAATATTTGTCCAACTGTTCCGGGTCTGGCTGCTTGACACACAAGCAGTAAGATTAAAGCTAGTAAACGCACGCACCATCCAGAAGAATTCCCAATTTTCCTCGAATGCTGCCTTTGTGATTCTTGAATGACAGCGCATGCTTGCGATTCTCATATAAGACCTGCATTGTGTAATCATTTAAATCCTCATACTTGTCTTGCAAAAAATGCTAAACTGTGTTTGTTTGTTACTTCTTTTCGTCAACAATCGACGATTTTCAACAGGCGTAGTTGAAAGCCTGGGAAAATATATTATTTCTCTTCACTAATATTCAAAATGTATATTTGTCATAAGCTCCGTTTCCACCAACCGGAAAAACCCTCTCGCACTTTTTTGATGTCACTGAATAGACTATCTGTGTTGCCTTTAATTAAGTATATAATTGAGCGCTCGCGCATCCTTGAGCACGAGCGAAGAGACGATTTGTCTGCGTGGAATTCCTTTATTCATTGACATCAAAAAAGTGCACGAGGATTGTTCAAATCAGGCTGATTTTGACGGGACTTTTAATAGCAGAGAGCTAATGTTATAAGGACTAACATAGGTTACTTTTATTTTAGAAAAAGAATTAGGGTGCCGTGCAAAGAAAATAAAATCTTGAAATTGGTAACAAAATCCGATTAAAAAAGGGAACTAATTTTTTTTTATAATTTCAATCGAACACAATGTGTTTCTGAAACTATCCGACAGGGAACGAAATCAGTCTTAAGTGTAAAATGACCTACTTATCAAAATCTAAACAAAATTATAAGTTGTCTTAGGAGCCAAGAACAGTTAAAAATCATAAAATAATAAAAATTTACTACTTCCTATAATCAACTACGGTAAATACAACTTAACTACTACTTAATGAGACAAATATGCTCAAGCTAGAGTTATTTTGTGTAAATAGTAACTAAGCTAAAACATTGTAAAGTATTAACAATTAAATATAGAATAATTATCTTTAATCAATAAATATAAGAAGCTATAAATAGTAACAAATATTTAAAAAATACAAAAAAATAGTGTATCAAAAATATTAGCTGCCACTTTTGTGGCGATAATTATGGCGCCATAAATATTACTTTACACACTTCGACAGCAAAAAATATTCGTAATGACCTTGAATCCCAGCCGAGCGATATTTGGGAACTGTTGACTTGAAACGGTTGACGGACGACACAACACGATCCAAAAAAGTGCGTCTGTGTGTGTAAGTGCGACTGTGTGTGTAAGTGCGACTGTTTGTGTAAGTGCAAAGCCTTAAACGCTACCGCACTGTGATTGGCCGATGCCACGATGCTTAGTCCCTTTCCGACGATTCTCTGTATTGAATGTAGCATAGTTGTGGGTATGTTGGGTGTCGAGCTTTTAATTAAATTATTTTAATTTTTATAAAATTATAATAAGATACCTTTTAATTTCTTCATCGGCTTATACTTGTGTGCTCACATACACACACACTTGTTCTTTTACACATTGTATTAAACACATATGACAACACACATAAATAAAAAATTACACAAAATATTAAATTAATTAATGTTTTCTACCGAAGAACAAAATTACGAAAGTAAGCAACATTTTTACTAATCATAAAGGTAACTTTACGATTAGTAAAACTGTTGCTACGTTGATATAATGCAACTAGTACAACGTAGTGTAACAAAGGGTGCTTCTACAAAAAAAAATGACAGGCCCATTCTAAGTACGTAAGTTGGTTATTGTAAGTAGTTACCTGCACTTTTTAACCACGAACCCTTATTTGTGTAGCGACTCCATGTTTACGACACTGTGGACACCAAACTTTTTTTAGGATCTCTTTTATTCTCGTTATTTCCTTAGGGTTACAAGTATCTACTGAGTGTCCGTAAATTTCTATAATTATCAAAATCGTTATGATTCATCTAGCTAGGCAGACCATGTTTCTAAATTAAATTTTGTTTTATAATGTTTTTACACATAATTTTATTTAAATTTTACACACTTGAATATCATAAATAATATTTTACAAAATTTCAATACCTACTTGACCCAAATTGACGGTACGGTTGGCGCAGTGGCTGAGCGATCGGCTGCTGCGCTGCTTGTCGCGGGTTCGATCCCCGCACGGTACAAATATATAGGTAGTTGTTCCGGGTCTGGCTGTTTGTGCATGTGCGTTTAAATGTTTGTAAACGCAATCACGATACAGGAGAAATTCCTAGTGTGGGGTAAGGTTTAAAAAAAATATATATATATGGACCCATGGAGGAAGTTATTCAGTTGGATAGTCTGCAGCATATCCTTTCATATGACTATACCCTTTCTGTTACACCCTGTATAATTTTAGGAATACAAAATTACTAACCAAAATACGTTTCGGTTCAATTTGATAGCTTCCGTATTATAGACACTAGTCTCAGGTTTTTTGAACACTTCATTCCGCAACATATCCAGTTATGTGTACTGGTCGCACAACTAAGGCACACAACACACGTCTTACTTTGGCGAGCAAGACCCAGTTACTGATCAATTGTCATTTTACGGTCGTTGTTTGGCACCTGTCGCATGCGACCCTTCAACGTCGCCGCACAACAATCGCCACCGTGTGACGTCACATCACGTGGTGTTAGGGCAAGTGAAGGTCAATCATTATTTTGGCTGGGACTTTATTTTTACATTGGCGCTAACGATTTCAATCGTAATTGTCTTACTATTGCGATTAAGCGAAAATCGATCATGTAAAGTTAATAAAATTATAGGTATTTCAGAAATATTTATCATTAAAATCACCATCATCATTTTCTTGCCCTTATTTATCCCAATTCATCTTTAAAATCTATTTTATAAAAAAATTATATGTACTACCTAGGTATCGAAGTTACTAAAAATGTGCTAAATATGGATATTGGCTTCTTAGTACTTAGTTGGTGGTCCGAAGTTTAGTCGGTTATAGTTTGGTGGTACGCGGGTCCCTTAACACGATATGGATTTTTCGAAAACCAGTTTTTCTTTGGTGGGTGGGTGTGTTCAATCTTTTTCGAAACTATCTTATCGTTTTTAGTATGAATGAGCGCCTTGCAGCCATTTCTATAATCAGTAGAACAGAGCCATCTTGACTTCATACTGGAATACGTTTCTTGGCGATAGTAAGAATATCCCTCCAATAAGATCAGCTTGGAACCTCGCTTTGAGTAAACGTATGATAGAACTGCAAAGAAAAAATAATTTTATGAAACTTCTCATAAATAGTATGAACCCTAAAAATATGCAAATAAAGATACTTATTTACCTTCTCCTCGAAGATATAATGAAAACAAAAGAACTCAAAAGACCATGTTATGGAATCGAGGTAAGAGGGAATGATTACTAAAACAGTCATTTAGATAAATATTTTTTATGCATCATGTTGATCCTTATAAAAACAATTGTATGCCTACTACCACCACCACACCAACACCTACCACAAAGTATCACCGGACAGTTAGGTGGGCAAACACTTTAGAAAACCGGGTGCTACAATTCTTTACGAATAAAATTTAACACAATGTGTGTAAATGGTCAATCACTAAGGAACTCCAACAGATTACTAACAAAGCGCAAATCAGGCAAATCAAATCAGGCGCAAATCGCTTATTTTCTTTCTTTTCACCTGAGATTTTTTTTTTCTTTTTTCAGATCGATTAATCACGACAGGGATTTTCTTGAAACCAGTTTCTTTTCGGAGGATGATTATGGTCTAACTTCACTAAAACTATTTCATCTCCCAGAGTGAGGATACGAGCCCTGCACCCTTCTGAATAATTGGTGGAACATAGCCATCTTGCCTTCTTGCTTGAGTAGGTTACTTGGCGGTAGAATGAATATCCATCTAATAAAATCAGCTTGTTTCCTCGCTTTGAGTAGACGTATGTAGGAGTAAGACCTGCAAGCAAGAATGGATTTACAACGGTTTAATTGTCAGTTTTCAATCATGCCAGGTTCCGAACAATACAATTTTGATACCTGTATGTTTAATCTGGTCGCAGTTGCGCCAAGTAAAATACTAGCAGAATGGAGACAATGATTTACAAGTATATTTTGAAGAATAATATTTTAATGAATAAGGCACGGTAATAAGGTATTAAGCCAGAACAATATAAATGCAGTATACATTCAATTATATCAATCGATGTATTTAGAGGTTTTTGTAACTCATAAATATTTATTTTATAGAGTCATATTAAGAGTTTTCATGTCACAGTATCAGTTATGGTTTCTAGTTAAGAAATTGTTGTACCTAATAAAACGGGCAAAAAAACAAGGAACGTCAAGCAAGCGAATTTAATCACCTAATCACAGTTATTAATTTATAAGTACCTCTTTTATAGAAATACGAGGCAAGGTTTACTACTACAATAACAATAATATGTATATAGAATAACGTCCATCTGCAAGAATAGTTAACTACTATAACATAGACGAGAAACACAACACGTTAGCACCTCTACCTCTGTTGTTTTAAATTATTTTTTTATCAAGTTTACTATTATAACTATAAATTTTATATTTGACAATAATATCAGTAAAATATGCAATATATAAATAGTATAGCCGGTCTCCTGTATAACGTATCAAGCAATCCTATCACGATGGTTTCTGACAATAATTACAAGTAATTTTACTAATACATACGTGATTTCATAATTTATTTAGAACTCTTGGCATGGGTAATAACATTTTATATGTACAAAACTAAAAACAATTATAAGTATTCAGAATGCAAGATGGACCTGAGGAGCTGTGGGTATCAGGTAGGCAGTCTCCAGGCTAAACATTAGTATCTAGTTGTAACAGTTAAGACTGGAAGCCGAGCCAAGAGCGTGTTAAGAAAAGGCCAGGCAAATGTGTGTGATGTTAGTTATACCTGAGTTGGGGATGCTTTCGAGACTTGCGAACATACTTCGGAGGATGAGTATGACTCCCGTTCGTACCTATGACGTGGTCTTCGTAAGTATGCACTGTAGCCTTGCAACCTTTGTGACTGGAACAACGCCACCGAATCTTGGGTCCCATTGAAGAAGCGTAATATGTGTAGTGGTTGAATTTCAGCATACGCTTGCCTTTCATTGATACGACGAATACTGGTCCTATTTCGTCGTCTGTACCTGAGAGCAAAGTTGTGTATAAGTGTCTGACTGACATGTCTTACATGACTTTGGATGGAATAGTCTTTAGTATAATACCTTCTAACTTACGTATAATTTGTTACCCGTGAAAACCTGTAAATCTATGGAAGAAAGAGATCTGAAATATCTTTTTTCTGTATAAATATATTATAAGGAAGGGAAGAGAGTCTAGTATAAATACTGGGACTCGTCAGTTACTTTAGTAAAAGATGAGTAAAGTAATACCAGATTTCTTATATACAACTTAACTTTAATTGTATTGAAATGCCTATTGATGTAATAGTTAACAATAAAACACTATTCCCTAGTTCACATGACAAACATCTAACGCCTGCCCTACACACTAGCCTCAACTTGCTTTGAGACCAACGTAAGACCAATTTTCGCAGAAAATTTGTAAATTCCACTAATTCACATCAATCATAATTATTCTTGTCATTGGATCTAGGCATCAAAAGCTACAATATGCTTCGATAGACTTCACATTCGGCGCATGATTGTGTTCGTCACTTATTTTTACAATATCTTCATCCACGGTGACGACGTAAGCTCGGCATCCTCGCGATAAGTGTGTAGAACATCGCCATTGTCGCTTACTAGACATTGTAGGCCTTCCATAGTACGTGTACCCTCTAAACCGGATCAGACGATTACCTTTCTGCGATTGTATGAATATTGCTGTAAATACGATTATAATTGGTTAAATTATTTAATTGACATTTACCTGCAAGTGGATAATATCAAGGCTCTGAATTGTATAAGAGATTGGTTATACACGACACGACAGCTGCTGTTGTATTAGTAACAAATGAAGTTATTCCGGTGTTCAAATTTGAAAAACTTTTATTCCAAGTATCATATAAATATTGTAACTATAAAACGCTTGCGTACAATAAAGAATAATAAATCTAAAAAGTAAATCTAACCGTTGTATCCTGCTAGAGAACTAAATTATAATTTAAAATATTTACTTACTAAAAAATGCCAAAATAGATCAAAATAATTATAGACTTTTTATTTGAATATTTTAAAAACCGTAGAGAAAACAACGAAACAATCTATAGTAAAAAGCACTGAAGCATAGAATACTTGCTTTCACAACTATTATTATTAATATTTGGTTAGTGGAATCAAAGCAAATGGCATTTGTAACATAAGAGATTTCTCAAAAACATTGTGATACGGATTGACTACATTGTTTCAGAACTACGTCTATGTCTAGAGTCTAGTTTATCTCTATAAAAGCATTGTGTACAGGCGGCCTAGGTAAGAGGAAATCTCTATCAAAGCTTTACATATCTCTACAACGACTTTCAACAGAATTGACACAAGCTTTCGGTAGCTTATGTCAGTTTAATACATTTTTGACTTGAGAATGTCACTGCCGAGGCGCTGGACTTAGCACAATGACGATAACAGGTAATAAGGTTCATACTGGTCAAGGTTTTTTCCATGGGACGTAAGGCTTTTCCTGTTTCTTTACATAAGTAGGAGCATGATTGTGTCCTTCGCGAATTCTTATTATTAATTCATTTTCCGTGATGATGTCTGCTCGGCATCCTCGCGCTAAGTGGGTAGAACAGCGCCACTGTCGCCTGCTAGTTTTTGAGGGCTTTTCAAAGTACGTGTATCCATTAAGATGTATAAGACGCTTCCCTTTCCTCGATAGTATGAATTCCGCTGCAACAATAAACCCAAAATGAGGTAAAGCGTTTCAAAGGCAATTAACAAACCGAAAGTTTTATCAAAATGGACAAATGATTGGTTACCAAATATTGAAACAATAATTGGCAAAATTTATAAAAAGAATTACTTTCTTTTATATATTACTCAATACATGTAATGAATACAAAGTTATAAACAATGGTCACAAACGAAGGAATAAAATCCTTTTCGCCTTTTCGCAAGTGAATGGACAAAAGAATATGAAAGCTTTTACCGTCAGTTTTCAGGCCGGCAGCCTGAAACTGTCAAAACTACCTTATTATATACATTTGCAAGTACACAACTACCCAATCCACAAAAGCACTTGTTTGAAAAATCTCAATTCACTAAAATCGTATTGCATATAGAATCAATACGATTTTCTAACTCAGAAAAGTTAACATTTTCGTTTGATAAAGTTTTCATCATTTCTTCAAAATGACGGCTTCGCTCAGTCACCTTGCTGTTCGTATCAAAAGCTGTTTTATTCCCATTCTTTCTTTTTGTTTGTGTCACTGAAAGTAAACATACTTTCCTGTGAAATGGTAGATATAATACCGTAAACCGTCGACCGTAAATTAAATAAATATTTTAAAAATGGGTACCAAAACACACAGCTAGTCGGCTAAAATAAAAAAAAAAACACCACCATTGTAATAATAATATTGATATACAAATGAATTAATAGCAAACGTCAAAAACCTAAGAATGCTGACTAGAAGCCGGGCAAAACAACAGGCACACCCACCATCTCCGGGCTCGTCGCTCAGCTCCGCCTCGCAGCCGCCGGGACGCGCCACACCCGTGAGCGCCGTGTCGCCGGTCGCTGCAGTTGCGTTGAGCTCGAGCGACGAGTCAGCCACTACCGCAACGACGAGTCAGCCACTACCGCAACGACGACGTGGAAGAGGACGGACGCCAGCGGGCTTGGGACCTCGAGGCCAACCGGCCCCGAACAGGGTCCCCGCTGCTGGTGGAAATGTGTCGCGCATGCGATGGACTCAGTCCATTAATGAACAAGTCATGCGCGCATATTATGGGGCTACTGAGGGGCGAAGCAACTTGACTGCGTACCGTGGTCGGATGCTCTCTCTGTTTCAGGTACTTGAGCCAGGTGTCAGCGTGACGGCGCAACGACTGTCGGATCAGGTGCGTGTCATCCAGCGTAACCATATGTTGGATGACACCGTACTTGATCGACTACGCTCCGAATCACGGAGTAACCTAATTACGCCTGCTTCACCAATGACCGCGGTACAGTTGCAAAATGTTACCAATGCTTCGCCGCGGTCCGACCGCGGTGGTGAAGGGGATGATGATGAAGTTATATCCGTGAGTACCCAGTGCAACGCACAATTGAGGAGCGCTTTGGAGAGTGCATTCCGGGAGTATCGTTCCACACCGCCTGAGCTTAGGCCACGTCTACCTCGTTTGCCTATGCACAAGAAAAACAAGGCGCTGGTGTGTGCTCTAGATTCGCAGCTGTCAAACTGCTTTGACACCAGCAAGGACCTCGCCGATACCCACTCAATATTGTACTGTGGAGCTGTAGCGGCATGTCGTGTAGCTCACGTCAAATTTCCCAACAACGATAGAGCTACACGACCAAAATTAGCTGTTCCAGCTTGGCAGTGCAGGATTGAGCGACGTATCGGTGAGGCTAGAGCACTCATCGGCAAGTTAATCTGCTTCAGGGAGGGCAATACTCGACCTAGAGTGATGCGCTTTGTGAGGCGGGCATTCTCAGGAACTGATGTTAGTTTTCGAGACTATTTGGCCCGTGTCACAGAGCCTATCGACTTCCTGAAGCAGAAGATTTGTGCATGGGCAAGCCGTATTCGTCGGTACAAGCGGCGAGTGGAACGATATACTCAAAATCGCACATCCCAAAGCGATGAAAGGTGGGTATATAGGGCTTGGGAGCGACCGGACCAAGGTGTGACTGACACGCGTCTACCGGATGATGATGCCATGTGTTCTTTCTGGCGCAGCATCTGGTCGGTGCCTATCAGTCACACTGAGGGTGATTGGATACGGGAGGTCGAACGAGCGTGTGATCCAATACCTGAAATGGGGGCAATCATCATCAGCCCCCAAGACGTAGCTTGTGCAGTCCGTCCGTTGCCTAACTGGAAATCTCCAGGGCCGGATGGACTGCACAACTTCTGAATCAAATGGTTTCAGAGATCGCACGTTCGCTTGGCATCCCAGTTTCAATTAGCCTTAGAGTCAGGGTCGCTGCCCCAGTTCTTGACGACAGGAATTACCCACCTGCTCCATAAATCAGGTAGTACTGCGGAGCCCAAAAATTATAGACCAATTACTTGTTTACCAACGGTCTATAAAGTTCTTACATCCATTTTGAGAGCTAAAATCAACCATCATATTGATAGTAATTCTATCATGTCTGCCTCTCAGAATGGATGTAGGAACGGGTCCCGCGGTACTAAGGAGCTACTCTTCATAGATATGGCTGTTAGCCAACAGGTTCGCCGCTCCCGAAGGGATCTGTCTACATGTTGGATAGATTATAAGAAGGTCTATGATTCTGTGCCTCATACATGGCTCATGAGGGTGCTGGAGTTGTATAAAGTTGATGCAACTCTGCGTACCTTCCTGATGTCATGTATGGGGCACTGGAGAACGGTCCTTCGCTATCCAGGATGTCGACAGATCCAGGGAAACAGCGAACCGATAAGGATCGAGCGCGGTATATTCCAGGGTGATAGTCTGAGTCCATTGTGGTTTTGTATAGCCTTGAACCCTCTCAACACACTGCTGGAGGGTTCAGGTCTAGGCTATCGGTTGAGGAGAGATGGTCAGGTCATATCTCACCTTCTTTACATGGATGATCTGAAACTCTATGCCCCCAACAATTTGCAACTGATGAAGCTACTGAAGGTAACGGAAACTTTCAGTAGCTCCATCAGGATGGAATTTGGTGTGGACAAATGTGCAGTCATGCATGTGAAGCAAGGGGAGATTATGGAATCCGTGGGAACTCAACTCTCGGATTCCATACACCTTAGATCCCTCTCCTCAACAGGAACCTACAAGTATTTGAGTATGTCGGAAGCATTAGGTATCAATACTGCTGACATGAAACAATCGTTGAGGGAGCGCTTCTTTGGCCGCCTGAATAAGGTACTAAGTAGTCTTTTGTCAGGCGGAAACAAGGTGCGCGCCTTCAACGGTTGGGTCATGCCGGTTTTGATGTATTCTTTCGGCATACTCAAATGGACTCAGACGGAACTTGATGCCCTGGATAGGAGGGTCCGTGTACTGCTGACCGCAAATCGAATGCATCACCCACGGTCGTCGGTGATGAGACTGTATATCCCGCGGAAGTGTGGGGGTCGTGGCTTCTTAAATGTTAAGACCCTGCACAACCGTGAGGTATGCAGTCTCAGGGAAAGTATTCCCTCATTTCCTAGAGGCTGACGTGGGGATGCACCGAGATGTGGTCTCAGTGGACAAGGGCCTCACCCCGCTCTCCCTGGCTAACGAGAACTGGCGCAAACCTAGAGTATTAGACACTAATGATCGCAAGGAGGTATGGCAGGGCAAGGAGCTTCACGGACGCTTTTATCGGGCTCTACACGGACCCGATGTAGACTTCTTAGCGTCCGTAGCTTGGCTGCGTTTCGGTGACCTATTCGGGGAAACCGAAGGTTTTGTCTGTGCAATAATGGACGAAGTTATGATGACGCATAACTACCGGAAATACATTGTGAAGGATGGCACGGTTGACATATGTCGGGCATACCACCGTCCGGGAGAATCGATCCGACACATTATTTCTGGGTGTTCTCGTCTGGCTAACGGAGAGTACTTACATAGACACAACCTCGTTGCCAAGATTATCTACCAGCAACTTGCTTTGAAGTACAACCTTGTGGAATCAGAAGTGCCATACTATAAGTATGTGCCCGACCCAGTTCTCGATGATGGTAATATCACGTTGTATTGGGATCGATCTATCGTCACTGACAGGACTATTGTTGCCAATAAACCTAACATTGTGGTGATAGATCGATTGGAGCGTCGCGCAATGATTGTTGATATAACGGTTCCGCATGACGCAGAGAAAGATAAACAATTCAAATATCTAGATCTGGCTCGCGAGGTTGTCGACATATGGGACATGAGTACAGCAGTCATTGTGCCGATAGTCGTGTCGGCCAATGGCTTAATAGCCAATACCCTCGACCAACATCTGAGGAGGCTCTCGCTTGGCAGCTGGATCAAGGGCTTGATTCAGAAAGCAGTACTTCTGGACACGGCGCGTATCGTTAGGAGGTTCCTCTCTCAAGAGCCCTGACCACCGGTAGCTCAGACCCTGTTCCTGATGCCGGTGGGCTACTATGTTTTATATTTTTAAATGTTTATTTTTTTTTTTTTTTTATTAGAAATATTTAAAAATGTAAATTATATGTTTAGAAAATGAATAAAGGAAATATTGATACACGAGAGAAACAGACAAAATGCTAAACATTTCCAATAGGTCTAAGCTGACCCAACTGCGACATCTACTTATACTGAAAATAAGTTTGATAAGTCTTTGCACGAAAATTATATTATATTATGTTCATTGCTGTATTTTATGTCACGCAGCTACCACAAAAACAGTTCATAATAAATTATGAATGCAACTATTCCAAATTTGCTTCTTCTAGAAAATCATGCTGATGGTGGTCACTAACAGATACAATCACGTCATTGACAGTTCTGATGGCGGCTCTGCAGCCATGCCTGCTGTGAGTGGAACACGCCAATAGTATACTGGATCCTCGGACACGATGTAGGTAGTAAGTGACCTTGTAGGCTCATCATCTCCTTGCCACGACGCGAGGTGAAGAATGTTGCTAGTAAAAGAGGGTTATATTAAAAAAAATAAGTAGGCCTTGGAGATTTTACGTCTTAGGGAGAAGAGAGTTCATGAATTTGGACACGATCACATTAAACCACGTTTCGCAATTAACCTATTACGTGTTGTTAGTAACACTGTTACTTGGTAAAATGTGTCAAACGCGGTACATTTTCAGTGGATTTTTTCCAAGAGGAGATTTTCAGAAAGCCTATTTGCTAGTTTTTCCACTTAGAGACAGATATGATAAATTACATAACAAGTATCAAAACTTATAAAACCCATTTTAATTACCAAATTCTGAGCAATAACAAATATTATACACAATTTAGTACTAATTACAAATTTAACAAAAACATGATATATCACGTTTGAAAACTAGAAGGCTATTAACTTTACTAACATTGAATAGCAGGAATAGCACAAATAACAAAAATTGACACATTTAAATATGAAAATAAAAACTACAGGTCTAAAATTAAAAAATACACAATCTCAACACTATGATTAAGGCCTGATTGCATAAGCACTTAACAACGTCCATAGCACTATTATAATAAAAAAATCTTTATGAAATAAGGACTTCATTCTGAAATTGTTGAGAACGTACTAGTGCGAATCAGCCCTTAAAATAACAGACCCTTGTCGCTGAATGCTTGGCACTCACAAGTTCAATAAATACACAAGTTGACGTCATACGTATCTCACTTAAACACTTAATTCGATTTACTTTGAATTCAAACTCAGGACGATTTTTAAATATTTTTTGTTTTGTCTTTTTTGCTTATGCCCATTAATAATAAATAATAGCTATCCTATATTATAAACAGCACTTGATTTTATTTAAGACACCATTTGCATAATCAACCTAAAACAACATAAAATTACTTTTCAAATATTATTTTTTTCGACCCAATGTTGTGTAGGTTCGTGGTTGTGTATTTCTGATAAGCTAACTATCTTATATTCTATGGTCCTCACTGATGCCCTGCAGCCTTTGGAGTGGTGGGATGAGCAGTACCAACGGACGTCAGATTTTCCTTCGTAGCGATTCCGACAAGAATATTTGAAGCCGTTGTAATACAGCTGGCGCTTACCACGAGGGGTTGTGAAGATCATTAGTCCTGAAAAGAAAATTTGTGAATAACATCACATGTAGGAATAGATACCATTTTACAGGTTTTGTTTTGGGAAATTATTTTATAAGGAATGATGGGATTGATAAAGTTTTGCAAATAAGATGAAAGAGACAGTGAATGTCAAACGCGAAAAAACGTAAACCGGTAACTGATAGTTAGTTTGTGGATAAACAAACATTAGATTGGTGGATATTCTCTTCAATCTTTTATGAAGATGTATATACCGTACACAAGTTTGTGTTGATAAACCGTACTATAAATAAAACCACATAATAAACATTGTTTTAAGCTTTCACGATTTAAACTAAACTACTAATCAAAATTTAGAAAATTGTATTCCACCATTCTTATTTTAAATAATACTATTTCAAAATTATTATGTGGTTAAACTTATACTGTCACTTACGGGATATCTTCCGCGATTGTTCACGACGACATGATAATAATGACATTATTTAAATTTAGAATCAAATATTCATTTAAAAATTAATTTATTGAGTAGTAACACTTTTGCAATAGTTAAATTTAGTTAGTTTAGTATCTTTTTAAATGTCATGAGATTAAGGCTCTTAAAAACATTAGGTAATTTATTATAAATTTGAATTACCATACAGTAAACATTATTGAAAAATAGTTTAATTCTTTGTTGGGGTTCACATAATTTGTGGATATTTCGACTTTTCCTTAATGACATCATTGTACTTGGTACTTGAAATAAAGCTAAGTTTTTAAGTACAAAGAGTTCGAATAACTTAACTACGTACTATGTATAGATATGCTTGTATACGTATTGCAGAGTTACCTCTGCATTTTAGCCTTTTTGCTAAAACCTCAAAGCCATATTCTTCTTATATAATTGTCAATTCTAGGTTCAAAATTAAAAATATTTATGACACATTGTTTGATTTCGTTTTTTTTCTCGGTGGAGCACTGGATTTTGGTTGACGATCTTCCTATTATTTTAACGAAAATTTTGCCTAATTTTTTAAAGTTATTGATAAGCATGTTTTATCAGTTTCATTGAGGCAAGTGGCCCATATCCATTGATGTGCAAGTGGTTATAAAATTTTCCTGGTACGTATTGTTAACTTTTGATTCTTCTTTTGCAAAGTTCATTTTATCGATTTTTCTCTTTCCGGAAGCTTCAAGGTCCTTAAAAAACTGGTTTTTCTAACCAAATTTTTCATTTGCCTTAGGTTTGAAACCAGTGGATTAAGGTCCGATTTTTTTGACCTTTTCCGGTTACCCTATTCCAAAATTGGAAGAAATTCACTTCTGGGCACGATTTTTTCAATAATTCGACGATTCAACCCGTTGGGACTCCGAGTGCAGAGTTGATCTGCTCAACAGACTAGAGGAAACTGGACGTGACACTACTCATATTATTTTACTAACCTTTTTTTTTAAAATCCAGTTTTCATTAGAATGAGGTAACAGATTTCTTTATATATAAATTGTCCAAGACGAAATTTATTTAATAATTGCAGAGATACTGAAGAATTACAACAAAATTTTATGTACAAAAAAAAACAAAAAAAATCCAAAAAAAACAAATACACAAATTACTCATTAATAGATAAATTTTCTATGTAAACCTAATCATCCAATTTAATACCGTTCTATGATAAAAGATTTTTTATGTCGAGAAGCTTCTCATAATAAAACCTCTTAAACTAAAAATATAAATCATTTTTTACTCTTTTCAGTATTGTTCATTATGTTTTAGTATTTGTTTCAATTATTCAATCTAATATATTTTTACAAAAGTAAAGTGAACCCATTTTTTATATATATAGCTCCACTATCTGGTGCCCGAGCTAAAAAAAGTAAGTACATTTCATACTTATTTTTTTTCGTTAATTCGTATGTAGTACTTTCAACGAGCAATTTTAATCTTTTTCTTCTTACAGATACAGTTACAGATTTTACCAAGACGTGGCTGCTAAGGTCAATAAACATCGTTCAACGAAAACTCTAACAGAACGCTGATAAAGGCTGCAAAACGCAACGCTGTTCAACGTTGCTGATATATTTTGATTTTTGAATTGAAATGATCATGAAATTTTAAAACACACGTGTAACCATATTGAATATTAATCTTTCATTCCCTCATCAAATATATTCATCATCATCATCATCATTTCAGCCGAAAGACGTCCACTGCTGGACATAGGCCTCCCCAAGGGGGGTTTTGCCATAATCGCCACGCTTGGCAGGCGGGTTGGCGATCGCAGTATGTTTGTTATAAAAAAATCACAGAGAACGCTGCTGCCCATTCACTGGTAAGTCCCTTAGTCGCCTCTTACGACACCCACGGGAAGATATGGGATGGTGCTATTCTTTACGTCCGGACACCATACAGAACAAAATTATAAGGATATTTGCGTAATCAAAAATTTTCATTTTATAGTTACGTAATTATCAGTTTAGAAGTTTTAATATTTGACATTTGATAGTTCGATTTGTTATTTAGCGATTGCTAGGTAACAGGTACAGTGCCACGCGGCTCCGTGTGTGCAACTCGCAGTGGCACTGCTTGTCTAGATAGCGTTCATTAAAATAACGTCAAACTCGGTACATTTATTTTAGTTCCGATTTTTCCCACCAACACATATATTTTGTGTTAAGAACTTTTTCGATTTTTACAACAACTTCACGCTAGTTATCCCTGACGGTATATCGGTTATCCGGTACGGATAGAAGTATACAACGTGTAACAGAATAAACGCAATTCCTAAAAGTAGTTGGTTCAGAATCGGCTTCTGAATCAATTTCCGTCATAAAAAATAGCTGTTAAATTTTGACGGAAAAATCTTTTAAATAACTTAAATAAGAAACACAGTATCATGACAAATTAATACAATCCTTAATTCAAGGAAATTGAAACCTTAACTCACAGCAATAAAGGCTACTAAAACGCACGACATGATTTGTAGTTCGCTCATAGCTCGTCACACACGTAAATAATATCAATGCATTTTACATTAAAAGTAGTGTGCGTCAAATTAATTTAAAGGAATTCCAACTTTATCTCGAATGAGTAAGGCTTATTTGAATGCACGACCAAACTTAGTTGGTCATCAGGGTAGCCCTACACACAATAAAAATATTTAATTTGAAGAAATTTAGAACTTATTGCAAAGAGATAAAGCATTTGTAGGCAACCTCTTTGATGTTTATGCGAAATACCGACACACGCCGCCGCTACCGCCGAATAACATGAGTACCTAACATTAAAAGCTAGTCATCCGCCGGTAGTGACGTAGTGTAGTTGTCCTTTTATTTCCTTCCGTGACATTTTTGTTTCCGCGCGCGATGGCTTTCCGGTATACCAACATACAATACACGGAGATGGTTAGAACCCTGCCTCGCTGTCTTGATAATGTCGCGTTAGCTTGTCGGGAGTTCAATGACCGTTTTGGCTGTAGTGTGTATTCTGAAGCGTTACCTATAGCTTATTGTAGGACACTAGGTCAAAAGCTTTGGATAAGTTCAAAAAACAGGCATAGACTGGAGTTTTCCTAGCTGTATAGTACTGGACCGTCTGTTTGAGCGACAGAATAGCACTTTCTGTTGAGATGCCAGGTCTAAGCCCAAACTGTGTATCGTTCAGTTTCAAGTGTGTCCTTAAGTGTCGGTCAATAAGACTGTCCAATACCTTCGCTATAGTTGTAGCCAGAGAAATCGGCCTATAGTTAGAAACTTCTGAAGGGTCACCAGTATTATTTTTAATAACAGGAACTACTATAGTTTGCATCAATTTCTCAGGTAAAAAAGAATGACTTAAAACAAATTAAAAAACAACGATAGCACTCTTGGAAGGTGGAATCCAGCGTACCGCAGATGCTCGATGCTGAGACTATCATGCCCTGGAGACTTTCCACTCACCATTTTCCTTATTACGGCGGCTACTTCTGCAGCAGTCAATCTTACGCTTACCTCCAAGTCCTGGGCCCCAGCATCGGGCATCGTTGGTGAAGCCGGACCCAGCGGAGATTTTACATGAAAATAGCGACGAAACACATTAGCTATATTACCAGAATCATGTTCTCCCGCCACGCTCACGGGAAGACTCGGTCTAAGATTCATCTGATTAGTTGACTTCCAAAACTTACTAATAGCATTATTTGCATGGTGTTCAGCAATAATATTCATTATTATTTGTTGCTGATTATTTTGGCTCCATTTCAACTTGCATTTAAAAGAACGTCTGGATTTACACATGTCATTGTAGATACCACCAGAGGTCGGTTTATTGTTGGATAACCAGATGAGGTAACATAGTCGCGCCCTACCATGAGCGCCGCGCACATATCTGTTCCAGCCCGTAACATATTTACCTCGCTGTTTCATTCTGACATTGTAGCTACATTCTGCGGCCTCAAAAAGTACCAACACAATATTGTAATACATTTTATCTATTATTGATCTATGTGTAGGATCACTACACATTTGATCGGCACAGTAGGTTTTTCCCATTTTTTTTTTAAATAAGGTTAATAAAATAACATGAGTAAGTCACGTTGACTTTGTTCTAGTCTGTTGAGCAGATCAACTCTGCACTCGGAGTCCCAACGGGTTGAATCGTCGAATTATTAGAAATATTTATGACACATCGTTTGATTTCATTTTTTTTCTCAGTGGAGCACTGGATTTTGATTGATGATCTTCGTATTATTTTAACGAAAGTTTTTCCTACATTTGAAAGTAATATTGATAAGCATATTTTATCAGTTTCATTGAGGCAAGTGGCCCATATCCATTGATGTGCAAGTGATTATAAAATTTTCCTGGTACGTATTGTTAATTTTTGATTCTACTTTTGCAAAGTCCATTTTATCGATTTTTCTCTTTCCGGAAGCTCAGTCCTTAAAAAACTGGTTTTTCTAACCAAATTTATCATTTGTCTTAAGGTTTGAAACCAGTGGATTAAGGTCCGATTTTTTTTTACTTTTTCCGGTTACCCTATTCCAAAATTGGAAGAAATTCACTTCTGGGAACGATTTTTCCAATAATTCGACGATTCAACCCGTTGGGACTCCGAGTGCAGAGTTGATCTGCTCAACAGACTAGAACAAAGTCGACGTGACTGACTCATATTATTTTACTAACCTTTTTTTTAAATTCAGTTTTCAGGTAACAGGTTTCTTTATATATAAATTGTACAAGACGAAATATATTTAATAATTGCAGAGGTACTGAAGACTTACAACAAAATTGTATGTACTATAATTAAAATTACTCATTAATAGATAAATTTTCTATGTAAACCTAATCATCCATTTTAATACCGTTCTATTATAACAGATTTTTTGTCTCGAGAAGCTTCTCATAATAAAACCTCTTATTTTTTTAAAATTTACAGTGCATTAAACTAAAAATATAAATCATTTTTTTACTCTTTTCAATATTGTTCATTATGTTTTAGTATTTGTTTCAATTATTCAATCTATTATATTTTTACAAAAGTGAAGTGAACCCATTTTTTTATTTATAACTCCACAATATGTAGTTACAGTTTGTATTTTTCCAATTAATTATTACTCGCCATTTTCTTTGTAAATCCTTTCCTTATAAGGTCTGAATGGTAAATACCTGTCTTTGGCCCTCTCCACCTGTGTGTTCTTGACTGTACTCTCTCCGTGCGAATGTGTTTTACCTGAAAAAGAAACCTCAATCAGCCTTTACCTCCAAATCTAATACATTTATTATTTTAATAACCATTTGCCATTAACACCTTTTAAATTGTGAGAATTTGAGTAAGATAAACTATTTATTCATAAACTTATTTAATGCAATTTTATCTATGACTATCTTCACAATTTAGATCCACCAAAAACATCAACCACCACCATCCACCTAAAAATGGAAATATAAAATTCTAGAACTCTTGACCAGTTCATTTATTATGTTCAGGGTGATGATTGTGTGTCGGCAGTGGACTGCACAATTCCCCATCAATCATGTAAACGACGCTATTGCAGCCTTTCTTATGTTTGGTACACCGCCATCTTGTTTTTTCTCCTCCGTATTGAATGAGTCTCCTCAGATGAACGTTGTACTTGAAGCCAGCCAGTATCAGTTCTGGTTTTCCTTTTCTATTTGCTTCGAATGTTGGTTTAATAAATATCTTTTCTGAAACAAGGAAATAAGGTTTAATTTTTATTAGCGATTGGTTTAGTACTTGAAACAGAGGATTTTTTAATGTCCCTGTAAGGAGGTCAAGGAGGGGGTCGCTGTCGCCTATGGAACGATGTGTTGTTATTCATCACACAATTGTGATTCCATCACGCACACTGTCGCCCCTGAAAAAGTATTTTAATTGCCCTACTAATAAAGAGAGAGAGTCACTACCAATGCAATTTAAAAAAAAGCTTATTTTTGAATGTAAGTGAAAATAAACTTTTGTGGTAGTGGTAAGTGATTTAGCAAAAATAATTGAAACCAATCAGTTTACAACAAAACATATTTTTATTCCAGTTCCAAAACATTATCAGCCTGTGACACACCCGCCACTCTATGAACAGGAGTGAGCCGTAAACCACCACGCGGGCCTATTGCGGGTTGGTAGGTACGTGTCACGTGTTTACGATTATTGTTTCTAGTACATGCCAGTTTCCTCACGATACCTTCCTTCACAGTTTTTGTATCAAATAATCTTACAAAATAAAATACATAACATTTTTTATAATACCTATAGATGAAAAGTTCGGAAGCACCAATGATCTTTATTCAAGCAAAGAGCAACTTGACATTTTTCGCACGATATAAAGGTTTTTCCTCTGCAGCCAGGATATTTACAACGTTGCCGTCTTCGATTCCAAACGGGATAGTGCATAAATCCGTCAAATCTGACATCAGGAGGTGGAATTTTCACCCTTTTATGACGCTTCTTACTCTTGGTATCAATTTCATCAAGCAAACTTGACGGTCTACCTACTTTCTTGTTTATACATATTTCAAATTCTTCTGGGTTAGATGGGTCTTTTAGCTTTTTTGAGGTTGTCGTTTGCATTTGCTGTCTAACTCTTTTGCTCCGTAACCAGATACCTGAAACGCAGATAGACACCTTAATTTTTTTAAAGATTGGTGCCCTTCTCTGAATAATGAGTTGCCCCAAACCTCTATTTATCCTTTTTATTCTTGTTTCTTAAGTATCTTCTTGCAGGGCAAACACAATTTTACTAGCTTGTTGAGAAAAAATAATATATATAAATCGGTGTTTTCAACTATTTGCACGAGTCCTACAATGGATTTAACAATTATTAAGAAAATACTTTTGTTATTTTTGACAGAATTTACATTTAATCGTTACTTTTTTACAAAACCCTAAATATATTTACAAAACTCTGTCGACCTAAAGGAGCGCGAACTAAATTTATAGATGAAACGACTTTTGCAGAATATTGTTCTTCGTGACAAATAAATAGCGTATTTAATGAGCTTTAATGAGTCCTCGCGAAGGTATCAATTTAAATGGAATATTCTGAAGGTAGATCACGTATTGGTTCAATTAGTATCGTAATACCTACGTGGGTTATGGTTATTTTAAAGCAAATAACCTGTGGGATATTGTTAGGACTCTGTGGACGCTTAACGTGCTTTTTATGGGGCAAGGCGAAGGACTCATTAAAGCGATCGGTCTATAGTGCGTTTGCTAACCAAACTTGTTACTCTTTTCCATATTCAATGATTATGATCATTTTTTAAAGCGACAAATTTCTGTTCTACAGTAAACAGCACTGCTTTACATCCGTGGTTGTGATGGGTTGAACATCGCCACCGTTTTTTCGAAGTCTCTGATCTGTTGGATCCTGCAGCCAAGCAGTATCGATAACCCATGTGTATTATTAATGGATTTCCTTTGTTAGTTGTGCCGTATGTAAACTGCGAGCTTTCTAAAATTTCTAGAAACAAAAGAAAACAGTTATTTTGGCCTGAAATGAAGATTATGGCACACACGGCAGTGGTAACAAAACCAGTAGGTTTAAAAGCTGTACTTAAATTCTATTCAATCCGTACTACACTAGCCCAGCTCTAGGGCCAAGTGTTACGACCGATGCGCGGTAGTAGACTTTGACCTACACTACTACATTACGGTAAGGAGACTCAATGTAACTTATCGTGAGAAAAAGAAATACAATAAAATAGTTAAAGGTTTATTAGTTCCGGCCTACGTCCAATGCTTGTTACGAATCTCTCTGTTAAACTGCTACAATACTACTTTATCGGGCTATAAAACGCTTTCGCTTTATAAGGTTTTGGTTTATCATGATTATGCTGTTCAAAATGAGCGAACAAGTACATCATCAACAATAGAAGCAATCGCCATGCAGCCTCGATCTCGATTGTTACATCGCCACCGTTTTCTTCGGGAAGACCCCGAGCTTGTTCCGGATAGATAGCCATTAACCTGTAACACTACCCTTCAGAGATTGCACAAAACTGTATGGCGGCAGTAATTCTGGAAAACAAAATAAAACCATCGTATGTACATCAAAGTTCAAACTAATTACTAGTCACTAATATATTTTATTTCAAAATAATAAATATTTAATAAAAAGATCATGTAATCATACATAATTGTATTTATTGATATTGACTAGAACACATACAAATTACTAGATCACTAGACCATCTAAAAGTGCAAATATTAACACACACGCACACACACTCAAAACCTTATAAGCCTCGTAACCTTTTAAAAAATAATTTTGACGATGAAAAACTATATCATAAACTAAACAAATTATGTAAATATCAATATATTCCACTATTTGGTATTAAAGAATATATATATATATTTGCTTTTTGTCCCAGTTAAATCGTTATACACTTTATTTTTGTAACAAACTTAAACTATATGAGATCAATTAAAATTGTCAGGTCACAACACAGAAGTAGCGGTGCAGAATAGAAATATACCAACTAGAAAATGGACTAGAACACAATGTTCTCAACTCACACGTATATGGGTTGTTAGTATAAAATTGTGGAAAGTTCAAAATATATGAGACTTTTACATATCTACATATAAGAGTCTATAATATTAGCTTCACTTATGATTTTCTTACGTAAGTACACTGATTAGACACAAAAATGATTTCTACTATAATAAAAAACTATTCTTATGAATTAGGTGACTATATGTATGAGGATTATAATGTATCTCTAATAATAAATCAAGCAAAAACTACTGATAACACACGCACCTACATATAAATTGGGTGCAGTTGCTAAATATAAACTAGCCACAGTGGCTTTTAATGACAATACATAACTAATAAAGGTAAGAGAAGGAATTTCGGTGTGACAGGAAATTACTTTCTTATTACTGTTATGTTATTTAATAACAAATACACAAACACATTAACATAAATTATATCAATTTATCATATTTATTTTAAAACGAAAGACACGACACATATCCTAACATAATTATGCCAAGGCGAAAGACATTTACGACACCAAGTAACTTATTCGATCTTAAGCTATTCAATGTTTGAAGTTTATTTGTATGTTGTTGTTGTAGTTGTGTCTTGATGTCAGTTTTCTTCTTTATTTTTTCTTAACCTAGCATCAAAATTATGGATTTTACTTGAAAAATGCGATGACTAGAGTTATATGTAAAATTATACATCTACGCATTGGAGCAAATGGTTCTGCGCCTCGGGTGACTTTGATCCTCGCATGTAATGATGTACAGTCACGAGCAGCAATATGTTTAAACTTTCCAAAATTTAAAAGCAGTTTTCGCGAGAAATAGCGATTGTAACTTGGAGATAGGATCTCTATCATAAAAATATGAGTTCTAAAATACTATGTTCGTATCAATCACTTTACATATTGGTGCTCGTGACTGTACACATAATTGTTCAAGAATGTAAACCACCTAATAATACAAGATATTCATAGATTTACTCAATATTAGGTTACGAAAATATTTTGCAAACATCCCAGGTTTACTTAATTTCTGTTTTTTTTTTATTTTATAACGGCGTTCTATACAGTCTTTGGCATTGTACTTTCACTGTGTTACTCCATTTATCCCCTTATTCCTCGTAACGTATCTTAACTAAGTTTATAAGTTAGGACATATTAACGTTGATTAGAACGAGACAAAAAAATTATGAACGTCAGATTGAACGTTATTTTTTCCATTTTAATGATTGTGGTCTCCAAGCATGGTCATCACAGTATTGTCGACGGTGACGGCAGTAGCCTTGCAGCGTATATGCTGGCTGCTGCACCGCCATCTTTGTTTCCGCGCGTCACTGCGAGACTTCTGCAAACAGTAGCGGTACTTGCCAACCTGCAGTATCGGATTCCCCACATTTGACTTCACGATACTCCAAGTTTTACCTGAAACAATAAAAAATGTTAGCAGCGTTCTGGTAGGAGAGCAGTGAGAGCAGTAGTTTTCCAAATAATTAGTCTGTTTCAATAAATTTTAGTATAAAACATGCATATTTATGAGAATATTATTAAAAAGTGAGTTTATGTAGCGTTCGTCGAATAGTGAAAAAAAGGCAAAATAAAAATATTTTATTGATTGATTAGTATTATTATCAAATAGTTGTTTTTTTTTGTTACATTAATTTATTTATTATTTTTTTGTATTACAGAAAAATACAATTTATTGCACAGTTAAAAGAAACATATTTACAATAAAGAATGAGAAAAACATTATAAATAAAATACTTACAAATAACAAGCAATATTTCCTCTTTCGTGCATCCTCTCACACAACAAGTAAAATAAAAACAAATCATTCGTTCATCCACTCACAGAAACTCAAACATCCACGACATACGTCTACCCATCTCGAGGCAAATAAATCGCTCTCCGGTGTCGATGTCAGTAGAGCATTCAGCATTGTCAGGGCGCGAATCAAGGGAGAGTTCGAATGAGACACTGTGCGTGCTGACGGAACATCCAATAATCTGTTTCCACGCAGTCTCAGTTCGTATTTGGGCACGGGAGGAACAACAAGTCTCACAAGCTATTAGTTCCGGGCAATCAGACTCACCACGAAGGACACGACAAGCAAACATCAATAAAAAATGGATGAATATGTATATAAATCAGATGGATGGTTATGTTCTCCAGATTGATGAATCACTTCGTCCCCCACAGTAATAGCTACTGCTTTGCAGTTTAAACTTTGCTTGCTGCACCTCCAGCTTTTCTTAATATTGTCACGCATTTCCTTACGCGTGCTGTAGCGGTAGCCATCTAACACCAACATTTGGTTTCCAACGTTAGACATTTCGTACTTTGCCAACTTCGGTAGTCTTGAAACTAAAAACATATAAAACAGAGTGTTAGGGACATATCGTCACGAAACCTACGAAACTTTGAATTCAGTGCATGATATCTACTAGACCAAAACCACACATAAATTAAACACCAAATATTTTATTCATTGACTAGATATTAAGATGACTAGTATCTATGACAAACAAACATTATCCTCATTAATCGAGTGACTAGAATGTGTATAAGTACATATTATAACTTCAATTATTACACAACAGCGAAATACATCAATTAACGAGTACAATTCCTATAGACAATAATTTTCGATTATTAAATATCAATAACTCATCGCATAACATACCTATGTCCACACTAACACTATATTATACCATTTCTAAAGCTATGTATAATCTGAGGTGTAGATGACGCAGTCCTGGGTAAGGGCAGGTTCTTAATGTTCATACCAAAAATAAATAATACATTATAGACCCCGCCCGACTATTTCACTTTAGTTATCTCCACCTCAGCATTATGCTCAGCTTATCTATAAATATCAAAAATATTATGGAATGTTATCAAACCAATAAATATAAACAGAATTTTAACATCAGTGACTAGATATTGTTACACTTAATATTTTTTTTATTTAATGTGTCGCGTTTTATATGCCATTTAATATGTCGGAACCGGTCATTAGTACGGACATAAAATGAATCGCAAGTTCGCTGATGGTGACGTCCCGCGACATACTTACAAGTCTACCCCCACCACAGCGTGGCTACTACAGAACCCTGATGTTACAGCTGGAGGCGAGGAGGACATTAAGTGTCTGATCGCAGTGGAGTTGAGACGTCCTAGAACTATACCCGATTCATTGTGCCCCGTGTTATTGTGTTAAGTTGTAATCTCAAGTAATTTGTTAGTTTATTATAAACAGTGTATCGCACCCAGTGTACTTTCATTGCACGAAACCCATGGTCTGCCCACATGATGTGCGAGCCTAACGACGTAAATCCAGACAAATCCGACAAATATAATGCGTGTACATAGTAAATGATATTGATGCGTTTCTCAATGGTTGTGCGTTCCCCCTTGCGCCACAACTCGATGGTTGACCGTCATGGCAGTGGCTTTGCAACGCAAATGTTGGCAAGAGCACCGCCAACGTTGTTTGGACGCATCGCTACGTTTCTTTTGTAAGTTGAACCGATATCCGTCGATCACTAACATTGGGTTTCCCACATTGGAATGCGCATATTGGCACATTGGATATTCTGTAACTAAAAGTTTTAAATTTAGTGCATGTCGGGAAAGAGAATTTTATTAAGTTGATCTTACTGTGATTTTGAGTTACAAATCTTTTACTTTACAAAAAAAAAACATAATATGAAAATAATACAAAAGGGATATTAAAAGGCACGTTCAACAAGTAACAATTTAGGTTTAAAACAGTTTTTTCATAAGTAGAAGAATAATTTATTCATTGACTAGGTATTATTCTGAATCGAAACATATTATTTTTGAGAATAAAGTCATGTTCACACTAAAAAAGTGACTATAATATTTCATTATTATAAAGATACATTCAAACAAAACGTACTTTGGTAAAACGAATTTCAGTTTAAAGAGAAAAAAAAATCTCTGAATAATTTATACATCACAGTTTTCATACACTCTCAACTTGGGGAGAAGTTGAACACACACACAGCTTAAAGGCGTTAAAATAAAAAGGTATCTTTTGTTCTTCTGTCACATTATGTTTTACTTGGCTCTTAATTTTACCCTGGCTGCAAAAAAGCTATATGAACTTTTCCAGTGATACCTATTTAAATCTAATGAATAATAATATCTTATTTATACTTCTTTACTAATTTATAAAGCTGAAGGGTTTGTTTGTTTGGTTGAACGCGCTCATTAATCAGGAACTACTGGTTCGAATTGAAAACTTCTTTTAGTGTTAGGTAGCCCATTTATCGAGTAAGGCTATAGGCTATATATTATCACGCTAACAACGTAGGTGGGTGTGCAATATTGCATAATGTCCATATTCTTCAACTGTTTGACAACTGATAACCGTCATGGCATGCATTAGAATAGAACAGCTATTTAAGACCGTTTGTCACCGAAGTAAGTAGCCTGAAGGTGTCTGCGCCCGCCCTGTGAACAGTGGTTCGCAAGTTCGAGCCTCAATTAAGTTATTTTGTTTTTGTATTTATTTCGATTCTTTTTAATGCTGTAAGATTTCACAATTAATAACCATGCAAGTTCGATCCCCAGCCGGTTTTCACTTTTTGAGGTTTGTTGTTTTTTTTTAAGCTTTAAGATTTCCAAATCATTACCAAATAGTTTTAGTTTTTGTTAAAGCATTTTTTGTTCCATTGTGTTCGGTTCTCTCTATCAAAAGATATTTGAGTGTCTCCGGGTATTCAACATCACGTGTAAATTATAAAACCCCACATGAGTAGTTAGATTCAATGCACAAATATAGTGCATAACTTAGAGAAGGTTTAAGTTATCGTTTCATTGTAATCGGTGCTTTCTATAAAAAGATGTATGAATTTAAAGTACTCAAGAAAAACTTATCATCATTATATATGTAACATGCAATGACATCTATTGAACCAAAATGGTACTAATGAATAAAATGTGCTCACAAGATAACTTTTAAATCGACAGGCCAGTTTTTTTTAAAGTTATGATAGCAGAAGGTACTCTTGATTAGTCTACATGACGCTGCTTTAAAAATTTACATGGCCTATAGTGTGTGTTCGATCGCATTGCATGCATTACATTTTAGCAGTTTAACTTCGTACTCGATAGATGGCGTTGTTAAGATTCTCCGTGAAACCAAAGGAGGAGGTTCTTTATTCGACGCGTTTAATATTTTTTATTAATGCAAGACCACGCACATCTTTTTACAGAGAAAAAAAAACGAAATGCATAAGATTTGTTTTACGAATGTTAAAAGTAGCGATTGTGATATAGTATTGAACAAAGAGAAGCTTGAATGTGTAGATAAAACAGTTTTCCTGGAGATTACGCTTGATTCAAGGCTACAATGGGGTTCCCATTTAACATCTCTAGTGGGGTGGCTAAGTTCAGCATCATATGCTATTAGAAAAATCCGTCAATATACTGATGTAGATACCGATAGACTGGTCTATTTTAGTTACTTTTACAGTATAATGTCTTATGGCATTTTGCTATGGGGACGAGCTGCACCCATTGAGTCTATATTTATTCTGCAAAAAAGAGCCATCAGAGCCATACATAATCTTCGTAGGCGTGATTCTCTAAGGGAACTGTTTAAGGAAATTACATTGTACATTGTCAATACACCTACGAAAACATAATTTATGTAAGAAAAAATCTACATCTTTTTAATAAAAGAGGTGATGGACACAATTACGGTACTAGAAATAGAGTCTTCATGGGGTACTGTTTGAGATGCTGTAATAAACTTCCACAAAGTATTCTTGAACTGAATGAAACGAAATTTAAAACATGCATTAACCGCATACTGCGTTAGCAAGCATATTACAAGTTGGACGATTATATCGCTGATAAAAATGCTTGACTCAATGCCGGTTCTGCTCCACAAGAACAGGGGCGCATAAATGGATAGGTAGCATTAAATAGTACGTTGGAGCTGCTGAAGATTGTACAACTATCTTTGCATTGTATAAATTCAATCTCTTTAGTATTATATAACCGCATAGCCCATATTGTGTGAGTACTATGTACTAGAAAGCTTCCGTTGCGTGCGCTGCGTATATGGTTAAAGTTACGCAATAATCATGTACGACGGAAATGTACCTCTTAAAAATTAAAAAAAAAATACGTGATAGCATATATCTATCTGTTAAGATTGAATCACTATAACCTTATCTATGGTATTTTTTTTTTAATGTAGTATAATTTATTTGCGAAGGTGTTTTTGTATACATGGTATTTATCCTTATCCAAATAAATACGTTATTCATCACATGTATTTAATTTTGAACGAAATTGCTCTTACATCATTTGATTTCAATGAATATCTTAGGAGATATCCAGTTTTAAAATAATCCGCAGCAAAATAATGATCAGGTACCGCGCGCGCATTTTCATTACGTCGAATGATGGGTGTGATGTGCTAGAATTGTACTACAGGTGCCTACGACCCACTCTCTCTAACCCTCTCTCACTCTCATGTGACGCAGACGAAGTTGCGCGGGTCTGCTAGTTTAACATATTTTATTAACCTAAAACCTTCTAATTATATTCTTATGTTATTAAGTTCAAAATTAATTTTAAAATTAAGTGAATTCATATTTTTTGTTTTCAGTGACTAGATTCAATATTCCTTTTATAATATAATTAATTAATTAATTATCATCTAAAGTAAGAAAGAGACAGTCGGAACGTTCTAAAACAGTTCAATTTTATCACATTAAAAACAGAGTTCTTCCTTAATTACCTAATATTTTTCTGGAAATACTTTTCTTTTACAAAATAATTAAATTATTTTCTGTTACATTTTTATCCGTTGCCCAATCATTGAAAGTATCCATATAGTAAGATGTGTTTTGATTAATCTGACTTAATTGTTGCGGAAAGCGCTTCTTTTAAATTGTCAAGCAAAGTCGCTGTCTTTCTCTGCTTATTGTAGCAACGGATTTTTTGTCAAGAACACCTATAAAGTATTCACGGATACTTATTACTCCTTTTATGATTATGGACCGGACCCAGTATGACCACAGTATCATTCACAGTGGTGGCAGTAGCCTTGCAGCGCGAGTGTTGACTGTTGCACCTCCACTGCTTCTTGACTGCATCACTGCGCTTCTTCTGCAGACAGAACCGATACCCATCTATCACCAGTATTGGGTTCCCGCATTTAGACCACACGTATCGGCACCGCCTGCCGTCTGAAAAATAAATATGGTTAGAATCTTGAATAAAATATTGTCAAATTAAAAACAAAAGCGTACTTAGTGAATACTAACTAACGCTTTTGTTTCCATGTTTAAAAAAATTGGTGTAATTTAGCGTGTAAAATGAAAAATAAGAATTTTTTAATAAAAATACAATAATTACAATGTCAATTTTATTCATGAAATTAGATTTCCAGAGAAATTTAAGTAGGTGGTGTATATGTTTTGGTAAGCGTAGTGAGGAAGAAAATGTATTGTTAAATAGTTACAAAGATAGACATAATATAAGTTGGATACCTATTATTGTATTATTAAATTATTAATAACTATTTCGATACAATGTCGCAAAAATACCCTTAGTATTATCGCCAAGTAACAATGACTACTTTCGTTCTCATTTCATTTGATAAATATTTTTAAATTCTCATGTTGTGGCAAAGTTCCTATTTGTGCATAATATCGTGTTATTTCAGGTGGTCTTGCGTATGGTGCGTGTGAGTGTTTGTCATAGAACAGGTCTGTGTTGCTTATTTTTCACATACATACTCCTTTTGAGGTGTGTATGAGGGTGTTTATGTCAAAACATGGTTGTTTTGAAATGCTTTTCAGCACTTTGTCTCATCTAATTTGAGTTGTATTATAATTATAAGTCAGTAAATGTATTTGTTAAATTAATCGTTCTAAGAATGTTGGATCTAAGAACAAATCGTTCTACCAATCAAGATACTCAAAGTTACAATTGCGAATGCATAGGGACTACATACTAGAACAATCATTAAACATGATTGTTTCATTATTGTTTTTTTGTAGGATAAATATTGCAAATGGATTTAAAAAAAAACAGTCGCTTCTCGAGCTTCAATTTCATCGTATAAATATTAGAAATCCCTTCATACGTAACCATTCGGTTTCAATTAGGGGTTCCCTTTGAACAAAACCTCGGTTTTCTTTTACTGCAGGAACTATCCAAATGCTTATTAACCCTACGTTTGGTCGGGTATTGTTCATGATCGTGCCATCGACGTACATCCACCAAGTTCTTTTCAATAGTAACTGCAGTAGCCTTACAACCAAGACTATGACGACCACACCTCCAGCGAGTCAGGAAAGCGTTACTCTCTTTTTTGACGAGGGTGTATCGGTACCCATCAATGACTAACATTTGATTCCCCATACAAGACTCCTCGAAGGAAAAGTTGTGTGTTACAACTGAAATATAACACAAATACAAAGGTTAATCATTTGTTCCTTTTTATTTCTGTATCAAATATAGACATGCTAGTATTTCAGTTACATTGAAATGTGGGTGAATAATTGAATTAATCTAATAAAATAATGTGTTATAATGAAAAAGAGAAACGTATAAAAAGACAACACTCTCCTTCTTTAGCAGTTAGGTACCTAGTGCATGATGTAAAATGTTAGTCTCATAAGATATAATTATTATATTTACAGTGATTACACAGTAAAAAGTAGAAAAGATCAGTAACAGAGTTTTTCCCTAAATTAGTTAATCATAATCAGTAAATGAATTACAACTACAAAAGTAAAGATGGTGTGCATCAGAATAAAATGCCCAGCACTCCAATTTCTTCGTTTTCTATCGTAATTTGTTCATAATCCATTGCTTGAAAAAATCTTCGGCTCGACAACGTTACTAACGCAATGAATATAATTTGTCAAAACGAATGGCAATGGGATTTTTCGCCCGCCTCCTCGATTAAAAATTTTATGTTGATAACGAGTCAAACTGTAGAAGTTTGGTGATTACTTTTAATGCTAAATTATAGACTGAGTCGATTCAAATCAGAAACCGGATGTAAATATGATACACAAATACCCTCCATTTGATTGTCAACGGATTAAACACTCAAAATTATTACTTCATAACTTAATTATGGTTATGAGAATCGTGTGAAGCTATGATCCGATTGTCAAGAGTCTGTAACTTCAAACACTGTTTTAAGCTTTCACAGTTTACAACTAAACTTGTACTGTCACTTACGGGATATCTTCCGTGATTGTTCATTGTTTTGAGCTCCCGATACCAAAATTCCCCCGAATTTATTTCCATCCACCCGCATTCTCCAGTCAACCCGCGATCATGGCGCTTGCAATAGCGCCGAAATATCGGGAACTCAAAACAATGCACAATCACGGAAGATATCCCGTAAGTGACAGTACAAGTTTAGTTCGTAACTTGGCTATACAGCGATACCGCATTCTTTTTGAACATGTCCACCTCACGACCCGAGTTTTACTTCGGTTATCCTTCATTTTAGTATACGTGAGTCTTTTGTGTAGAACCATTTGGTTACCCCTGTTTGATATCACAAATGTAACTCAAATTAAAATAAATATTTTTAAATATTTATGTGTTAATTAAAGGATAAATACCATCTTACTCGTCAAATGGTTTCTTTTCTGCTATACTTTTGTAGTGGTGATACTAGAACGGTGTGGTTCTGGAGTGATTCTGTGACTGTGTTTTAGCAAAAGACAAAGAAAGAGGGTAACCAGATTTGTCTGCTCCTAACAATTTATTTACCATCCACCCGCATTCCCCAGTCTACCCGCGATCATGGCGCTTGCCACAGCGTCGAAATCACAGATATAGATAGACCTAGATAACGCGAGAGCAACTACTTCGCGTGCCATATTATTATGTAGCTTACGTACAAAAATCGTAAGTGGCCAATTTCGAACTCAGTCTGCATCGGAGCATAGCGCTAGTCGGACGTCAGTGGGCGTCATGGCGGGGGGTAGGACGAGGGGGGCGCCGTCCGCGGCGGCGTCTTTGAATCGATTTGATTTTCCCATCACTAAATAGTGCTTGTGACGTCATAATAGGTAGTCAAAAAATGGCACGCTTGGTTTTCATACAGATCGTGATACTTGCGTTATCTAGGTCTATCTATATCTGTGGTCGAAATATTGGGAGCTCAAAATTATGAACAATCACGGAAGATATCCCGTAAGTGACAGTATAAGTTTTGTAGTGAACCGAGTAAACCACGTTCGGATTGCAAGTTGCATTATTCCTTTAATTATTACTATATAAATCAATTTTATTTTATTATATTCAATTTTATTTTATTTTATTATTATATATATTTAAGAAATAAATATAATAAAACATTTAAAAATATAAAAAAATGTAGCACCGGTATCGGGAACAGGGTCCAAGCTACCAGCGGGTGGGGCTCCAGAGAGAGAGCAACCTCATAACAATACGAGCCGTGGCCAGGAGTACCGCTTTTTGAATCAAGCCCTTGATCCAGCTGCCTAACGAGAGCCTCCTCAGGTAATGGTCGAGGCTCTCGGCAATTAAGCCATGGGCTGATACAACTATCGGCACAATGATCGCTGAGTCCACATCCCACATGTCGACAACCTCGCGAGCCAAGTCAAGATCAAGTTGTATTATCGCATCTACTACATGTGAATATTTTTGCAGGAGGAAGACCTGTGCTTCAACCTTGTAGATCTAGGTTTTGTGGAATTAAAACTAAATATTTTTGCATACAATTTTAATATTGTTTGGTCTAAGCCCACTTTACATCGTCCTCAGGTGTCCGGTAGGGACAAAAGGTCCTGTTATGACCAACACGTCTACAATAGCCACACAATCGAGGTCTGCCTTGTCGCGGTCGTGGTGCGGTCTTTTTCTTCGTTTTCTTTCTAGTTACCTTATCTGCAAATTAAGAAAGAACACAATCTTAAAACATAGTCATACACAGATACTTCTAGACGCTGACAGATACTTCAGTACATTATCTGTCGGACAGTAATTACAACAATCAAAGCGCGCAATGGCTTCTTTAAGCGCGGAATTCGCCTCAGTGTGGCCGGAGCTTTAGGTTGCTTGATCTATATTAAAATATTAATAATTTTAGCAATAATCCGCATTATTCATTACACTGCTTCGGACAGTCGGGACAGTTTCTTCTTATTTTAATTAACTTTCCAACTTTTCGGGCGATCACGTGAGCCGATTTCTTCAATGATTTTAGTGTGTTTTTGTGATTTGGCTCAACAGAAAGTTCCAGAATCAGAAAGCCATTCGTTAACTCCGAAGCGAAATCTAAAATTAATTAATATTAGTTGTTAGTCTGTTCTGATTTTTATTCTAGTAGTATACATTAACAGTCACTAGAGCTCGTTAATTAAATAATTTTAGTTACCCAATAAAATACTGGACTTGAATATACTTGATAAACAAAACATAGTTTTAGAACATTTATTTTCTAGAAATACTATGACTAGGTCTATTATTTTATTTAGGTAGACACAAAGAGTTACACACTTAATAATCTAAACATCTTACAACTAAAACAAATGACATAGTTAAGTACCTATTCTCTGTTTCTTCCAATAAGTAAATCTTTGATCCTTTTACACAGCTGTAAAACATTTTTTTGCAAGTACCACCGCTGCAAGTGATACTCACGCGGAGGAAATAAAAACGCACGCGTGTCACTTGACGCGGATAGCATCGAGGTCGTGAACAAACCTACGGCTCATGAGTGTGAATATTATCACAATCAACAATAGTATCGTCACTACGTAGCACTAGTTTCGCTCTACAACCCAGTGTGGTTTTTGTACAAACCCATCGGCTCGTCCCATCTTCTCTCTGTCGCTTTCGTAAGTCTTTTTGCTTGTAAAATTTATATCCACCGACAGATATGTTCACGTTTCCTTTTCTCGAAATAACGAATTCTGCTTCTGTGCCTGCAAATATTTAATTAATCATAAGGTAGCTTTTACACATTTGGATTACTAGCCGAAAATAATTATAAGAGATAGATATAAACGCCAGATGGATAGCTAGGTTAGGTCTTCTAAAATCAATGTTCGTACTTATGTGAAAATATTTTATTTTAAAATAATAAATTATTGCCGGTTACAAAACACAAAAAATACAAGAAAAAAAGGAAACTTTGTTTGTTACCAGTTTTCTTTTTGTTTTGTTTGTATTTTACAAGTGTATATGGTTACTTAGCTAGAATATTATTATAAACTAGACAAAAGATAAAGTGAAAGATTCTTGAAATTTTAGTGGCTAAAATAAAATTAAAGTGGCTGACATTTGTTGGATCTGTGTTGACATGCGTGGTGTGTTGAGTACCCAGGGTGTGTGAGTGGATTAGCGTGGGAGTGTGTAAGTGTGTCAGAGTGTGGATGTCGGGGTATGTTAAAGAGTTATTGTGGGTTGTGTTAGTGATTGTGTAAGGTGTGTAATGTGTATGTGTGTTAATGATTATAAGTGTGTGTTGGACAGTTGAGTGCTCTAACAAGGTTCAGCGTCACCTGATGATAATTTTAAAAGAACTGAGAATATATTTAATATTCTTTTAGCTCGCAGATTCAATGAAAATGAGAATGTTCATCATAGACTGAAATAATCATGTCATCGATGGTAGTCAGCCTAGCTCTGCATTTATGAGCCATGCGCTTAGAGCACGCCCATCTCGTTTTAAAAGATTTCTCTTGTTCCATTTTATTGCTAATCATTATGAAATTATTGCCTCTGTACAGTATCATTTTATTTCCACGTCGTGTATGGCCAAAAATTGCGGGTTCTGAAACTTAAAAAACACACAGTGATTTAAAGTGCTTTATAGTGAAAACAGTTTGAGAACCAGTTTTCATGGCAATCTTGATGAATATGGAAAATAAAAGTTATTCATTTGTTATTATGAAGACAAAAAAAAAATGACAAATTAAAACTTTATTTCTTTTCATGATTATGTTCGTTATAAAATGCAATAATTTTGTCATCCTCTATGTGAATACATGCCCTACAATATTTATTCTGTGTACAACACCACCTCTTCTTATTCATCTTGTGGTTTCCAGGTTTCAAGTAAAACGTGTTATCACCCACTTTTATATTTGTCTTTCCTTTCTTCGTTCTGATAAGGGTTACTGAAATACAAATAGGCAGCTTAATAACGAAGCAAAACCAGAAACAAGATCCAACTTACGAAATAGGTACCTTCTGTAAAAACAAAGTCTTTGATGACTGAAATCAACCCATGCACTTGATCAGTGCGTTCATTGCTTTATGTTTCTGTTACCCAGCACTGTAATTTTTGCAAGTAAAAAGATCAGTAAAACTGGTACGGACCAATTGTAGACTGGATTTACCTAATATTACCAAATTCGATGAAGACTAAAATGTGCATCTCATGGCTTACTTGAGACCACTGAAGTAAGTGTTGCTCAATGCAATACTATCAGCAAGGGGTTCTACTAAACTTCCATAAACAAAATACCTTAAATATTCATTTCCATTTTCAGACAGCAAAAGTTTCAAAATTCAAAGTAAAACAGAAATTTATATTGGTGGGAAATTGTTCTTTACTTTTTATAACCATTATAACTACACCACAATAACATCATCACAACAGCATACAAGAAAATAACAACATTTATAAGTTTCTGATTTAGAAGCTACTGAACTAAAATAATACCATCGTTTTATATCTAGTTTTTTTTTTCTAAATTACAGAATACAAATAACTTCCCCGACTGATTTGAAATATCATACTTAAATAATTTTCAACTATTAATGAGCAATTTTGTACTACTTCAAGAAAAAAGTAGCTGTTACTCAATTTTCTTGTTAGACTTCTGTCGCGGGTTTTATTAAATTTATATTTAAGTCAGTCCTATTAATTGCACATCTGATTTATTCATTTTTCACATTGTCCAGAACTGAAACGACAATACATAAATGTAGAAAACGGAGTAAATATCTTAGTACTTCATTCCTTGATACTTATATTGTCTGGTACTAATAAACAACATGGTTTCATTCGAACTCTTGATCACAAATACAGCTACATACCGACTAGATTGTTTGAAATATGGAATGTGATACTAAACTATGTTTATTTTAACGAAAAATCACTCGTATTTTAATACATTAACAAACATCTACAATCCAAGACAATATTGCCCGTCTAGAAACATTGGATAATATTGACAATGTAATATTTTTTAGACAAATTGAATGTTTACAAACAACCTAGATTTGAGGTCCTTTATCAATTATTGTCGTTGGCTTTTTGAAGATTGCTCCCAAAGTTATGTTGAAATTCTCAGATAAAATTTTAAGGAAGTATTTCAATACGTATACAATTTGTGCGTATTGGATTTTTTAACATTTTACAATTTGCTAAATACTTATAATTTTATTTATCCTACTTTAAATTAATTCACTAACAAAACCGAAGACTTCTAATGAAAACGAAAACTAACAATAAATCTTCTAATGGAATTCTTAAAATTAACATTATGTCATTTATCTAAAAAATATTAAAGAAGAGGTTTCTTTTTTGGATGATTGTGAAAGTTATTCATTTTGATGATGTTGTTCTCTATTGTGTAGATTTGAGCTTTACATCCTCGGAAACAGTGGCTGGAGCAAACCCATCGGACTTTCAATCCCCTTGAAGATTTTTGGGTGAACAGGTAATCACCAACTCTTAACATCGTCCTTCCAGTAATGCTTGACTCCGTGAATTCGCAAAAATCTACAAAACGAAAAAATAACTTAGCATTGTATGGTAACCTGTACTTTTATCATTATTGAGCTAAGTAGTAAGTCGCTTAAGCACCTAGTTCCAGTTCATTTCTGCTTTCCTGGTAGTTTTAATAAATAAACAAATATGACAGTTGAATTTTAAAACGTCTTTCGATATCATTTAATACGAATCCTTCATGGTCTTCTCTGTTTCATCGTTGATGCGAGGGAATAAAATTATAATATTTTTAATCTGATTTTGTTAGCGCACCAAAATGGTGCGGTTCGAGGAATACTTTTGGTGCGCTTCATTTGGTGCGCTTCGAGGAATACCGACGAAAATCACCTAAAATTATTTAAATGTTTAATTACAACAATTGTACAAATAATTATTGTAAGGACTCATCTGTGTCATCTACATAATGAGCAATTAAACAATTTGGATTCTATTTCTATATCCTATTAAAAATGCTGTAGTGTCACTGGACGGTAATCACAGGTATTTATTTGGAGCTTGGTATTAAGAAAACATAAAGTAAACTGTGTAATGATTGTAATGATTAAAATAAGAAACTAATTCATAGAAAAAAAGAATTACATTTGTCTATATCAGTTTTTTGTGCTGGATCTATAATAGAAAAGCTCGTTCAAACCAGTAAGAAAAAAATGGAACCCGACGTGCAAATTGCGCATCTGCTCCGCACCTGACACTGACAGACACTACTGAAGTATTTGTCCAAGACGGGTGTCCGCAGTCCGTCCACAATCTCTCCGTACCAGTTTGAATGAACCTGTGCAAGAGTTTAATAACAAAACCCGACTACTAAACCCGAAGCTATCAATGATTATGATCACCAATACGTAACACAATTTCTTGGTCTATCGTATGGATCCTCGCCTTGCACCCCTTGTTGCAGTGAGTAGAACATCGCCATAAGCGTTTTCCTGACCCTAGAGAGTTCCTTTTCAAACAATAACTGTAGCGCCCGACCCACAGGATATGGTTCCCATATTTTGACTTCGTGAAGAAATAATCTGAAACAAAAAAACAGTACTTAGGTAAATTAAAATACTGAAGAGAAATGTTGCCAAAAGGAACAAAATATTTTCTGACTATGTTATTTTAATTAATAAAAATATTCGCTGATCGAATTCATGCAAATACAAAAACAACGTTAGACAAATGCTATGTATTTATTTTTAAATGTACAATAGAAACATATTTATGACAAAGAGACTCAATATCAAATGGCAATATACCGTCCATAGGCAGCTTATGCACTACACGGAATTTCTTGGCGAGTTCGTATTCAAGCAAATCATCTAACGCTGCTCAAAGTTAAATTGATTAACGATCGTTTAACCGAACATATTCAAAGTTTAAACATCTCTTATTAACTTTAACCAGCACTTATGAAGAAACCCTATCAGTTCATATGTATTGAGAGAGCATAAAAGTAGAGAAAATCCTCTTCATTCACTTTATTCCTTAACTCAATGGTTATGTTCTCCTGTCACGCTAATAGCTCTCTCCCCGATAGCCAGGATGGAAGCCTTACATCCTTTGGAATGATGAGTGGTACACTTCCAATAGTTCTTGACGCCAGTGCTATACTTCTTGAAGAACGTGTAACCGTTATATACTAAAACTGGTTTCCCTCTTTGAGATGTCGCCCTGGTAACTGAAATTGAATTAGAATGTGAATATCCCTTGAAACTTAACAATAACGAAAAATATGACTGATTGAACCCATTTCAATTATGTTAACACGTGGCAAGATGCTATTCAATTTAAGTTAACGATTGATTATTTTTAAGTGGTGATGTCTCGGAGTGTGGCACTTAGAGACTATTTTAGTTAATAGACAATTTGCTTAACTGGCCGTACTTTTAGATGTGCCTTAATGATTAGATTTAGTCACCCGATTCTGTAACAAATCTGATGCAATCTCGTAATAATGAAAAAAAGAACTCAACAATTAGATTACAAACTACATGATTAAAAAAAAAAAGTTTTACAGGAATTGCAGACGTTGGCAAAAAGGCTACCTGAAAGGATCCGGGGGAGGCCTTTGTCCAGCAGTGGGACATACAAAGCTATTAAATAAAAAAAATGGGAAAACCGTAACTCTTGCAATAACAGAAAAATCCAGTTTCTGATTTAGAAATTTGAAGTTGAGAACTTGACACTTTAAATTTTGAATCTAAGGAATCACCTGAACTACTCACTCGACTTCGACAGGTCCAGCGTCAGGGGTCAGGTTCTCGACCTTAAATTCTAAATTTGGAAACTGACATTAAGTCGTTAATGACTATGACTATTATTGATGTAAGTGAATTTATCGTCTACAGTAATAGGTAAGTTTCACCCCACATCCACTACTACAGTGAGTTGAACATCGCCAGTAACATTTTCTTCCCTTTGTTATTCTCTTGCAGAAGCTATAGCCTCCTATATGAATAAATTGCCCTTGTCTTGAAGTTCTGAAGAGAAAATCTGAAAAACGTTTTACTCCTTGAATATGCAAAACGCAAAAAGATTGCAGAATTTACCTTTCTCAATGATAAGTTATAGATTTCTATTTATTTTTTATTTCTGAACTCGCTGCATCAAACATTTACTAAACAAATGTGAACTGTGTATTATTGTATGATGAATCATCAATGTGTCACTGAACTACTACACCTATTATTATAGTTCATGAAGGAAGTGAGTTAATAATTTATTATCATAAAAGTTACAATGATTTCACTATAATTACTAAAATTATGACCTCTAAGTTGATGCCTACTGGATGGTACACATTTTTTTTGGTAATGTGGTGGTTATTCTGGTGATTTTAAATTTAATTTCGATTGCCTTTTTATCGTTTTTTATGGCAAGAAAAGAGGTGAATGGTGAGATGACGAGTAATAGAGAAGTATGGAAGAAGAAGACATGCTGCGCCGACCCCAAATAAATTGGAATAGGGCAGGAGAATAATTAACATACTGTTTTTTTTATTGATTTCGTATTTTCTTCATATTTCTTTCAATTCTATGTATACCGAGATTACAATATCCTCTATCACCAATCCATTCTAAACACTGCCCATTGTGCATTCGACGAAATAAATTTTTCGACTATCAAAAAATGTTGTAGATTGAGAATTGAAAAGGCTATCCAAATCTTAATGAGTGTGAATATTTTTACAATGTACTATTTGTAGGTCTAGTGTATGTAATCTCGCCTTGCATCCCTTATTGCAATGGGTAGCACATCGCCAATAACATTTCCTTCCTCTGATTCTTGTTAAGCAAAACCCGTAGTGCCCAACCCAAAGTTTTCGTTTCCCATATCTTGAAAATGTGAGGTGAACATCTGAAAAAGGTTTTTTCTTTGAATATTGAGGTAAACTATAAATTTTGTCTAAGCAAAAAATATAAATATTTAAAAGAAACCAATAAATAAAAAGCTTTTTAATTATCATATTTCTACTAAATTATACGACATCGCAATAAAGAATTTGAATTTGAATTTGAATTTGAATTTGACATTTTCAAACGTCAAATTGGTAGGACTTTCAAGAAAATGACCGATTAATAATTGTGTAATTTACTTTAATTTTAAATTGATTAACAGAAAATATACTGAATATTTATGCAATTCAATACAGTAGGGGCTCAAAAAAAAATTATTGTTAATTTTCTAAAATATAACTTCTTTGCACATAGATTCATAAGATGCATCTAATAAGTCAAAACAAACTTTACCAATATAGTCATTCCAAAATAATAAGCTTCAATTTCAAATTTTCACTTTTAAAAATTTTGAGATATGTTAGTAAATAAGAATATTACTATAAGTACTGATATTGCACAGTATCGATATTCTTTAGCCCCTCCAACTAGGCAAAATACATAAGACCAATAAAGAAATACAATAGAGCACAGTAAAACATATATTACAATAGTGAGTGAGTGAAGTACTTATGTCATTTGTTTGTATTGGTAAGTGTGGACGAAACTTAAGCGTTAAAGAGGTCGAAGCCTTACACAAATGCTCGATAGTATCCAAACACACGTACCTAAATGGCAATCACACTAATCCTGTAGTGAAAAATCTATAAGATCGAAAGTATCCCAAGAAAATTTTACATATGCTTGTGATATTTCCTTTATTTATTTATATACAAATTAATTACATTTTTAAATATTCCTTACAAAAAACAATATTAAAAAAAAAAAACATTTAAAAATATAAAAAATTGTAGCACACCGATATCGGGAATAGGGTCCAAGCTACCGGCGGTCAGAGCTCCAGAGAGAGGAACCTCCTTACAATACGAGCCATGTCCAGGAGTACCGCTTTCTGAATCAAACTGCCTAACGAGAGCCTCCTCAGGTATTGGTCGAGGCTCTTGGCAATTTTTTTATTTTTTTTATATCTATTTATTATATTACAATCTAGCCTAATAAGGCTAATAAGCAATTTTAATTTAACTTAATTTGCTAAAAGTAAAATTATATCTAAGAGCACGTCCATTGCGTTTACTTAGCGTCTGTTAAGGCGAAGTCACTTTGTTCTTGTGTCTATATAAATAGCTAGGTTACACTCGCGGTAAAGTCACAAATAGGTTACACTACACTAACTCAAAAGGCTTAGTCCTTTTGAGCCTTCTTACTATGTCCGTGTTATCGAGGAGCTGGATGGCCTCGACATTAACATGATGATGAAGCCGACGTTCATGAGCTTCTGCATATTTTTGGATTATACTGTTTACGAACTCTATATTCAGGTCCCGATGGATGTCGTCAATTCTTATGTACCAAGGCGCGTTCACGATGTTCTTGAGTACTTTGTTCTGAAATTTCTGTATAATTTCTACGTTGATTTCTTTGGCGCAACCCCATAGTTGTATACCATAGGTCCATACTGGCATAAGGACTGATTTGTAGAGCAGGATTTTGTTAGGAACTGACAACGCGGAATGCCTTCCTAGTAACCAGTTCATGCTTCTGTAACGAATTTCTAATTCTTCTCGTTTCTTTTTGACATGGGCTTTCCAGCGAAGCTTTGCGTCTAAGGTCATACCAAGATATTTGGCAGTGTTTTCGTACGGTACATTTTTGTTGTTAATGTACACTGGATTGTATTCTGATTTCTTATTAGTGAAGTCAATGTGAATGGATTTTGTTTCATTCAACTTGATCCTCCACTTTTGGGTCCAATCATAGAATTGAGTTATTGCTTTTTGTACTTTTACCACAGCTTCTTTGTGACTACATCCTGTGGTCATTATTGCGGTCTTGGCAATTAAGCCACGGGCTGATACAACTATCGGCACAATGATCGAAGAGTCCACTTCCCACATGTCGACAAACTCGTGAGCCAAATCAAGATACTTGATTAGCTTATCTTTCTCGGCTTTCACGAGGTTCTTATCATGCGGGACCGTTATGTCAACAATCATTGCGCGCCGCACTGATCGTTCCACCACCACTATATCAGGTTTATTAGCTACAATAGTCCTGTCAGTGATGATGGATCGATACCAGTACAATGTGTTACCGCCATTTTAGTACGGCACTTCCGATTCCATAAGACTATATTTTAGAGCAAGTTGCTGTTGGATAATCCTGGCTACAAGGTTGTGTCTATGCAAGTACTCTCCGTTAGCCAGATGAGAACACCCGGAGATAATGTGACGGATTGATTCGCCTGGACGGTGGCATGCCCGACATATGTCAACCGTATCGTGTCTCACAATAAATCTTCGGTAGTTATTCATCATCATAACTTCATCCATAATTGCACAGACAAAACCTTCGGTTTCTCCGAAGAGGTCCTCGGAGGTTCCCTATCCATTTGCATAAATTTTAAGACCTAATATAACTTGGCATACTTTTGTTTGTGCTAATTATATTTTCGCATAATATTATTTACGCATAACAGCTTACGCATAATTTCTCTAATCATAATAATGATTAAGCATAACATTCTAAAGCATAAATTTAGTAAGCATAACATTCTAAAGCATAAATTTATTTACACATAATGATATTAAAACATATTTTTTTAGGCATAAGAATGAAGTAATAATAAGTAGGTAATACATAACATATTTGTTTTGAACAATTTTGTAGGTTTGTTTCGCTGTAAGAAACATGCAAACAAGCATATACCATGCATGCAGCAAGCATGCAACATGTAAACAAGCCAACATGAGGCATGCAAGCAAGCATGCAGCATGCAAGCAAGCATGCAGCATGGAAGCAAGCATGCAGCATGCAAGCAAGCATGCAGCAGGCATGGTATATGTCACAGCTCCGGCGCTGCGGGCCTCCGGCGGCCCCACGCGTGCTAATCGTCGCAGACGGCTTTCGCTCACCACCGCAGCTTCGGCTTCCGCTTGCGCCTCAGCCCGCGGACCACCTCGCTCCTACGCGCCTACGCGATTTTAAATTACACTCTAGGGTTAGGGCAGACAAGACTACGTGGAGTCGGTTTTGCAGCGATTCGGTTCTGTCACTAACTTTTGTAGCACAACATAATGATTTTTTAAGATACTTTAATTTTAATGTAGGGTTAAAAATGTAATTTTAATAAAAATCGTCACTCTCTAAATAAACGTTATGCTATCTTAAAAGTATTGAATTGAGCCCTGATGTTTATTTTTAATCAACAATATTATTTAATTGTTACAGAAACTATAGCAAAATGGTTTGATAAGAATTATGTATGGGGCACTGCAAGTTCACCACCACAATTTCCACCCAAAGTCTGGAGTACATATCAACTAAAAAAAGAAAATATACCTAGAACACAAAATCATGCAGAAGCATGGCACAATAAATTTGCACATTTTGTGGGAAAACACCATCCTGGATTTTATTTTATGGCAAAAAAGATTGTTCAAGAAATAAAACACCAAACCATTGAAATAGATAATTTTGATTTCGGAACATCAGCAATACCAAAAAAAAAGAAAAAATACACGGACAAACACAACAGGATTGAAAACATTATTAGTAAAAAAGATGAATATACTTCGAAACTTGCATATTTGCAAGCAATTGCTAAAAATATACACCTAAAATAAAAATACATACTTAGGTTACATAATCTTATGTATAATAAATCGTTTGCATGAAAATCCAAAATAAATACGTAAAAATAACTCAAAGTTATTTCTGTTAATTGTATGCCTAAATATTATTATGCTAATAGTCATTAGGCCTAGTAACGTTATGCGAATTAAATTTATGCCAAAACAAATTAGCCTTCAAGATAATTATGCCAACATAAACTGTATGCCAAAAAAAATATGGCAAAGTATTATTATAGCAAAACAAATTATACCAAAATCGTTATGCCAAAGTATATTAGGAAAAAGAATATTATGCGAAAAGAAGGGATCTCGTCCCCGGAACGTAGCCAGGCTACGGACACTGATTGGTCTACGTATGCTTGTGATTATTATTAACTCTAATAATTAGATTATCAACAGTGTGAGCAGTCGCCCGGCATCGCTTGTTGTTGTGTGTTGAGCACACCCATCTTACTTTCGGCCCCGACACGAATTGCTTGCGGAATGTGAAGCCTCCGATGCGTAACAGCCTTCTACCTTGCCGCGACATTTCGAATGTTACTGAAACAGATAAAAAACATGTAGTTTTTTTTCAATATTCCTCTTAGTATTTTAATTAATATTTGATTAAGAGTTGAAACATTTCACTTTCTTAATATGTGTTTTGTTCTTTATTTCCTCATTTGCTTTGTCTTGTTTACTATCGAGTTTTCCTAGAGTTTCACTAAACGTTAAATTGCCCAGTAACTCCTAGCCAGTCATAAGGAGCATGCATATCATTGTAATGCACAATAACATCGTCAACAGTGTGCACTGTAGCTTTACATTTCAATCTCGCGTGAGACACACAGCGCCATCTTACTTTGCTGCCTGTAACACCGTTGCACTGAACTTTATATTGTTTAGTAGTTTAAGATAGTTACATAATTTTGATAACATAGTTTAAGGATCCCATTCTATAGTTTGTGCGTATCTCCATAGAGAAAAAGGCGTGGGTTTATGTCTGATAGTGCTGCCCAACTAGCACACAAGCTGCTTAAATGACTTCTTTACATCCTGAATGTTCTATAATAGCTGTTCAAGGGGTTTATTATAATACTTAAGTAGTTCAGTCGCGTATTTAAGAGTTCTTTAACAGGCATGTGGTACAATAGCCGTACAACAGTAAATATAATCGTAATGAAGATACAAAGGCGTGTTATAGAGTTATTGTACGAGTATTTAATATAAAACAGATTTATAAATACCTTTTAAAACACCGATAGGACTTATAGAGGGCTATAATAGTTAAAAGTGTTTAAACAGAGTTATAAGCTTTCTTAAAAGCGCTTTAGGCTGCATATTGCATATTTCTATATGTCTAAGCTGTTAAATATTACTTATTACTGCCTTTGAAACTCTATATCTACAGCAGCGAAATGTAATTCTATAGTGGCACGTAGGTCGTTCTAGTAGTGAATTTTACAGCAACTCTACACGTACACGTACGGCAGAAAAACCACGCCTTAAAAAGCTAAAAGCTCAAAAAATTCGTTTCTAGGGCCAATAGAGCGGCTGAAGTGGGAGAAAAGTGTTTGTTAAAAGGCGGGGACTATAGATGTTATTAGTATTGATTCTATATAAACGAGAAATAATGCAGTAAGTCATATTTAAATAGTAGAGTATAAATAGAAACACACAAACGAATAATGATAAAGTCTCAGAAGGATTAACAGGGGTTTTAAGATTCAGACAATGGACCCCTAAATAAAATTACCTACAACGGTTATCAATAGTCCGTTGTACAACCTTAGACTCTTAATAGAATATATTAATTACCGATGTACACCAAAAAAAGTACAATAGAGTGTCAAAACCACAATCATAGAACCGATGATGAGCGATTGAATGGTTCTAGTATACTATGAAGGCTGTTGTAACCGAGACGCCAATATAGTTTTGAATACAATCAATTCTCATGATTTTTTATAATTTATTTATATCATAAATATGAATAAAAACCGAATTCACGTCACTTTTTCTCACCCAGGATTCTAAAGAAACTACCTAGAAAGCTAAACTGTCATATATAAAGTAAATTGAAAATTCACACCCTCTAATCAAATGTAATTTATATCCATAAAACTGCATAAATGGCAAGCGCGTGAAAATTTTAGCTAAAATATATGTATATATTCACAATACACTGACACTCGCACTGATACTTTGCACGCATAAAAAGAAAAATCACTCAATTATTTTCCAATCATTTTAAATCTTCCATCAATCACTGTAGACGTCTTTGCTTACTTTATTACTGTATATCTAATACAGATCTGTAAACTCTAATTCAGAGATACAGACGCATCTAAATAAGATGCGAGCACTACAGTCGCGCTACAAGCAGTTATTTTAGATAATGAGGCGCACACTACCGCTCGCATACAACAGCACCTTTGTATACATTGTTGAACCTTAAGCCGTATAAATCAGAGCCTCTTTTGGGGGTACAGTGGCAATGTAGCCGCTTGTACATCTACTGTAGAACTTACTTATGGAGGCTATGCCGTTATTAAAAGCTTCTAACCGGCCGGTGTACGGCTTGTTATACATATTGAGTGCTACTTGGGTGGTTAATAATTCTAATAATTGTCCGTTTACAGTGTAGATTGAAGCCCTGCAGCCTTTGTGATGGTGTGTCGAACAAACCCATCTGACCTTATCCATATGAGACGATTTCATATAGTACGTGTAGGGCCCATCCCAATCAATGGTTTGCCTTTCTGTAATCGCAAGAGAAGAATTCCTGTAAAAAAAAAATATTTTTCTTAAATCCTGTTACATCTAAAAAATAGGTGCCTCATAGGTAGGTCTTTAAATTATTATAACGAAAAAAAACATTTTCGTGATATATTACTTATATTTATTCTAAAGATAAACAAACTTTGAAACAAAGCATCATGTACCTTAAAATGTTGACATTCCACTGAATGTTTTTATCAAAGAGTCCTTTAGAAAATACCTAAGCTGAACAGTGACCGAGACCTTGCTGCTATGACAAAATTCAAGTTAATCCAATTTCTATAGAGGAAAACGTGCGAGTTTGTCTGTTTGTAATTAATGAATGTGCTCGTTAATCATTTTAACAATTGTTCCGTTCACTGTGTAGATCGAAGCCCCGCAGCCTTTGTTATGGTGTGTCGAACAAACCCATCTGATCTTATCCTTACAAGATTTTTTTATATAGTATGTGTAAGGGCCTATTCCGATCAATGGCTTTCCTTTCTGTGATCGCAAGAGGAGAATTTCTGTAAACACAATAATTATTAATTATTTTTACGTCTGGTATACGAGTACGTGCCTAATATAGGTAGGTACCTATTTTATGGTAGGTATAGTTGGTATATCACGCCTGTGATCCACAAAGGGTTAGGCAGAGGTATAACTAAAATAATTAGGATCCTTTGTTACTCTTTTGTAAATGCGCATTTATAACAAGTACGACTTCCAGTGAAAGAAAGGGGGTAAGGAGTATTTTAGCGAATATGATTTATGGCTGGATTACGGCCCAGACCCTCTCACAGAGAGGAAACCTGTGTCCCAGCAGTAGGAACATTATGTGTCTTAAACGACCTCTGCTTTAATTTTTAAGAGCTCTTACTAAAGGCACAAACAAAACAATTATATTATTATTGTGTTTTATTTAAACAACTCTCTTACTAAATGTAATGTCATAATTTTTATTTAGTTACAGTGAATGTATCATACAGCTTGATCAGCCAGCACCTTACACCAACAATATGGACTGATGCAGATATTCACAGACACTACAGACAGTATACCCAGACATAAGACAAGCGGTAAGCACTTTCAAAGCGTAGCGTCCTTCTGAGACGACTTTCAACAACTGTCATGAACTTTTCGGATACGTTCATTTTACATCATATTTATGGTTGTTAGAATGCCTTTCTACTGGCACAAATAAAAATGTGTTGATTTTTGGGGTCGGATAGAAAATTACATCAATGTACCTTGTATGTTATGTCTTTCACAAACATCCGTCACAACGTCAACGTGCCTTAGTCTAAAATTAAATAAATGAAAGCAAATGAATAAAATCGAAATGAGTAAGTATCTAACTAGGGAGGTAACCCCAAATTTATTACGCGCATGAGCGCAAACCGCAACCAAAAACAAATTATTATTTCATAAAATAAATAAAACCAAAGCGAAGGGCACTAAGGCCGAGATAAATAAATACTACTTAACATGGCCTATGGGTAATATTATTGTTCCTTTTTCTCTGACTGACACTATTGACTGTTGAGTTTAACAGTCGCACGACTGTGACAGGGATCCTGGTTCTTAGACCGTGTCCTAATAATAAAGTCATTGTCCAGCAAATACACAGTTTGTCGCAATCATTTGCCACTCATATGTTCGGAAAACCCGAACATCGCCGACCTTATTGGTCGGTGCAAGGACGTGCACTCACGCGATGATCGCCTATAATTTTATTAACAGACGGAGTTAACTTCCGCAGGTAAACGTAGCGTTAACATCTCAGCCTTAATGTAAACAGCGTAAAATATATTAAAATTAAACTACAACCTTATTCAACTTAATTTGTGCTCATTCACAAAATAAACAACATCGTTATCGACTGTATGTAGTCTTGCTGGACATCCGAAGCGCTCGTGTGTCGCACACCGCCATCTTACTTTATCCGTACATATTCTATTAATTCTGTACTTTACGTCACCAATCATAAGCATGTCTTTTCCTCGACTGCTCCGAAAAAAATATGGTGTGAGCGATAGACCTGAAATAAATAAACAACATAAATTATGTTTAATAATAAATATTGCTACTATTATAAATGCGAAAGTTTGTGAGGATGGATGGATGTTTGTTACTATTTCACACAAAAATTTCCAACGGATTTGGATAAAATTTAACACACAGATTGTTTATACCCTGGGTTAATGTTGATGAGGCTAACATTAAATAAAACGCAAGAATAGATAAAATTTAAAAAAAGCAAATGCCAGAAAAGGTCACGACTACATGGAACTTACAGAGAAAGTTACATAAATACAAAATCACTTTCCTCATGATTATTTATTTATTAGAGTCAAAATAATTCATAAATAAATTCCATCTTCATCTTTTTCTTGATGTTTCTTGGTGGATGGCTGTGGTCTTCACTTTGACGTCACCAATGGCCTGACCATTTACCAAAACAAGACCTGTCTGAACATCTCCACTTGATCTTAGGTTGAGGCCCACAATGTCGACTGTACGTGTATCCATTCAGGAGCAGTAACTTTTGTCCTATTAGTGATCTAACAAAATTAGATGGAAAGTAAAATTTTATTTTAAACAAGCTTCGTTCGAAAAAGAAAAACGCTTTTTTGCAAAATATTAAACATACCATAACATAGATAATTAACAAATTATTTTAACATTTAAAGAGCACGTATCGTACAGAGATCAGTGTAAAGCTGTGAGAGAGATCTTTTCCCAGCAGTGGAAGAATGAAGAATTAATAGAAAAAACAGTTATCTAATGAAAAGGTAACGAAAGGCATAAAAACTAACCAAAACTATAAAACTACGAGTCTTTGGACATCTCTCGGTGGATGGTTGTGATCTTCAAGAGCGAACACGATGACGTTTTCAATAGTATGGATCCTAGCTGAACATGTCCTGGTTGAACATCGCCACCTGATCTTGTGTTTGGTCCCATAACGTCGATTATACGTATGGCCATTCAGCAGAAGCAACTGACGTCCTCTTGTCGAAGTAATAAAATTAACTAAAATATAAATTATTATTTTTTATTCTTAGAAAATACATATTAACGATTGGAAACACCAATAAAAATCACCAACAGGACTGAATAAAAGAACTTGCATTGAACTTGAATATTTTTTAATAATAAACTGGTAAAAATATTTTAATTAAACATCACTACAGAAATTATACATCATTAGATAACAAATCAAGCCAGCTATGAATCATAAAAAAATCTTGAAGATCAACGAGTTTGTTTCCATCTCTCGTTGGATGGTCTTCAAGAGTGTACACGATGACATCTTCAATAGTGTGGATCCTAGCTGAACATGAGCGGATTGAACATCGCCACGTGATCTTATGTTCAGACACATAATTTCGATGAAACGTGTATCCATGCAGGAGTAGTAACTTATTACCTCTTTTTGTGAGAATAATCCTACCTGAAATGTAAAAACCAATGAAACCAGTAAATACAGAAATTATTGGGCAAAGGAGTATGTTGAAAATGTACTCCATTAGGTATATCCCGCTTGTATCACTGCCTCTAGAGGCCAATTTCAATCGATTTATAGAAATAAATCTAAGTTAGTCTTTAGATTTGTGGGGAAAGTGGGCTTAAAGCCCGATGTGAGACCGAGTTTGAACAAAGGTTGACATTCAATACTTTATCTTGGGATTTAAAGACGAGCCAAGAAAACTAGTTAATAACGCCGTTTTATTTCAGTTATTCAACACAATATACCAGACAACAATACATTTGCAAAACTAGTGTAAATATGTGTTACAAAAACCTCTTTATTACTTGTCACTAATAAGTTTTTATTTGCCATAGATGTATAGATGTCAAAACTGACATTAGAGGATTTTGGATGCCAATCGTAGTGTGTAGTTTTCTTTATTTGTTTAGATATAAAAATACCTGAAATAAAGGCATTAAATGTTGTTTCTTTCGTTTTTACAGGTGAGTGAATCTTTTGTTAATGTAAATGTGTTTTTGTAATGTAGTTAGTTAAATATTGTAAGTACCTTTTGTAAATAAATCTTTAGTTTTTACAGAGAAACGCAATTACGCCTTTATTTAATTATAAAGCATAATATTAACATAAATATGCTTTATAAATAAATAATTTAATTATAAAGCATAATTATAAAACAACATTTTCTGCAAATATTTCACGAAACAAGGAAAAGTTGAGGTTTGATTTTGCTGTGAAATCAACAGCAGATGGGAAATCAAACATGATATGCATAACTTCAATAGCTACACCTGGTGGACAGATTTTTGAAATACCAGCTGAATACATGCAAATGCTTATGGGAAAAGAATTTACGGTTTACTCAGATCATAAACCATTAGAAAATATGAATATCAAGGCTAGAACTGATGAGGAATTAGGGGATTTGATACATTACTTATCCCAATATTATTTTACAATAAAATATAACCCAGGAAAATCAAACCAAGAAGCAGACTGTTTGAGCAGAAATCCAGTTCTAGAAGCTTATGATAATACAGACGACATTTTAAAAGTCGTAAATTTAATAAAAATAGAAGATATAAAAAATGACCAACACACAAATTTAGACCTACAAAATGAAAAACTTATATTGGAGAATGAAATTTACTACAAAAAAAAAAGAAAAAAAAAATACTATCAGAAGAACTTAGCAAAACTTTAATAAAAGAAGTCCACGATACTTACTGCCAAATTGGGAGAACCCAAATGACAAATAAAATAACACCATTCTACACCGCAAAGAATATCATCGCAAACATTAAACAAATTTGTGATGAATGTGTAATTTGCATAAAAAACAAATCAAGGAGGAGGACAAAATATGGCTTAATGTCACATTTAGGTCCAGCAACACACCCATTCGAAATTGTATCTATTGATACCATTGGAGGCTTTGGAGGATCACGGTCCACAAAAAAATACTTACATCTTCTGGTGGATCATTTCACAAGATATGCATATATTACCACATCAAAACATCAAAGTTCCAGTGAATTTATTAAACTAATAAAAAATGTGATACAAAGCTACAATATTGATATAATATTAACGGACCAATACCATAGTATAAATTCTAAAGAAATTAAAGAATTTCTGAAAAAGGAAAATATAAAAATGGTTTTCACTGCTGTGGATGCACCATTTTCAAATGGGCTTAATGAAAGGCTTAATCAGACTTTAGTCAATAAGATAAGATGTAAAATAAATGAAAGTGATAAAAAAACGGCATGGACATGCACAGAAATGTATAGAAAGATATAACGAAACAGAATACACAGTAACGAGGTTTGCTCCAAAATACCTTTAAGAAGGCGAGAATGTGAATATTCTACCACTTGAATTGAAATCTAGATGTACAAAAGAAGATCTGAAAAGACATAGGAAACTAGCCCTTGACAACACATTAAAATCTCACAATTATAATAAAAAAATATTGGATCTGCATATGAAAGAATATAAATTGGAAGTGGGAGACAGAGTCTATGTAGAATACGGAAATCGACTGAATAGGAAGAAAATGGATGAATTAAGAATTGGACCATACAAAATTCTGAATAAGATTTCTAATTCAATCTTGTCACTTGCAATTGTTTTCTTTCTAAGGGGGGAGATGTAAAGAAAACCTCTTTATTACTTGTCACTAATAACTTTGTATTTACCATAGATGTATAGATGTCAAAACTGACATTAGAGGATTTTGGATGCCAATCGTAGTGCGTAGTTTTATTTATTTGTTTAGATATAAAATGACCTGAAATAAAGGCATTAAATGTTGTTTCTTTCGTTTTTACAGGTGAGTGAATCTTTTTTTAATGTAAATGTGTTTTTGTAATGTAGTCAGTAAAATATTGTAAGTACCTTTTGTAAATAAATCTTTCGTTTTTACGCAATTACGCCTTTATTTAATTATAAAGCATAATATCATTATATATGTAATAATTATTATATGGTTAGCAATAATATTATTTAGTAACAAAAAACTATGCACTGAATTACTGACAACAGCTTACTGGCACATTCTTCGAAGACAAGTATGCATACACATAGCATGACTAGTGCACAAGAAGTCCAGTCAGCCAGCTTAACATAATAAGTTTCTATGACTTCCCATAGTGACTGTCACTGCCGTCCATCATTTACAATCTACCTCACACACGCACATATTCTCCGTTACGTTACATAGAATTGTGGGGGCCTACAAGTATGCTCTCCTTTAAATGTAACTTCTTTGGTCTTACAGTTAATAGCAATTTGAATTAAAAAAAGGAGCAAATAGAATTCAAAATGTTAATTACTTAAAAGTTTTATTTTTAAACAAGGCACTACGCCTAGTTTGTATGTGTACTTGTTAATTTTGAAATTACGTACTAAATTATTTAACACAAAAACTTAAGATTAGCCAGCTAATCTTAAATTGATTATTATCACCCCCATCTTTAGCCGAAACAAACTTTCGCTTTCATTTTATTTTGCCAATCGATAGGGTCATGTGTATGTACTCCTGTGCAGCCTATGACCTCTTTGTTGTACATCTTCACTCGAACTTGGCACTTTTTGCTCATCCTTTTCGAACAGTACCAGGTGCAATGACCGGAGAAGTTGACGCGATTTGTGGAGTACGTGTGGTGACCAATTTTGAGCAAGTAGCTTCCAGTAGGTAGAGGGATCAGTTCGTAATCTGAAACAATACTAACATTAAGAGGACGGGAGAGTTACACTGTTTGTTTCATTTATAGATATAGTAGGTATAATATTTTCAAACACTTTTATTAGTACTGGTTAAAGTGTTTTTGACATCAAAAATACAATATTATTATTATACTTTTAGGAAAAAGAGAGAAGAAACAACTGTTAGGCATTAGATAAATTAAAAACATAAAACGATACCACTTCCATTTTTATTTTAAAATTAACAGATAAAAATAGTAATATTGTTTAATAAAACTCTTAAAATGATTAATTGAACATAAAAAATTATATGTAAACTAACTAAAAAGTTAGGTACCCATTTCTTGTCTTAATTATGTAAACGGGATTAGTTCAAAACACGTTCTTGAGCGTCTTATATTATATAAGTGACCTATGGCAGGTACTCCTATGAGAAAACTTTACATGAATTTAAAATTATATTACCTTTTTTTTTTGTTCCTTCAAAAGGCGACCGGTCTTTGGGGATAAGACCGGGGAGTGTGAGATTTCTACCTCACTAAAACCACCCCGGAGGTCATCATCTGCACATGGGAGGAGGCACCGTTTCCTCTTAAAATTATATTACCTACGCATTTCACTTCTCGACATAATAATAATTCAAATGTCAACATAACCACTTTAATTTTCACATTTTCTATTATCACGTCAATTGAGTTGGTGAGCAGACGAACCCTTCTAAATTTCTAAATATTTTCGATCCAGTACTTTCACAGCTATTTTGCCTCAGATAGCCGCAGTCCAGTAGCAATCGTATTCATATCACTATATTTTGACAGACTTGTCAGTGATACCAACTTAACAATAACCTTATTGCTACAAGCATAAAGACCACTATAATTTTTACAGCAATGCAAAGGTCACAAGTAAAGGTTTGGTCAAATCGGTACGAACAGGTTGCGTACCAACTGCAGATACTGAACAGCAGGCACCGATATTTACTGCAATATATTATCTGTCAGAGTCTGGTCACACATTTGTCCGTACCGGTTTAACTGAAACTAAATGATGCAACTTTGCACAGCGTGTGTCTAATAGTGGTTATGTTTACCAGTATACTGTACGGCTACGTTGTCATAGGTGACCAGAGAGACCTCACAAGCAGTTTGCTGCCTGTGCTTGCAATACCATCGCACGCGCCGCCCTTTGTTCCTTTTACAGTAAAACACGAACCCGTCCCGTACTAAACTCCATTTATTTGCCGAAAAAGCTAAAAATGAAAAAATACATTAGCTCCTATACGTAATTGTAGACTATGCTGGAATCGTGGAAGTAGTTATTTTTTGTTAATGCGATAGGGGGTGGTAAGGTGGTTTTGTGAAATAAATTCATAGAAAGTTTGATATATAATTTATTTAATCAAAATTGAAACTACTCTTGACAATGCATAACTGCATGCTGTTAAACTCATTGCTATTCTCATTAAAACCTACGTGACACGTAAAATAATGAGATTTTTGAGAGGCAAAAGATGCATAGGCATCTTTTGCGACCTATCCAAGGCTTTGATTGCGTAAATCAGGACACACTGTTGCTGAAACTTGAGCATTACGGACTGGTACTTAGCTTAGTAAAATCATATTTAAATGATCGAATGCAGCAAGTACAAATAAATGGCGTAAATTCGTTAGGATTAAAAGTAAAAATGGGGGTACCGCAAGGCTCAATATTGGCCCCATTCCTTTTTCAAGTATATATAAATGATTTACCTCATTTACTGAATGGTGTTATTTGCTGATGACACATCACTGATTTTTAAGGTTAACAGACGCGCACAAGAGTTTGACGACGTAAATAACGCTATACTTAAGATTCATAACGGGTTCACTATAAATAATTTGGTGTTAAATGAGAAGAAAACTAAATGCATAAGATTCGCGTTACCAAATGTAAGAAATAGCGAATGTAGCGTTGTATTGAACGGGGAGATGCTAGAATTCGTCGAACAGACGGTTTTCCTGGGGATTACGCTTGACTCGAAACTGCAATGGAGTCCTCACTTAACAGCACTTGCAGGGCGGCTAAGTTCAGCCACTTACGCTGTCCGTAAAATCCGTCAAATAACAGACGTGAATACCGCGAGACTAGTCTATTTTAGTTACTTCTATAACATCATGTCTTACGGTATTCTACTGTGGGGACGGGCTGCAAATATTGACTCAATATTTATTCTGCAAAAGAGGGCCGTGAGAGCCATCTATAACCTACGCAGACGCGAATCTCTAAGAGAATTGTTTAAACAAATTAACATCATGACGGTACCTTGTCAATATATTTATGAAAACATTATGTATGTTCGGAAAAACATACATATTATTAGTAAAATAAGCGACAGGCATAATGTTAATACTAGAAATAAGGACAAATTAGATTAAAACATGCACGCACACTATTTAAGCGAGCATATTATAAGTTGGAAGACCACATTGTAGATAAAAATGCTTGGCTTAATGCTAGTCCTGCTCCACAGCCACTTGGCCTCACGAACAAAAATTTTAATTTTTGGAAGAGATGCTCCCCCTCTAGTTCTTTAATTATTTTTTTTTCTTTTGGAAACTTAGTTACTTTGATTACCATTATGTTATATAAATTAGAAGCATTATTTTAGTTTTTGTAAATGTGAGTACCACCATGTAGACGGTCATTTATAGTTAGTAGGGCTTATCCTAATGTTTAAGGTCTTAATTGTGGTTTTTTTTTCATTTTTATCTCTACATTGTGTTTACATATAGAAGCAACAATTTGCTACTCCACAATCATAGGGGCAAACTAATTGATTACCATGTCAAATTATTGTGGAAACTGCAGATTGTAAAATATCTTTGCTTTGTATAGATTCCATATATTAGTATTATATAATTGCATATCACAAGTGTGAGTAGTATGTACTGTAAGGCTACAATTTACATTTTGTTAACTTTCATTGACTCGAATGTGCTTTGGTGGCTGAAAGAATGTCATACGCACACAAATGTCTCACTGATGGTGGCGGGTGTGTCGGGTCATTTTGTTCCCTTCAATATGGTTGAGTTAAATGGCGCTGATCCATGCATCATGTTCGTGAACGGGCGCTGTCAGTTGGGACTAGTCATCTCTTAGCTGCCACGGTTTAATTTAATTTGTTTATTTTCTTTCATTGTTGATTTAATCTTTTACTCTGGACGCTCTTAATGTGCACGTCTTTCTACATCGTTGTCACATATATGTGTAACCTCAACATGAATGATGTAACCAAGATTTTGTAAGAACATTTTGATTTAAAAGAGTGTCCATGGAGTTTCTTGCTCATTCTTCTCCATAGAGATCAACGCTTTGGAATGTGCAACTACAGTAATTTCTCAAGTTATTATGCCTTGTGACTGTGACTGTAGCTCCGCTTTTTTTGTTTTTTTTTTTGACGTTTAAAAGTACCTGTGATGGTCTAATTGAAATAAATGCTTTGATTATTAATTGATTTCCTGAACGCGATTTTCCAAAGGTGTATTCTGAAAGCATTGAAAATTCACATTATTGGTCATTGCAATACTTTACTTTAATCTAAGCTGCACACGACGTGAACTCACTGCTATTACAAGCCATCGGGAACCATTTGTTTCTGTGGTGTCTAGAACCTTATTTCTATCACCAATCTGGTAAAATAACGTTAACTTCTAGTTCTTATAAAAGTGATTTATTTCTCAAACTATATAAACAGTGGTAAAATAGCTATAGCTTGATGTTGTGAACACGTGTAAAGATCATAAGATTTGACCAAGAATAGCATCCACTTTTGGAAAACTGGTATCTTTTTATTATGGAATAAAATATTGGTTTTAAAAACTTGAACAACAATCAACATGGTGTATAGTTTAATTAGAATAATAGACAAAACAGTAAAACTTATTTAAATCGTGCACATTTCATGACAATTTAACATAATTTCCGTTGAGAATTAAATGCTGTGGTGGTGGATGACTATGATGACTGTTCACAGAAAAGATGTTCTTATAAATATCAAGAACCAGTCTTGCTTTGCATTTCTTACTGTTGTGCGCTGGACACCTCCAAGTTTGAGAGCCTTTCTTACCGGAACGGCGAAAACTAAAATTGTAACCTTTGTACAGTAAATATTCCTTGCCTGATTGGGTTTTTATTATTCTGTAATCTGAAACAAAAGTGAAAATAATGTATACTTGTGACAGTCGGGTGAAGTGACCTACGGAAAATATTTTATTAGTTCCATTGAAAGTCGTAGGAATATGAAACGCTTTGTAAGCGATCACCACGTTTGTCTCGGGCCTCTGGTTACTGACTAATACAACAAAACAAAAGACATTCAAATGGTATTTATTTGTAGGATTTCTGATAAGTTCGTACTGAATAAGTTTTAGGCCGCGCCTCCTCTCGGTGAGTGGAGATGGGTCATACAGACAGTATAGTCAGTGCAGGTTGGCAGATGTCACCTGTTTTCGAATTTTTGGTGCTGGGAAAAATTTCTTTGCTTCCCTAATCATTTTAAGCCCTCAAAATGATTAGGGAAACAAAGGTATTTTTCAAAGGAGGTAAAATAAGAAAACATTTTCTAAATAACAATAGAAATAGGTAATTTAATTCAAATCATTTACTCACTTAATTCTCTGGTGGTAAAATGAATTTAACATTAATAAATAATAGGTTCTTCTCAAATACTGCAGTTATTCTTTTAACCTAATAATATTTAAGTCTTCCTTTGCGTATAAACTATACTAATATTATAAAGCTGTTGAACGCGCTAATCTACTGGTTCGAATTGAAAAATTAGTTTTGGATAGCCCATTTATCGAGAATAGCTATAAGTTATCTAAAATCACGCTACAACCAATTGGAGCGAAGCATCGATAAAAAAATTTGCAAAAAACGGGGAAATTGGATTTTTATGATAATTTTACGCGACAAATCAAAATATTTTATTTCATATAGGCCTAGATGGGCACTTATAAAACGTCGACAAAAAGGTGCACGGTTCGGGTTGGTCATTTCCTATGGATAAGAACCGGCAAGAAACTTGGTTACTCTTTTCAAATCATTTGGTATTACAATATCATCATGGTTAGAGCATTTGTACTTAAGTATGGGGGCACAGCGTAGGCCCGACAATAAGTCGTAGCTTACTAAACAAAAGATGTAAAATAAGATAAAAAGTAACAAGCAGCTGGGAATCTACAAAGCCTACAATATACACACATTCACAAACAGTCGGTAAAAAAGAATCAATACAAAGATAAGAAAATATTGTTATATACTAAATTAAACAAGTTACACAAATATTGTCATACATCTTTTGCTCAGAAAAGTTACGCTGTAACTTTTCTGAGCAAAAGATGTATAAATGATTTGAAAACTACTGTAAAAAATCTGATTCGAAAGAACGAAATTCGAAAGAGCGGACGAAGGTCGCGGGCAACAGCTAGTTATAAAATATAGGCCGTGAATGTGTATGTTCATATTGCCCTGTTATAATGGTAGTATTGTTAATATCTAGCAATAATGTCGCTTTACAGCATTTGCTTTTCATAGACGAACACCTCCAACGGTTGCACCCAGACTTCGACTGATGAGTATTGTAATATGTAAACCCATCAAACTGTACTAACCAGGTCCCTTTTTGAGATTTGACGAACTTGAAAGCTGAAAGAGATTACAATATTACCCTCTTTTCTTTACCGTAAGAAGCTGCTAAACTATCGGCCAATGGAAAGCCCCTTGCTTGCCGGAGCTCTTAACACGAGCACATCCACGACGCTACTCACAGTAACGTGTTACAAACCCAGATCACCAACATTAGTACCTTACCTTAACGTCGTATTAGTGATGTGGTACTAGTGATCCAGTGGTGATTATTACAGGACTTAACTAATTTCAAACTACTTAGTTACCGATAATTGATTCTAAATACCTATAATTGAGTATTAGTTGAATTGAAACAAACAAAAAATGGACAAAAATAAATCTATATTCATATTGTGCCTTTTAAGAACTTCATGCAAAGGAACAAGTGATTTTGAAACCTATCGTCAGACTCTTCTTAAGCTAATATTAGGCTTACCTTACACATACTAACTCAAACATTTGTTTGAATTAAAAATGAAAATGCGTTTACAAATTAAAAGTTTTATTGGTGAATAAACATGATTTGTTCTTTACTAATTAAATGCAATTGGGCATGATCTCACGCTCAAGGTTTGGGACGTAGCCCACTGAAACTTGCACTAACTAACCTAACCTAAACCTACATACGCCCGGATGTTTTTTAACGTGGCGTTTTCTTACTGCACTGTATCTTTTAAGGCACACTGTCACAGGCGTGTGTTGACAGCCTGGTGCACATAGCTCTAACCAACTCTGATAAACTGCCCCCCAACTATGCCATATTTAAAAGGTGGATGTGTGTGTACAAAGTTCCCATATTCAATAACATTTTTGCTGTTAATCACAAGTCTTGCCTTGCAGCCTTTACAATTGTGTGAGGAGCACCGCCAATGGTTTGTTCCTTTCTTGTGAAACTCCCGGTAATGGCTATACGTGTAGCCGTTTAGCAGAATCAATTGTTTTCCTGAACGTGATTGAACGAAGGTGTATTCTGAAAGCATAAAAAAAATATTAGAAATCAACATTATTGGTTGTTTCAATACTTTACTTTATTCTAAACTGCACACGAAGCACAGACAGGCATTTGGTCCTAAAAGTTGGCCAAAAATATTTTATGCTTCTAATGGCTGCCTAACAATGTTTTATTTCAGTTCCAGCTTGGAAAAGGTAAAAAAAGGCGTATGCGTATGCGTATATGAACTATAAGCAATTATTTGTCATTTTCTTCGTCATCTTCAAAACTTACATTTAAAATGCCAGTTTAATTAACAAAAGAACATCAGCCGAAAGTGGGAGATTTTTTTATTCTTCCTCCTCCTCATGCCGGTCAGGACAGGGTCAGAGGTTAAGAGGAGCCTGTTAAAAACATCTGCGTTGCAGGCTACCCGGGAAAATTTTTGGGCGTAGTTGAGCCGGAACATTCTAATATGTTTGTTGCGGGCTTCTGCCGCTTCATCGGGCAGTTGTCGAATGGGAAGAATTGCATCCCTTACTACTTCAACCCACACAATACTTTATGTAAAGTCGGAGACATTGGGTAAAAGTTGTTTGTACAACTTTAACTTTGCCGTTTGTAGGCAATATCTTTGGAACACCTCCACGTTTATTTTTAAACCACGGCACAATGTGTCCAAAATTACTTTCATTCTATAAATTAAATGTATAGAATGAAAGTGTCTACTGGTGTTTCCGTCATTGGTATTTCCAAAGTTGGCTTTTGGTATATCCATCAACAGACCGAGTTTCTCCCGGAACTTGTCTTGGATTTTTTTATTTCCACTGCTTGCTTTTCCTCAGCAGTAAGGCGAACGTTCCATTTTTTTACGGGCAATCTATAGGCCACATGTAAAATGCTCTCAAAAAATCTTATCCGAGCATGCAACAAAGATAAGTCGAATTCTAGAGTTTCCTTTTTGCATGGTCTCTCCTTCCCCAGATCATTAAACTAGCATCTCATGGTTGATTTAGTATGCGTAGCAGCATTGCATACTTCATCCTCCTCCATCCTCCATCAAACATAGTAAAAAGTATTTTATGATTGATGGAAAAGCTGTTGACTTCACTTTTAGTGAGCGATGTTATTTGAGATTTAATATAGTCAATCTCTTCATTTGTCACATCTGTGGTTTCTTTTATGAACCGTATTCTAATTGGCCGACAATACCGTGGTGAAGATGGGGTAGGATTTTGCCACAGTATTTTTCTTTCCGGTCCGTAAAGCAACTAGAAGCGGTACCATGGAACTTTGGAATAGTTTGCATCAGAATTGTCATTTTCAAATTTCATTTTAGACTGCATCTGTTGACATCCATCGCAGCCCCATTTAATTATTAATACTAATGATTATTTTTCTGCTTCACTCAATTGTTCCACTGCCTCACCAAGATATAAAATCAGTCGTGCCGTGTGATCCATAAGATTTTGAACCTGTACTTCAGCGCACGTTTCCGTTACTCTGTGGATTTCAGGATAACACTCTTTCTTTAACTTCTTCAAAATCGAATAACACGGATAAAAGCTTGGATTCGTTTCTCGCACTTCTTCATATTGGGCCTGTGTTAGTCCCACTTCAACAAACATAAACAATGAACGTGAATGTGCTAATTTGTTTGATTTCCCCATTTCTTCTTCGGAGGTACTTTTTTTTCATTGCATGTTTCCTTGCTCTTCTGGGACTTTTTATTAAATCTTTTATATTTTTTGACGCATCTACTTTGCCAGTCTCCCGTAATTTTATCTGTGTCAGATGATCTAAGTTCTTTAGTTTTACATCTTTTGCTTCTTTCACTCAAGTCTAAGAAACACTTGAGGTCGACCGGGACTTTCTCCTACAACAAAAAGACAATAATTGTACTCAAACAAATACATTTCATTTAACCCATTACTACCTCTAAAATTATAATTTAAGTTATAAACTACATACCAGGGGAAACAAAATGCTTCAAAGCATGACAAAACAACAGAGGTAATAAAATTTGGGTATCACCTACCTGCTTTCGGTAGCGATATGCATCCTTTAAGCCACTCGGCATTATTTTCTAGGAATCTGGCCTTTGTGTTGCGAGCAGCTAACCATTTTTGTTTAAATTGATGTTTAATGATCGACAGTTTTTGCTTTACATCAGCAATATTTTGGTCATTTTCTGCATATTGATTGAGCAGTTGCCGCTCCATAAATTGCAACTTTTCATTAAAAGTTGAGGTATTTGAGCGTTCCATTATATTAAACAAATCATTTCCAGTCATGACTCTCATTCCAGAAGAACCTATAAAAAAAATACACAAAATATAAGTAAAACTTCATTTATTGTGTATCGAATGTGCCTACGGAAAAAAATCACCAAAAATAGAGGTTAAATGAGCTTAATTATATCCTAAAAAGTCTACTCTATATATAACCATTACAATTTTGGCTTAGAATTGATGAGAAATATATTAAAACTTCCTTTGATTTTCCAAAATGTGTTTTTATAGCAGTTTCTTGGTGTTTACTTCTCGAGGATATAAATGAAGAAAAGCTTTAGATTAGTTATTAAAAGTAAGTGCCAAATAAAATACATACCTGCTTGTGCACAATGCATGGTGAAAACCAACACAAAATCGTTCAGTCACAAGATGGCAAATATTCGAAAATAACGAAATCTGAGCGCATCGAACAATCACACGAACACTTTTGGCGAACGGTAACTTCCGACTGAGCCCACGGCGTGCTTGAAGGGGGCTAGCGCTTTGTTTTTTTTTTTATATTGCTTGGAGCGGTTATGCTTGTTTTTGGAAACAATGGCTTAGAGGGAGTAAAGTCAATATTAAAAAAACGATTTTGGCCAACTTTTAGGACCAAATACCTGTCAGTGCGACGTGAACTCACTGCTATCATAAACCATCGGGAATATTTTTTTTTCTGTGGTGTCTAGAATCACATTTCTATCACCAATCTGGTAAAGTGAAGTTAACTTCTGGTTCTTAAAAAGTGATTTTAGTGATAAAACAGTGGTAATATAGTTTGATAGCTTGATTTTGTGAACACGTCGTATCACATCTACCTTGGGGAAACTAGCATGCTCGGATTAAGGAAAGTTGGTTTTTTATTGAATAATATTGACAAAAAAGTAAAAATTATTTAAAAAGTGCATATTTTATGACAATTTAACATAATTTCCGTTGAGAATGAAATGTTCTGGTGGTGGATGACTATGATGACTGTTCACAGAAAAAATCTTCTTATAACTATCAAGTACCAGTCTTGCTTTGCATTTCTTTCGCGCATGAGCTGGACACCTCCAAGTTTGAGAACCTTTCTTCCAGGAACGGTAATGACTAAAATTGTAACCTTTATACAGTAGAAATTCCTTGCCTGATGTGGTTTTAATTAATCTGTATTCTGAAACAAAAATGAAAGCAAGAATACAATATCACATTTGTGATAGTCGGACGAAGTAAGCTACGGGTAAGTTTGTAGAATTACAAAACCTTTGTAGCGATCACCACGTTTGTCTCGGGCCTCTGGTTACAGACTTATGCAATAAAACAAAAGACATTCAAATAGTTTTTATTTTTAAAAGTATAAGTAAAGTATAAGTTATCTGGGAGTGGACAGAGGCCATAATAGAAGCGGGTCCAGTAAAAGCTGGCAGATATCATATCTCTTCGAATTTTTGGTGCTGGCATAAATGTCTTTCTTTTTCCTTTACTATTTTAAAGGCAATGGTAAAGCAAACTTTTCATTTCCTAAATAATAATAGAAACACCTAAATCAATTGAAATCATTTACTCGCTTAATATACTGGTGGTACAATAAATTAAATATTAATAATAGATTCTGGTGTCAGTTATTCAGATACTATAGTTATTTAAATGGTAAATAAAACTTCTAGTGGACTTGCCTATATGTGTTATAAAGCAACATATTAAAATTCTTAGGTTACCGTTATCAGATTTCTTCAATAAATGTTTTGATGCTGGTATTTTCCCTGAACAACTAAAGATAGCGAAAGTTATACCCTTATATAAAAAAGGTTCACAGATGGATATAAAAAATTATAGGCCTATTTCAGTTTTGCCAACCCTCTCAAAAATCTTTGAGAAATTAATTAAAATTCGTTTAGTTACTCATCTCAGTATTAATAAAGTTATAAATAATAGACAATTCGGTTATCAAAAGGGTGTTGGAACTGCGGAAGCTATTAGCACTTTAGTTAACGATGTGGTTGATAAATTAAATAACAAATTTAGGGTAGCTGGAATCGTTTTGGACTTGAGTTCAGCTTTTGATACTGTAAATCACACTCTATTGCTTGCTAAAATGGAACACTATGGTGTAAGGGGACAAGTTCTAGGGCTTTTTCGGTCGTACTTAAAAAATAGGAAAATGTTTGTAGAGGTAAAAAACTTGAATAGGAATAATGCTCAAGTAGTGTACCATTCAAACTTACAAAACGTTACGACAGGTGTCCCACAGGGTTCGATACTGGGTCCAATCCTATTTCTAATATTTACGAACGATTTACTTAACCTAGCAACAAAGTTGAATTCAAATATGAAATTAATAGCATTCGCAGATGATACAAATGCTATTGTTAGCGGAGATACTGCGGACTCATTGAGTAATACTGTAAACAAGGCTCTTGAATCTTTTCAATCATGGTTTATGGCTAATAAATTAACCATAAATTCTAAAAAAACAAACGTCATATTGTTTAAGTCTACATCACGTGGCTGTGATAGTTTAGATGTAACATTAAATGGAGACAAAATAGATGTCGTAGACTCAGTAAAATTTTTAGGAGTTCATGTTGATTCACTACTAAACTGGAAAAATGAACTAAAAGCCATAGACGGATCAATTTCATCAGCATGTTATGCCCTCAGAAGCCTGCGAGATGAACTTTGTGTAAATATTTTAAAATCGGTTTACTATGCATTGGTGGAGTCAAGACTGAGGTATAGTATTCAACTATGGGGAAATAGCTACAGGTATAACTTAGATAGAGCATTTGTACTACAAAAAAGGGCAATCAGAACAATAGTTCGTATTCCCCAAGTCGAGTCATGTCGGGAATATTTTAAAAAGCTTTCTATCCTTACGGTACCAAATCTGTACATATTAACAGTCTTGACCAGCCTGGCAAAGCACATTAGTGAATATGAAACGGAGGAAGAAAGACACCATAGGGAAAGCACACGGAACAAATACTTGAAGCTTGGAATTAGTTCCAAACTGAATATTGTGAGACATTGTGTTAGATATCAAGCGGTGAAACTGTTTAACTGCTTGCCCAAAGATTTAAGATGCCTGTTATATAAAACCACTTTGTTTAAAAAGAGGCTTAGGGAGTTTTTATTAGAAAAATGTTTTTATTCCGTTGATGAGTTTATAACTCACCATAAATCTTAGGTTATTATACGTTTAGATTATTTGAATTAATTTAGTTTTCACATGTTTAGATTATTTATGGAAGTTTGTGGACGTGTATTAGATTTTAGTTTAATGAAGTAACCATTTCAGTGAAGTAATGTTAAGGATTATTATTTTTTATTATTTAGTTTTCATTTAAATTTAAATTTTTATTATTATTTTTTTTTTTTTTATGAATTTCATGCAAAATGATTTTGATTATGTGTTAGATCTTAGTTGTGGATTACTTTTAGGTTGTATTTAATTCCTTTTTTGTAAAACATTCAGACACAATGAAAATTGTTAATGAATAAATAAATGAAATAAATGAAATAAATGAAATGAAATACTTATTTATTTTTGCTCAATTATTTTCCTTTGATTATTATAATTAACAGACATAGGCGGTGAATGGTGGTGAGTGTGTATGTTCATATTTCCCTGTTATAATGGTAGTATTGTTACTATCCAGCAATAATGATGCTTTACAGTTTTTGCTTTTCATAGACGAACACCTCCAACGGTTGTTAAACCCAGGCTTCGACTGATGAGTATTGTAATACGTAAACCCATCGAGCAGGACTAACCAGGTCCCCTTTTGTGATTTGATGAACCTGAAAGCTGAAAGAGATAAAATAAATATTAAAATCTTTTCTTTACCGTTAGAAGCGGCTTGGCCAAAGGAAAGTCCCTTGCCTGCCGGAGCTGTTAGCCTATTTGTCCACGACGTTACTCTAAATTAACGCGTTAGAAACTCACACTACCAATGAGAAACATGGATCTTAAAATCTAAGATGACATATCGTATTGTCTTTCTAATTTTAACAGCACCATAAAATAACAAAAAGGTTATCAAAACGAAGCAAAAAATGTATTCAAACTTAACTTAATTTGTATTCAAGCATAACGAGGAATAGAGGTGTCATGTAGAAGAAAAAACTTAAAATTTGTAGTATCTTTACATACTACAAATTTTAAGTACTTTAAATTAATAAGAAAACATGTTTATTTAGAAACAGAAGAAAAAAACCACTCAAATAGAATCAATGATAACAAAAAAGTATTCATTAACGTAACAATGATATTATCCACTATACAGGGTGTAAACAGACCCTTCACATAGCCGTCAACCAAGCATTCTGTACATCAAACTAAGTAACTTTACGCAAAAATTATTGCTGGGAATCGATTTTTTTGTTTGGGTGAAAAGTCACGTTTTACGGTAGGACTCGATGGAAAGCACTCAAAGCATTGTGCTGATGGATGGATTGGGGGTCGTGGAGGTGTGTAAAGTAAAAATCTTATATTAAAAACATGTATTAAAAAAAAAACTTGTGAAAAAGTTGGAACTTTGACCCTAAATATCTCCGTAACTAGAAGGTTCCCAGGTATGATCTAGAACAAAAAAATGATCGCAAAGACGGGGAGAACAAGTGCCTTTCGGTTATGTTAAGGGTCTATTTACACCCTTTATAAAAGAACAGAAAAAAAAAAATTACTGGAAAAGCAAGTCTAGGAACATCCACATGAAAAAAAAATTACATTTATCATTTCATCAGGCACCAATAAAAGTATGTTTTACGAAAACTGAAAAAAGCATGATGAAACTGTAAATCTTCAAGTTCGTAGAACAATGCAATACCCGACACCACGTCACGCTTATTGACTAACTGACAAAGCGTAGCTTTATGAGAAGAAATGAATGTGGTCAATGACGTTTCATTGACGTCGCGGGTTACAAAGTCTATTTTTACCCTCAAGCAATTCTAAAGTACTTCCCATTATTGACACGATATTGTGGCGGCGGATGAGTGTGATCCAAATTAGCTTGTACAATATGTTTAAATCGGTCTAGCTCTAGTTTAGCCTTACATCGTCTACTATTATGAGAAGAGCATCTCCAACGACCTATATTTTTCTTTCTAGTTTGGTTCGCATGCCAGTACGTGTAGTCATTCAGCAGTATTAACTGCTTGCCTTTTTGTGACATTATAAACTTCATGTCTGAAACAATTCTTTGCCGCAGTTCATTTGTTTTGCTTGTTTTACTACCCGTAACCAACCTTTACCTACTATTGTACTGACTACTTCGCTATCTACCTACGGGTACTACCATTACCATTAGTATGTTGGACGGCACAAGTTAAAATACAGGATGGAAGGGACATCGACGCACAAACGATTACCACGTATTCAGTTAAACATTTTGAACCCCCCAAATAGAAATGTTCATCGAAACAAATCAGTTGTTCCACACATTTTGATCGTGTAGGTATTGCAGTTTTGTAGATAACAGTTGTTTTTTTGTAAATTTCCGATGAAAAATTTCTATATGGGATACTGGACACGTGGTAATCGTTTGTGCGTCGGTTCCCTTCCAGCCTTGTATACAGGCCGACCTACAACTGACAGCAACAAAAGTGACCTCGATATTTCTTAAAATATGACATTTATGATACATAATATTATTTAATATTTTTAAATAAAATAATAACTGTTATTTTCAATTATTGTTTTAATTTACAAGCATTTCACTATATTTTTAAATACAATCATGATAAAATTGTAATTATAAAATATAATTTTATACTTAAGTATTTTATTATTTAGGCTAGTCATAAGTTGAATATAAGAAGAATATTTAAATATTTTTAGAAAATTCTAAGTGATGTTGTAATAATAATTTTGCTACATGATTAAATTTGTTTCTAGTTTAGAATTTCCTTCAAACTAGTCTAAAAACTTGAAAGCAGTACATAGGTATCTACATATTACACCTATCAATAATTAAAATTATAATGTTTTTGACAATTATTGATTACTCATAAACATTAGTGTGTAGCCCTGGCTCTTGTACCAAGAGTTCCAGTATCACAAGACCCACCAAATAATTTACAGAGAATATAAACGATCGACAAAAATGAGATACATTATTAGATATGGCATTCATTAAAATTGTTTACAAACATAAACCATACCATAACCATAATCAGCCTATAATGTTCCCACTGCTGGGACAAAGGCCTCCTATCTATGAGAGGGATTGGCCATAATCCACCACGCGGGCCCAGTGCGGGTTGGTAGATGTCACATGTCTTCGAATTTTTGGTTCTACGACATGCCGGTTTCCTCACGATGTTTACCTTCACCGTTTTGAGAGCAGTGGTGATGAAATAAATTACACAAAGTAATGCGCCTGCCTGGGTTGGAACCCACGACTTACTGTTCCTAAATCGGGGCCGCCACCACTGGGCCACCGCTGCTCTACAAACATAAAAGAGAAAAAAATAGTAGAAATACACATTGCATAATTACGAAAAGGTAAAGATGTAGTTAAAAGGGCTTAGACAAGTGACACTCGGTGGACTGTGTGAAAAATGATATGGCTACAAAGGGGTTGATTCATGAGATGACGATAAGAGCAGGAGAATGATAATGAATGATGTTATCGCTGATAGAATGTCACTTTGTCTAGGCACATAAGTCAATTTTCTCGTTTCACTCCCCATACATTATACACAGATGATCAGTAGGTACTGAAATACGTTCATACTGTGAAGGATTCAGATAACGTGGGGGATGAGTGTGTTTTATATCTGGGTCCACGATCTTATTTGTAAAGTCCAGTTCTAAAGTTGCCTTGCACTTCCTACTGTTGTGTGAGGAACATTTCCATGTTGTTGTTTTTCTTTTCATATTTCTTCGTACATACCAGTATGTGTAGTCTTTGTGTAGTATCAACTTGCTACTTTGCTGTGATTTTATAAATGTGTAGTCTGAAAAATAAACATGTGTTAGTAAGTTCAATTTTTTGTCAAATGGAAAAGAAGCATGAAAAAAACAGGTTAGCAACTCCAATACAGTTTTATTTAAGCAAGCAACAATGGTAAACATGTATTAGAAGACAAATTTAATGAACATTTAGAAATAAAAGTCATCGTAATATTATTAAAACTAACAAATTTGTATTAGATAATTAACTTCTAGTACTTAACCTATAGTTTTGTATGTCAAGGTGGCTGTACACTCTTGGCGAGACACTCCGAGGCAGGGCGAGTGCGAGAGTGTACAGCCAAACGAGGAACACCGAGGCTAGACGAGCGCTCCTGCTCTCGCACTCGCGTTACGATACGATATCAGAGTGTACAGCCACCAGTAGATGTTTTTAACTTCAAGCCTATCGTTTAAAAAAAACATTTCTTAAATCTTTATGTAAGTCCCGTTAGAAACTATGAATTTCCTAGGAGGATGATTATGATTGTCATCTACAGATAGAATTTGATTGTTATTTAAGTTCAGCACTAGTTTTGCCCTGCAGCTCTTATGAGCACATAATGTGCATCTCCAATGGTGAGCATCCTTGCTCAAACGAGCATAGCAGTAGGTATGACCCTTGTATAGTATCAAGTTCGTCCCTAGTCGCGACTTGATGAACTCGATATCTGTAAAAAAGTAAGTGTATATTTATTAACATACCGGACCAGTCTATTTTAATCGGTGTTTATGTTGATTTATGTAAAAAAATGTGTATTTGCAAAAATCATAATAAAAGAGCACTATTGCTTGTTTTACAAAAAAAAAAAAAATATTTTGGCCAAATTACACAATGCCTTTACAAATGGAAGTGCGATTATTGATGGATCATTTGTGGGTTTAAGTATGATATCTTCGCGGACGAAGTCGCGGGCATGAAGCTAGTCTACATTAAATTTAATGGTAAAAATGTCAAGGACTAAATACTACACATGTTGGAAGACTTCAACTCACAAACGATTGCTACGTATTTAGTATGAACATCATTCCGAACACAAAAAATATTCATAAGCTGTTTTTTTTTTGTATTTGTATTTGGAAGAAAATTATAAACTTAAATATGAGAAGATTTATATAATTTTTAAATAATTGTCGCAGGAATATTATATAAATAGTAAACATTTGATTAGTAAGATAAATCATTTTATTTTTAAAGCAGGATGTACAAAATGTCTTTTTAATTTTATTTAATCTTTCCCGATCCAGACGAAATGTTCAGCATTGGTCATCATCATCATCATCATCATTTCAGCCGAAAGACGTCCACTGCTGGACATAGGCCTCCCCAAGGGGGGGTTTTGCCATAATCGCCACGCTTGGCAGGCGGGTTGGCGATCGCAGTATGTTTGTTATAAAAAAAAAAAAAAAAAAAAAAAACAGCATTGGTGATGGATGATTATGATCAAAGCTTGTAGCTATTATTTTATCATGTCTGCCTATCACAAGTTTCGCCTTGCAACCTTTGCTAGAGCGGGCGGTGCAACACCAGCTGTCGGTGAGTCCTGTACGAGTTTGGACAAAAGTGTAGTTATTGTAGAGCATCAATACCGTTCCTGATGTCGTCTTCATATATTGAAAACCTGAAAAGTAGACATTATCTTTTAAAAGATTTTGTTATAGGTACAATAGTCATATCAAATCGGAGTTGGATCACAATCTTAATTATTTCGACTTTTATACCCATTTAAAGAGAGAAACAAAATGGCGTCGCCTCTTGTTCCTTCTCGTTCGCACACTATCGCTGTCTGCACCGGATCAGTGTGGAGAACAACAAGGACAGTAATATTGTGATTTTTGCGGTTTAATGTAATGTTACGACAGATTGCGACTTAAGCATAACATGGATAGAATGGTCAGACTGGAATGTTATACCTTTATTTAAGCTAAATTTCGGCGGTGGATGTGAGTGGTCATCGTCGTAGGAGATAACTCGATTGTTGCTGTCTACTAATAACTTTGCTTTGCATTTTTCACTCATGCGAGACCTACATCTCCACAAGTGGCCACCCATGCTCAATTTAGCACTGTAGTAGCAGTAGGTGTATTTCTTGTGCAAAATTATATGCGAACCTTTTTGCGATTTTATGTACTGCAACTCTGAAACAAATAAATAATGATTTAAATAACTTGGCGCTAGGAATTCAACAATTGGTGCAAGCGATCAGTATGAAACCAGACAGTTTTTTTTTTCTTTTCACGTAAAAACCATTTTGTTACTTTTAATAAAAGTGTTTAATATTTAAGGATTGTTGTGTTTCAGGTTCGGAGTAAAATAAAACGAAATTGTATAAGTATTAAGTATTTTAATAATTTGTAATACGCTTTGAATATTGTCGCCATAGTCAAGAACTAACATCACGTTGCAGCGCGTGCGTTTGCTTTCCGTGCAAAGCTAATAATGGAGTGTTTTGTTTTTGAAGTGACGAAGGTGGAAGTAAGTGAATTTCTAATGAAGTAGTAACCTTGTTCACCGCTGTGAGCTGATGTACTTGACATCTGAAATTGCAAGTATTTTAATTATCTCATTGATAGAAAACAGTGAACGTGGTCTTCACGGAAATGTGGTTGAATTATAGTAGCTACTGTCTATAAAAAGTCGCTATAATAGACAAAAAAATCTTTATTACAGAAAACAAGTGAGGGAATTAATAATCTGCTAGCTCCTCATTTAATATACTTAGGTATTCTTTGGTTAAACATGTTCACTATAAAATAAATCAAAAAATGGCATTACACAAAGTGGCACTTTACAAGCACTGAGCACTGTATCCTCGAGCTCTTGTTCCAAATTTTAAAGCTGGACACACGACAGCGTCGCCACGAGCTTAACTGTTCATGGCGGTGGTTGCCCACATTAACAAGGTGGATCTCATCAGGGACTCCCACTTCCTGTGAACATCGAGACTGGGTCTACAAGTTGTTCTGTACAAATTCCTTATGTCGTTTTAACTGTGTATCCCGTGTTGAACTGATGAACACGATTTCTGAAAAAAAAAGTGATGTTTCCTAAACTCGGCTACTAAGTGCTGGGAGAACAAGTGGTCCGTCAAACACCCCCGTAACTTGTCTCTGTATGTTTAGTTAGAAGAACTTTAAATAATTACGGATAATATTTCGTACCCTATCTTGGTGTTAATCAGGTCATCAAAATAAAAAACGCATTTAGAATTAACGAAATTGTCATCAATTAATATTATCTCATAAAAAGAAAAGAGATTTTTGTTGATTAGAATAAATGCACTCACAACGTTAATATTAAAGATACCAAAATATACAACATTATTTTTAGTAATAACGGAAACGGGATATTTACCATGTTTACTATTTTTGACGAGTTACCTACTGGCAAATTATTATTATCAATGAGCTCAAGACAAAGCTGAAGGCACGCACGCGGGCGCTCCGCGTGGTGACCACGTTTTTGTGCGGACAACCAGGTAACAGAACAAGCTTATAACTTCGTGGTTTTTCATGATAATATTTGAAATTTTGAACATTTAAGATTCTTTACATAAAAATACTATATACGTGTCACGTGTCACGTGTGGTTTCGCATAATATACTAAAACTAATATTTTATACACATTTGAATAAAATCGTAAAATAATATTGACCATTACCTTGTTTCTTCAAAATAATATTATATATTAAATTAACATTTTGAAAAACTCACTTGCTTTTAAAATATTCACCTTTATGAAAAAAATATTTCGGAGGTGCATGATTGTGGTTATCTTGTACGAATAAAATGTTCCCATCTAAATCTAATACTAATTTAGCTGTGCAGTTTCTGTGAGCACAGGCTGAGCATCTCCAACGATGAAGACCTTTGTTCTGGACGAGGCGCGACTGACAGAATGTGTAGTCATTGTACATGATGAGCTTCATGACGCCTTTTACAGACTTAATGACATGGTAATCTGAAAGTGAAGTATAATATTCTTTGAAATGGAGACTGTAAGATCATTAGATACTTCATTTTAGACATTCCATGAGTTTTTAATTTTAAATGTATGAACTCTCTGGTATTTTAAAAAAGTATATATTTTAGAAGTAAATTCACAAATAGGTATAATTTTGGAAGAGGATACAATGAAAGAGTAAAGTCTTGAATATATAATTTTAATAGCACATACAACTAGGTGGCTAACAAAAAAGAGTTAAAATGTAATTCTAGAATTTTTAATTTCAGCTGTCCAAATATACAGAGTATTAAGAAGGTCTACTAAGTAATCCCTAAACATATTCAGATGGAACTACATCAATTAAGTTTTAATAGTTAGTTAGTACAGATTTTCTAAGCTTGGATTACATAAAAGGCATGAGAAGTTCAAAGGATTTTATTGGTTTACAACTACAAACTACATCTGAAGAACACAATTATGGAATCAATTAATTAAATATACAAATAACAGTAAAAATATAGACAGGGTTAAATTTTACTAGCGAAACTCCAAATAAGTGATTAGTATCGATATCTAAACATAATGAAACAGGAACAAAAGATTTATGGTGATTTGTGTGGGGTCAGCGACCGCAGTTAGTAATAGTACGTCTGCGGAGTATCATTAGTTCATTTTATTTGACCTTGTTAAATAAACTTTAAATACAAAAAAAAATAAACAAATAGTTTTCCCTTTTTACACTTTCTTAGTGGAAGAGTAGGTACTCTTTACAAAGAATACACCCTCCAAATTTCATGTCTCTAGGATCAGGCAGCGCTTTGGGCTGTGCCTTGATATATTAGTCAGTCAGTCAGTCTGCCACCATTTTGAAGTATATGTTATTATTTAAATATATTTCTTAGTTTGAAATTAAAACGAAAAATACTATCCTAAGTAATATTATAAATGCAATATATATATATTAGTAAAAGCAGAGTACAACCCAAATTGATTGTCTAATTCTAAATTAACGCGAGCGAAGCCGCAGGCAAAAACTAGTTTCAAATACTGAGGTGATCAGATACACAGTCGCTCCAAGTAAAATTCAGCTGCATCCGGTTAGACTGGAAGCCGATTAGCCGACCCCAACAGAGTTACGAAAAGGCTAGGCAGATGATTTATCCTAAAATATTATCTGAACGTTATTGTGGCTTGCACAATTTGCAATCTCTAATGAGCTATACCTTGCCACGGTCACAAAAACTAGAATGCGACTCCGACGAGGCCCCACGTCACCCCGCTATCGATCAGTCGCGATTTAACCCCGGAAGCGAGCACACGCATCGCTCGCGCTCCGTGCGCCACCGCCCACGTGGTTCCCGCGGTCGAGACTTAGTTTTCATGTTCTGACGTGCACTTGGGCCGCTCCAAGTTAATTTTTCCAGCACCTGTGTCGCTGCAATTTATTTAATAAGAACTGAACTAGGTGGAAGGATCTACTGGGTATACAATAAGGCCCCCACAAGGATGCAGGGTGTGTATACTTATGATGACGTCACTATAAGAGTCAAAAATGAACACAACCATCCACAAGGATATTAAGTTTTCAGTATGAAATACCATGTTTTTTTTAATTAATTGAATTCATTTAATAATATTCAATGCAATTTCGGCAATCTAGGTTATGTTTTGCATTAGTGGGTGTAATTATTAAGTATAGTTTTTAAATTATAGGGTAACTGTTAATTAGGAATTCTCCAACAATGCTTTATAAAGAATCCTGGGTTTGGTTACATAACGTAGGTCCTCAAACAGAAACATGACACAAGAGGCGATCGTAGCGTTCGTAGCGATGAGCTACGACGTAGCACGGAGTGTAGCGAGGCACCTCTACGAGAATAGTATTATATATATATAGATTTCTTTTTTAAATCTGCTGTTTCCTACAAAACTGCAATTACTACACCGTTAAATGTATGCAACAGCTGATTTTTTTCATATTACCTATTAAAAAACTCTATGTAGTGGGGTTCAGAATGATGTAGATACTGAATTCGTGGTAACCGATTGTGCGTCGGTATCCCTTCCACCCCGTACGGTATTATTATTCTACCTCTGTCGTGACTGTAACCGTCGAATTTAATATTAAATTAATCAAATAAAATAAATAATGTCTGCCTCGTTGATCGAGTGGTCGCAAGCACGACTGCTGAGCATGAGGTTCTGGGTTCGATTCCCCGGTCGGACAACGTGTTATTGGGTTTTTCCATCAGGAATTTTAGTAGTAGCCACGGAGTCGTGTCGGGTGTTACACACCCCAGCGCATTCCCGTAAGCTTCATTAAAACACTTGTTCTTTTGATCAAGTATCGAACATAATCGTGATTTTGCAAGTATTTCGTATTTGATTATATGATCGGGGTGTCCACGCACCCCACGTGACCGTTTACGTAACTTTTTAGGCGCTACCAATTAAGGGTTTAACATAACTGGCGAAATGTGGGTGTATTATAATAGGGTAACATGTAACAAGTAAAAATAAACTCTTTGGTTTGCTTTACCTTCCTTCTCTCAAATGATGAGTTGCAGAAACAATTCAAACAAATCACTAACTGTTATTTAATGTAGATAGATTAAGATAGATTGTATTATAAACTACAAAAACATTTTGTCTTAATAAATATATTTTGTTACAGCAGTCGCAGGACCTTCATCAGCCCCTCCGGACGATCCCAATTGGCTTATCAAAGTGTGGACAGGTGCTATAGAATGGCGCCATCCTGATAAACCACCAGGTGAAAACGTGTCAATGGGTTGCGATATTTTAGCCGACAAAAATACAACGGAAGATCTGCAAGTAGACGCTTGGTCAGATTTGTTACGACTATTTCTCTTACCGGAGGGAGCACTCGATCGTATCGGAAGAAATTTTTTGGAAGATCCTCAGTCCGTGTTGTTTCAAATGCGGCCATCACCCGAACTCGATGAGCTCACCGAGTCTTTGGAGAGTGGAATGGTCGGATTCATAAGATTATGTACGCCTGGCGGCATCGCCAATTGCTTGGTGCTAACGTACACACCTGACACAAACATGTATGAAGGCATTGTACCCAACGATCAGATCGGGTTTATCTATGGACTTGAAGACCTGGTAAGAGAAGAACAAAGAAGATTGCAAGATATTCTGTTTCGAAGAAGAGCGTGAACAACTGATTCAACTAAAATATATCAGTGTAGGGTTCTATACCACTAAACCCACTAACGTTTTTTTTTTTTTTAATGTAAAGAAATGTAGCTACGCCATGTCGTATTCTTTAGGTACTCGAAATGTATTCAAGTGTCTAGCACGTGTGCAGCTTTTAAGTGTATTATCCTTAAATGTGCTGTTCAAATGTAGTCCTTTAATCGTAATCACTTTAATATTCATATTAGATATAGCGCTCACAAATTGTAGTAACTATTTAGATTGGTACAAGTAATTTATAATGAAATGTTACACCGTGACCATAACAAACACATTGCTTTTTACAGTTCAGTTTAGAAAAGAAATTTAAATCAATTACAAGAATCTGTTATGGGACAAAATCATTAATGTAAACTATTACTATTTATTTAGACTTTAATAAATTACAAATAGTAGATATTAAAGCTTATTCTTAATGGTGAATAATACATGTATATCATCTCAACTTTCGTATATTGTGAAAATGTTTGAAGATAACAGAAACAAGTTAACTGTTCTCATAGTATTCCTGTTCTTCTTGAAATGTAATACTGTCATTGAAAACAACCTTATGTCAATCAATGTTAATATTGAAGAGAGCATTATCTAGATGCTGTGTTGAATATAATGTTTATTAAATGTTCTTTCTCGAAAATTTATCTATGTACGTGAATCAATTTTATTTGTTTTATTTAATGACCTAATCTACTTACGATGTTCTTGTGCGCTTGTGAGTGCTATTGCAACATCTGGTTGACTAGAGACCTCGACTATTGATTTTAATTTAAAAAACAAAATCTCTCAGAAACCAGCAGCAAATTCGTCATGCTCCCTTAGATATAATTGCCCTCAAATATGGCGAGGGGGGTTATGGCTCATCTTCGCGTTATGCTCGTGAATGGGTGCTGCTTGTGGTGACTGGTCGTCTTGTTGACCAGGTTTTTTTTGGTTACTCTTATTAGTAATTCGTTTTTATTTTCGTTTTTTTTTGCACTATGGTCCTAGTTTATCATTTGTGTTTTCAAGTTACTGCTATTTTGTATAACCCTACATTGCAAGCATCCAACCCTGCATTGCATTGTAAGCGGGCACGCCTTTTATGTCTGGAGGCTTTATTTATGCTTGAGTATTTATTTTTTATATGTATTTTTTCTTTTCTATTATTGGTGTGGGCTAGCTGACATGTGAGAATAATTTAAAGTAATGGATTCTTTGTTAATATTATCACACTATTGCATAGACTCTGGTTCTTCCAACCTAACAGACAGATGTCTTGGTAAAACTAGAATCCTTTCCTATGATTTTTAGTATCATTTCATCAGAATCGACATACGTACTTGCATTTTTTTCCTCCCCCAGAACCAATCTGCAGACGATTATCTCTTTTCCTAAAAAATCCATAACAATCAAACAAAGTGATCAAAAAATCGTTTCCAGATACACAATGCGAATATTTCATTCATACCTACACAATATAATAAGAGTACATATCTAATTGATAACTCCTTTATTTAAAGTTGGTTAGCGGTCTAATGGGACGCCCGTCTACCCTCGACTATGGTAGCGGTCGAGATTACGGCGTGGCAAGGGGTGCGAAGAATCTCCGGAAGGGATCAGGCTGCCTATACCGACGACTTGACCTGGCAACATACAACACGCGTACACTCCGGACCGACGAGAAGATAACGGAACTCGAAGAGGAATTGAGCAGGCTGCGATGGAGTATTGCGGGATTATCTGAAGTCCGAAGAGAGAGCGAGGACACGATAATTCTGAAATCCGGCAACCTGGTCTATTTCCTAGAGGGTGACCGGCAGTTCCAGGGTGGTGTTGGGTTTATCGTTCACAAGTCTCTCGTGAATAACGTGGTGAAGATCGAGAGTGTGTCGACCAGGGTAGCGTACCTTATACTCAGAATATCCTCAAGATATTCGCTGAAGGTCATACAGGTGTAAGCCCCGACCTCGGCACACCCCGACGACGAAGTGGAGACCAAAACTCACTTCACTGTTGTCATGGGGGACTTCAACGCGAAACTGGGCAAACGAGACGGGGATGAGCTGCAGTTGGGGCAATTTGGGGTTGGACGACGGAACCACCGCGGTCACCAAATGGCTAGTTTTATGGAGAAGGAGGGCCTCTATATCATGAACTCCTTCTTCAAAAAGCGTGAGCACAGGAAGTGGACCTGGCAGAGTCCCGATGGTGCAACTAAAAATGAGATTGACTTCATCATGCCAACCAAAAACCAAATGTTCAATGATGTCTCTGTGATCAGTTCGGTGAAAATCGGGAGCGATCACCGCATGGTAAGAGGCACATTGAACATCAATATCAAGCTTGAAAGGTCTCGACTGATGAAGTCTACGCTCCGTCCAGCACAGATCCAGATCCAAAACCCCGAGAGCTTTCAGCTTGAACTCCAGAATCGTTTCGAGTGCCTAGGAAGCTCAGTGGACGAATACAACGATGGGTTCGTTAAAACTGTCCACCCGACTGGGTCTAAGTTCTTCAAGGCACGTCGTGTACATAAGAACAAAAGACTCTCTGATCATACTCTCGAGCTCATGAAGGAGCGGCGTGAGATGATCCTGCAGTCTTCAGACGAGGCGTGGAAATACCGGCAGGCCTATCCAGGAACCTATCCTTCTGCAACGAGGTGTGAGACAGGGAGACGTCATATCTCCGAAAATGTTCACCGCTGCACTGGAGGATGTCTTCAAGGTTCTGGACTGGAGAGGGCTAGGCATCAACGTCAATGGCGAGTACATCTCTCACCTTCGGTTTGCCGACGATATAGTGGTCATGGCATGGTGGACCTCAGTACAATGCTCGATGACCTCAGTAGAGCTTCCAAAAGAGTGGGTGAATGGCCCTGTTACACCCACTCCTATCAAGATCGGAGACTCTGCACTCGAACTTGTAGACGATTTTGGTCTACCTGGGACAAACGGTCCAGTTAGGTAGGTCTAACTTCGAGAAAGAGGTCAATCGTCGATTCCGACTCGGCTGGGCAGCGTTCGGGAAGTTGCGTGGTATCTTCTCGTCCAACTTACTGCAGTGTCTCAAGACGAAAGTCTATGACCAGTGTGTGCTGCCAGTGATTACATACGGGACCGAAACGTGGTCGCTCACAATGGGCCTCATCAGAAGGCTTAAAGTCAGAGAAGGCTATGCTCGGAGTTTCCTTGCGTGATCAAATCAGAAATGAGGACGTCCGCAAGAGACAAGATTACCGACGTAGCCCGAAGAATAATCAAACTTAAGTGGCAGTGGGCAGGGCACATTACTCGCAGAACGGATGGCCGATGGGGCCGAAAAATTCTGGAGTGGCGACCGCGAACCGGAAGATCTTGCGTTGGAAGGCCTCCCACTAGGTGGACCGATGACCTGGTGAAGGTTGCAGGGATCCGCTGGATGCGAGACGCACGGGACCGGCCAATGTGGCGACACTTTTGGTAGGCCTATGTCCAGCAGTGGACGTCTTTGAACGGTCACGATGCACTAGTGATTCTTTCACTTACTTAATATTTTTTATGTTTCACCCTCATTTAGCTTCATCATCATCATCATCATCATCATCATTTCAGCCGAAAGACGTCCACTGCTGGACATAGGCCTCCCCCAAGTGTAGCTTAGCTTAGCTTCATAAAACAAAATTATTTGCAAAAGATTTTATTGGTTTACAACTACAGACTACATCATTCTGAAGAACACAAATATGAAATCAATTAACTAAATATACAAAAATGAGTAAATATATATATAATATAGTCCTCCTTACCGATTTCGGTAAAGGCGACCCTTTAATGCTATTTCCTTGCGTGTGCCCTTATATTGCTGAATAGACCCTTAACGAAGCCGAAAAGCACTTGTTTTCCCCGTCTTTGCGATCATTTTTTTGTTCTAGACCATACCTGGGAACCTTCTAGTTACGGAGATATTGGGGGTCAAAGTCCAACTTTTTCACAAGTTTTTTTTTTTTAATACATGTATTTAATGTAAAATTTTTACTAAACACCTCCACGACCCCTGTACTATTCAATCCATCCATCAGCACAATGCTTTGAGTGCGTTCCATCGTAAGTAGTCCTACCGTAGAACGTGATTTTTCACCCCAAAAAAAAAGTCATTTCCCAGCAATAATTTTTGCGTGAAGTTACTTAGTTTGATGTACAGAATGCTTGGTTAACGGCTTCATGAAGTGTCTGTTTACATCCTGTATGTACAGGGTTAAGTTATATTAGCCAGCAAAACTCCAAAGAAGTGATTAGTATCGATATTTAAACATAACGAAACAGGAACAAAAGATTTATGGCGATTTGTGTGGGGTCAATTACCGCAGTTAGTTATAGTTACCTGTACTTGAAATATCCTCGTACGTCTGCGGAGTATCGCTAGTTCATTTTATTTGACCTTGTTAAATGAACTTTAAAGAAAAAAAAGAAACAAATTGTTTTCAAAATAGCGACAGAAATTCTAGACCATCTTTATTACATTCTGAAATATTCTCCATTAACGATAAAGTATTTGGGCGGGACATGGCAGTGATCTACCATACCAGATATAATTTTACCATGATCGATCGATCGATTTGATTTGCACTTTTTCTTAGTGCATTGCCAGTAAGTTGTCCTTTTTGTTAAAGTGCGGTGGGTGAAGTAGAAAGTGTGCTCTTTGTACAGAATCAACTGCTTGCCTTTTCTCGAATTTATGTACTTGAAATCTGAAAATAAAAACAAAGTATTATAATTAAAGGTTTTATTAAACTGCAAAGCTGACGTCTACGTATAAACATTAAATCTAAAATGTTAACTAGGTTAAAATATACCCAAACACTAAACTATACACTACCTACACTACTACACTACACTATATACTACACACACTACACTACTACTATACTATATACTTTTTTTTTGTTCAAATCACAAAAAAAAAGTCGAACTAGAGGCTACTTTGTCTATTTATTTCATCACCACTGCTTTAAAAATGGTAGAGCAAAACATCGTGAAGTAACAGACATGTCACAGAAACCAAAATTTGAATACACGTGACGTCCACCAGCCAGCACTGGGCCCGCTTGGTGGATTATGGCCCATTCTCAAGGCCAGTTTCACAGCCTGTGTCCCAGCAGTGATATAGGTTTTAGATTATGGATATAGGTTGATTAACTTATTCTATTATACTAATATTAAGTTCTATTAAATTCTGAAATATTTTCCATCTCTGATGTAAAATTGTGGTGGCGGATGTGTATGCTTGTCCTGGTTCCGAGGTATGCTTATTTGACCATAATCATCTACTAAAACTTTCGCTTTGCATTGATGTGCGGTCTTTCCTGTGCATTGCCAGTATGTAGTTCCTTTTTTAGCAGACTGATGCTGATAGCAGTATGTGTAGTTTTTATACAGAACTAACCGCTTGCCCTTCTGTGAATTGATGTACTTGAAATCTGAAAAGAAACAATGTTAAAGATAAATAAAAATTCGTTTTTAGATGATGTTTAAGAAAAAGTCATATAACATTAAAAAGGTGTAAAATGATTTTTTCTCAAAGTTCACAAGTTCTTTTAAATACTACTTGTTAAGGTTAACTAACTTTACTTTAACTACCTCCATGACCCATTCATCCATCAGCACAATGTTTTGAGTGTGCTAATTCACCTCAAAAAAAAGTCGACTCCCTGCAATAATTTTTGCGTAGGGTTACTTAGTTTGATGTAAATAATCCTCGGTTGACGGCTTCGTGAAGGGTCTGTTTACACCACGTATAATATCACGCCGCTATTTTCTCGAAAGGTTCGGCAGAGGGATACCTTAAGTACCTACTAGGTAGTAGGTATTGTTTTATCATAAAATGTAAACAAACAAGAGCCGCTGTAACGTAGTAAACTTCAAAGTTTTGCCATCGCGGTCAATAACAGTTGTAGTGGATGGTTGTCTAAGACTTTTTTTTATTTTTTTTTATTAGCCCGTATACTCCTGAGCAAAGGCCTCCCCCCATTCCTTCCACTTCTCACGATGGTGTGCATCTTCTCGCCAAGGTCTAAGATACGATCTATAATTTCACCATGAGCATCAACTCTTAGCCTTGCAGCTTCTCCTGGTTCTTACTGAACATTGCCACTGGACAGATCCTTTGGTAGAGCACCGATGATTTAACCGTCTGCTTTGTTTTGAATTGGTGTACTTGAAATCTAACATAAAGCAATTTTTACCATGGTATAAGTGCTAAAATATTTCGCGTTTTGTGAGACACGAAATTTTGCAAGGATTTTATATGGATTAAACTAAAAATCTACACAAGACCAGTAGATGCTTAAAATGCGATCAAAAATGTAAACAAATAAATAAAAGCACAATACCAAATATTACATCAAGGAAAACTACAATTTAAGTTTTGCAGACTTTATTATAAAATTATTTTAAATTCTAACATAATTATGTATTAGAATTAATACAAAATCGTTGTCAACTCTACACCACATTTTTTAACCAGATATTATTTCACGACGACCATGAACTACTGTTTTTGAACACTTTTCGCGCAATAGGTAACCGATACGTCAAGCATCCTATTCATCATCATCATCTGCCTAGCCTTTTTCCCAACTATTGGACAAGCAAGCAAGCAAACCAAGCAAGCATCCTATTATGTACAAATAAATAAAAACAATTGAATGTAAACTTCAAACACTCAACCAAAGACACTATGTTATATTCTAATATAGTTTCCTTTACTGAAGAAGTACTTGGCAGGGGGATGGGAGTGCTTTTGGTCGTCAGATATAATAGTATTTCGATCATCTACAACTAGTTTTGCTTTACAATTTTTTAAGGGGCATTGCCAATAGCTAGTTTTTTTGGTAGGAGCCTGGTAACGTAATCTGTATGTGTATCCATTATACAAAATCAACTGCTTGCCTTTTTTCGACGTTATGTACTTGAAATCTGAAAAATAGTTAAAACTTTAAAATGCAAAAAAGTTTTTTTAGAAATGCAGCGGCTGATAACAAAATAAATTGAAAAATACAGTTAAAACGAGATTTTTAAAGGAATTCATTATGAGTTTAGGCACTAGATAATGAAAACAAACGACATTATTACTTTGCAGTGGCAGTGATAGCACGTGCGCTCGGTTCGGGTGACGGCGGTCAAGGGAACCGGGTGCACTGGCTCCCATTACTGTTCATTTACTGTATCGATACATTTTATTTAAACTTTAAATATTATACATGATGAAACAATATTAACTTTGTCTAAAAGAAAACCAAGAGTTACACTTTCATCATTTTAACGTTTCTGAATGTGAGGACTACGTCAATTGGTGTTGACGAAGATGAAGCCTCACATTTAAAATTGTTTAAATAAAAATAGTGTAATACGATGATATTACACTATTTTTAAGATTCTTTAAGTGTTTGATACAAAGATATTTACTGAGATAAATATAACTAATCATAATCATCAATTCCTTATACACATAGGCACAAAAAAAAAATACGTTCAGTTTACAAGTAGAATGCATGCTTATTCCTTAATTAAAAGTAAGAACCTACCCATAGGCTCACTTGCATCAGAAATCTTGAAGATGACAGACAAGGAACAATTAAATACGTTTAGCCAGATTAATAGTGCCGTGGTGCAAGTAAGCCTGAATGTATTTTTTCACATTAGGCTACCGACCTACTTTTACCATTTTATAGTATTTTTGTATTATAAATGTTGGGTTACAACTGCAGTGTAGGCATAAGGGTCATAGCGCAAGCTGCTACCATCAATGAAATAAGTAAGTACATGATTCGTGACCCCCAGTGGAGACAATTATTATTTTATATCGTTCTTCAGGAGAAAATCAGTTGTCACACGGTCCAATTTGTTCCTATCTAGATTCTGATATACTGTCCATTGCTGATGAAAAATGTTGGCGGCTGATGGCTGTGCTGATCTCGCTTGCCAGGTACAATCTTACCATCATCATCGACTACAAGTTTCGCCTTACATTTCCTTGTGGTGCATGCTGAACATTGCCAGTAGCTAGTTCGTTTCGTTGAAGAGTAATTGTTAAAGCTGTATGAGTAGTCTTTGTACAGAATTAATTTTTTGCCTCTCTTCGAAGTTATGTACTTGAATTCTGAAATAAAGGCAAGTATTATTAAGTTGAAAAGTACGTTATTTCTATTTTAAATCTGCAAAACTAGATATTGATATATTGGTTTGGTAATTCGTGGCACCCATGATGATAATTGTTTTGAGGTTTATCAGCACAGAGCGAACTCTTGGAAAAAAAGCTGAATTGGCCACTTGAATTGAAAACTTTGCTCTCGATTTCTGTCTGCCCTGTGCATCGTCAGTAGCTAGCTTTTTTGACAGAAGACTAATTTAATGTAGCTACATTAAATTAGTCTTCTGTCAAAAAAGCTATATGTGTATATGAGCATTGTAGTGTACTCTTTGTGCAGAATTAGTCGTTTACCTGAATTTTAATTGGACGTAGTTAAGCGAAAAGGATCCAATCCACAACATGGCCAAAATTGACTTAGTGCATCACGTCATGTACCTGCGGCAAATAAATATATTTTCTTTCTTTCTTTCTTTTCATCAAACTGATGAAGAATATCAACACTTATTCATTTGGGTTGGTCGTAGGTTAGGTCTTTTTTACTAGCTGATAGTATTTTTTGGCCATGTTGTGGATTGGATCCTTTTCGCTTAACTACGTCCAATTGATGTACTTGAAATCTGAAATAATTCACCTTATTATGTAACAGAAAGGTGGTTGACAGTCTTAGTATAAAATACAACAAAAGTCGTGGACATTAAGAGACAGGTAAGAGTCAAAAAATTTATTAAGATATAAAGTACACAAGTGCAAGATATAAGAGATCGTTCTGAGGTAGATCATTATGTAATAAACACCTACCGCGTCAATATTTACTAAAGCTATATTCAAAATCTATTACAAAAATCTTTATAAATACACCTTCTTAGAAACTTCATCTTTCAATTCGTAAAGATTATATGTATATTCTCCAACAAAGATTTGTGTATATCTACACAAATCATGACAGATAAAAATGAACAACAAATTAAAAGTATAACGTAAGGAGACCACAGCACGCACAAAAAAGTTAACAACTAAGCTAACAAATTAAGTAATAATAAAATGTATTTAGACAAATTAAGGTAAAACACAAACTTTGGTACAATTTTAAAATATAAAATAACATTTAATGTTAATAAATTACTTAATGTAAAAACAACAACTAAGTAGGTTTGACTAGATTCAATACTTAAAACAAACAAAAGAGCAAAACATCGATAAAAATCTTTACCAAAACTGTCGAAGAAGAGTACTAGTTATTTACGAGTAATTGATTAAAATACATTGTTATACATGGAGCTTTTTACGAGTAATTGATTAAAATACATTGTTATACATGGAGCTTTTTACGAGCACACTTTAAACCTAAGGGCTTTGTCGCAGCAGGCCATAGGCTCAAGATGAGGTCTATAAGCGTTACTTAATTACAACATGCATTCATTTAGACATGCTCCCGTGCAGGGCAAGGGCTTGGACTTGTAGTTTGACTGATTTCAGGCGATTAGTGACAAGTATCCTACTAATATTATAAATGCAAAAGTTTGCGAGGATGGATGGATGGATGTTTATTACTCATTCACGCAAAAACTACTGAACGGATTTGGATGAAATTTACCGTAAAGTTAGTTTATAACCTGGTCACATAGGATACTTTATATCCCGGTAATATGATTCCGTGGGACAATTATCGAACTCCACGTGGGCGGAGCCGCGGCCATATGCTAATACTAAATTTTATTGGCCTTAGATTATTGATTTCTAATATGATAGATAATAATACGAATAATTTGTGCATCGCTATATTATGTTCAACTATTCGTTGATAAATTCCCTAAAAGCTAGAATGAGGAACCGTGGGAACACGGAGAATGTAAAACGGGGAAGAAGTTAACCAGCATAAGCTACTAAAACTAATACCTAATTAGAAAGAGACATTTCACACTTTTCTTGGATAGATTCTAATGTATTCCCCATTTTTTATGTAGAATTTGGGTGGTGGATGGGTGTGGTCCTGGATACACGTAATTATGCCATCATCATCAACCAATATTGCCGCCTTGCAGCTGTCTGTGGTGCGGCTTGAGCATCGCCAGTAGGAGGTATCTTCGACAAAAGAGTAATTACCAAAGAAGTATGGATACCCTTGGTACAGAATTAACTTCTTGCGTTTCTTCAAATAGATTAACTGGAAATCTGAAACACAGAAACCCTTTTTACAATTGGAAGGTGGTTGTTATCATAAGATCAAAACAAAGAAGAAAAAAGTAAAGCTGTTTATTCTGCGCAAACAAACTACAAGCTAGTAAACATGTGTTGAGGTGATGACGACAGTGCAGCGTATATACATGTGCTATAGTATGAAAATGACATATTAAGCCGATTTAACCAGGTAGTAAAATACACAGACGATGTAAAAGATTTTATTAGGATCAGAATACAAAACATAAAAATCAATACGAGAGAATATGGAATTAACCAATAGAAATAAAGTAATTCTAATAACTGCCTATTACAGTATCACTGCATGGCAAAGGTTTCTACTCAAAATAAAAAGGTATGAGCACCACGCTTGGTAGAGGCAAGGTTCACTCATAATGTTTTCCTTCACCGATGTCAGTGATACCCATAATAAAGAACCAACGCGCGGAATAAACGCAACGTAAACTCGACATTGAAAATACAGTCATTTAGTGAGTTTTAAAACTTATTCATTTCTATTGGTAACACTTCTGAAAATTTTAAAAGGATACTTAATTTACGATACGTATTTGTCAAAAAATTGTCCGTTAGTGACGACAAAGTCAGGAATTGGATGACCGTGGTCCACGTTTCCAGGTATAATAACATTTTACCATTATCAAAACACTGTCGCCTTGCTCTTCTCTTGGTTACGTGTTATGCTGCATCAACAAAAGGCTTAGGAGAGTGAAGCCCGTCACAGACGTAGCTATAATATATATTAATATGAATCATAGCAAGGCCATATTACGACATATTTTCTATATAAATTTTCGAGTGACCTCACACGCAGCTATAATGTATATTATAGCTGCGGGTGCTGCTATGATTCATATTAATATATATTATAGCTAAGTCTGTGATGGGCTTAATGACTATAGGTATACATGTTCTGTTAATATAGAATTAACTGTTTGCCTTTCAAAGATTTGATGTACTTGAAATCTGAAAAAAAACGAAAAGAAAAATATTGGTACCTGTGTCTTAGTCTGAAATGTGACTTTGAGCTAATCACTTATTCAAAGACACCGAAAATGTGATTTATTCCAGAAATCCCCACCGACAAATCCCCACCAGTGGGGATTGTTATTTTTTTTCCAGAAATCCCCACTAGTTAATTAAACTCAGCCTAGTGGGTATTTTTGGAAAAATAAGTAACAATCCCCACCAGCTGTTTTTGTTTCTAAAAGATATATAAGATTTTATTAGGATAAAAGTACAACACAAAAACAAAGCACACACACTCGTAGAATTCAATAGAACAAATGCATAAGAAACTAAGTACATTATCAAAAATATGTTTTGCAAGCACTCTCACTTAAGGGTGCTTACATAAACAAACAGGTTTCCGGTACGGGCGAGTCGGTACCGATCGATGCAGGTATTACTTTCTACGTTATCTTATGCGCTTACTTATAAAGAAACAGGTTAAAATTTGTCGGTACCGACTAACTTGAACGAGTCATACGGGTTCAAGTTATATACTCAATACGGATAAATTTACCTGTTTCTTTATGCAAGTTAACCCTGGACCGACCGGTACCGATCCGCACAGATTTGTCTGTACCCGAAACCGGCTTCTTTATGTAAGCACCCACACAAGTCATCATCTACCTACATATATCTACACATATCTATACTAATATTATGTGATAATCTAATTAATGAGTTTGTTTGTTTGTTTGCTTGAACGCGCTAATCTCAGGAACTACTGGTTCGATTTGAAAAATTATTTTAGTGTTAGATAGCCCATTTATCGAGGAAGGTTATAGGCTATAAAATTTCACGCGGAGGAAGGTCACGGGCAAAAGCTAGTTAAAAAATAAAGTAACTGTTCGTGTCTGTCCGGTCGTGAGTGACCGCGTGTTGTTCTTCTAAACTACGCGACGGATTTTGATGCAATCTTCATCATTTTCACATTTTATTACGGAAGGTTTATTTATATAAAATATTCATATTAATCTTCTGTAACTAAATACTTATTATAACTTTTATAAACACTTCTCAATGTTTTGTCAAACCTCAAAAGCCGTATAAAGCAGCGGTACGGGCAGGTCGCAAGTACTTTTCTTTAGACTCAGATATGATAATATCGTCCATCGTTCTGCAGTTTAGGTGGTGGATGTGAGTTTTCTTATTTATGAGGTAAAACTTGACCATTCCCTGCCTGCGTCGGTGTTTCCAAGTTCATATGACCACAATCTATTTAAATCGCGAGTTAATAGGCTTCTTTTGGGTTAACTCGTTCCATCGTCGACCTCATCTCTGTCCTCAGGACTAGATTGAGGTAAAGAGTAAGCCCATATGGAATAAAAATAAAAAAAAAATAAAAAAAATGACGGCGGTTTTCTGTCTGTTATATTTTAAGGGCTTAACGGCTGAACGTATAGTAGTTGTAGTTGTCTATCCTACAGTGTTCTATGGATCTTTTTACGCTCCACTGAAATCGACAGGAGAGCGCTGTTGCTAAACATTCGTGAAATGTATGGAAAAAATAAGATGGCGGCGATAGTTCTGATGTTACCCACGCGACAAACATGGTTTTAAATTATGTTATTCTAGCCAAATACAATATTTAAAAAATATGCTGTGATTACCTTTTATCTTAACTTGACCGAGACCTATCTTTTGAAAGTATTTTTACGAATGCTTTGACATAAAAGTAGACTATGACCTAGATTAAAAGTGACCTAGTTTAACATCAAAATTACACATCAATTCGAATAAATAAAAGATGCAGAAATTTAAAAGGTTTAATAGCAGCGCAAAAATAGAACTGCCTGTCAGCCAGTTCTAATGATTAAATCAATATAATATTGTACAGCACATAACGGTACAGACGCCCGCACATCAAGCTACTATAATCTGTCAAGTTTGTTTAATAGATTTTCAACTTTATCGCCAAAGCACTAGGTTAAATGTTGATTGGGAAAATTTAACAGTTTCGGATAGCTTGATGTGCTGGCGTCTGCACATTTATTAAAAACAATGTTATAAAAGTTAGCAAGTTAGGGAAGCTTATGACTGGCACACTATTAAACCTAAGGGATTTGTCTCAGCATGCTATCGGCTAAGAATGAGATCAATCATGGTCCCGAGCAAGACAGGGTCTTGAACTTGTATGACTGAAACTTGTAACAGATATGAGACAATGACAGGAATACTACTTAGACAAAGTTCATACTAAGCAACGGTTATCTGCCTCAGATTTTGAATTATTATACCTATGTCAGATTATAATAAGAACAATTATGTAGATCATCGGTACGTGCTATTTGTTGATGGATTCCTTAATAGCTAGAAAGAAGAACCTTGAGAAAAAGAAAATAAAAAAGGGAACCAGAGTAAGCTACTAAAACTAATACCGACATTTTAATCCTTTCATTGATAGGATCTGATATATTCTCCATTGTTGATGTAGTATTTGGGTGGTACATGGTTGTGGCACTGGTTAGACGTAATGTTGCCACTATCATCAACGAGTATTGTCGCCTTGCAACAATTTGTGGTGCGGCTTGAGCATCGCCAGTAGGAGGTTCCTTTTACAGAAGAGTATTGTCCAAAAAAGTATGGATACTCTTTGTACAGAATTAACTTCTTGCCTCTCTTCGAAGTGATGTACCGGAAAGCTGAAACAAACAAAGTTCATTTTCAGATTGAAAGTGGTTCATATTTTCAATTAAGTCGTATGAAAATACATATCAAGCCAATCAAAACAATAATTAGCTACCTATTATTAAAGGACTAAAGGTTAAAAGATTTAATCAGCAATAAAGCGCAATACATAGAAATAAATCTGAGAAAAACGGAATTAGCCACAAATGATTCAGAATAAAAACAAACCACATAGTTAAAATAGCTGCCTCCTACTCAGTCCCACTTCAGGGACGCGCACCACGTACCACGCTTGTTCAAGGAGGTTGGAGATTTAATACATATTTTTTCTTTCACCGACGTCAGTGATACCCAAAATACACTTAGAAAGTATTTTTTTTTAATTAGCCCGTATTGTCCCACTCCTGAGCAAAGGCCTCCCCCCATTCCTTCCACTTCTCATGATGGTGTCATTCTTCTCGCCAATTCGCGAGGAAGCTATTCACAACGTCCCGCCATCTTCTCTTCGGTCTACCGCGACCCCGTCTAGTTGTTTCAGGGCACCAGTCTTGCGATATTCGGGACCACAGCTGGATGACAGTCCGGCAGATATGGTAGATAGTCCCACTTTAGTCTGGAAGCTTTATAAGCTACGTCAGCATTTTGCGTTCTGGAGCGCAGTGTGGTGTTCCTTATCCGGTCAGTACATAGTGTATTTTCTCCTCGTTTAATTGATTTATGATTGAAATATAAAATCACATTGGTAGTTGCCCAGATTTAAACCCACAACTTCGTGTATTAGAAGCGAGGACCACTAGCATAGAACGACATAAATAAAACTAAAAAAGTCAATTTAATTAATAAATAAAATATGCAAAACTTTAAAACAATTTATTGGATTAAAGCGCAAACATAAAAATCGTGCTAAACAAAGAAAAGAATAAAGAAAGAAATAATAAATTTTATTTGACGTCAGTTCGTCATTCAAACACACAGAATAAAGAAAAAAAAAAGGTACAAAATAAAAAATAAATGACAAATTAAAAAAAAAACATTTCAAAAAAGAGAAAATACATGAGCTGTGTGCCTCACGGCTGCGCCAAAAAGGTCCATTTCAGCATTCATGCCAGACAGATGATGCTGTCTGACGCTGGTCTTCCAATGAACCTTTGGGAGGTAAGTGACGGAACAACAGTTTCAAACATAATATACTAATACATGTAAATAAATAGATAACGAGTAAATAATGAAATGTGTATTTACGAGGTTTGATAATAAAAAAAAATAATAAAAAAATGTAAGTGATAAGTATTTAGTATGTTAGAGAGTGACACTAGTAACAATAAACAAATACAGACATAAAATAAGAATAAGCTAGGTGAGGGAAGAAAATGATGAGAGTGGTGAGTCAGTATAAAAAAATTATAGGCTGCACAACAAAAAAAAAGAACTGAAAAATAGAATAATAAAATAATAAAAGTAGAGGCCAAAACATTGTGGTGAGCAGACAAATTCTAAGCCACAGACGAATATAAAGGTAGGTACGTGCACGGTGCACTCGCACACAAGCGCTGCAAATTGCTAAGCGTAAACAGGATATGAAATTAACCACAAAGCTAGCCACTAAGTTTCTCAGCATAAAATATTTTAAATTTAGTGCGGTAAAACTCGCATAATAATCCGCATATAAAATGCATATTATTTTAATAAAGACGATGACATCGTAAGTACCTATACAAGATTAGTTTATGTTTACCCTAAACTTCCTTAAGGGTCATAGTCTCTACAATGACACCTTAAGGCCCATCATCATTAATTTAATATTATTATATGGTTATGGTTTAGGGATGTTGTTGTACCTAGTAGGTATATGTTTTAAATTCTGATGTATTGGCCATTCCTCATAATAAATTTGGGCGGCGGATGAGTGTGCTCCTGGCAACCAGATACAATTTTACCATGTTCATTTAGGAATAAAGTTGCCTTGCAGTTTTTTCCGGTGCGGCTTGTGCATACCCAGTATGTTGTTTTTTTGGTAGGCGAGTAATTATTATAGTTGTATAAATACTCCTTATAGAGAACTAATTGCTTGCCTCTTTTCGATTTGATGTACTGGAGTTCTGTAATAAAGCAACGTGATTACCAAATTGAAACATTCAGTCAAGATGACTTCTGAGCTGCCACCGACGCTCGCGCCGTGTCAATGGCAAAGTATATGCCAATAAAATAAACAATACTGTTGTACCAACGACACGAACAAAAAGAAAAATTGAAAGTCGATTAATATCTTAGTAAGAGAGTATCAAGTCAAGCCAATCTAACCAGATATTAAAAGACATAAACATTCTAAAAGATTTTATTAAATTAATATTAAATAAAATTAATAAATTAATAATATTTTTTTTATAATATTTATTAAAACAAAGGACTACTTAGTGCCAAGAAGAATTTGCGACAAAGATTTGAATATAAAAGTAAAGTCATTAAAACTTAAACGCACAATACATAAGTATGAATATTGTGTAATAGTAAAATGTATACAACGACAACGTGGTGGGCCCAGAAGGAGATGGCGGTATGAGCTGGACTGACATTAATTTAATAAATTCTGAAATATACACCATCTTTGACGTAAAATTTTGGCGGTTGATGGCTGTGGTCTGGGATAGCAGATATCATTTTACCATGAGCATCAAACACTAATTTCGCTTTGCAATTGCTTGCTGTTCGTGATGTGCATTGCCAGTAGGTAGTGTTTTTGGTAGAATTAGATCTCGTGAAGTTAAAAGTGTACTCTTTGTGCAGAACTAACGGCTTGCCTTGTCTTGAATTGATGTATGTGTAATCTGGAATGAAACAATTTCATCAACATGCAGACTTTTATTTAAAAGTGAGGTGTCTGATTCATTTTTATAAAAGGTAATTTCAAATCGATCCAGCCACTGAAAGACAAAAACAGTTAAAATGTTTTATTACGATTATGTACAGCAAATAAAATATAAAAGAATTATAAAATTCTATCGATTCGTATTCTAAAAAATCTCAACCATTTCTGTAAAAGTACCAGCTAATTGCTATAACTCACTGTATGAATGAGAAGTATGAAAGCTTAATATGACACATCAAGTGAATTTAATTAGTAAATAAAACACCCAAAAGTTTAAAAGGTTTTATCGGGTTTTTAGCGCAACCATAGAACTCAGTCTGAAAAGAATATGAAATTATCCACATAAGTTTCAGCATAAAGTATTACAATGCAAAAGTCAGTACAATGCCTTAAAACTCGCACATATCTGCATATAAAATGTATATTTAGATAAAGTCAATGACGTCGTTATTTTCGTTAATACCATCCAAGCATAGTTTTCCCCTAAAACTCTTAAGGGGTCATTGCATTTTCCATTTAATCATTAAAATCTAAGATTGTATATAATTACATATGTTTTAAATTCTGATGTATTGACTATTCCTCATAATAAATTTGGGTGGTGGATGGGTGTGGTTCTGGTAACCAGATACAATTTTACCATGTTCATTTAGGAATAAAGTCGCCTTGCAGTTTTGTGCGGAGCGGCTTGTGCACACCCAGTACGTTGTTTTTTTGGTAGAAGAGTATTTATTAAAGCTGTGTGAATATTCCTTATACAGAACTAACTGCTTGCCTCTTCTCGATCTGATGTACTGGAAATCTGTAATAAAGTAACGTCACTATCAAATTGATACATGTAGTCCCCTGAGCTAAGAAGAAGAAGTTTTAGGCCAAAAAAATAAGAAATACTGTCATTCGCGGCAGCGACACGAACAAGAAGAAGAATGTAGCCAATCTAATCTTATACTAAAAGACGTTAACATTCTTAAAGATTTTATTAAAATACAAACGTAAAACAAGAAGTATTTACCACAAAGGTGTCAACATAAAAGTAAAGTGATTAAAACTTAAACACACAACAGTATCTATGTGTAAAACTAAAATGAATATTAACGACAACATCGTGGGCAAGAAGGGCCATTTAGTAGCATTGAGAATATTACAAAATTATAGACAATGACATTTCAAGTGTTTTCATTTTAAATTCTGAAATATACTCCATCTTTTACAAAGAATTGTGGCGGTGGATGGCTGTGGTCTGGGTACCGAGATATAATTTGACCATGAGCATCAAACACTAATTTCGCTTTGCAATTGCTTGTTGCTGATCGTGAAGTGCATTGCCAGTAGGTAGTGTTTTTAGTAGAATTAGATCTCGTGAAATTGAAAGTGTACTCTTTGTGCAGAACTAACTGCTTGCCTTTCTTTGAATTGATGAACGTATACTCTGGAATGAAACAGTGGTATCAACATGCAGGCATTTAATTAAAAGGAAGGAGTTCGATTAATTTTTATAAAAGGCTACATCAAATCGTTCCAGCCTCTGAAAGACGGCAAACAGACTAAAAACAGTTAAAAATGTTTTATTACGATATTGTACATAAGACCGGTGTGACCGTACCAGCGTGACCATACCGGTGTGATTATACCAGTATGACCGTACCTGTACACATAGTAATAAGTTCGGGTCGGTATGATTCGGCACAGCCGGGCGTTAAAACTGCATATGTACACGGTTGAAAAAGAAACGATTCAGCCGATTGGCACGAGCTAGATAAAAGTCGCGTAGTGATATATTTGGGTCGGCTTATACTGCCGAATATGTCAACCCGAACAAGTGACAACCTCTAACAACACTTCTTAAAATCATAGCGCCGTTAATTAAGCAGTTACCTCACCTATTCAATTTCTATAATGTGGTGGTGGATGATTGTGGTCTAAGTGGCCCAATATTATTCTGTGTTGACTAACTACTTCTATTCTCGCTCTACAACCATTTAAAGACCGCGCTGTGCATTGCTAGTAGGAAGATTGTTTTGATGCATAGTACTTAGTGAAATTGAGCGTGTGGTCTTTCAGCAGGATTAACTGCTTGCCCCTTTTCGAATTTATGAACTGGGCCCGTACCATGACCTTTACCAAAAAAATCTTATTGCACGAACGTTTTGTTTCAGGCTTATAATAATATTACTTTGTTTGGTACCATGACCTCCACTAAACAATATTGTTTTACTCCTGCTTAGTGCGGGAAAGAATGAACTATTTATAAGATTTGTCTATTCCCTACTATAACATGGAAAAAACAACTGGCAATAAAAACTGTATAGCGCTGTCTCTTTCTCAAATAAACGGTCCGAATCGTATTGTGAAGTCATGGAGCAAAATATAACTGTAATTAACATAAAAAAAAACATTACGTATGAAAATTTCAATTTGTAAAGATAGTTTTCATAAAACCCATCAAAATCTTTGAGAAATTTTCTGTAGGCAGTAAGTAGTAAGTTTGAAAGGAGGTTGTGGTCTTAATTTAACATGATAGGAATCGGAACAGAATTTTTATAACTGGCTGGTATCATTATCTTTTTCCTAAGTGGCATCCATGTCAGTGCATTATGTCATAATACTTGTCAGTGGTTATCAACAAAAATCCATTATCTGTTTATGTTTAAATCGTAAATTAAATAAATAGTGTTTACTTTTTCTAGTGTTTTCTTGTGTGTTGTGATTGTGACAAAGAAACTTTTTCGAAAATTTGTTTCTGTCCTTTTATATGATGGGCTTCAATATGCTACTAGCTACCGCTCCTTATGAAGATGCGGTCTCATCCACAATTTGTATTGGTCTTATCCTTATTTCCTTGTGAAGTTGGCTTGAAATAAAAAAACTTAACGTGAAAGTTGACTACTACGAACTTTTATGTTCCCTTGAGAGGGAAAGACCAACAAATGGGTTCCACTCTATGGAGCAAGTATGGAGCTCGTTTTAATAATCTCAGGAAATTCGATTATGGACTAGTCTTCGAGTCGTTAATCTATATTTCAAACTGTATAATAAAGAATTCTGATTATTAACCAATATTAGCAATAATAGTTTTATTTAATCTTAGTACTTGTAGGTCTAGTAGAATGAATGACTGTGTATAAGAAGATATGGATGATTTGAGGATGACAAATAATGTTCAAAAGATGTAAGGGCGACCGCTAAAACACGCGCGGGTACGGGTTTAGGTGCACGCTTGCGTGTCAGGATTGAAGAATAGTATGAGTAGAGACAAAACGCTTAGGCGCTGAGCGTGTGTGGACGGTGTTCTAAGGATATTTTGACAGCGAGCACTAGCGGGAGTTTTAGCGGACGCCCCAAATGTAAAAATATATTAATTCTCAGTAGCACTGGTTAAAATCTTTAACAACAATACAATATAGACTCGCACACATGTCATTATAGTTAAGGAGGTGCTAATTCGTTTTCAATGTTATTCAACACCGTCATGTACAAGCACACAAACAATATCCCAGGTATAATGGTAAAAGTTTATTGATTCTCCAGCAATTCAAGTTACAGGTAATCTATAGCAACAGTACAATTTACACATTGTTTAGGACGTCGATACAAATGGTTATTAGGTAAGTAATCGTATCAGTATATCACACACTATGCTATTCGCCATAGTTATGATGAGCTCCTTTTTGTGCTCTTTATCTTTGAATCCATCCATCCATGAGTAAATTAAGTCTTATTATGAGGCCACATTCATTTTATAAACTTCAAGTGACGTCACTTCCGTGTACCATTGCCATCTGCGTTATCACTTCCAAAAACTTTAATATTGCATGCATTCGCCATGTAAAATCAGACAAAAAATGAAATTACCCATACATAATACCCATAAATGTAGTAAAACTGGTGACCTGGCGAACATGGCTGAATGCGAGAAACACTAGACCGTTCGTTGTGGCGACGCTAAGGGAGGTAGTAGTCTTCTGCTGATATTATGATGATGATGATGCACTGAAATCGCCGGGATTACAATTCAGTCGACTAATTTTCGATAACATAACATCACGCCTGTACGCGCCAAAGGATTGAGCAGAGGTGTTTAGTACATCCCTCACACGTAAATAAATACGTTTATCTCACCTTATACGACACGGCAACACAGTTTTTAATTATAATTTGCAGAACAATAATATATCCGTTGGTCCGGAGCACTTTTCTTAGACTGTCAAACATTCCTGCTATTTGACGTAAAAACATTATTGCTGGTTGTCAAAAGGCTCGTCGTGGCATGGACTTAGTATAATAAACTGGACTGAGCACTCTACCAGAAAAACGTGACGAGAGAGATATTTATAACAGAGCTCTTTGTCTCTTTCTAATAGGGTGACCAGACATTTTTATAACAAATAAGAAACTTCGTTTTTACAGAGATAATTTGTATCTGGATAAGACATCAACGGTTACATAAAATAGTGAAATAATAATTTATGAGAAAAAAAAATAAGGATTTCGTAGGAAAAAAAAAATATGTTTCCTTTCCATTTTCTTTTCCGTTTGCTCTGCAGAATTGGTGTTTGGGTATTCAAATGGAGAGAATAAAATTGAAAGTGTGTGACAAACATTTATTAAAATTAAACTTGCTTACAGAATTGTTTTGTGGAGTTTCTGCCTAAAGCCAATCTTGCTGCCTAAGTTTCTCAATGCATTACATTTCGCTTGATGGAATATTCTTAAATTTAAATACGAATTAGCCAATGCTTTTACTAGTTGGAATTCATGTGGTTCTTCATCCGTTATACATTGGATAGAATGTGGTAGACTAATTAGATGATTGAGTCTTGTATAAAATATTTGTTTTAATCGCATCAGACTTTTGAAAAATATTCTCGATACGGTAAACCTCCGAAGTAGGTACGTAAGTGCGCGCATAATTTGAACAAATCGTAGTCGTCAATCCGGAAATTGTAAATGGAAAAATTGTGCAACACCGTCCTGAAGAGTTACTTCCTGAAACCTTATGAAGAGTTAACTTCGGCGTTGTTATCTCTGTGAAACGAAGCCCTCTTCCTTCACGTCGTTCCTTGCAAGATACCAGGAGAGGCCGGAGCCTGTAGTTGCAAGGCGCCCGCCAGTGCCGACTGAAAAGAGCTTCGCGCAGGAGAACATCTATTAAGCACACTCAGCCTGTCTTCTTTCCGCGTTCATCAGTTGTACTGATGATAAAACCAATATCTTTACCACTAGGAAAAAATACGGTACCGCATAAGCATTTAACGCTCGTCGTGTTTTTGTAGTATGAACATCCACTGGCTTAAAATGAAGGCTACACACAACAGAACCTTTGGTTATGGTTTAAAATTCGGGAATCGTCATTGTTGCCTAATTTCCTCTTTCAATGGAGAGCTGTAACAAAATAAAAATAATGCTATTTCAATAACGCGATACATAGGTACTAATTATAATTATCATGCGCATAATATTAACAGTTTTAATGAAAAATACACAAAAGCATAAGTCTTTCGTCCGCAAAACTTCTAAGGCATGGTCACACTAATCATTGTTAGTAAACAAAATCTATAATGTTCCTTACCTGTGAAATGATATGCCACAACCACCATATGATTCACTTTTACATGACGTGATACGATACTTTTAACCATTTTCACACTTAAAATAAATAAGAACCGTAGATAAATCTTATAATTTTCTCAAAACAACTTATGACGTCAAATTAACACCATTGATGACAGATTTCAGTGTTACCATAATGAATATATAATAGCTTCCAAACAATCATAATAATATTTAATTTGACTTAAAATAAATAAATTAGTATCATGTACAAACTGTAAATCTATAAAAGAAAATAATTATAATTTATCTTAAAGCTAAAAACATATACACGTAATTTATTTCATTTGTAGTGTGAGGTGACTGCCGGTTCAATATTTTCTACCATCTTTAACATTTTTATCTGTTGGCAATTGAGTGAAAGGGACAAAGGGCTCCCTTATTGCTATCTCTCTCACCACGGTTATGATAGCTTAACAAAATTAAACCTACGGTGTGACAGTTAAGGTTCATTTTTGTGTGTTACGAATTTCGCAAAACTCAGTCCTGTTTGTATACTAAGTCCATGCGTCGTGGTACCAATTGAATGAACTATTTGAGGTGACGTCATCAAAACTGCTAATTTTAGCAGGAATACAATAAGCGTGATGGTACGAAAACGCAAAGTAAGGTTAAAATAGGACTGCTTTAAGACGTCGCGGTAGGGCCCCTGGATAGCTTAAAAACGTTTTATTATTAATGTATAGGGAAATAGTTTATTAGTTGTCTTAGTAATCCGCAGTAACACTAATATTGTGAATGCGGAAGTAGAATGAATTTCGATGAAATACGGCATACGTGCGTACGTACGGCATTCGGACACAAAATACTTGCTAACCCGGTATTACACGATCCACTGGGATCATTTCCGATCAATACGCGGGATAAGCCGCAGAGAAAAGCTAGTAAAATACAATATATGAATCTTTATATTTTTTATAATTATTACTTTGATCACAAACTTTTACAAACTAAAGAAATGCAAAATTAAACTAAACTAACACATACTTTATCGAAAGCTAAACACAATTCTTAAATAATAATTATAATGACATCTCAAGTGCCTCGTTGGTCTCGTAGTTGCAAGCGCTACTCCCAAGCATTAGGTTTTGGTCTTATTCGGTTTTCGTATCAGGCATATAGTAGCAGCCCTAAGCCTGGATTTGAACCTGGTTGATGGCTGTAGGCTGTATAATAAGGGCTGCCCCCTTACTATGAGTACATGGGACTTAAACGTAACTTGCGAAATATGTTGTGTACACTTATGTCAGATAGGTTAAAAGAATCCACGCGGGCAACAGCTAGTCTTAACATTTAAATAATACATCAAGTCAATTAAGCCAGTGAATAAAAGACAGAAAAGTTTAAAGGTTGTAGTGGGTTAAAAGATTAAAAGCGCAAACATAGAACTCAGTGTGAAGAGAATATGAAACTATCCACAAAAGTTTCAGCATGAAGTATTTTAAAGTTAGTACTGTAAAACATATAATTATTTGCATGTAAAATGGGTATCATTTAAATAAAGACAATGACAGGCTTGAATACATAGGCTTGTATAGGTATTTAATAAGCTTAGTTATTGTTTACCCTACACTTTTCAAGGGGTCATCTTCATCATAATAAGGTTGTACCTATAATTTATGGTAATTTAAATTCTGATATATTGGCCATTCATCATAATGAATTTGTGTGGTGAATGGGTGTGATCTAGGTAACCCGATATAATTCTATCATTATTATCTACATTCATTTTTGCCTTACAACTCTTTGCGGTCCGAGCTGTACATAGCCAGTGAGAAGTTTTTTTTCTTGTATAGTATTTACTGAAGCAGTATGTGTAGTCTCTGTGCAGGATTAATTTCTTGCCTCTCTTCGAATCTATGTACTTGATATCTGAAATAAATGTAATCATCAATATTTATTAATAAAAGTGTTTTTTTTTTAAGTTTAGAAAATATTCTAGATAAAATCGTACAACTACTCGTTAAAACACTTATATACATAGTTAAGTGCTTCAATATTTTTTGGTGCTCCAATAACGTCGATAACGAAGTGCTGTCGGTTTACATTATGAGTCATTTGTTTTGAAAAATGTATTAAAAAGTAACATGGCGTCGTTCATTTCGATTTCGGCCACGCGCCAAAAAAATCTTGCACAGCTGTTTTAGTCAGTACGTTCAGTCCCTTTGCTGGGCAAAGGCTGTTCCTCATTGTTGTCATCTCTAATATTTAATTTATTTCCAAGATTTTCGTGGCTATCTGTCCAGTGAGTTCTTCTAAATTACACAAGCCAAAGAGCCAAGGAGTGGAATTCCCTGCTTGCGTCGGTGTTCCCAAGTTCATTTTTTTTTTTAATAATATATGACCCCAATCTATTTAAGTCGCGAGTTATTAGGCTTCTTTTGGGTTAGCTCGTTTCATCTTCCGTAGTACAAATGTAAACAAATTTTTTTTTCTCTTTTATTTGCATGATACATGGTACACAAGGTGATGATAAAAAACATTAGATCGGGCATGTTTTGCTTAATACTAAAGCATGAAAACTTACTTACTACAGATACATTATGACATTGAAAAATATTACATGGAATTCATATTAAAGTAATCATTACTGCTATAGAAATTATTACTATTGAGCCATTTATATAATTGAATTTTAAATAATTTACAATTAATGTTTTAAACATTTTTGGTAATTTATTATAGAGACGTACACACATAGCCAGAGAGTTTTTATTATATTTCGCTGATCGAGGCAGCACATCCAGGACAAGTCTGTATTGGTCACGCCGACTTCGAGAGCTTACTTCCTCTGCTGTTTTAAATAGTTCTTGTTTTTGAACGAACATGCATGCTTCATACACATATAATGAAGTAACGGTAGCAAACAAGCACTTTAAATATTGGTTGACATGATTCGTCAGATGGAATCTTGTATATAGCCCGTAAACATTTCTTTTGGGCGACAAATGCTCTATTGTGGTCAGTACTATTTCCCCACATCGTTAGTTCATACCGTAGTGAGGATTCAACATATCACAGCCGTTTTTATATTAGTGACTTTTTTATTTTTCTCAAAACATAGACAAATTTATTTATTTTGTTACATACAGTATCAACCTGTGCTTTCCAGTCTAAATGTTCGTCAATTACTACTCCTAAAAACTTAGTTTGTGCCGCTTGTGTAATTTTCGGAATGTCCATTTTAAAATTAAATGTATAATTATAAGATTGATTAAATTGTATTTATATTTACATATTAAGATTAATAGATAAATTATTATTATTTAGCCAATTAATTAGATTGTCTAATGTTTTATTTATGTTTTATCCGTAATTGATTTATATTTTTTATCGCTAGTCACAATTATAGAAATGTCATCGGCAAAAAGAAAGCATTGCGTAATCGTACCTCCAAAATATGTCATATGACGAAACTGACAACATCTTAATATAAGTGGTGAACATGGTCAAGCAAAAACACACACACATACACACACACAAACACATACACACACTTATTTACCTTAAAATTATTTCATATTAACGTTTATTACAACGTACATAATATCTTAAACTTAAATTTCAAACTCAATTCTCCAAAATTGTAACAGTAACATCAGAAGCACTAGGACCTTTACATCATTAAATCTTAGAGGACCGGACTGCTTCTCCTGAATACAGGTTTTCATAACCTAGCTAGGAGAGCAGTGCTCACCCACACGTTTGTAGATAGTACTTTTATTGTAAAACTGTATTTTTAACGTGTACTACTGTGTATGCCTTGTTTTGAGTAAATAAATAAATTTTATTATTATTATTATCTTCGACCTCATCTCTGTCCTCAGGACTAGATTGAAGTCAAGAGTAGGCCCATTTAATATTAAAAAAAAAAACAATTTTAATGTGGTTTTCCTATCATTTAGAGCATTTATTCCGGAAGATTTACATGTTTATACTAAACTTTAATACAGTATAGAAATTGCGATGATTTGACACATTGGCGAGATAGAGATAGCAGAGACATCAAGCGTTTTCATTTTTAATTCTGATAAAGGTACTCTCCTTCTCTGATTAGCAATTCAGGTGGTGGATGGCAGTGGTCCAGGTTCGCAGATGTTATTTTACCATTACCATCTACTATTATATTCGCTCCGCACTCTTGGGTTGTGTTTCGCTTTGAAGTGCATTCCCAGGAGTTAGTGCTTCCGGTAGGTGAGTATGAGGAGTAACTGTATGTGTACTCATTGAGAAAAATGACTCGCTTCCCTCCAGTAGACGTTATGTACAGGAAATCTTAAAAGAAGCAAAATCTTTATCAAGGCGGAAAGTGGACGATTTCTTAGTATAAAATAGCTTTTAACTTAAGGCTAATAATTAATACAACCGCTTTTAAAAGACAAGATAAATTTAAGGAATTTAATAGAATAGAAGTACAAAACATTGAACATCTTTATGCAGAAGATAAACCACAAAAATTTAAACAATAATTTTTTTATTATTTTTGTGATGAATTATTATGAAACTATTATTTAATTTACGTTTTTTTTTAAGAAGAACCAAAGGTATGAAGCCGCTAAACAGCCTAATACGAAAAATAAATTAATATTCTATTTATAAATGCAATTTAAATATTCAAAAAATATTTACGCCGTAAAGACCCAGATCTCTTTGCCGAGATTAAAAAAAAACATTTACCGCCGAATATAGGAATTGAACCAATTTGGACTGAGTATAAGTATAATATATATCTGTGGAAATGTTTATTTCCGCACGTGTGCGGAAAAATATTAAAAATCCATGGGTGTGAAATACATTGCATGTTGAACCTAATCGTAGTGCGATAAGAACCAGTTTTCGAGAAAGTGTAATGAAAATTAATAAATCAGATTTATTTAGCGTTGCGTCAGTCTATTCTAACCAATTGCATAACATCCTGAGGTGGCGCGAGAAATTCAATTCTTCTCCCTCTAGAACGTGCTCAAAGAGCAATTCTAAAGGTACCTTTCGTCCTTTTAGATATCCTACACACCAGCACTACAAAGCATGCTATTTATTAAACTTGGAATTCGGCGAATTTATATTGAGGTATAATAGAAAGTCCTGTGTGTATCCATTAAACGCCAATTTGGTCTGTTTATTTGTTCAATGTTCATATTTCAAGTTTTTTTTTTAAATATCCTATTTTCTTCAATTATTTCGCAGTTACTGAATTTAAGACTAAGATTTCTTTTGAAATTGGTAACAGATACATTTTTACAGATAAGTGGACAAGAAAATGTTCTAGAAAACCATATTCAAGAGTTTAGTGACTTAAAATTCATTCGCAAAAATTAGAAAGTCGTCTATGTTAATGAAGGCATTTTTATTCGCAATTTTTCTATGTAGATCAATGTGCAAATTATTCTCCAAAACCTCATTTTAGTAGCTATCTAATAAGGTAGGTATAATAACTAGAAAAATATTCAAGGATAATGACAAAAGGGATCTATCGCTAAGAATTGGGATAATCGGTATCGGTATTGATACGGGGCGCAGAGACCCAGAGAAAGGTCTCTGGGTCTCTGCGCAACTAATTCTAAATAGAAATTATGAGAAATGGTTACGTTACAATTATGATATTTTTTGTGAGTTTACCAGCGGTCCCATTCCACCTTAGACAGCAATAATCAACTGTAGATAGCTGATATAATAAGGATATTTTCAGGATAATATTTACGTTGACCACTATAGAAACATTTTGAGAAAAATCCCTTCCTTAACTTTCACAAAGACTATTTTCTGATATTTGCGAATTCATTTTTAGTCACTTCACTTGTAATTATGGATTTCATTTTTACGTCCAGTTATCTATGACAAAATATCAGTTACCAATGACAAAAGAAATCTTTGTGTTAAAACTTGGTATTTTAGACATAATTGAAAAAATTCGAAGGAAAGTTTCATAAAAAAACCTGGAAATATGCATTTCGTCGACAACAATGAACCAGGGAACAGACCAAATTGGCGTTTAATGGATGCACACAGGTCCCACTATTACGTCACAATATAAATTCAGCGAATTTCAAGAAATTCATAAACGAAAAAAAAATATATAAAGAACTACTATAAACTTCGTTCCACCTTATAGTCTAATTACACTCGACTATTAAGAAATATGATTAACTAGTGCGAACTAAAATATTGATTATGAAATGCAATAATTAATATCGTAACACCGAATATTTAGTTTTAGATGTAAAAAAAGTATTTGAAAACTTTCCCATTATCTTTTTTGCACCTAAAACGGTTACCACATCAAATTCAGTTTTTTTTTAATTGCAATCCATTATTAATATTCTAGTTCACTAGTTACCCAAATTATTGCCAAATTAATTAAAACAAGTAAATATTTGACAGCTATTTGCGACTTTGCCAACTTTTTGGATGACCGCTCTTAACACACTACTAAAATTTCTATAATAATACATATAATTTAATCATGATTCGAAAGACACGTGGCGCCATCTCTTATCATAAGAACATTATTGTTGTTTTACTTCGGAACAGTACTTTTTTCTCATAAAACGTCTATGCAAAATTTCAGGATGATCGGTTCAGTGGTCTAGGCGTGAAAAGGTAACACAAACAAACTTACTTTCGCATTTATAACTATCCTATCCTAACTAATAGTTAGGATTAGGATATTAACACCTTCATTCTATTTATTCTAGTAATTTTGATATTACAAACAGACACTTCAATTTTATTTGTGCGTAGGTATACATAGTCTTAAATACTCTCCTTTCGAAACTTAAAATTCTGGTTGATGTTTGATGATGCTTACAGATTTTTTTTATGTTATTCAGTGTTTTTATGTACCTACTTGAAATCGGAAATAATAGAAAATGTTGCGATATCAAGGAAAAATTTAATTTACTTTTCTTTTCTTTTTTATATACATACTTAAAAATCCAGTTATTAGTTCCAGGATAATGACCGTTGTATAGGTATTGTATTTATGTTGTTACTAGCTAGTTTTAAATTATGTAAATTGTAATATGTAGAGAACGTACCGGGTAGCATAATTGTTTTAAAATGTTAAATTTATGAAATTGTGACTTATTTTTATTGTGCTACTGTTTGTTTTTCCTTAAATAAATTAATTGTATGAATAGAGTCTGGGTAACACGCAGTTTCTGATAGCTAAAAGTTCGTTTATTTAAACCAAACTGTTCGATCACATAAGCGCAAAAACCGAATTGGATTTTTGAATTGGGTTATAAAAATATATTATTACATTCTAAGGAACACGCCATCTGCAATATAAAATTTTGGCGGTTCATGTTTATGATTACGGTTTACAGTTACTACATTTTGCTCAGAGTCTAACACTAGTTTCCCTTTACACTTCCTACTAGTGACAGACGTGCAGAACCAGTGGTCGATCGCTTTCGATTCAACTGTCTGCTGGTGGTAGTAAGTGTATTCGTTGCACAGTATTAACTGCTCAAAGAGGGGAACTCTTTGATGTTATATACTTGATTATATTATTTTTTTTTTTTTTACTATAAAACTTGAAATACTTATGCAAGTACTGTGCACACCTGTAAGTGACATATTCACCCTAGATTTTAAGTTTAATTGTCACATTACCCCAAAAAATGTTCTAGTGAATAAGTCGTTGGAGTGCCATAATTAAATAAATAAATAAATAAATTATATCTGAAACAATTAAAATGAGACAGTTGATATTTATTTGTTTATGCACACTATACTTTTTTTATTATATTCAAAAACTCTTAGTTCGAGGTAGGTGAATGTGAAATAAAATATTGTTTATTTGTTGTTAGGTATGTTATATTAATGAAAATAACTACACCTAGTTTATGAATACTTACTACATACAACAATTGGTATAAGATATAAAAGTTTTCATTTTTCTTAAACTTAATACGATGGGGCACGAGACGAGAAATTCTAAATTTTATTTAAATAATTGTGGGCGTTTAAATAAAATACTTGCTCATACATATTTACAGTATGGTGTACTGTATGGTGTCCGGACGTAAAGAATAGCACCATCCCATATCTTCCCGTGGGTGTCGTAAGAGGCGACTAAGGGACTTACCAGAGAATGGGCAGCAGCGTTCTCTGTGTTTTATAACAACCATACTGCGATCGCCAACCCGCCTGCCAAGCGTGGCGATTATGGCAAAACCCCCCTTCTTGGGGGAGGCTTATGTCCAGCAGTGGACGTCTTTCGGCTGAAATGATGAATGATGACATATTTACAGCAAAATGTTTAGTCTCTGCAGGCAATCTGTTGAAAAGGCACGTATCACGCTTTTGTGTCTCAAGTTTTTTGTATTCTTGCCAGACCCTTACAAATATAACATTAAGTCTGTAATCCCCGAAGGATTAGGCAGAGGTGTACCTACTAGTTCACCAATTTATGTTTAAGTCCCATGTAATATGGGGAGAGCCTAGTGCCATTAACTAGGCACAAATCCAGACTCCGTGGCTGTTACTGAGAAATTCCTGATGGAAAAACCTAATAACACTAAGTCATAAGTAAGCCCGCCTCAGTACTTTTGTACTTGAAGTGTTAAATAAATAAATAAACACTTTGCGAATCGATCCCAGGATCTCATGTACAGCTGTCGCGGTTGCGAACACTATACCAACGAGGCAATAAATAAATCTATACTAATATTATAAAGCTGAAGAGTTTGTTTGTTTGTTTGCTTGAACGCGCTAATCTCAGGAACTACTGGTTCGATTTGAAAAATTATTTTAGTGTTAGATAGCCCATTTATCGAGGAAGGTCGCGGGCAAAAGCTAGTTATTTATAAAAGTCGTTATAAGATTGTATTAGAAGATTCAAAACAAACATCTTTCAATCTTATTAACCAAACTTTAAGCTGAGCATAAGCAAGGAGATGTCTGATGAGATGACGAGTAGTAGAGAAGACATGCTGCGTCGAAGCCAAATAAATTGAGAAAAGGGCAGGAGAATGATGATGATCTATAATTCATTATATCATTTGAGCACCGGTGGTTGATGGTTATGAGATAATACTCCAGTGATGATCATGTTCCTGACCGTGTCTATTACTAACTTCGCTTTGCAAGTCTTACTGCGGCTGGAGGTGCAGATCCAATGATCAATAGGCTGCGACAGAAGTGTCCGCTGAAAGAAGTAAGTGTAGCCTTGGAGGAGTATCAAATCCTTGCCCGTCCTTGATGTTATATACCTGAAATCTAATAAATAAACCTTTCAATACAATTAGGCGGCGGGCACAGGGTTGTTCAGTTTTTAAAAGACTGATCAGGCGAATTAGTTACGCTGACAATTATAATCAATTTAGTAAAACCGCCTATTAGCGGTTGTGTTTTGACATTGCTCAATAAATGAAACTGTTGGTAAAAAGGTACTTTATTGGTCCTTAATTAGAGTTAAAAAAAGCATTTGACAATTGATCCTCAAAATGTACATGTTACTGGTATAGAACAGAATAAACTCACCCGCAAAATGAAGAACAAAGGAAATCCGAAAAAATAAAACAATCTTGATAATCATACAAGATCTATGTTTCAGCTGCTAATTATTTCATTATAAGAACCTCCATACAAGATAGGCCACATAGGCAGTCGCTCCATGTAAAATACTGGTATTCAGCTGTATCCGGTTAGACTGGAAGCAGACCCCGACATAGTAGTATATGGTGATGATGACCGTCCATAAAAATTTTGGCTTCAGTTTGGCCTGAGCTTTATAGTTTCACTAGCTGTTGCCCGCGACCTTCGTATAAAAATATTACTTCCCTTTTTGAATCTGATTTTGTTAACAATTTCAAGGGTTTAATTTTTTTTGCACGGAACCCGAATTATTTTTCTAAAATAAAAGTAACATAAATTAGACCTATCTGAAAGTCCCGTCAAAATCGGTCCAGCTGTTTCCAAGATTAGCCGGACCAAACAGACAAAGAAAGAAAAAAAAAAATGTATTTTTGTTATAAGTGCCGTATATATTTTCATATGCATTCAGTAAAAGGAGATAGGAAAGGATTTTGATATTAAAAACAGACACTTCAATTTTATTTATTTGTATACTTAGATGATTGATTATACACAATTTTATGAAATCCTAAAATATTTTCCATGACTACAAAAATATTGCGGCGGTGGATGATTATGTTCCTTATTATAGGTAATGATACTATTGTCAATACCCAAAGTAAGTTTTCCCTTGCACTTCTTACTGCTTCTTGAAGTACAATACCAATGATTCGTGCCCGTACTTCTAAAGGATTTGAAATGATAGTACGTGAAGTCCTCGAGAAGTATTAACTGCTTGCCTTGTCTTGACAAAATGTACTTGATATTATCTGAAATTAAGCACAAATGTTAGGCGCAGACTTGACCTGATGCTTATTTGTTGATGCAACTATTATTAAGGTAGGATATGGTTTCAAGTTTCAAAAACATTAGTTAAAATGTCACTTCATGTACTTATTATTCATATTCAAGCAAATAAATGGTTTGATTTTAATTGTTTTATATATTTCACAGTCAAAACTGTTAATCAGTCAAAACTACTTTTGACCGCTGTTAATCATAAGAAACTTATTAGGTTTGTTAGGTTTTTTTTGTGACCCTTTGCAAAACATTATGTTGTAGTAATTCTAGGACTAATAGGTAATAACAACGTTCTGAAACAACATATTTTAAATGGAGTAAACGCATTTTAACATAATAAGGATTTTGACTGACACCAGTCAAAAGTGGTTTTGACCGATTAACAGTTTTGACATATACATTCTTTTAAAAATACCATCACAGAGTGATAATACATGGTTTGCGGACGATTATGGTGTCCACATTTGGAAAGAAGTTTCTTATCAGCACAAGTTCCGAAACGAACTTATTGTTGTAAGACGTTGACTCATTGATGAGCGCCTTGCTTTCGGGACAGTTGGCGACGGAAAGAGAAGGTGTAATCTTAGCACAGAAGAACTCTTTCGGATTCAACGAATGTTATGTCATAATCTGAATCAAATGAGCACAATCAAGGACTATGTAGCTGTATCCAATGTGCTGTAATGCTAAGCGACAACACAAAGAACAGTAGCTTGAATTATTTTTATACAAAATTTTGAATGATACAGTACAATTCATTTGATACCTTTTCTACTGTGCTTATGAAAGAGAAGAACGATAAAATAAATCTGTGGAATAATTCTTGACCCAAATTGATAACAAAAAAAAACGATTTATTTTGTTTTTTAATGTAATTTATTTATTCATGGAAAAAGACAGTTGCAGAAATAGTATAGACAGTAATATAATATACAATTATTTTGTTAAAGTTCTAAAACCTTATAAATAAACTAAGTTAAATACCTACTTTTATAACTACTTATACTTTCACCTCTCGAAAATCTTCTCCACGGTTACAAATACAAAGAAAACAAAAGAAATACATAGTACGGCGTCATTTCGTGTACAATAGTTTATATTTTCTTGGTTTTTATAAATATGTATGTATGATAGTCTATAAGGTATACAACATTATTTTTAGTATAAATGCGAAACCTGAATATAGTTTGTTCAGAATCAGTAACTGAATCGATTCCAATAATTTTTAAAGCATGTTATATTTTTTCCCAAAAATATTTAAAAAAAGGTAAAAGTTAGACACCGAACGACTTTAAGTACCTATCGCAATAATTTAGGTACCTACTGCCAAATTATTATTATCAGTGAGCTCAAGACGACGCTGGAGGCGTGTGCTGCGTGGTGACCACAATTTTGTGCGGACAACTAGATAACAGAATAAGTTTATAACTTTGTGATTTTTCATGATACAGTTTTGAAATTTCGTACATAGATACTTTACATAAAAATACTAGACTCGTGTATCAGGTTTCGCATAATTATACTAAAACTAATGTTGTATATGTTATGGGTCTTTGTTACCTTATATAAATGATATATTATTATTATAGTTATATTCTAATATATTTCCCTTTACATTCAATGTATCTGCCTGGAGGATGATTATGTTCATAATTAGCAGAAACAATTTTATTTTCGTCATCAATGGTGAGCATAGCCCTGCACTTCTTATGGTTGTGAGTAGAACAGCTCCAACGACTCGTATTTTTATTATTTCTATGAGTAGTGCGACCGTAGGTGAAGTTATCAATGAGAATGAGTTGTGTCCCTCTCCGGGACTCGACGTACTTGAAATTCTCTGAAAAATAATACACGTTATTATTCAAATTGAGATTCTATTTCATAATACAAAAACAAAAAAAGAAAGAAAGAAAAACAACAAAATATAACATAATTAGTAGTGGGATTACATTAACTTTGTACTTTAAATGTTTTTTTTCATGGTTTCCACGAAAAATTAACAAATTTATGTACATAAAAAAATAAAAGAAATGATTAGTATTTTTATTTTCTTTTCACACACGTTTCGTGGAATTAGTCAAAAACTAGTTAGTTTACAATTATGAGAGACTGGTGTCTGAAACAGGCATTGCATGCAACGCCAGTGGTACAAGTCACCACTGCCCCACGACGCCGACGTCGCTACATGCGCACTTGACAAACTTACATCAGGCGCTTTTATGAGATTGAAGAGTACTATCAAAAGTACATAGGTCAGAATATTTTTCCCTTGACACACAATGTATTGGCCTGGAGGATGATTAAGTTTAACATTGGCAGAAATAATGTTCGTCATTGTTCTTTTTCATGTGAGTGGAACAGTTCCAACGATTAGTATTTTTGCTCTTTACCCAATGGCTTCACGCCACTGATAAGAATTAATAGCGTCCTTTACCTGTACTCAAAATATTTGAAGTCCACAGAAAAAATAGGCCATTCTTTGAAAGATTCCTCCACGTTTACAAAAAAAAAAAACAGAAGAAAGAAAGAAAGAAAACAACAAATAAAAGTGTATATTCATATTCGAATGAATTTCCCATGACATACAACGTATTTCCCTGGTGGATGATTATGTTCATAATTAGCTGAAATAATGTTATTTTTATCATTGGTAATGAGGTTAGCCTTGCACTTCCTATTGTTGTGAGTAGAACAGCTCCAACGAGTAGTATTTTTGGTATGTATAAGACCAGCGCGACCATAGTAGGTGTAATTATTCATTAGAATGAGTAGTTTCCCTCTCCGGGACTTGACGTACGTAAAGTCCTCTGTAAAATAAGAATTATAGGTAAACATTATTTTATCTTTTGAATCTTTTGTAACAATGGAGACATTGTTACAAAAACAAACAAAGAAAAGAAAGAAAGACAATCAACAAACATTAATATGAGTGAGTATAATATTTATTTTCTCTTTACAAATGCTGAGAGTAACTGCTTAAAAACTATCTTTAGGAAAAGTTTCCATTAATTTGTGAGAGACTGGAGCCTGAATGAAATAGGCATTGCAAGCAACGCTTGTGGTACAGGTGACCAGGGTCCCACGACGCTACATGTGCTACACGCTTACATTGAGTGCTTTCAAGTGACTCAAAATTATTAATAAAATTACATAGTTCCTTATATCCGAATATATTTCCCTTGACATACAATGTACTGGCCTGGAGGATGATTATGCTCATAATTAGCAGCAATAATTTTATTGTGGACATCAATGACGAGCTTAGCCTTGCACCCCTTACTGATATGAGTGGAACAGTACCAAGGGGTAAAATTTTTAGCTTTCGGCTGTCGACCGCGTGCATAGCTGTAGTTGTTGATAAGTAGTAGTTGTGAACCTGACCGGGACGTGATGTACTTGAAGTCCTCTGAAAAATAAGACAGTGCTTTATTAGTATAATTAAAAACCTGTGTATCACCATAATCTCTTTTTTTAAGTCGATAAAAACAAAACAGAGAAAATTAAGTTTTCATAAATAATTCACTGTTGGGAAATATAAGCACTTGCCATTTTAATGTAAATATTAATTATTCATTAACATAATATATTTTCACAATTACGTTAATCTAACAATATTGATTTATGTTTCATTTTTTCATTTCATTTATTCATTTATTAAAAAAACATATAGTTAAAGAGCAATAAAAAAAACATACATAAACTGATTAATAAGAAATAGAAATATATACCATCACTGTCACAAATTAAATTATAAAAAACCAATAATAAAACAATGTCAGCCTAATAAATTCATTCAAATATTTAAAAACATGTCATATAAAATAATAAATATTCAACAATGTTCAAAAAAATAAATAAATAAAAGATCATAACTACAATTTAAACCAATAATAAAACAATGTATGTAGAACGGTGCTTAATTTATATGCCCTAGGTTTTCTAATATTCTTTTTTGTTATAATGTTTGAAATGGCTAGATTTATAATCTTCGTAATAGTTTTAACATTTTTATTTAAACATCAGCAAAATATTGCAAAACTATTTATCTAACAATACTATGCACACCCACTTGATTATATTTATTTTTCCAATTATCCGTATTAAAATAAAAAATAAGTTTACTATTAAGGGAAAGAATAGATAATGAAATTTTGATTTATTTTTTGGTAATCTTAATCAATACGCTTGTTAATAAATTATTGAATAAAATAAGGAAAGATAGCCCATTTTATATTCCCATATAGGTATTACCCACTTATATTATAAAATAAAAAATGTATGTATGTTATTTATTAATAATTTTAATGTATGTACATACGTAGTCCAAAAGCCCTATTCATAATTAACTAAACCCTAACATCAATATATTAAAATAAAACAGGTTTATCAGTGTACTATCTTAGGATCATACATACATAAACTTAGGTACGCCTTTTTCCCGGTGGTTGATTCATTAAAAATCTCATTAACAAGAAAAAATAAAAAACTGATAGAAACTCAAAAATATTTAATACCCATCTAAAAACCTAGTAAGTCGACATACAAAATCTCTGTTTTCTCAATATTATGTTTTAATTAAAAAGTGCAATTGAATCACCCACAAAACTTAAATTAATCTAATAGATCAACCTATGTTCGTTTATTACGCAGGTTTTTTTTGTTAAATTACATCTAGCCGATGATGAAAAAAGCAAAACCCGGTAGAATACAGCACACAGTTTAAACCCGCTAAATATAATGTACTTTTTGGCTTGTAGGTTTTTTTTTCTTATCTCTCTATCTAATTCTGAAATACACTCCTTTCACCACAGCATATTTATAAGGAGGATGTGTATGTACAGAATTCCCGCTTAAATTTCCCGCAGTATCCGTGATCAGTTTAGCCTTGCACTTCTTGCCATTGTGAGAGGAGCATCGCCAATAAGTCGTGCCTTTGGTCGGGGACCGATGTACCAGACAGTATGTGTAGTGGTTCAGTAGGATCATACTTGTACCTGTTCTGGATTTAACGTATTGGACACCTGAAATAATATGTCTGGTCAGTTTCGATACCGATGAAGGATACCTGTTTACCAAGGTGTACCTATTTCTAATTTTCATGCTGAAGCTAGGATAGGAAGAGAAAACAATGTAATAATTTAAATTTAATACGACAAAGTAAAGCCAATAAATACGTTTTAAGAGATAAACGCATTATGGTTTACAAAGTTTTCTTCTCGGAAAGTTCTTTTGCAAATCTTCGAAGCTTATTTCTTTTTACTTGATGTTTCCTTCCAGATACGAGGCTATGTGTCGACTTTTGCAGCACTTTCATCATACAGACAACGACCACACGGCCAGCGGCCGGTGCCGCCGCTTGCGGAGTGTCGGGAACACCGGCAGCGAGTGTCTTTCTCAGCGGTGTTCTTACTATAAATTGTGTATGTTTACTGCCACTGTATGATATAGCAGTTCAATTGATCCTAACTTCGAAGATCTGCTGATGTGTCTTTCCTGTAAAAAACTCAACTCCACCTTTGCTGTCTTATTCGATTACAATATCTAGATATACATGATTGACAAAAATAGAAAACCTTTGGAGATTACTGTTCGTGCCTAGCAGATTGGTTTCATAATCCATATTCAGAAGTGATAAAAAAATTAAAATTAAAATTATATTGGGGACAGATGACTGTCCATGAAACAACACTACAGCATTATGATTCCTTTTATTTTAAATTAGCAGTACAACATAAGCCAACATTATCCTATGTGATCGTCTAAGGTAGGAAGCAAACCTTTTGCTATCACTAATACAACAGCTTTAAAAATATTTACGTACATACAGGTTCAAATGAAACTAAATATCGATACTCACCGCGACTGCGGTGTATCGCTAGCTTATTCAATTAGACTTTATACTATATGTTCGTATTTCGGAAAAGAATTAACGTTTCACGGCAGTTGTGAATATACATTATTCAGGACCTCTTTATACCTTCGACTGATGACATAAATTTAGATCACAAATGCAGCTCTTTATCGGTTATGATATACATTTAGGTGAAAAAACGCCTATTCCTAGAGTTTACAATTTAATTTCAATAATATCTTTCACGATCTTTAATTGTGGTACTTCGATCAAAATTCATATTTTTTTATAACAAGAAATTATTTTCTAGGGCTTAAAATTAGTGATTCAGAAAATAACATTTTAATTTAGATGCTTTTGTAGCGGCCACGAACAAACTTTTTTTTTTTAATTATTTATGCAAACTCGTATGAGAGTTGGTGATGCACAAGCACGAATCTATTACTTTATAAACAGAGTTATAGTTAGTCAATTAAGTAAGGGCTTTAGAAAAAATAAACTAAAAATGCATAGGGCGACACATTTTCTTCACTCGTATCGGTTCGAACTTCATTGTAAGAACGTAGATACTGAAGTAGTGAAGGGGATGACAGCTCAGACGTAGTGCACCAGATGTTCATAATTGAATGTATTTTAATGCGTCAACATGAAAGAGAGGTAAATAGTTAATTAGCAATAGTAGCAAAGAAATTGTCAACGACAACGATGGAGATTAAGCGCCCATATGAGTTTACACAAATATTTTTACATGTTGCTCAGTCAAGTAAGTACCGTATGTGGCCGATTTTACGGATATACGAATTTGCAACGTCAAATGACGTTGTCTGTAATGTTAAATCTTTATGTACTGTCCACCGTGGATACAGTACTTAGCCGGAGGGTGAGTGTGTTCGTTCTCAAGGCCAACAATGGCGAATTTCTCATCTAACTTCAGCTTAGCGTTACAACCTCTACAGTTATGTGTGGAGCAGTACCAATGGAAGTATTTGGTCTTCTTGCATTGTTTCTTGCAGTAATACGTGTAGTCGTTAAACATGACCAGATGTTTCCCTGAGTACCGCGATTTTGCCAGCAGAATCACTGAAAAGAAAAATTGGTGAGTATTGAGCAGTCCATGAGCAGTTTATTTTCATAGTCATTTCCCTTGAATGCGGTTTGAAAATTGTCCAAATAAGACAGATTAGCATTTTGATGAAGCCTTGAGAATATTTGAAATGAGAAAATGTAGTTGACAGATTTGCGCAACTTTTGAGTGACTACTTTCGACAATCGCCCACCACAATCATGAAGTTATATATTATTAAAAATTCTCTGAACTAAGGGAATTTTGTGACATGTAAAAGAGTTTTGTAAACCAATTTACAGAAATAAATATGATTTATTATTTATTCAATCCTTTGCAATCGTCTGATGACTAGACTTTTTATGAGTGTAAGCGAGCTCTGAGCCTTAACATTTTTTCTGTTGAGTAAACCTGAAATTACACTGAATAAAAACTAAAATATTTATCACCACAAGTTTATTACATAATATATTTATGGAATTCTGAGATATTAATATGCCTGTATGTTTGTCTTTAAGTTATTTAAATGTGATGTAATAGAAAGTACATTACAAGCTTCACATGAAACTACTCTTTGAATATTTTTAAACCTTATTATTTCTTAGTTCTATATGATATCTACTTTCTAGGTTTATTCACTATAATGTTAAGTTTTTGGCCACGTTTAACTTACGTTTCTGAAAGTATTTTAATGTTCTATGAGTTGACTAATACACGTTTTACAAATGGCAATGACACTCGGCTACCTTAGACCTATGCATTTCAATTTGGATCAAACAACTAGTAACTCGTAACAAGTAAATCGTATTAACATGAAAACGAATAATCGCTATCGTCCTTTAATATCTGTGCTTTTTTCTTTCCCAACGATTTAGTTTGGTTGAACCATGTACGGTCATAAAAACAATGTCCCTCAAGGACTGCTGTTATTTATTTCCTTTATTCGTATTTAGACATATAATTTACATTTTTAAATATTTCTTTACAAAGTAATATAAAATAAAAACATTTAAAAAAATAATAAATAGTAGCCCACCGGCATCGGGAACAGGGTCCGAGCTACCGGTGGTCAGGGCTCTTGAGAGAGGAACCTCCTAACGATACGCGCCGTGTCCAGAAGTACTGCTTTCTGAATCAAGCCCTTTGATCCAGCTGCCAAACGAGAGCCTCCTCAGATGTTGATCGAGGCTATTGGCTATTAAGCCATTGGCTGACACGACTATCGGCACAATGACTGCTGTACTCACGTCCCACATGTCGACAACCTCGCGAGCCAGATCTAGATATTTGAATTGTTTATTATTATAGTAAGCAACGACTTATTGTCGGGCCTATGCTGTCCCCCCATACTTAGTGCAAATGCTGTAACATGATAATATTGTAATACCAAATGATTTGAAAAGAGTAACAATGGAGTTTCTTGTCGGTTCTTCTCCATAGGAAACGACCAACCCTTTTTATCGACGTTTTATAAGTGCCCATCTAGGCCTATGTGAAATAAAATAATTTGATTTTGAGTATAAAAGTATCAGAGATCGCAGTATCATTTAATATGAGTAGGTACACTCGAGGCGGCCACTAGCATAATTTCTTAGACACCATTTACAACACCTTCATAAAATCACCCCACAATCATGAAGCTTCCCCGGACATCTGCTTGTTCTTTTTGGTAAATACATATACCTATGTATTTTCTACAGTTTTCCTGCCACACAACGATTTCGATGTGTGATAAGTACAATTCATAATAAGTAGGTACTAATTTCATTCCCAAGTTTAAATAAGATTACATTCCATTATATAAATTACCTACGCGCTATTCTAAAATAAATAAATAATACTCCGTAGAGTGATCAAATACTCTACCACATTAAAATAAAATAATTTAAAATGCTTAAAATATCTACAACAGGTTTTTAAGTTTTAAACGATTACAAGAATGTATGAGACACATGATTTAATTACAAAAATAAATGTAGGTGCCGCTACAAAATGATTAAGTTTCTAGTATCACTGTACGTTTCTTTATATATGGCAATACTACACAGTTCATCTATGCGTGTCAATATGGTTGATTCAACCAAATTCACTAAATGTTGGCCACTTTTTCAATTGTCAACATCAGTGAATCAATGTGGTGGAACCGTGTACTAATACCATACTTGATCAGGAACATCAGCAGTTTTGATAACCTGAGGGTAACTTTCAGTCTATTGATGTATTAATTATATGGCACTTCTTACACTTCATTTACACGGAGACATTTATTTGCTTCCATATTCTATCCAGCAATTCAATTGTTCCTTATAAATGAAACGTCACACTATATTATGACATTTCAATTGAGACTATCATTAACGCTAAAAACGGGATATTTACCATGTTTACTATTTCAACTGTCTATAAACCGAAAAAGTGCCAAAAAAAGTTCGCGAGCGGACACAGTGAGTTTCGTGTGTCGGGAACAGTATTGAGTTGTGAGTGACAGTGGTAGCGGTAATGAGTGCAAAAAATACGAACAAGAAAGAGGGTAGATCTTAAAACAAATAGTAAACATGGTAAATATCCCGTTTCTAGTGTTAATGATAATATTAGTGACCATGTCAGTTTAAAAACACTAGAAACGGGATATTTACCATGTTTACTGTTTGTTTTAAGATCTACTCATTTCATTCATTTCATTGAGTTCCCGATATTTCGGCGCTGTTGCAAGCACCATGATCACGGATAAACTGAAGTTATTGCGGGTGGGTGTTAATGAGCAGACAAATCGGTCTACCCTCTTACTTGTTCGTTTTTTGCACTCAGTACCGCTACCACTGTCACTCGCAACTCGATTCTGTTCCCGACACACGAAACTCACTGTGTCCGCTCGCGAAGTTTTTCCTACACTTTTCCGCTTTTTACACAGCTGGACCACTGGATTCCAGGCTCTCGACAGTTGAAATCCATCATCCCGGTTGAAGTTCCTGTATTTGTAATCTCAACAGCTTTTAAAAACTTATATTTCGATTGAGTACAATAAATATAGTAGTTACGACAGGTACGTAGACGATAAAATTGATTGGCATGAGACACAGAAACACGCTATCATATTTTAAAATAGTATCCATTGGATATGACAAATGCTGGTGGTGCATGGGCGTGTTCCAGTCTAGCTGATACCACGGACCTACGCGATGCTCTAATGTCATTGGTGACGATGAGCCTTGCTTTGCAATACCCCCCTTTAGTGCAGCTCCAAGTCTTAGTCTTCACATTACTCTTGTGGCAATAGAATGTGTAACCGTTGACAACCGCCAGTTCCTTTCCATCTTGCTTTTTTACCCATTGTAGCACTGGAAATAAAGTAGACATTTTATACTGTTCTGGAATGTACGTATGGGTGCGCTCGGATTATGGGTTGCCACAATACGAGTTGCGTCCTAGTAGGTCTTCGAATCCACTCGCTCCGAGCATACTCGCGGCTTAAGCTATCGAAGTCTAACTGTGTCATCCAGTATTTGGTTAATGTATAAAAGTGTATTAATAAAGTGGGGCTCGTGGCTAAGTAACAGCCACACGTTGATCGATCAAAATCTCGATATGTGGCACATGTATTGACACTATAAATTAAGGATCTGTCAAACTGGAACGGATAAATTACGAATAACATATACGGATATTTAATATTTGTATATAGTGTCTGGAGCCAAGCAAATCCGCAATTTATACGTACCGGTATGACAGAACCTTTAGAAAAAAACAAACATTTGTTTCATATATTTTTTTTATTTGGGAAACACACGAATCACTAAAGTTTATTATTAGTATGCATTTAAACATAAACAAAATCAACAAAAAACAATTAAATAAGACGAACCACTGACCCGTGGCGCTACAAACGCTTTCTATAATATCCATTCGAAATTACAAACCGTGGAGGCAAGTGACCATGATCCAACCTAGCTGATTTGAAAACTCGCAGCGTAGGATCAATCTCATTGGTAGTTATCAACCTGGCTGTACAATTCTTCCCGGCGGTGCAAGTCCAGAGAAATGTCGTCTGACTTTGTACTCTACAGTAAAAAGTGTAGCCCCCCACAATAGCAATTTCTTTCCCGGTAAGCTTTCTTGCCCATTTTACTGTAAGAGAAAAAAACAGTTAGGCCAATTTGCAATGCACACACTTATTTGATAACTTAAACACTAACACTCTACGGCACTATTTAATTAAATGACGAAAGACAAGAAAAGCCCTAATGCATGTCAATTGTTTAAAAAAAAAAAAAAATGTCTGTATGAATCATTTTAAAATTGTAGTCGTTTAAGTAGAGACAGATAACCCAGTCAATGACATGTTTAATATTACAAAAAAAAAAGAATTGTTCATGTAATGTATTTATTGATCTCTATAAAAAATAAATATAGAAGGACAACTCGTCTCACTACCGACGAGGCTACTAGCTACCAACTATTTTCCCGCTAAAGAAACGTACAAAAGATTATAAGTCCCATATGAGTAAAAGAGATACACATACGAAATAGTCGATTGCTGAGTCAGCAAGGCCGATCATGGCCAACCAAGTCTGTTAAGGAGAGACTACACAAGCACCTCCGAAGTTTGTGATTTCTAACGGATGTGCTGTTAAAGTGTGAATGTTATTGACCTAGTGACTAACAAAAAAAGCAAACAATTATTTTACTTTCTTTATTGTACTAATAAACTTGCATAATATTCTGTTTTTTCCGTGTTGTATTGTTTTTTGTTTTTACAATTAATTTACGCTTATTTCCGCGTTATTTTGGATAACTATCTGTCAAAGCTATAATTATTTTAACTTGTGTATTTTCAGTAAAATAGGTTTAAGTAAGAATACAAATAAAATCATCTTACCGTATATCAAACCAATCTACCACCAAACCAAACCTCACAAAATATTCGCTGGCATTTCAAATTATATAAGTACCAATTGAGATATTTCCCAATTTCACCACAATATTTAACACAAATCAATGACAACATATTTATTTTCATGTATTCATTTAATGTGTAATCACATCTAATCTTGTTGTTAGTTCACTACAGGAACTGATGGACGTTACCGAAAGCGCCAAACTGGTAGCGAAATCAGACGCTACACCCAAGTAAGCAGTTCATTACTATAACTGTTCATTTTTGTTTGAATTTAATAATACCTGTATGGTTCATTTTGTGATTAACCTTAAACTTCGAGTGAAAGATGTTGAATAAAAGGCCAAAATTGGCTTGCAAGGAGACCACACTAAAAAGATACAGGTAATTGGGTAAATTGGTAAGTAATTATTTATCATTGAATTAAAATAAGTGGTCACCATATATTAGTCAAAGTTATTTATTGCAATAGTTTTTTCGACGTGACACCGATTACAACTCTAAAAGCGTTTATGAAAAGCAATTTAAGTTCACTATAAATATTTGAGTTACTTGTCAACAATGCTACAATTACAAGAAAACGCTTATTTATTCATAAAAACATTAAAAGAAAAAGGAAAACTTGTGCTACACTTTGACGTATTTTAATAACAGTAGTAGTAGGATTGATTATAATTTTACATTGATAAATGTTACAATGTTGATAAGACCACACTTGGTCACTCGTTCACTTTTGCTAAGCTAATGAGCTGTAAAGGAGATTGCCACAATGCAGGCCCTGTTCTGCACCTACCGCTATACATAAATATACAACATTAGTTTTAGTATATGCGAAACCTGATACACGTGTCTAGTATTTTTATGTAAAGAATCTATGTACAAAATTTCAAAACTGTATCATGAAAAATCACAAAGTTATAAGTTTGTTCTGTTACCTAGTTTTCCGCACAAAAACGAGATCACGTAGCAGTGCGCGCCTCCAGCGTCGTCTTGAGCTCACTGATAATAATAATTTGGCAGTAGGTACCTAAATTATTGCGATAGGTACTCAAAGTCGCTCGGTATTATCGATATTTTTTATATGTTTTTGGGAAAAAATATAACAAGGTTTAAAAATTATTGGAATCGATTCAGTTACTTATTCTGAACAAACTATATTCAGGTTTCGCATATACTAAAAATAATGTATATTAATATTTTGGCACGTGGGCAAGCTCGGAACTAAAGCCTCTTGTCTTTTGAATATATTTCACAAGAAAGATTCACTAATGTTTGTCATATTCATATTCGTATCTTTATTTGTATTCCATGACCTTTAAGGATCTAACAATGGCTTAAAGCTAAGGTACAATTACGGACCCTGTAGGGAACAGCAAAGGTGGCGTTGCTGTCGCGCTATTGGTGATTGTGTTATTAGTATCATGGCTTATGACGGTCTTCCGTAGGGGCAATACTAGATAAACGTGTCCCAATTACAATAATTGGGACATTAGACAAATAATAAAGAGTAACAATATTGGTCTGTTAGAGTGAGTTTTATTCGTCTCTCATTGAAATGATTAAAACAACATTTCTTATTTTAACTGATTTTTTTTTATTTGTCTTCGCTACATCAATTAAACTTATGTTTTAAAGTAAAATCCGTTTTTAATCACAAACGCCGGAGGTGGATGCGCATGAGTCTCTTTAATAGAGCATATATGGCGCTCCGAGAGTGTTGCGCCGTTCATAAAGGTCAGCCTGGCTTTACATGAGTTTCCTTTCGTACAGTTCCAGACACTTGTCCTCAAACATTGATTTTTGCAGAAAAATGTGTAGCCGTTCACAATAGCAAGCTCCTTCCCGTCAATTTTTTTTACCCACTGAACTGTAAAATAAATAAACCTGTTATAATTAAAATGTATAAAATAGCAGTCAATAAATACGGTTTTGATTAGAAATAAACACAAGACTTATTACATACTTCCCTTTAACATATTTTATTCATAATGTATCTCTCTATGTGACACAAAAGGCCCTTAAACATTAAAAATAAAATATTTTCATAAAATATTTTGAATATATTTGTATGAAGCCTGGCCCGCCTACTTTCCGCCATTTTATTTCGTCACATTTCCTAAATATAAGCTATCGAAGTTACAATCTTCGTCATAAATGCTCAACATTGATAGCTCATAATTATTTCTAGTTATTGATTAATGCAGGCTAATACATGGCTGCTACTTTTGAAATAAAACAAAATGGCGGAACAATATTCGTCATATATGCTCAACATTGATTGCTCATATTTCTAGCTAGTGATTAATGCAGGCTTAATGCATGGCTGCTATTTTTTAAATAAAACAAAATGGCGGAAGCAGTCCAAATTCGTAAAAAAACAATAAAAAACGCATTACTATTTAATACTTTATAATTTTCAGATTAGAAATCTACGAAATATGAAAACTAAAAATTAGGTATGTAATTCTTACATCAAATTAAAATCAACACTTGGGCTAAACTTGTGACTAGATTATAGGGTTACTTGAATCCTAAGACACAATGACTAGACTTAACAGCAAGAATCGACATCTAACAATAAAAATGTCTACTCGACCAATTCCCTGTTTTACTCTATTGGTACGAACTATGTGAGATAAATACATTATATAGCGAAACTAATACCGATGATAAGTTTAGCCAGTCAAAAAGATGAATGTTAGCACGGATTTTTAATTTAATTCACTATTTTGATGTCACTGCCTCGTTGGTAAGGTCTTCGGGGTGCTTCGAGGATTACAGGTCATTTTATTATTATTTAATTATGTTATCAGCCTGAAGGTTGAATTTCTCATGATGTTATAAAATATCAATAATAAAATGAATTGATCTTCACATAAAACCCGTCAGTAATTCTAAAATTTGGCGGCTTATGATTATGCTCCAGTTTAGATGTCAGGAGCGTTCGTTGTGCTGAGTCGGCTTCGTTAGTGATCATCATCTTCGCTTTGCACCTCACCGCGTTGGTACAAGTCCAGGTGCTCTTGTACATATTCTGTTTGTGGCAGTAGAAGGTATATCCGTCCACAATGGCCAGTTCCTTACCGTTGGATTTTTTTACCCATTGTAGTTGTGCTAAATAATAAACAATAAAACTGATCAATATCAGAGGTACCAATTATACATGGTTAAGCGTTAATCTATAAACCTAACTAACATGAGTAAGTACATTACAGGATGATTGAAAATTGTAAATGCTTTACCAACTACTGAATTCAAAACATCCAAATAATACTCTTTTTCTTGGTCGCATCCATAAGGTCTTCAATAAAACTAATGTAAATAAAATAACCTACATTATTCGTTATTTATTAAACTAATACATAACTTTGTATTATTAGAATACTTGAATAATTTAATAGATACACTGTACATGCTTAAAAATATGCACAGTGAAAGCCTAATAGATGAACTATATATCAAAATGCAACCTAGATTTAGAAATAAGTATTTAATAAACGATTATAACTACCAATTTTTTCTCCCTTTGTAAAAAATGCCTTCATGAATGAAAAAGGCTGGTGGAGCATGTTCATGGTTGAGTTTCATTGATACAATCTGTCGGTCCTCAATGTCGGCATCATTCGTGATGACCAGCTTGGATCTACATGAGTTTCCTTGGGTGCAGCACCAACTGTTGGTCTTCGTGTATGACAATAGAAAGTAAAGCCATTCAGAACAGCAAGCTCCTTCCCATTCTGTTTTGTGACCCAGGTTACTGAAATTTATGTTGTTAATTAGTTTCAAAGTATCATCCGAAAAACAATCGTAGCGGATTTTCCGCTTTTAGACCAATTTTCAGTAGGTTAGCCAATGGTAGGAACAAGAAAGAATAAGATAAAATAAAATAAAGTGTATTTTTGTAAGTTTTAAGAAGGGTCCATTTTGATCGCACTGAAACTAATTTGCTTATATTTTAGTACTTTTGAGCGGACGGCTTTTGAATTTGAATGAAACAGCTGTATACGCATGTCGACGCATACAATCGGCTCCGTACCGTCCGCGTCACTTGAGAACGTATATGTTTCTGCGCTTAATCAAATAGTTACATTCCTACCGTGTTAAACAAAATTTGCACAAGTATATCGGTAGTGGACGTTTTCGGCTGATAAGATTGATTAGCTGATGAGGATGAGCCGAATTTTGAATCATGTTAAAATAATTTTAATTTTAGGACAAATATATACATTTAACTCTTGGTATACTATACATATATTTTGTATGATTAACACAACGTTTTGTTTTTCTCAAACATTTTTATTTATTGATAAACCATAAAACACACGCAAACGAACACAATACCGAATAGTAATTATAGGAATGTGAGATCATGTCAATATTTTTTTGCACACATTTAAATATAACACGGTGTACCTTAACTTTAGCTATTATAGTTTAAAAATATGACTAGACTTTGAACTCTAATAGTTTATTTCAAACGTTAAACATACGTACATAATGTTTCTACTTGTATCCAGACTAGACTTTTACTTTACATTGTGTAAGTGAAATAGATTTTTTTATATTTCAATATGACTAGATTTTATTTCTCAGTTTATTTCAAACATTGATATTACATTTTAACTCGAATGTAGCTAATATAGATTAAATATACGACAAGAAACATCTGACTTTTCTCTAATAAAAATTATCCTACGATTGTGGCCACTATAAGTAAAACATCTACTTCAAAGGATTATGTGAGTCGCTAGAAAGTAGACCGTGGTTAAAGACTCCATAGTCTTTAAGCAGATTTAAGGATAGGCCTGATGAGCTTAAATTTCAATTAAAGTCGCGCAAAACGCTCTTTTGGTCCGACCCTTAATGTGCGATCTTTATTATCAAGAAGAGGTTGCTTAACAAGAGTTATACAAAACTACTGAATATAAACCAACAACACTCTAACAGAATAAGCAATAAGACATATACGCAGATAGAATTGACACTCCGGCCACTTCGCATTTTTGTCCCTTTCTTCTTTTTTTGGGAATTGGTTCGTTGTAGTTCCATCACTCTTATAATGTGTACAGTCACGAGCACCAATATGTAAGCACGTATCTACTTTTAAAAGTGTTTTTCTCCTACTGTTCTGATTAAAATTTTATGTTGTTACGAACATAGTATTCTGGAACCCATATTTTTATGAAAAAGATCATATCTCCAAGTTATAATCGCTATTTCTCGCGAAAATTGCTTTCAAATTTAGGAAAGTGTATACATATTGGTGCTCGTGACTGTGGGCCAAAGGATAACGCAGCGGGGCGTTGGTATATCAAGCTATCTTTTTAAGAAGCATATGCATGTGTGCAGACCATTATTATATACCTACTAGTCAATGCACAACCTCCTCCTTTCCTTCTTGAAGATGGTTAAAACGCGGTGTGAAACGAGTGTCGTACTCATCATACTATGCTTACTCATATCTGAACTCCATATTCTAATATTTCTGTCAAAACCGTTTAGAATAAGTAGGTATTTGAGTTGAAACTGTAGGCGTCTGTAGGATCGCTATCTACGAAGGTATTTGCATAGACACACATTGAAACTATTAGTGTTGTAATATGAGGTACTGCAGCTCATATACTACTGATTCCAAACGATAGTAACATCTTACCTACCCTACAATTTACAATAAAATCCATTACTGATACAATACTTAGAAGGTTCGTGCTTGTGTTCCAGTTTCGCTGACAGCACAATCCGACGAGATGGTTTCGCGTGCTTGGTGATCTCCATCCTGGCATGACAGTCCCCTCCATAGGTACAGTTCCAGATCTTTGTAGACTTCTTCAAACTCTGCTTGCGACAGTAGTAAGTGTAGCCGTTCACTAGTGCCACTTCTTTTCCGTTGAGTCTCTTCATGAATTTTACTGTAATATTTTTTAAAGTGTTAATATTGGAAGAATTTGATCATTTGATGATTTGTTTCATGCATAAAAAACATGCAAAGCGTGCTAGGATAACAAGGATGGCTATTATTATGTGTTACAGGTGAATCTTAATTAGGTAGATCTAGTGAAGTGACAGCACCCTGGACCGACGGACGATGACATAATTCAAAATCAATATTGATTTCTCATTATGCGGAAAACTATACATTCCGAGGTTAGCAAACTGAAAATGTGTAGATTAAACTAAGTCGTAATAAAATATTTCATATTCAAACTTTTATATTTTTTTTGTCAGAGATAGAGAAGAGTAAAAAAACTATTTGTTTAAAACAATTGTTTTATTTATTGCAAAAACACAAAAACGGCCCAATTATAAGCTTTTTTTTTCACATACCACCCTAAACATGAAGTTTTACTATCAGTAATTTGATGAATACAACATTACGCCTTTTAATAATTTGATTACTTTGTCCATATTTTTATTTACTCTTTTTAAGTTTCGATGCGTATTGTATTTAGGCCTCACTCACACAATTAATTGTACTTTAATTATCCGCTTTATCATGTCAGGCGAAAGACGTTCACTGCTGAACCCTATGCTTATACACCATCAAATTCTAACATAAAACCCATCAACAATCATAAACGTGGGCGGTGGATGTCTGTGCTCCAGCTTAGCAGACACAACGCGCCGCTTCAGAGGATCAGGCTGACTGCAGGTGATCAGCCTGGCCTTACAGAGCCATCCATTGGTGCACGTCCAGATCTTCGTCTTGGCGTTTTTCTTGTGACAATAGAACGTGTAACCGTTCACCATCGCCAGTTCTTTGCCGTCCCTCTTCATCATCCATTTTACTGAAATACATTGGTTTTTTTTTAAAGTTCGGCCACACCGTGTGTTAAACTAATCCTAAGGGGAGGATACGCCCAGATAGCCTGAAGAAGAAAAGTCTTACGTTTTTTGTAATTTTCATCTCAGTATCGGTATTTTATTTTTACCGCTTGAACAGTTGTATGTTGCTGAATGTTGTGTATATTGTACAATAAAGGTAGGTACCTACTGCATAACATCGTAGAATACAACAGCCTGTGAACGCCTAGAGTCGGTATACAAATTCTTCAAGTACATAATAATTAAATAAGGTAAAGTAATAAAACATTAAATATAGTTCAAATAATATTTATTGTCACACAACAAAATTTAAGACGCCACAGAACTAATGAAGTCGTAGTTTTGTTATTTTAGGACAAGACATAAAATCTTGCGCGACAGTTGTAAAAATAGTACATTTTGATATAAGTGGGTAAACTTTGTTATTGCATTCGAAGCGGAATTCACAACCAAGCCGCAGGCGAGGTTGTTATGGAGCCGAAAACTGCAGTAACAAATGCCCAAGTGTATCAAACGACGTTTTTCAATACACTTTCGAAGAAATAAAATATTAGAACGGAAAGTATTTTTGTCAGGAATTATTAGGAAACTACTACTACTACTACTACTGACATAATTTGCTTTTATTCGCGCTGTGATTTCGCCAGGTTGAAAAAGAAGCAAAGGTATGATGCTGCTAAACAGCCTAATATGAAAAATAGAAAATTCCAATATTTTTAAGTTTAGAACACAAATAAATGTTAATTTGTTCATAAAAATAAATATTTGTTTTTTTAAGTTTAGAACACAAATAAATGTTAATTTGTTCATAAAAATAAATATTTGTTCATAAAAATAAATATTTGTTTTACAAAATCATGTTTATCTATGATATTCTATTTATAAACACAATTTAAATAGTCAAAAAAATTTTATTCCGTAAAGACTCATGTATCTCTTTTCCGAGATTTTTAAAAAATAACAAACACCGCCGACTATAGTCATTGAATCCATTTGGACTTAGTATAAGTATAGTTATCTGTGGAAATTTTTATTTCCGCATGAGTGCGGAAAGATATTAAAAATCCACGCGAGTGAAATACGAACCAGTTTTCGAGAAAAAACATTCGCGCAACTGATACTTGCGCGACAGACGCGTGCACGACTGGACACTTGCGCGACTTAGGCCCGTGAGATTCCTTCCAAACATAACATAACATTACGCCTGATATTACTTAAAGGACTTAGCTCGATGTAAAATTGTGAACGTTAAGTCTCAAACAGACTGGAAGGTATTAGTTATAATCGCTGTTTTTTATACTTGATTTTATTGGGAGTCATTTTCAGTGTTATTCAAAATGAAAATCAATGATGGCGGCGACAAAATTATTCAAAGTTTTTGTTGATAGGTTTTCATGGTTTTCAAATGAAAATTCAAAATGGCGCCTGCAATGGATACTGCATATATTTATTTATGTTATGTTAAACGAAATAAATTAAACAGAATAATACTTAATCTACACGTCACATATCACTATTAAATAATAATAGAGAAAGAATAAATAGAGAGCAGGGGAGGAGATATAAAAAGATTTTTGTTATACAGCGTGTAACAGAAATGTGTGGTCATATATAAGGATGTGTTACAGACCATCAAACTGATCAACTGTCACCATGAGATCAACATCGTAATCGTGAATAAATTATCAGCTTTCCCATACTTTGCATCGAGTAGTTATTGAAGTTTCGTATGTAATAGCTGATTATTTATTCGCGATTACGATGTTGGTGTCACGGAGACAGTGTTTAGTTTGGTGGTGTGTACCACACCCTTAAACATGACCACATCTTTTTCATACATGCTGAGTACTATCATATCACGACTTTAGAATAGCTCATGTCGTAAATGAGTAAAATTAATCCCCTTGTGCCTTATTTTTTTTTTTCGTAACTATACAAAATAATTGCAAAAAAAATATTGCGTGGAAAGTCCACTTATTTATTTTTAAGTATGAGTATGTTCTTGCTTATGTGAAACTATAACACTATCGACTGTGACGATAACTGATTTGCATCCCAGCGGATTCCGAGTACAGTGCCATCGCTGTTTTGCTCCTTTGTATCTTTTTACTCGATTATACCGATAGGGACCCCAAATAATGACATCATTACCACTCTTTGCCGTACTAAAAACTGGCTCGTAATCTGTAACAGAAGTTGATCGTTACAAATGAAGAAAGAAAAAAAAATGGCCACTGAAAAGGACGGTAAGAAACCAGTCTCTCCTTTCTTACACCATGGTTATCTGAATTTGTGTGCCTTTACAATGTGCTTTGTCCTTGCGTAGCATCCAGAGATGTTATGGATATGATATTTCGGATCTGGAGACGGATATGGATATAGGAATAAAATTATATCGGTTTCGGATACGGTTACGGATATGTAATTATTTCGGATTATCCGTTAGTTTCGGATAGTTTCGATTACGGATATTAGATTGAAGTAAAATATAAACACATACACTTTGGTCGCATTTTGTCTATAGAAATCAATATAATACTTAACACAAAACTTTCTTAAATTAAGTATCAACTCTTGAACAAAAAACTAACTAGTTATGAAATTAAAGTAATATATAACTAACTAGTTATGAATTTGAAGTTATAACTAGAAATAACAAACAAACTGCAAGATTCACGTGGCGCGCGAGCGGTGAAACAAAAACCTTTCGAAACATGTCGTTTTATTTAGACTCCACCCTTATACAAAACTATCCGAAACTTGTGAAACGGATACGGTTACGGATATATTTTTATTTCGGATATCCGATAGTTTCGGTTACGGTTACGGAGCTCCAGAACAGGTAGCATCTACGTATCTACGGTCCACGCAGCGCCTACGTGGGTGGGTCTATTTGTTTGTTTTGTTCCCTTTTCACACCTAAACCACTGAACCGATCATCCTAAATTTTTGCATATTATTATAAGTTGTGAGGTTTACAGAAACGGACATAGGGTACCTTTCATCCCGAAAAAAGTACTATTCACGAGGAAAACAACAATAACGTTCTTATGATAATAGATGGCGCCAATTGTCCTTCGAATCATGATTGAATTTTACTATTATAGACGCAGAGTATAGCTCGAATTGATTGTCAAATTCTAAATTAACGCGAGCGAAGCCGCGGGCAAAAGCTAGTACAGCAATAAAACTATACCATAAATATTCAGATATTAAAAAGGTTCAAGGGAATCTTCTCAATGATTATGTTCAATCTTATGGATAACAATGTCACCGTTAAAAGTAAAGATTTTCGATCGGCACCCACTTTTGTACCGGGTACATGTCCATCGCACTTTGGCACCTTTGCATCTTAAAACCCGATTATATCGATAGGGACCAACGATAATGACATCATTACCGCTCCTTGTCTTACTGAAAACTGGTAGCATATCTGTAATAAAACACAGTTTTCATTTATTCACCATATTTACTCATATCTACAGTAGCAAACCTTACAATCAAAACAAAGCATCAAAACAGGAGCAAGTTACATAATATCTAAAATATATTTATTCTGGAATGAAATCAATATAACAATTAATTATGTTATTGAACAATAAACTTTATTCAAGCAGTACTCGTAATACTAGTGATTATGTTTATTCCTAGGGCTAGCAATCACACCTATCAATAGTCACGATAGTAGATCGGCCTCACGATCCGATCCGGGTACAAATCCATCGACTTTTGGCCTCCTTAAACTCAAACTGAAAGCATTTATTTCAAACAGACCCGTTGCAGGCAATTTTACATGGTCAAAAATAAGCTACCAGTACAGGCATACCGACTTATTGTCGGGCCTACGCTGTCCCCCCATACTTAAGTACAAGTGCTGTATCCATGATATTAATGGAACACCAAATGATTTGAAAAGAGTAATCATGGAGTTTCTTGCCGGTTCTTCTCCATAGGAAACGCCCAACCCGAACCGTGCACCTTTTTTTCGACGTTTTATAATTGCCCATCTAGGCCTATGTAAAATAAAATATTTTGATTTTGAATTGTGAATGGACTGTAGTTGCCTATTCCAAAATCATTGAATTCATGCAGAAGAATGGGCAAGAAACTGCACTTCAAATTAAATTAGATATTACATAGTCCTAGCTACAATATTGTTGCTTCTATATGTGAGCTCATCTAAGTATTAGAAAAAAAGACAATTTAAATCTTAGAGATTAGGATAAGCCCTATTTACCATAAATCTACATGGTACTCACATTTCCAAAAAATGAAATAATGCTTCTAATTTTCTAAAACAATGGTATTCAAAGTAATTAAGTATTATTAGGGAGCCGAAGTGGCTGTGGAGCAGGATTGGTCCTGCTCCACAGCCACTTCGGCTCTGAAAATGCCTGGCTCTTTCATCAACGATATAGTCTTCAACGGTATTATATGCTCGCTTACTTATTGTGCGTGTTATGCATGTTTTAAATTTCTTCTCATTAAGTTTAAGAATATCAAGTGGTATTTTATTGTAACATTTTACACAGTACTCCGTTAAAGAAGTGTGTACTTTTGACAATCTGATACATGGCTCATCTAATTTGTCCTTATTTCTAGTATTAACATTATGCCTGTCGCTTATTTTACTATAAAAATAATTGTGGTAGACGATGCCCATGTGGAGGTAGAGAGGGAGGATCAAACATTTTACATTTAGGCAAATATTTACTTAGGTATAGCATAAGTAAGCATTAATAAACTACACACCATTATTGTTCATTAAATTGTTAGACATCTACTATACGACTACTGCAGGTAGCATTATTTTTTAATACTATAAACAATTCGATACACATTGCACGTCCTCTTAAGTCTTAACGTCTTAATCTTAGCTGTTCTATGATCTTCTGTTTTCTTCAGTGGTTATGTTCATCTTTATGACTAACTATCACACTGTCGACAGTTATGATGGTAGACCGGCAGCCCAACGGGTACCGGGTACAGGTCCACCGCAGTTTGGCCCCTTTGTACCCACTGGACCGATTGTACCGATACGGACCGTACTTGATCACCGGGGTGCCGTTCTTTGTACTGCCGAAAACAGGACCTGAAACTATAACTTTGACGTAAGATTTTGATGTGACAAAAATGTGATAGAGACACTGCTTTAAATTCTAAATCAAATTTCCGATTATTTGTTTTATAATTCGTATATTATCGCATATTGACAAAGTATTTTACAGGAAAATATATACAAAAGAAAAGAAAAATCCTGACTCACTCACTCACTAACTGACTGATCACTAACGTCCAGCTATCTAAACCCTTGTACCCAAAAATATTAAAACATTTAAACTACGCGTTGTCTGACAGCAAGTGAATAAATGATAGGTCTCAAATAAAGGTGAATACTGCAAACCCACTATCCACATTCATCTGACGTAAAAAAATGACGATTTAAAGGACTAGTATAATCATTACGACCAACTTGGGACGCGGCTGCGGACACGGAAATTGACTGATTCTTCAGTAAGTATTTGTACGCAGCTGTCTGTGTTCGGAGCCACGTCTGCAATTTGCGGATTGCCCGTCCTACACTAAAACTACACTCAAATCAAAATATTTGATTTCACATACATGAGCACTTAAAAAAGGTCGAGAAAAGGTGCACATCAATGGTTATGCTCAGGCTTATGACTAACTATGACATCGCCGATGGTTATAACAGTCGATCTACATCCATAGGAGTTCCTATTACAATACCAGCGCTGTGATGCTAGGGTCCCACTACTGCTACTCTTTCTCTGGTTATACCGGTAGGATCCCAGTATCAGCACAAGATTCCCTTGAGTTGTCCTTCTGAAAACCGGTACGGGATCTAGAAATAAATAATCAAAGGTTTATTTTGGCTGGATACGTCGGTATCGATGGTGACAGGGCACACGAATGCAAAACGGATGACTGCTGGAGACGAAACACTCTCGAGTAGAACGATGAATTGGTGAAGACCGCGGGAATGAGCTGGGAGGCTTCAGTGAACATCATCCAGCTGAGATGATGATATGCGTCGTTAGAGCAATAGAGGAAGAAAAATTCTCTTGCAGTGGTATATATAGCATATTTATTGATAATGAGCTTCTTATCAATTAAAATAGAGTTCCATATAGCGTGCAAGGCTTTTACTCACTGACAGTCGCCTTAAATACATAAATAAAAATAAAAAATATATCAGTAAAAGATAATTAAATCATGTTTTATTAATTAATCAAAATCCAGGGTAACATAGGTTTTCTTTCAAATAAAGGTCTTAATTTCAATGATTATGATCGGTTTTGGAAGAACAACACAACAACACGCCCGAATCGTAATATTAATCCCCTAAGGATTAGGCAGAGGTGTACCTAACAGTACACCCGCATTTCGCCAGTTATGTTTACGTCCCATGGAATAGGGGGCGAGCCTTTTGCCTCCAGCCGGGCACAAATCCAGATTCCGTGGCTGCTACTGAGAAAAACCCAATAACACTTTGCCCGACCCGGTAATCGAACCCTGGACCCTGACCACTACACCAACACGGCAATCAAAAGTTTTTTTAAATAGAATCTTATTTCCTATCTCGACAGCCCAAAGAAAAACTGCAAACTACTATAAAGAAGTTGTATACTTATATGCCTGATTATACATAAAGTGATCACCGGATTCTCTTAAATGTTATGCTGAAAATAGGCTCTGAAAATACAAGATAAAAGTTTCAATAAATATTGACAAAAGAAGTTTAACCTTTTTCAAAGATGCTTTTATTTTGTTTTCTTAGTTTGGGCTTGCTCTTGATCTAGATCTCGCATCCTAGATCTTGCACTAATAAGCATTTCTGGGTGTCCATAATTAGGTAGATGTCAACCATCTACCTACAAGTAAAACTAATTAAAAGTTTAAGATCATTTTATTACACACACTTTTTAAACGTTTAAAACTAAAGACAATTTTGTTTGTGTCCGATTGTCAATACATATTATCTATCTTCCATCTATACATATGAAATTTTATTCAAAGTTTTGACTGACTGACTGACCGATATATCAACGCACAGCCCAAACCGCTGGTCCTAGAGACATGAAATTTGGAAGGTGTTTTCTTTATGAAGAGTAAGTATCTACTAAGGAAGGGTTTTTCTAAATTCCACCCCTAAGAGAGTGAAATGGTCGGTTGAACTTTCTGTGAAACTTTTTATTCTTGGGTCGATTGACTTGAAAATTTGTGTACATACTCTTCAGTTAAAATTATGAGAAACGTGTAAACGTATGTTTGTTTAATGTAGGGCACACGTGCGAAACCGCGGGCAGAAGTTAGTCTGTTATTATTCATCCGGTGAAACTTATTAACAATATAATAAATGAGTTCATCGAAAAATCTTTGACTTTGACCGTCAATGGTTATGCATATCGTTCATACGACTAACGAGGAGATTATTGAAAGTCACCACACTTGCTCGACACCCACTGTTGTGCCTCGTGCAGTACCACCGGACTCTGGGCCCGGCTTTACAACGATTCTTTCGATTATACCGGTAGGGTCCCACAAAGATCACAGGATTCCCTTGCGCCGTAACGCTGAAAACTGGCACTGGATCTGAAATATAATGAAGTCCCATGTAAGTCTTGTTAGTGTAGTCTCAATAATTACTATGTTTGGTGATCAGTGATCACAGAATTACCGTTCGTGGTCGAGCTACAATTACATTATTTGCTTTAAATTAAATGTTTGATTATAACTGTTTTGCTATGAATTAAGTCGAAGAAAAACAGTTTGAAACGAATCGCAGAATATCTTATTTGTGTATTTGTTCTTATGAAAGCTTACAGACTTATATCTACATAAATGTTTTTTAATAAACATTTACTTACATTTGCTATTAACAAGCTTCCACAAAAGTATTAACCTAAATTTCTAAAGTTAACAAAAACGTACCAAACTACAGTGAGCAGACTACAGAGCTAGTTGGCCGCTAAGCAGAATATATATCTGGAACTACACGGAACGATATAATTTTACCAGTAAATCAACCACATAATTCAAATAAAACTCAAGTTAAAATAAAGCTATCACAAAGAAACACGCTAAATGCTCATAGCTATTATTGATACATTTAAAATTATTAAAGTAATAACTAATGAGAATATCCTGCACTACTATATTTACTTAGGCACTTGATAAGTCGAGATTTCAAAAAGAACTGCCCAAGAATCCGGCGGCAAAAATCTTTACACCTTGTTATTCATTTTTCATAATCCAAATCGCGCCACATAGGGGTTCACCGATGAGTTCGCAGAGGTGGCGCGTTGATTCCGGCTTCCTATTGGTCGATCGCACGACGTTGGTACAAACGTCCACCGATGCCAGCACCGCCAAATGACGTCACCGCACGACACCTGCTGCTGTTTCCACGAGTTCTGTGGCGCCATCTAACGCCTAACGAGTGTAACTATTCACACATGATTAAAAGTACTAACGTTTTTTAATCGATAGAGAAAAATTCTACATAATTTAAAAGGACTTACTAATTATGCCCTTTTTTTCAGCAACATTTAAATTATCTCAAACATTTACTACTTTTATGGAAATCAAAAATTTTCGTTAGGAACCTACCTAGGTAACGATTTTTTTTATTTTATTTATAAGCTATATCTTCAACACCATTAGAAAAAAACATTTTTTTTTTCTATTTGCTCATTCCTACGTTACATAAACGCGAGAAAAACTTCTGTGACTGACGATAACAAAGTGATCTTGTAAAAGTTTCGTTACTGTTACTCAAATAGAACTTAACAAATATTACTTTTTTTTTAACTATTATAACTCGTTAATTTAATAATTAAATAATATACATTAATACCACGTTTATTTCGGCGTCAGACGGTGGTTGAGTACGGATTGTCAAGGGTTTAGTCTCAATAATTATGTCTAGAGAATTATTTTAGTTCGAGATTACTTCGACAAAGACTGATATTACTACTTTACTTTACTTCACAAAGCTTTTATCGAGTATCTACCATAGTCCTTTTGAGATCTCACAACCCTTCCGTTTTCCATGGTTTATGCATATTTTATATATGCATAAACCATGGATTAGAGGAAAAATAAATACAGTTTCAATTAGTCTTTATCCATTTAATGATAATGGTCGGACTTATGACTAATTATCATCTTATCATAGGTAACAACACTAGATCGACATCCATAGCTGTATCTATTACAATACCAGCGAACTTTAGCCCCTTCACAATTACCTCTTCGAGTATACCGGTAGGATCCTAGAAGCAGCACAGGATTCCCATGCCTTGACGTACTAAATATTGGTAATAGATCTGAAACAAAATGTCAGAGTTAGGTAAGACATTAGGTCGATATAATACTTTTACATACCTAACGCAACCAATGATGAGATGTACAAACGTGGACGAAGCAAAAGGCACATAATTATTGCGAAAAGGTTCCAACTGTTGACTGTTCCTAAGCAATCTCGTCAGCTTTAGTTGTAGAGAGGGTAACTCAACAGCACTAACGAGTCCCTACAGGGATGATATTCACTTACAACCTCATTCTGCTGGACTTTTTGTAAAATAGACCTGATTTACATAATTTTAAATGATCAGAGAATTTTATTTTTATCAGCCAAGGTGCATCAAAAATTCGGACATCATGAAACACATTCAGTTTTCTGTTAATGATATTGAAGCAGAAATAAAACAATTTCCTCTGTTAATTAATACATTGCAGATATTAAATGGTTATGGGCAGGCTTACAGCTAACTATTACATTTTCAACAGTAACTAAACTGGAGCGGCATCCACTGGGGTACTTATTACAAAACACCGCGCTTCTCTTTAGATCTATTTGACCGGTAGAGTCCTCTCTAGGACCCTACCGGTCCGGCCGGTACCGGCCTCTTCATCACAAGATTCCTATTCCTTGTCGTGGTCACAATTGGCCTTGGACCAGAAAAACAACTTTAGTGTTAGTCAAAGACATTACAATGCGAACAAACCCAGTATGTGTTTGCGAGAGCTAGGGCGTACTGAACTGGGTTTCGGTTCAATAGTAAAACCGGTTTTTTCCGGGTTTACTATGGAACCGAAACCGAGTTTCGCATGCCTTAGCGAGAGAAAAAAAAATTTAAAAAAAAAACAAATAAAATAAAAAAAAATCCCAAACAAATCAAAAAAAAAATCAAACAAATTTTTTCAACGTCCTTTCTTTTGATAACCTCTCTATAGTTCCATAACCATAATTACTAAGACAAGTAAGAACCGAAAATTACCATATTATTATTAATAAATTGAAAATGTACACGCCAATGTATTAAAATATATTGTTTATACTTTAAAAAAATATAATTTAGTTGGTTGTTTCGCAGAGATTTTGTAACATAAATAAAACAGTGACAATTTGAACATACTTATGTATCTCAGATATTCTAATGGTTATGATCAGCCCTATGGGTAATTATGACATTATCCAGAGTAACGATCCTATAAATATTATTTTAGAATGCTTATAAACTAAACATTTTAATTTTATCTTATGTTTAATCGATTACTAAACAGTGTGTTGGGATAACGGCTAACGATACTTTAAGAGCATATTGTATACTCATTTTTTAGCGACAAATACACGTTTATAAATACCCCTAACCCAACACCCCCTGAATCTTGTTTTTTAAATCGGCTGATGTACATGTAGGGTATGTACAATAAAATGGCAATATCTTTGAATACAAGAAACCTATAGACGTGCTGACTTAATTCCAAGGATAAACGCCGAGGCTATCGAATAACTGAATTATAAGCAAAAAGTACCTAAAAAAATAAGGAAAATAACCGATATCCCAACACATTGTTTACTATTGTGTATTAGTGTAATTATTCTACAATGACATTAATTTTCTTATAGATTATATAAATATTAGAGTAGGTGTGCGCGCGATATTCAGCAACAATCGACTTGGCTTATTCTATATTACAAATGAGAAAAAATATTTTTATTTCACTTACAATAACTGTTAAACTGTATGAAAATCCAATTACTCTGAAACTCATCTGAGGGCGTATCCAAGCGGAAGTCGTTTTCAAAGCATTTCGTATTTCTACACCGACTTTCAACACGAGCTTTCGGTAGCTTATGTCAGTGTCACACATTTTTGACTTTTCCGTGATCGTTAACGCTTTTTTTTAGCATTGGTAAAGATCTAATGACCTTTCCCGCTCTGGGCGCAGTGGAAGGGAATGTCAGACTTATACTGACTAAAAACCATCCATGTTCTTTCTTTGCTCTTTGTGTTCCAGGGCCGCGGTATCTCTTTCGAACAGTCCCGCAGCCCTGGCTGGCATCGGCCTTTGCGAACCCCTTCCTGGTTGCTAACATCTCTTTGAGGCGCGCGTGGAACACGAATGCGCCTACGACACAACCTTTCGTCATAAGACATTGTTAACCGTCCACAGGCCCGCGCCTACGGTGGCCGGGAGCCACCATGTGGCCCCCGACGCCCCGGGCGTCTCCCGCGGCAGCTGGGACGTGAGGTTCTTTCCCTCTCACGTCACGCCACCTCCTTCACTAGCTCCGTCGCCGCTGCCAATCGCCGCTACGAGGACACGGCGGTGCTCTGCCCAAGCGGAGCAGACCTCCAGATGATCGTTAACGCTGATAGAATGTCACTGTGTTTAGGCACTCTTTATGATTCCGTTTCTAAGTATGTGTATGTTCTTGCTTATGTATAACTATTACATTGTCAACAGTAACGACAACTGATTTACATCCCAATGTTTTCCGACAACAGTGCCATCGCTGTTTGGACCCTTTGTATCTTTTCACCCGATTATACCGATAGGGACCCCAAATAATGACATCATTACCAGTCTTTGTCGTACTAAAAACTGGCTCGTAATCTGTAACAAAACTTGATCGTTAAAAAAGAAGAACGAAAGAAATGTTTATTGCCACCTAGAAGGACGATAAGAAACCAGACTCTCCTTTCTCTCTATGGTTGGCGGAGTTGGTGTGCCTTTACAATGACCTTAGTCCTTGCGAAGGAATCTACGGTTTACGCAGCGCTTACGCAGGTATACGAAGAGGCCACGTGGGGCCTACGCAGCGCCTACGCAGATTCTAGGCGTCCTTTATACGTCCTCTTTCTTCTGCTGGCCAAAACTAGACAATCATTTAGTGCAAAAACAAACACCAGCAAAAATTTCAAGGTCTTATGCCACTGCAGTATTGAAAAATCTATTATGTTTCTTCAAGCATTTAATAAATACAATTCAATGGTTGTGTTCATATTTATAAGTAACTATTTCATCCTCGACTGTGATCAGAACTGATTTACATCCGCTCGATCTGCTAGTACATCGCCACCGGATCGTCCCTTTGCCGATACACGCCTGATTGTATCGATAGGGACCAATGACGATTAAAGGATTTCCGTGCCTAGATGTAGTGAAGATTGGCTCTGTAATTTAAGTGTAATTTATTTATTAAAATATTTCTTACAGGTAACCTGTACATAATAAGAAAGTGTGGTCTTAGACTTTATAACCGTATTAACAATTCTCATACAATCTTTCAATGTAAGTAATATAGCACAAAGCTGTATTCCTTGTACTAAGTGTAGGCAGATATGACAGACGGTAATGTATTATGTAATTAAAGTTTCCGTTTGTAATTAGTAGGATCTCTATTGAACAGGAAAGATGTCAAGAAGTAAAAACAACAATATTAATTGGAAAATCTCAATACCAATTATAATACATTACCAATAGAATTATTTCGATTTTAATGGTTATGTTCATTTTTAGTTACAATCACAGTTCCGTTGACTGTTACAACAACGAATTTACATCTAAAACGTCTTCTGCCTCATTTCCATCTCATTTTCGCCATGATATCCCCGGGTGTGGCCTGACGATATCGATATCCACCATAGTGCAGCACAGAATTACCAATCTTGGTCGTCGTGAAAGTTGCCTCTGTAAGTGAATAAACCCTTCATGTAGATAGATAGTCACATTCCATACAAACGAACTCATAATCGCCTAGTACAATAATTAACAAGTAAACCTGTACTATATTGTGGTTTAAATTATAGTAAAAACATTATGAGATGAAAATCACTACATAGTATAAAACAAAGTCGCTGTCTCTGTCCCTATGTCCCTTTGTATGCTTAAATCTTTGAAACTACGCAACGGATTTTGATGCGGTTTTTTTTAATAGATAGAGTGATTCAAGAGGAAGGTTTGTATGTATATATTGCACCTGTGCGAAGCCGGGGCGGGTCGCTAGTAAAACATAAATTAAAGAATGATATTATATTCTAATGCACAATCAATACAATAAGTACAGCACTAATACTAAATGATAAACATGCAGATATTAAAAATATTCTAGGAAATCTTCTCAATGAGTATGTTCAGTCTTATGGCTAATAATTTCATTGTTAAAAGTAAAGATAGTAGATCGACACCCGGTTGGGTACCGGGTACATGTCCATCGCACTTTGGCTCCTTTGCATCTTAAATCCTGATTATATCGATAGGGACCAAGAATGATGACAGGATTACCACTATATGTCGTGCTGAACACTGGCTCCAACTCTGCAATAAGACATACAACAATTATTATAAAAAAACGCATACGCAACGCATTCTGTGGTATTTGTTGGAAAAAGGACTGGTGGGATAATTGTCAAAAAAAGCTATTTCATTTAAAATAATGTTTATTTATAGCTACAAACAAAGTTTAAAACACAAGCAGCATGAATAACTAACAGTAAACAGTGACAATCCCTAGTGGTTATGTTCACTTTTATGGCTTGCAATGACACTATCGATAGTTACGATAACAGATCGGCATCCTACCGGATACCGAGTACAAGTCCATCGTACTTTGGCTCCTTTGTAACTGTTAACCCGATTATACCTATAGGGACCTAGGATGATGACATCATTACCACACCTTGACTTGCTAAATTCTGGCACGTAATCTGTAATAAAAGATAACAATATTACAGAATGGCATTATGAATTTGCATTTCATTTTAGTTGTCAACAAACTGAAGTCAACCGGATGCCTTCGGATTTCAATGAAAAGTTTAGAAAAATTGACAGTCGTCACCTCACAGAAACTGTTTGAGCCAACGGTGTTATATTTATTGTTGTGATTTCCATGTTCAAGGAAATACTAAAAAGAAAACACTTTTCATTGATGATATATTTACTCGTCGTACATAAGCAAATCTTAAAATAAAACAATTCAATCAACTAACCTACCACCTGCGACATTCTACCGAATGAATGAGAACTTAAATATTTTTTCGGTTTACAAAATCAACTTTTTAATTCCTTATTGTAATAAGTTTTTACCTAATTATCGTCTTAAACATAGGATCAGAGATCAAATATAATAATATTTTGGAAAAAAAACTGCAATTTTTGTTTTTAACACATCTACAGGAGTGATGTGAATTTCATCATGAGTGACAGTCTTCCTAAAACTAATAACTTAATATGTAAACTAACATGAAATAAGAATCAGTTCGAATTGCTTTTGATGCCTACAATCTTAATAATGTTAATTACGAAACGTAAAATCAAGTTATGAACTACTAAAACAATATAACAAAAAATCTGCAAAAATGACGCAGTCAGAACATTCCTGTAAAATAAAAAAATTAAATGTTTCATTAGAAAATATTTTCTGCCTGAGAATTTTGCAATTAGAAAAAAACACAATAACTAATAAATGGCTTCTTTTGAAAGTCTTCTACCCAAGTCTTCTACCCAAGGATCCTCTAGAAGATGCTGTAGAACTCCGTGGAACTGGACTCGAAGTAGGAGCGTCATCAATCAGAACTCTGCTTAGCAGCTTTTAATATTTTTACGACTAAATTACGATGAGTTTCTTTTTCTACTTGCTTTGCGTGCTCTTAGTGTAAAATCTTTGACTAATTTTATTTTTCCCGCTTCTTTCTTTTATTTGTATCTTTTCGACGTCTTTCTTCCAGTTCGGCTTCAGTCATATATTCTTTTTTGTTTCGTATCCAGGCATTCTTTCGTTCTTTCAAACTTTTTTTTTCTTTTTGTGATCGCCTTTTACCCGCCATAATAGTAAAAGCAAAAAAAGAAAGCAGTGCAGTGTGAAAAACATTACATCGCAATAAAAAACAGCATTGTACGTCAGTTAAACCAAAAGAGTAAACTGTGTGTTTTTCTACAAAAAGTAATATAATATACACGGGAAACCAGCAAATCATCTCTTCCATAGAATACTAGATCGACAGGAGTGAGTTCTAAAGAAGTGAAGTTTTCACATAAAAAAATACGTAATCGGTGCACAAATTGAGGTTATGAAAGAAGGCCATATGAAGATTAGGTTTTTAAATTTTTAACTTATTTGTTTTTGTTGAGTACAGAAATGCGCTCATTTAGAGCGCTTTTAAACTATCAAAATCTCTGAATTGCAATCACTTACGAAATTATGGCTGAAACTTTTATGACATTACATCGTAATGGATTCCCAGGCATAGAAAATAACGATTCTACTTGACAAATAAAAAGTCAAATCAAATCAAATCAAATATGTTTATTTGTCTGAATATGGTACAAATAGATGTTACAATATTGGTCTAACATCTGTGTAATTTATTTCTACTGGCGTGATTATTTTCATGAATCTTGTAAAATGTTTGATTACTTTTTAAATAATAAGACATATTTTTTAAATATTATAATGGTTGCTTCTTTGTCAAATAATTAACGCGTTAATAGTTTTTTATTTTAGTTAATATATAAATACATCAATGAATTAAAGCTACTTATAGAATAATTAAAACGAAATATTTACAACAACAAAAAAGGACTAATTAATAAAAAATAAACTAACAAAATAAACAACGCTTAGACCCCTAAGCATCCTATTAATTATTTTGATAAACATATCGATTACTACTAAATATTTTTTAGAGACATTCTTTTTTTTATATTCATTCAGACTTCAGTGTTACAACCTATGTTGCGAACATTCTACAGGACGTGAGTTACGTGAGTACTGCTAAAAATAAAGAAAATTTGTTAATTAATTTTGTAAATTGTTATCTGAGATGTTAGATAAGGTCATAAAGTTAAAAACCATGGGTTTGAAAGTAGTTGAAATTTACGGAGCTATGGTATATTTCAAGCGAATAAAATTTTATAGTCATTGATCACTGAGCAGTAAAATTTGATTGAAATCACTAATTCTAGCGGTGATGCTCAGTCTCATGGTAAGCAATCGGCAACCTATCGGGTACTGAGTACAGGTACATCGGATTTTGGCCCATTTGCGATCAGCGTCGGCTTAACTGGAGCCGATCGGAATGCTATATATTATGAAATCCCATACTCTAACGCACATCTATAAACATAATAACGAGATTGCTTTGCACTGTCAGTGTTTTCGAGTGTGTATTGACGTTTAAAGGGCTAGTCCTAGTGATTATGTTCAGTCCTATGATTAACAATCGCACTATCAACAGTTACGATAATAGATCGGCATCCCGTTCCGACCCGGGTGCAGGTCCAGCGCGCTTTGGCCCCTCTATACCGAATAAGTCGATTATACCGATAGGGTCCGCAGATGATCACTGGGTTGCCACTCCTTGTCGTGCTGAACACTGGCTGTAATTCTGTAGCTGTAATAAAACATAACACCATTGTAACACTTTGTCACACAAAAATGGCCGGCATATCTAAGTGTAATAAAAAGTAAGTAATTTTTTATGCTGCGTGTAAGTGTTTGCGTAATGTTTTAGCAGATTATGATCTATAAGAGCACTTATCGATTGGCACTATTTGATTTGCTAACACAAACACCAGAAAAAAGACGCGATGAAGAACCACTTGAAATAATTGCACAGGAACTGTTTAAACTTATTTTAATTGAATCCAATATATGAAAATGCAACATTCAATTTAGACTTATTATTTACTAACTGTCGGTATAACGAGAATGGATAAAATAAGAACTGAGCACATATTAAGAGGAAGTCTGAAAATGGCGCCGTTGACTGAAAAGTTGTGTGGTAATCGGTTGTCGTGGTATGGACATGTGATGCGGAGGAATGACGAAAATGTCGTGAGGAAAGTTTTGAGTATGAATGTGGACGAGCATAAGAGTATAGGAAGAACAAAGAAACGTTTGATGGACTGTTTAAAGAATGATATGACAAGAAAGGAGGTGTTTGATGAGATGACGCGTAATAGAGAAGTATGGAAGAAGACATGCTGCAGCAACAACAACAACATTCATTTATTTCCAGGCATCTTTGGCCCATAGATAAATATTTTACAGACTAACATACATATGGTATGTTAGTCTGTAAGGTATTTATCTAACCCCAAAATGCGCCAACCCCAAATGAATTGGGATAAGGGCAAGAGAATTATAATTTAATAACTTTCACAAACAGGCACTAAATACAGCATTCATAATAAATAATAAGTATTTTCAGACATATAAGAGGTTCAATGAAAACGTCTCAATGATTATGTTCAGTCTTATAGCTAATAATTACACTTTCAAATGTAAAGATAGTAGATCGACAACCGGTTGGGTGCCGGGTACATGTCCATCGCACTTTGGCCCCTTTGCATCTTAAATCCTGGTTATATCGATAGGGACCAAGAATGATGACAGGATTACCATTATACGTCGTGCTGAAAACTGGCTCCAAGTCTGCAATAAGACATACAACAATTATTATAACAATGCTTAAAACTAGTCTGTGGTATTTATTGCGAAAAGGACGCGTGGAAATATGTTTATTTGAAAGCAAATTTTAAAACACAGCATGAATAATTCACAGTAAACAGCAATGGTGCTAGTGGTTATGTTCACTTCTATGGCTAGCCATGACACTGTCGATAGTTACGGTACTAGATCGGCATCCCAGTGAGACCCGGGAACATGTCCATCGCACTTTGGTCCTTATACAACTATTAACATAGATGTTTTTGGGATTTCAAATAACAGTATCCGAAATTGACAGTTGTCACCACTTTTTTTTCATTCTGTTTAGTGTCCTTGTATATTCCACAGCTGGTCAAAGGCCACCCCTGGGCTGCGCCACCTCGAACCAGCCGTCGTGATTCGCGTCATCACTTAGAAGCCTGGCGTTGTCACCATTTAGAAACTGTTTTAGTTAATCCTGTTATATTCATTTTTATGATTTTATGTTCACGTAAAGAGTAAAAACAACAATTTATTTTTAAAATATATATTCAACCACACAAACAAATCTTAAAATTAAAACAGTTAAAATAACTAATCTGGTGAACAACAAACTTTATACAAAGTACTAATCCTAGTGATTATGTTCAGTTCTATGACTAACAATCACACTGTTAATAGTTACGATAATAGATCGGCATCCCGATGAGACTCGCGTACATGTCCAACGCACTTTGGCACCTTTATAAGAATTCATCCGATTATATCGATAGGGACCAACGATGATCACAGGGTTGCCGCACCTTGACGTACTGAACACAGGATGTATATCTGTTAAAAATAAATATACTATCAGCGTAGTTTTGTATTTGGTTAATTAAAAGTAATTAATTGTGGTAGACACAATAGGTAGATAGGAAAAAAAAAGATGTGTCGTTTAAAAAAATATTTATTAAATATAAATCTACAAGTACCTAAACACAACCACATCTCATCTTCCTAGCTTTTTGCCAGACATTTTGGCCAGCTTCCTGGCTAACTGGGCATACTTTTAATATCGTATCATGGACCTAAAGATTCGGACAAATCTGCACAAACAAATTGCGGTCGCGGCACTGGACATCGCACTATGACAGGTATTGTACTGAAGTGTCAAGGTCTGGTGTCCGCAATCTGTCCGTACCGGTTTCTTAGGACAAGATCACCAAAAAAACCTGTAACTTGACCATCAATGATTATGCTCGGACGTACTACTAATGAGGAGTTCATTGAAAGTAACCACACTTGCTCGGCACCCACTGTTGTGCCTCGTACAGTACCACCGGATTCTGGGCCCTTTGCTGCCATGCCTTCGATTAAATCGATACCTTCCCAGAAAGAACACAGGATTCCCATGCTTGGTCACACCGAAAACTGGCACTGGATCTGAAATATAAGTCTAGTATAAGTCCTTTGACGTAGTTTGGTTTTATGAATATTTTTTATTGTAGAAGGAGACTCAACTAGACGATAACTCAACGAGTGAATAGGTACCCGACTTCAATACATATTTGAAAAATATTGGTAACAAAAATAAAACAGTTTTGAATGTATAGCAGATATTTTAATCATGGTTATGCTCGGGCTGATGGCGAATGATTACATTATTAAAAGTGAGGATTCTCGATCTACACCCACTTGGGTACTTATTACAATACCACCGAACTTTGGCCCCTCTACAATCATTTGCTTGATTATATCGGTATGATCCCAGGATAAGCACAGAATTCCCTTGCTTTGTCGTACTGAATATTGGTAATAGATCTGAAATAAAACATTACAGTTATGTTTAACATTTTGAGGATTTGATGCTTTTACATTCATTACTCAACCGGCGTCGTACGTAAATGAACTGTACCTCTACCATGAGTTTACACAGCCAAAACTCGCTAGCGTCTACGTAAATTATTTGTATGAAATATTGTATAGCGCCCCTAGCGGTCACAGAATGAATTAAAATACATACCATGAGCACTATAGATTTCGATAGGTTCAAAACCTAACGTAATCTATTCGATAGTTACTAACGTTTTTCAGCTGTCACCATACAAAACGGTACCATGAGTCACTAATTCGACAGACGCTATCGATTAATACGCTTGCGATAGTAGTTACGTAGCTCACTAGCATTTTGTCGTGTGAAACATATGTTTACATTAAAATTATATACATTTTTGAGTGTAATAAAGCGAAAATAATGTCTGCAAGAGCTTATTTAGCATGGAATATGTTATGTTTTAGACATTTTACCTAGACTTGACTATATTATTACTATTTTACGTACTAACAAGCTGTGCCTTTAAATAAAATTTAGTCAAATCATATTCATAACCATTTTTTTGTTTATTTGTTGCTTTCCTCACGTTTTTAGTATTTTTAGACACTTGAACTTATCTCACTTATAACACTTTCAAAGTTTCAAGTGGCTTGGCATATCTACCTGCGTTGAGGGGGAACTATTTGGGAATTCTGTAACTTTAAAATAATTTAATAGAAAGTAGAAACATACCTTTCCATGAACTCCACCAACAATTGAAACTGTGAGACACTGGTCCTCATTGTATTAAAATATAATCCAAATAATCTATTGTTTTAAATTCTTAAACCACACAACGCACTCCGTGACATAATGTCAACAAACAAAATAACCAATTGAACGGCGACAGTGCCATACTATAAGGAATAAAAATTCAAAAACCCCTAAATACCATAACTAGTCCACTACCCGTCAACTTTTCTATTTTGTCGGTTTATTTTGTGATACTGACTGTCTTAACATTTTTAGCATAGCGATAACACTACATTTTGAGCTTACGAGCCGTTCTCTCTTCTTATTAGTGAGAAAAAAAGAAACAAAACATAAGTAGTGAAGCATAGACGAAAGTATTCTAAGGAGTAGAGTGAAGTTAGCTAGAGGACACGATCTATCGAGCTTACCTTAGCGCCTGCGTAAGATTCCGTAAATCTCATGTTGCAAGCATTATCGAAATCTATTTGATCCACGTTAGCACGCTAGCGAGTTCAACGCTAGCGCGTAATTTTTCGATGACATCTCATGGTAGAGGTACTGATGTACGAACGTGGACGAAGCAAATGGCATAAAAGTAAATCACAAAAGTACCTACTGTTCCTAAACAACTTGTAACTGGACAATTCTAAACAGTCTCAATAAGAAATATTTTAACTTTTCGCCTACTTCTGCTGGAGTAGTTCTTGTAAAATAGGCTTATAAGGCATACCAAATAAATGATCTGTGATTTATTTCAGCCAAGTTTGAAAACAATTTCATACAATTCGTGAAACACATCTACTTGTCTATAAATATAGGTAATTGAAACGGAATAATTTGAAAAAGAATTAAAACATTTGACACTTCTAAACACATCGCAGAAATCTTAATGGTTATAGTCAGACTTACAGCTAACTATTACATTATCAACAGTAACGACACTGGAGCGGGTCTCACTGGGGTACTTGTTACAATACAAAATTGCGCTTGGGGTTTTTTGAATCTATTTGACCGTACTGGTAATAGAGTCATCGCAAGATTCCCTCATAACTTGTTTTGTCACAATCGGCGCTGGAGCTGCGATAAAACTTTGGTGCTAAGATATTTATTCTAAGGGTATAATGTACATTTCTAATCAGTAAATATATAAGCGAATTCAGCGAGAAAATATGACCGTTTCATAAAATACTGGACCTAATTAGCAAACAGCCGTCAATAGTGGAAAAAATAGAAGGAGGCCTTAGCCCAGTGGGATTTCGGGGACTGATAAAATAATAACAATCCAAAAGCTAATTTCAATATTTTATTAAATAAATCCACCCTTCTAAAATATTTTTTTATATTTATTTATTTATGTACACACAAAATACTTAACAAGACATTACATTAAGAGTAGTAGGAGAAGTAGTTGTTTTTTTATGATTATTTAATGTTTTGTCCATCAGTATTTCGTATTTATGTATTTACAAATGTATGCTATGATTGTATGCTATTTATTGATCATAATTATATTCTAATGATTATGCTAACATTTATTTTAATTATTACTTTATTTAAAGTACTCTCGCTTGGCATCTTTTATAAAACCATGATTTCTGATAAAGACTCAAAAATGGGACATGGTATCTTTATACGGCGTGTTTAAGAAATCTGCGGTCATATTTAAAAATAGAAGAGAACAGCAAAAACCATCAAGCAGAACAACTTTCTTCATAAGACAATTTTTTTCGCAATCGTGAGATTCTGAGATTCGTTCATCGAGAAAGCTGTTCAGTTTATACCAGTTCCTTATAATATGACCACACCTTTCTGACATTTGCTGTAAACAAAATTCCGTTGTGTGTCTGTTTGTAATTCTTCTCCTCCTAAACGGCTTGACCGATTTTGATGTTTCTTTTTTTGTCTTTCAATATATTCCAGATATTAATGGTTATGAGTAGACTTATGTGTGATTATGACATTGTCGAAAGTAACGATACTCGATCGACATCCTTTAGTATATCTGGTACAATACCAACGCACTTTGGGCCCTTTACAAGTAGTTGCTCGATTATACCGGTATGATCCGACAATGATCACAGGATTCCCATTCTTCGTCGTGCTGAAAACTGGAAATGAATCGGAATCTGAAATAAAAACTTTAATGTCAGGAACCAAGCTTAAATATATATCCGATAAATAATTATTTAGTTTGGATGAATTCTATTGAATACACTTAAAACCAAATAAAATACATTTATTTGATCAAGTTTAATAAAACACATACACACAGCACATTACTTGAGGATTTTTATGTTTGATAAATTAATTATGGACTAAATCACAGCTATAATAAAGTTCGAAATAGCTAGCGGTTGGGATGTATCATGTTGTCCAGCATGCTCGCACATATTTCCACTTAGAACTTGACCGTAAAGTAATAGAAGAATCCATTACTTTGCGGTCAAGTTTTGTAATGCAAGAAAAAATAATTGATTATCAAATTAACACACTGTCAAAAACACACGTAGTCGTTTTTTGACAGTGTGCCAATGTCCTTTCTGATAAGTTCCTTGACCGTGCAAGTTCGAAAATGCTCAATGCTATCAATTTTGTTCTGTCTGCGCTGACGCTGAAGTTACGATCTATGCGACGAACTTAGACCTTACATATAAGTACAGTAGTATCTTGAAAATAAACTGCGAAAAAGGATCATTATCGTAGGAAACGTTTCTTTTCATAGCTTGAGTAAATTTAAACTATAGATCTCAGCCTATGAAAGGGCACACTCAGTTGACTCATTACCTCTGTCGGATCATCATCATCATTTCAGTCGAAGACGTCCCCTGCTGTACATAGGCCTCCCTCCTCCTGTCGGATACTTGGAGACATTTCAATGAGTATGCTCCGATTTATGGTTAACGATGACATTGTCTATAGTTAACACACTTGAGCGGCATCCGCACGAAGTGCGTCTGGTACAATACCACCGAATTTTAGACCCTTTGCAGTTAGCCGCCTTATTGTACCGGTAGGATCCTATCGTGATTACCGGATTACCGCTCGATGTGTAGCCGTACATTGGCATTGGGGCTGAAACCGTAAGAAAAGTTTATTTGAGTGATACAATTGTTAGGTACATCAATAAGTACCTAACAATTGTACTGACTTAAGAAGTAATGAGGATAAGCAATGAGCGGGGAAAAGTGACATGCAAACTAAGTTTCTTATGTGTTAGTAATAAAACATACTTTATAATAACACCGTACAGTTAATATATTATAATCTACAAACTTCTAACCCAATAAAAAAAGTTGACTTAAATTAGATTAAGGCCGCATTCACGCAAGCATAAATATAAATCGGACTGACTGTAAGCAACCAGAAAAACATGGATGAACAAAAACTTCGACGCCGATTGTACCTGCCTATACAATTGGTGTGAATATGAACGCGGCCTAAGGGTTAATTCTGCAACGTTAGATACCTATATTCAATCTTTGAAATTGTATTGACGTCTGACCGGTCTATCAACAGTTGTTGAAAAATATAACTCTTTACGATTTTACTTCTTGTTAAGTGTTCTAATGATTATGTCCATTTTTAATACTGACAATGGTGTTATCAAATGTAGTTATCACTGATTTACATCCCAACATGTACCGCGTAAATGTCCAGCGAGCCCTGATACCTTTGTACCTAGAGCTGCGGTTGTACCGGTACTACGACCTAAGTTGAGAGCTGGGTTTCCATTCTTTGTCGTACTGAATGTGACGATCTCTGAAACAGAAAGGTGTCAGTGTTAAATAGCTTTTCCTTCTCTTGTAAACTGTAGAAGGATAATGCTTTCTTTGTAGCTAATTATTAGAGATAAAAAACACTGGGTAACAAACTATTAGTTTTTGATTGCTATCTGAAATATACAATTTTATTATGGATATACTCAGATAGACAGAAAAACGGTTTATTGTACAAGACCTAAATATAAAAAGCACATTTTTAAACTAATGGCAGGTTCCAGAGGACACGATTTAATTTTATCCTGTCTTTCGTGATGCTGCAGCGAGCTCTGCATTTTCTGAGAATACAAACAGATCAGCTGTCCTACTTCGGCCATCACACCAGAATGTATGTCCTAGTAGCATGGCTATCTCTCTCCCACTCTTCTTTCGGAACCATTGCACTTTAAAAATCAGCGATTAGTTATCTACGTAAGGAAAATAGGGCACGTAATGTTTCAGGAATTAAGAAACAAGAGAATAATACGAATGAAATCCTGGTCTAAAAAGCCATAAAATAACAAGGAACTATGATAGGTTAATTCTTTATTTCGTACGACACACACAATGCACAACGTCATGGGCGCGAACATCAAAAAAAAGTACATGAAGTTATGCAATGAAAATACACTACGGCAACACTCAAAAGTAAGTAGAATAAGTTAGTGTAAATTAAACTATGTAGCAAAAACACTTACAGAAGGTCGGCAAGAGAATTAATTAACCTGATTTGGAATAAAATACCTTTAACTTGTCACAGAAGTCAAATGACCAATTTAATAATTGGTATCTCAACACAAAAAAAAACAAGTTCATGAGTTCTTAGACTTTAAAATAAACACCATCACGTATAACATAATTAGGGGGTGGATGATTGTGTTCCAGGTGGTAGGATTTCATTTGGCCCCTGTCTTTTGTGAGAATGAAGCGAGCTCTGCATTTGCTTCCAAGGGAGCAAAAATACGAATCAGTTGATTTTTTTCGACCATCACGACAGAATGTATATCCTTGAAGCATGGCTATCTCTTTTCCATTCTGCTTTCGGTACCATGTTACTGTAGAAAATAAAACAAAGATTATTAATTACTTTTTACAAAACAATATTCAGGTGGACTGGTCCACTACTTCTTGGAGCTCCATCTCTTTCCAACATTAAAGTAAGGGGATGAAGTACCAGCAGATTGAGCTTTCCATTTTCTCTTGGAAGCACAAATATATTCATATATATGTGCTCTTTACGGTTATTTTATTACGACCGTCACAAGAAAATGTGTATTTAGCTAGTAGCTCTCAAAGAACATGTTGGCGCCGTGAGTACTACGATAATATATGCAAGTAATACAAGTAAAACAATTATTTAAAAAATTACCTCTTTATTGAGTTTAACTCATTTCACAGTCAATAATATTATATTATTCAGCCTACCTATGTAGATCATTGTGCTACGAAATGATTTATACATTATTGTCGCAAAAATACGTTCGAATGACACATTCAATCTAGTCTCAATGTCGTGAATATAGTTTATCCACAATATACAGTAAATACAGTTACGGTATATACAGTTTATTACTTGGATAAATCCACTAACTAAAAATACAAAAAAGGCTAAATTAAGACAAAATCTGAAAAAAAGAAAATATTCATATTATAAAATGCAATAATGTGTACTATGTTATCATTAAACTAAAGTTACTAAAATAAAACCTAAACAATTTTCACAAATCCCGTCCGTTCCGTTCAAAGAATTATAGGTAGGTAATACTAAAACTGATTATTTATCTCCAACAAAAAAAATACTATGGTTCTCACATCTTTATATACACTCCGTTCCGTATAACAAACTTGTGGGCTGGATGATGGTGTACCAAATGCGAGGTTTTCAAATAAGTCCTGTCCTTAGTGACGACGAAACGAGCATTGCATTTGGTGCTTCCCATGGAGCATACATACATCTCCGTTGTCTTACTAGGACCGGTTTTTAAGCAGAATGTGTATCCTTGTACTACGGCTATCTCTTTGCCATTTGGCTTTAGGTACCATTTCACTGTGAAAAGAATATTTGTGTGTTATTATTGAGAATAACTTTATGACTGACAGACCATGGCTGGTACCTGTAGAAGAATTATAGCAAATCCATGACGGTAACGGCTGTAACTATAATTTTATTAACACTAAGAACTTGAATGAATACTATTGAACAAGTCATTTTATGCTTCCAACGAAACGCAGATTTTCATTGATTAAAAATAAGCTTGTCATTTGTACAGATAACATAGTCTGTTCGTCCAGCAATTTTTGACGCTGACTGAACCAAGCTTGGCTACTTACACAAATATGCACCAGTTTCCTTCTTCTTCGTGTCGATTGTAACAGTTTTATAGAGCAACTAGGATCTTGTGGCGGTTCAATGACATTGACAGGGGCTGTTTTGTATACTTTCTAAATACTAAACTAATAATATATAATAACAAATAATACGACTACTTGGTCGCATTTACTAATTTAAAGAACATCACAGATAGACGATCGATAAGCATAATAGTCAATCAAAATTAGAAGTATTTGGGGATCGATTAATCACGCTAAATCAAGTCAGTCAGATTATGCTCAGATATAAACTTAACTCTAATGTTTTCAATGGTGTGAAAAGCCGCGCGGCATTTACTGTATTTCTTAATACAGCGCCATCTAGTTTTAGTGCCCGCAACGCAGTCTCTGTGATATCGGTGAGGTCCGCTTGAATGACATTGTCAGGAGGGCGCTGTTGGTAAGCGTTTGAGAAATTGTATTGAAAAACAAGATAGTGGCGATACTTCACATTAAGGTTAAGCGCTGAAACATCCATGTAGAACTATACTAATGGTTATGCTCAGCTCTATGATAAAAATTACATTGTCACAATTGAATATTGCCGAGCGGCAACCAAACGGGTACCTGGTACAGCACTAGCGCACTTCAGGCCCCTTGCAGCCACTGGCCTTGTTAAACCGATATGTACTGTAGAAAATTTTTTTTTAGTGTTTTTAGTGTAATAAATAAAAGTCATTTATACAACGAATTCAGATAATTATTGGAAAGCAAAAAAAATAATTTACATTGTCACACTGACCGACGCCTTTTCTTATTCTAATTTGAACCTTATTTTTTACTAGCTGTTGCCCACGGGATCATACTACCGGGATAAAAAGTATCCTATATGTTAATCCAGGTTATAAACTATCTATGTGCCAAATTATATCCTAATCCGTTTTGTAGTTTTCGCGTGAAAGAGTAACAAACATTCATCCATCCCCACAAATATTACTAGCTGTGCCCGGCATGCGTTTCAATGCATCTTTTTAAACTTACCCAACCTACCCTACTTACCCTACCTACCCTACCTACCCTACCTACCCTACCTACCTGACCTACCTAACTACCCTACCTTCCTACCCTACCTAACTACCCTACCTATCTACCAATTACCCTACCCTAGCGGTGTGAAATATAGTTTAAAACCTATTCTCATACCCACCAAATATACATGAAAAATTTCATCAAAATCGATCGAGCCGTTTCTGAGGAGGAGTGCGACACGGTGACACGAGATTTTTATGTATAAGATTATATTACTATATTTTATATTATTTATATTATATTATATATATAAAGTAAGATAACATTTCCTTCTTGGTTAATTCCTAAATGACCATACAGGTTAAGGTCGCTACAATACCTAACTAAATCACAGGATACCCTTGTCTTGTGCTGCTGAAAACTAGCTGTGGAATACAAAAGACATTTAATTTAGAAGTTTTTGTAGTTGGTTTTTACCAGGAGCTACGGTGATGAATGTTTTGCCAAATGATGCAATTAGTGAGGTTTATTTTTCCAAAAAAATACTGACAACTAAACATTCAATGTCCAGTTCATGACGTACCATGGACGGCAATGACTATAAACAATAATTAACCCTAACTTAAGCTGTTCCTCTACCTTGCAGTTGCAGTTTGACAGTCGTTCGACGGTGACTGGAATCTCGACACCAGTCTTTGAGAATAGACTTCGTCATTAGTTATCTATCTAGATTATTAAAGAAATGAATATTTCTGGGTATCGTAATACTGTACTAAACTTAATTTTAATATAAACAATAGTCCAGTCAATTGACAACAATTGACCTTGCATTACAGTGACTATGGCTGAGCGCTGTGAGATCTCTGCCCTGTATCTCAAAAATGGTTGGGCGTATGTAAATGTTTTCAATACCAAATTTGTCGCAAATCATATGCTCTACAATTTTTATCGTACATGCTAACATCATTGGAGCTAAAGAAACCCAGATAATCGCGAAAAACTGATTTTTGTGACGTTTGACCTTGAATAACTTACGACGCTAACACGAGATTTTATGAGACTTTTGAGAAAACTTTTAGAACACCAAAATGAAGGTGTATACGAGCTTACAGCTTAATATATCTCATTCCGAGGTGAAACCCCTAACATGACTGGGCTACATTCCGTTAAAAACTATTGTATAATAAGGTACTGTGTTTGTCAGGCAAATTAGAAGGCTATATTAATTTACCGTGTTAAAGAATGTCAGCTATAACTAGATTGAACGAACTATTTAAGTTGGTAGTCAATTTGCTCAAAAATTAATTTCCGCGATTTATTTAGAACACGTTTTAATGGTTATGTTCATTTTTATGACGAACGATGACATTTTCGAGAGTTATTATACTCGATCGGCATCCCAAGGAGTATCTCGTGCAGACCCATCGCAGTTTTGACCCTTTGTACCCACTGGAGCGGTTGTAGCGATGGGGACCAACGATGAGGACAGGATTACCATTCCTTGTCATACTGAAAATTGGTCCTGAAAAAAAATAAGGTTTTTTTTTGACATTGATTAATCCATACTAATAATAAAAATGCGAAAGTAACTCAGTCTGTTACTTTTTCTCGCTTTAACAGCTGAACTGATTTCGATAGATAGCTAATGGGGCGCTAGTAGACCAGGAGCTGGGTACTATGGATACGTTTATCCAAGTAGTACGTTCTGCTGAAATAATTTCCCACCTCCATAATATGAGTAAAGCTGCGGGTATTGCGTAGTTCGTCAATAAAACAAATGAAAGCTTAGTTCTTTTTTGTATTTCAAATTCACGTGTGACAATTTAAAAAAAATAGTTTCTCAGATTATGTCACGGTTACATGAGCCATTGAGCTATTCTAGAAATGTTATCCGTTACTCGCTATATTTATAAAAACACTTATAAATAACACCATCTAGCATGGTTAGGTCTGTAGATGAACCTTGAAACTTGAGCGTGAACCTAGCTTTACAGTTGGACCTCCGAGCTCCGGCTTGATCGATACACGCTTGATTATTATGAACATCATAGAAATTACAGATATAAAGAAAGGTATAAGTAGATACAATACTTGGGTAAGACCTGGTTGAGACTCACACGGACCAGGGAAGCAGAACGAATGCGAATTTTATACGCATAACAACGTAGAGCATCTTATGCATCATATCAGATTATTTGAGTAGGGCAGGATGTCAAAGGGAGCTCCACGCACATACGAAAAAAAAAACTGTATTTATTGGGCCTTCAGAAAACTATGTACAAAAGGAAATTCAATTTAAGAAAAAGTTAAGAAATCCGTTTTTGTCAGGTGCACTGAAATAGTTCCAAGTTTCATCAATCAGCTAGAATTAATTAACCTATAACTAAGAAAATGTAGGGACAAAAAATTAAAAGAGTATGCCTAAATGGCTTGATCATGAGGAGAAGATGAGTGAAAGGCGACTAACAAAAGGTATTTAAAAGGCATGATGTGAGTGACAAAGCTACGAGGGGATGCCTTAGAAGGATATACACTGACCTTATTGGTGAGGATTACATAGTACTTGCAACATGTGTGTGTGACCAGTTGTATGAACGTGGACGAGCAACAGGAGTATATGTAAGTATCGTAACAGGTGGCGTTCGATGGTTTCTGCCTACCCCCATGGGAAAAAGGCGAGAGTTTATGTATGTAAGTATGGATGTATAAATAGAAATACAACTTTTTTTGCATTACTAAAAAAAGACAAAGTAATTTACCGAAATATCCGTCATCACTACACTTTATAAATACAAACAAACATTTCGGGTACGGTACGACAAATTATTTATTCTTTGAACATATTAAACAAGCGCTTAGCATCACTCACGGTAACGAACTAACTGACTATACTACTCTAGTGTTTGCAATACAAGTGAAGCCGTGTGGCAGTGGCACGACCTCCACCAATCACAACAGTCGCGTGTACCGCGGGGTGAATAACAGCAGCCCCTACAAGTTTGATGAAAGGTGACCCTACCTGCATTATTACTCGTTGACTATTATTATTGTTCTTTGTCGTGTGTGGTAGGCATTCCCCTTCCTTTACTAAGTCCTGGAAGTTTGTAGAATTAAAAAGAAACAAAGAGGGCAAAGAGAGACATATAGACAAAACACAATCGCGTTTAAAGGTTTTCAAACGTTATTACAACGACAGTCATCAGTATTGACGCCTTTCGGTAGCGTCAGTCGTCAGCCCAATACATTGTTTATATATTCATCACTGATAAAATGTCGATATATCTAACTAGGCCCTCGGATACAAAATTATCCTGATTACAATTAAATAGCCACACTGTTTCACAAGAACTTACTACATATTCGTTCTGATTTAGATTGTCTTAAAATTGTCATTAAATTCTAATATAAACACCATTACGGATTACGTATCTAGGGGGCGGATGAAGATGTTCCAGTTTACAGGATTTCATGACGCTCTTGTCTTTTGTAATGACGAAGCGAGCTTTGCAGTATCTTGTAGTGCATCTAAACACATTATTTGCCTTAGTTTGAACGCCGAAATAGAATGTGTATCCTTGTATGATGGCTATCTCTTTTCCATTCTGCTTTTGGTACCATTTTATTGCTAAAACATTAAACGATTATGATTATAATTTTTTTTTTAATTAAGATTTAAAAAAATGAATTAAGGAAAATAAATAAACGGAATAGTAATTGATTATTTTTTATATATTTAGGAAAACTCAAAAAATATATATCTAGAAATATCCAATAACCTATGTTAGTACTTAAATTTAAACAGAAATAATAATGTCATAAAATAAAAATAAAACTTACAAACAAAGCTGTTAATGTACTTAATTATCTGATTCTCCTACCTATTTCTAAATCTATATTATTTCAAATTCTATATATAAATCGCTTTTCGTGTCCGTCTGTGAGACCTTTGTTTAATTATTTCGGAAGGTAGTTGAGTATGTGTACAACATTAGTATTTAAATTAGATATATCAAATAAATCTTAACGTTTTATAAAGACATAAGAACCGTGCAAAGAGTTGCAAGTGCAAGTGGGTCGCTGGTCCCTAATTAAATAATTAAAAAAAAAACTAAATTAACATGAGATATCGTTCCAGACTAAAGTCTTACATAAAATCCATCACGTATTATATAACTAGGGGGTGGGTGGCAGTGTTGCAGATGACAGGATTTCATTCGTGCCCTGTCTTTCGTGATGCTGAAGCGAGCTCTGCATTTTCTTCCAAAAGAGCATTTATACAGATCAGTTGTCCTACTTCGGCCATCACACCAGAATGTATGTCCTAGTAGCATGGCTATCTCTCTCCCACTCTTTTTTCGGAACCATTGCACTGTAAAAAATCAACGAATAATTAGTAGTTACCTACGTAATGGAAATAGGGAATGTAATGTTTCAGGAATTAGGAAAGAAGAGAATGCGAATGAAATCCTGGTCTTAAAAAGCGACGAAATAACTAGGCATTGTGATAGGTTAATTTTTTATTTCAGAATGTCATAGAACAGACAATCTCAAAGAAAAGTACATGAAGTTCGTAATGAAAACACACCATGGCAACACTCAAAAATAAGTAGAATAAGTTATTAAAAGGTAAGCAACAAGATGGCATGTAACAAAAACACTTACAAAAGTTAGAAAGAGAGTGAATTAACCTGGAATAAAACAACTATTACTTAATAATATGCTTAATATTTTTTTTTACTTTAATGGCCTGGCTTAACATATACATCCCGAACTGACACAGGCCATTAAATTAGTATCTCAACCTCATACAAAAAACAGGTGATGAAAAAAAGCAGGTGAAAAGACAGATGAGTTCTTAGACTTTAAAATAAACACCATTACGTATTACATGATTAGGGGGTGGATGATTGTGTTCCAAACAGCCGGACGTTATTACACTCCTGTCTTTTGTAATGCTAAAGCGAGCCTTGCATACTCTGCCTCTGGAGCACGAGTACATACAGGTGGTCTTACTGTCGTGGTTACGACTAAATGTGTATCCTTGTATCATAGCTATCTCCTTCCCGTTCTGATTTTGGTACCATTTAACTGTAAACAACTATAGGTAAGAAAAAATAATAATTTGAGATTGTTTTAAGAAGCAATAAGAGTACGACACATATATGAGACGAATTTGACATTGGAACAAAAGGAGTAAATGATAGCGTGACGGTTGACAGAGGAGAATGGTTGAAAAAAACGTGTTGCGCCGACCCCGAGTAACATGGGACAAGGGCAGGAAGGTGATGATGATGATGATTTGACAGTAGAGAACAGAATTCTAATTCAAAAGATGAAATAATTTAAAAACTCGATTACAATAGAAACTATTCTTCTTCTTCAACCTTTGGCCACCCAATACTGAGTGTAGGTCTCTTCCAAATATCTCCAAAGAAACTACTCAGACGAAACAACGTATTTATTTACGAACCACTAATAAAAAAATTCAGATCACTTACAAAGATAATTTAAGTTATTAGTTACACGTATTAGTTACTATTAAATATACAACATAAAGTGCAGTAGACAAATTGAGCGTCCGACGTCGACAAGTATCAACAAAACAATAACGTTTCAAATGCCGTCGCCCGCCATTACGTTACATTGACAGCTTTATCGAATACAATCACACAAATCGAAGCATTTCGGTTTTTTCAGCACACAACAAAAAAGTATCACTACATTGTTCGAAACAAAAAAACCATTTTCTTCGCATACGAATTGTCTGAAGCTATGGCTAAAGCCATCATTGGCTTTAGATATTCTACATTTAAAAAAAACTCGTCCTAGAATAATAATACGTGCAACCGTTCCTAAATTTTTAAATAAATACCATTACGTATAATATAATTAGGCGGTGGATGACAGTGTTGCAGGTGGTAGGATTTCATTTCGCTCCTGTCTTTTGTGACGATGAAACGAGCTTTACACTTGTTGCTAAAGGAGCACTTATATAAATCAGTTGACTTTTTCCGACTATCACACCAGAATGTGTATCCTTGAAGCATGGCTATCTCTTTCCCGTTCTGCCTTCGGTACCATTTGACTGTAGAAAATGAAACAAAGATTATATTTTTTTTTATTTTCCGGTTTGTACCACCATATCTATATTATTCGAAATAAAATAACTTTTAAGAGGCAAGTATATTTGTCGCTCAAGAGCGGAAAATTGAATGTCTAAAGCTACTTACACAGATAATTAGGTTCATGATTTAAAACGGAGTTTCTTGTTTATATTGTTCCTAAATTTTTAAATAAACGCCATTACGTATTATATACTTAGGAGGTGGATGATTGTGTTTCAGATTACTTGATTTGACAAACTCTCTGTTCTTTGTGACACTGAAGCGAGCTCTACACTTATTGCCGAGGGAACACTTATATATTTCGGTTGATTGACATATACGGTCGACAGTGAATGTGTATCCTTGTGTCACTGCTATCTCTTTCCCATTCTCTTTTCTGTACCATTTAACTGTAGAAAATTAAAGAAATTAGTCTTAAGCTATGAAAAAAACAAGCAACAAATAAACCACTCGTCAAAAAAGTATCGTAACAAAAAAAAAACAAGGTTTTATTTTTATAAACTCGCAAAAACCCGTCACTAAGATATTACTTGACATTGTTCAAAATAAAACAACTTTTTCGTTGAGTTTACAGGAGGGAAAAGTATAATTATTTCCACTGCACTTTCAATATTATTGATTGATTTTGTGCGTATGTTAAGCACACAATCAAATTTTCTTACCTATTACATTGTTTAATCATAATCACAAGTTAGGTGCCTGTATTCCAATCTCAACAACACAACTCAACAACAACAATAACAACAAACAACTGTACTTCAACTGTACTTTGAGAATGCAGATATCTTGATCGGAAAGTCATTAAAATAAGTTATATTAAAATATAAAAAAACAGTATCTCATAAAATATATCTATTTAACTAACTAGGTACTAAAGAAATTAATAACTAACATCTTACCATCAAACAAAACAAAAGAACATATTTTAGTCGTTGAAGTACCTTCGCAGTAGATCGCTGTCATCCGGAAAAGTGCCTAGAAGATTGCCAACATTGCCACGTTGAATGGCAATACAGTCATGTTATGCCAAAGAACATTTATTATTTATTGTTATTAGGACAAAGCTCGCCCTTCTATTCAAATATGTATCTGCGATACAACGGTGTTCCTAGAAATATATCCAAGAATAACATTCTTTCTCTTACAGTAAATAGATTTAGTAAAAAATGTTAAGACAAACTGACTCAAAACTTAACAATATACAAAACCTTGTGAAATGGTTGTTAAATTTTAATATAAACACCATTACGTATCAGAAACTTAGGAGGTGGGTGAGCGTGTTCTAGATTACTTGATTTAAGGAATTCCCTGTCGTTGGTGACGACAAAACGAGCTTTACACTTCGCACTATTTAGAGAGCACTTGTACTTAAGAGTTGTCTTATTTCGACCGTCAAGGGTGAATGTGTATCCATGTATCATGGCTATCTCTTTCCCATTCGGTTTCCGGTACCATGTAACTGTAAAAAGTGAAAAACTTAATATTAAGCATTAAAACATACAAAAAGATCTTGTTCAAAATGAAACATTATTTCATACAGTTTTTTTATTATTTTTGGAATATATCAAATAGTCTTTGGTGGAAGATCGTTATTCCACAAAATTAAATTAAAACCATCAATTCAAATTCAATTCACAGTCTAGCCCCAACTTCGTCAATATGCCACAAAAATGTATAGTCCTGTAATATAACTACTGTGAGAAAAAATAGTTGAAACTTCATCAAAACCAATTTTATACAAATAAATATATTAAAATTAGAAGGTAAGGTTCAAATAAAATTAATTTTCAAATGCTGCATCAGAATAGGATGAAGAGTTACTAACATGAACCGTGCAGATACAATAACAAAAGCTACAAATAACTTCATCAGGTTTTTAATAAAACAGATTAGTAAATTAAGTTACATTTTAGTTATCAACAACATTTAACACGTTAAACCATTATTCCACCACACACTCGATTTCTGGGTTGAGAATTTGAAGTTGAGAACCTGTCTAACTGTACTTAATCATAGTCGAGGTTATTCCCTCAATGGAGCGCGCTAAGTTTTTTTTTTTTGCGGAAGGAATCAGAACAACGATTTTACTTATGTAATGCTACAGTAGACTTTGACAAGTTCTCAATTCATAAGCCGGGTTCCAGTGTGGTAGACGTCACAAACTTACTATCAAAACTAGGACACATACATTAAATTTAAAAAAAATGATAGTTTATCAAAACAAACTGCATGTACTTATATCTTGAACTACTAAAACAGATTTACTCGAACATTTAAAATAGAACTATTTTTAATTCGTTCTAATGTAAAGACCGTTACGTATTATAAATGAAGGAGGTGGATGATTGTGTTCCAGACGAGAGGATTTTAACTCTCTATCCTTTGTCACAACGAAGCGAGCATTGCATTTTCTTCCAAGAGAGCACATATACGAATCGGTTGTCTTATTGCGACCGTCACAAGAAAATGTGTATCCATGAAGCACAGCGATTTCGTTTCCACTCGCCTTGCGGTACCACTCGACTGTAGATCAACAAAGACAAACATTTATCACTGTTACAAAAATACACTTTCAATCACGGAATTATGAATAAAAGCAAAACTTAATCAAATATTACTATTTTGTTTAAAATTCGTTTACCCGACAATGTAAATAATGCAATGACTGTTGTTGAACTGTCAAATTAATGGCATTGCAATTGTAAATTTGTAACGTTATTACATCATGTTCTTCATCCTTATAACATCGCAGACGTTGTTCAAACAAGATCTGCAATGTTATATGTACGATAAGATAAGTTAGGAACTTATACCTAATTAGAGCAATTTAATTTATTTTACGTCTATACGTATATAGATAGTAGCTCCCAGAGAACGTGTTGGCGCCATGAGTGCTACGGAAATGTATGCTAAAACAATACAAGTAAAACAATCATAAAAAAATAAACTCTTTATTGATTTCAACTCGCTTCAAACAAAAAAATATCATGCAGCCTATGAAGATTAGACTAACATTGTGCTACAAAATAATTAATACATTACTGTCGCAAAATTAAGTTTAAATTACACATCCAGTCTAGTGTCAATGTCGTGAATATAGTTAATGCAAATTAAACAGTTGAGTACTTAGGTAAATCCAGAACGTAAACATTTCCAAAAAGAGGACTAAATTAAGACCAAAACAGAAAAGAACTCATTAATATAATGCACTTAATTAAGTACATTATGAATGTTATGTGTGTCAGTTAATAAAAATAAAATCTAAACAGTTTTCACAAATAGGTACATTTAATTTATCTCCTACAAAAAAAATGCTACGGTTCTCACATCTTTATATACACTCCGTTACGTATAACAAACTCATGGGCTGGATGATGGTGTACCAAATGTGAGGTTTTCATATAAGTCCTGTCCTTAGTGACGACGAAACGAGCTTTGCATTTGGTGCTTCCCATGGAGCATACATACATCTCCGTTGTCTTACTACGACCGGTTTTTAAGTAGAATGTGTATCCTTGTACAACGGCTATCTCTTTACCATTTGGCTTTAGGTACCATTTCACTGTGAAAAGAATATTTGTGTGTTATTATTGGGAATAGCATAGAACTGACAGACAGTGCCAGGTATAGTATAATTATCGTAAATCCTTGGACGTAACTATATTTTATTATGACTATGAACTTGAATGAATATATTTAACTAGTATTTTCAAATATACGATCAAATGCCGCAGATCTTCATTGATTAAAAATAACATAATTAGTACTCATTTCTTCCGATAATATTATATTCTGTTCATCTTCTAACGTTTGACGCTACCTGAACCATGCTTGGCTATTCACACAAATCTACACCAGTTTCCCTCGTCTTCGTGTCGATGGTATCAGAATCTTGTGGCGCTTCAATGACATTGACAGGGGGCGATGTTTTGTAGACATTTATAAATAATTTAAAAAAAAATGCGCGATAAGTTTCACAAAAGATCCTTGTACATTAATAAAAGCAAAAGCTTTAACCAACTGCCTTGACTCAGTTTATACAGCATATCTTGATGTAACACAAATTTAGAAGCATCGTGGTCATGGTTCAGCTGAGTTGAAGTGAATCCACCGGCTTTATCTGTGTTGAACCTTGCGCGGCACTTCGCCCACCAGGTGCACCGCCATTGGTTGGTGGAGGCGCTTCCTTTTGCAGGAGTTGAACGAATGACCTTGAAGCATCGCCAGCTTCTAGCCAGCAGCGTTGTGCACGTGCAGTTCGTGCACAACGCTGGGGAAAGAAGAGAATAACTGTAAAAACAAAATTTCGATTTTGGAATATAATAAATAGTCATTGAACTTAGTCGATGAAATAGTTTTATAAATTGAGACAGTAAACTGTTTTTGAAACGTCTTGTTTATTTCAAATAAATTTATTTATACATATTTTTTATGATATTCCTACTTTTTCTACTACTACCTATATTAAATATGTTTTCATTGAGTGTAATGCATGAAATATGAGCAAGCGAAAGCACACAAATATTTTTTAGATTTGTATATTAATCATATAAATAATAATAAAATCATGGATAAGCCCATCACAGTTAGACGATCGATGAGTATGTTAGTCAATCCAAATGAGAAGTGTTTGGGGATCGATTGGATCGGATATGCCATGCCAAATCAAGTAAGTCAGTCGTGATTATGCTCCGATATAAACTTAACTATAATATTGTCTGTGGTATATAAAGCCGCGTGGCATTTATTGTTTCTTAACACAGCGCCATCTAGTTTTAGTGCCCGCAACGTAGTTCCTGTGATATCGGTGAGGTCCGAACTGTAAGTTAAGTTGTCCTCGCTGACTCTTGGTAATTATTGGCACTTCTGAAACACGAGTTTTCAACTAATTTATGTATACAATACACATCAACTTTTACCTTTTCCTCAAGAAATAAAACATTTTCCTTTCTTTTAGTTATAAAATATCATACAGTACAGTCCGCTTTTCACCCCAAAAAAAAGTAGTTTTTCCAGCAATAATTTTTGCGTAAAGTCACTTAGTTTGATGTACATGATGCTTGGTTGACGGCTTCGTGAAAGGTCCGTTTACACCCTGTATATTTCGTTATTTCTTTCTTCTTTATCGTGTGGTTAGTGCCTAACCTGCTGTCAGAGTTTTTATGCCGCCCAGGGCCTCTGACTTGGTTTACCATGCCGTCGAGACATATCTCTCAAACATGCTGATTTCCTCACGATGTTTTCCTTAACCAAAGCAAGTAATAATTCTACAATACGCACATGAATCCAAATAATCATAATAATAATATTTAGTTATGGACTTAGATAATACAAAACTTTAATAAATAATTAAGTACGTATGTACCGAAATTAGGTACAACAAACAAAACGAAAACCTAATAAATCAAAACTTGTTATGATGCGTATTTTATTCTTTAAAGCAAACAAAATTAACTTACATAATTATTTCTACAATTTACTCAAGGTAACGAAGTTACGACCTTCTATTGGTTTCTACATTTTTTATGCTTATGTATTACTAATGTCAGTCAATTATGATTATGGTTCGACACAAAACTAACTATAGTATCATCAATAGTATACAAAGCCGCGCGACACTTTTCGTGTTTCTTAACACAGCGCCATCTAGTTTTCGTGTCTGCAGAGTTGCCCCCCCTGCCAAATCGATAAGGTCCTAACTGTAACTGAACTTGTCCTCGCCGATTCTTAATAAATGCTGGCATCTCTGAAACACGAATTTTCATTTTATTAATAAAGTAGTATTATTGTGTTCATTATTTATTTAATAATGAACAAAAAAAAAAGAAAATTAAATATTAATTTATCCAAAATTTTGCTAGGGTAAGGTTTTTTTTGGGTAGGACTTTCAGTAAAAAATGGGTATGGTATTATTACAGATTTGTCGTGATTATGGTCCGAGGGAAACTTAACTATTTTATTCTCAAAGGTATATACATAATGTCGTTTGGCATTTATTGTGTTTCTGCAGCGACAGCTACTTTTTATGCCCGCACGCAGTGTAATGAAGGCCATATCTGTGAGGTCCTAATTCTAACTGGTGTCCTTGGTAATTTATAGTAAACTGTGGCACGTGTGAAACACGTTCCATTTTATAGGAACACAGCCTGAAACTAAGATATAAGGCATGGCTTAATAAGTAACAAAATATAGGAAAGGAACATTGAATCAGTAATTAAATAATTAACATAATTTTAAGGAAAGTACCTTCTACTCCTATGAATAAAACAACTTCGAAAATTTCTAACTGCAGTACTATTTAATTCTATAAATCAAACAAAATATAACACTTATACCTACATAAAAGTAATTATTAATGTTAAAATTCCAAGCATGAACCGCACCAGTTCCGTTTTCGTAATTACAAAACAATTGAGATTTACAAAAAAACACATAACGCCAGTAAAGGTTGACGAAATCGTCATTTCAAAATAGTGTAAATGCCATTAGAGGTAAGGAATAATTGCGGAGGCTCATGGTCGTGTTCGCCCAGACAGTCAATGATGACCAGGTCCCCGCTGGAGATGACAGCTGCTTTGCATCCAAGGTGGTACCGGGTGCAATACCACCGCCAATTCTGGGACCTCGCGCTCTGCTTGCGATTATAAGTGTATCCAAGGGCGAGAAGGCATTCAGCTCTACCCAGTTTTATGATTTGACCTGTTATGTAGAATTGTTAATGATTATTTAGTGTACAAGTCATAGTTTTGTTAGAGTCCACTATTACCTTGGTTCATCGGGTATTTTAGGTTGATGCTTGCAGACTGAGGTTCAGACTGACTTCTCTTGCAACGGCAAGACAGGTTGTCTAAATCGTTCGTAAGTAAACACCGTTAAAAGTTTCAAGGTTTTCAAAGCCACTACTATATTAAAGTATTTTTGCAGAATATTACTAAACACACGATACAAGATAATTGACAACCAAAAAAGTAACTTAATTTCTGAGGGGACCTTTGCAAATTTGCACTTTTGATTTTATTTGATTAATTAACCTATTATAATAGTATATGTATAACCCCAATGCCCAAATTTTGAAGATCTAGTTTCTGAACAGCTTTTTCTAACTATAATTATGACATTTTCTAAACTTAACTATACCATTTTCTACAGTAGTGATCGATGCCAAACAGTCATGGTTTTTCTTACAACAGCGTCATCTAGTTTGTTTTTGCTGTTTTCGTTAATGAAACTGTAGCGTCCAAGCAGTAGTTTTGGTAGACCGTGAGGAGGAGTAAGGCATATATAAATGCGAAACCTGAATATAGTTTTTTCAGAATAAGTAACTGAATCGATTTCAATTTTGGACACCGAGCGATATTAAGTACCTATCGCAATCATTTAGGCACATACTGCCAAATAATCATTATCAATGAGCTCAAGACAACGCTGGAGGCGCGGGCTGCGTGGTGACCACGATTTTGTGCGGACAACTAGATGACAGAACAAGCTTATAACTTTGTGATTTTTCATGATACAGTTTTGAAATTTTGTACATAGATTCTTTACATAAAAATACTAGACACGTGTTTCAGGTTTCGCATATACTAAAACTAATGTTGTATGTGTATTAGTATGTACCTATTTATGTATATCAATTTATGTTAACAAAATGGTATATTTCTTTTTTTGTTGTACTATATCACAATTCTAAATAAATAAATATTTTATTCACTAGCATCCGACTGACAGCCGTCACGCTATCAATTACACCTTTTTCTTTTATATCATTCCTCACTCAATCCATATTTTCTTTGGGGTCCCTCTCCCTCTCGACTGCTTATAAAACCTAGACACAAAAGTTAGTTACATTGGTCAAAAAAAAAAAAAATGAATACAGGAGAACAGTTACATGAATTCCATTCAAAGCTTGGCGGTACCTCGTACAATACCAGCCCCACTTACCGTCCCCGCTTCGATTGTACAGGTAGCCATTAGCAAGCAGAGTGTTTTCTTCCCACTTTTTCCTATTTTAGCTGCAAAAAGCGTGTTAGTTATTAATCCAAAGAGGGAATCAATGAAGTGGGAGCATAAAATAATATATAATGTTCTAAAGAAACCACCCCAAGGCTTTAAAACTGAAATAATTTCGATGCTACCACCAAAAATAGGGTATTTATTACAGACAAAAAAGGACAACAAACGATAAGATACACAATACGTTTATTTAATTATTAAAAAACCTCAACTTACAACTGAATTGAATTATTGAAAATTTAAATTATCATATACTAAGAACTCTATAAGAAATCCTTATAGAAATTGAGTGTTGTGTCAAAATAAGTCAAGGACCTTATTAGTACGAAAGTTACGTTTAAATATTTTTTTTACCAAAATATTAACATTTGCAGATCATGTAAGTAATTATAAAATAGCAAACAAGTTTTCATACGGCTGATGTAAAATTTCTAACTTAATCTAGGGTTGCGAATATCACGATGTTCGATTGTAATATTACCCATAGGTAAATAAGAGAAAAAAGAGATCATTTCCAGAGACCCCAAGATCATAAAACTATAAAGTCGAGCATGTTACGCACATTTGTGTCTTATTTTTACAAGCCATTCAATACATGTCATTGATTATCTTCATAGTTTTCTACGTTTAATTATAACTCTCGCCTACAATATGTAAAATCCGCTGCCGGTAGAACGTAAAAAAAAGGGAACAATTTTAAAATAGTCCCAACCGTTTAAAAAAAAGGGAACAATTTTAAAATAGTCCCAACCGTTTAAAAAAAAGGGAACAATTTTAAAATGGCCCAACCATTTTAAAATTGTTCCCTTTTTTTCCCTAAAGGTGACGAGGCACAACATCACTTTTTTTGTTAGTTTAAATGTTTGTAAACGCACCCACGATATAGGAGTAATTTCTAATGTAGGACATCGATAAAAAATACTGTCAGTTTAAAAGATTTGATTTGAAAATAAACACAAGATTTTGTAAAAACATTAAAGTGACCTTATAGTTAAACCAGAGCACGGTTCAAAACAAAAAAACAATCGTGCAAAGTACTAAAACAATAAATAACGAAAAAGAAAAACTATTAACATACAAATATAAAGACACGACCTACTACACAACTTTTTTTACAATCACTAAATACCAATAGTTAATTTAATAACACAATACTTTCCAGAATATCTAACAATACAAGATAATAATTATAAATAGAATAGAATATTCTTTATTACGTACATAACATTTATGAAAAGAAAAACATATCACATACGGTGACACAAAAGGGTGAATAAATAATACTATATTTTACAATAATGAAATACCACAACACACAATTGAATAATTTGAAACAATTTTGTGATGACTCTGTTGCCCAGTAATTTGTAAAGCTCCTTTGGTAACATTTCTATATCATTTTAATAACGACTATTAAATTATCTCAAACATTTAACGAAACTTACATAGATAATGTACTTATGTTATTGAAATTTGCAATTCAATACATTCAATATTATAAAATATATTACGTTTAGATCAAATCACTGTGAGTCTTACGTATGCACCTAATTTTATATTACCGCTTTGTTATACTACCGTTTTGAAGTAGTAGATCATATTGAAATAACAAAGACCTACTACCAATATTGTTTTGAAATCGCATCCCAAGTTTTAGAATTCTTTTAAAGTTCCATTAGATTTCACCATGTAGTAAATATCTTAATTTATTTGACAAATCCTACGTATCATAAATAATGTAATTTGATTTATACATAGTTCAGAACTTACAAGGCACATCAAAATTCTTAGCAAATTCTCTACGTCCGCAACACGTAGCTTCTCGTAGTCCCTATTCTCTTAACAATATAAGATCTAAATAGATATGATATGGAAATTGCAAGTTACATTCTAGAAACTCAGCTTTTACTGAGTTTAAAGCACTAAATTGTTTTCAAGATTCAAATGATATAAGCTAAAATAGATTCAAGATGATTTCAGTCAAATAAATGACAAAACAAAAGACATAATTACACTTGTTTTCTACAAAAATATTGATCACATCAAGTCGACAAGCAGACAATCAGGCGGTTTCTGAATTGAGAACATGTCAGACTCTTCTTTAATACTATTTAATGTGACCGGACAGGCCACGTCGCACGAAGAGATGGGCAAAGATCGTCACACACTGGAAGCCTGCGGAAACGCAGCGCCGCCGTCGAGATCGACCGCGGCGGAGGTGGCGTGACGATCTGTTCATGTTTCAGAGATCGTATAGGATAGACAGATATGGAAGGAGAGAGGTGAGTCCTATGCCCAGCAGTGGGACAAAAAGTAAGCTAATATAAAAAAAAATGTGACGTATTTGAAATTAAAAATAAAATTACGCGAAAAACCGTTATATAAGGTTTAACTATTCATACACGAAATATTTTCAAGGAATCGTCTAACGGCTATAACAAAGCCATTTCAAGGGATTTTTTTTATATCTGAGTATATTTTTATAAAAAATAAATTAATTTAAAATTCTTTGACCCACAAAATAAATACTAGCTCCTTATTTTTGAACATCCATTACGCTAGTTTACGTCGTATTTACCTAGTGTCATTGTTAGAATATGGGAGTAAAGATTTTATGCAAAAAGTCTCAAAAATTTTTAGAATTATAATAATTTCGTAAAAAAAAAACACTCAGATATTTTTTTTTTTCGTTGCTATGGCGACTTTACGACTTATAGAAGTTACTCTTAAAATATTTCGTGTATGAATAGTTAGACCTTATATATATAGTCGTAGGCTCAAGGAATCGTCTTAAGTAGATGAATAGTTTTAGCAGCAAATTCTCAATTCAGTAACCAGGTGTAATATTTCCAGTACAATTTAAGTATGGGAGTGCAAGCCTGTAGTAGATACCACAATCCCATCAATAGTAACAGCTGAGGCTTTACATTTGTGTTTATGTTTCTTAGCACATGTCCATCTTATCCTGTTGCCAACGAGTGATCGAGAGTGTCTGAAGAATTTGTGTCCTCCGATGTAAATATTTGTGGTTTCTCTGGCACAGAACCGCGCCCGCAGGAGCGACGCTACCAATTCTGTAAGAAAGTTCCGGAATAAATAATGCATCACAATACACAAAAAAAATAAAACTACTTACACTTATTTTGTAATAAAGGAACCATATTTAAAAATCCGAAAACCATAATACTATAGAGAGTTTGAAACCCTAAATGTCCTGTAAGAAAATATCTGGTTTTGTATTAATATACAAAACTAATTAACCAACAAAAGTTAAAAGTCTAGAACCTCATTTTTGACGTTAGAACCAAAATGCGGTCAAATAAATTATTGGAACCACATTAATTTATTTGGTCTTTAAAATTGTAAACAGGATTTTAAAGCCATAGGGGAAGCCTTTGCCCAGCAGTGGGACAGAGTAGAATAATATATATATATACATATATAAAAGGTAAAAAACAGAATTTCATCCTTCAATTAACTTTAATCTATCGGTTGATCTTATCGCAACCTTTTTATTTATTACTAGATTTTTGCGTACATATATTTTTCTATACCTACCAAACTAAATATAATATGTCTTTATAAATATATTCACATGCGAGTACTTCACATTTTATCAGTAACAAAAAAAATAATACGAAACTTCTAATATACCAGCACATCTGAAATAAAATACATAAGTAATTGCATAAAGTAATACATTTTGATAGAAGTGGGGGAACTTTGTTATTGCATTCGAGTATGAAGCCGAGAACTGCAGTAACAAATCCAAACGCGTATCAAACGACGTTTTTCAAAGAACGGACAGCATTTCTGTCAGGAATTATTATAAAACGATGATTTATTTTCCTTTTTTTCCGCACTTTGCTTTCGCCAGGTTGAAGAAGAAGCAAAGGTATGATACCGCTATACAGCCTAATATAATAATAATAAATAAATATTATTTCTCAAAAAAGCTTAGTAATATTTTACAGAAAAATAATTTGGCAGTATTTATTTCTAATAAGTGGATGTAGGGCCACTGCAACCGAACTAGGCAATGCCTGTATTTCGGCCTGTATTTATATGAAAAATATTTTTGAATGTAGAACACAAATAAATGTTAATTTGTTCATAACAGTAAATATTTGTTCTAAATGTTATTGTCTATGATATTCTATTTATAAACACAATTTAAATACTCAAAAAATATTTACGCCGTAAACACGCAAACCTCTTTGCCGAGATTTAAAATAAAACAATCACCGCCGGCTATAGTCATTGAATCCATTTGGACTTAGTATAAGTTTAGTTATCTGTGGAAATTTATATTTCCGAAAAATATTAAAAATCCAAACGTGTGAAATACATTGCATGTTGAACCTAATCGTAGTGTGATAAGAACAAGTTTTCGAGAAAGTATATTGAAAAAGCTTTTGTATGCCAATATACATTGTTTCCAAGCAAAAAAATATTATTTCTGTAAAATAAAGCCTAAAAATATGCACAATATCGCTACGCACACTTAGGTATCAATAAACTCAAGTAAATTAAAATTAGTTACATAGACAAGAAATGGCTAAAGTACATCTTGTACCTACTGCTAAACAGAACCTTAAAAATAATAATTTGTAAGGTGTTCATGTCCAGAGCCGCTTCCGCAATTTGTACGTACCAGTTTGACTGACCCTTTAACAAAAGGTCAATCTGAACCACGTATACGCATGTTATGACGAAACTGTTTTAATTTACAGATAGCATGTCGAACAGTGGACGTCTTTTGCAAATATGATGATCATGCTGATGATCGTCGCAGTTGCCAGCCAAAAGCGCTTCGACCTTGTCATTTCGCACACTCAGTAATCCTGAACCACGGAAAACACAAACTTTTCCCTTTTAACTTACGCAGCGTGATTGTGTTCTGTGAAATGTATGACGGTGTTCAGGTATGTGATAACTACTGCCTTGCAGCCACTGTTTCTCTTGACACATCGCCACGACGCGCGTCCATCCCGTTCGCGGTCCCTATTGTAACGTTGATCTTTAAATACCAGGGTTTTGTTGCCGTAACGATTTTCCACAAAATATATTTCTAGAAGAAAACAGACGTATTAATATTATCAAAGAATCAAAAATTCCATGAACAGGTTCCAGTTTTTTAAACTAAGCATGTGGGTACTTAATTTAATAGTAAAACCACTAGGTTATAGAATATGTCTTGATTTAATAATGCTATAGAGTTCCACAGAATGCTGATATGGGGAAAATACATTAACACAATGACTAGATTTATATAAATAAATAAATATTTATTTTTTTATTTATAGTCGTGGCCTATTGTCAACACGATGATAATAGGCCACGACTAGACTTAGGACACACAAAAATATCGAATATTAAATAGTACTACATACTAATTAAAATGCATTGAGATCGTTTGGAATCAAAATTCTTACAAAATAGATACAGAATAAGTATTACATAGATGTCCTATTATATATATTTCCTACGCTTCTAAACTATGATAGATGCCTCGTCAACGTAATCTACTAACTACACACACACTACGGGATACACTCGATTATAAGGTAGCTACTTCGGAAACGTAAACCTCTGCGGTCATTTAAGAAGAATGTCTGGCACATAACAAATTCTTATTTATTTTGTGCCAGACATTCTTCTAACTAAACTAACTTTGAAATTAAGAATAAGAAAAGCTTAGACAAAGCTAGGCGACGGTCAAACTGAATGACATGTTAAAAATATTAATTACTTGGTCTTAGTTTTTTTTTTTTTTTCACTACATTATACAGCTATTAGGTAGCTAGAGACACAATTATTTTTGAATCGAGGAAAAGTATCGAGTAATCGTACTTTTCCTCGCTCTCATTGATTGTAAATGATCGAAAGCGATAATTTTAATGACTGAGAGCGATACTCTTATAGTAATATTAATGATTATGAAAATTCTTGAATTCTAAAACTTCATTCTTCGTGGTAATGACAGACGCTTTACATCCCTGAGTTTTCATGGCACACCTCCAGTAGCTCTTATCTTTAGCTTTCTTATATTTGTTGTACCTGACATTACCTAGGACCAACACGTTTTCCTGCCCAGATTTTATGAAGAAATGATGCTTTTCTGAAACGGAAATATATAAAATGTTAACTTTACGTTATCTAAACATTTTTGATCTACGTTAAAATAGCTTATAAGGAGAAAGTATAGTTCTGTTGCATTCATCTAGATTATCTTACCTTTTCAACAAGCAACAAGAATGAACAGCAAGAATGAATTCAAGTGTAAATGAAAACACTTAAGTTTACATTTATTTTATTTATTTAAAAGCACGAAACCCTAAAACTTTAAATCAAAAACGAGAAAACAGTATCTTTTAACTATGACAAAGATTACCATGATACCGAATACAAGATTTTCGATAGTTAATATTCTAAATACCTACAGCAAAGTGCAATAAAAAAACACGAATAAATGGTCATTGCTCAGTCATATGCTAAAATCGAGGAAGATAAAGAAAATATTTTCATCAGTACCGAACCCTATGTTGTTGTGAGTTTAGAAAAATAACACAGAATCTTGCACCTGTAGACTTATACTGTCACTTACGGGATATTTTCCGTGATTGTTCATTTTGTTTTTTTGTTTGTTTTTTTTTTGTTCGTGATTGTGTCCTGTAAGTGACAATATAAGTTTAGTTGCAAACCGTGAAAGCTTAAAACAGAGTTTGCACCTGTAGGTTTGACACTTTGAACAAAGAAACTTAAAATACGACCCTTATTACGGACATCTCAACTCAAGTAAATATTTTAGAAAATTATTATTCATGATTATGCGCATTAGCTCTTTTCACGATGGTTTCATATATGGTGGTGACGTTAGCCCTGCAGCCAAGGCTCTTGCGCTTCGAGCACCTCCACTCTATTCTATTTTCTCTCTGCCTTTTCTTGTGAAACTTGTGATTGTTCACCATCAGGAAACAGCCTCGGGGAGTGTTTACCACGTAATCTAAAACGAAGAAGTGGCATAGTTACTACCTATTTCCATGAATAGTAGGTGAACACAATATAAAAAAGAATCGTGTGATAACTTTACAGTTAAAGTGATTGATGTTTTTAATCTACATTGTTTTTTGTTTTAGGTTTTTAAACTATCATGGTCACTAACATTATAAATAAACAAAAACAAACAAAACAAACACAAAAACAACACGTAAACATGGTAAATATCCCGTTTCTAGTGTTGTTATTTCATGTTGCTATGTGTAGAACCATTAACAAATTAATAAATTAACCATTAATAAATTAACCAATAATAAATTAATGTCATAATTAGCAACGGGTGATGTTATTCTGTATTGTATGTTTATTATTACAGAACACAATAAATTAACATAAGTAATTTAAAATTACAATAGTTTTTGAGACACCGATGTAGCGGACAATACTGTAAAAATATTATTTTTTCTTCAATGCATGAAATAAAAGGCTTTTTATTTTTATTTATTTTATTATGTAACACACTGATTTGTCGCTATATTCGAACAAAAACTACTACATTCAAACATAAACGCTTAAACACTTTGTAGATAAATAAGTAACTAATACCTACTACAATTCCATTGTTAATAAATATACAATTCGGATACAAACATCACACTTTTTTTTTTAAACACGTTGCACACTTTGAATTTCTCCTGAATCGTGGGTGAAACATTTAAACTCACATACACAAACAGCCAGACCGGAGCAACTATCTGTAGGTCATACAAATAATTTTTCCGTGTGGGAATCGAACCCGCGACACGCACCGCAGCAGTCAATCGCTCAGCCACTGCGCCAACCGTGCCGTAAAAACAGTACATCTGTTTTGGGAACAATGTTTTGTATAGCTTAAACAAGGTTAGCCTTATATGCAAGAGATAATAAGAGATCATATCATCATTCAAATAAAAAATTAACATCCATGTACAACCCATACAATTTCGAGGAATTACTTTTTACTATAAAAGTCAGGATCGTTGCTATGATTGTGAGAGTCCTGATGACGAACGATTCTCTCCCTTACAGTCACAATATTAGCTTTACAGCCAAGTGAGATTCGTTTGGAGCATCTCCATTCAATCTTCCAGCCACGTTCCCTCTCGTTGAAATACTTGTTGCCATTAACAACGAGCATTTGTCGTCCGAATCTGCTGTTTAAAATAAGTCCCTCTTGAACTTCTACATCTTCATCATCAACTTCTTCGTTAAATTCTTCGTTCACTACTTCGTTATCGTCAATTGTCTGTTTTGTTTCGTTTTTCTTGGATTCAATTTCTCTATTTATTTCAGCTTCTCTACGTTTGTCTGATTCCCTTTTTTTTTCAACTTCTCTTATTTTTTCAATTTCTCTAATTTTTGATCTTTCTCTCATCTTTTCCATTTCTGTTTTTTTGTCAATTCCTGCCATTTTTTCTAATTCTCTCCTTTTTTCTATTTCTCTAATGATTTCTTTTCCCCGTATGGTTTCCAATTGTATTCGTTTCTTGTATTCATTTTCTCGTTTGAGTTCTAATTCTCTCACAGTTTCTATGTGTTTCTTGTTTTCCGTCAGACAATCTGCAAAACATGATAATTATCATTCTGATATCAAGGAGTAAAATTATAATTATTAATTAGAATTTTAATGCTAATTATGCTATCATTTATAGATCCAGGCTTGGATGCAGGATTCAACGCCGCTTTACCGTTTGCTAAAATATAATTTTACTCATTTAGGAAGAGCGAGAATCAGCATGCTACAAGCAACCAAATAAGTAGTCGACGTGTTTCGGCCCTACACAGGGTATCTGCAAGTGTTTTTTTCCATAACTTTGATATCTAAGTCATGCATAATGAAGATAATGGAGGTTAATTAATTCGTCATCGTGTAAGATAACATTCGCTGGTAAAGTGGTGAATGAGCGTCACCGTCTTGAAAATAATAAATTATTATCTTTCTTCTTGGTGAATGTTAACATACACCAATGTATCTTAAGATTCTGTGTTTTGACCATACGCAGATAACTGATCTGAGTTTCAAAATGTGAACAAATAAAATACAGTCTACACTTCACTTTTATTGCACAAAACACATTCAAATAAAAACGTTTAAAATACTTAAATATCGATACGAAGAAACCGATCTAAGCCTGCATGAGTCACGATACCTACTTAATAATTAAGAATAGGTACGTCCTTGAGCATTCAGCGTCGCTACCGCGCTGACTGGCCAATATTTTCTATCACGGCAGGACCATAACCTCATAGTTCGTGTTGCCACGAGATAAGGCCGATCATTTCAGTTCCTACAATCTTCGTTGATCATTACAGTAAGTGATGACGATTTACTCATGATTATGATCTTCTCTTTGTCTGATGATGATGTTGTCGATGGTCATCACGAACGCTTGGCAGCCGTCGTTCTTCTTCACACACCGCCACCTGGTCTTCGGACCCTCGTTCTGATGTACAGTATACCTGTTTAACCCGATGTATAAACAACGCTTGCCATAGGTTGTTGTCCCGAAAAACGCTGAAATTTAAACAATTAGGTTATTAAAAACTAAAACAGTTTTTGTGTTAGCAAATTAAAGTCGTCACTTAGTCAGAAGTCAGTAAATTAAAAACCCATATTTAAAAAACATTTAATCATAGTATTGTTAACAAGTTGTGGTGGTTGTGGCAAGTGTGCGACGGAACACTGGTGTGGTTTTAGTCAGTACGAGTCTGACAGACTCCCGGTGAGGACATCCATTGAGGATATCCTCACCGAGAAAAAAAATACAAAAAAGATATCTACCATACCCGCGATCGGTACATCATAGGATTTACAGGAATTGGATTTTTTTATGAATTGGCAGAGTATCGCTACGGCTCGATTACGTAGTGCCGTTGCCACCTTCACCCAGCAACAAGAGATTTAGCGTCACAGATACCTTTCAATTTTATGTAAAAAGAAACACTACACGGAATGGATATAAACCAGAAAAACTAACACTATATATTTCTTATGATACTTAAACATAAATTTCAATGTTCATTTAACAACGAGGCAGACTTTACAGACCAAGAACTCATAAATATTAATCGAGCAACAAAATAACACTTACAAACTGCATAATTCAGTTTAAAAATTACCATACATGTAAAACAGATTCGGAATGCTTCCACCATACATAATCCTCTGATATATTTTTGTAGCTACTTTAATTTTATTATTTCATCACAAATCGCCCCAAAAATACATGACAATAATTTTAAAAATTTAACTAACCGTAATTTAAACGTTATTTTTTAATAATATTAAGATCTAGTTTCCAGTAAATTCATCATTGATGATTGTGTACTCCATTCGTCCTGATGATGATTCCTTCCACGGTTGTCAGTGACGCTGTACATCTAAAACTTCTCTTCTTGACACAGGACCACCGGATTTTCCTACCAATGTTACGTTCCTTGTTGAATCGAAAATGTCCAATGAGGATCACTGGATTCCCTCTTATGGATTTCCCGAATCTAGGTTCTGAAATGGTAATATTTGATTGTTACTTGCGCAAGTACCTCCTAAAAATAAGCCTTACCATACTTAAGTTTATTGTGTGTCTTTTCGAGGCATCATTTGCTTCATTATTTTAAATAAAATTTACATAAAATTATCAATCTTCCTAAACTTACAAATGTTTGCAATAACAGTACGTACGTACGTTTAAACACGGTTTTACTAAAAAAGATAACCCCAGCTACATTCACCAGAATTTAATTCGTAGACAAAGTCTTGTTTTCCAAATTGCTCAAATAAAATAAAACAAATTTTTAGCAACTTTAGTCTTCAACAACACACAACAATAACAATGAATATAATTTCAAAACATTAATTATGTCCAAAAACAACAGCCAGGCATTAAATATTAATAAATGCACATATCACACTTGTAACAATAACATCGGTGGCTTGGACCCTGCTCCGGGCACCGGCGGACCACTATTTCTCTATATTTTATGGATTTTTTTTAAGTTTAAATAAAATGTTTTAATAAAGGAAATTAATATATATTCTATGACTAATATTATTATAGTTTTATTCATTAATAGGAAACATGCACTTGGTGCACAGCACTAATTTACCCCCTTACTCATTAGATATTGCTTTAAATGAAAATGAGCTGCTTAAACGTTCAAAAATGTATGGCTAAGCAGCCGCTAATTCTTTACCTTAAACTCTTTCTTTAATACATAAGCTTTTTTCCAATGCATTTAATGTCAAGGTTAAATTTTTACATACAAGTAATTTATAGAAATAATCACTTCAAGTAATAAAAGTGTAAAAAAAAATGCACAATGGACAGGACTACGTTAATCTGGGTGTGTAACGTTTGAAATAATAACAAAATGTCTAACGATCAGATGACCTATTTTCATTAAATATACTTTTTTTAATATAACGATGAAATGCCATAATGAAGTATTGATATAATTTCATTTTACCTAATTTTATATGGTTTAATGAACATTTTCTATAATGCACATTTAAACTAATATTCAATTAGTATAATATTCAGTATTAGAAACGTCTCGATCGACGATCGAGACGTTTAGACTGAGAGACGTCGTCGATAATATCCTGAAAAATAAATAGGAATACACTGAAATTTAATTCCGTCGGGCTTTGGCCTCTCACTTAAAACTAAAGAAGGTTAGTCAACCTTAGCATAGTATTATGTCATCAGTATAACATTTTTATATGAATGCGTATGAACTTGTTGTGTATTGTTATTCTCCTTATATATACCTGCGTCAGATACCATCTAATGTATCATCTAACCCAAATGATTCAATGCAATTGAATCATTTGGGTTAGATGAGATAATAACAGTAAGATGTTTCCTGATATTTAATTATTCATTACAGAATGTTGACTGAAAATGAGTAAATATGAAAATTAGGTCAACTGAACGTTATATAAAAATAGTACTATACAAATTGAAAAATATGAAATGAACGTATACTATATGTTTTTAGAGCGAAAGAAGGTTATATGTAATATAACATTAGGTCACATGAAATTGGGTTATTTGTGTTATAGCATATGAAAATTATATCACGTGAACGTTATTTCAAGTAATATTAGACTATATTTGTTATTATGCCATATATTAAACACCCTGTTAATCTAGGTATCAATAATTCTTATGCGTGTGTTTCTTGATACTGATTTCTATCGGATGGCCATTAAACGTGACGATGGATGCAGGGCATCTCATAGACTTGCGTCTGCTGCATACCCACCAGGTCCTGTCTCCAAATATGGTGCTCTTCGAGTATCGGTATCCATGGAACCATAAGTATGAGTTCTTACCACAGTCCTGCATGTCCACGCTAGCAGCTGCAAATGCAATGTAGTATTTTTACCTTCCTTTTAAATTGTGTAGGTAGGTTACATTGTTATTGTTTTAAAAAAAAAACTACTAAATGAAACGTTCGCACTTTGCCTAGACGTATTCTTATTTTTTTATTGCACACTAAATTAAAAGATATATAAAATTTATAATATAGGCAGCGTCTATGTACAAAGGCGAGTGGTGTACAGCTTCTTTTTGATTAATTTTATGAAATAAAATGAGATCGCCATGCACTTACATTTAGAAAAATCGTTTTAGATCATGATCTGAATGAGAAACATTTTTTAACCTTTTTCAACCTTTTTCTTCTCAATCAGCTGGCCCATAGACACACCGGATCCGGAGCATTTCTCCGAGACTCTCAATGCAGTTCTTTCTCTCCAGTACCGCTTCTATAAAACTTGAAAAACCACTTAAAAAGTGATCAACATTTTAGAGGCCAGTAACAAGAGAACAGTGAGTGAACAAAGGATCGGTTAGCGGTCGCAGCTTCAGACACGAACACCTCCATATAAATAGGAACTTATTGCCATATCGGTCCGTGTTCGTGATCGAAGCCACGTCCGCAATTTGTCCATACCGGTTTGACTGATCCTTAATAGTTTTTGTAATCATTACACTTTTAGGATGCGGTAACATCGTTGTTGATAGTTAAAAACAAATAATAATACTATCACAGATTTATTACATTACCAAACTAAACTCTTGGCACTTAATCTCAATGTGTATGACCTTTCTTCTTTATGAATAATCCTTCATATGTCACTCCGGAACCAGAGCACTTCTTGGAGTATCTATTAGTGCAGATCCAGAACACTCGATCACCAGAAACATTGTTTCTTCTGTAGGAATATCCATCGCAATGTATGTACGTTCTGCCATTGTTTTCCGTCAAGTACAATCCTGGAAAAATAACACTGTGAAAAATACTTTATGAATGTATTAGTAGTCAGTAGTAGTAGTAATTCTGTAGGTATATACCTACCATACCTACAGAATTAGCGTGACTACCTACAAGAATCTGGCATAAAATGGCTGCCATTTTCATTCATCATCATTCAAGAAAAGAAAAAACAAAATTTAGCTCGCAGTTGTTTGACAGCAGATCTACTAGAAAACTCGGCGCAAAACATAGACAGACGAAAGTGTTGTCAAAATAAGCTCTTGACAAACTGTAGCTGTCTCTCTTTTCCTATGCAGCTACTGCTTTATTAAAAAGAAACTAAACTGTTTTACACGTGAGTGTGTGTCGATTTTTTATATATTTGTATAACTATTATTTCTATAGCACAATATGCCGTCACCATAGGTAAAATATCTCAATGCTCTGGTCTGGCGGGTCTTACACTGACAGTCGCCATTTCGTTCAGAAATAATGAGCTCCTCGTTATACTATTTACTTTTAACATTGTATTTTTATTGCAGGGTTATAAAAATATTGTAAATTCCTGAAGATACTCTTTAGACATCCAAGAGTACAATAATTAGAATTCCAACTTCTCTAAACATCTTTATTTTTTTGCACAAATTCTGGCCTGATCCTTTAAATACAACAATAAAACGATGAAAAACACTGAAAAGTTTATTCACACAATCATAATTTACAGACAATAAATTGGTACACATTTCATTAACAAGTTCATAACATACAACATACAATCATCGCTATAGTGCAACATATTGGTTGTGGTACTTACCTAAACTAGTTTATTGGGAGAGACTAGAGAAGAGGAAGATTGAATCTGCCCACTTTTCTACAGACTTGTAGGTCCATGTTCTTGAAATCCAGGATCTTTTGGAGCGTTACCTTAAATCGGGACCACTAAAATACTATCGGTATCACTGTAGTTTCAATACCCTTTCTGACAATTATGAATTGAGATTTACGCTTTGTCATTGTTGTCGAATACGACCCGCAGTGTTAAACACGCCGTTCACGATCTTGTAATATAGCTTTAAAAAACAAATCATTAAATACGACTAAACGACTTAAAAACATCACTCTGTTTCTGCCAATTGTTAAGAAGACAAAAAACAGAATGACATTTTTAAATATTTTTAGCGCTTAGCGTATTTAGTAATTTTTAGTGCAAGCGGGTGCAAGTGATGTCAGTTTATTTCATAGGTTAGCAACGGTTGCATTTTTCTATTCTGTAGAATAAACATAAAAACCTGACCCGCGTTAACTGCTTTTAAAGCTGGTTGGCTCAAAACTTATATTTATTACTAATTAATACATTCGGAAACAATTGGTCTTAGGTACTGTACTAACTAGACATACAAAATTGTATTAACCTAAAAAAATACTTAAAAGCTACTTCACAGATATAACAATTCAATTCAATTCTAGATAATATCACGAAGAAAAAATTGTTAAATATTCCACTATAAAGTATTCAATAGAAAGTCAGAGACCCACGGATAGCATAAAAACTAACACCAAGTTAGGCACTTACCACATGAAAAAGAAGAATAGAAAGATCTGAATGTATGACTGCAATTCAATGTACTACAAGTCCACAATGTATTAAAAACTTTACATATCGCACTTCATTATATCATGTCAGAACACCTCAAGCCATCGGAACCTTCCATCACGCGATATAATCTGGTTGCGAAATTGCGTCCCGAATGAAACACAAGTTCCATTAGAGACCAAAACTGGCGGGGTGATCCTGAAAAATACATATAGATACATCTAGGGATTGCAATCCGGTAATCCGGTAATCCGCCGGATCCGGCGTCACTGAACGCTTACAGGATCCAGTACCAATATACCAGATCCGGTAGTATTTTTTGGCAAAATGATCGCGCTGTTGCATGAGTTGCGTGCGAGTCATTCGATGCTGAGCTGAGATTGCCTATAGAGGCCCTATGCAGAAGAGATTCGACCCTGTTAATTGCTGAAACAACACTAAAATTTGTTATAGAGAAGTTGCTCACTCATGACACGGTAAAGTGCGGAATTATCTGAAGCACTACGTGCAAGGATTAAAGATCACCGTACTGTAGTAACAGGAACATTAATATATTTACAGAATTCAAAGTAATATCATGCAGATATAAACCGAGCTGATAATACACTTAACTTACTCCCAAAGAAAAAAGTCATAGAACTAGAAAAGAAAAAAATTAGAAAGACTTATTTGACATGATAACTTTAACAAAAACAAGGACGAAATAGTAGAGAAGGACTTAGATTCACCATCACTGAAAAAAAATTTGACTTCACAGGAATAATTATAATTACAAATCCATCAGGAAGCGACGTCTTACACTATACATACCATAAAAGAGAAAGATTTTGAAAAAGTACTAAAAAAGAAAATGACTGCATTTGAAAGTAAAGGAGTTTTTATTATAAACAATCCATCTAATTAACTCATTAGCATTCCATTCTGGAACGAAAAGGGAAATTTATCCTGATTTGATCAATCGACGAAAACCCGTCTGGATTGGAAATGACGCCGGATTGCAATTCCTACATACGTCAAACAGTAAAATAAAACGCTAACAAATTAGTTTAAAACAGCAAACTATAATCTTCAGCTCAGAAGTCCATCGAAGGCTTTCTGCCAAATGTTCTGCTCATGGGAATGACGAGAGACATTCGCCAGTTCCCCTGCATCTGTGATGATGGAGCCGGTGCACCTCAACGAGGACTTCTTGTAGCAGACCCACCAGATGGTAGTCCCTAACTCCTTGTACTTTCGGTACCAAAAACCTTTGTACCAAAGATAGGTCCTGCCGCAGTAGTTTTTGTAGAAAACTGTAAAAGATAGAAAAAGATTGATGAATTGGGGGTTAAGAGAGTTTCAGTCTACTTCGAAAATCTTCTATAAGTACCGTAAAACAGGTATAAATTATAAATAACTATGTTGAGACATTAACCTATCATAAGTACACACCATACAAAACTGACACAGCTTACTTTTTGAAATATTCACCTGAATTATAGATACTATGCAAGGTTTCAGAAAAACTCTAACGTTTTACTTTAACATTTTAATTTAATTAAAACACTGGTGGAATGTCCTTTTTACGTGAATATACCATTTTATAAGTATAACAAATAATATTGTTCGAAATAATTTATTTGTAAATAAGATAGCTACAACACTTATCCTTACATTTTATATACTTACCCATTAAACATTAATATTAAGCATACCCAATTGACTAAATATTGCAAATACAGACATTTTAAAATAGTCGTCAAAATATTGAAAAGTTTTAAAATGCTTTAAACCTGAATTGACACTCCGTAAATACTTAGACACAGTGTAAAGTGTAACTATACGACTTACGTCACTTTATTGAAGCAAATCGAGTAGATACATCGTTATTCGGAAAGAGGTGATGACAGGCGTACACAGTGAACAGTACTTGTACTATCTGACATTTATGTCAGATAAAGTCATGTCAATGTCTCACCTGTCAAGTGCAACCATCTCTGGTCTAACAGCGCAATAACAGGATTGAAAATAGACTTGTTAATAAAAAATGCAGGAATCTTATCTTCTGCCCTATTACTTAGTATTATTCACAAGACTCGTGTGTATGATTTCCTTTTATCTTGACAACGCAATCTTCTACGGTAACAGCAGAAGCTTTACAATTTTTTGATTTTCTCCACTTGCAAACCCAGAAACATTTTCCGCCTTTCAGTCCCGAATTCCTTGTATAACAATATCCCATGTGATACAAATGTTGTGTTCCACTTTCATGGGATATAAACATGACTGAAAAATAGAAAACATCATGAAAAAACTATCAATTTCTAATTTAATGTCAAAGGTCTCTTTATTGTGATCAACTTGAGAGCGTTTCCTACCGTAATAGTTACTTCTCTTGTAAATTTTAAGAAGTTTATTACGGTAGGAAACACTTGCTTGTACATTACAAATCGTATGTTCGACTATGACATACAAAGTCGTAAAAGAGTAAGGATAAAATTATATGCAAGGAAAAATATTTAATACTTCATTAACCGTAAAACATGACTGCATTCTCGGATTTTTTTTTATAATCCATTTAATTTTACTTTTCATGTGCTTTTTTACTTAAAACTTTTTCATGTGCTTTTTAACTTAAAACATTATTGAAAACGACTGTGAAAATAATTACAGAATTAGTTTAACATAACAACTAGCTAGAACTAATACATAATTTCACCACTATACTTTTACAAATATAAAATAATCATACGTTATTACCTCACAACAAAAACACTCCGTTCAGCTCCATGTTGCTCTCCCAATTTGCTCCACAACACTCCGCCTCCCGCATCCAGTCTGTCCCAGATCACTTTTAAAGTCGCACTCGAAGGGGCTCTTGTACTATAACCAGGCGAACGTTTTAAACCCGTGGTTAGAAATGGTTACGTGGCTAATTCATCTTGATGATCACATCAACAAAGGTGACCACAGACGCTCGGCAGCCTTTGGTTGCTTGGTTGCAATACCACTAGTTTCTCGAACCTTTACTGCGGACGAAGTTGAAACGCTTGCAAAAAAATGCAGGAGTCCTTTCCAGGTTTCGAAACGCATTAATTGACACTTCCCGTGACCCAAGGGCTTTTACCTTGGCCAAAAGCTTAGTGTTGCTATACAACGTGGCAACGCCGCCAGTCTCTTGCGTACATTACCAGTTGACAGCGTTGAGGAGGAGTTTTTTGACGCCATTTTTTAAGTTGTAAATGTATATAGTATAGAAAGAACTAGCACCTAAATAAATATAATGTCAAATCAAAAAAATTCTGACTGATTATTCTAAATTTCTACCGCTTGATATAATTTCCACTTTACAAAAACACACAACACTCACACACACGTCTATCCATACACACTTCCTTCTCACACACATATACACACACTTCCACATATTTGACTTATACTAATATTATTATGTATTTAAAATGGCAACATCGCTCTGCTTTCAATCTTGTAAACTTCGGTTTATTAAATTCCAATTTCTAACCGATCACTGTCTCTTAAGATGCAGGCCTCCTAGTGTATGAGAGAGCGAACGTCATGCAGCTCACCATGCCATTTGCAGAGCTTTAGAGAGCACGCCGAGTTCAATGCACGGGTATATTTGAATAATGCTTTCTGCACGCCTTTCGCAAGGAATTATTTTCAACAGTCAGAAGTGACTGTTTCCTCCGGAGTGAAGTACAGCTGTAATTAATTCGGCCAAGGGCATCCCTTTAGATCTGGCGGTGAACTATAGAAAACCTCGATTGTGCAAGACAGTAGTTACACGTTAGTCCTGTTGTGTCATTATCACTCGACTATGCCGCCACGGCGAAGGTTTGTCCAAACAGGTCAGGCGAGCAGTAAGTGTTATGGTGCGATTCCACTGGAAAACCGCACAAATGTTGGTTTCGACTACAAATAAAATCAAATTGAATGAAAAATTAAGCAAAGTGTTATGAGTGTAACGTAACGTGAGTTTAGTGATGGAATGTAACGCTATAATGGCCGCCGACGAACCACGCCACATGGCAAAAATAATACCACGAAACATTTTTTTTTTCATAATGTCGGTTGTGCTTTGAATGTGTTTTTTAACGTTTTGTATTAAATACACCATTTTAAAATAAACTACATAATGCACATAAAGAAAACGACATTTGTATTGTGAGAATCGTTTACAGATAAAATTTAATAGCATAATTTCATCTTTTGCTATAAAAATATCGACTATCCATCATAGCAATACATCCCACCACTATACATGTGCGTCTAATGTCATTAAATTTCACCCGCTCATGGCTTCAGCACATTTCTGCAACTAAGATGCGTAAATCCTAGCTGCAGAAATAGTTAACGCGCACGTTCTTCCTCGGATGAGCCCCTTCCTAAAGAGCTCATTTTCCAAAACTAAGAAGTTTATTTTCACGAGTCGCACGTAATAAAAGAAATATGTTAGTAATATTTATTTAATGATTGAATTACGAACAACTACGAACGATTATAGGTAGTACAATATCTTGGAAATGTTCTTATAATAATACACAGAAGTATACGGTAAGGTATAAAGGTAGGTTAATTTATACAATGGGGTTTATTTATGAGAGCTGCTTAAAGTTAAATAATGACTATTTAACCATACATTTTTCGACCTTCAAACGCCTTTCAAGCTATAACAATCTTATTCTATAATGAACACAAAATTAAAAGATCTCCTCCTTCTGTCTAGCCTTTTACCAACAATTTTTGGCTGGTCCAGTCTAACCGGATGTATCTGAATACCAGTTTTTTACACAGAGCGACTGCCTATCTGACCTCAACAAACCAGTTCGTACTGGGTAAAACGATACCCCTTGGAAAGACTGGAAAATCAAAAAAAAAAGAAAAAGAAAAGAAAACAAGACAAAACAAGTCAACAAACATCAAAAAGAAGTCAATGACCATCAACAAAAAAAAACAATTCATGAATTGGAATCCAGAATTTAATCTTTAATAGCGACGCTTTCGAATGATGTAATAATATAGTGTGAATCCAAACGCAGTTTTAGTTTTCAACAAAATCGGGTTCGATACTACTTCGTGTATTTTTCGCTATTCCTCATGCTTTCGGATTTGGCCATCCACGTCCACTTGAAAAAAACACCTGTATAGCTTATGTACACACAACAAAAACACCTGTATACTCAAATTTTCCCCATCCACCTTGAACCTGATGCTTTAGCGATAAAGTTGAAAATCTATTAAAGAAATTTGGCAGATTGTAGTAGCTTGATAAGCTAGCGTCTGTACAACGGTGAGCTTAACCCTTATCTATGTTTATGAATAAACCCCAACATGAAAAATTCTTGGTCCTAAAAAGTACTTGGTCATAACCAAAAAGTACTTGGTCATAACCAAGTACTTTTAGTACTATAATAAAATTCCCAGGCTCCCAGAAGGATGACATTGAATAGTATATAATTAACAGAAGTTCTTAAGTAATAGTCATATAATATTAACATTGATTGATACGAGTCTAAGGTTTTTTTTCTTTATTTTTTGTTTTTGATTCAATGACAGTATTACATTTCAAGAAGAACAGGAATATACTATGAGAACAGTTAACTTTTTTCTGTTATCTTCAAATATTTTCACAATATATTATCTCAACTACCTAATACAGTTAATATCTACTATTTGGAATTAATAAATTTCAAATAATAAAAATCTACTGAATAATAGTATAAATTAATGATTTTGTACCATAAGAGATTCTTGAAATTGATTTAATTTTCTTTTCTAAACTGAACTGTAAAAAGCAATATGTTTGTTATGGTCACGGTGTAACATTTCATTATAAATTAGTTGTACCAATCTAAATAGTGACACCAATTTGTGAGCGCTATATGTAATACGAATATTAAGAGATTACGATTAAAGGACAACATTCGAACAACACATTTAAGGAAAATACACTTAATGTGTAAGCACCGGGCTAGCCCGCGAAATTCAAATTTTGGGCTACCCTAGCGCTTCCACCTTAAAAGCTGCACACGTGCTAGACACTTGAATACATTTCGACTATTTAAAGAATACGACATGCCGTAGCTACATTTCTTGACAATAAAAAAAAATACGTATGTGGGTTTAATATAGAACCCTACACTGATATATTTTAGTTGAATCAGTTTTTTACGCTCTTCTTCGCAACAGAATATCTTGCAATCTTCTTTGTTCTGCTCTTACCAGATTTTCAAGCCCAGAGACAAACCCGATCTGATCGTTGGGTACAATGCCTTGATAAGTGTCCGTATCAGGTGTGTACGTTACCACCAACCAATTGGCGATGCCGCCAGGTGTACATCTGAATCTTATAACTCCGACCAATCCACTCTCCAAAGACTCGGTGAGCTCATCGAGTTCGGGTGATGGGCTCATTTGAAACAACATGGACTGAGGATCTTCCAAAAAATTTCTTCCGATACGATCGAATGCTTCCTCCGGTAACAGAAATAGTCGTAACAAATCTGACCAAGCGTCTACTTGCAGATCTTCCGTTGTAGTTTTGTCAGCTAAAATATCGCAACCCACTGACACTTTTTCACCTGGTGGTTTATCAGGTTGGCGCCATTCTATAGCACCTGTCCACACTTTGATAAGCCAATTGGGATCGTCCGGAGGGGCCGATGAAGATCCTGCAACCGCTGTAACAAAATATATTTATTAAGACAAATGTTCAAGTAGTTTGTAATATATTGAATTGTAGTTAGTAATTTTTTTAATTGTTTCGTTAGCTCGTCATTTGAGAGAAGGAAGGTAAAGCAAACCATAGAGTTTATTTTTACTTATTTAATTTTGCATGTTAAGAAATAATAAACTACAAATATTTAATCACATAACTTAACATAACGCCTGTAATCCCCAAGGGTTAGGCAGAGATGTACCCAATTATAATACACCCACGTTTCGCCACTTTTGTTTAAGTCCCACGTAAAAGGGGGCGAGAATATCGACATCAACCGGACACTTTGCCCGACCCGGGAATCGAACCCGAATCTCATCCTCAGCAGTCGCGCTTGCGACCAGTCGACCAACGAGGCAGTCATTATTTATTTTATTTATTAATAATAGTTGATATTAAATTCGACGGTTACAGTCACGACAATGGTAGTATGATAATAATACCATTCAGTGTGGAAGGGACACCGACGCACAATCAGTTACCACGTATTCAGTACATCATTCTGAACCCCACTACATATAAACTTTTAATCGGTAATTTAAAAAAAATCTGCTGTTCCATACACTAAACGGTGTAGGACTGCACTTTTGTAGGAAACAGCAATTTAAAAAAAAAATCCTCCGTATATAATATAGTATTGGTCCATAGTCCATGCATTCGTATTCTCGTAGAGGTGCCACGCTACGCTCCGTGCTACTTCGTAGCTAATCGCTACGAACGCTACGATCGCCTCTTGTCTCATGTGTCTGTTTGAGGACCTACATTATGTAACCAAACTCAGGATTCTTTATAAAGCATTGCTGGACAATTCCTAGTTAACAGTTGCCCTATAATTTTAAAAAATATACTTAATCATTACACTCACTAATGCAAAACATAACCTAGATTGCCGAAATTGCATTGAACATTGAAGAATGAATATCCGTGGATGGTTGTGTTTATTCTTGACTGTGATAAGAACGTCATCAACGATACACACCCTGCATCCTTGGGGGGCCTTATTGCATACCCAGTAGATCCTTCCACCGAGTTCAGTTCTTCTTAAACAAATTGCAGCGACACAGGTGTTGGAAAATTAACTTGGAGCGGCCGAAGTGCACGTCAGAACATGAAAACTAAGTCTCGACCGCGGGAACCACGTGGGCGGTGGCGCACGGAGCGCGAGCGATGCGTGTGCTCGCTTCCGGGGTTAAATCGCGACTGATCGATAGCGGGGTGGCGCGGGGCCTCGACTGACACACATTCCAGTTTCTGTGACCTTGTGGGAGAGCAAGGTAAAGCTCATCAAAGATTGCAAATTGTGCAAGCCACAATAACATTCAAATAATATTTTAGAAAAGTCATCATCATCTGCCTAGCCTCTTCCTAACTATGTTGGGGTCGGCTAATCGGCTTCCAGTCTAACTAGATGCTGCTGAATACCAGTATTTTACATGGAGCGACTGTCTATCTGACCTCCTCCTCTGTATTTTAAATAGTATTTTTCGTTTAAATCATTTTCATTGGAAGTAATTTGATTTCATTATTATTTATTAAATTTGATTTTATTTGTGCATAATGGTCGATCCATTGTAGATAAAGCGTAGTCGATGCTGCGCGGGGCTCCTGTTTCTGTTTGCAGTGTTTAAAAAAACCTTACAAAAAATAAAAAAGGGTCTGTTCGCACGCTTCGCCCGCTCACTAGACCTTCGAACCCAAACTGTCCGAGCTCGCTTCGTTCGCTCTTGCTTCCTATGTTTTCCTTACTGCAATGACTAACTTGGTATAACAGTCGCGGATCTAGTATATTAGTCGCTAATTAAATTTTATTCGCCAGATTAATAATTTCCCCTAATAAATTAATAAAAAGAAATTTACTATTCATAAGATGAACGTTTTATAATCATTTCTACACTTTGTACCTTAAATTACTTTTTAAGTTTTTAAAATTTCTAGTAAATATTATTTTACTTTTGGAAGCAACAATCGCTCTTTGAGCACGGTTTGTTTCAAGAAATAAACAAAACTATGCAATTCGTAAACTACAATAACAATGTTAAACTATGATACTACTCTGTGTCAAATATAATATAATCTATGGTCATAAGCAATTCATCAGAGTCATAAGCACGGCTTGACCAACGAATGAAAATTATGGTCAAGATAACCCCAGAGAGGCTCTGTACAAAGCTGTCAGTTTCGCCCGCAAGAGTTGGGTAATACACAATGTTTGCACCAACTGTGCTTCGAGCATCTGTGCGGTGTTTAGATAATAACAAAGTTATTTCTTACTCTTTCACGCAAAAACTACTCACCGGATTTGGATGAAATTTAGGACACAGATAGTTTATAACCTTGATTAACACATAGGATCCTCGTGGCATTATTACCGGATCCCACGCGGGCGAAGCCGCGGGCATGAGCTAGTATTAAATAATAAACACTGGCGGTTTTTAAACCGATTTAGGTGTCCTGATCACGTTCAGTTTCAGTGGTGTAACTGCCCCTTAATGGTTGTGCACACATTTCTGTTTAATGACGACGTCATTAAAGGTAGTGATGCTGGCTCTGCATCCCATGCTATTCCTACAACAGATCCACAAGGATCTGGCTCCAGAACTGCGGTTGTTCCGGTTAAACCTGTACTTCCCCATCTGGATCGCCGGCTTACCATAGCGCGTCTTAGTGTATATCAGAACTAAAAAGATTAAATTATTAGTGTTAAAACTTGTACCGAAATGATTTTCCAGAAACTGTACGTGCATTCGAAAAAATAAAAAGTTCCATATTTTTTAAAGTCATTTATACTTTATTTTTATTACAAACTCGTATTAATCAGAAGCACAAACATTGAATACTTAAAGAAGGAATCTTTAAATTAAAATTAAAATGCTTTGATATAAAATAAAAACAGCACATAATGATGTACCTTTTAAAACTATATTTGTTCAACTAAAAGGTCGACACACATATAAGCACAGCACGGGATCAGCGTGGCTGATTACGGCGGTCCATTACTCAGCTTACGGCGAGCCGTCGCGTTGTCTCGCTTTAGTAGATCTGTCGCCACCTTGACCCAGCAACGAGCTGATGAGAAGACGCCGATCCCTAGCAGTGCTTACACATGAGTTGACTTTGAGTGTCAGAGCCAGCAGAACTTTGACTGGAATTTCACTTAATAATTCTGGAAGGCACCAAAACATTATGAGTAAGTAAATCAATAAACAGATGGCGAATGTGATGGAGTCACTGACATAAAATTCTGGAACTTTGATTGATCACCACCTACCATGACGCTTTTAAATCAATTATATCGCTCCAGAATCAGCCCGCAATGTAGCCGAAGTTGTTTTAAAGCTATGCTCAGTGTAAGAGTTAGCATTTGGCAATTCCAAAAATTTTGCAATTTCCTTTGGCATAGCACTAAATTTGTTCAAACCAATTGGTTGACCAATACATTTTCCTTTTTGATAGTTTTGAAAAAAGAAGTTAGTTTTTGCTTTTGGCGTGCGTAGAGCTTCATATTTCTTTACTATTTCATAAAACGGACTGTGAATAGGAAATGATCGTTTTTTTTTTTTACTATTGGTGACTCTGACTACAAGCATTTTGCCGTGAGTGTCGATGTCTTCTGTAGTAATGTTACGTAGTTCCTCACGTTTACATCCACCAGCGATTCTGAATATTAATGCAACCTGGGAAGAGACAAAACATTTATTGCGTATAGCTAATTAACAATAACATAGTACGATATGTAGATAAAGGTCATGAGACTCATTTTCCTTTCTGTCAAAAACTGCACCGGATCAGCATCGCTTCTGCTTACTCGTCTCGTCATCAATCAGGCGCCAAACCAACTTAAGTTCGTAACCGGATCAGCTCAACTCGTCGAGCCGTACCCGCTTCACCTTAAGCTCGGTGACTACTTTTCACTAGCTAATCCCAAGACGAAGCAATGTCGTAACGATGTTTAAAATTGCGTTGATGTTTAGAGTTTCATAGAAACCATCCTGATCAGCTCAAGTTCGACGATGCTGATCCTGTGCAGACGTATATGTGTGTGCTACCCTTAAGCAGTTCAACTAACCTTTGTTGCCAAGTACTGACTATCCGGAGCGTTTTTCAAAAACTTGTCAACGTCATTTGCTGACAATGTTTTCGGCTTCTGTTTTTTTGAACCGTCTGAGCGTCTCCTTAGAAATTCAGTCAGGTTGGAATACGGCTTGATGTCAATACCATGTTTCATCCAAACAGTGCCTTTCAACATGGAGTAGACGCTCCACAGCGTGCTAGGATTGTGTTTATTTGTCAGGTCGTTGAAGTAAGCCAAAAATACATCTTCTGTAAATGAGCGGGCATTTGAGCTGATTTTCCATTCGATGAAATTTTCATAGGCTGTTGTGTCTTTTTCCTCGGTTACTGGTACCAACAGGCTATCGCTAGCATCTTGTGTGTCAGTATCTTCATGAGACGACAGCCAATCTATAATGAAATAAATTATTCTTTTTCAGGTGCCAATTTGAAGTCAATATTTTACGAAAATTACTACTAAACTAAACTTCTAATCTACTTTAATCCCTATTACTAGAGTTATTTATAGGTACGTAAACACAAAATTATTTTTATGTCACCTTTTGTTTAATATCTTGATTTTATAATGATTTACAAAATGTTTAAGCAAAACAAGGGATCAAAATTCTTTTCAGCACTTCTCTCAAAATTCTTTACTACAAATAATTGTGAGCATGTTTTTAATGAACAATAAATAGTCCCATCTACAGTAGCGACGGATGCTTTACATCCAACATTGCCTTCCCCTCATCTGCTGTTTCGCATGCAGAACCACATAGTTTTGGCTCTCGACATCTATTGTTTTTATAGTACCGATAATTGCCTACAGACAAAATCGGTCGGCCGTGTAATGAAATGTAAAGCTCAGTATGTATTATTATAAACTCTCATTTATTACTCTTATATGGGATCCTTTAACCTTGTAGATAACGTAGTCGTATGTGGCGACGGTAGACAGACTTGCAGCCACTGCTCCTGGTTCTACTACAGCACCACCAGGCAATGTGGCCATAACGTCTGTTGAGATTGAACCGATGCTTCCCAAGCAAGATGACCGGGTTGCCGAAGCGCGAGTTCGTATAATTAGGTTAAGTGGTATTAGATACACCACCGCAGTGATTTTCGTGAAACGTCTTATGTGCAGCTCAATGAAATGCATGTTACACAGGAAAGTATTATAATGAATGAAACTATATAAAATACGTTTATTTATTGAAGAAATATTGCATAAATTACTATGCATGGTGGACAAGTCATTCAATCGGGCGGCACTGCAGCCCGAGGGCTTTCCCTAACCCTGTAAGGGACTTTGCTATGTTGCTAAAACTCTGCCACTGGTATATGTACACGGTGCTGATAACGAAGCGCGAGTCGTCGGGCAGGTACACCTTTATTAGTGACTATGTCCCCAATACGACCAGGACAGGCTATAATATCGTGTAGTCTGGGAGATAACTTCAATCCTCCAGGTGGAGAGACGTAGGCCGTTTGGCGGTAAACAGCACACGCGGCAGAATAGAGCTTACCATTCAACGGGTAGGGCAGGTTGGTCCTTGATCATCCACGTGTCCATAATGGCTAGTAGATCGGCACGCGTCAGCTGAGTACCGGTGAAGATGACGTCGGTGTGAGCAAACATACAATACGGGTGTAATCTTTGGAATCACTGATCCGATTTCAAAATTTCGTTTTCTGGGAAACTACACTGACCCCGAGTGTCATAGGTTCATATTTAAAATGTCCCCGTGGAATATTTTCCGACCATAATGCCAGCAAATCTTCAGGCACAAGCTAGTTGTTCATACACACATTACTAAACTGTTCTGTGGCCAATTACCAAATCGCCTAGTGTACTCGGCCACAATATGTGCAAATTCGTCTGTTTGAAATGAAGTGCTCGGACAGTTTGATCTAACCTGACTACCCAGGGTACTATATTTCAATTTTGTTGGTCTTACAACCGGAGTTCATAGAAAATGCCCGTGATCCTTTATTCAACAACATAAACTGTCCGCAATGCAGATATAAATAAGTATTTTACATCGTATATAGACTGATTTCTGACTTTTTGTATTTGAACTAATGATTGTGGTTTCCTTTACACTTGATGATGACGCTATTATAAGTGGTGATGGTGGCCTTGCAGCCACTGCTCCTGGCTCTGCTGCAGGTCCAATACCCATTGAGGCCTCGGCATCTATTGTTCTTGTTGAACCTGTAGACTCCTATTAAGATGACGGGCCGGCCGCAACGAGATGTAGAGAAAACAGCTGCAAGAGAAAAACAAATTCTACAAAAGTACTACTGTTAACTTAATAGTTTCCGTCGTATATAAACTGAATATTTTGCAAGTAAACTTAATGATTTTATAATGTAGTAACATTGACAAAACCAGTAATGCTGCTAGTGCAATCCATGACGCCGTACTATACCAATAGGTTTTAAAATTTCTAGAATTCTGTCTTGTATTCCTGGCTCTGTAATAATACAAGCTATGCTGAATTAATAATTTTACAACACCCATTGCGAAATTTTGAGAATTTTCAAAGCCGCCATCTTGGATTTTTCATTTTGACCTCAATATCGTTATCAGCGCCCCCGAAAACCACGAAAACGACTCCTCCCATGAAGAAAATGTGAAAATTTTCTCATCCGCCATCTTGAATTTTTATTTAGGCTTAATCACCCTCGACTACATCCGTCGTTGTCGACAAGTTTCATTTACTTACCTCTACATAGGGTCATGGCTGCTTGAAAAATGCTCAGCACGCTTGTGGCATTTCCTCGTTACCAAAAGCCGTTGTGGTCGAAAATCAAAACAGCCACGACACGAATTTCGCTTCGTGGTCGTTTTGGCTTTGCCAGAACACTTTGTAGCCGTTTTTAAAAGCGCCACGACGCGGATTTCACTTAGTAGTCGTTTTGAAAATGCCACACGCGTTGTGGCCGGTGTTTTCGCTCACATTTCACTACTCAACTTGATATTCCAAATTCAATAATAATTTTGTGGTCAGTGATGAATGCATTCAATTTGTTTGTACTTATTTTACGCGAAATGAATCAGAAAGCAGTTCAGTATTCTACTAGAATAAGAATATTCCACTTCACTTCGAAAAACCGATTTCAGTGTTTGTCATATTTAGGTGTGTTTCCATGATTATGCTGGCACATGAATGTGACAATAATGTCGTCGATGGTGATGAGACCTGATCTGCAGTGCTTACTCCACTTACAGCACCGCCATTGCTTCCTATTGCTGAACCGATAAACATGCTGATAACGATGCGAGATGTACCAGCTGTATAGTTGTTGAACAAGATCGCTAGTTTTTCAAACCTAGATGTGGAAAGGTGGAAACCAATGCAGCTGTAAAAAAAAACTCAGTTTGATTAAATACACAACGAAAAAATTAAATTTAATATTAAAAGTAACATTGAAATAAATAAATTAAAGCAACGTTAAAACAAAAAGCAATAAAAGTGATTAGAATTCATACCCAGGTGCATTAAAGAAACATTTTGAAAGATTTATTTAATAACCTTCGTTTAATACATTTTATGAAAGGTAGCTTCACAGCTGGCAGAACACACATAAATAGTCAAATGAATATTACACAATCGACTGTTGATTATGAACACGATTACCTAGTTAGTATTAAAAGTATCTAAAATGATGATCTTATTATTTCTCATGATAGGTTTTATCGTAGATAAACAAGTAGAGATTTACTATTCCATTTCAGGAACTTCTTCTGCTGTCATTCCATGATTATGTTCGTTCCTGAATTTGACTATTGCGTCATCGATGGTGATGAGACTGGCTCTGCAGCGGTTACTGGTCCACTTGCAGCACCGCCATTGCTTCCTGGTGAACTGCTGATCATGGTGATCACGATGAGGCTTGTACCAGTTATACCGAAAGTTGTTCAATATGATCACAGGCTTGCCATATCTAGATGATGAGAACACTGGAGCTGTAAAGTGATCAAAATTTCAGTTAAAAGTTTTGGCAAAAATGAAGCAAATAAAATAGCTTTACGTAAAAATTAAACACATAAATTAAAGCAGCACAAAAAAAAATAGTTGAAATATGTATTTTTATATTTTCTTTTATATATTTTAACAAAGTCTTTTTAAAAACAATACGTTTTTTCCATTTTACAACTTAATATAATTTAGAGTAGTTTCAATTTCACTTTCTACTTTTATTTCATTGAACTTAAAAAAGTTTGTCTCCTTATTCACAAAGAAATCTTAAATTCATACACTCACTGACAGCCAACGTACTGCCCGAAGTATATTAATTGGTATTTGTTTGCCTTTAACTCGACGTTTCTGCGTCCGTTCTCCGCCTTGCACTACGGATGGGTATGTCCTCTATCAGAAGTGCTGATGATAACGTTATCGTACGTAGTGACGGTGGCTCGGCAGTTGTGCGTCGAGGACCACTTGACACATAGCCACAGGGCTCGCAGACCTTTGCTGTCACTGCGCCGGTTGAACCTGTGGTGTCCCAGGTTCAGGACCGGCTTGCCGCACCGAGATACCGAGTACCAAACGCCTGAAATGGTGAGAATTTGTTAGAAACCAGTAGAAAGATGACTTTAGAAAGGACAGTCGTATAGTTTTGTTGTCTACATAAATTCTTAAAATGTAACGATAATCTGTTATGTGTATAATATTGATTAAAAATATCAAATCAATATTATGCCCTTCTTTTAATAATAATACATGAAACTTATTATATCCATTCCAGACCCTTACAAAAGCAACTATTAAGCAACTTATTAAGCAACTTTTAAATATATGATAAATAAATTAGCTTTTAGTGATACAAAGGCTTTAATAACTATTACACACGTATCTGGCTAGTGACATTAACACACTGATTTGCTGCCAGTTCTTAAAAAAAAAAAAATAGATTAATTTGAGCCCGAAACTGTTTGGACACCCGCGAAACATGCACGTAATCACTACATAATTATTATAAAACAAAGTCCTCCGTCGCGTCTGTCTGTTCGCTATAAACTCAAAAACTCCTGAGCGGTTTTCATCAATACATAGAGTGATTCATGGGGAAGGTACAAGTACACAATTTGTCAAGGTTTTGTGTAAAATGGTTGAAATATGACGATTATTGTTGAAAGTGACCGAAAAAGGCAAGGCGCCTGGGAGTTTATATCGAAAACGCTGCCTAACCTCTTTGAAACATAACAAAACAATGCATGGTGGGATATTCCTCTTTAAAAAATGATCTACAAAAAAGTTCGCATCTAAATTTTGAAGGATAACGTACTATACCCATTCTATCTTCTAAAATAATGGTCACGTACATTGCGGTAATTGAAAAGCTATTTAGACGATACAATATTATTCGAACAACTTAAATACGTTAGTTACCTTAAGCATTTCATTCACGTTATCATAAACTTTCACACCATCTAATTTAAATGAAAATCTTAGGGGTTATCGCAAAAAATAAACGCGCACGAAAATAAATTCTAGTGATGACAGGACTCGCTTGATGCGATCACACCTGCGCCGCGCCGCGGCACCCGCTGTCGGTCACTGTTTCTGTGTAGACATTATATTACCAACATTTAAAAATCCACATATTCGAAGCATAAAGCTGAAGCGACCCTCCGACAGACAAAACATGTAGGCATAATATGCTCTACTACCCGTTCGAAGCCTGGGCGGGTCGCTAGTAATCTATATGACGCATTGTGCAGAAATACAAGCTTACAATTTACTCGTACAGTACAGGGTCATTGCAATTATCAGTATGGAAAATCTCTGCTACGAGAACAACCCTGAAATCACGAAATAAAACCAGCTTATCATACATTACGTCAATTTATGTGAAGATGAAATATGAACTGAACAATAGGTTTAGGTCGGGTTAACAAAAATAAAAGTTGTTGGACTAAATTGAGCAACGATCTTCGCAGGTTAACATGTATTGTGCATCGGGCTGTGAGTAGCCGAAGTTGGAGAAACCTTAGTCCAGCAGTAGACTTATAGAAACTGATGATGTAGAACATGGGCGCCAGCATTTTCCAATATCGTCTATTCTGGCACCGTATCTAATGATTATGTTGATCAATGAACTGAACAACCTCGTTTTCAATAGTCTTGATGATGGATGGGCAACCACTTTGCTTCCGGAGACAGAGCCAGAGCCCTCTGGGCCCAGTTCTATAGCAGTTATGCTGGTAATATTTGTAGGGACCACACTGTAACATCGGTTTCCCTTGTCGCGATACTATCTGTATTATACCTGTAACAACGAGACTTTAATCAAAATATTTTATTTATGAAGAAACTATTGGTCTACCGGTAAAAATAGATTTAATTCGTACGTAAAATTAAGTTTAAACGATAGTGGAAATATTATTCTTTACTTGCACCTGTTATAACCAAGATTGTCAAAGTGCAGCTAATACCTGTATTACTGCGTGTTTATATATTAGTGCCTACTAAATCACACAAAATATTAATTATTGGTGTTGATAATTATTTATTTTGATTTGTATGAAAACAAAAAAAAATTAAGAATAATGTTTTGTATTAAAATCATTTTAATTTTATTAATAAAACATTCATATATTTTGAACAAAGTAAAACAATTTATCACACATACTTAGATACCTTAATAAGTTGACAAATAAAAAGTATCTAAACCAATAATTGTTTTTGTTCATGTTCAACTAATAGCGCCTAACCCCGAAACTAAACCACGATTAATTTTATAACGACAAGTGAACCGAAGAAAAAATTGCGAGCCGGGCGCAGATATCGAACCCTGGCAGAATTGAGAATAGGACCTGTGAAAGTCCAGTGTCCGAGTCACATCGGCGATTGATCCGTAGGTACTGGTTTGATCGAACCTTTAATCCGCTCACATGGTGTAGCAATTTCGCTATTCCTTTAATGTAAAATTGTACACGTATACAATTTTACATTTTCAATATCAATTTAGCTTCTAGCTCTGCTGACTAGAAAAAACTTGTTCACGCTCAAGCGACACGCGTGTAATGACAGTGACTGCGGAGAAACCAAACGAAAGAAGTCTAGCCTATTCTACCACCACCCAATTATAAATTAAATTGCGGACACTGACAGATAATTCAGTGCATTCTTAGTTAGAATGCGGTGTCCAGAGCCACGTCTGCTAAATGGCTGTATCGGATTGATCGAACCTTAAAGTGTAACGTATCCGATACACAGTTCCGTGCATATTCTTTGTTTTTGTCTAATATTGGTGATTATGTAAATTCCTAACAGTGACAACTTCATCATTATGTGTCCGTATGGCCGCCCTGCAGCCCGTTCCCCACTTGACACATACGAAGAAGCCCCTCTCTCCCTTACTGTTGCTGTGCTGGTTAAAGCGAAACCCATCGTACAGGATGACTGGCTTACCATACTTCGATTTCGCGAAAATAAAGTCTGAAAAAAAAAGAGTGTGGTGAGAAAGTCAACACGGTACACGAATGTATTATGTGAAGCCTACATTTCAAGCAAATATTGACCTAAAAGAAGCGGTGAACTATCACAATTATTTATGACAGTAAACACTATATTGAAACGGGCTAAAGTAAGAAAAAAACGATTCATTTGTTAATGTATTTATTATTTCAAACACGCATTTTTTTCAACTAATCTGAAACATAGTATTATTTATTTAAATACTATACATGGAACAGGGAAATTATATACATTGTACACACGATGTCTCATTGTACGAGAAATCTACATAAAGCGAGGCCATGTTATACTGGAAATGTATAACTTGATGTGTCGCCGTATGTTATAACTCTACTCTTCTATACTCTATATTATGAACACCACTTAAAAATGAATATAATACATGTCCTAAGTCTATTCATTGGCTATGTTTTAGTTACATTGATAATGATGATTTTTTCGAGCGACCTAGTACAAATATAACTATACCTAATTCTAAGCTTCTACCAAAACAAAAAATATTATACCATTGTTTGAATATTCTTAGATATCTATACAAATTTTATAAAGAGGAAAAAATTTTTTGTTTCTTTGTACCAAATAGGCTCCGAAACTACTGGACGGATTTGAACCATTTTTTCACCAATAGAAAGCTAAATTATCAGGAAGTAAAATAGGCTATAATTTATTTTCAATAAAATTAGAAATTCTTAAGAAATTTGCAATAATGTAACCCAAAATAGCAAAGTTTTGCCTATAAAATTCAGTATTTGGCGTGCGCTGAGAATACTATTGATAATACTTAAAAATGATGTACTTACATGATTAAAGTACTCATTATTACCTACAAATAAGTCACAATAGCAGATTTTGTGTTCTATAATTTAATTAGATCGCCGGTAGAAACAAAAATTGGTTACATTCGTATCGTAGTATTAATTGTTATTCAAATAAATAGTTTTATCATCAAAGGTATTTATGTAGTAAATTACAGAGTGTTCAAGAAGAACTTATCATCAATATGTAAGATACATGCAGCGACATCTATTGAACAAAAATGGTACTAATGAATAAAAATGTGCTCACAAGATAACTTTAAAATCGACTGACCGGCTTTTTAAAAAAGTTATGATAACGTACTTTAGATTAGTCTACATGACGCTTCTTTGAAAATCTACATAGACTATAGCCTGTAGAGTGTGTGTTCGGTCGCTTTCCATGCGCTTTGCATACGGAAGGCAGTTGCAAGACGTCCGTAAGAGTTTACATCAGCTATATCGTTTTTGGGCTCATTTCATGCACCTTGATGAACACTAAACCGAACTAGAGTATGACTTTCATCGAAGGTCTGACGAAGGAGACGGAAGGCAGTTGCAAGAGGTGCTCAACAGTTTACAGCGGCTCATTTTATGCTCCTTGATGAGAACTTTAGATCTAGCTGGAGTATGACTGTCATCGACGGTCTACCGATGGAAACGGAAGGCAGTTGAAAGAGGTCCTCAACAGTTTACAGCAGCTATTTTGTTATTGGGCTCATTTCAGGCACCTTGATGAGAACTTTCGACCTAGCTGGAGTATGACTGTCGTCGAGTGTCTAAGGATGAAGACGTAAGGCTGTCTAGGGAAGCCCTTATTTGGAAAAACATAAGTAGAATATTTTAGCGATTAATGCAAACATTATTTCCGAAAATTAAAATGTTGCCTACTTGAATCTATACTAATATTATATAGCTGAAGAGTTTGTTTGTTTGGTAGTTTGAACGCGCTAATTTCAGAAACTCCTGGTTCGAATTGAAAAATTCTTTTAGATAGCCCATTTATCGAGGAAGGCTATAGGTTATATAACATTACGCTACAACTAATAGGAGCAGAGCATCAATGAAGAATGTTGCAAAAACAGGAAAAAAAACGTGTTTAAACGGTTAAAGTTACGCAACAATCATGTGTGACGGAAAAGTTTCTCTCAAAAAGTGCTAAAAGAAGTCTGCGATGGCATATGTCTATCTTTTAAGGTTAACTCACACTCTCTCTAACCCTCTCTTTCTCCTACGTGACGCAGACGAAGTTGCGCGGGTCAGGTAGTCAATTATTATAAGCAAAATTTTGTCCTCATTCGAACTCACTCGGGTGATTGTGGTCATTCAGCTTCTTAATGTTAAGTTTTTCATAAAGCACGAGGATGGCCACCGATCACCGGAACATCCTAAGTTTTTCTTGCTTTCCACCGCGCTATGTCGTTTAAGCAATCTGCCTACTAAATCGGTATCTGGAGTAAACTGCAATAGGCCTTGCCTGGACCTCTCGAAATGTATAAGCCACTAAAATGTATTTTCAATGTATGTTTGTAGGTATTTATACATTAGCAAAATAACTTTCGGATTTCGTTCAATGAAATCTTTTCTACCGAGATTTTTCAATTATCTCACATGCCTGTTTCATTAAATGGCTACATAAAGGAAAATCAAACAAATAATAAGGCGAGCTTGCGCTGTTCGGTCGGTATCTAGGTCATTGTCATACAATAGGTTTATTATGAGTACTTAGATTCAGCTGAATCCGGTAACACTGGACGCCGACCCCAACATAGTTAGGAAAAGGCTAGGCAGATGATGATGACGTCATATTATGAATAAGCCCAAATTATGCAACGATTTTCTATGAAGCACATTATAATGAGCTGTAAATGAGACATGCTACAGTCCATCGTAAAACATTACAAGTAAAATTAACTGTGCCCCAACATAGTGCATAGTTAACTTTAAATATTAACTGATTATTGAACTTTAGTAATAATTAAAAGTTCATGTTAGAATAATGTCCTTATTTCTAGTCATGAGTGTGTTTCCTAGTTTCAACAATATCATTGTCGATGGTCCCGAGCATGCCGCGACAGCGATACATTGAGGACCACTTCACACAGCGCCACACCTTCTTTGCGCCGCAGTTTGGATTAGACAGGTTGTACTCCTGTCCTTGATACACCAGCTTTGGTTTCCCGTATCTTGACGACGTCAGAAATATAGCTGGAATAAAAATATGTGTACTTGAATCCTAATGTTATATTCTTTCAAAGAGTAATGTTTTGTAGTCAACGCACACGTATAATGACTGCAACGAACAACTGAACAGCATCGCCTCAACTCGTTTACCATTCTATCTATGAAACTCCATACTGCAAAGTGCACTTATGAGTATCATAACGACATCGCCTCGGATCGGGATGACAAACAAAAAAAATAAGTTGAGTAGATGCCGATCCGGAGCCGAGCTTGTACGTGTGCTATATAAGCTTCGAGCATTGAATGTGTACAATTTAATATCAGTATCAATCTAAGTTAAATACCAGAAAATAATCGTACTTTGAACAAATTAGTCAAATATTTGTGTCTTTTAAGACTGGAACAAAAAATATTATCATCTGGCAAATAAGTATGAAATAAGAACGCAGTAACTAGTCAAAAGTAAACTTTATTATAAGGCACTAACATTTAACACAATAAGGCACTCTTATTTTTAACATAGGTAATAATTTTAGTGGTTATGTCTATCATTAATAGAATGAGCTTTTTCATTGTAAGTGATGATTCTGGCTCTGCAGCCTTTTCCCCATTTTATGCACCTCCATACTTGACTGATGCCCGATCTTGGATCTTTCAGACTATATCGATTCCCGTTATAGGATAACATTTTATTTCCTTTCTTCGATAAAATGAAGACCGGCTCTGGAAATAACAGAAATAATACAACATAATAAATTGGTAATTAAAAATGTATACTACCTAATTTTACTATACTATAAAAGTATGATTCGGATATATGTACCAAAATGATATGTAGTCGTACGATTAGTAAGTACGTAAGTAGATACTACTGAAATTCAACATTTATGTTATCGTGTCGTTAAGAAAAACAATTTTTCTTGTTCAATTTTAAAATCAGCATATATTGAGCTTGTTATAAACCCTAGGTTTGAGCTATAACATACAAGTTTTCATTGTAAAAGTTACTGGTTTAATTATTCATCGTTAATTCATATTTTCAAATTCCGTAAAATATCTAATAATAGATTTCAGTATTTTAAGATGACAGAAGACAAGCAAATGAAAAAATTAAAATGAATGAATTAAATAATGATGATGATGATTTAATATTTTTAATGATTATGAACATCGCTGATTTTGACAACTTTCTTCTGTACAATCTTGAAGAGAGCCCGACACCCGCGAGACCAGCGGTTGCACCTGTATATATTCTTCGCTTCACCCTTCCGTAAGGTTCCTTCACGCTTCACGCTCTTCCGTAAGTATCTGTAACCACCCAACTCCAATACAGGATTGCCACGACGCGATGTCGTAAATACTGGAACTAAAAAAAATGTTTTTTTCAACAGCGATAGATATAAATATCAGTGTATCATGTCCTTCGCCTCAGTTTGTCGTGTTAATTTCAGATATCCGTGGTTCACATGGAAACTGTAGAAGACAGTCACTGTCACTGTCATTTATCTCGTCCTCGACAGCCGGTGGAACTTCGTGGAGCATTTCCGACGTTTGGCCCCCAAACTGGAACGGACCGGGGCTGCCTTCAAGCGGCTCCTGCCCAACCTGGGGGGTCCAAACGCCTCCTGCCGGAGGCTCTACGCGGGGGTCGTGCGGTCCATGGCCCTTTACGGAGCCCCGGTGTGGGCGCGTTCTCTGAGGCGGCAAGCCGCCCGCTACCTGAACGCGCCCCAAAAGGGGATAGCCCTAAGGCTAGTCCGGGGATACCACACGATCTCCGGTGAGGCGGCGAGCCTCCTTGCCGGATTGCCGCCATTGGATCTGGAGGCGATAGTCCTCGCGCGCCTTCACGAATGGCGCGCGGAGGCACTACGTCGGGGAGAAACTCCGCTGCCGCGGCAAATCGCCGCTCAGCGGACAGACCTCCGGCGCGCTCTCATGGTGACATGGAGAGAGCGACTGTCGCAACCCCGTGCAGGGCACGCCACCATAGTGGCGATAAGTCCCCTCTTTGAGGAGTGGCTAGAGAGGCGCCACGGGGCCCTCACCTTCCGCCTGACGCAGGTCCTCACCGGACACGGTTGTTTCGGGAGGTTCCACCGAATCGGGGAACAATCGGGTCACCGAATCGGGCGGGAGGAAACGCCCGGGTGTTTCCATTGTGAGAATCGTCCGGAGGACACGGTGCAGCACACTGTGGAGGCCTGCCCCGCTTGGGCGGAGCAGCGCCGTGTCCTCGTAGAGGCGATTGGCGGCGGCGACATCTCGCGCCCGGCCCTGGTTCAAGCCATGGTCCGGAGCGAGAGGGAATGGGAAACCGTCACCTCCTTCTGCGAAGCTGTCATGCTAGTGAAGGAGGTGGTGGAACGTGAGAGGGAAAGAGCCTCACGTCCCAGCCGCCGCGGGAGACGCCCTGGGCGTCGGGGGTCACGTGGTGGCCCCCGGCCACCGTAGGCGCGGGCCTGTGGACGGCGAGTTATGGGCTAGCTCGCCGTCCGGCCGTCTTATGACGACAGGCCGTGTCGACGGCGCGTTCGTGTTCCACGCGCGCCTCAAAGAGATGTCAGCAACCACGTAGGGGTCCGCACGGGCCGATGCCTGCCAGGGCTGCGGGACTGTTCGAAAGAGATACCGCGGCCCTGGAACACAAAGGGCAAAGAAGGAACATGGATGGGTTTTACAAGTCTGACACTCCCTTCCACTCCGCCCAGAGTGGTGGGGGTCATTTGATGATTTCCCATCCTAAAAAAAAAAAAAAAGCCCCACAAATGCGCCACTTACATTAATGTATCAACACTCGTACGCTCGTCGTTCGTATTTTAATACGAACATTCCCATTGAAGAGCACAATACAAGGGGTATTATGGTCTCCAATGGGAATGTTCGTTTCTAGTCTTGACGATGTGGTCTTCGCAGGTAGTGATGGCAGCCGGGCAGCCGTGTGCCCATCGCGTGCACAACCATCACTTCCTCGGCTTGTCTCCTAAAGTTGATGCTAAAGTTGTAGTCATTGTACTGGATCATCTGGTTCCTCGCTTCGATGTGACACTAGCTTTTCTAAATAAAACAAAGATCAATTTTCCTACTACTTTGTGCTGTAAATAAAACATATGCAACCGCCATGTTGTCTCCCAAGACAGGTAAAGGTTGACTTATCAGTCTTGGTACTTTTCAAGACTAATAGGTAAATAAAGCAGCATGCATTATGGGTCCAAATTGCAAAGAAGGAGCTTGTTTTGGGATTTAGTCTCAAAGTAAAAAGAAAGAATGTAAATTAGCTAGGTATACGTTTAATTTAGGTGTACACACAACACACACACACAAAACTGTATTAAAAACGAATAAAATATATTTGGTGTCATTGAACAAACTACAAAACAAAACGCGTTGCAAAAGCCGCGCTGTCATCATGTTTTGTCAGTACATTTCACAAAATATGTTCAATAACAACGCCCTAACCCTCTGTCAACGTCATACAAGCGCCAAAAGATCCTTGTATCAGTTTATGTCTTGTATAACTCCAGCTCTCTCATTCGCCATCACTTCACTCATGATTATGGCAGTTCCTGTAAGCAATCAAGTGGTTACCGACAGTGACAACCATAGCCTTACATCCCTGTCCTCTGGTACAGGTCCATCGCGCCTTCGGACCTGTACAGCGATAGTATTTATTGAAACGGTGATGACCAATCATTACCACGGGTTTCCCAAACCGAGACGTTGTGAAAACTAGTCCTGGAAAAGAATAATACATTTCAGTTTTCTAGTTTCATTCGAAATCAAAATCAAAAGCCATTTATTCTAATTAGGCTGAGATTCAGCACTTTATGAGGGTGAAATGATATAAGACAGTCTAACAGACAGACCCACGCCCGCTCTTCGCAATCTCAGAAAAATCTAGTTCATAATCAAACTCAATAATTATTACGCTTTAGGAAATGGGAAATGAAATCCGCAAATAAGTATTCACTCGTGAACTCTACACTTTTATTAATCCATTACTACTATTCACAATGCAAATATTTTCGTAGACGACATTCACGATATAAATTATGCAATACTGTAAAAAAGAATTATTACTATCCGACAAATTTAATAAAGGCGCTCTCTCACCGAAGCAATCGCATGTAATGTGACCAAGTTTCAATTTTGTACATAAACAAGTGATTGTTACAAGTTATATCGGTTGCGCACTGTTATGTTCAGTTCTTCTATCTCACTGATGTAATGTTCTAATGTGAACTAGTACATTTCATTTAGAGAACTTAAGGTCATCCTTTGACGGATTCATACGGGCTTCAATTGCGGGAGGGTTGGCCGCGTATTACCCAGTTTTCTGACTATCTTGGTTGTCCATTATTCAGTAAGATTTAACAAAAAATCAATGTGTGTGGTCATTTTTAACCGTTATTATGACGTCATCAATGGTGATCAGTGACGCAGGGCAGCCGCCAGACCTCGCCTTCACACAGTACCACCTGGCCCTAGGACCAGGAGTGCCAGCGTGCCTGTTGTATCTAAACCGTCCCATATTAATTACTGGTTTCCCATACCTTGAAACGCCAAACTCGACCCGCTCTGAAACGAAAATTCAAGGGATAACCTATTGGAAACTAAGAAGGTAACACAGATATTAGCATATAAATATACCAGGGTATGTTATAATAAAAAACTTAATAACGTGAACACATCTATGTATATGGATATTTATTGTATGATACTAATTTAAATGAATACACCCTTATAGCATATTCGCAAATGAGTACGTGCTAAAGTACTATCAGTGGCGGTCAAAACATTGTAATGAAGTCCGGGAAAATGATTGGTTAGCAAACTGTTGTACATAAATTCACAACTAAATGTCGTAATTCGTATGAAATTATTGTAATATGTCAGATTGAAGTAGCGTGTCGATGTGCCTGTAAATTACCAACACTTGGTTAATTTATCGAAATCCTGTTAAGGATTTCGTTAAATGATGATTTCCACCAAACGGCTCGCATCGCATCGTATCGGAAAAGATACAAACGTATGCAGCGGCAGCCGTTCGGGTCCGGCGGTATGCTGATGCATACGATTGGCTCGGAACCGTCGCTTGCGAACGTATCCGTTTCTGCGCGTAGTCAAACAGTTTCATTCCTATCGTGTTGACGTGTTCTAATTTTTAAAAATGGTTGAATTTGACGTAGTATTGTTGGCTATTGAATTAGAAGAAGAAGAAAATAATTACAAAACACAGAAGAGGAAAGGAAAAATTAGGATTGATGATATATGGCACACGACGAGAGCCGTAAGGATCCGATTGAATACGACGACAGGCGAACGGAGCCGATCGCTCGTTGCAGC